>JARCFY010000006.1:26284500-27530500 GCA_029233225.1 Lepidodactylus listeri
TTTACAGATTAATTAATTTTATTAAATCAGCTCTGCTTTTACACGAATCTGTACTGGCCTACTGAACTGACTTAATGCATCTTACATTCTCTTTCAAATAATTTGACTTTATGTGAACCCCACCTTGCCTACTGAGACATGGATGTGGTCCTCAGCCTCTCCGAATGAACCAATGTTTTGCCAGGGGGCAGCAGTTCTTTTCTTTTAAGGGATACAGAGGCAGTGAAGACACAAATGGTGAAGGAAAGCAGTTTTCTTTTAAAACATAACTTAAGTGGTCTACAGAAGAAAATCACATCTACAGAAGAATTGATGCAAGAAAATAACACACTTATGTCCCTTTAGCTTTCAGGGACTCCAGGAGTATGACAACAGATGGACCGCCTGGAACTGGCCAACTGCATAGCACTGATCCTCAGTTTTAATCTGTGCTGAACTTCTAGTCTTGGGGCTACTCCCAAGCCTTTATATACTGTCTTAAGAGTCATTAATTTCATCAGTGCTTTTAATAATACATAACTGACCTTGACAGGAGCGGTACATCACAGATTCTCCCCAGGCCAACTAATTGGCAGTAGAATGTGGCAGGCATCCAATACAGATAATTGTGGTACCTTCCCAGGTACCAGATGCATAAGAGATAGAAACAACATACTCCCTAGTTCAGTCCATTAAGCAGAGCTATGTACAAACTAGAGAGGGGTGTATGGGTCGCTTCAGGTCTGCAAGGCAACTCAGGCACAAATGGAGATGATAATGGTCTTCCACAGTTTCACAACTGATACTCGTGGCTGGTTCTTGTTTTACAGTAGTCTTTCCTTTTCTCCCCAGGCCTCCGACCTTCTCTATTGCTTGAACTCTAAATATAAGCGCAGCTTCTTTGGATGAACACTCTATGCATTTGATGAAGTGAGATTTGACTCACAAAAGCTTATGCTGGAATGTGTTTTGTTAATCTTCAAGGTGGTGCTAGAGTCTTCCTTCAGGGTATCTATTAGACACATGCTTTCTCATGATCATAGCTTCACCACACCACTCCACCATGGGCAAATATAGTTAGGACATCTGGCACGTATGCATAAGTGGACCATGTTGGGAAGAGTTATCATGGTTAGACACGATTCTCATCCAGAGATTTCTCTCATCCATTAATCTATTTAGTCTAGCACTGTCTGCTCTAATGATCAGGAGATCTCCGAGGCCCCAGGTAGGGGTCTGTCCCAGCTATGATAACTGAGGTTCAAGTGTATTTATTTATTTAGAAAAAGACTGGTGCTGGCACATGGGCAAGTGCAGGCTTTTGCCCACCCCCCCACATATCCTCAAATGGAATCACAGGGAGCAGCAGAGCCTATCAGGGCCCAGCCCAGGAGCGCTGGTCTATCAGAGGTGACTAGCTGACTGGATTAGGGGACAGCAGCCAGGGAGTGACCATTCCAGCTGAGGAAGAGCTCCCCACTGGACCTAGGTGGTAATCTTTGCAGGTGCCCATGGCGCATTGAAGAACAAGGTTTGCAGGACCCGGCAGAAGAACGGGGTCAAAAGGGGCCTTGCAGGAGACACTGTGGGAGGTCTGTTTTATCTTGCTCAGGGCTGTAGTCTCAGCACAGCTCCCCTGAGGTTCGAGTGTATGTATGTATGTATGTATGTATGTATGTATGTATTTATTTAATTATTGATTGATTATTGATTTAGAAAAAAAATATTATACTTCCTCTCCAGGAACCAACCCACAGTTGCCACGAAAATTTTCCCTATGGCAAAATAATCAAGATTGGGTCATATTTTATCACATGATTTACTCCATAAGATAATTTTTGATATATCACTTTGTGGTTCCTCCCCGGGTGAGTCATCCATGGAATTCCAGGAAAACCAGAGCTGTCAGCATTTTGCAATGCAATCTTTGGAACTGAGAACGGAATCATATATACTTGACACATTATTGTGCTGTTAAGCACGAGCCCTTCTGAATCCTACTTTATCATGGGAACAGAGATGTTGTACACATTATTTTTTTCCACCATACACATACTTTTTGTCCAATCAAGGTATGGCTTCCCAGAAAAATTCAATCAAGCTATGGCTTCCCAGAAAAAATAAAACATTTTTCTGTGCTTTTATCATCAATTTAAAACTCCCAGAAAAAAAGCCAAATAAATACAGAGCACAATTGATTTGTGTCCATACACATTAAGTGCCTGATATCCATTGACCCCATTCAGCAAGCCAGACCTTCTATCATAAATCCTTCAAACAGACTCTGACTGGTCGACTGTAGATATGTCACCATCAAATTGTTTTTATGTCTGAAAATAAAGCCCTTTACGACAAGACTGTTAAAGAAAGAACAGGAAACTCGCAGTTTATGCCATCTGCCATTTATTTACTACAAGAATTAGGCTTGTTTCTCATTCTTCATCGTGACACACAGAATAAGGCCTCCTGAAAATGAAACTCTTCCCTCTCTCTGCTAAATGGATCATGTAACACCGTGTTGTGTCACATCAGCTTCGACTGCGTCCCCTCATTTTCCAGCAGGGCTCTGGAGGCTATTATTCTATAATGTACCTAGCCCACTAGCACTTTGCCATAAAAAAATCCTAAAACCCCACTTATGTTTGACTGGGGATCTATCATCATTTTACTCTGTAAAGCACCTCATCAGAATTTACTGCAGGAGGTAAAAGCCAAAGTAAAGTTAAAATGTTCCTGCTTGTGATGCTGCAAGCAACTTGATGTAATGTACAAAAGATATGTAAGGCCATTTTGGCCATTATTATGAGCAGAGAACATCCTTCAAATGATTAAATCAGCCATTTGCCCTTTTCTTTTTTTATTTTCGTGAAGAAGAAATGCATTTTTTCCTTTAGAGGTTTGAAATGAACAAAAACCCCACTCTGAGTTTTAAAAGTTTGTTTCCCCCTCTGGGCAGAGAACAAGCCAGAAGGGGGGAAGTCAGTCCAATTGCTTTCCAGCTTACCTTCAGAAAAATGCTAATCGATCTAGCAGGAGAGATAATGGGTGCATCAAGCTCTCCCCCTTCTCCTCACAAGGAACAGAGATTTGGAGGACTTTAGACAAGAACAGCTACAGGAATAATCTCCAGAAAAAGATGCAGGAAATGCATCTCTGACCTGGCCTGACCTGGTCAGTGGGTGGGAAAAAGAGAGGCAATAAAACTCAGGGGAGCAAGGAAGGATCCATGATCCAAGGAAGGATCCCCCCCCCAGTTGCTGGATCCATGAGAGCAGACAGAACTCTTAACTGAGAAGGCAGCCATGGACCATGTGCTAACCTGAAGAACTGGAAGAGAGCTGCAAGGTGAGGAAACACTGCAGAGATTTGTAACTTCCTAGCTAATAAGCCTGCCCTATATTTTAAAAACTGGTAGGACATGTATAGAGAGAGGAACAGAGGATTTGTATTTTACCCATTTCTTTTGGAATCCCTTGCTCAGTCTGGTGCTGTGCTAAAAGTATTCTTGTGAACATAATAATAAATAAATAAATAAATAAATAAAGTATTTTAATAAATACTTTATAACTTTTGAAGCTGGTAGTGGTACCACATAGTGGTACCACATAGACCTTAAACATTTTGAACATGCTACGTTAAAAGGAGTGCTGGGGGAAGGCAGGCAGTTGGCAAGCAGCTATTTCTCCAGGGGTGCCCAATGCAGTAAACTGGCTCTATGGTGACCATGTGCTGGGCAGTGGGGGACACAGAGGCAAGGCCTCAGAACTGGGAAGGGAAGATGGGAGCCTTGACCCTCCCAGTGGGCTATTCCTACAAAGGTCAGATGGTGATGGGTGAGCTACCCAAGAGAGAAAGAAAAGCCTCTCCAGGTGTTGGGAAAAACCTTAGTAGACAGGGTGGAGTAAGGTCTGGTGACCAGAGAAGACCCATTCTGCCACAATTTTCAAAAAAAATCACTTGCTTTTGTATTAAATAGTTTAAGCCCCCCCCCCCCATCCTTTCCAAGATAGGATGAATGCATTATACAACTTACCTTACATCAGATACTGACCACAGGCTGGATCCAGGCTAAAGCTTCTGCTAATGGAAGGCACTTCCATTGGCAAAGTGAACTTTCCTTGCCTTCCCCTCCTACTGCAGCCCATTGCTCTCCCCAAAATGCAGCTCCTTAAAGACAGGGGACCCTCGGAAATGGCATGGGGGACAAATTGGGAGTCTGTAGTGGGAAGAGAGAAGGGTGGAAGTCACACACCCCTTTCTTTTAATGGAAAAAATGGTCTTATTGAGAATCCTTACTGTTAAGAAGGAAGGATACATTCATCATCATCAGAATAACTAATTAAAATATAATTGCCTCTCTTGAAAATCACATTTTTAATTATTTAATCTGCACATCCAATAAAATAAAGGATTTTATTTGTCAGTTGTTTTTGTATTTAGACTTTTATTTTGGTCTAATGAATTTGGAATTGGAAAGCAGCATGTTATAATTTCTATTACCACTGGGAGTTCACCAGGTAAACTGTATCAAACTATAAGTGACAGTGACTCTAAAGGTGATCTGTTACAGAACTTGGGTCAGCTATCTGACACCTTTTTAAATTCTTGATTTACTCCATTGACTTCTATGGCAACTATAATGAGTTTTGTAATCCCAGAGATTTACATGTATGAATGTCTTCCAGAGAATCCCTGGAAAATCTCTAGGAAAGATTAAAAAAAAACCTTGGACAGCTTCTGGTTGACCAAAGAGCCTGACTCATTACAAGGAAACTTTTAAATGCACTTTGTGGACAGCTGGACCTAAGACGGAGCTCACATTACTGATAGTCCTGGATATACATTCTTTCCTATTCTCATTTAAAACAAGGAATTATGCCTTTAAAGTAAAGAATGGATTTGCAGACTCATGTAAATTGCAGAACTACAAGTAGCCCAGGTTTATTACCCTAGCATCCCAAATAAAGGCATGAGACCATAGCATAGGTTTAATAGTTTATTAAAAGTAGCTGATCTATGTCATCACTAATTAAATATGCTAGTATCTGATTTAATGGGGTGGGCTCCTCTAAGCAGCCTAACCATGGCTGCTTTTTGTTTAGCAGAATCCACCCAGGCTCCTAACTTGGCCAGCAGCATCTTCCAGCCTTGCTTACCCTCACCTTCATATAATGTGCTGAGAGGTGCCAAGACCGAACCCTCTTCCCTCATGCTCCATAAAGACACTACCAGGTTTGGAAAGATATTGCTCAGCACCAAGGACACTCCTTTCCAAACTCCATCCCACCATGAAGCCACTGATGGTCTGTTCAGGTCATGCCCTCCATCATGCCCAATGGCTCAGGGTGCTCACCAATCATCCTGAACAGTGACTAGGTAATCCCACGATATTTTGGGAGGTGAGTGAGTTGGCAGCAGGTGGCAAAAGCCTGCTGGGAAGGGGCAAGGCTTGACTATAAACCCCCTTCCCAGTGCCTTCTTATTGGACAGCCTATATTCAGTGACCAGCTGAGGCCTCATTCCTTAATTGAAGAAGGGCTGGGGCAAAGAGACCCCCAGCTTTAATGACACAAACATCTTTTCCATGTGTTCAACCTGTCTTGCGACCCTGAGGACAGGATGTTTCCCATAGTTGTGCAATGTCCCATTCATGTACCACACATCTTTCTTTATTATATAAATCCGTTTTCAAGTGACAAGATTCCATGGGGGTGCCAAAATCAGTTGGCTGGAAGGACTGCCACTCAAAAGGGGGTCCCTGGCCACTGGCTGCATTCTCTCCCTGCTTTGCCTCAGTCCCGCCCACAGAGCCACCAGCCAGCATCTTGGCCTCAGTCTGGAGGGAGCCAGCGAAGGGGAAGGACTGGGTGCTGGGTCCACTCTTCTCCTCTGCCCACTGCCAGGTGGGTCTAACTGTCCCCTCAGTGGCCTGCTTCTGTCAGTAAAAAGACAATAGACTTTCAGCATAACCCCCTCCCCCGCCTGACTTTCCTGTCAGAATAAACTGAATATTCCTGTCAGAATAAAGGCTCTCTTTCCTGCTTAGCTCCACCATGGCTGGCTGGCTAATGAGATGGGCCAGCAACCATCAAATCATTCCCTTCAATCCCCTGCTGTGCAGCTGACTTCCCCCTAGGGTTGCCAATCTCCAGGTGGGACCTGGAAATCTACCACTGTTACAATTGATCTCCAGATGACAGTAATCAGTTCCCCTGGAGAAAATGGCTGCTTTGGAGGGTAGACACTATGGCATTATACCCTGCTGAGTCCTTCCACACACACCCCCAATACTGCCCTCCACAGGATCCACCCCCCCCCCCCAAAATCTCCAGGTATTTCCCTAATCAGGGCAAGCTTGGTTGCCAAGCTGGCAGTGGGTGGGGGAGGGGGTTATGCTGAAAGTCCATTGTCTTTTTACTGACAGAAGCAGGCCACTGAGGGGACAGTTAGACCCACCTGGCAGTGGGCAGAGGAGAAGAGTTGCCAATCTCCAGGCGAGGGCTGGAGATCAATCAGAATTACAAGTGCTCTCCAGATGGCAGAGATCAGTTCCCCTGGAGAAAATGGTTGCTTTGGAGGGTAGACATTATGGCATTATACCCTGCTGAGTCCTTCCATTCCCCCCCCAAAAAAAATGCTGCCCACCACAGGATCCACCCCCAAATCACCAGGTATTTAGGGGCTGGCAACTTTCCCCTCAGTGCCTGTTGCTAGGCAACCAAGCTTGCTCCTCTGAAAGCCCCTTTCCACAACTATGTTGGCCTCTGGGAGAGAACTCATTGGGGCAGCTGAACAGAATGCCATAGAGGCCACCCTCCAAAGCAGTCATTTTCTCCGGGGGGGAGGGGAGTTCAATTGTGATACCTGGTGATCTTCAGCCTCCACCTGGAGGTTGGGTACCCTAGGTGTAGCAGGCAGCACTTCAGAGCAGGATCTGCTAGACCCAGGTTCTTACTGAGTGGGTGATTTTGAGCCAGTCACAGACTTTAAGCCTAACCTACCTCACAGGGTTGTTGTGCAAGTTAAAAGGGGGAGAGGAGAATGATGTTAGCTGCTTTGGTCCCCATTGCAGAGAAAGACTACTTTTCCTGCAGGGGAACTATGGTTGCCAATCTCCAGGTGAGGGCTGGAGATCACTCAGAATTGCAAGTACTCCTCAGATGGCAGAGATCAGTTCCCCTGGAGAAAATGGTGGACTCTGTGTCCTTATACCAGTCTGAGATGGACCCCCCTATGGCAGCTAATGTGACATAGCAGTTAGGGCTTCAGCGCACGATGGAGGGTGTGGGGGGGAGATGGAAAGTTGAAGAGTGAGGCTGATGATTGGCTGGGAAGGAGCTAGGGTTGCCAACTCCAGGTGGAAAATTCCTGGAGATTTGAGGGATGGAGCTTGGAGAGGGTGAGGTTGGAGGAGGGGGTGGGACCTCAGACAGGTACAATGCCATAGACTTCACCTTCCAAGCCAACCAGTCTCTCATGGAGAACCATTGTTGCCAGTCTCCACGTGGGGGCTGGAGATCACTCAGAATTACAACTGTTCTCTAGGAGGGGGTGGGGAGGAGATGGGAAGCTGAAGGGGGCAGATAATGATATGTTGACAGTTGACTGGGAGGGAGATAGGGTTGCCAACTCCAGGTTGGGAAATTCCTGGAGATTTGAGGGTGGACCCAGGAGAGGGTGAGGTTTCAGCAGGGGTGGGACCTCAGACAGGTACAATGCCATAGAGTCCACCCTCCAAACCACCTGTTCCCTCATGGGGAACAATTGCTGCCAATCTCCAAGGGAGGGATGGAGATCATGCTGAATTACAATTACTCTTCAGATGGCAGAGATCTTCCCCTGGAGAAAATGGTGGATTCTGTGTCATTATACCCTGCTGAGGTCGCTACAGCAAAATGATGCTGAGTGCCCTAGGCTGGGACACTCTCCCAGAGCCTCTTTCTAGAGCCCATTGTATTTATTTCCACAATGGGCCTTATTCCTAGTATACTATATAAAGGGTTCCATCGTTACAGATCATTAGTATAGAGGTATCCCTATTTGGTTCCTGAGATTGCAGTAGTAACCCTGGTGGAATTTATTATCAAACCAAAATTTATATGAGGTTCACATGGAAAGCCTTGGGAAATAAAGATACTGCAGGCTTGAGGTCACAGTGATAAGTGCCACTTCTAAGGCAAGGAGGGATTCCTAAACTGGGACTTAACTTTCAGGAAACTGCCCTTTGGAATGCCACCAGTCATCTAATTTGTCTATTTGGGGGGAATAAAGTTATTTCCAGTATAGTCTTAAACAGGTCTCCTAAGAATCCCACCCAATGGAGTGTACTCCAGGGAAAGTGTTCTTAGGATAGGACTGTTGCTTTATTCCAACGCATATGTAACAGATAAAGCTAAAATGTGAGCATATGTGGTTGTGACTGAGCTACACTATTGCTGTGCTGGCCAACACTGGTTCTGCCCACCCTAACATCTAGAAGCAAAGGGAGTAAAAAAATGTCCATCCTGGCCCTGTAGTATAAGGTATTTGGTCTGATCAGCATGTAAGTTGATTCCATCAGGACTGTGTGTCACATCTAGCTGAGGACATCAAGCTTGCTTGGCAGTTGTGCTTGTGTTGAAATTTGCATGCCTTCTCAGCAATGGGTTATATTAAAATGAGCTATATATGTAACTTTCAATAGAAGACCCACCAAAGTACTAACTGACCTCCAGAAACCAATTTGCATACAATGAATGAAAGACATTTTTCAACTTCGGCATGTTTCCAGACCAATCACAGGTCAGTTTGGGGGGAACAGGAAATATTATGCAGTTTGGATTTTTTAAATAAAACCCCTCAAATCATTTTATATATCCACTGTCAAATACATTCCATCTCATGTATCATTTATTTTCTAGTCAAAAGTGTATTGGGCACCAGCATACTGAAATATATGTCCTCCCCAAAGCTCACATCAGAATCTTGTTGCATAATGAATGTGCTTTGAATTAATAAGAACTTGTGGAAATTGACAAAAAGCAGATTTGCAAAACCCTGGTAAGGTGTGCCATTCATAACTGAAGAAGTTTTCAGTCAATACAAGAGGTAAATATTAGAATTTGGGATGAGCGAATTCATTTAGCTTTGTCCTGATTAGAATTTGTTCCATCTTCAATCCAAGGTTTTTACTATGATAATCTTCTTTTCAGCGGAACAGAAATTCACGGAGCAGAATCCAAGAAATAAAGAGATAATGTATTGCATGATGTCTCTCAAGAGCAGTGACAAAGAGGGGGGAAAGTTCCATGGATGATCACTTCTTTTGGGTTTGGATGGGGTTTGGTATTTTTTATACACGCATGTGTGTGTATTTTGCATCATCTACAAAACAGTAGAATTATGATGAACACAAATGCAGTTCTTATAAGGTTTTCCCCTTCAATACCTACCACTCAGAATTTATTTGGATTTTTGTTGTTGTTGTTAGATTTTTATCCCACCCTCCTGGCCTAAGCTGGCTCAGGGTGGCTTATAACAGAATAAAATTCAGTTAATACAATAAGATAAAATTGCATCAATTAATATAAATATAATTTTAAAACCAAGATAAAGTGCTAGTAGATATTTTCTCATTTTCTGGTCAGCTTCTAGGCCTTCTTCAGCTGTCTAGGGTGATCTAAGCCCAAGCAGTATCTAAGGGTTCAGCAGGTCACGGTACCATCCATGTAGATGTCAATTGTTGGTGGTAGTGGTAATGGTGGTAGAGGTAGTAGTGGTGGCGGCTCCAAAGGTCTGGCAGAAGAGCTCCACTTTACAGGCCCTGCAGAACTGTGAGAGGTCCTGCAGGACCCTGATCTCTTCTGGGAGCTTATTCCACCACCGATGAAGCCACCACCGACAAAGCCCTGGCGTTAGTTATCACCAGTCTGTCCTTAGCCTTTAATTTTGTGGTATGGCCGTTATCAATGAGAGATACCAGTGGAGGATGCCTTGACTCTGATTTCTCTCAGCGCCTGTATTGCATTGTCATAGTAGGTTGGAGGTATCCTTATTTTTCTAATCTAAGGCTGATTAGCAAAAGAAATAATGAATTGCTAATCTTACTAGACACACTGATGTCACCGATTACTTCTGAATTTGTGAAAAATTGCACTTCCAACAAGGTAGGGTTTGACTAGTAGATAAAAACAAAACAAGAATGCCATCACAACTAACCATTTCACACCAGAATGGACAAAATGAACACACAGAAGAAATAGATTAAGGCAGCAACCCTTAGCTTGGTCTCAATCTAAGCTCATTCATCATAATGTAAAGTCTATACATGGTATTGACCATATGTGTGTAAACATCTTTAAGCACACAGCTCTCTCTATTATCAGAAACCCTGATTTCCCCATTGTTACTGAGTGTGTTGAAACAGCCATATGCAAGGACAGTTCTAAACATACAAGTTGTATACATACATTCAAATGAATGCCAAGTAGGAAGGGTCTGATCCTACTACCCCCACCAACTGCACATGCCTTCTGTTCCCCATGAACACATGGAAAGTGTTACAGAATCCAAGTAACTTGTAATGTGACTCATGTCCTAAGATGTAAGTAGTGATTTGGGAAATGCCCTTTGTACAAAATAAGAAATGCTGATTCTCTTCTCCACCCCAATATGACCTGTGCTTCTTATTTTCTGTCTGAGGAGGCTAGAAAAGTCTTAGAATGTTGTTCTAGAAGCCTTTGTGATATACGGTCCCTTTTATAAGAACATTTAGGCCTCCATTTCATGGAGGATGTGGCACAAATGGGAGCTAATTGGAGACTGACATAAAATAGTACCAACTACATGTCTCCCACCCTTCTGTTAAGAAAGGCTGCCAATGGAATGTTACCAATCACTGATCCCAAAGGTGAAGATCCCCAAGGACATTGTCATTAAAAGCCCCATTGATAGTTACATGATCCACTTAACAATAGTAATGTATTTCTCCCATTTAGAATCCAAATGTTTAACTCAGTCCAATGTCTTAGGGGTAAAAATATGGGTTGGATCCAGAAATCTGTTCTAATGTGAAGAGGAAGGAGCAGTCATCGGGGGGGGGGGGGGAGACTGCTGGGGATCATAGGACTTGAATGGACAAAAACATAAAATAGGAATTATATTAGGATGAAATTGAGTGGAAATGGTGGCTGGATCCAACCCTACAAATTTTAAATACATAAGAGCGAGTAAAAAATAATCTGCAGTACTTTAACATTTTAATCTTCTTAGGCACAAGACCCTTTTTTATAATGGAGAAGAAGGATCACTCATTCTTGGATATCAGTCTGTGGACTTTCATCCATTGGACCTTTGTCCCATCCAGAAAACAAGACTGGACAGCAGAATTCTCTGAATTTCCCATACTTTCTACTATCTATACTCAGTATTACAATGCAAGACTGAGATAAGATCATAGGAATGCCCAAAGGAAAGAGACAGGTAGAATTGCTAAAACACTAGAGCAGATGGGCAAGCACTCCAAACCTCTGGACTGTGTGTGTTTGATCCCTTTATCTCTGGTCTAGGCCTGGAGAAGCATGTCCTGTGATAGAGGCTTCATGCATGGCTTCATGCATGGAAATGTGCAGCTGAAGCTCTTCAAGGCTTGGAGATAAATAACATCACCTTGTAAACAACATCCCACTAAACCTCCTATAAAGGGAAGATGATGATAGACAGATAGATGATAGATAGATAGATAGATAGATAGATAGATAGATAGATAGATAGATAGATAGTGTGTGTGTGTGTGTGTGTGTGTGTGTGTATTCAGAAAGTATGCAGCCCTATCTAAGTTACCAGAATTTGTCTGTGTGTGAAAAGGCAGAAATTTGGACGGGACGGGCAAACTCTTTGAGTGAAAGTCAACCTATCATTTCACTTAGATATGAACTGAGTAACCCACTCATTTAATATCAAGCACCGTATGTTGAGATTAGTCCCAATATGGCATTTCACATCATCTGTTCCTGAGCATAATACTGTGGTGCCCCCCATCAAGTGGGATAAGTTTCCGGATGAGGCCAGGAAGGCACCCGCACTGGAAGCATTCCATAAAACATGCACTATGGAAATCTTCAGGAGTGCATTTCTGTAAAGAGGAAATTGTAGTCGCTTTCAACACTGTTGAAAGGTTGTCAGTGGTTCTTATGGTGCTTATCGTTGGGTTTTAATTGTTGCCATCTCTCTTGAACCTTTGTGAGAAAGGAGGAGCATAGGAGAAATAAATACTGTAGCAAAAATATTTGTAGAAAATTTCAGAGATGTAAATGCATTAGTCTTTTGGAGCAAAAGCAAATAAGAATCTTGTGGCACCTTTGAAGAGTCTTGTGGCATCAAACATTTGGAGGCTCAGTCAACTAGCACAGAAGCTAGCTGAAAGCTTTTGTTGTTAGTTATGTCTTCGGAATTGCTTTATTCCACTCAGGATCATCCCCTGGCTCTGCGCTCTGATTTCTGATTTTCAGAATCAACAACTTGTAGCCCTGAGGTTAGGTAGACTTAGCATGAGAGGATTTATGTCTTTATATCTTCTTGGGCAATGAGCAGCTCAACTGAGTAATCAGAGTGTTTACAAAGCCTAGTTACAATATAGCATCTTCCCGGTACGAAAATGACATCAAATATTTATTGGTTACTTCTAAGATACACATCATATGAAGAGACATATTCACATGCTTCTTGGTTCCTTCTCCCATCCAGCCTCCTTAACAAATGTAATACTGTAATTCATCATCATTACTTTTCGTTGAATAATGTCATGGATAATAATGTAAGAGACAGCTTTGTTTTCTTGTTCGTTTCACGATGCTGGGAACCAACCCATGTGTGCATCCTAACTTATTTGTTCCTATTGTAAATGTTGTGGTACTTCACAAAAAGGCTAGTCCTGGACAACAATGAGGAAAAGTCCATTGACCAGTATCCAAAGAACGATGCCATCAGTTCCTGGAGCCCAAGGGGACTCTATAGCCCTTCAGACAACTACTTATTTTATTACTGAGAGGTGTTATGACTGGTCTAAGGACCACAATAATAAACGGACTGACCACTGAGAGGCGTTTAAAAATCAGTTTGTGATATAGTGTGTAGTCAGCCATTCACAGAAAAAAAAAGTAAAAAAAAAAAATCCTGGGCAACTGTAAGTCCCTTGTGTGAGCCTAAACAAATATTTGGATCCTGGCCATTGCTCAGTGTCTTTATTTATGGCTCTTTTAATGTCATGTTCCAAAAGATTGTCAAGCTTTGTTCTGTGGAGCTGAAGAATCTTGGAAAGGCAATGGAAACAGTTAAATCTACCTACCTACCTACCTACCTACGGGCTGTGGTGGCTCAGAGGTTAAGATGCTGAGTTGCGCACCAGAAAGTCGGTAGCTCAGCAGTTTGAGACCCGAGTGCTGCATGATGGAATGAGCTCCTGTCTCTGTCCCCAGCTCCTGCCAACCTAGCAGTTTGAAAGCAAGAAATTGCAAGTAGATAAACAGGTACTGATTTGGTGGGAAGGTAACAGCGTTCCATGTGCCTCAGCTATATGACCATGGAAAAAGTCTTCAGACAGCACTGTCTATTTGGCTTGGAAATGGAGATGAGCACTGCCCCCAGAGTCAGATTCAACTGGCTTTTGAGCAAGGGAAACCTTTACCTTTACCTTTTACCTACCTGCCTGCCTGCCTGCCTGTCTGTCTACCTATCTATCCTACTTCATCAGATGCTGATGGAGCAGTTAGCTGGGAAATCAGTTGCTGGACAATTGCTAAAAAGGTTTATATACAGGGAAGACAAGGATACCAAACAATATTGCATTTGATTCTTCCAGGGTGAAAAGAAACTGTAACCTCTGTTTAATCCTTCATTGACATCATTTCTGAAGAACTTTCTTTTCCTCCAGCTTACATTCCATGTGTCTACCTGAATACAGTTACATCAACATTACTAAAAACATAGCTATATTAAAACATTTTTGTTCCAACAGTGTTAGTTTTATTCCCAGAGTATTTTATTAAGCCCGCCTCCATGAAATTAGTATCCTTCTATTATTTTACTGTCCCTGGAAAAGCAAAAAAGCAACAATTTTTTTTTTCTCCTCCTTGAAGACCCTCATTCCCTTAGTCATATGGGTGGCAAACTGAGAAAGAGTCTGCTTGGTCATGGCACCAAAATTATGGAAGTATCTCTCAAGGGAGATTTCACTGTCTCCCTCAATTACTGTCTTCAACTAGCAGATGAAGATTTTTTTTCTGTTTTGCCCTGCACGCCTCCTCTGACCCCAACTGATCTATCTATCTATCTATCTATCTATCTATCTATCTATCTATCTATCTATCTATCTATCTATCTATCTATCTATCTATCTATCTTCAAGCTGTTTTGATGTTTTTGATAGTTCACCACCTTGTGGTTCCTAAATTGGGGGAAAATGTATTAAACAATAAAACAAAAAAAACTAGCCCATTATGAACTTTCAGCTGTTTCTCTAAAATAGCAACAACAAAAATCCCCTCCTGATAATACTTCAGCATTATGACTTCTAACTTTGCCAACAGGGAAAAAAGAGAGAGAAGGAATCTCACATCTTCACATTGGATCAGGCAGCAAACCAACAAGTCTTGCCTGCATATGTTAAATTAGTATTTTTTTCTTGTCAAAGTAGTTGGAAATTTAGGGGAAAAAACATAAGGCAGACCAAAATAACATATGAATCTGCCTCATGCTGTTATCTATAGCAAAAATGCTAGCATGGAAATAGAGACAAAATTATACTTGTATTTTATGCTATGACAACTGAAAAAGAGAAGCATATTTTAGAAAGAAAACACTGAGGCACTTTTTCCCGCACATTTCCCTTTTCAAAGTGTTTTTCATCCCTCAGTGTTGTTCGTCCTTCTGGCCACATCAAGCTTCTGTAAGACATTTTGTCAGTGATAATATTAAAGAACCTTTTCTGGGAAGCTAACTATTAGACCTTCAATCAGTATACTAGCTTTGTGGAATAATCACTTTCAGGAAGAGATAAAAACCCTTGGATATCACACACTGAGCCCCCAAATCACATGTCCTGGTACTCCCTCGCCCCACCTCCTTGCAGGTTGGCAACTGCTGTGGATGAGAGTTTCCAGATGCCAGTCCCTATATAATAGTAGCTAATTTAAGAAGGACATAGACAAGCTGGAATCTGTCCAAAGGAGGACAACAGAGATGGTGAGGGGTCTGGAGGCCAAGTCCTGTGAGGAAAGGTTGAAGGAGCTGGGTATGTTTAATCTGGAGAGGAGACAACTAAGAGGTGATATGATAACCATCTTCAAGTACTTGAAGGGCTGTCATATAGAGGATGGTGCAGAGTTGTTTTCTGTTGCCCCAGAAGGTTGGACAAAAACCAGTGAGTTGAAATTAAATCAAAAGAGTTTTCAGCTAAACGTTAGGAAGAATTTCATGACAGAGCAGTTCCTCAGTGGAACAGGCTTCCTCGGTAGGTGGTAGGCTCTCCTTCTTTGGAGGTTTTTAACCAAAGGCTAGTTGGCCATCTGAAAGCATAGCTGATTCTGTGAACTTAGACAGATCATGAGAGGGAAGGCAGGAAGGGTTACATCAGTGCTTAGTTCTTGTAGCCTTTTTTTACATGCCCAGGGAAATGCTGATCGTCACTTTGGGGTCAGGAAGCAACTGTACTCCAGGTCAGTTTGTCTGGGGATCCTGGAGGTTTTTTTTTTTTTTAATCATCTTTTGGGCATGGAACAGGAGTCACTGTGCGTGTGTGTGTGTGTGTGGGGGGTATTTGTGAATTCCCTGTATTGTGCAAGAGGGTGGAGAAGATGACCTGAAGGTCCCTTCCAACTCTATGATTCCATGATTCTAACTTCTGATGCAGTAGTGTTTCACTGTACAGAAGTTTTCACATTGAGACTGAGGGCCGGTGTAAACATCAAAGCTTGTTCCAAGTGGCCATTTTTGATGGATTTTTGATGGATCTGTGTGTTGGCACTTTCCACATGGTGAGCTATTTGTTGGCAATGGCTCATGAAGTTTATATTTACTGTACCACAGCAACTGATCCCAAAGTATTGATTAATACTAAAAAGTAAGCTTAGTTTAATTTGACTAGAAGAAAAAATACTGAAGTACATGAATATAGTGCAAGACTCATGTGTGTTTGCAGGTTTTTGCACCTGTTTAATACAAACCACTACCATCCAGCTCCCAGCTGCATCATCATCATCACACCTATCTAAAAAGTCTCTGAAAAGAAACTTTCCTCAATCTGCAGTTTGGGAGGGGGGATCCTTTGGGGGTATGTGTATGTGTGGGGGGAAGGAAGGGGTTATCACCAGAAATAATTGCATCTGTCATTGTCTCTAGAATAGAAAGGCTTTATCCTCTTTGACTCGAATTTGGGATGAAGGTCCACTGGATGGACAATGCAATCCTAGGGGATTTCACCCCATTAAAAATATAAGGAGAGTCCTGCTGGGTCAGACCAGTGATCCATCTAGTCCAGCATCCTGTATCACACAGTGGCCAATTTGGAGGGTCAACAATAGGGCATATAGACCAAGGCCTTCTTCTGGTGTTGCCTCCTGGCTCTGGGATTCAGGGGTTTAGTGCCTCTGAAAGCAGAGGTTCCACACAGTAACCATGGCTAGTAGCCACTGATAGACCTCTTCTCCATGAATCTATATAATCCCTTTTTAAAACTGTTTAATCCTATGGCAATCACTACATCCTCTGGCAGCAAATTCCACATTTTAAGTACGCTCTGTGTAAAGAAATATTTCCTTTTGTCCATTCTGAATCTTCTGCCCATCAGCTTCATTTGATGCCCTTAAGTTCTAGTATTTTGGGCGAGGGAGAAAAATTGATTGACTGGCAAAAGTTATAGCGGCGAAACAGTTTCAGTGGAAATTACTATCGAATGGATTAATCCAGACACATGCCATTGTGATATTAAAAAAACTGAATAAAATTATTAACAAACAAAGCAGTGTGAATCCAAATAAATGTTCTGTGCATATCCCTAATAGGCATGCTTTTACGGACATCATCTAAACCATGGTTCGGCAACCTTTCATAATTAAAAAGCCAAATTGCATCAAAATTCAGAGCAAGAGATCAACAAAGAACCAATATGAGAAAGTCCATACTGAAAACATACAACTTAACCTTACTGATAACTGACAAAGTTTCTACAACACAAACACCGGAAGTTGAGAGTCTGTTATTGTTAGCCGAATTGCTTTAATTTACATTTAGCAATTGGCGAAATACACGGGTTCTTGCCAACTATACCAGGGTCCCACCCCTCCCGAGAGTTCTCAAGAAAAGAGGCACGTGAGACAGATGGCAAATTAAATGCTGTTTACTTAATGGTATAGTTCAAGCACACAAAAACAGATTCACACACACATACACACAGGCCTAAGAAATAAAGATAGAAAATAGCACTGTTACATTAGCAGGAGTTTCATTGATGGGGAAGCAATACGTTACCTATCCTGGAGATGGATCCTTGTTCCAACAGAAGATTAGAGGGACTGGAAAGGCAAGCCGGGGGGGGGGGGGGGGGGTAAAGCAGATAAGGAACGATGGCTCAAGAGATAGGGGACGATGGCTCAAGAGACTGAATGCCTCTGCTCAAGGTCTTTTATTAGGTGGTCTTGGGGAGGGCTGCACAGACTACATCCCACTAACACACCTACTAGGCGGTCCGTCCCTCTTGGACCCTTCCATAGGTTAAAGGTGGACAAAAGGAGGAGGGCAAGGGGATGGACAATATTGCAAAACTATGATCTCACCAGGAAGTGGACACCTGGGCAGGGTCCGATGACTCACCTGGCCACATCTATTGTTAGTCAATGACTTTGGCCGACTGGGTGATGGCCCGAACATTAGTTGCTAAGCAACTGCGTTAGCATAATCCATTTAGTTATGTTGGAGGGGGCAGGGGTTGACCAGAGTGCTGAAACAGAAAGAAACCTCATGGAGAAGAAGTCTTTGTCTCTGTCTCAGGTGAACTGTCTAGGGTGTCAGCCTCCTGGCATGGGCTGGAGCTGGCTCCTATCATGAAGAAAGCACATGGCCCTTCCATTCCGGGCAGCCCAAAGTTCAGGCTTATGAATATCACAATTCATAAGAGCACTAGCAGTGCCTTGCTGGCCAACATTATTAGGAAGTGGCATACATGAGGTACCACAATAAGTTAAAAATACATACAGGAGTACCTCACACAATTGTTTTAGTGTACTGGCATAAATCTGCACATCTGGAGGAAGCCCTTTAGCCCCATAAAACTTGGTTTTCTATTCTCTACACATACAGTTTATTCTTGCATCCCACCTCTCTCTTAACTTAAAATTTTAATTTTCTTTTTAAAAGAGCCATATTTGGTTCCATACTAAGCCACATGTGCCTGTTTAACCTCAGGTTGCAGACTACTGATCTAAACCCACAAAGCAAATTCCCAGTGGTTTTCATTGCACAGTTCCAAGAAGCTCTTGGCACGAAGCCCTACAGAGGACACAGTTCCCATATAAGGGCTTGACTATGCATTACAGTTTCCCCAGGAACCTCTCCAGGTCACACTGCAGGTATGAGGGCCCTTGAGATTGACTGTGGTGTGCAGACTTAGACTCTCTCACTGTGCTATCATAAGCTGAAATAGCCTGGAGAGTTTCAGGGTGTAGCTGTGTGGATCTCTGCAATAGAACAGCTAGACTCGAGCCCAGTAGAACCTTAGAGACTGACAAGGATGGCAATCACACACACTAAATAATCCACTTCCAATCCACTTTCAATGCACCTTCCAACTGGATTTTGCTAGTTCCCACAGTAAAATCCAGTTGGATAGTGCATTGAAAGTGGATTATTAAAAGTGTGTGTGATTGCAGCCATGATGGTTTTTTATTTTTATTTTTGTATTTTTGTGTGTATGCATGTTTGTGTGGGTATGCGCTTTTACCCTGGAAGTCATAGTGACTTCTGGTGACCCCTAGTGGGGCTTGGATATTACCTGCCTCTGCATCCCGGCCCTGGTATTCCTTGGAGGTTGCCCTTCCAAATACTTGGCAGGGTCTGCCCAGCTTAGCTTCTGAGATCTGATGAGATCAAACTTGCCTGGGCTATCCAGGTCAGGGTAAGACCAACAAGGTTTTCAAGGTATAAACTTTTGAGATTCAAAGCTCTGGCGAAGGGAGCTTTAACTCCAGAAAGCTTATACCCCCAAAATCTTGTGGGTCTCTAAGGTGCTCCTGGCATCAAATCTAGCAGAGCTATTATTTGTTCCATTGGGGAAACTGAAGTGTTGCCATAACATTCCGCACACATGCAGCCTCCATTGGGGCAAATAGTGACTTCCAGGGGGCATTTCAGGTCAGAATAAGAGCATGGAGGGAACTGGTCCAAGCCCTATCTCTCTGCATGCTGTGATCCTGATCTAAGTCAAGCCTCTGCACACCAGGAAAGCATGGCCTTACCAAAACACATCTGTGACTCAACCCAAGGAACTAGGTTTGCCAACCCCCAGGTGGGGCCTGGGGATCACCCGCTTTTATAACTGATCTCCAGCTGACAGAGATCAGCTCCCCTCGAGAAAATGGCTGCTTTGAAGGGTGGATGCTATGGCATTATACTATGCTGAGGCCCCTCCCCTCCCCAAACCCCGCCCTCTCCTGGCTCCACCCCCAAAGTCTCCAGGTATTTTCCAACCCAGACTTGGCAACCCTACAAGGAACATTCCTGGGCACATCGTACAGCTGAAGTTATTTGACACCTGCACTCAGTCATATCCCTCCTTCAAGGAAATAAAGGGACCAGGAATTATTTTGAATTTCTCACCCCTGCTCTTTCAACCCACAAATCCCTGTTTCACTTTTGCTTCTCCGTTGTGCATAATGAACCCCTGTAAATTTTCATAATTATTTCTGCATCAATAAATCAGCATTATACATGATACATAAATTATAGATATCAGTACACATATAAATTGAGAATAAATCCCATGCAACATGTGTTAGCAGTACAAAGGAATCTACAAAACCAACAGGAGAACTGAAGCCATAAATGAATATAAAATGATAAGACATAGGGACCATTCACTTATTCCTAAAAGGTACAGATTTTGCATATCCTTGGAACAAAACAACTGCAAAATACCCATAAGTGTTGCGGTCTGTTCATTGCATAATGCTAACCAAGTCATTTCAACTCAAAATAAGGTTGACAGCTTTCCAGACATCCAAATCTACCAGTCCATTATTTTTTCTTACCTGCATGCACATGCACATACAAGTCAAATGAATAATGGAAAGAATCTGTCAGAATGATGAACATGTCCACCAAAACTACATTTGACTGCAGCAATACTTTCCTAGCCCTGTTTGTTCATAGCAATAAGATGCGGGGGGGGGGGCGGGGGGGACAGAGATAGGAAATGGGAGACTAAATCCAATTGTCTGCAACAGGACTGAAAACATCATTTAGCCTTCCCACCACAAGTTTAATGTTATAGGACACAATCCAGTTCTAAGGAAAGATTGTTAACTCCAATGTAGCATTTGTTAAAAAATAGATTCAAATTGTGGAAACTAGGAATGCTATTCCCTATTTACCATTGAACTTTTGGGGGGGGGGGTATTTTTGCATTTGTGTGTGTGTGTGTGCATGTGTCCGTGCCTGGAAGTCATGATGATCTCTGGTAACTCCTACTGGGGCATGGAGGATGTTCAACAAAGGGGACTGATAGCCTGCCTCTGTATCTTGGCCCTGGTATTCTTTGGAGACCTCCCATCCAAATACTTGCCAGGATTGGCCCTGCTTAGCTTCCGAGATCTGATGATATTGGGCTTGCCTGGGCTATCCAGGTCAGGGCACCATTGAGCATTTTGAAGTAGAAATTATTTTCATGTTTATGCAGCTGGCTTGGATTCTGCCTAGAATTACTCTGGATGCAAGGGGGAATTTTTGCCAATTCCCCCCATTTGCAGAAGCCCACAAGGCCCCTGAAATGCTGTTCCCATGGGAAAGGGGGACTCCCAGGAATAGCTTGCAGGAAACAGATCTTCTGTTGGAGAAATCAACAATCCTCCATATCGGTATGAAATCCCAAAATGGCACAGTAGAAACTGATGAATTGCTTCCCAAGAGGTTCATCGATTCCATATACAACAAAGCAAAACAAAAACCCTAGGCAAAATTAATAGCTTGTGTAAAACTTGGGCATATTTTTAACTGGTGTAAAACTTTAAGAAGGACATCTACTAATTTGTTTCAGCTACATGACACAGATTATAATATTGCAGGTATAGTTACAGAATGCAATGGTTGGCTAGCTTGCCCAGCTTTAACCACTTGCCTTTTGCTCTATTCTATTCTATTCTATTCTATTCTATTCTATTCTATTCTATTCTATTCTATTCTCACTGGAAGTTGACTATAGGAAGGGATGTCATAAAATACAGCTAGGGGGGACTCAATGAGATTCTGTAGTTTATTGAATGAACTGATCTGTCACTACAAAAGCTAATGAGATTTGGTCAAATGTAAGAGCACTGATATTATATGAAGCTGACTGATGAGCAGTGTTCACCTAACACTATTCATCCATGACATGTTCTCAAGAAAGGACCTATGAAGACAGTAGAGATGTACACCAGAAAAAAAATGGTATTTTTTAAATCTGAATCCTGGGGAAGGCAAAATTATAGGCATTCAAGTTTATTTGGGTCTCTGATACCAGTTCAGTATTTGGATTTGGATTTCCCCCCAGAATTCTGAAATTATTCAGACCCATTATTTCCTATGGGGAACATTTCTGGGGGGCTAGAGTGGCTGTTTATCAAACAAATGACACAAAACATTGCAGCAGAGCTGGTACTGCTTGCTCTCTAAAGAATCCCCAAGATTCAAGAAAACTGGTCCAATTCTTTGTGCCCTTGAACTTGGTGTTTTATCCAAGGTATAAGATTGCACACAAAAGTACAAGAACAGATTAGATGAAATTTGGTCCCCAAAGTCTTGATTTTCATTTACTTTCGGTTTCCCGATTCTCCCGCAAAATGACTGAAATTTCTGTGTGTATGTGTGTTTAACAACGATCATGACAAGACTGCCCACACAACTTTTGTGGGTTCTTCAAACACTCAGAGGGGAGTCAATTTAGAATGGAGACATTCCATAGGGGAAGAAGAGTTAACTTTTAAAACAGAAAAAGGGTTAAGTATCAGCCCCCCCCCCCCGTAATCTCAATCCAAATGGAGTTCTCCCAACTGTGATTTTCACTTTTAAAAACTGAGATTTGTTCACAAGTCTCCCAACATCACATATAGAACAAAAATAACAGATTAGAATTTAAAACTTAATTAAAATACAGTTTCCGTAACCTCAGTATCAGTGCACAAAATCTAGCAGGGTCAGTACATGGAAGGGTAGCCACCAAGGAAGACTCTGCAGAGGAAGGAAATGGCAAACCACCTCTGCTTTTCATTTGCCTTGAAAGCCCCTTGCTGAGGTCACCATGCCAGTTGTGACTTGATGGCACTTTACACACACACATGGATGTACATGCCACAGCTACATCTGGAAAAACCTCCATTTGACTTTTAAATGTTCCAGTTAAACAATACCAGGCCTAGAATCCATTATTCATTGTTTACTTCTGTCTGTATATGAAGCTTTCTCATGCAAAGAGGACACTGGTCTTTCACAAGGTAAACCTTGGGACATCCCATACTCTGGCAAGCTCTACCTACTTGAGAGGGCCAGAACTCACTAGGAGAGCCCACGGTTTGCTTGTACTGATTATTTTTGATTATTTATTTACTTCTCACCCTTGGTCTATCAAGGTCAGAACTATCTACTAATTACTCTGATGGGCAGTGACTTTCCAAGGCCTCAGAATTAGGTCTTTCTCATTATCCATTCCCTGACAGCCACTGGTGGTTTATGCTGCGGTAGTTGAGAGCCAAAACAGCCAAACTGGTCTGTCAGAGAGATGTATGGGTTAAAACTCAGATTAAAATAGCTGGAGATAATTTTGAACAAGAAAGGCATTCTGCTAAAGGAAATGATGTGATATATACATTTTAAACATACTGTGGTTTCTATGACAAGATCTTTTGTTACACAATAGATGGCAACAAGGCTGGAAGGAGAACAGAAATAGTTCTTCATTTTAAAAGTCATAAGTCTCGGAGACATAGTTGTTGTTGTTGTTTGGAAATTATTAGGCAATGTGAGCATGTTGGCTTTGTAATAAAAGAAAAGGCTTTGTATTGCGTATACAACAGATTTAAGTGCATTGTATAAAATGACTGCATCGTAATGTATTTTTATATTGTAGTAACCTTGGAAAAAAGAGCTGTAAAGCCTAAAATGTCAGACTGTGTTCTAAACAAAAAAAAGTAAGATCTTCTACTCTACCACAAGATTTTCACCCCTTATTTTAGCCTAGCTGGCAGAAGCTGGTGCTATACAGTCATGTTTGGATAACCATAAGCCCTATAGCAGCAGTGCTGTGATGTGTGTGTGTGATGGATAGCTCAGAAAAACAGGCTTTTAAAAATGCTGATTGTATCAGAGAGTCAGGGAGTTCAAGAGTTAATCTTCCCTGGAAAGATGAGCTTATGTGATTGGTTGCTCTACTTGCTCTCTGATTGGCCAACATCAGCTGAGAGAGAAAATAAAATGGCTGATCTGGAGGGAAAAGGGGTCTTCCATGAATTGGTCTTTTGCTTTTAGGTCATCTGAAAACTAATGTCTGAATCAGTAACCATTTGGTCATTTGGAAGTCAGTGTTTTCTGACAGGCAATTTGGACATTTGGAAGTCAGTGTTTTCTGACAGCCAATAGTCAGAAAAGTACTTCTACAAAGGGAAGAAGAGAAACCCCATTGTCTTAGGTATATTAAATCTGCTCTGAGGGAGAGCTTAAATTCTTAGTCAAAAAAGCTACAGAACAACCTTATACAGACAAAGGATACTGTAGAAGAATTTGGCCGGAGGTCTGAGTAGTTAAAGAGAACTCCCCTACAAGCCAAATAGTAAAAGGAGTTATTGGTTCTTAGGGAACAAGGAAAATAACTTCCTGCCAGTGAAAGAGGTTGGGAAGAGAACCCTGGTCTATGATAAAAAGAAGTTTAGACACCTCAAGAGTTAGTGAAACACTGTAATATCTAAAAGAAAACCTAGAACTAATCTCTGCTATCTGAAGAGCAGTTGTAATTCTGATCTCCAGCCCACACCTGGAGATTGGCAACAGTGGTTCCCCAAGAAAGAATAGCTGGTTTGGAGGGCAGAGTCCATGACATTCTACCTGCCTGAGGCTCTACCCCTCCTCAAACCTCACCCTTGCACCTTATGGGGGAACATTTTAAACAAACAACCACAGACAGCAGCCATCTTAGAAACTGCCATTTTGTTACACCTACCAACAGCCACTGAGAGAACAGTTGGTCCCACACAGGAGAGAAGCAGGAGAAGCGGCTTTGTCAAGACAGAAAACCATCTGCCGGTAATTCTGACAGGGCACAGTGGCTGAAGTAGTGGGTGGAAAAGAGGAGCAGACCCAGCACCCAGCCAATGCCATGCGAGTACTCAGAGCCAGTGGATAGGGACAGCTTCTGAGTGACACATCAGGGAGCCAACTGATCTCTGAGCATGTGGAATGTTCAGGAGAGTCCATGGTGAAAACAGAACTATATATAACCGGAGGATATATTCCCTGCATGTTTGATAAAATCTTTATTCTGTTTTTGAAAGCTAATTTGCCTCAAGTGCCATTTCTCAAGGGTTTAAAGAAAACTGGACAGCTTCTGTATTTTCAGTAGAGGTACTGAGCTGAGAAAAAGTCTAAACATAAAGTGGGACAGTCAAGTCTTTTATGACAAAGAATATATTCACGCTACTGTAAGGCAACTCAGTCACTGAGGGAATTTGGCGGGGAAAATCTGCCAGACAGTTGGGGGAGATAGAGGGGTCCGTCCCAGTGTGGTTGTCATTAAAAAAACCTGTTATCTCTTCAGAGCACTCAAAATGGTATTTCAGTGCCCCATGAGGGTAAAAAAAATACCCCAGTGGAAAAAAATGTGTTTATCAGGCATTTATTTTCTGCTCAGGTACTCCCCACCCGAAATTAAACTGTAAATGGTATGTGGCTGTACTTTGGGGACATGGTTTATTATCTTGCTTTGATAAGGCATGCTTCAAGATTCTTGTGGGGGGGTCACGCATCATTTAAAATCAGTTGCATACAGCTGTCCTTGGCCCCAATCCATGCCATCAAGAAATCAAGGAGCAGGAGAAAAATTACAGGAAAATGGCCTCCATAGTGACAATCTAGGAATTTACCCGTGTCTTGATTGTCTTTACAATAGAAATTAGGGTATTACCCAGAAATGACATCATATCTTCCCCAGATCCTTCCCAGGCACTGCCCTCAAAATTTCCTAGTATTTGCTGAGGCAATGGCTCCACTGATGGACCTCCTGATGACACCTGCTATTTTTGGCCACTGTATGACAGTGTTGGACTGGATGGGCCATTTGCCTGATCCAACATTGGCTTCTCTTATGTTCTTAATGCTGGTAACCCTACTTACATACAGCTTTTGTGCCCACACTACTGGTGGCATTTATTATCAGTCAGTAGAATTCACTATGTTGGGTCATGGTCAGAACTTAGTGAATGAAACTACAGCTCCCAGGCAGCCATATATAAAGTACCTGTGATCCAATGTAACATAGAGTATAGAGAAGACACACAAAATGGGCAAGAGAGTTATGCCAAGTGACTCCTTCCATTTCCCATGCCAACAAGATCAAAACAACCAAGGGAAGTATCTGTTTCTGTGTATTATTTTTTGTTTCCATTGGGCAGATTGGGGAATGGAACAGCCATGACAAATTAGTCCATGAATGCACTTGTGCTGCATCTTTAGAATCCTGATCTGAAACGACCCCCATAAATGAACACTGAGTCATCCAGACAAGACATGCATGGCTCTAATCGAGAAGCAAACCATGCAGCTCGCTTCCCCCCACCCTGCACTGATAAGCCAAACTCCTTTTAAAACTTTTTTTTAACATGCAACAAAGAGGATGAATGAAGGAGGCAGACAGGGTAAACTGAGTGAGAATGCACATGCAGCATAATTTGTGATCCCATTTCCAGTGTCTAAAAAAAAGACCACCTTTATGAATGTTCAAGGTGCCGACTGCTATTTGTGCCTAAATTTCAATCTGAACTCTTCCAGGGTGTATGCTGAGCTGTTTTCCTTTGCATGTTTTGTTCCTGCTAATCCCCTCATTTTCGAAACCAAATGCCAAGTTTGTTCCTTTTTTGGAAACAGCATAAGTAATCCTCAGTGGCTGAAATAAAAAAAAAAAAAGCCCAGTTGTCTCTCCTCCTCTGTCCCCATTCTAGCAGTCAATGGAACCACAGCAGACTTGCGTATCATGCTCTAGCCATGATTTCTCTGAAACCTCCTGCTTTGGGTTTCTGATTGCCATGCTCTTGGCTGAGTCTCCTTTTAAGCTGCCTGCTGTCCATTCTGGATGCTCCTGTCAAGGCTGCATCTTCAAAAGGGGCAGCGAAGTGGAAACGGAGGAGGCAGGACACATCTGGTTCATAAGAAAGCCACTGAAGTCACAGACCTTATCAGTGCTCCAGGCGACAAAGTAGTGCTGGTACAATCCCTAGTTTGCACTGGAACACATTCATGACAAAGTCTAATTTTGGAATTCAGCTAAAAACCTGACTTGACTTTAAATAACTCCTGGGTTACAGCTCATAAGATTAATGGGGAAAATTCAAATGCAGCATGAGGGTTGGGATTGTTGAGCACCCTGAAGCCAGAATTTTTTACCAAATATGTGCACAACAACATAAACAAAATGGCTAAACAGGCTTGCTGGACTAGAATGAATGTTTTCTTTCTTTTGCAAAGGGATTTTTTCCCCTTTGCAATGACACCTTTCATAGATTGTTTTAAATAAAGCTGTCAGGTCGGGGGCGGGGGGGGGGGGGGACAGGACACAATGTCAATTATTTTACCTAAAGTTACCGCAAAGCAATACCCTCACACCACCAGGATACAGTTGTGTAAAGAGCAGCTGAAGTCAGAATATGCTGTATTCATACACATGGTGCACTGAAATACACATGGCTGCTAGTTCAAATACAAACTTTCCCCCCAGTATGAAACAGAAATAGTTCCTGTATTCTCAAAAGGTCAGCTAAAAAAACTCTGACTACTTATTCTCACAAGTTTTGCCACTCTGGGGATTCAGTGCCACTGAGGACATTGCCTCTGGTCTGATGTAAGAGTCCTCTGATGCTCCAGTTCACCAGCTGGATGCTGACACTTCACTCAGACTCTATAGTAAGGAACCACTCACATCAATCTCAGCAATGGTGCCAAGGATATAAGCAGGCCTGTAGCCTATGGTGGGGCCATTTGGGGCTATGGTGGGGCCATTTGAGGCTCTGCCCCCACAAGACTTCATAAGAAAAGAAGAAGAAGAAGAAGAAGAAGAAGAAGAGATTGGATTTATACCCCGCCCTTCACTCACTTAAGAGTCTCAGAGCGGCTTACAAACTCCTTTCCCCTCCCCTCCCCTCCCCACAACAGACACCCTGTGAGGTAGGTGGGGCTGAGAGAACTCTTTCCCAAGCTGTCCTTGAGGGAACAGCTGGTACAGAGCTATGGCTTGCCCAAGGTCATCCAGCCAGGTGCAAGTGGAGGAGTGGGGAATCAAACCCGGTTCTCCCAGATTAGAGTCCGCGCACTTAACCACTACACCAGACATGAAGGACCAAGCCAAGGGTCCATCTACTCCTGCATCATGGTGGCCAATCAGACATTCTCATAAGCCAAAATTCAGGGTGAGAATTCCCTGCACTGATACCCTCACAGGTTGATATTCAGCGGCATTGTAATTCTGAACACAGGATTTCTATTTAACCACCTCTGCTAATATTGACTTCCTTCATGAATTTCTCTTGCCTCCTTCTCAAACCATTGTAAGCTAGGGGCCATCATCATTTCATGTGGCAGGGACTGCTCCAGGTAAATCATCCATTCTGTAAAGCAGTTGCTCCTTAGGTTGTCCAGAATCTGCAACCTGTCAACCTTCTTGAATGACTCAACCATAGGTGCATAGCACGGCTGTGGCACACAACTCAGTACAAGTGAGGTCCATCCTTGGACAGGAAAAGCTCTGCAATGCTGTCTGCAAGAGAAGTTAAGACCACATGTCCTTGTGTTGATACAATGGTACTTCACTTGACTCGGAACTGTTCACAGAATTACAGGCCTTCTTGATTCCCTCCAGCCTCCCAGTTGCCTTCCACCCAGTCCCTTACCATCTGTCTTTTCACCAGGAACTGGAATTATGCCCTGTGATTCATCCCATGTCTGTCAGCCTCCTGCATTATCTCTGGCCACAAGCTTTGCTGCATCAGTTGCAAGTTTGGTTTAATGGTATGCATCAAGAAAGTTTTCATTATAATCCCAGATCCAGGCTTTTGGGAGGGGATATTTTCATTTTCATCATTGCTTAATTATAGCTAGGACATTAAAAAGGTAAAAGGTTTTCCTTGCTCGAAAACCAGTCAAATCTGACTCTAGGGGGTGGTGCTCATCTCTGTTTCCAAGCCGAAGAATCAGCACTGTCTGAAGACTTTTCCATGGTCATGTGGCCTGCATGACTAAACACCAAGGTGCACAGAATGCTGTTACCTTCTCACCAAAGCGGTACCTATTTATCTACTTGCAATTTTTTGCTTTCAAACTGCTAGGTTGGCAGGAGCTGGGGTCAGAGATAGGAGCTCACTCCATCATGCAGCACTAGGGCCTCGAACTTCCAAGCTACCAACCTTCCGGTCTGCAGCTCAGCGTCTTAACCTCTGAGCCACTGTGGCTAGGACATTACAATTTCAGTATTCTGTTCTGTGTAGTTTCAGTACTGAGGACCACCATTTTCAATGGGGAAGGGATATCAGGGTCTCTAGGGCAACTGTTTATTAAGATAATGCCACTAAGGTTGCACTCAACACAGTCCTCCCTGTAATCTACCCCCTCCCAAGTTTTAAGTAATTGGACTAGGGTTGCCAAGTGCTTACCTTCTTCCTGCGGTGTGGGGGGGAGTCCTCTTCTTCCCGGGAGTTCCCCAGTGCATGCGCAAAGCGTGCGCACCACAATGATGTCACCAGAAGTGTCACCCAGAAGTGACATCAGAAGTGTCACCCAGAAGTGACAGTCCTCCCTGTAATCTACCCCCTCCCAAGTTTTAAGTAATTGGACTAGGGTTGCCAAGTGCTTACCTTCTTCCTGCAGGGGAGGCGAGCCCTCTTCTTCCCGGGAGTTCCCCAGTGCACGCACAAAGCGTGTGCACTGCAATGATGTCACCAGAAGTGTCACCCAGAAGTGACGATGTCACTTCCCGGTGACGTCATCACGCTGGGGCAGTAGTCCTGACCGGATGACTTCGGGGGTGGGGTTCCCTCCCAGCCGAATCCGGGCCACTGGATTGGGGACCCCTGTAGCATCAGCCCTAAGTTGAACCAAGAGGCTCAATTTTACAGACATGGCCCTGAAGTAGATGCCTCTCAGCATACACCTTTCCAGATTCCTAAAATGGCTTCCAAGCAGCAGCTGAAGCTGCTCCAGTGGAACCATTCCACTGGAGGGGGCGGTGGATTCCCCACTTTTGTCCTTCACCCCTGAAACCATGCACAATGTTCTGACATCATCTGGAAGTGACATCAGCGCATGGGTGATGTCAAGGGCCAATGTTCTGCTTTTGGGGCAAAACTCTATAGTTTGAAGTCATTTTTACCCCAAAAAGAAGTGTGTCGCACCCGGAGCAGCCAACATGCTGACATTACTTCCGGGCAGGGCCATAACCAGTGGTGGGGCTTTAGGGACTGAGCATACACCCCCACAATCAGGGCAGAGTTCCACCGTGGCTAAAGCTTTCCTCCCTCCCACCCCCATCTTCACCAGCCAGTGAGATGGGTCATTGGCTCTCCAAGAGCCTTTGAGAGCCAATGCCCCATCTCACTGGCCAGTGAAGACAGAAAGGGGGGGGGGAGGAGGAAAGCTTGAATGGTTCAAGTCAAGCATGGATGCCTCCAGGCAGAGCGGGGAGGAGAGTCACTCATGGTGACACTGCTAGTGATGTCACCACATGGGGGGCCATGATGCCCCCCAGGTCCAAAGTCCTCTCTCAGCAAATATCCTGGCTATGAGGCTGCTTCTGGGTGATGTCAGTGCATCATGTGACATCCCCACCCACCCCTGGAATGCCCCCAAATCTCCCCACCGGCATGATGAAGGGACCTTGCAACCCTTAGCCAAGAGGAGAGCTCCAGCTGGCTATAACATTAAAAAACCCTGTTTGCTCTTTCCTACTCTTTCAAAGACTGACTGGCAATAAAATTTTCTTACATTTCCACTGGCATTTACTGATTGCCACCCTTCCTTGTTGTTTTGCCTGTTTGTTTCCTTTCACAAAGTGAAAGTGGCTTCCTTTCCAGACCCCCATTCTATCCGCCTGCCATTGTGGGGATGTAGAATGATAGAATCATAGAGTTGGAAGGGACCTCCAGGGTCATCAACCCCCCTGCACAGCGCAGGAAAGTCACAAAAACCTCCCCCACACAACCCCAGGGACTGCTGTTCCACACCCAGAATATGACAAAAAATCTCCACGATCTTCAGCCAAACCGGCCTGTTGAAAAATTGCTTCCTGATCCCAAAGTGGCAATCAGCATTTCCCTGAGTGTGTGAGAAAGGGCCACAAGAACAAAGCACTGAGGCAACCCTTCCCACCCTCCTTCTCATGATCTGCCTAAGTTCACACAATCAGCATGGCTGTCAGATGGCCATCTAGCCTCTGTTTGAAAACCTCCAAAGAAGGAGAGCCCACCACCTCCTGAAAAAGCCCGTTCCACTGGGGGGGGGACTAAAATTAATCACAGGAATGCCTACTGGAACAATGGAAGAGGCCCAGAGGCCCATGGGATATAGGGAGACAGGAATGTCTATTAACTTGCATTGTCTCCATTGACATATGCAATTTCTGTGAATACCTTCAGCTCAGGTTTTGCACCATGTACACCTCTCATCTTTAAGGACCCAGCAAAGCCCCAGCAGTATAGTGGGTCACTTATCCCAGGGCATCAAACCTTTTCCAGCTCAAGTTTGGAAAATGCAGTTTCTAAGTCTTCATAGCAATAATCATGGACCAAGATGAAATTTGCTGTGGCCTTTTCCCAGGTAGCTTTAATAAATGCATTCTAACATACTGAAATTTGGCCATGGGAGATACAATGGATTGGACCCACTGGATAATTTCTGCATGTGTGGAGTGGAAAGTTTTTGCCAGTTCCTCCCTCCTATGGCACACCCACCTCATGCTGTTCCTGGAAGCCCTCTGGAACATCTGTCAGGGGGATTTTAGGAAAGTTGGGGACATCACACTCTGAATGGCAATACCTTCCACCAGTGGAAAACTTCCAATGGAGTTCAGCCCCGATCCAAGGTTATGTTTGAACTGGATGCATGTCTGTTTCAAGTCAAAACACTGAGTACTTGGGAAAATATCTCCTGTTGCTTCTATTCTGTCTGCATTGCACCCAACAGATGCATTGCATTGTCCATGTGTACGAGATATGAGAGTCAGCTGCTTTTTGCAGGAGCAAGGAGCAGAAATCTCCAAATATTGAATAGTGCAATGGATGACTGGTGATGGTTTATTCTGATCACTTTGTATGCATGACATATGCTGGCCTTTTTTGCAGTGGTGGCAACATCTGTATGTTAGGGGTGGTCCTGCATGGCAGAAAGCCAAAAAGGATAGGATAGCGGGAAATGTGGCCATTGGCAGACTGGCCCTGTGCATTTGTTGTTTCCATGGCACTGTACCACTGAAAAGTTAATAAACTCCTTTTAGGCTGAGGGCTGGCAGAACGCTACAGGCACTGTGCGCTGGAATAACCTAGAGACCTGTGAGCTGGGCTGTTTTCTGTGTCCTCTGTGGATTTGGTTGGTGGAACAAGAACAGCCTGTTATTGTACAGCAAACTACAAGGAAGCTAAACAAAGAAAATAGCAGGGAACAGGATTTGGCAGCATTAAACAGAAGCTTAATCATGTACTGAAAAGTTGTACCTGCTCTTCTCTAGTAAAAGAGTCAGTGAACAGTGTTGGATTTGGCTATATTCATACACCACTTAAGAATGGACTCATTGGAGGAGCTTGGCAAAAGTCACTCTCCTAACGAGTCACTATCTCTGTGATGAAGTTTTCCTTCAGAAAATAGATGCTGGGGGATAAAATCTGTAGTCTCTTTGCACCCTTGAACCGCTATATAAACACCCATAACACTTGTCATTGTTGGAAACACCTTAAAGAAAATCCAAAGGGTAGAATTCACTGTGTTACAATTTTGTTCAAACTGATTACACTGTCTTAAAAGAGTGTGTTTTGTAATGTGAATATGACTGTGCCAATGTATTTCCCCCCCCCCCCAGCATGATATGGGCCCATTCTGCATCTAGCATTTGCTCCATTGTTTTACCAAACCTGTACTGGAACAGAAAAAGATGCAGCTCAAAACCACATTCAGATACCCTGGGCCGACACCCTACTGACTGCAGAGTCACCCCTGAACGGCCATAAAATGGCCATACATCTCTGCAGACGGTACCATAAAACCGAGAGATCAAAGGAAGTGAAACTGGCATGCAGTGTGGAGGCTTCCATAAAATCCGACAATCAAAGAAAATGAAAGTGGCATGCAATGTAGAGGGGGATTTCTGCTCCAGCGTGGGATTGGTTAAATAGCAGAGTGAATGCTAGATGCAGAATGGGCCGTAAGCATGTTGGTATCTTCCCAAAACACTTGTTAATATTGATGAGAGTTATTCCCAGAAATTATCATCTTAATTCCATATTAGGATGATAATACAGGAAGAACTGCTGTTCCTCTAAATACTTCCTGAAATACTGAAACAATACTGCTAATATTTAGTAAAAGCAACAATTATTTCTGTCCCCATTCCCATACAGAATTAAAAGAGGAGAGAGAAAGGAAGGGCCCTGGTGCCATTCAGTTGTTTGTCGGCACCTGGGTCCCTTTAAATGTGAAAAAACCCAAACCAAATTATTTTCTATGGAAAGATCTGGCCCAAAATGTCAGGAGGCCAGGTCTATCACCCACAGAAAGTAGTGGCCTTTTGAAATTCAAAGGGACCCAGGTGTTGACTAACTGGCTAGTAGACCTGGCATGTGAACATTAGACCTCCTAGCCATTATTTCCTGTGGGTAGAGGCCAGGACTACCGATAGACAATAATGGTTTTATTTAAATTTAAAGGGACCCTGGCACCAACAAACAGCTGTAAGGCACTCTTTCTTCCCCAGATTCTCCTGCTATCACAACAGAATTCTCAAATTCAATGTTATCAGGAATGATAAAGCTGGTGTTGGGAGTCATGTTGGGAAAGCCACAGTGGTGTCAGATATTGCTGACACAGCCCAGTACCCCATACGACAAGCATGTTATCAGGTCAGCAGTTTTTCAAAATACTTCCTCCCCCTCAAAAAAAGAAAAGAATGGAAAAGAAAGGAAAAAGAGAGAAACTCTAATGTGAGAATAGATCAAAGCTCATCAGCAAGTATGAGTCAACTGCTGAGCGAATATATATTAGGGATGAATTTTCTATATTTTCTTTCTTTCATATTTCTATAATTGGTTTTGGATCTCTGCATTATGCTGTTGTTTTTGCACATCTTCATACACAATTTAAACAGTTCTTATATACAGATGGTACATGATGTGTATGTGTAATAGGCATATAATGATATAGTGACACTCAAATAACTTGGAAGATAGCATACATTTTGTGGAGAAAATGGAATACAAAAACAGAAAATTGCATGAAATTTAAGAATCAAAGTCAGTCAAGCCATTGGTTATTGTTCGCCACAACTTCTCCAAAGTGCAGGTTTCTTCCAAAGTGGTCTTCTTGCAGAAGGGAACAAAATGGATGTCACAGAAGCCATGCTACGGTCTTCAACTTGAAAAATATATCTGTATAATAACAGTTTGATTTCCGTAACAATACCAGTTGGACTAAATTTAACCCCCATTATTAATTAACTTCTTGAGTATATAATTTTCAGTTACTTTATGCACGATGAGAAGAACTCAGGAAATCTTATTAATGCTTATGTCTGTTTTTTAAAAATATATTTAAATACAAAATTATCCCCCCAACCCCCCCCCCCCGAAAATCTTATTTGGCTCTCCAGCACACAGCCTCCCTTTGCTACTAACCCCCATTCATTGACTCTGCACCTCCTAGGCTAAATCATTCCTGGGGGGTTATATTTTATTTATTAGTTCAATTTATACCCCACCCTTCCCACCAAGGTGGGTTCAGGGTGCCTTATATAAAATGCAGATATAAATGCAGTTAAAAACATACATAAAACATCCAAAAACATTCAAAATCCATTTTTGAAAATGCCAGAAACAATGGCTGAGGACAGACTGGCAATCTGCCCCAGGATAGGTCTGCATGGGAAGCGGGGGAAGGGAGCCTGTTCAGACATGTGCAGCTGTCCCTCGGCTCCCTTCCACACTTACCCGCTTTGAAGCCGGTTTTCTTGCGCTTTAGAAGGACACCGGGAGAAACCGGTGTCCGGAGGCTGTCTTGCGCTTGCCTCCCGCTTCCAGGCAGTGTGAACTGGAAGAAGGCAGGAGGCAAGCGGAGGCAGCAGTGAAAATGCGGTGTTTTGCCAGTTTGCACATGAGTGCTCATGCACACATGCACAAATTGCCGAAACAGCCCTATCACGAGCTGCGGAGGCCGGCCCACCTGGGGCCACTCCGCAGCAGTCTTGCACAATACCCTGGCCAATGTGGACAGCCAGTCCTGGGGGATTTCCCCCCCGCAGCTTTTGCCTCCGCATTCATCCCACTCCAGATTGCCAGTCTGTCCTCAGCCAATTAAAGTGCAGAGCAGAGATTCCTAAATCCAGGTGTACCACTGCTTAGGTGTTTGTCATGGTATTCTCAATCGGCTCAATTTGATTGAATAATTTATGTGTTGAGATAGATTGAAGGTGGTAGAACCTTCAGGGCACAGGGTACAGGGTCATTCCTCGATGTTTAGAATCTCCTTGATTTTGGCGTGATTACTGTTGATAACAGCCAATAATGTCTGCCATTGATCTGGGAGCAAATCCACCCGTGCTCCAAACTTTTCCAGTATTGCATGAGATTCATTTATCCTAGCCTGCATATAGAACTATAAGGAAAAAGGTTCAAGCAACTAGGGGCTTGGTTTATCATTTTATTATATCTTTATTGCATTTAAACCCTGTCTTTCTCCCCGATGAGGACCCAAAGCAGCTTATACCATTCTTCTCTCCCCTATTTTATCCTCATAAGAACCCCATGATATTGGATGGACTGAGAGTGTGTAACTGGCCCAAGGTCATCCAGCAAGTTTCCATGGCAGAGTGGGGATTCAAACTTGGTTCTCCCATAGTCTAGTCTGAACCTCTTAACCACTACATCATACTGATCAGTATCAGTACCTTCTCATCAGAACAAGCCAACGATAGGTCTAGGAATGGATCTCAATTCATAGATGCCTCAGAATGCTCACCCAATAGTCCTAACTGTGCTTTAGAAACCACCCTATTCCTGCCATGCTTAATTATGGCCTAACCAGTCCCCCAGAACAGGCATAATTAATACTAGAAATTAAACCCAAGAATTAAACCATTCCTATTTGAAGGTGATCACAGAAATTCCTCCTTGGCCCTATAAGGCAGCCTGCTAATGCCACATTGTTCAAGAAGCAGGGCCTATGGTCCAGCTTGCGGCAAATGCCTACTGTGCTGAGGCAGCATTGGTCTGAGCAGCCACTTCAGATTTCCCTTTGCCTAGCTGGGCTGTATGAGGAGATAATACACATAGCTTTCCAAGAAGCTAAAATGCTTCAAAGGCCCAAAGGACAGCTTCAGGAAGCCCCTCAAAGGAAATCAGAAGAAGCAGACACTGTTACTTCCAGAGACAGAGTGAGAGATTACATCTGTCTATATGCAATTAAGCTTATTATCAAATAAAAAATAGTAGTTTCCATTTTAAAAAAAACAAAAAAAACCACTCAGAGCCATTTCAAAAAATAAAATAATAATAAAACCGTAATAAACCAGTGACAACCATAGCCAGTTGGCAAACACAAACTGAGGCAAATGTATAGTCCTTAGAAATGTGTACAAAGGAAAGTACCTCAGTAGGCCTAGAATTCCACAGGGATCAACAAACACTCCTCTTTCTCATTTCTATTTCTTTTTGTTTCTGCATGCCATCATTGTGTGCCTTTTCATTTTTGTTGCTGGGCAGGCTGTTTCTTTCACACCATTTTATGCCATTGTTGTTATTGTTGTTGCTATTTTCTACCCCACCCTCCCAGCCAAGGCCGACTCATGGGATAAAGGTGCTTCGAAATATAAACAATATATTTTAAAGGTAACACATTTGCCAAGTTCTGTTAGTATTGTCAAGTAAAAGATCACCAGCTCCATCCTGAGTGGGGAGAACCCATGTTAGAAATGGGACTTTTTGAAATCAAAAAAGTGAGTTCCTCAAATTAAGGATCAATCCAAATTCCAGAGCCTAGGAGGTACAATGAGAGATATTCCTAGACTCTGGAATTTGAGATATTCCAAAAATTTTGGGAATTCACTGTTTTGATTTGAATATTTGTGTTTCTAACATGGGTCCTCCCCAATCACAATAAACTTGATTTTCATAACTCTGAATGTTGACATGCAATCAAGAAATCATAATGAACATTCATAAATGAAGGTATTTGTGTGAGTTTCAGTGATTCAATTTTGATAGCTATGAGGCATCAATAACAGGGTAAGAAACTGTTCCACAAAGCTTACCAGCACCCTTTCTGCCTCAGAGACACACCTGGTTTATATCCAAAGCTTGTTTATTTATGAGAAAATCCCATTAAGAGACAGGGAATATGTTCATGATTAAATATGCTTTGTAAAACAACAATACCACTACTAATCTAGGGTAACTTATTTAGTTCTTTTCCCACCCCTCTAAATGTTCAAAGAGTTCCTCTCTCGCACTCATGCACGGAATTTTTCAAAAAAGATCCACTAGGATTATTATCCCAGATTAGTGCTCCCGTATTATAGAAAGACAGCAAGGCCTTGCTTAAGGGCAGATCACCAAACAGTAAGAACAGTCAGCAATTGAACAAATTACCTGAGGAGAAGGACTTTCCTTCTCTAGAGGTTTTGAAGCATAGGATGGACAGCCATCTGTTGGAAAGGGATGAGCTTTGGATTTCCTGCATTAAACAGATGGCACCTTTCAAATGCTTAGAATACTATGACTATTTTCTTGGTCCTGTTTTTGGTAAATCAGTGAAGGCTTTACCTAATTGATACAACTGACACACATCCCTCAGCACAATTGACAGCCACATGAACATAGGGGGACTCACCTTTTCAAAAAGCTCCACTGCTTTGTTCACAGATGAAGAAGGGACTTCAGGCTTCACTCCCATGCCATTTTTGCCTGTGGAAACAGAGGGGATCTGGCTTGAGGCTTCCACATGGAACCTTAGGAAGGGACAAACAGGACACCCTTGGCTATTTCAAATGGCAAAAATGGTGCTGAGGTGGAAAGCCAGCAGCCTTTCCTACACATTCACAGTGCTCAGAGTCACATTTAGTGGTGGTGAAGTTTAAAAAGGTGAGCTAGATTCAAGTTCACTAGCACCATAGATAGAGAAGAAGGAGGAGGAGGAGATTGGATTGCATGTCACATGGACAATTTTTGGAGGAGGAGGAGATTGGATTGCATGTCACATGGACAATTTTTTAAAAAAGCCACTGCCCTAGTGGCAGAATGGATTTGCAGGTTCAGACTGCCAAATCCATTCTGCACATGCTCCCCCGTGTTCAGACAGCCGCCATGAACGATGAATGCGCCAGGAAACAAAAACTCCACTTCAGATGTGGTGGCTTTTTAACCCAGCTCCAAGTCATCCTCTGACAGGGTGAGTATGCCCGTGGAATGCCTGACAGCTGGGGCTGTGGGCCCATTTAATCCGTTTGTGAAAAATGCCTATATCGGGCCAAACTTCCAGTCTGAACGCAGCCTCTGTTTGTCTTTTGCTTGGAAACCCTATTGGGTCACCATAAGTGAGCTGCAACCTAACAGCACTTTCCATCACCAATGGAGTGAGGAGGACATGCAATCTACATAGTTGTAAATGAAGTTGAGCTAAGCAATCTACAAATGGCCCACAATGATGGTTTAACTTCCTACTTACTCACATAAAGGTGTTACAGCATGCCCCTGTTTTCATTTGTGAAAGGGCATGCTTCTGGAATGCAGAGTTGCTGCTTTCCATCTGAAAGGCAGAGGAGTAGCTAGACAAAGTTTGAGACATGTCTTGTTGATTCAACTTTGCTGAGTTGGAGTTTTCCTTGGATCATGCAGAACACTTTTATAAATAAAGGATTCCTTGTTAAGCATGAAAGTGTCCCAGATTGTGTTCGAGTTCTTACAAAAAAAATTATAAATAACATTTAATATATCTTACTTATTTATCATTTCATATAAGTAAAGAATCCAAAGTTGCAGGATGGTGGTTCTGCTTAGATACTCTCTGACTGTTTATACTTCTTGGATAGAAGACCTTTAAAAATAGCTATTTAAAAATAGCCTCTCATAAAACAATATATTCATAGTAGAATCCTTAGATTGTGTTCTCATAGATTAACTGTGCATGTTAATCCTGTTTGACTCGGAGACAAATCCCATGGCAGATCCTGGGGATCATCAGTGGAACCACATTTGAGACAATTAACAGATTATGAAACATGATACGGTTTTAGGATAACAAGCTGCATACAAATAAAAGAAATGCTCATTTGTTCAAGAAGGTGGGGGGAAAGACTATTGGCAATATTTCCGAGGGGCCGGGTGCAGCAATCCCAGCCAGATTTCATTAATTTGTATTATTTGAATTTCAAAGCTGAGTAAGGATTAAAAATAAATTGGACTGAACTAACATAGCACTTTAAATTCAAATACCACACATTCACCCTAGGGGGCTAGAGATCTACCTAATGCTTAATTACACTAGATATGAAAGTGACAGAGGCTTCCAAGGTGATAAAGACCATCCATCATGAGTTATATCATTTGTGCTTCAGTAGTCTGCACATTTCCTGGTTTCAGCTTAAGCCCCCTCTGTGCTAAGCAGCCCGTGAGAGCAGCTGTGGTTTCCAAACTTTCTATAATGCCATTGTTCATCAGATGTTACTTGGAGCTCCTTCAAGAAGAAACGGAAAAGCCACCTTCCCTGGCTTGCAGTTCCCTTTCTCATTTCCTTCCAGTCCTCCTTACTTCCTTTGTGAAGGCTTCCTTCTCTTAAAACAATAGGCCTGGAATGGACTCTATAGTGCATTGGCCTCTTTGGCTTTCCATACTTGGCAATGTTGGAGCCCAGCCCTTTAAATTCCATGCCTCAGTTTTGGCTTCTTCTGTTTGAACGTTCTTGTTGTTTTATGGAGCTACAGTAAAAGGTTTTATCTAAAAAAATTGGCATACTTCATAAGATATATATCATATAATATATACTGACTGTTACTTCATTGATAGGCTGGTATTTCCTCAATAGTAGCCAGGAGATCTACTGATAGCTCCATTCGAGAAAGAGAGCTTGGAGATGGTGACCCTTCCCAACTGAATTGTATGTGAATTGGTACATAGATTACATCTTTCAGTTTGGGACAGATAGACAGCCAGTCAGAGAGCTTTTTAATTATTATTTATGCTTAAAGTGAAGCGTTGATTGCTGGAAGGGGCAGTGCCTTGTCTCACAAGCTATCTCTCTGGGATTCTGATGTGGAATACTAGATCTGATATCATGCAGGAGCACCTCTTTGCCTCCACCTGAACTCTAATTACACATTTGCAAATTAGACTCCAGAGCTGTCATATCCATAAAGAACTCCTGGAATTTTCAGCCATGGGGGAAGTATGAAGAATGTTAATTCTGTAAGATGTCTACTACATCCTGTATGGGCCAATTTTTCACAAGTCCTAAAGAACTCCTGAATATCTGCCTGCACATTGCAAAGGATTGCAGAGCATGTTGTGTATTCATCTGATGTGCTTTGTAACTTAAGTCTCTTAAGCCTCACTATCTTGGGCAAGGGATCATTCAGGAAAACTGCTCTGCTGTTATTGATGGGGCAGCTGATGAGCACTTGATACATTTCCAAGAAACCAAAATTCCATGGACCACCATTTGAAAACAACATATTACATGATAGGTGGTAAATTTGTTATCCTTTGGTAAAACCAGTGTGTTCTACTGGTTAAGAGTGTTGGACTAGTATCTGGGAGACCTGGATTTGAACCCCCTTCTGCCTTGGAAGCTCACTGGGGGACCTTGGGCCAGTTATGCTATCTCAGCCTAACCTACTTCACAGGGTTTTTGTGAGGATAAAATGGAGGAGAGGAGAACGATGTAAGCTGCTTTGGGTGCCCATTAGGGAGAAAAGCAGGGTATATATTTTTTGTAAGCATGTAACAGGGCTGAACCAAATATTTCAGTTTTTTTTTTTTTAACAAAAGTCATATTTTTATGAGGTGGCACTTTTTGTAGACAATTTTTTTTTGGGGGGGGGGGAACAGGATTTGTGAAGTGCTGTGTAAGGAACTTGCTTCCCTGCAAATGGCTGTGGTTTTCTGTGCATTTTCCTTTGTTATTCTTTTGATATTATGCAGGATTTGCACATCTCTAGATAAGAAGTAACATTTGATTAACCAAAGACAGGCAGGTTGTTCACTTCGTGGAAGTGGTCCTAGCTCAGCAGTATTATGACCAGCATTTTTGGTTCTTCTGCACTCTCATTTTCATCCTTTGTATGTCCCTATTGCTTCACAGACATACCTTTCCACATGTGTTTTGCTCCTTCTAGTGGTTGATTCAATACTACATCACTGTATGTCCAGCATATTTCCCTGCAGATTTAAAATGCAGGGAAATATGCTAGACATACAGTGATATAATATTGAATACACCACTAGAGGGAGCAAAACATGTAAGTAAAATGAAAAACAATCAAACCAAAGTAACAGGGACACACAAGCAATGTAAATGAGACTATGAAAGAGGCCTGTGTCTTATATCAGTTTTAGGTGGTGTGCATTTTGATAGGTTGACTGCAACTTGCAGCACTGTGATTCAGCAACAGACAGACTGCTTTTCAGCCAGTAGCCAATTGCTATTTTCCTGTCAAGGACTCAGGAGTGAGCTATGCCCAAACCCCAAACTGGAAACAAATGTTTTGTCCTGCATCTTCCAGGCAGTTCCTCATTAAGCCCAGAAGCCCAGAAGTTTGTTTGTGCCATTTTCACAATGCAAGAATAGCAACAGGGCAACCTTTTGTAGAAGGCAACAAAATGCTTGTAGAAGGCAACAAAACAGCTATACATGAATAAGTTGGGATGAAATCTTATAATGAAACAATATCAGAAGGGGGGGGTAGACCACAATCATGTCTAACAAGACTGTCTCAGACATAACCACATCAGTATCTTTAAAATGATTTGACACTGTGGTTCCTAGAGTACAGCATTGGGGTATATATGCATTTTGGGCTGCGGTGGCTCAGTGGTTAAGACCGGAAGATCAGTAGTTCAGCAGTTCGAGACCCAAGTGCCATGTGATGGCGTGAGCTCCCGTCTCTGGCCCCAGCTCCTGCTAAACCAAGAAATTGCAAGTAGATAAATAGGTACTGCTTCGGTGGGAAGGTAACAGTGTTCTGTGCACATTGGCATCTAGTCATGCTGGCCACATGACCACGGAAATGTCTTCGGACAGTGCTGGCTCTTCCGCTTGGAAACCTGTATTATTAAAACCTGTACTATTAAAAAATACTACAGTGCTACCAATAGACTTCGGCAATCCCCTTTGTATATCCTTTTTCTACCTTCCATCCTGCTCATGGAAAACCATACAAAGACTAAATTATAGTTATAATTAAACACCTATAAATAGCTAGCTAGTACTGAAGATCTATATTGGAGTATTTTCATTGCCATGTTGCAGTCCAGACTGTGAGCAAACCAGCTGCTTATTTTCTGATGGTGGAGGTGACAGAGATTGCAGCTTCCATTTCTGCGATTTTTGGGTCACTTCCATTGGCATTTCCAAGTTTAATGTACGTAGCAGAGTTGTTCCTTCTTCTAAAGAGGCGATGCAGTAAGTCTTCCCCAAATGACTTGTTTGAAGAATGAATGGTGAGATCCATTTGTAATGGCAGTTTGCTTCCATTAAACGTGCTGTAATGGGTTTTAACTCTCGTCTTTTTTTCCAAAGCTTCCTGAGGGATCATGATAAACTTCAACTTTTCCTCCCTGGTGGAGGAGGTGCCCATGTTGTCTAGCTTTTGTTAAGATTAATTGTTTAAATCTTAGGTCCAGCACAGTTATTAATATGTCTCTGGAGAGTCTGTTTCTAAGCATATTTAGAGATCCAAGCCTGAAGGCTTTCGTTACCACTGGCAAGATGTCATCCTCTATTTGTATTTCCTGAAGTAGCCACTTAGATATATAGCTGGTTAGATTTTCTGTCCTTTCCACTTCCCCCCCCCCCCCCCAGTCCTCTCAGTTTTAAATTATTTTGCCTCAGGGATAGATCTAGTTTTAATGCTCTTTCTGCCAATACATCCTCCCCATGTTAGATTTCTTGTATCCCACCCTGATTTGCTAAGTTTGTATTCATAGTGCTTTCCGCTATCACTCAAGTTTCTGTAAGGTTTTTTTTTTTTGCATAGAGTCCAATTGTTCATACAGTGGCTTAAACATATTTGATATATTATCTAATTTTTTTCATCTTATTAAAAGCCGTTGTTAGATCAGCTGATGTGATTGGGACGTTGTTTTTGTCCATTCCTGGGGTAACAGACACCATTTTAACTAGGACTAGGCACTGATGTCCCATTAAAAAAACCTCGCTGATATTGTGTTTATTTTTAATTGTACCTTCTTACTTTTGGTATTTTTGTGTTTTGGGGTTGTTCTGCTTTCTTTCCCCATATGCCAAGTATGCTATTCTATTTTTTTGGTTGCTGTTATGCCCACTGATGGAGAGAGACCCCATGGAGCTAACGTTTTAAGCGGCCATTCTTCCGAGCGCCGCCATGCACCCCCCGAGTGTGATTTTTCAACCCTATTCCTATAGCTGCCTAAGGTTGCCAACTACTGCTTGGGAAAGGTACCTGGAGATTTGGGGGTAGAGCCTGTGGAGGGCAGGATTTGGGTAGGGGAGGGGCCTTCATAGAGTCCCCCCGCCATAGCAGCCATTTTTCCAGGGGTATTGACTTTTGTTTTCTGGAGATCAGTTGTAATTCTGGGAGATCTTCACCACCCACCTGGAGATTGGCAACCCCACAGCAGTTCAATATACAGTCTAAAATCCAATTCCTGAGAGGTCCCTCTTCTCACACAAACGGGATTTGGGGAGTATATCATACTTTTTCAAGAGTGGGGAGGCAGGAAAATCATGTTCCAAAGGCTCAAAGGTCTGTGCACATACTTTGTCTTTTAGTGTCACATGCTTTCATAGATTGTGGCCAAATTGTTTGGACTAGAGTTCAAATCCTATTTGAAGTTTGAACTATAAATCCATTTAAGACTGTTATGATCTCCCAGCCTCATTTCTTACCTTCTAACATGAAGCATCTTCCACAGTGAGTTAGAAATGAGGCTACATATGAAAGAATGAACATGGAAGGCATTCCATCTCTGGTGGGAGTATACAAGCAAATCCTCTATGCTCAGAGTCATGCACAGAGTACATGTGAGTGGGCAGAAGCAGGCATTTAGGACCCACAAATCACTGGGAAGCTCATACGGGAGGCGTAGAGATGCGAGGGTTGGCCAGGATGAAATTAGGGATTGTTTGACCCTACAAGGAAAGGCTGCATAGCGACAAGACAGTCAGGTGCAGGTATAAAACTACAGAGGCATTCTTTAATCTTCCAGTAGGCATGGGGAAAACAATTGCCTACAAATCTAGAAATTCATTTTTGGCCAGGGATGACAGTTTTCTGGGCAAGGTGCCCATTGATCAGCCTGAAAAGATGGCATCTTGTTATATATCCACAGGACTGAGCAAGATGGGTAAAGAGGGAACATCTGGTCTAGTTGTCCCAACATTTGATGATCCTGAGCCAGAACAATTAAGCACAATTCAAATTACATGCATACATCTAATACAGCCATCAATATAGAGGGGGGGGAGTGTTTAAGATGACCATGCTTTATTCATACAAAGAAAAATCTCAGAAATCATATAAAGTGAAGCGCTGTATTTTGAGATTGTAAGAGAATCTCCCTATCATCTGTGTAAAACATCAAAGCTAAACCTACCCTGGTTCATGTTTGTGACTTGCAATTAAGGAATGCTGTCCTTAGCCAACATCTTGAGTATTAAATTTGTTGCCTGAATCATGGGCTGTATGTGGTCTTTATAGTTTCACTGATTCTGAACTGCATTTTGCACTGTTGGTGTGAGTGCACAGGAGAGCAATGTTGCAGATATGCAGGTCCACTTTCCGGCGATCCCTCATTTGAGACAGCAAAGTCATTGAAAAGAAAAATACTGAACTAGATTAGCGATGAGGGAGACATATAAATAAACCCTTTAATGGGTGGTATTCTTTTGCGCACTTGGTCTCTTACCAATCACTGTGAAATGCTGCCACCTACTGGATGTTTAATCAAACCTTCTAATCGTTATCTGCCCAAACGGAAAATCAATTACTTTTTTTTAAAAGGCTTTAAAAAGAGCAAGTGTAGTAGCCTTGGTATGATTTGATGGCTATTTAACCAGCCATTCTTATGTTCAGATAATCTGCAGTCAAATCTTGCAGTTCTGTGATTAGGAGAAAAGGTTTTCTGATTTCAGGGAGAGAGAGAGAAGAGGAAATGAACAAGACAGACAACACAACGTGTAGCCAAAAAACAAAAAAAACAAATAAAAATCTTGTTCATTCTTTTCACCAGAGATCAGAACTTTAAATGAAACTTTTGACATCTTTATTGGGAGATTATTTCAGGCTGGTTAAAATCTAATTTCTTAGGGTTTAAAGGATATAGTTCGGCATTTTACAGAAGTAATTTCACCTGAGAAATATCCCATGGCAAATTGAAGTTAAAATGTAGTAGCCAGTCCCCAAGCTAAAGAAGTTCAAATGGCATGGATTTCTCAAGAATATTAAAGAATATAAAGCAACAGGGTTCAATAAAGGTTTTCAGTACAGTTCTCATATCCCTAATGGATATCATATTTGAACCATGGTTGTCTCGAAAATTGTACAGTCTACTCTTAAATAATCCAAATTGATTTAGATCAATCTAAACCTATAACTAAAAAAAATGGAACATAGTACTGAAAAGTAACATTTTTTTTCTGTGTATTTGTTGAAATTTTTAAGTAGTAATCTGTCTGATCTGTACATCTTCGTTCTTATTGCACAGTTTATTTCATAATTCACAGTAGCTTAAGGGCAGAAGCAAATTTCTTGAATGCTGATTAACTTGAAAAAGCACAAGAGCCTGAATGAGGTGGAGAAGATCAAAATGTCTTTGGACACATGAAAATCCCTTGATCCAACAGAATGCAAATATGATTGATAAATGCTTTCCTCCTCAACCCCCAGGAGAACCTCAGTGAATTCTGGGGAACTCTAGGCCCAGAAGAGGACCACTGGAGACTTGATCAAGGAGCAGTCCAGCCTGGAAAGTACTCCCTCACCTTCTTGAAATGGTGGTAGAAAGGGCTGCCAAGTCACAGCCAACTCGTGGTGACCCAGAGGATTTTCAAGGCAAGAAACGAACAAAGATGTTTTGTCACTGCCTGTTTCTGGGTAGACAACCTGGACTTCCTTAGCTTCCTGCTATCCTGCTTAGCTTCTAAAAGATCTGACAGTGACTGAGCTTGTCTGGGTCATCCAGGTCAGGGCACCTTCTCCAAACAGCTGTGAGATTTGAGCCTTCAGCTGATGACCGGGCATGCCATCTTAAGACATCAGCCAATCATGGTTTGGGAAGAAGACTACTCCAGGAATATGGATCAGAGCACTTCCAGGGACAAGAAGGGTGCAGGTAGTATTATTACTAAGCAATGCACTGTTTTTTATAGAAAACCTATAAGAATCCTTGATTTTGGAGCTCTGGGCTGGCCCTGGCCGAACGGCTATTTTGTTTTGTTTGTTTCTGGTCTTTAATTCAACCTCTAAACCAATATTAACTAAAATTTACCTTTAAAAGGCCCTGACAGCAAGTACACACATAAATGGCATGTACTGTAGTATGCAGAGAATACTTTACAGCCACATGACACATAATTATAAGCATATATCAAATGGAAACAGTTAAGATTAGGTTTTCACTAACCTGTAGGGGTGGTAAGTATGTCAGCTTAATGAACTGTCAATTAATTACCTATTAAGTGGCAATTAGTGTCTCTGAAATTATGATGCATTTACAAAATTGTATAGTACTTGAAGAGTGGTATCATGGTAGGTAAAAAAGAAGGGGGAATCATTGGGGAGAACCTAATCATTCCAACAGCATCATTATTAGTTCTTAAGATGGACTTCCTCATGTTTAATGTTTCAACTTGTCCCAAGCGTAGACTTGTTTGTGCTATGGTAGACATTCTACACAAGACTTACTGATGGGAATGAGGTTCATGTGGCATTAGTGCTCTGGAGGAGGAGACTAAAAAAGGGTTCAACTCTATATCTACCTCTTCTGCTTCATAGGCTGCCTCTCCCAACTGTGTGCTAACCCCCCATTCTACATTAGTATTCTATACTATGCCAGAGCTCATTCTTGTTACTTCTTTACTAGGCATCCATAAACAGTATATCTTTATTCCAACAGTATAGACTTTCCAGTTTTCCGGGGGGGGGGGGGGGGCGGGGCTCGGCCAGAGAAATTATAGGCCATTGTCTCCAGGGGAGGCTCAGCATGTCCTGGAAAAGTTTGGGGGGGGGGGTTTCCAGCTCCTCAGCCACCCTGAAATTGACGCCTATGCTTTAGTCCCCCAAAGATGGATTGATTTCAACAGAAGAGGCATCAAGCTTGTCTGGGAGAAACAACAGACAAGGTGGATCCTGTCTCTCCCTATTCGAACCCTGGAGAGCTTTATGCTCTTCTGATCAACATCTCCTGGTGGTCCCTGGCCCAAGGGGCGTCTGCTTAGCCTCGACCAGGGTAAGGGATTTTTTGGCCCTTGCCTCAGCCTTGGTGGAACATGTTCCCATTTGAGATCAGGGCTCTGTGGAACCTCTTACAGTTTCGCAGGGCTTGTAAAACAGAGCTGTTCCACCAGGACTTGGGTTGAGGTTGTGGGCATTCAACCATTCTGCCTCCCCCCCAATGGCCATGACCATGACCCTTCCCCAGCGCCCTTGCTGTTTTGGATATTACTTGGACACTGGAATTTCTTGGGATAATTATTCCATGAGGCATGGGTTTGGTTTTCTCCGCTGTCGCTATTATTGTTTTATTGTTCTTAATTGGTTGTTGGTTTTATGTTGTGAGCCACCCTGAGCCCATTCTTGGAGTAGGGTAGGGTATAAATAAATTACTAAATAAATTAATTAAATATCAGATATCAAAACACAAATTCTCTCTCTCTCTCTCTCTATGCTCAACAGCCCTGTTCACAAGTTACAGGAAATACGCCTACAGTCTGTGTACAGTATATGCTTGATCTTTGTTTATTCATCTGTTGAATAATTCTCTTGCTACATTCATACATGTTCAATTGAAAGTGTGCTTGAAGCCACACAGTTATCCAAGTACGGGTCCCTGGTTTCATTTGTAAAGTGGATGTGCATTGGCTCTTTCTTACAAATATATGTGCATGCATTCACAATAACAAGTGAACAGAGCTAATGTTCTTTCATAAGGAGGCTGTGAAATTTGAAAGAACATAGCTCACAGTTAAGAGGTCTGCATTAATTTAGTCACAGTTCCCCACTGATCCTTGAACTGTACTATCTCCCCAGGTTCTTTGATATCTCACCTGCCCATCTCCAGGTTTACCCTCTGTGACTTCAGACAAGCAAAGCTGTTGTCAGCCAGAAGGACTATACTGTCTCTCCTTGGCACCTTGTACTATGTTGCTAGAGCAGATTAGCCAAGAGAGTCGGAGGAGGAATAGAATTCACAGGTCAAGACGGCTTCAAGAATAACAAGGGATGACAAAGAGGGGTGAAGAATGAAGGACCATGGAAAAGGAGGAGTAATTCTCACATGTGCTCTAACACATGTTTTCATTTATTTTTCTCACTATGAGATGCCATATGCATGATCACTTAGGGTTGCCAACCTCCAGGTGGTGTCTGGAGGTCACCCAGTATTTTATTTGATCTCCAGAATACAGAATACAGAGATCAATTCAATATTGGAGATAGTTCATGCTATTCTGCATGTACACAAGGGGTAGAACATTGGGGGGGGGGGGAACTTCCATTCCTTCATTCTTACGGTCGGAGGGAACAAAGAAAAAAAGATGAAGTAGATCAGAATTAGAAAGATGAGTTAGGCTGTTGTTGTTTTCTTTCCATGTAATCCTTTCCCTAATTTTGAAGTAAACTTTTTCTTAGGAGTTAGATACACACTTGTCTGTGCTTCATTATTCCACTGTGCTTCATTTATTCTGCTAAATATCCAACAAAGAGCCAGGAGGCAACATCAAGGGAAGGCTTTGGCCTCTATGCCCTGTTGTTGGCCACCCAGAAGAACTGGTTGGCCAGTGTGTGACACAGGATGCTGGACTAGATAGACCATTGTCCTGATCCAGCATGGCTCTTCATATGTTCTTATGCAGCTGAAAGGATATATAAAATTGTTGCTGGGATGCCATCAATCGATACGGAGCTATTCATTTATCAGAAAAATTCAAACTCAACATAAGCTCTTAGCCCATGACTTCTGAGGCAGTTTAACAAACAAATATGCAATCCAAGTCACAACGAAAAACAATTAAGAATGAACACAGACTGAAATCACATAAGTAATGATCTATGATCAGTTGCAGTGGCTAGCACTTTCTTGAACAGGGTAATCCATAAGTAAACAATGGTGCAATCCTCTGCAGAGCAACTCCACCCTAAACCCATTGTGGATTTAAGACTGGAATAACTATGCAGAGAATAACTCTGCAAATCAGTAACTCAACAGAGCAGGAAACAAACAAACAAAAAGTTTTCACCTAGTGCCTACAAATGGGGGGGGGGGGTTGTGGAGAGAGAGTTGCACAAGTGAGGAGCCCCAGTCAAGGAGGATCAGTGGAAGGGCATCTGTTTGGCAAGCAGAAGGCCCCAGGTTCAACCCCCCAGCTTCTCCATTTAAAAGGACCAGGTAGTAGGTGATGTGAAAGACCTCTGCTTGAGACCACGGAAAGCCGCTGCCAGTCTGAATAAACAGAACTGACCTTGATGGACCAATGGTCTGATTCAGTGTAAGGCAGCTTCATGTGTTCATGTGTTCTCAGACATCTTCCCCCTTCACTTTGAAGAGCAGGGTCATGAAGAAGTAGGGATGCCAGCCCCCTCCCCAGTGGGGGCAGGGAATCCCTTGCTTTCAGGCCCAACCTCTCTGCCAGCTGGACAGTGGGGGGAATTACCCTCTCCAAACAGGGAAGAATGCCAGAAATTAATGTGACATGCCTATGTGACCCAGAAGTGACTTATGCACACCAGGGACACTGGGGATGGGGGGGGGGGGAGATGCTCTGTTTTGAGGGCAAAACTCTGTGGTAAAAGCTATTTCAAATAAGCACATTGCATTTATTTTTGGCATTCTTCCCTGGTCCCGAGAAGTTCACACTCCATCCCCCGCCGGCTGGTTCGAGGGAACTGGCAACCATATGCAGAATAGTGCGAGCAAATAACACCAAAATGTTTAGCACTTCATATGTTATAATCAGTACTTTGAATTGCACTTGGAAGCACAATGAGGCAACAATCTGGAAGCCATGAGTCTAATGAAGATCTTTCAATCCCAGCTAGCAATGTTCTTGGTAGCTTGTTCTAGTCCGCAGTCTTTGGGCCACATTTTGCTGTAGGACCTGAAACTTTCCAAGAGCCTTCGAGGGCAACCTCACGTGGCCTGCACTGCAATTGTGTAGTCTGGATGGGATGTAATTTTGGCAAGGTCATCCTTATCGAGGAAAAGCTGTAAATGGCATACCAGACAAAGGTGGGGAAAGCCATCACATACCACAAAAGGACATCTACAGCTCCATCTGTAAGCAGGGTCTAGTAGTATCCACAAGTTAAGAATCTGCACCTTCACAGGGTGTGCAACACTGTCCAGAAAAGCTTGATTCCTTAACCCCTGATTTGAAATCTGATCAATATTTCCTCGGTTTCACTTTATTAGTCTTTATCCAGCACATTACCAGCTCCAGATACCAATTCAGACCGTCCACTGTCTCATCTGAAAAAGAGAAATAGTTGGGCATCATCGGAATATTGAATAACATCACACATAGCAGCTTGAATCCACTAATAATTTTCACTGATTGAAGAGATTTTCTCCAGTGGAAGGGGACTCTACCCCAACTACAACCCTAAAAACCCCCCTCCAAATACTGTTCCTGGCAGACAGGAGATCCCCAGGGATAGCAAGAGGGGATAGTCAGATGTCTACAGCAGAGGCAAGAACTGACAAAAATTGGCTGCCTTTTCACTGAAGGAAATCCTCCTCTGGTAGCTTATAGAGTAACATAATCAATCCCCTGCCCTTCTCCCACAATGTATTCTGGACCAGGCCCTTAGCTAAGGTGGGGCTTTGAGGGGTTCCGCCCCCTTTCTTAAAGGCACAGCCCCACAAAAATTTCTCCTGTAAATGCTTTTTTTCAATCATTTAAAAACATTTTTAAAAGATGTGCACTACTTTAAGCAGAGTGGGGTGCTGTAGTTGACTAATTCCCACAGTCAGCAAGGGAGTTAGAGTAGGTGACCTCTAGGATCCCTTCTAACTCTGTGTCAAGAAATTGGTATCCTTTAAGAGAGCTTTTCAGCCTAAGTGTTAGCTTTCTTAATTATAGAAGTCATAACCCCCACCTGCTGGCTTGTCATCAGAATTGTTGCTTAGGCTGGTAGAAGCGATTAACTTGCAACAGCTGAGAACTGTCATCTAAGGTGGTTGACAGCTTGCACCTCAGAGATCTATCCTGGTAACAGCTTTCTATTGGCTAAATAGCTTTTCTTTCTGCACTAGGAACTTCAGCCCCATTAGAAAAAAAAATGCCTCACAAGCCACAAAATCCTGGCTATGGGACTTCTCTTGACCAAGGAACAGTCCTGTTGACTAAATTTAATTAAACTCAGTAGGATCCCCCCCCCCCCCCCGATTATATTGTAACTATAAAACCTTTGAGAAGACGTCTTACCCTTTCACATTGTTATGGGTTGACTTCAGCTGTCATAGTGGAAGGTAAAATCAGACATATTCTTAAGACGTGGGTCAAAAAAACATGCAGCAAGAATCAACAAAAACCAGTCTACTCACATCCTGGCTCACAGTTTGAGACATGCATTGGTTCTGCTTTGCAAAAGATTATGCTTTGTGGATAAGAAGTAATTTTGAGGGAGTCCACTCACATCAGAGGGAGTTGTACTGACATCAGAGAAGCCAATAGACACATTTCTATGGAGAAACTTAAGGCAGATAATGGAGAGAGAGAGAGAGAGAGAGAGAGAGAGAGAGAGAGAGAGAGAGAGAGCCAGCCTAAAGATCCAGCAGGCAAAAGGTCCAAAATATTTGAAATTCATGCCGTGAATTTGTACACATGTTGAGAAAGCGGTCCAAACCCCAATGGAACCAAGTGAGAACAGAAACAATCAGGTTCTTGACTTCCCTGCTAAAGCAGAACATTCAGCTATAGCTGCCTGAATGCTTCTGAGACTCTCACATCTCGACAGAGTATTGATCTGCAGGATAACTCACTTGTTAACACTAACTGACATTGGTGACTATGAGGGCTGATAAATTTGTTGGAAAAGAGGGTGCTTTTATATCTTGATAATAGGATGTGATTATTGAATGACCTGGGTCCTCTTAGCTGTTACAGAAAGAGCCTGACTCATTGTACGAGGAATTCAAGAAGACTGAAATATAGCCATGACTGTATTATTTATTGCAAAACTCAGGGCAGAATAAATTATATATAGTAGGCCAATGAGTGCTCACAGTACTTCTAAACTTCAGACTCTTATCACACCACTAATCTTGCTATACAAGGCAAAAAGCCAAACTCTATAGGCATTGCAAAGAATTTCAGTCAAACAGCTACAGTCCGAACTTGACTGAAATATCTGCTATCTCAGTTACCTAACTTTCTGTCCTTGATGTGCTGCCAAGTGGATTTTAGGATGCACTTGTACGTCAGTCACAGAAAACAAGTGGCATCCCTTTAAAATGTGCATGCTGCTAGATGTGCTACCATTCAGCAGCAATAAGATGGTTACAAATAGGACGGTCTGCAATGGATTGTGGCCCTTTGCATGAGCAATGGCCTATCTGATCTTTAAATGCCATTCCAAAATAGCCCTAAATCAGCCACAATAGAAAAAAATAATAATGAATAGGATTTTGAAATATTTTCTACTTTTAAGATGCTAATACCAGAGTGGAGAAACTGGTTTCGAACACTGAAAGGGAGTGGAGGCTGATTAGTGAAATCCTCTCTCCTTCCCCTGCATGGGTCTGAGGCAAATGGAACAAGTTTATAATTTGAATTGGAGGAATGGCCCAAAACGTATGATGTTCATCTTGCCAGTTTAACCTTTCATGGTGGAAAGTGCCAACGAGTCACAGCCTTTTTATGTGATGCCATAAGGTTTTCATGGCAAGAGATAAATAGATAAATAGAGTTGGATATGCCTGTGCATAGCAGCCCTTGACTTCCTTGTTGGTCTCCAATCCAAATACGAACCTGGGCCTACCTTCCTTAGCTTCTGAAATCTGATGAGATGGAGTTAGCCTGGGCCAGCAAAGCCACGGTAGTTTGACCCTTAAGTATCACAATAGTCCAGCTGCTTGTAAGTATGGCTATCACCTCTTCTTCTTCCAGAGCTGCCTCAGGATTGGCTCAGCCAGAAAGCCTGCTAGAAGATCAGCTTTTCTACTGGTGAGTAAGGGTTGAAACAGTCCCCACTGACCAACAGAAAGGCTGTGCTGAGGATCATGGGACCTGCCTATGCAAAAGTCATGTGGAATGGAGCTGCAGTAAGGAGAGAAATTAGGTGAGACTGAGACCATTTCCGCAGTAGTGAAATCCCCCACATTGAAGTTTTTTTAAAATGTGCATTATGTAAATTTTTCTGCAGTAGATTTTTCCTCACAATGTTTTTTTCCCATGTTTTCGGAACTCACTAAAACTGGGGAGTCCAAAAACACGGGGCAAGAAGGAGAAAACTTTGGGTTTGTGCCTTGTGAGGAAAAAGCTATTGCGGAAAAATTTCACATAACATACAGTTTTAAAAATGTCAACGTGGGGAATTTAATTACTGCGGAAACAGTCGGAGTGAAAAAGCTGTCTGGATCCAACCCCCCATCTCTCAGCTTAACAAATATCCCTCAGGTTTGTTGTAAGGTTGGAAGTTGGGTGGGTAAAACTACACACAGTAATCTTAACTGGAAGAAGGTAGGATCCATCTGGAGTACAAGTGGGCACTAGGAATCCTGTTAAAATGCTGGCAAGGAGAGAAGGGTAATAGACTGGTGGGTGCACCTCTAGCCTTTCACCTGGAAAAAAAGCCATCAAAAATGTCCGCCTGCTTAGAAAAATCAATAAGAAAAAGGCTCTCTCAATGCAGAGTTAAGGACCACTGTGATATCAACAGGGGAAGAACCAATCAGCCTTCTCCCTTTGCACTTAACCATGTAACTGTTGGAAATTTTTACAGAAGAAAGATGAGGAGATGGAGAAAGCAGCAGCAGTTACATTTCTCAGTATTCCCTCTCCATTTTTAAAGGCATAGGTGCTGCTCCACAAAAAGGCTGACACGCAGAGAGGAAGCTGTTGCTAAGGGAAGGAATAGTCACCCAAACACATAGTGAGAGCTGGAAAAAAAAGGGGCTGGGAATGGCAGGGCTAACTACTCATATTTATCATTGCTTTCCTGTTTTTTGGTGAATAACATGCCAGATATCAAATAATGCAAGATTACAATAATTTAGGTTTCATACCTCTGCTCTGAAAGCACTGCTGGCATCAGTGGTACAACTGAGGGAGGGAACAGACTGAGGAACCGTTTGAGTTCTGAATCTCTATGTTAAGAAACAAATGGAATGTATGGCTGAATGAACTTCAGTAAAGCTCCATCCACCCTCATGAATTTCCCATTTAAGATGCATATAAATTGGCTGAAGGGACATACAGTTCTCCTAATGATAAATGGGAATGTCTGGCATGAGAGCGGTGTCCTTGGGGGTATAATAAGGACAGGTGTTAGCTTTAGTCTTATTTAATATCTTCATTAATGATCTTGAGGAAGGAGGTAAACAGAACATTAATTAATTTAATTAACAGATTATGCTAAATCAGAAGGTGCTGTAAATACCACAGAGGTTGGCGAGAGCTGAGAAATACCACCAGGAATTAACTAATTGAGATATATAATGCAGGATTGGGGTGGGGGGAATTATTGAGATCTCAATAATCTAAGAATATGAATTACATTATTTTCATTTCCATCCTATTTGCAATGCCTTTCTGAGATAATGGGTTTGATTCAAAGTAAAGCTCTGCTAATGAAACAAAACTTTCCTGTATTCTCTCCTCTCATGTCATCCTAGAAATTTTTAGGAACAGAAATTTTTAGGAACAGTTGGAGGGGGGGGGAATTGGGGTCTGCACAGTGGGAGAGGAAATGGACAAAAACTGCCCCCTGCATTCCACCCAGTGGAAATACTTTACACCAGTGGGAACCGATTTTGGGATCCCACCCAGTATCACTTTACATTGTGTTGGCAAAGGAAGTGTCTGAGTGCTAGAAGCAACAATGCAGTTAACCACTTACATGGTTGAACTTGTGTATCCAAATTCATATGTCTTTATTTTTCCTGCTTTACAGTTCAGAGGATAACTAGAATGGTTCCAGCCCTGAGAGTAGTAATCATAATGGGGGTTTGTAGGTAATTTTTTTTAAGGGCATGATTTTTACTATGTGGAAATTTCAAGAGCTTTGATACCATTTTTGGGAACTGGGGGGCAGCTTTGATACTATTTTTGGCAGCTGGGGGGCACAGTTTTTGGTTCAGGAATCTTGGCTGCTAAAAGTCATGCCCTTAAAAAAATGGCCTGAATTAAAGAGGTGGTGTTCCACCAGACAGCTGTTTGCTGGGAGCTTTCTGTCTTCCCTTCCCTGCTCCTGCACCTCCAAACCTGAAACCTTTCCCAAAATGTGGGAAGATAAATTGCTCCCAGGACTTTGGGAGCATTTTGTGTCATTTTGCCTATCCTTGAACTGACTTGAAACAGCTAATTCAATGGTTAATTTTAGTAGCCTTGAACTGGATAGCCCAGGCTAGCCCAGTCTCATCAGATATCGGGAGCTAAATATGGTCAGCCCTGGTTAGTAATTAAATGGGAGACCACCAACAAAGTCCAGGGTCATGTCACAGATGCAGGCAATGGCAAACCACCTCTGAACATCTCTTACCTTGAAAATCCTATGTGGTCACCATAAATTAGCAGCACACCCCCTAGACTCAGTGGGACAAGTTAGCCACAACTGACCAGAAGTTCATTGATTTCAATGGGATATAAACATGAACAACTTCCTTAGGATGAGGCTGCTGGGTTTCAATGGTGGAAGGTATACCACAAGCGAATGATGGGCAGCAGCTCCACCAGTTAGATCTGTTGGAATATATGAGGTCTATAGTACACCTACTTGAACAAGATCAGAAGATCAGCCTATAGGGGACAGCTGAAGGACTCCTAGTTAGCATAGTTAGATCAGGGAGTTCCCACAATTTCAAATTATGTCTTTCCTGTCTCCTGATTGGAGACTTCTTGCTCCAACTGAGCCCTCCCCCTTCATTCCTGTCTCTCACAGCAGTTAGTTAGCTAGCTAGTTGATGTGTGTATCTCTCTCTCTCTCCTCTGTTCTATAAGAGTTTATTTCTTCTTTAATAAACTGAGCTATTTTTTTAAAACAGTTGGTACTCTGTCCCTCTGCATGTTTAAACTCTGGCAATGAGACCTGCCTTAATTCCTATTACCTGTCTCTTCACATGTCTGTGTGATTCTTCCAGGACACTTTCACAGCTGTACTTAAATATGCAGACATGAGTAATATATTCAAAAATGTGCTCAAACAGCTGGATCAAGAGAGAAACAAAAATTCTAATTCACAGAAATGAGATCGAATAGGGCAGTGACCAGAACATATATATGTGTGTGAAAAATGTCCCAAAAGTACAACACAGTCACATTTTATTTCAGATTGTGAATTTTCTGAAAAATAAGTGGAGTAGTTAAAAGGAAGGGAGAGAGTCAGGAGGATGAAATATTGATAGAAAGCCAGAAGGTTATATAAAGTCACTAAAATACCGTATTTTTCGGACTATAAGACGCACCTGGCCATAAGACGCACCTAGTTTTAGAGGAGGAAAACAGGGGAAAAAATATTCTGAACCAAATAGTAGGTAGCTGGGGGGGGGGGGGAGAGAGAGAGAGAAGAAAGAAAGAAAGAAAGAAGATAGGTAGGTAGGGGGGAGAGAGAGAAGGAAGGAAGGAAGAAAGACAGAAAGAAAGAAAGACAGTCAGAAAGACAGAAAGAAAGACAGAAAGACAAGGTGTTTCCCTCCCCCCCCCTTGCTTGGGCCCCAGTGGCTTAACACCACTCAGGCCCAGCTCTTCCCTCCCTACCTCCCCCCCCTGCAGCCCAAGAATGGTGAGCGGGGGAGGGAGGGGGGTAGGTAGGGGGGAGAGAGAGAGAAGGAAGGAAGGAAGACAGAAAGGAAGGAAGGAAGAAACAGGAAGGTAGGGAGGGAGAGAGAGAGAGAAGGAAGGAAGACAGAAAGAAAGACAGAGAGAAAGAAAGTACCAGGAAGGTAGGTAGGTAGGGGGGAGAGAGAGAGAGAGAGAGAAGGAAGGTAGGTAGGTGGGGGGAGAGAGAGACAGAAGGAAGGGAGGAAGGGAGGAAGGAAGGAAGGGAGGTAAGTAGGTAGGTGGGAGGGAGAGAAAAGGAAGGAAGACAGAAAGACAGACAGAAAGAAAGGAAGAAACAGGAAGTTGGGAGGAGAGAGAGAAGGAAGGAAGGAAGAAAGACAGAAAGAGAAAGAAAGAAAGACAGAAAGACAAGGTGTTTCCCTCCCCCCCCTTGCTTGGGCCCCAGTGGCTTAACGCCACTCACGCCCAGCTCTTACCTCCCTACCTCCCCCCCAGCCCAAGAATGGTGAGGGGGGAAGGAATGGGGTGGGAAAGGTGAGCAGGGGAGGGAGGGGGCTTCTGAGGGGGGTGGGAGGGAGGGGGGCTTCTGAGGGGGGGTGGGAGGGGGGCTGGGAGGGGAGCTTCTGAGGGGGGTGGGAGGGAGGAGGCTTCTGAGGGGGGGTGGGAGGGGGGCTGGGAGGGGAGCTTCTGAGGGGGGTGGGAGGGAGGGGGCTTCTGAGGGGGGTGGGAGGGGGCTTCTGAGGGGGTGGGTGGGAGGGGGGCTGGGAGGGGAGCTTCTGAGGGGGGTGGGAGGGAGGGGGCTTCTGAGGGGGGGTGGGAGGGGGCTGGGAGGGGAGCTTCTGAGGGGGGTGGGAGGGAGGGGGCTTCTGAGGGGGGTGGGAGGGAGGGGGCTTCTGAGGGGGGGTGGGAGGGGGGCTTCTGAGGGGGGAGCTTCTGAGGGGAGTGGGTGGGAGGGGGGCTTCTGAGGGGGGTGGGTGGGAGGAGGGCTTTCTTCACTGGGAGGGAGGGCGAGGGAGGAGGGGGTTTGCTCCCGACCTGTAGCGCTCGCCGCGGAGCCGGGATCTACACTGGGGGGGAGGGCGAGGGAGGCGGGGGCCTGCTCCCGGCCCACGGCGCTCGCCGTGGACCCGGGATCTTCACTGGGGGGGGAGGGCGAGGGAGGCGGGGGCTTGCTCCCGGGCCTACGGCGCTTGCCGCGGCCCCGGGAGCTTGAGTGAATGGGGGGGTCGCACCATAAGACGCAGGCACTTCCCCCCCCCCACTTTTTGGGGGAGAAAAAGTGCGTCTTATGGTGCAAAAAATACGGTAGATACTCGATAAAATGCAGACAGAGAATAGCAGGATATAATCTAGGGATACTCAACTGCCCTTCTGTTCAGTTCGCAATTTGTTCACATATTATGAACTTCACCATCAAACACTGGGATTTATTTTTGCTGTAAAAATTGTTCATAATTGGATCAAAAATGCTTTGTACTTGCACATTCTCGCACAGTTCCTCTTGTCTCTCCTCTTCTGTTATCCACTAAAATCAAAGTAAAGGGGTCTATCAATACCGCTGGGATGGGGAAGAGGCAAGCCATGTTTCTTAGTGTCTTTATTCTATTGTTGCCCGGTGGAATGGAACACGTTGATTCATGAAAGTGTTTGGATACAAAGACAAATGCTTTGCACATGTTTGCTCTTACAGCACTCTCCCCAAAGCTGCTCTCCATCTCTCATCTGCAAAATATAACAATGAGATGTGACAAAAGTTGTAACTGATTAATAGCAACACCTCATAGAACTTTCAAGGCAAGAGTTGAGTAGAGGTGGTTTACCATTGCCTTCCTCTAGCATCTTTCTTGGTGGCCTCCCATTAAGTCCTAACCATGGCCAATGGTACTTGGCTTCTGAAGTCTGACAAGCTCAGGCTATTCTGGGCTATTCAGGCTGATCTGCAAAAATATAAATTGTTGTTCATGAAAGAGAAATCCCAACCCTGAAGGATGGGGGTGTTGGAGAGCTGCATGAGCCTTTGTTTCAATTATAGTCTTGTACACATTGCCTGGCCAACTTTGTGTGTGTTCATGATATTGTTCAGGTCTATTGAAAATATTCTGCACACACATGTGTGTGTTAAGTGCCATGAAGTCACTTCTGACTTAGGGTGACCCTATGAATTAATGACCTCCAAAATGTCATATCATTAACACCCTTGCTCAGGTCTTGCAAACTGAGGGGCCACAGCAGCCTTAACTGAGTCAATCCATTTTGTGTTATCATTTTCCTTTTATAAAGTACGGAGGTCGGAGACTTGTAGTGGTGAATTCAGCTCATATTTCGTGGTCAGATGAATATGTGGGACGGAGGTCCAGGGTCTGCTTATATACACACTTTAGCCACACCCCCAGCCTTGACCGATTGACCTGATAGGTTTGGTTTCTTGCGGTTTTGCGCTATGGGATCCTATGCATACTATAAGATGGAATTACGATCCGGCCGGGCTATTGTCTACCAGATTGAAGCTCCAGTGGCTAGCCTGGCCATGTGCATTGGGCCGACTGTGTGGCGGTCACCATTAAAGACACAATGCTTTTTCTGTTGCCTTCAACTTTTCCTAGTGTTATTGTCTTTTTTGGTGACTCATGTCTTCTCATAATGTGACCAAAATATGATAGCCTCAGCTTAGTCATTTTAGCTTCTAGGGAGAGTTCAGGCTTGATTTGATCTAGAGTATTTTGCGCATGGAAGTTCTTAAATTGCTTCTGCCATGGGTCTCCCCTCTCCTCTCACCTAATAAAGGGGGAAAGTATTAATTTACAAAACAGGCACTTTCCTTTGTCCAGTTCATTCCTATTTGGGTTGGTGAGGTGGAAGAGAAGAGGTGCCTGGCTTGGTTTTTGAGTGCTTCAGTCTTGCCTGTTTTATCTCTCCACCTGTGTCTCAAAGCTGATCATGTTCGCTTGTATTAATATGATAATGTTATTGTATTCTCACTCTGCTATCTGGCACCTGTAGTTAGGTATAGTAATAATAATCATTATCGTATGGCAGTGTGTATAGTATAGCCAGGAGAATTTAGGATTGTATGGCAGCCAGATGCTCTAGCTCTTTTGTGGCTGAACAGGCTGAGAGAGTTCTGAGAGTACTGTGACTGACCCAAGGTCACCCAACTGGCTTCAAGTGGAGGAGTGGGGAATCAAACCCGGTTCTCCAGATTAGAGTCCCCCAATCTTCTGAGCATGTAACAACATGATTAATGCTGCAAAATGTGCAAGAGCAGAAATAGTGCATACGCTATAACACACTGTGATCATGGCCCACTCAGCAATGACCCTAGAGCACACATCCTCTGAGCAAATTGGTAACATCTAAGTATGTGGCAACAGCAGTTTTTCAGCCAGCTGCCATACTGAACGCCACCAACATGCACACTCCAAACAACTCGAAATGCTGCTTATTTTGAATTGCAAGCAAATCACTGAGGCAATCAAATGCAGTGCTCCACTCAGTAACGAATGAGCCTTTCCCCTGTTGTAAGTCTGATTTTTGAACACCTGTTTTGTGAACATCAAATCAACTAAGGTATGAAAAAGCTCAAGAGGATTGCCATGTGGTTAAATAGGTCTGTTGAGGAAGCCATAAAATGCATGAAGGTTTTCTTTAAGAAGTGGATAAGTTGCCAAAAAAGGAGGAAAAGTTAAAGAGCATCAACTCAGATACACAAATTTCAAAAGGCAGCACCCAACAAATGTTTCAAGAGCAGGAAAACAGGTGTAGAAGTGGTAGGGCTTTTAGATAACAAACTTATGGAAGTAATATTGACTGTAAAGAGGCTGCAGAGATACTGCATTGGAACCACTGTGTTTAGGGGCAGTCTTAACTGATGGACATCGGGGGCAGCTACTCAGGGCCCTGAGCTGGGGAGGTCCCCAACTACCCAAAGCTTCACTCCCCAAAAGAGAAGGTAAAAGGTGTGGGGGGAGTACACTTCTACTGCCACCATTCACACTTCCTCCATCTGGGGCTTGGCCAGCCAGCTTGTAGTGACAGCCAGTTGTACTTATCCTATCCAGGGCTTGGACAGCTGGACTTTAGCAGCAGCCACTCACGCCTACACTATTTGGGTTCTGGGCAGCTGGCTTCCAGTAACGGCTACCACCAGTGTTCCCTCTAAGCCGAGTTAGTGTGAGCTAGCTCAGTTTTTTAGCCTCCGGCTCATGCATTTTTGTCTTCTCTCAGGAAGGATGGCTCCAGAGCCAACTAATTTATGCAGTGGCCAAATCACTTGCTCACAACTTTAATGCCAGTAGCTCACAAAGTAGAATTTTTACTCACAAGACTCTACAGCTTAGAGGGAGCATTGGCTACCACCCACCTACCATGGGGTCAGGGCTGCCCCTTGCTTGGTCTGGTCAGGGGAGGCTGTGATTCTGTAGCCCCCATCATGGAACTTTGCCCAGGACCCCAGAATCATTAAGACTTTCCCTGTTAAAATTAATGGGCTGAGAAAGAAGAGGAGGAGAAGGAGGAGATTGGATTTATACCCCGCCTTTCACTACCCGAAGGAGTCTCAGAGTGGCTTACAATCTCTGTTCCCTTCTCCTCCCCACAACAGACATTCTATGAGGCAGGTGGAGTTGAGAGAGCTCTTTCAAGAACTGTTCATGACAGAACAGCTCAGAAATAACTTGTAACTGATCCAAGGTCTCACCAGCAGCTGCATGTGGAGGAGCGGGGAAATCAAACTCAGTTCTCCCAGATTAGAGTTCGTGCTCCTACACCAAACTGGCTCTGTGCTTATAACTCTGCTTAGGATAGCACTGTAAGTCTGTGAGAGCTAAAGGCAATATTCAAAGGCACCATGGCTCTGAATAATAGATGCTAAAGAAACACAGAGAGATTACCTTTGTGCCTTGCTTAAGGCCTTGCCAGAAGCGTATGGTTTGTATACTGTTGGAAAGAGAATGCTGGACATTGACCTAACCAGGCACACATCTTCTAATGTTCTCATACAGATGCCTAAACACAATGATTTCATTGGCAGGATATCTCAGAATGGTGAAAATTAAGAGTGCACCCAAGTTCTTGTTTCCCCTCTGAATTATTTGGAGGGGAGGGGAGTAACATGTTGATGTCTGTCAGAAATGATGGACTGAATTCCAGTGTCTCATACCTAACCTAACATTCCCATGACAGGAGGGGAGAAACCAGGAAATTCCATTACAGATTTAAGGAAGTGTTCACTGTAAAAGGGGATGGAAAGTGCAGCCACTATGCAAGTTGCCTTCTAGTCCCATCTGCATAGTAGGAGTCACTAATTGACTTTTGTAGAAAAACCAGTAAGGCATTTTTAAAAACAAAAACAAAACTCCTGAAGAAGTTGCCTCCAGGAAAGTGCTTTCTGGGGAAATGACAGGTGCAGGTTCAGCAGGTTCAGGAGTGTATAGAATTGATCCTGTGTGAGCTAAAGGCACCAAACTCACATGGGACTTCCCCTGGATGCCCTCCAAGTTCCACCCCCCCTGTTGTTTTGAAGTTTGGTAAACATTAAGTGAAGACAGTCTTTTTGGAAATGTATCCATTCATGAACACCTTGGAAGTTCATGGGAAGTTCATGCTGGTTGACCTGCCACAAAATTCACTTCACAAATTACAAACCAGCCAAAATTTGTCCCAACTTTACTTCATGAGCTGGTTTGTGCCCATCCCTAGTAGGGATACCCCCTGCCATGTTACTGATGTGCATGAGCACTTTGAAAAAATCTGCAAAACAGCCATCTTTCTATGAATAAACTATAGCCCCGATCACACACAGAATTAGCCACATGAGAGGCATGACTCCCTGCCGGATGTTAAGGGCGTGATCACAAGAGCACATCTGTGAAGCATCCCGCACCCATAGGCAAGCCGTTGCTCTCTGCTGAAGAAGTGCATTTTAAAAAAAGGTAGGGAAAATCCAGTATCAAACGGGTTGCTACAGGCCACAGATGGACTTTCCCTGTGTGATCGCTCCAGCGCGCACTTGTGGCATTGGGGATAGTCTGATCAGGCTATCCCGACGCCATGCCGTTGTTTGTTTCCCCTTCTCAGTATGTGCATCATCGCATACTGCCATTGGAAGCCCTCAGGGTGGAGGTGTGATTCATCGATCCCCTGTTTAAGTGAATTGGAAAGGAACAACAACAACCTCCCCCCCCCCACTTGCCCGTGGTTGTGTCTGATCACACAGTGGCATGTTGCAACTGCAGCTTCGCAAAAATGTGTGATCACGCAACTGCAGGTTGCAGGTATCTGGCGCAAAAAGCCTTGCTTCCCCCCCCCCCCCCCCGCTTTATCTCGCTCATGTGACCAGGGCCAAAGAATTCTATGAAGATTCAGCTGGAATTCACCGATGCACAGGAGCACATAGGCACATAAATAAGTGCACAAAACTTATCTTGATACAAGCATACACAAAATTAAAACTCAAGAATTTCTGTAGTTTTCTTTTTATCAGCACATGTGTATTAAGAATATAGAGGGGGATAAATATACAAATTAACTGAAGGAATTCCAGCCTGTGACTGATTCAGCTTCAGAATGAAACACAGCAATTCACATAACTGAAACCTGAATTAAGGCAGTGTGGAATGTAGAACAGCATAAAATTCTGGAGCAATCAAGGATCTGAATGCAAGGAATTCTGAGTAGATATCTGAAGAAGTGGCCTATAAGTTTTCTAGACACATTTACCAAGTAAATATATCCCCTAGAAGCAGAGATTCTACAAGTCTATGCTATACTGAATCCATGAGCAGCAACTGGTTGGTTGCTCATAAAACAAGATCCTGGACTAGACGGATTATTGATCTGATCCAACAAAGCTGTTCTTGCATTCTTATATATCTTTGGAATGTTGTAGGTATCATGTAAATGTATACATGTGTAAAAAAGTGCTGCATTTTACAACATATGCTTAGTAATGGAGAAGTCCTTATGGTGCTACTTTTATATAAAGCTGATCAGTCCCAGTGGTTCTACCACTGTGTGGAGGCTATACCAGTCCCCGAGATTACAAATGTTGCTTCTCCCTGTTGGACTTGATGACTTGAAATGACCTTGAACAGGTTGTCAAATTGTGACCAGCCAATTAAACAAGATATCAAAGTTTCTTTATCAACCTTTCTTGAATTTTCAGCCTGTGTGTCCCCCTTCTGGACCGACATCAAATGATCATTGCTGAAGTCAAGCAAGCTATAAACTCCTTTGTGCAGCTGTTTTTGTGGAGCTCCAATATGTGTGGGCGGAAAGAAAGCCTCACTGGTACTTTTTGTGCAAACCAATTTCCTTGACTTCTCTTCTGCTCATCTATATGAATGAACTAATCCTGCATCTCTGGCTAGGATCTTCATCACCCGTCACCCCAGTGTTACTACCGGGTGGACTGAGTCACACAGCAATTGGGAAGCTTGCCCAGGGAAGAAAATCTGGAACAGTGGTTTTACAACTGAGCTAGGGACAACAGTCCAAATCGACTGGATTTTTAAAGATGACATGCAATTTTCCCCATTTTTTTCCCCATTGCAGTGCCTGCTTAGCAATTTTCTTGACACAGAGAATTTTCTTGACATAGAGAAGGAATCTGCAAAGCAGTTAAGCATGCTCAGGACTCATGGGTCCCAAGTTCCCTCAATCCTCCTTGGACAGTCCTCCTTGAACAGTCCCTTTTGCTTAACACACAAACCAGCCTGGTGGAAATGCTTTCATTCTGTAAAGGGGGAGACTGTGCTATGGAGAGAAAATGAGCCATTATTAGCCACTATTTTAGACGCTGGGTTTTCCTCCACGTGCTTGATTTGGCTGAGACAAATGAGTCAGCAAAAGCAGGGAAGGATTAATGATGCTGTTGACGATTATATGGTAATTTATGTCCCAGTTGTGGCAAGCAGGCAGGCATCACCTTTCCACTGGTAAATGTACGAAAAAAACAAATGATTATTTTGTCTTAGACACACAAAGGAAATCAATTGTCATGCATTAAGAGGAAGACAGAAGTGGAGAAAGGCAAAGAGGATCTGGGCTGGAGCCATCCATCAATAATGCACTCAAACAGGTGTGATAATGAAAGGGCCACTGTTCTTTCCTGCCACCGTTCCACTTTGATTGCTCCTCAGACCTCCAAGGCACGTGGCAGTCTCTCTCACCTGCTGAGGCACCGGACTTGCCATCTACTTCTTCCAATCCCATTTGCTCCAGTGGCAGATAAATGAAAGAATGAGAGCACAGCAGGGATGGCAGCAAGAGGGACCCACAGCAAAAAGGATTCGAAACATTATAAAAAAATATATATTCAATGGGCTCCCGTGGAGGGTTCGGGGATGTATCAGTTCCAGCGGACTGACTAACCTGTCAGAAATAATAAACTGCCCACAAAAGTCTCTGCTGCACAGGGTCTTTTTGAAAGAGAGAGAGAGAGAGAAACAGGTTGCACTTATGAAACAAGTAAGTACCAACTACATATTGGGTCGAAGAAGAAGGGAAAAGCTCATATATCTGGATGTTTTGCTCTTGGTGAAGAAGATGCTGAATACAGAGTTCTTTCATTTGCTTTGGGTTGTAATTGCATCCACAAAGGACTGTGTTGTTTTTTATTTAAAACAACAACAACAACAAAACACCATCAAGGTGTTTCACTTTGTAAAAGCGTATTCTTTTTCACAGTCCCTGAAAACCGAGAGGAGACGTGTAGGATGAGTTCCCTTTATGGAGGAGACAGCGGGCGCATGCAAATGACCCAGCTACTAGGGTCTGCTCATTGACTTTGTCTTGGGTCTCTGTTCTCAGGCAGAATAAAGGAGTTTCTGAAAGCTTTATTGAATCCAGCACATCTCAAAATAAAATGGGGAGTCCATGAAAAAAGTCGGCGAGGGAAAAAAAAATCCAGGGATTTGTGCTCATTTACCCCAGAAGCACATGTAGCCATTAAAAAGAAATGTTTCTCTTCTGTTCATGATTACATCTATCAGCACTGGGTTCTCAGTTTGTATTATGTTGGAAACTTTGTGTGCCAAACGATCTTCTACAACACAAGGTCCATTCAGGCCTTCAAAATCACATATTCTATATGCCCATAGAATAATAATAATAATAAAAAACAGTTGCATTGGCTGCATGTGTCCCAGAGATCCATGTGTACAGCTGAATATTAGCAGTGAGCCTCTACATGCATACCAGTGTGTGTGTGTGTGTGTGGTTTCTGTGATTCAATAGGAGAGCATCTGCTTTTGCATACAGATGATCCCAGCTTAGATCCATGGCATCTCTAGCTATGAGGACCAGGAAGTACCGGATGTGAAAGGCCTCTTCTGATATCCAGGATAGCCATTGCTAGCCACAGTATTCAATGTTGACATTTATGGTGATGGTGGAAAGTGCTGGCCACTCACAGCTGACTTATGGCAACCCCTTAGGGTTTTTTACCCAAGAGATGTTCAGAGGTGCTTTGCCATTGCCTGCTTCTGTGTAGTGACCCTAGGCTTCCATGATCTCCCATCCCCATACTAACCAGGGCTGACCCTGCTTAGCTTCTGGGACCTGATGAGATTAGGCTAGCCTGAGCCATCCAGGTCAGGGCATGGAGCTTGATAGACTCAGAATAATGCAACAGCATGTGCTTCACCATGCTGCAGGAATGCTGCAAAATGCATTCAGTGATATGCATAGGGGCCTTTTGCAGATATTTGGATGTACTCACACGATATCTGGGGTCAGGGCCATTAGTCCCACTCCTCTCTACCTAGGATGCAGTTTAGAATGCCTGAACAGGGCTATAGTCCCCTACTTAAACTTGTCAAAACTCCATGATGAGTATAAATGTGATTAAATTAAATTATTACGTGCCTACTAAACCAACATTTCTGCATTCTTAAGTGTTATGACTCTTATGCAGCCTTGTGGCCATGATGTTGAGAAGGTATATGTATATCTACAGGCACAAATGCAATAACTGATCCACCAGATTATGGTATGGAGTCCAAATTTTTGTTTCCTAGTTCATGTTGGATGGAACCCACAATGGATATTCTGGACCAAAGGAAGGATTTTGACTGCACCAATTGTACTAAGAGAAGCCTTTTTATGGATCTCTGTTTACACTTCAGATTTTAGACCTTTTCAGTCCCAACCTTTCTTCATAGCTGTGTTCTTTATAGAATTTTTCTATGCTTTCCTCCTGACCCTGCTGTTTCTTAAGGTTATTAAAATGCAGCTGATTAGTTGTGTATTAGGAATATGGTTATCTGGTTGCCATGTATTTTCAGCATCTCTTCAGCCATGATTCAGACCTCCCCCCCCCAAAAAAAGGGGCTCCCATTGCTTGTTATGGAATACAAAATTCTCTAAGCACATGGGGGGGAGAGTCTCTCTCTGAACTGCTTGTGTATGTGTACTTTGTTCATTATGAGAGATGCAAAGGGTAATATTCAGAAACATCAGAAGGCTATGCTTTGCTAAACATTCTAATTTATATGGAAACGTGGATACGATGCCTTACATACAAAAATCTGTTTACTTAAAAGGAAAGGCAGATGCCAGCCATTCCCTACAGGTATTAAACATCTGGGGGAAAGAATCCAGAGTAAAAGGGGAGAATACATATGATCTGATAATGAGCAGCTAAGAGAGAAACATTTGATCAGGGAAAGGGAAATAATGAAAATCCCAGCAATCTAGTTTCTTTCCCCCTAGGAGCCTGCTAACAGGATTCAAGTGAACACCCATCTAAATCATGGTCTATTCTTGATTTTAATATTGATTAGAAATATCATTGGCTTTTGGGGTTGCCAGCCCCCTTGGTAGATATGGAAGTCCCCTGCTGCCAAGCCCTACCCCCCAGCCACCTCTCAGGTGGCCAGCAGAAAGACTTACTGGGAGAGAGAGGAAGGCCCAGGGCATGCCACCAGCTATGTGGCAATGTCACTTCCAGCTTACACAGGAAGTTATGTCATCACACCAGCAATATCTGGGCGATGCTTGGGTATTTGGGCAAAAGCTTTATGGTAGAAGTCATTTTCACCATAGAGTTTTTGCCCAAATACCAGAACATTGCAGTAACATCATAGTGTGATGATGTCACTTCCTATGTGCACCAGAAGTAGTGTTGCCACATTGCCTGGGACTTTCTCTCCCTCCCCATACCCTGCCATTTGCCCGGAAGGACCTGGCAACCTTATTGGCTTTACAAGGATGAGACCCCGAGTCCACTAAACACACTGGCAATTTTGGGCAATATCATTATCCCCAGTGAAAAGTAAACTGTCATGTATTATTGGACAGAAAGGGCTGCTGTGGGAAGGAAACTTGGAAAGATCCACAAACCTTGGGTCTGTGGCTCACTGGATCCATCCCACACAGAGACCCTCCTGGTGGCCAATAAGAATGCTGATTCTTGTTGTGCAATTTTTAGGGGAAGATTTTGGCCATTTCCTTTTTTATTGGCTTAAATGATTTGTTATGGTTGCTATTGGATACCACTTGTCAGTGTGGGATTTGTCCTGTGGGGTTCCATAGGGAGCTGTGTCTCCCCCCATGAATTTAATCTTTCTGTATAGTCCCTGGGAAAAATCAATCATACTGTATGGGTAGGTTGCCATCAATATGCCAGTGATGCCTACTTCCTCATCTGAAACCCCTAATGATGCTGTAAAGCTCCAGAGCCACTACCTGAATGCTGTGGTTAAATGGCTAAGAGTAAACTAGTAGAAAATGAATCCTGGGGTTGCTACCCTGCAAATGAATCAGATCAGTAGCAACCCACTCATGTGCATTGTCTGTTGTGGCTCCCACACTGTGGAATGGCCTGCTTGAGATCATGAAGGCTCTCAGACTTAGATCATTTTGCAGAAGGTGCAAAACAAAATTGTTCTGGAGGGCATTCTTTAAAAGGAGCTAGAAGCTCAGGAGGTCAGTTTTATAAGGCAATAGGGTTGTGGTCCTTCACCATGTTTACTGTATGCATCACTTTGTTTTTACTGCATTATTTCCTTTGTTTGTAATCGACATACATCATTATGGTATGTTGTGCCTTAGACAGTTTTTGTTTGCATCATTTCCTAACTATGTAATCCATAACTATTGTATAATTCATTGGATGTCTTGTGCTGTCTGACTGATTTGTTTTCTACAACTACCTTGAGTCTCAGTGAGAAAGGTGGGCTACATATGAAGTAAGTAAATAACAAACTTACAGAGTGATTGTTTCCAATGGAAAGGTGGCCCCCTTTGTATGTTGAAACCCCCAACTTCTCTGTGGTGAGCTTCTTATAGTGTCCCATGCCTAGAGGAGTGATCTTTAGCAGATGATGGGTTCAGGGATGCCAAGGCCCCAGTCGAGGGGGAATCTCTCCTCCCCAAGAGCCCACTGTCTACCATTGCTTGGAGTGATGGTTAGGTAATAAATGGGGGGGGGGGATCACCTATGTCATGAGCTTAAAGATGTCACTTCACAGAAATAGCTCTAGGAATCACTGGAACTCTGTGGGAAAATCCATTGTCACTTTCAGTTTGTAGCCATTGTCACCTCTGGTTTGTACCTGGAAGCTGTTGCATTTGTGACACACACACCCTTATATTTCCATGCTCCCCCCACAGCTGCCTTATGGTGACCCTGATGGGGTTTTCAAAGCAAGAGACATTCAGAGGTGGTTATTCATAGCCTAACTCTGTGTCATGACCCCAAAATTCCTTGGTGGTCTCCCAAACAAATATTAGCCAGGGCCAACCCTGCTTAGCTTCTGAGATCAGCCATAAAGCTCAAGGAGATGTTCTCAGGCTTTATTAGGGTTGCCAGGTGGACTTACCTGGTGTGTGTGTGTGTGGGGGGGGGGGCTGGCCAGAAGTAGTTTTGGGCCATTTCCAGTAAACAGTGCCTGTTCTGATGTGCTAACGTCACCCGGAAGTGAAGTAGGCACATCAGGGACATCTGAGGGCAATGCTCTGGTATTTGGGCAAACTCTGGTTTTACCAGAAGTGGCTCAAAAAACATCTTTTGGGAGTGGGATTTTCCCCTGCTGGCTAACTGGCCGGTGGCAGGGAAGCACCCCCCAAAAGCAGGGGTTCCCCTGCCCCCAGCAGGTGTCTGGAAACCCTAGTCTCTATATAATCTGCCTCACAGAATGGTTATGAAGTTAAAATGGGATAACCCAGGTAAATCAACCTGAGTTCTTAAGTTAGGGGTCCCCAACATGGTGCCCATGCTGCCCATTAGTACCTTTCCTGGCACTTACCAAGTGCTTTTAGAAAGTGGGCAGGGCTAGCTGGGGCTTTTCCCCTGCAGGGTAACCTCTCTTGCTGCATAGGTTTCTTGTCTTTCTGATTCCACTTCAAAGGCTATGAAAAGTACAGTTCCCAATCCCATCAACCCCAGCAGGAAGTCACCTGCAAACATCATTCACACAAATGATAGGCCTTCTTCCATTACAAAGTCACCTTTCATAGAAGTTCACACCTGCCTCTTAAGAAACCTCAGATTTTTGGCCTGCGGAGGAGGAGGAGGAGGAAGAAGAAGAAGAAGAAGAAGAAGAGGAAGAAGAGGAAGAAGAGGAGATTGGATTTATACCCCGTCCTTCACTACCCAAGGGAGTCTCAGAGCAGCTCACAGTCTTTTTTTCCCTTCCCCTCCCCACAACAGACACCCTGTGAGGTAGGTGGAGCTGAGAGAGCTCTGACAGAAACTGTTCTTTTCAAAAACACCTCTGTCAGAACTATTTTTATTTTATTTATTTATTTATTTGATTTATATCCCGTCCTCCCCACCTTTCGGCAGGCTCAGGGTGGCTACCAACATACAATAAATATACGGTATCATTAAAACATTTAAAACAAAGAACCAAACAAATCACATACCCAACTACAAGATGGCGTTTCTACTTTATCGGGGTAGCGTCTTAGATGTTAAACAAGATAGATGGTGGGGCTGGCGGATTCTCAGTCGGGCCAGGGCCAAAGATGTACTATTGGGCAGCCCCAAAAACCTGGTGGAAGAGCTCCATCTTGCAGGCCCTGCTGAACTATAATAAGTCCCGCAGGGCCCAGATGTTATCCGGGAGCTCATTCCACCAGTATGGGGCCGCCACCAAGAAAGCCCTGGCCCTTGTAGCTGCCAACTGGGCCTCCTTCAGCCCTGGGAGGACCAGGCGATTCTGGGATTCCAATCGAAGCACTAGCTGGGGAACATATGGGGAGAGGCGGTCCTCCAACAGCTGTGAGTGGAGGAGTGGGGAATCAAACCCAGTTCTCCCAGATTAGAGTCCACACACTTAACCACTACACCAAACTGGCTACACCAAACTGGCTACAACAAAGAGGTTGTAGGTGTCAATAGTATGTGCACATTTTGATTGAGCATTTTCAAGGATTTCCCAGGGTGACTTGAGTAAATATGAGTGGTTTCACATGGAATGTGGGAGCACTCACCCATTCCTAGACAATGTGTACACGTGATATAAAATCTATGCATATATTCACCTGCTGAAAGACAGCTCTGAGGCTCAAATTACTACTATGAGGACTCTTACTTGCATAGAAGTTTACTACTTCATAGCTTCAACGAGTGTCTGGCCCTTACATATTACAATTAAACATAGTTGAAAGATAATGTTTAGGGACCTTTCCTCCTTCATTGACAATATTGTTTTATGTAATAAGGAGTTTGGGAATTTATTTCAAGCCTAACATTTTTTAAAGGCTCAACAAGGTTTTGCTAATAGCCTTTTCATGTGAAAATTAGCTCACCCAGACCATAACCTTTGATTGTAGATGTAAAACGATTGATTCCCAGGTATCGTATTTCATGTTGAAACAGGAAATGGCTTTCATCAGTCAAAATGTCCCCCTGCTATGGTGTACTAATAATTGTGATTATATTTTATGTTTTCATGCTTGGGCTGCTTTATTTCTGCATCCTTCAAAGAAGATGCTGGTTCCTTATTTGCAGGGCATCTAGTTTTATCAGCACAAAGAATGGCTTCAGCTGCCACTGATTAACTCCATGCTTGGGTCTGACAGAGTATATGATCCTTGCAGGAAGGGAACACATCTTGATTTTTGAAAAGATCCATTTGACTGCTGAATTAATCCATCTTTTTAATATGACAAAGGTCATTTCTTTCTACATAAATCACTCTGAGAGCATGAGATCAGATGTGTGGCAGTTGGTAACAATTTATTGTGTTTCTTCTTGCTTTTAATAAGTGAATTAATTCATTTCTATCTTTCTGTGCAGGGGGAAGACCCTTACTAGAATCAGAATGAGTCAGCCACAGATCAGTTAAAAAACAATAAACAGTCATACAATTTGAGGATAAAACTGCCATTAACACAATCGAATCTACAATTTTAAAAGAATTCTAAGATTTTACAGCAGTTTTTTAGTGTAACAAGGGGGATTTCAAGACTTCAATTCAAGAATAATAATTTCGAGACTGTGAGTCGTCATACTATCCAAAGGTAGTTCACCCATGGCTAGTCCAATAGCACTAGCCATGTGGATATGTCAATGTGGTGTAGTGGTTAAAGTGCTGGACTAGGATCTGAGAGACCTAGGTTCAAATCCCCACTCTGCCATGGAAGCTCACTGGGTGACCTTGGATCAGTCGTACTCTCTCAGCTGAACCTATCTCATAGGGTTGTTTGTGAGGATAAAGAAGAGGGACAGGAGAATGATGTCAGCTGTTTTGAGTCCCCATTCGTGAGAAAGGCAGGATATAAATTAAGTAAATAAATGGTGGTCCCGATCCTTCTTTAGTTTAGCAGAGTGCCCTTGGCTTTAATGCAGCAGTACTTCCTGGACATGACATGTGCTTGCAAGACTACAAAGTTACAGAGCCACATTTCAGTTTAAAACAAAATGTTGTTGAAGAGAAGAAGAGAGAAGAGAGAGATTGAATGTATACCCCACCCTTCACTCAGAGTCTCAGAGCGACTTACAAACTCCAGTCCCTTCCCCTCCCCACAACAGACACCCTGTGAGGTAGGAGGGGCTGGGAGAGCTCTGACAGAAACTGCTCTTTTCAAGGACAACTCTGACAGAACTATGGCTTGCCCAAGGTCATCCAGCAGGTGCAAGTGGAGAAGCTGGGAATCAAACCCGGTTCTCCCAGATTAGAGTCCACACAGTTAACCACTACACCAAACTGTTGCTGTTGTTATTCATTCAATTGTGTCTGACACTTGGGGATTCTGTGGGCCAGTTCTCTCCACATTTTCCGATCTTAAGAACGACTTTATTCTAGAAATACATACAAGATAGTGCAGGTTAGAGAAATAGAGACAGTTCCTATGCTATCTAGCTAGGAGACGGATGCGGATGCTGAGAGGCATCCGGCCTCTCCATCTTCCATGCATGGAAGATGGGGGGGGTGGGGAAGACAGAAGGAAGTTGCTTTCCCTAAAGAGTATTCATCTACACTTCAGAGGGATTCAGTGAGAGTAAACAGGACGATGCTTAGTGTCCACCTATCTGCCTGAAACCCTGTGGTCACTTGCTTCTGGAAGCTGAGGCACTGGGACATTGCATTTGGTTCTTCCAACAATATGCACAGTGTCCACAAGGATAGGATGGGCGCGGCTGGCAAGAACACACCTGTGACGGGAAAAGAGATGAGAAAATGTCGGGTAGTACAAGTGGAGGTGGAGAAAAGAAGTAGGGTGTGGGGACTGTGAGACTGGGTAGGAGAGGAGAGCCACTTCTATGAAAAGGTAGGATAAAGAGAAAGTAGCCGAGAGAGAGCTTTGGCAGATCTGCTGGACTGGAGTGGTGGTGGTTATAACTGAGTTGTGGAAGGATGGCTTGATGGGGGAAGGGGTTTAAGAAAGGAGTGCTGGGAGGAAAATCAAACACCATGAAGCTGCTAAATAGTAGAGCATTTTTGCTGCATTTGTCTTGGTGAATCTCTGGCTGTTCTGATCCTATCATTGCAAAATCTACATTCAGTGGACTTTTGGAAGGGTATCATGAAAAGAAGGGCGTCTGACAGCCAAACTATATATTATGGGTGGACATGGGTGGGCATGTGACAACCTGTGGCTTCTGATGCCATTTTAGATGAGAATTTAGGAGTTTAAAAATTGCTGCAAACCAGTGTTCCCTCTATGCTGAGTTAGTGTGAGCTAGCTCACAGTTTTTTAGCCTCCGGCTCACACAGTTTTGTCTTCCCTCAGCAAGGATAGCTCCAGAGCCAACTAATTTATGCAGTAGCCAAATCGCTCGCTCACAATTTTTATGCCAGCAGCTCACAAAGTAGAATTTTTGCTCACAAGACTCCACAGCTTAGAGGGAGCATTGGCAAAGACCTGATCCTGGTCAGGACCAGGGCACAGCAGCACCATGCAATCTTGCCCCACCATGCCTTTTGAAGTGCCAATGTAGACTGGGGGAGGGCTGCTTTGGAACTTCAGAAGGTGATGGGGGAATGAGATTGCATGGTGTTGGCACACCGTGCTCCCAATTGGGACCGGGTCCTTGCAGCAATTTTTTAAACTGCTAAATTCTCATCTAACATGGTGTTAGTGGACACGGGTTGTCTTGTGCCCTCCCGTACCATGCAGTTTGGCCCTCTGCAGGAACGAGAGTCCCCTTCTGCATGAACTGGTAATTTCTTAGCGCTCAAAAGAAAATGGGCATTCCTGTGCTACTGATGCTCTGAATATGCAAATGAGCAGATGGGCCTTAGCCAAAATGCTTGACTGTGATATTTGCCAGTACCAGAATGTTTCTGACCTTGGCTATAATATTTAGATTATTTGTTGGAAAAATATCATTAGCCAATGATGAATCTCCATGTTCATAGGCAGTATACTTCTCAATGCTAGAAATGCTGTGACTTTCTCAATGATACCTGCTTAACGCAGGCTGTGAGCTGATCGGGGATATGTTCAGATTGCTTTGAGTAATTTGAAAGTTGCTGAACAAGTTTGCAGCTGCCTGTTTGTCAGAAGCCAACACACCTTACCATAGGCGTCAACTTCAGGGGGGCTGGGGAGCTGGAGCCCCCCCCCTGAACTTTTCCAGGACATGCTGAGCCTCCCCTGGAGACAATGGCCTGTAATGTCTCTGGCCCAGCCCTAGCCCCCCCCCCCACAGAAACTGGAAAGTCTATGCCCCTGCACCCTATCCCTTCACCACACCCTACCCCTTCATCAAAATAGCTGCACAGTGAAGTTTCCAGAGAAAGAGCTCCTTCCATGTCACTTCCTTCCAAGCTGGGTGAAGACAGAAGCAGTGCTTTTGATCTCTGCATTGCAAAAGTGAAAGAAGGAACTCCTTTGGTGTAGGGGTTAGGAGCACAGAGTCTAATCTGGGAGTCCCCACTCCTTCACAAGCAGCTGTTGGTGTGACCTTGGGTCAGTCACAGTTCTCTCAGAGCTGCTCTTTCAGGAGCAATTCTTGAGAGAGCTCTCTCAGCCCCACCTACCTCACAGGGTGTCTGTTGTGGAGAGGGGAAGGGAAAGGAGCCTGTAAGCTGCTCTGAGACTCCTTCGGATAGTGAAGGGTGGGGTATAAATCTAATCTCCCCCTCCTCCTCTTCCTCCTCCTTCCCCCTCTCCAAGTTGGGCAGGGGGACAAGCTGTACTTTTAATGACTTCATTGCAAAAATGAAGGGAGGAGAAAGAGTTCATTTTTCTCCTCACCCCCTCCAAGCAGAACAGGGACAGAAGCAGTAGAACAAATTTAGAGTCCAGTGGCACCTTTAAGACCAACAAAGGTTTATTCAAGATATGAGCTTCCCAAGGCATGCACACTTTTTCAAATACATACGTAAAAATCTCATACCTTGAATAAACCTTTGTTGGTCTTAAAGGTGCCACTGGACTCTAAATTTGTTCTACTGCTTCAGACCCAACACAGCTGACCAACAGGGACAGAAGCAATTCTTCTGGAGTTCCATTGCAAGAGGTAGAAGAGGTGGCCAGTTTTTGGGGATAGAAGATTAGAAGAATCTGACTTCCAGCTGATCAGCTGCGTGTCAGTGCCTGACTCCCCCCCCCTCCCCGGATCCTCAGTGTAACACTTTTGGTAGCTGAAGAGAACTCCTCATTTCTTTTTGAACACTTGAAACACTAGCTTGATCCAACCCACTGCCTTCTGTGTTTTGTCATAGTAATTTTGCCTGGTCTACATTTTTCCTGGGATCGTCTAGAAAGTTAACCACAGTGCGCCCCCCCTCCCCACCAAGCACAATAGGAATCACTCCATACATGGAGCAGTACATCTCCCTGGCCCTTTTAAGATCTAGTTCTCATTTCACTCAGCTACTTCCTCTGTGCTTTGCAGAAACACTCATGCTTCCAGAATAAATCTATCAATATTCAAGCAAACCCAAATTTCAAGGCACAGTTAAAACAGATTTTTAAAGAGCTTTGTCATGAAAATTTCCAGTAATTTCATTTTTAAAAAAGTTAGTACCTAATTACTGACCTCATCATAATGAAGTAAATTGCGTTTTTCTTAAAACATAATTTCAGAGGAGGCAGAAGAGGAGAAATAGGATACATTAGAAATACAGAAAATCATATGCTGCAAAGGGCAAGAGGGACCAGGAGAATAAGAGAAGAGAGAGAATATTTTAGTTACCAGTAGCTCACCTTTTCTATTATTCAGAAAAAAAGAGCTGGTCATTAAGGGATTTGAATCCAGTATACTCTGCCTAGCTGAAAACTGTAGCAGTGGGTTAGATACCAATTGATAAGACTTCATATAAATGAGTCTTAAAAAGATAGCTCATTTCTGGAGGTCCCCTGTCCCCCCACGAATAAAAAGTGAGGCATCTGTGTCATGGCCTTACAATAAATAGTTTGATGAGTCATCAAAAGGTAGGGGTGAATCTAAAAAAAAATGCTTAGCTGCAGTATTAGAAAGAAAGAAAAACCCTGATGCAAATAAAAGCAGAATGATGGTTTTCCTGCATAAGTAAGTTACAGTGATGTTTAGGAATAGGAATGCCAGCTTAGAGAGATGCTTAGGAATAGGAATGCCAACAGCTTAGGGAATTCCTGGAGGTCTGGTAGCCATGCCTTGGGAGGGCAGAGTTTGGGGAATGAGCTCAGTGGATATGTGATGTCACTCTAGGATCTCCATTTCTCATAGAGTCTGTGGTATATCACATGGACTATCTTCTGAAGTTGCCATTTCCTTCAAGGGAATTGATATCTGTAGTTTCGAGATCATTGTACTTCTGGGAGATCAGTTATAATTCCCAGAAAACACTAGGCCCCACCTTGAGATGGTAAACTTGCTTAGGAATCCATCTGTTCAAAAGGGTTTGAGTAGGGTTGCCAGCCTCCAGGTGGGGCCTAGGGATCTCCCGCTTTTACAACTGATCTCCAACTGACAGAGATCAGCTCCCCTGGAGAAAATGGCTGCTTTGAAGGGTGGACTCTATGGCATTGTACCATGCTGAGACCCCTCCCTTCCCCAAACCCCACCTTCTCCTGGCTCCACCCCCAACGTCCCCAAGTATTTTCCATCCTGGACTTGGCAACCCTAGGTTTGAGATACTTTTTTATTTAAGAAAAGAATAGCCTAGCAAACACTCAGCAAAACAAGCAAGTGAAGTAAAAGGAAAAATCACTTTCCACAGAAAGTTGGTGGTCCACACATCACAGATTCACAGTAATTATCAAACAGCAGCAGCTACTCTGAGACCTGTTCCCCATCCTACATGGTATATTGTTCAAAATGGTCTCTCAACCCTCAGCAGTGGTTTTTTGGGAGTATAGGGGGAAGCTGAGTATAATTGCTATCTACGCATAAATATACATATATATATCACACACACACAAATAGAATGAAATATATCAGAATGGAAAATAATGAAAAATAATAAACATACTTATTATGGGAAGCAACATGCTTCCCAGGGGCCTGGTCTACACATGTAGCAAAACAAAGTGCTAAGCAAGGGTCATTATGCTGAGGTGATAGAAGGAGGACTGTTCCCCTTCAGAATACAGGTGGAAGACTATATTTTTAAAAGTTGTCCCACCTTACCAATTCCCTATAAATGGAAAAGAGACAGCATGGAGAGATGTGGCCAGCAACTCTCTGCCTGGTGTGTTATTTATTTGCAAAGAGTTTTTATGGGGAAGGATTAAAAAAAGGATCCTCCCATTTACAGTCCGAAAAGAGGGCATAGCTCAGTAGTACAGAATCTGCTCTGCGTGCAGAAGATCATAGGTTCTGTCCCCTGGAGACTCTGAACAGCCACTGCCAGTCGGAGCAGACAATACTGACTTAGATAGACCAATGATCTGACTCAGTAAAAGGCAGCTGCAAGAGCGTTCAAGTACAGCCAGTTCTCTAGTTCCTCAGAATTAGTTTTGCTGAATATGTAGACTGAGTCTTAGAGATCAGAACTTCCTCCTCCTCTGCGTTGAGACAAAAAGAACCAAGCACAGCTGGGAAGGACAGCAGGAGCAGATGATGGCAGTTGGGGCAATTAACTTTATCTGCTCTGCCTGTCCTCCTCACAAAAAAGCATTATAATAATTACCTGTTCAGCAACTACTGGGAACACCAGGGGTGACTCTGATTACATTCACAGGGATGGGATTTATTGGTCATAATTACATATTTTAATTTAAAATTAGAAGTAGAAATTCTAAGCTCTCGTCGTCTGTCATATGTTCCTTAAAACTATTTAGGAGAAAGCTAATTCTTTTCTTGCAGAGAGTTGGTGGCTCTCTGAGGTGCCAGAGACTCATATATCTTTCAGTGGGGTGTTTCCTCACCAATAGCTGAAGACAATTCCCTCAAAATGGTCTCCAGTTGAACCCATCCCTTGTGGCAGCCTTTAAATCTGCTGACAGACGGCTTAGATAGAGGTAATGCGTGTATCAGCTTTTAAAAGAGCTCATGTTTTGTGTTCAAACTGCTGTAGCTCCATAATAGTTCCATTTAGCATAGCAGGAAATGCTAAATAGGTGCCATATGCCTAATCAGGTAGGGGAAAAAAGTTTAAAAGAACAGAACAGAAACAACCAACAACACTCATTAAGCTAAGCATTTAAACCAACATGTGAGGAAATTCACATCTTTGTATCCAAATCATAAAGGGCCACTTGTGAAATATTTATGGCATACAATGTTTTAGACATCACCAATTAAGTTTAGGACAAAATATTTTGACTAGCAGAAATAATCTCTCCATTAGGCAATTTCTTTGACATTGTTTCCCTCCTGCAATTTCCCTATTAATGTTTAATCACAGAAGTACAACTGCAACCTCACATGTCAAGCTATTTTTGTGCTGTGTTCAAAAAATATCATTGTCTAAAAATGTAATCGTTCAATCCTTATGCAAAAGGTGCTAGAACAGAACTGCTGGAAATGCATGCATCCACAAGAAACCATTTACTCTTTCTAAAGCTGAGAAAATAGTTGCAGTGATAACTCTTCTGGGTTCCGTTCTATTGGTAGCTTAGTACTGCAGGCTTTCAGCTTGCACCAAATGCTTTCTTAAGTAGGAATAGAAGAGGTTTGTTAAAAGAAAAATATTTCAGTCCTCGATACCCAACCTTTTTTTAACAGCATAACAGCTCAAAAAACAATACGGTTAGTATAATTGCATGCATCCTTTCCATCTTCATGTGGGATGAATGCAGCAGCCATGTTTATCATGTACTCAACTATGTTTATTGTTTGGCTTGGTCTCGGTGATGGGTTCTTCTACAATGCCTCCTTTTGTCAGCTTTCCATAGCACAGGCCTGTAGCTACAGTGGGGCATGTTGGGGCTAGGCCCCCCTAACTTACTGGCAAGGCCCCCCCAACTTCCCATCCAGCCCAGGGCCCCCGAGCAGCAGCAGGTGAGGAGAAGGAGCCAGGTAATGCTGTGTAGCTGTCTTGCCCAAAGGGCTGGCTACGGTGGCCCTGTTGAGCCAGACAGCACCTCTCTATTTCCCCCAGAAACTTGAATTATATTACCTTTAATTCGATCAACCAGTGCCCACTAAGAAATTTAAATGCCCCACCCCCCAACTAAAATAATCCTGGCTATGTGCCTGCCATGGCATTGGGATGGCCACTGATAAAGATGGAATTTTGGAGCAGATAGAGCCTTGGGGTAATACAGCAAGGCAATGTTTGTGTTCTTATTCGTGCTCTCTGGAAAGGCAGCTATACTCAGAAATGTGGTTTATGTATTGGCTGCATTACAATGTTACAATCTACTTCCCACTGCTGATATTTCTGTGTGTAGGTTTACTCTCAAGGGGTGGAGTCCCCGCTGCCTTAGTTCTGTTAGTTAAAGGGAGCATAAGCTCACTTGTCCTGAAACCAGTTGCTCCCATCCTTGTATCTAAATGGATGTTGCTGTGTGAACATTAGAGCAGGAACCTGAGTAAGTCCCTTATTCCTGACTTGAAAGCAAAAGGGATCATCACAGGGAACTCTTTGAGAGAAAGAGAGAGAGATATATAATTGCTTGGTTGTATTCTTACTGTTTGTATCATTTTTTTCACCATTCCACACCATTTCTTCTAAGAGTTTATGGCGGTAACCACGCATTGCTTTTGGGTAAGTAGATTCTTGGTCTGGGTTTGGGGCCTAACTCACTTTCCCTGCAGTCACACAGCACCTGAGGGGAAAGGCATTTTTAGAGTCCTCCTAGAAGAAGGAGAAAAAGAGAAGAAGAGATTGGATTTATATCTCGCCCTTCACCCACTTGGAGCCTCAGAGTGGCTTACAAACTCCTTTCCCTTCCCCTCCCCACAACAGACACCCTGTGAGGTAGGTGGGGCTGAGAGACCTCTGAGACAACTGTCCTTGAGAGAACAGCTGGTACAGAGCTATGGCTTGCCCAAGGTCATCCAGCAGCTGCAAGTGAAGGCGTGGGGAATCAAACCCGGTTCTCCCAGATTAGAGTCCGCACACTTAACCACTACCCCAAACTGGCTCCCAGAAGCGAAAATGACTAAGCTGAGGCTCTCAAACTATGGTTACGTTATGAGAAGACAAAAGTTGCTGGACAAGACAATGATGTTAGGAAAAGTTAAAGGCAGCAGGAAAAGAGGAAGACCCAATGTGAGATGGATTGACTCTATAAAGGAAGCCACATCCCTCAGACCTGAGCAAGGCGGAAAATGATAGGACATTTTGGAGGACATTAATTCCTATGATCACCATAAGTCGGAAGCAATTTATTATTTTATTTATTTTTATTTTTGAGATTTTTATTCCACCTTCCCCAAATCAAACTCAGGGTAGATCACAGAAACCGAGTCCAAGATTTGTTACAATTAAATCACATTAAAAATAGCTAAAACACTAACAATAAAAATTCATATAGGTAGCAGAAGTTCATATCTGTTAGATATATCCATATCTGTGGAACCAGTGGGCCCTTTCAGCAGACTGGGAGCCGGATTGAGAGCAGGGAGGCCAACTGTAATGGACAGGACTTAACACACACATACAGGGCCCCCACTGAGCTCGGAATGATGGCTTGAGGGGAGGAGAAGCTTTTGCTTTCCTCCTGTGCAATCTTGGGAAGACCCAGACCCAACTTGTCAAAAAAGGTAATGCAGTTTAGCTCTTAGTGAGCCACAGCACTGGCTATCCACCAGTTATTCATGAACAGTTAAGAATGCTCTTCACCTTTGGAAACAATGAAGTTTTGCGCCAGATTTTGCTTGCAGTAAAATTCTTGGAAATTTGAGATAAAATATATCAGACCTCTTAAAGACTAACATTTCATTACAAAATCCTTGAATCATAGAGCTGGAAGGGGTCCTACAGGCCATCTAGTCCAACCTCCTGCTCAAGGCAGAATCAGCCTAGAGCAGGGGTGGGCAATTGTTTTGGCTCAGGGGCCACTTTGTGGGAGCGGAGGTTAGCGGAGGGCTGCACCTTTTAAAATGATTGCATTCATTAGTTAACTTTGCATTTCAGAAAAGTTATAAATTGTATCATAAAAATCAATAAATATAAATTAAATAAAATAGTGGTAGTTTTATTCAATTTATTTATTGTGCCAATTTCATATCATCTATAGCTGCAAGCACATTTAATTTTAGAATCTAAAATTAAAATTTAGAATTTAATTTTAGTTTAATGAGACAAATGTACCCTATCACACTTTTCTACATTTTTTTTGAAATCAGGAGTGAGATTGCTTGTTGAGATTCTCATCACAGCCTGCAAGTTAATGTCTGTCAAAGAGCATCTATATTTACTCTTGTTAAGCTTCATGTCTTGGCGGGCCGCAAAAAACTCTGTGGCGGGCCACCATTTGCCCACCCCTGGCCTAGAGCATCTCTGACAAGGGTTTGTCCAGCCACTGCTTAAAGACTGCCAGTGAAGGGGAGCTCACCACCTCCCTAGGCAGCTGATTCCACTGTTGAACAACTCTTACTGTCAAAAAGTTTTCCCTAATATCCAGCCAGTACCTTCCTGCCCTTAATTTAAACCCACCCTTGCAAGTCTTATCCTCTGCTACCAACAGGAACAGCTCCCTGCTCTCCTCTAAGTGACGGCCCTTCAAATACCTAAAGAGAACAATCATGTCCCTCCCCCTTGACCGCCTTTTCTCCAGACTGAAGATTCCCAAGTTCCCAGCACTTAGTCTTTTATTTTGCTCTTTTGGCACTATGTCTCCCTCTCTGCTATAGCTGGCTTTTGCTGATTTTCCTGTTGAGGTTTGTTCTGTAGCCAAGTGAGCCAGTTCTGTGTAGTGATTAAGAGTGACAGACTCTAATCTGAAGGAAGATCTGGGTTCAGTTTCACACTCCTCCACATGAACCCAGCTGGGTAACCTTGGGACAGTCACAGCTCTTTCAGCGCTCTCAACCCCCAAAATAAGTCTAGCTCGCCACTAAAAAAAAGCTAGAACTTAAAACTGTTGGACAATCTTAGGACCTCCTGGCTATTCTACATACAATGCCACATGATAATGATTATTAATTATTATTATATTTTGTAGATTTGTTGGTGTTGACCTGGCACCTGAAAGGATACTAACACAACCTGAGAAACACCTGAGGCAGTGACCAGTGAACTTATTCTAAGGACCGGTACATATAAGGGAAAAAATTGCTGGCCTGACTTTATAACCCCTCTCATTTTAATATCTGTCTTCTGTTTGTACCTAGGTATTAGCTGAGAGTAATACTACATGCATCTGCAGAACTGACCTGTGGCTTGAGAAAATGCACGCTGCAATATATATTGTCAGGCATGAAGCTTTGGGGATGCTTTGTTTACTGCAGACAAACACGGCTACCCATTTGAAATTCAGATAGCCAGTATTTCAGACCTGCAGTTTCAAGAGCTCTTGCAGACAAGGGGCACTGTTCCAACCAGCTTTTCCACTGCTTAAAAAGTGGGGAGGGGATTCCCTCTAGCCACTAAAAAAGACTATTCTATGGAACGTAGAATGTGCATGGATGAAAAGCATGAGGGAAGAGCGGCTATAGTAATGAGATGCAATTGAGTTGTAAAAGCTGGCTGCATCTAATCTGAGGAATCAAAATAAAGTTTCCAGCAGAAACAATTGTCCAAGCTGCCAAAATCCAGAGAATGTAATAAAGATGCTTTTCACAAACCAGGGAGCATGGGTGCCAAGCTTCCCTACAGGACCAATTCAGACTATCAGTACTTCCTGATGAAGTACTTCCCTGGATTTGAAAGGGTCCCAGCGGAGATACAGTGGGTATTCATAGGAAACATGATACTCACTCACAGTTTCCCGTGGTTTATACGTTAAGAAGTTAAATGAGTTGCAGAAGATACCAAATTGGATCCCAGGGAAGAGATTGAAAATAGCCAGCCACCTCACAATCTAGCCTTGAAACCATTTGACAATGAGGAGGGCCCCCTTTATTTATTTACTACCTTGTCCACCTTTCTCACTGAGACTCAATACGTCTTACGCAGTGTAAGTCAATGCATTCAGTGTGACGTGACATCTAATAAGCAATGTACCTTCCATTCAAAATTTAACTGCCACTGATGACAGAGACAGGGCAGAAAGAAGCCAAAGACTCCTTTTCTGTACTACATTTTAGTTCAGCTGAGAATCTTCCTCCCCAAGGAATGACTGGCACTGAACTCTGTTACATTTATTAGGTTGGGGGATCCCAGAAAACCATTTTGGGACCTAATTTCTGGCTGCAAATTTGCATCATTATGTAACAGAGAGTTGACTGCAAAAGAATGCCATACATCTTAAGAACTGTCTCGCCACAGGATATAAGGTTGGCAATCTCCAGATGGGACCTGGAGATCTCCCTGAATTACAACTGATCTCCGTGCTACAGAGATCAGTTCCCTTGAAGAAAACAGCTGCTTTGAAGGATGGATTGTATGCCACTATACCCCACTCAGGCCCCTCCCCTCTTCAAACTCCACCCTCCCCTGTCTCTAGGAATATCCCAGCCCGGAATATCCCAGCCCAGACTTGGCAACCCTGATGGAATAACCAAGATTCTCAAACACTTCCCTGAAATTTCCTCCTCCTAAGGAAGTAGGGAATATGTATGAGCTATTGCACAAACCTATTTCTTTCCTCCTGGGTGTTGGCAATAATCAGGTAAATCAGAGGGAATGAATCCAAACCTTTCCTTGCTTTGTGGAAACAAATCTGCACATATTGTTAACTAAAAATCTATTTCTGTTATTTTCTGATGAGAAAAGCAGTGAGGCAGTGTTGTATTGTCATATTATTGCCAGCAGTAGGAATTCTTTCTTTTATACCAGAAAGTGCAAATGTAGTGTGCTGATTAATTTCATTAGCATGCATTGCTTAGTGCCTGAACATTATTATTATCCTCATGAACTGAATGCTCAAATCGCACCATTACCATCAAAGTGGGAGGGGGAATCAATAAAATATGGCTTAAACTGCACACCTAATAAAAATAATCTTTCACAACACTTCCTGGAACAAATTCTCAAAAAGGGTGGTTTAAATTGTAATAGAAGGCGAAAAATGAGCATTGTTATCAAAGCAATTGGCACAGGTTGTTTCTTGCACAATAAATATTTGCCTGACTTAATTTTCTTTTCATTTGAATGCTCAGATTTTGATTCCCCTCCCACACACACACTTGTATGTCAGGACTGGAGACTCTCTGAACTAAAACACTATGTTCTTACTTTAATACACAAGGCAATATTGCCAGTGTGACACTCAGTGCTGTGGACTGGCCAGGGCTCAGCAACAGGGAGGACTCCTTAGAGGAGGAGGGGCCCTGTGTAGCCAGCCCAGAGTCAACAGATGCTAACCAGCAGGGTAATGGGGTGCAGGCATGTCCTGACTTGCAGCTGAGAGCTGGTTCAGAATCATCTCCACCCACCAGCTCTCATTCATTCAGCTGTCTGCCCCCAGTTCTCCAGGATTGTCTGCACCCTTGGAATGCTACAGAAGGCTGAGAACAGATTTACAGGCTAGGTGGCACAGTGCACACCTCACTGCTTAACACCCGCTACCTGCTGATAGTGGAGATGAATCTTTGCAGGATTGTTCCTAAAAGCTGGCTCTAAGCAGGATATTGTAGCTGATGGCTATAAACTCTCCTGAGAGATGCTTTTGGACATGGACACACCATGTACAGCAGATGCTGAACTGCTGACACTTGCCTTAATTGATTCCTGGAAACCCGACCTCTGACCGAAGGACACCGTACTTCTGAAACCTCCTCTGGTCTTGTTATTCTTGGAAATTAGAGAGTCGCTGTAACCTGAACCCAGAAGTTGGCAAGCCAGCCAGCACACTCATGGTCCCTGAATGTTTACCCCTAGAATCAACTGTTAAAAGGATAGCATGGCACAGGCCATGTTCAAATGAATGCAGGTAGTTTAGCAGCAATGCTTGGCTGATGGCTTATTCAAGTCAACCAAACAATGCCGAACTGTTTGTGAACATGAAGAATTCCGTTATGTATGTACGGGCTGTCAAGTTGCAACTGAGTTATGGTGACCTGAGAGAGGGGCTTTCAAGGCAAGTGAGGTGGTTTGCCATTGCCTTCTTTTGTCGAGCCTTCCTTGGTGGTGTTCCATCTGCTACTGACCCTGCTTAGCTTCTGAGATCTGATGAGATCAGGCTACACCATGCCACCTTCCCTCCCAAAATTTCTCTACCAGGAGCTGAAACAGTAATTCTGAACAATATTCTGGATGAACAATTGGTTTGCGAATTTTCAACATCTTTCTTTGTTTGTTTGTTTATTAGACTTTTATCTTGCCCTCCCGACCTAGGCCGGCTCAGGGTAGCTAACAACCAGAGTAAAATATCAGCAAAACAATCACATAAAATCGCATACATATAGATACAGTATTAAAACTCAGACATAATAAAGTGCTAGCAACATTCCTCATCTTACGGTCAGCTCTTTGGCCTTCTCTGGCCATCCAGGGTGGTTGGTTCAGGAAGTACCTAAGGGTCCAGCTGGTCAGCGTTCCACCAATATGGATGTCAATGTCTGCTTCCATACGGGAACAGTACCTTCAATGCCATTGCAATGTAAAACAGCAACAAAAAAATGAAAAGCCCTGAGAAGGCATGGGGAATGACAACTGCAGGGGGATGGCTGTAAAATGGCAGCCATGTGACCGGGATGTTCAAAACCCTGCTACTTTCTGCCTGCATGGTGTATGAGCTTGCTTTGACTGTGATCTTTCAAGAAAGAGCGTAGCAAAGCAGGTGTGGGGAAAATCACCAGAAACTGGGTGGAAAGCCAGAAAGGGTATGGATAGACAACAACACCATGCAGATGTTCTGAGAAATATATCATTCTGGTTTGGAAGTCAAAGTGGAACATAGTGACCACATGGCAGTTAGCCAACATCTCCAGTGTGCTAAACTAATCAACTCACAGGCAGTGCTCCCTCTAAGCTGTGGAGTCTTGTGTAGGGTTGCTAAGTCCAGGTTGGAAAATACCTGGGGACTTTGGGGGTGGAGCCAGGAGAAGGCAGGGTTTGGGGAGGGGAGGGGCCTCAGCATGGTACAATGCCATAGAGTCCACCCTTTAAAGCAGCCATTTTCTCCAGGGGAGCTGATCTCTGTCAGCTGGAGATCAGATGTAAAAGTGGGAGATCCCCAGGCCCCACCTGAAGGCTGGCAACCCTAGTCTTGTGAGCCAAAATTCTACTTTGTGAGCTACTGGCATTAAAGTTGTGAGCAAGTGATTTGGCTACTACATCAATTAGTTTGCTCTGGAGCCATCCTTCCTGAGCTAAGACAAAAACGTGTGAGCCGGAGGCTAGCTCATACTAACTCAGTTTAGAGGGAAGACTTGCTTTCAACAGTATTTCTTCATCAGATTTATACAAATGATGGATTGGACCCCTGCTATCCATAGACACAAGGATTGTGGATTTTTCCTGTGTTCCTATAAGAACATAAGTACAGCCTAATGGGTCAAACCACTGTTCCATCTCTTCCAGCATATTGTTTCATACAATGGCCAACCACTTGCCCTGGAGGACAAATAAATAGGGCATATAGGTTGAGGCCCTCCCTTGATGCTGGCTCCTTGCACTGGTATTCAGAGATCTGCTGCCTCTGTAGACGGAGACTCCCTGTAGATGGAGATTCCCAGGGTTATGGGTAGGATTGCCAGCTTCCAGGTAGGACTTCAAGTTGTCCCGGAAGTACAACTAGTCTCCAGAGATCAGTTCCCCTGGACAAAATGGCAGCTTTGGAGAGCAGACCCCATGGCATCACATGCCCACTGAGCTTTCCCCCTCTGGAAAGTCCACCCTTTCTAAGCACAGCCCCCAAAACACAACATAATTTTGAATCCAGAGTTGGCTACCTTAGTTGTGGGACTTATATGGGTCAGGAGGAGAAACTGCATTCTCCTCTTTCTTCTATCACGAGCACCATAATGACCACAAATGATAAAACTAGACAACACTGATCTCATCACTTTTCTGGATTTCCTCTAGCAGCAGTAGAAAACCTTGCACCAGATGTTAGTTAGGCCAGTTTGAACCCCGCTTTTGCTCCACCAAACATGAACTTCATTATGAACGTTCATTGTGAGCCTAATGGCAACTATGACCAAAAAGCATCCCTTCCTCAGGCCCAAATCTCTCCATGTCACTTCAGCTGCATAAATGCATAGTAAAAACTCAGCATGTGAGGAGCTGATGCAGGCAATTCCGTACACTAGTTTCTAGCAAATCAATCAAATTCAATGATCCTCAGCCACCACTCCTTCTGTGCCAAATTCTACCTATCAACATGTGGTAATTTTAGCTATCGGTTTTCTTATTGTTAGTAAATTGTAAAGGTTTATTAATGAGGAAAATAAATTTTCTCTAGTAAAAAAGAACTGGCTGGGATTTGTTCCAGTTTTCTTCCAAAAAACACTGAGGAGGAGGAAGAGGAGGAGGAGAAGAAGAAGAAAGATGAGAAAGAGGATTTATACTCCACTCTTCACTCAGAGTCTCAGAGTAGTTTACAGCCTCCTTCCCTTCCTCTCCACACAACAGACACTCTGTGAGGTAGGTGGTGTTGGCCAGCAAGGCACTGCAAAGTGCTCTTATGGATTTTAATATTCATAAGTTTGAACTTGGGTTGCTATGCTGCAAGGACTACAGGCATTCTCCATTGCTGGGAGAAGCTCCAGTCTACTCCAGGAGGCTGGCAACCTCTATGGTTCACTAAGACAGAAGCAAGGACCCCTTGCAATAAGGGTTCTTTCTGATACATCGCGCTGGTCAACCCCTGCCCCCTCCAACATACCTGCACGGATTATGCTAAGTGAGGTTACCTGGCAACTAATCTTCAGCCCATCAAGTGGCCGGCTAGGGCCATTAAAGAGACAATAGAATGGCCCCAGTGACTCATCGGACTTTGCCCAGGTGTCAGTTCCTGTTTGGCCTCTAGTGTTGCAATATTGACCACCCCTCTGCATCTCCTCCTCTTTTTATGTTAACCAATGGTAGGGTTTGTAGGGATGGACTACCTGGTAGGTGTGTTAGTGGGATGTGGTTAGCATTGCCCGCCCCCCAAGACCATCTAATAAAAGACCTTGCACAGCAGGCAATCGGTCTCTTGAGCTTCCACGACCCCTATCTACTTTTTATATACCTCTCAGGTCCCACTTGCTGTTCCAGTACCCTTCCTCCATCTTTAATCTCTGGTCTGGCCAGACAGAGAAAGGTGTGTTTCTGCAGGTTCAGAACACACTCCCCATTTTTCCTTTTCTAAACCTCCAATCTTCTGTTGAAATGAAGATCCATCTCCAGGACAGGTAACGTATTACCCCTCAATGAAACTCTTGCTCATGCAACCGTGCTATATTCTATCTAAATTTCCTTAGACCTGTGTGTTTGTGTGTGAGAGTCTGTTTTGTGTATGCTTGAACAACATTTTATAGTAAACATCATTTAAAAGGATTCTTGCCTCAGTGCCTATTTCCTGGAGAACTCCCGGGAGGGGTGGGACCCTGGTATAGTTGGCTGTGAACCAGTAATTTGCCAATTGCTCTTAATCTTAAATTAAAGCAATTCGGCTAACAGTGGGGCTGAGAGAGCTCTGAGAGAATTGCTCTTGAGAGAATAGCTCTGAGAGAACTATGACTGACCCAAGCTGACTGCATGTGGAGGAGTGGGGAATCAAACCAGGTTCTCCAGATTAGAGTCCACTGGTCTTAAACACTACACCAAACTGGGAGCTGGACAGGTAAATAGAGGTTTTTTTAAAATGTCCCCATATTTTAAATGGCATTCTGGCAAGACATACAACGAGAAAAACACATATGCAGGCTGCTTAGAGCTGTGAGCATGGGCAAATATTTCTGGCAGTGCAGGGGAATGTTCTCAAATGTATTGCATTTGAACCAGAGGTCCAGTCCAGATTTTCTTGGCCTTCTTTTTTGGTGGTATGATAACCTCTCAACCCTTGAAAAAGGACTGCATATTTACCCTCCATTGGTTACCCATTATAATTTCCAGACTGGAATTGTAACAGGAGGGAAAAAAACCCAGAAAATGAAGAAATGAAGCAAAAAAGAACTGCTGAACTGGTTTAAAAACCATATATCTCTGGAGAGAGCCAGTGTGGTGTAGTGTTAGATGAGGATCTGAGAAATCCAGCTTTCAGTCCCTACCCTGCTATGAAATCTTGCTGGGTGACCTTGGGCCAGACATACACTCTCAGCTTAACCCACCTCACAGGGTTGTTCTGAAGATAAAATGGATGACAGGAGAACAATGTGCTCCCAGTCGGGAGAAAGGTGGGATATAAAGGAATTAAATAAGTAAAACAACAGCAACCAAACCATTCACATTGAGGACCCTTGGTTGGATCCTATGAACTTCAAATAGAAGTCAGTCACAGATCTTTCCCACCTCTCCGAGCATCCTCTTCACAAGAGTTGATGCATGGACTCACAAGAACTCCATGGACAAGATGCTATTGAATTGGGGGATGGTTTGGAAATCACTCCCCCTTCCCTTGTGTGCTGGTGGATCCACTTGTTTGAGCAGAGTCTTAGCCACTGGAAGAATGAGGTGTGGCTCAGCCCTAGTTCTCCTCTTTACAGCCTGTTCATCACATTTTGTTCATTCCATTTATTTAGTTTGTGCATTTTCCTCTGCAGCAAAAAAAAGAAAAGAAAAGAAAGAACCTGCCTGGGGTGGCTCACAACAATATCAAAACAAGGCAGAAGCAAAAATCATTTCAAAATCAGTCATTAATTAAAATAACTATCCAACCATGAATCCAGGGTTGCCAGCCTCTCCCCAGCCTTGCAATAAGTGAGATATTGGGGGGAGGGACATGGAAAGTGACTCTCAGAGACTACATGACGCCACTTCTGGAGGGGAAAAAAAACAGAGGTATTGTGATGCCTCTCTAAGAATCACTGGAAACTGTGGTTTTACCATAGAGTTTCCAGTGATTCCCTAGAGAGGCATACCATCACTTCTGGGGTTTCCTGGGATGTCGTGCCATGGTTCAATGACCATTTTTATTTTGTTTTCTTCTGCTGTCGTTCAGACAAGTAGCGGGAAGGAACATCTTGGTGCAACTCAGTAAGAGAACACAACTCAGAAGCAGAAAACCCATACAATCCAAGTCAGGCTAGCGACAGACAATATAATATTAGCCATAAAATGGCTAATGGAATTCATAACACAGCTGAACTGATGGTGGGGAAAAGTCAGACAAAAGTGTCAACAAATGAGGATGTCTTGGCCTGGTGCCAAAATGCCAACAGAACAGGCTTTAGGCAAATGTCCACGGGAGTTGTTGTTCAGTCGCCCATTCAGAAGAGTCCGACTCTTCACGACCCCATGGACCACATCACGCCAGGCCCTCCTGTCTTCTATCATGTTCTGGACTCTTCCATTAATGGGCAGGCAGGGCAATGTGGCTTTAAAGGGCATCCCATGACTCACAGCATCAGTTCTTTAGAGGTCTCAGGAGGCCACTGCAGAAAGAGGGAGATGGGCAGACTTGTATCCATGACCTCAACTGCATATGTTGTGCATAAGATCCAGCTCCCTATTTGTAATCAACCAAACAGGAGTACAGGACCCATCTTTTTTTTTTTTAAAAAAAACCCTTTTTTGTGAGTACTGTGTGTGAGTGTATGCATGAGCTTGTGAGCCTGGAAGTCACAGTGACTTCTGGTGACCCCTAGTGGGGCTAGGACATTTCAGAGAGATGGCTTGATAACCTGCCTCTGCATCCCAGACCTGGTATTCCTTAGGGGTCGCCTTTCCAAGTACTTGCCAGGGTCAGCCGTGCTTAGTTTCTGAGATCTGACAAGATCGGGCTTGCCTGGGCTATCCTGGTCAGGGCGAGGAGTACAGGACCAGTCTCGATGGTCCTGTAAACAGCACAGCTAATGTTCAGCCTCAAACCTCATATTCATTGCTTGGATTCAGCAATTAAAAGTGATACTAAATAACAATCCTTTGATACAGATGAAATGTATTTTCGTTTGAGCACTGAGAAACAACAAATGCATGGGATTAAGAGTAATCCTGGTATGTCCCCTGAAGGGCATTAAGATCAACTGATAATAATCTTGTGGTGGTCCCCGGGCTGGAAGATATTTGGCTCGCCTCAACCAGGGCCAGCACTATTTCTGTCCTGGTCCAAGCCTGGTGGAACTCTCTGCTGAGTGATATCCATGTCATGCCTGACTTATTAAAATTTCTCAGGGCATGTGAGGCAGAGATGATCCACCAGGCCTTTGGTTGAGGCCAGCGACGGTTTCCCCCCATCTGCCTGGCACCTTCCCTCCCTCCTTCCCCTCCCCTCCATAACTGAATGCTAGCATTGCCATCTGTCTTTAGAATGTTTTTGAAATGTTTTGAAGGTGTTCTATATTGACTATTTGGGTTTTAATTGAGTTTATGATGTAATGAACTAAATTGTTGTAAACCACCCTGAGCCTTGTGCAAGTGGGGAAAGGTGGTCAAGAAATCTAGATAGGTAGATAGGTAGATGGAGGGAGGGAGGGAGGGAGGGATGGATGGATGGATGGATGGATGATAGACGATAGACGGATGGATGGATGGATGGAGGGATGGATGGATGGACGGACGGACGGACGGACGGACGGACGGACAGACAGACAGACAGACAGACAGATAGATAGATAGAGCTTTCCACAGTAGATGTGTCATTCTTATGAAGGTTTGGGTATCATCAGATTTCATTTCAGAAGGTGCTTTGATTTGGATACTGCCTACAATTTCCATAAATGGAAAGATTTCTGAAGTCCTAATTCTCCCTGAAATGTGACTCCTGGGAAAGTCGCTAAGGGAAGAACTGTCGGTTTGCCATGTGAGAGGGAAATCAGGGACCCCCTCCCCCCTTTGTGTGCATGGAAATTTTATGTAGAATTTGGCTTGCCAGTTGAGTGCAGGCAACTGAGAGGAGTTTTTGGACATAAGAAGGAGGAGGAGGAAGAGATTGGATTTATACCCCGCCCTTTGCTTGGAGTCTCAGAGCAGTTTACAAACTACTTTCCCTTCCCCTCCTCACAACAGACACCCTGTGAGGTAGGTGGGACTGAGAGAGCTCTGACAGAAACTGCTCTTTTCAAAAACACCTCTGAACTATGGGTTACCCAAGATCAGGGTCTGTTGGAGCCAGTGCGAAGCGGAGCGCCGCTCCGCCAGTGAACAGGCTGGGGGGTGGGCACATGATGAAGCCCTGCCCCCAGCAGGGCTGCCACTGCATTGGACTCCGGGCCTGGGAGACAACTTCGGAGGCTGCCTGCCCCTCCCAGCTACATCTCCCAGGCCCGATCCCCCTCCTGGGAAGAAGCCCCCTCCCTCCCCCCGCTCAATGATCCTGAGCCGGCAGCAGGCCGCCAGCCCGGGAAAAAAAACCCTCCCTCCCTCCCCCCGCTCAATGATCCTGAGCCGGTGGCAGGCCGCAGGCCAGGAAAAAAACCCTCCCTCCCTCCCCCTGCTCAATGTTCCCGAGCCGGCAGCAGCAGGCCGCCAGCCCAGGAAAAAAAACCCTCCCTCCCTCCCCCCCATTCAACATTCCTTGGCCGCAGCAGGCCACCAGCCCGGGAACCCCTCCCTCCCCGCTGCTCAATGTTCCCAGGCTGGTGGCAGGCCGCCAGCCTGGGAAGAAGCCCCCACTCCCCATTCCTGGGTGGGGGGGGCACAAGAGAGGGAGAAGCCGGGCCCGAGTGGTGTTAAGTCACTTGGGCCCAAGCAAGAGTGAGGGGGGGAGGGAGGGAAACGCTGGCCCCAGTGGCTGATAGCCACTTGGCCCCAGCGAGGGGGGGAGAAACGCCTAGTCTTCCTTCCTTCCTTCCTTCCTTCCTTCCTTCCTTCCTTCCTTCCTTCCTTCTCTCTCCCCCCCACCTACCTACCTACCTTCCTGTTCCTTCCTTTCTTTCTTCCCCCCTTCCTTCCTCCTTCCCCTCTTCCTCCCCCCTTCCTTCCTTTCTTTTCTCTCTCCCCCCACCTACCTTCCTATTGCTTTCTTTCTTCCTTCCCCCTTCCTTCCCCCCTCCCTCCCTCCTTCCTTCCTTTCTTTCTTCCCCCCTTCCTTCCTCCCTTCCCCTCTTCCTTCCCCCTTCCTTCCTTTCTTCTCTCTCTCCCCCCCCACCTACCTACCTACCTTCCTTCCTGTTCCTTTCCTTCCTTCCTTCCTGAGCCTGAGCAGTGGCTATTGCCTTCTGACACACTTCCGGTGACGTCAGGGGTGTGTGGCCTTCTGACACTTCCAGTGAAATCAAGGGGTGTGGCATATGCAAATAAATTATGCTAATGAGCTCCTGCACCTCTTTTTTTTACAAAAGGACCCCTGCCCAAGGTCATTCAGCAGCTGTGAGTGGAGGAGTGGGGAATCAAACCCAGTTCTCCCAGATTAGAGTTCACACACTTAACCACTTCATCAAACTGGCTTTATATTTGGCATCACTGCAATGCCACGATATCACATCGAGCACAAATCTGGAAGTAATGTCAGCAAGTTGCTCAATAATCTAGGATTCTGTAATTTTACCATAGGACTTTGGTGGAATCCTAGAGCATTGTGCCAAGATAGTGACATCACTTCTTGGTTTGTGCCAGAAGTGGTGTTGTTGTGATGTCAATTTCTCCACCAATTTCCCCTTGGCTGGGGCCCAGGAAGGCAGGAGGTCTGCTGCTGTAGTGGGAGACTGTGTCTCTCTAGGTGGGATTTAACCCCTTCTTTCCCCTGATCAACATAGTTTTCATATTTCACAACCCTACATGTCTGGAGAAAGGCTGATAGGCTGATATCTCTGGTCAGTTGGGAGTAGTCCGTTCCTCACTAAAAACATCTAAAGCCCTCTTGCATTGTTATGGGGAGTGGAGTTTCTTTTTTAGATACAGATAACAGTTTCTCTTATTCTCTCTTTTTTAAAAGAAATTCAAAGCCAGAATGTTTCCTTAATTTAATTTCTCTGTGTAGTTTTCTGTTACACCTCTACACACCCTTTTGTAATTTCAGCCTTTGCAGGGGGGTTTTCCATGAAACTTCCACAGGGTACTTTAGCAGGAGGGTTGAAAAATATTGTCTGCCATTGAGCCTCTGCAGAATGGAATTCATTTACAATGGACTCCAAACTCCTACAAAGGGAGGGGGACAGATTGTTGGACCCTAAATTCTCACATGGCTGTGAGATGCTTAAATTATTCCATTAAGTCAGGAGATGTGAGTTTGCAATGGGTGTTTTGCCAGTTCAACCCAAAACTCATCTCTCTCCCTTCCCAGTCATTTTCATATTTAAGAATAACAGGCTTTTATACTGACAGGGTTGAACTTTCTCATTTAAGCCTCCATCTCAGATGGCATCTGACCACTCGGCTACCTTTAAAAACCTGCTATAAAGCCTTAATAACACATCATGGGACACTTCAAGATACAAAGGTTGTACCGAAGTGGAGGCAGGAGAATGTGACACCTACCAGCTCAGCTGTTATTTTCTGTTGCTGTTGCTGTCCTGTGTTTACGACATTAGAATTATTTGATCAAATGGAAATGGCTTTTCATGCTTTGCCTTCAAAACTCATTTTCCTGACTGCCCCCCATAGAAAAATAGGAGGCAGTTAGCTGGATCAAATGTAAAGGTCATGCATTTATGGAATAAAATGGATCTACCGTGGGATAATTATATAAACCTTCCTTCTTTTTTTACTCCCACTTATCATTGGAAAGTATCTACTGCATCAGGTAGAGACTATTATGGCTGCACACAGAATACTTTCTGGAGCTTACTGTGCAATTATAATAATATAGAAAATAGGAAGCTACACATCTGTATGCACCAGTTTTGGTTCTTTTTCATTTTAAATACATTGGGTTGGATCCCATAGATCAGCGGTCCCCAATCTCATTGAGGCTTTGTGGACTTTTACAAATTTGAGAGTAGAAAATGTGCACCACTTCAAAATGGCTGCCACATTTTTAAAAATGTTAGACTGCTTTTTTGTCTGATGATGATATGACAGACCCCATCCACTTCCTACCCTTTTAAGGCAAGATTTTCCCTCCATTTTTCTTTTGTGTCCCTTCACTGACTGAGCAGCCCTGGTAGCGTGTATTCTTCTCTTTAAAGTTGCTTTAGCAATCCTACCCTGCCATTATGGCAGCATAAAGTAGGCTGGGGGTTACAGGTTTTATGGCTTAAGCCTAATCCCATCTCCCCATTAGATACCTGTTGGCACCACATGCCAGGCATATTCAAGGAGGAGGAAGACGAGGAGGAAGACGAGGAGGAGGAGATTGGATTTATATCTTGCCCTTCACCTGGAAGTGTGGTTTATAATCCTCTTTCCTTCTTCTCCCTGTAACAGACACCCTGTGAGGCAGGTGGAGGGCTGAGAGAGCTCTTACTGAGAACTGCTCTTGAGAGAACAGCTCTGAGAGGACTTATGACTGACCCAAGGTCATGCCAGCAGCTGCATGTAGAGGAGTGGGGAATCAAACCCAGTTCGCCCAGATTAGAGTCCATGCTCTTAACCACTACACCAAACTGCACAAAAGCAAAAGTGTTGGTTATGTGGAGATGACTACTGTGTTGTTGGGTCAAGAGAAGCCCAGGAGTCAGAGATCAGCCTTGCTGTGCTCAGTTCTCTCCACCTTTGCCAAAGGCTTGTTTTGCTGGGTGGCAGCTGTTGGCCTTCTATTGTCTTATAGTTAAAAAGAAAAGAAAATACACACAGGGCAAATTGAGTCCCCCTGGCTGAGGACACCTTTTAGATGAGGGAAGAGGTCTAAGCCTTCTTTTTTCTTACGTCTCAAATCTCTCTCCTCATCTGAATGGTGTCCTGGACCAGTGGGACTCAATTATACACAAGTCTGCCTTTCCCTGGGCGAAGCTGAAGTGGAGATGGGTGTGTGTGTATAACAAATCTGAAAAAAGTGAGCAAATGCAGGTAATGCCTGCATCATTCTGTGCTTTATCTCTGTATAAGAAATATTCTCCCCAAGCAAGCCTGCCAGCTGTTCAATAGAATATGGGAAGTTAAGTTAAATAAGGTAGGGACAGATGAAAGAATGATGCTCAAATGAGTGATGTGAGTGGGTTTCCATGTGCATGTGTATGTGTGCAAGCACATCAAAAAATTCACAGCCCTCATATTTTTTTTTGTTTCAAAGCTGGTCTCCTGAACATGCACACACAAAAGTTCACTTCCTAAATTGTGTCATTCTACTTTTCTGTCACCAAACATAAGTTCCAGGTATCCAACACACACTACACAGTATGGAACAAGAAGAAGAGGAGGAGGAGGAGATTATTGGATTTATACCCCACCCTTCACTTGGAGTCTCAGAGCAGTTTACAAACTCCTTTCCCTTCCCCTCCCCACAACAGACACCCTGTGAGGTAGGCAGGGCTGAGAGAGCTCTTTCAAGAACTACACTTTCAAGAACAGCTCTGACAGAACTATGGCTTGCCCAAGGTCATCCAGCAGCTGCAAGTGGAGGAGTAGGGAATCAAACCCGGTTCTCTCAGATTAGAGTCCAACATGGCCTAATCTGTGGATACTTGAATCCAAAAGTATGGAGCCATGAACAGACAAGACAGTTCTTTCTTTCAACAAATCTGGGGGTGGGGGGACCCTCCGGTTATGTAGCAGGTGCATACCTCCTTGGACAAAAGGCATCTGGGACAGGGTGTCAGCTGATTCTGCCATCTCCTGCCCGAGAGGTGGGATGAGTGGATCTTACACGTCAGCACTGTGGAATGTTATGTTATACTTCTCATAGACATGCTTATCGCTTCCCTATTACTTTGACCTTGGGAGACTGTGAGTACCAGGCCATGTATCTTTTCTCCTGTCTGGCTTTATTGCTTTCCGCATTTTCCTTGGGAACAAAGAACCAGTATTCTAAGTGCCTTTTTTTAAATATGTTGACTGGTTACCCTACATTGCCTGACTTCTCTTGAATTCTGTATAACTGTACTGAATATCTGAGTGCCTGCCATTACTAACACAAGAAGTGCAGATGACCATAGCAGACCTTTCTCAATAAAGTTTTCCTGTTTAAGGACACTTGTTGTCGACTGACTCTGTAGGACTTTCACACTGTGCTAAGAAGGGAAATGAGGTCAGATTAAGTAAAACATCTACCAGATCTAAATGAGGTCCATTATTATATAAATCCATTAAGCAATGGCATAAAAGCTGTAATAGGTTTATTTACAAGTATTACCCCTAAAGACTAAATGAAACCCCAGCATTCTTAGCCTGTATTCACAGCCTTGTGTACAAGGACTCAGGGACAGTCAATTGGTGAAAGTCACTGATATTGCACCTTGCTGGTAAATTTTCCAGAGGCATAGAAGAGAGTTATTTATGTTTGTAATGCCTTCTTTGTACCAGCACAATACGTGCCATTTGTAAGTGCTGCATTCCATGCTTTGTTGTTGTGTGGAGTGGCAGAGTCTCTGAGCCAACTGCATTTTTTTTCAGTACATTCTCTGAAATGATCCTGGATCATTCCCCTCTCCTTTAATATGGTGCTGTTACATCTGAGACAAGAAGAGGCATTATCATTGAGTTACTGAGCTTTTGTTAGGCTTTAATTCTGTGTTGGAGAACAAAACTACTGAAAGCTGTTATTATGCCAAAGCATTAGGAGAAAAAAAAATCCACTGATTTACAATATTATATATTGTACAAGTCTGTTCAGGTATAAAGGATACAGGGAAGCAGGCAGCCAAATTGTATATTCATCCTTCCAAATTTTCAGGGGTAAATGGAGTAACTTCAGTGCAAGACAGATGAGTCACTCTTTGTAATTTGCTGACAATCTGTTCTCTAGTTGCTGGTGTGCCCAAACTATTGTTATTCTTCCAGCCAAATATCTGTGGAAATGACACAACACAACAGGAATCAGCAAATGGAATAAGCAGACAAGTTTCTCTTTGCTGCTCTGCAAACTGAAGTTAAGAAGCATCCTGCTCAGTTAGAACAAGAACCCATCACCCATTAATCGAGCGCCAGTATCGAGTTTCTAACAATGATAATCTAGTCTTTGAAAAGTCAACACACAAGGAATTAAAATAGTTGTTTACCCCCAGTTGTTTATATCTTGCATCTCTGGTAGTCAAAGATATGCCGCTACTGAATATGGAGTTTTCATTTAGTTTTCATTTCATTATCATAGCTAACTACTACGGTTATCAGCTCTGTGGAGGGGAATACCTGGAGATTTTGGGGGTGGAGCTTGGGGAGGGTGGAGTTTGGGAAGGGGAGGACCTCAGGAGGATATAATGCCATAGAGTCAACCCTCCAAAGCAGCCATTTTCTCCAGGGGACCTGATTTGGGTCGCCTGGAGATGAATTGTAATAGTGGGAGATTTCCAGGTGCCACCTGGAGGTTGGCAGCCCTATTAATTGCCCTTGACAGATCTCATTATATGAATGTATTTGTGTTTATGAAATGCCACCTAAGCGACTGAGTGCCCTGACCTGGATGGCCTGGGCTATCCTGATCTCATCAGATGGTGGAAACGAAGCAGGATCACCCTGGTTAGTACTTGGATGGGAGACCATCAAGGAAGTTACTATGCAGCAGCAGGCAATGGCAAACCACCTGTGTTTGGTTCTTGCTTGAAACCCCTATGGGGGTTGCCATAAATCAGCTGTGACTGGGTGGAACTGCACGCACAACACACACAGAGAGACACACACACACTACTGAGCAACATCACATTCTCTGTCAGTGTGTGTGTGTTTGTAAGTTAACTAACATTGTACAAAGTAACTATGGTAAGCATTTGGATTTGTTTCCGAATTAATGAAACAGATGACCCCCTTGTCTCTTTATTACCTCCATTAGAGACATGAAAAAAAAGGGAATCAAAGATGAATGAATAAGTTGATTTCACTCTTTCCTCTGGTGCCTTGCACTCAAGTCTGGAAACTTCACGGAGAATTCCATCTTAGAGGGGGAGAGAGTCACAAAGCATGAAGCTGACATCCAAGCTCCCCAATTATCAAAGTGAAACAGAACTTGTAAGAAAAGAAAATTTAATTGATAGGCTTTCCCTCTACTACTGCTGCTGGTTAGGCAGGATATAAATTTAAATAAATACTAATCAAAATGATAAAATAAAAATAAATTAGAATTTTGGAGGAAGGGCAGGATAAAAATGCACTAGATATGTGGAAGACTGTTGGCCTCTGTCTGTTTTGCATCTGCAGGGGATGTCAGTCTCGTACATTACTGATGATGGATATGCATTAGAGAGACATTACTAATCAAAATTCTGTCTAACTGCACCCTATTTTTTAAGATCATAAATGAGACTAATTCAAATGAAATTACTTCTGGTAAGAACCAAACAAGCCAGATTCTAATATTTTATTGTACAGTGTTCTGTTCTGTGTTGGTTCTGTTTTTTTGGCCTTGATGTGGATGGCCCAGGCTAGCTCATTAGATCTCAGAAGCTCAGCAGGGTCAGCCCTGTATAGTATTTGGATGGGAGGCCATCAAGGAATTTCAGGGTTGCTGTGCAAAGGTAGACAACGGCAAACCACCTCTGCCCATCTCTGCCTCAAAAACCCTATGGGGTCACAGTGCTTAGTTCTTGTGATTCTTGTGGCCCTTTTTTACATGTCCAGGGAAATGCTGATCACCACTTTGGGGTCAGGAAGCAATGTTTCTCCAGGCAAGTTTGGCTGGAGATCCTTGAGGTCTTTTTGTCATCTTCTGGTCATGGAACAGCAGTCACTGTGGGTGTGTGTGTGGGGGGAGGCATGTGTGAATTTCCTTCATTGTGCAGGGGGTTGGACTAGATGACCCTGGGGTCCCTTCCAACTCTATGATTCTATGCTCCTATATATTGTCTGTAACTTGATAGCACTTTCCACCATCACAATGTATTTGGCTGTTTCCGTTTTCCATTACTATTTACCAGGGGTCCTTTGAGGCCGGAGCGAGGTGAAGCGAGGCGGAGCGCCGCTCTGCCAGCCCAGGAGTGGGCACTAGGGCAGCCACAGGCCGAATCAGATTCTCTCATCTGATTCGGCCCGCTGCCGAATTGCCATTGAAATCCAGTGGTAGCTTTAAAAGTGGCTGGAGGGGACGGGGTTTGAGGGAGAGGCTCCAAACTTAATGGGTAACTTCTGGGACCTCTCCCCCAAATACCCACCAAGTTTCAAAAAGATTGGACCAGGGGGTCCAATTCTACGGGCCTCCAAATAGGTTGCCCCCATTCCCTCCATTGTTCTCTATGGTGGGAAAAAAAGTAACGTTTTTCCCCACCATAGAGAACAATGGAGGGGATGGGTCAACCTGTTTGGGACCCTGTAGAATTGGACCCCATGGTCCAATCTTTTTGAAACTTGGTGGGTATTTCGGGGAGAGGTCCCAGAAGTTACCCTGCAAGTTTGGAGCCTCTTCCTCAAACCCCCTCTCCTCCAGCCCCTCATATATCCTATGACTTCAATGGCCCATAGGGTATAATAGGGCTGAAACTGACATTCGGCCAGTTATGCTAATGAGTTATGCTAATAGGTATGCTAATGAGTTCCTGCACTTCTTTTTCTATGAAATGACCCCTGCTATTTCCCAAGAATGGTAGGCGTAGGGAGCAGGCAGTGAGGCTATTCAATAGATATTTGTCTGACAGGAAGGCAGTCCCGCCAGAACATTTAGCCCATATAAGTGCCATAAAATGTTGTCTCTGATTACCAATTCTGTGAGATTTTGCCCAATCACATTGCTGGCTCATTGGCTTGAAGAAGGTTCTCCCTCTGTGTGCAATAGATTATTCTTAACTGGAGCCATTTCAATTAATGGGTGGTAGCCTGACTGAGGAGTAGGTGAAGGTACGCTCTTAGAGGAGGCAAAGTGGAAGGAATAGTTCCTTCCCATGTCTGGCACTTTTTCACAATGACAAAGGCTTTGCTTCAATTGTCTGCAACATTGCCACACTGCGAGGTGGGGGGGTGGGGGCAGCCAAAGAGCCAAAAGCTGGCCTTCTTGAATTTCACTCTTCCATCACTTGGTGCATGCAGATTTGTAGAGTTGGTGCTTTCACCTTCAAAAAAAGTGAACACATACAAAGACATAAGAAGAGATCTACTGGATCAGACCTGTGGCTCATCTAGTCCAGCATCCTGTTTCACACAGCGGCGCAACAGATCACGGAGGGCCAGCAAAACAGGGCACAGAGGCCAAGGCCCTCCTCTGCTGCAGCCTCCCAGTATTGGTATTAAAGGTTTGCTGCCTCTTTATATGGTCCTGTAGTCACTGTGGCTAGCAGCCATTGATGAGCTGAGTTCTCTTGGGGTCGAGTTCTGCACTGAAATCCTACATGACATATTGTTACATAGAGGACCCAATAAATACGGTTGCCATGTCCAATTGTTCTGCCAGCAGGGAGTGGGAGGGAGCCTTCCAGCAGCGGAGGGGTGTGTTGATGCCACAGCGCACGTCACCGGCATGATACTGTCACATGGAAGTGATGTCATCATGCCAGAGATGTCGTGCAGTGACACTGTAGCATTTTGGCCAAAACTCTATGGTTACCATAGAGTTTTAGCAAAAATGCTAGAGTATAACCACACAATGTCACCAGCATGATGATGTCACTTCCACCTGACATCATCACACTGATAATGCTGATGTGTGATGTGCCTATTCAGGGGTGGGGCTTCCCCACCAGCCAGCTGGCCGGTGGCGGGCTGAAGCCCCCAAAATTTGAGGAACCCTACCTGGACCAGGGATTTGGCAACCCTACCCTATCAGGCCACCACTGCATTGCCAGATGTACAGCAGAGTGTGGCTAGTTCATTCATTCTTCTGAGAGCGAGTTTGGTGTAGTGGTTAGGAGCACAGGCTCTAATCTGGGAGAGCTGGGTTTGATTCCCCGCTCCTCAACATGCAGCTGCTGGTGTGACCTTGGGTCAGTCCTAAATTCTTTCAGAGCTGTTCTCTCAAGGGCAGTTCTTGAGAGAGCTCTCTCAGCCCCACCTACCTCACAGGGTGTCTGTTGTAGGGAGGGAAAGGGGAAGGGATTGTAAACTGCTCTGAGACTCCTTCGGGTAGTCAAGGGCAAGGTATAAATCCAATCTCCTCTCCTTCTTCCATTCTGCTTGTACCTCCACAAGCGGCTTTCAACATGTTTGAACTGAGAATATGCTGCATCCTATAAGGGCCCAATAAAGAGAACATGTCCAGCCCTGTCTTTGGACACCTTTGGGGAGGATCTGCTTATACAAGCCATGGAAGATGACATCACGTACCTTAACTGTTTGGCAATAGTGGTGTAACATAAATGTTGACAATAATTTCTCTCATGATATTGTGGAAATGGCCATGTATATTTGGTGTTTATAATGTTTATGGTTAACTTGCTGGAAAGTACTTCTAAAGATATCCCTTCATAGCCCCTCTGAAACTGACTGACATTCCTTTTTTTTTTTTTTTTGGTATTCTAATTTCAAGAACCTCAGTCAGAGTTCTGAATTGCTGTGCCTGGGGTTATTTTAGCTAATAAACAATTAGCTTCAATAATTAACCAATTATAAAGCACCTTTATCTGTCTCTTCCTAGAGAGACAGGGGTTGGTTGGGCTGCTCCAGCTTTAGAACAAAACAGTGTAAAAAATAGATTACTGAATTCGGGAAGAGGCATCACTTGTAACCTGCAGCACATCGGCTGACTTGTTGCTCAGTCGTCAACTTGAAGGCCACCTATTTATGCAACATTTTAAATGCTTTTCAGAGAGTACTTTTAATTGCTCATGAAAAAAAAACCTTTTATCATGCCTTTTAAAGTTTTATTTTTTCTAAAAAAAAGTGGATTATTTACACTGTTCTCCATTTATAGTTCAAAGACTTAATCAAGATTGGAGGAGCAAAATCTGGATTAGACAGAAGTGTGGCTATGATGATCACTGCCTCACCCCACATGGTAAGTACTCACCTTACCCCATCTACTGCCAGTTGCCAGGCTTTAGGTCTGCAGTGGGAAGATGGAGACAAGAAAGTACCATTCTGCCATTGTTACATTTAGTTTGGATCTAACCCCTTCTCTGAGACCTAAATGACCCCTCAAAAGGATTATATAAACTATACTGAGAGGGCAGACCTCCCAGAAGCTTAAAGGATCCCGAAAGGCAGGTAATAAAGTTCAGGAGAATCACATAGTCAAGTGTGCATACCTTGTCACCAATTTGTCTCTAGGATCTCCCAATCTCCTAAAGAAGGTTAGACCTTCCCTTCCATGCATGATATAAGAAGGTTTGTTTAGATATGAATACCTCACCTTTTCCCCCCAAAGCAGCCTACAATATTGTTCTTCTCTCCTCCATTTCTTGGCTTGGCCAAGAAAATATGACTGGCCCAAGGTCATCTAATGACTTCCCATGACAGAGTGGTCTCCAAACCTAGTTATTCCAGTTCCTAGTCCAGTGCTCTAACCACTACACCACAGTGTTGCTAATAGCCTGATTTTTGAATGCTATAAGTATGGTAGCCAAGCCTTTGCTTGGCACCCTGAGAGCTTTTGGAGGAAAGCATCATGTTGTACATCATCACTTCTTGGTGAAAACCTGGAAGAGTTGTCACCACATCAAGCGGAACTCTAGGAATCCCCCAACCTGTATAGTAAATACCAGGGGTCCGTTGGAGCGGGAGCGCACAGGAGTGCAGCTCCAGGAGTGAGGAGCCCAGGGGGCGGGCACATGACCAAGCCCCGCCCCCTCCTCGGCTTCCCCGAGCAGTGCAGAGGCGCAGCGCCCCTGGGAAAGCCCTGCTAAGGTCTTTATTGTTTTTAATGTTTTGTTTTAATATTGATAATTTTTTCACTGTTCCTTTTATGACTGTGTGCTGCTTTTCCAGAGACTTGCTCAAGGTGGCATATAAATTTTCTAAGTATACCATTTTTTATCTGGGCACGTGGCACATAAGTACTGGAGAAATTTCACCAACCCTTCCACCCCATCAGTTTGGTGTAGTGGTCAGGAGTTGGACTCTAATCTGGGTGAACCGGGTTTGATTCCCCACTCCTCCACATGCAGCTGCTGGTATGACCTTGGGCCAGTCACAAGTTCTCTCAGAGCTGTTCTCTCATGAGCAGTTCTCAAAAGACCTCTCTCAGCCCCACCTACCTCAAAGGGTGTCTTGTTGTGGGGAGGGGAAGGGAAAGAGATAGGTGGTGCACATGTCCTGGGTATCTCAAGTCTACTTGAAACCTGGTGGTTTCAAGGGAGCAGGAAGAGAATGAGGGTGTGTTCTTTACGCTTATTTTTATTGCACAAAGTATTGGATGGGGAAGGGAATGGAGGAAGAACAGGTCAGTTTCACTCACCTGTGGAGTGGAGCCTGAGGGGTGGGTGTTGCCTTCTGACACACTTCCGGTATGTTAGGGGGTGTGGTATATACAAATGAGTTATGCTAATGAGCTCCTGCACCTCTTTTTCTACGAAATGACCCCTGATAAATACCATACAGAATGAAGGAATTTCTAGAAAGTTACTCAGTACAGGAAGTTTTCACACAGAAGTGATGTTGATGTGTTGTATGATATCATGTTCCCCCATACCCCTGCCACTCCACTGAATGAGCATGGGAGACAAGGAGCACTGGTGAAAGGTTGACAGCTCATATTAGCTATAGGGTAAGGGTAAATTGCCCTATATAATTGCCTGGCTATAGGGCAAGGGAAAATTTGACCATTATTCATCCCCTCTGTGATTCTTTATCGTTTGAAATGCCAGATATTCACAGTACTTAATGTAGTACTATTTTGCCTCCGCCAAAAGCCTTGAGCCCCAGTTCTACCCATATTGTTGTTCAGTATTTCAGACCAGTGTTCTGTCAGCTGCTGGTGCATTAACAAGAGACCTGTACAACTCATCAAGTTGTCTATAACTGAAGGAATGTAGGAAGAAAAAGACCCTTACATCTGTTCTCAACAGATTAACCAGAAAATGCACAAAGACCAATGCATGTATGCCCAGTGTTTAGGTTATGAAACCTTTGTATGTTGAAATACATACACTGGGCTTATATGTAGAGGTCTTTCTCTTCAAGTATTGAAAAGCATGGGATTCAGGCCAGGGTAGGGCCAGCAAACATTTGAGGAGGAAAGTGATGAAGATCCTGCTGGCTTTCTAGCTTAATGGCTTGAGTTTGTTCTCCCCTTCCTCCAGGTATTTAGCCGGGGGAGAGAAAGAGTCATACATGGCAGAAAGGGGAAGGGAGGAAGATCCTGCTGGCAGCAAGCTAGCAGCAGCTGAGTTCTGTCTGGGTTGAGTTTGTTCTCCTCTTCTTGCAGGTATTTAGCCAGGGCTTGGCCTGAGGTGAGAGCTGTACAATACCCAGGTCAATGAACCTGGCCTGGCCCTGATTTGCCTATTTTCTTTGTTTGTCTGTTTCAGGGGTCCCTGATCTTTTTAGTGCCTATGGGCACCTTTGGAATTCTGACAAAGGACGGTGGGTGTAATCATAAAATGGCTGCCATAGAAGCCAGAGCCAATCACAAAATGACTGCCACAGAAAATTGACTAACCACAAAATGTCAGGGATTGAGGTTATATGCAACTTTAATAGTAAATGCAACCTTAATAGTAACTCCAACATTTCAGGCAGAAGCTCTGTTTAGCAGAATTCCTTTTAAATCTGCAGAGGCAGTCAGAGGACCTAACGGGGAAAAGCCCCAGATAGCCCCGCCCCCTTTCTAAAAGCAGTTGGTGGGTACCTGGAAAGGTGTCGGCAAGTGCCACGGCACACACAGGCACTGCACTGGGGCCCCCTGGTCTATTTGGTTTTGGGATGTGGAATCCCCTCTCCCTTGTAAGCTGTTTTGGGTTCTTTTGGAGAGGAAAGCAGCTTTAAATTGCCCCAGTAAATAAATAAACACGATGCGGTTCTGCCCTACCACATATTTTACTCAGTACTTTTGCCTGCGTGCTCAGGACTAGAGTCCCCAGCACGATTAAGTGTTTGTCTACAATGAGTGACGATAATGTAATTATGCTAGTCACACTGTTTTCAACTGAGCTGTCATTACATAAGGTCAAAGCATTAATGCAATTTAACTGTACTCTGCTGAGGAAACAGGAGCACATTCTCCTTCTCCAAGCTTAGGGAAGAGGATGATGAGATGGGAAAAAAGAAGTTGTTTCTGTATTTTTAGAGATCATTGTAGGGTCACCTCTCAGCCTGTGGTTTTTTTATCTCCTAATCAAGCACCTGTTTTTTGTATTTTAATTAAAATATTCCTCTCTCTTTTCCTCCCACACACATGATATGTTTGAACTACTTTGTAAATTCATAGACACCAGCTTTCCTATTCATCTAGTCTATTTGGAAGAAGTCAATTTTAATTTGCAGAGAACAGATCTCTGATAATGAGATTCTCCTCTACATGTCTTTTGCCTTCCCTATAGTCCTGTAGAGCCTGACAAGGATATTTTTTGTAATTATGATTTAATTAAGTATTCCCAAACGAGTTGCCGTATATAGAGCCACCAGTGTAGCAATTGTCATCCCTTTAAAAACTTTCCCTTGTAGGATGACATTTTGCTGACCTGTTCTTGCAAAACCCCACCAAAAAGTTTTTTTTTAGGGGGGGGGGATGAAAAAATGCAACCTAAATATTTCACAAAGGGAAAAGAAAGTCCTGAAGACATAGTCTCACAGTACTAAAACTCATGTGCATTTTTTTTCGATGAAGAAGCAAAGACCTAGGGACATGAACAGAACATTCACATGTGTTGGCTTTAGGGTTCCCAGCCTCAAAGTGGGGCCTGGGGATCTCCTGCTTTTGTAACTGATTTCCAGCTGACAGAGATCAGCTCCCCTGGATAAAATGGCTGCTTTAAAGGGTAGACTTTATGGCATTGGACCATGCTGAGGCCCCTCCCTTCCCCAAACCCCACCCTCTCCTGGATCCACCCCCAAAGTCTCCAGGTATTTTCCAACCCAGACCTGGCAACCCTAGTTGGCTTGTACACAATCATTATGGAGTACACAGAGATATCAGTAGACTTGCAACAGGCTTGCATGGGAACCCTATCTATCTGAACTGGCATTTCCACATTATTGTTGTATACATAGCTCTGTGAAGTTCCCAAGGGTTAGAAGGCATCTCCATGCCCTGAGATGATATCCCCACTCCCCCCAAGAAATACCAGACAAGTTGTGACTAGGTAAATGTAAAGGTTTCCCTTGCTTGAAAGCCAGTCGAATACAACTCTAGGGTTGCAGTGTTCATCTCTGTTTCCAAGCCAAAGAACCAGCACTGTCCGAAGACATTTTCATGGTCATGTGGCCGGCATGACTGGATGCCAAGGTGCACGGAACACTGTTACCTTCCCACCAAAGTGGTACCTATTTATCTTCTTGCCATTTCTTGCTTTCAAACTGCTAGGCTGGCAGGAGCTGGCCCTGTCAGAGACGGGAGCTCACTCCATCATGCAGCACTCGGGTCTCGAACTGCTGAACTGCCGACCTTCCGATCTGCAGTTCAGTGTCTTAACCTCTGAGCCACCACAGCCCTTTGCAGTTGAGACTAGTCACAATTTAATGAAAGACTTCTCCATTAACAAACTTCCCAGACTTACTGCCCTGTTAAGAACACTGCTGGCAGCTGAAGTCCCCCCCCCCCATTTTTTATTCTTCCCCAGTAAGGTTTGCCAGGTCCACCCTGACTACCAGAAGGGGATAGGAAGGTAGGGCTGCCAGATCCAGGTTGGGAAACTCCTGGAGATTTGGGGATGGAGCCTGGGACCTCAGTGCAGTACCTTCCAAAGCATCCATTTTCTCCAGAGGAATTAATCACTATAGTCTAAAGATGAGGTATAATTCCTGATCCCACCAAGAGACTGGGATGTCTATCCCCCAATCACGCTCAACCACCTTAGCTCCAAGAACCATTTTAGGAGCACTGTGGAGACCTTCACCTAGCCTTGGTTATTTTAGTGTTAGGCAGACAAGAGTTGCATTTTCTGTCAGATTCTCTGACTGTAAAGATGGCCTTGGCCAACTGTTTGGCCAGAGGATGGGAAGCATCCAGATCTCACCTGCTGGCTTCCTTCATCTGTTCTGTCACATTTCTACCACTTTCTTCCTCCAAAGAGCTCAGTATTATGTGTATGGTCCTCCCTCCCTCTATTTTATTCTTACAACAATTTTTTTTTCAGATACATTTAGCCAAGAGAGAGAATGAGTGTATGTCTGGCCTAAGGTTACCCAGGGAACTTCATGACACAGTGGGAATTTAAACACATTTCACATCCTATCCACAGTAGTTCTCATTAGTATTTGAAACACAACCCTTCACTCCTTTTCTTTTCCCATTCCCCTACCTCTTATATCTGCTGCCAAGCCACATCCATTTCCTGTTTACTTTGTCTTGCTCTCAAGTAAGCATTTGACTCATGAGCAGTCTACTGTTCATGAGGAAGCTTCCCTCCTGCTCAAAGGAGATGCAACTTCTTGTTTTTTCTGTTCCACTTTGCATTGGGGCTGTTATTCTGTGCTTGCATTCCTTCCCTGCTCCATCTTCTATTCAATTACTCCCCTCTTTGCTGAGATCTTTGACTGTCCTTCACTCTGATGGGGATTTGCTGGTGACCACCCCTTTTCTGTGTGTACACATGTTAGTGCCATCAAGTTGCTTCCAACTTATGGTGACACTAAGAATTAATGACCTCCAAAATGCTCTGTCATTTACAGCCTTGCTCAGGTTTTGCAAACTGGAGGTCGTGGGTTCCTTGATTGAGTCAATCCATCTCATGTTAGGCCTTCCTCTTCTGCTGCCATCTACTTTTCCTAGCATTATCATATTTTTCAGTGAGCCTTGCCTTCTCATAATGTGACCAAAGTACAATAGCCTCAGTTTAGTCATTGTAGCTTCTAAAGAGAGTTCAGGCTTGGTTTAATCTAGAACCCACTCTTTCTGGTTGTTCACAGTATCCATAAATGACTCCTCCAATCCCACATTTCAAATGAATTCTTTTCTATTTTATCTTTTCCTGTTGCAAAGAAAACACAGAAGTTGTAACAGAACAACTTGGGCCATGTGAGGATGGGGGAAACACTGAAAGATAGCAAGATGAAGATGGTTTGTATTAAACAAGATCAAGTCTCCTAGTAACTCAAACCAGCTAATAATCCTGGTATAGAATAAAAATAGAGGTAATAGAATAACATCTGGCCTGCCAAGTTATATTGGTGCAAAGAGGTTTCTTTGACTGATAAGGATAATCTCCCTACAGTTCCCTCTCTGGGCTAACTTTATTTATTTATTTATTTTTGAGATTTATATCCCGCCCTACCCACCGTACTTTAGATGTGAAAGCATTCTGGCTGAATGTGCATCCACATTAAGATTTCTGTGAGGTCACGTAGTGCTGTGCTTATATGATTCATACTATCTGCATAACTCATATGAGCTCCACAAGTATAACAATGGCACTAAGGTGATTCTGTTTGGGCATGAACCAGGAAAATGTGGTTTGTTTCAATTAATGGTTCATGGTGTGTCCATCCCTAAGCATATACTATTTGTGACTCAGTTTAGAAACACTGATAAACATGAATGGACTTAGCTATGGGAGTGTGAATATAGTGGCAATCAGGCAGGCAAAACAAGCAAGGCTGGAATACTAAAGAATCAAGCCCTACAGGTTTTCCCATGACCACTGCCCACAAGGAAGGGGAGCACCTCTTTCATAAATTAATTTGTTTTGTTAGGTGGGTTAGAGGCTCGAAGGAGTGCAAAAACTCACTTGCACACAATATCAGTAATACAATTTTGAATGTTAAATGTATACTAAAAGCAAGCAATGGGGAAGAAGAGGAGGAGGAGATTGGATTTATACCCCACCTTCACTACCCGAAGGAGTCTCAGAGTGGCTTATAACCTCTTTCCCTTTCCCTCCCCACAACAGACATCCTGTGAAGTAGGGGCCTGAGAGAGCTCTCTGGAGAACAGCCCTTGAGAGAACAGCTCTGAAAGAACTTACAACTAACCCAAGGTCATACCAGCAGCTGCATGTGGAGGAGTGGGGAATCAAACCCAGCTCTCCCAGATCAGAGTTCACATTCTTAACCACTACACCAAACTGGCAGTCGAGGGGGATGTCCACACTTTGTGATCAAATTGCTATTTAAGTATAGGGGTGTTTGTACATAACTGAACACAAGGCTATTTGTGGGCAGGAACACACAGGAACAGAGTTTCGACTGACTTCTGAGTTAGCCACGCCTACATCCTCCCCCCCTCAGGTTACCCAGGTGCCTCGCAAGCCGCGGGGCACCTGGGGAAGCCAAGCCAAGCCAAGCCAATGAAGGAAGGCAGTTTAAACTGCATCCCCTCCTCGGGTTCCCCATGTGTTGCCTAGCAAGGCACTGGAAGTTTGAACTTTGGGCTGTTATGCTTTGAAGGACTACATGCCCTCTTCACTGCTGTAAGAGGTTCCAGACTATTCCAAGAAGCACCTGCCATGGTTCACACAAAGATGGAGACAAGGATCCCATTGCACAAGGGTTCTCCTGTCAACTCGCGCTAGGCAAACCCCCCCCCCCACATACCTGTGGGATTCCACACATTTCAGAGAGATGCTGAACTTTGGACTGTGAATGAGGTTGCTTGGCAACTAATCCTCAACCCATCAACTGGCCGAGCTAGGGCTATCAAGAGACAATAGGATGGCTCGGTGACTCATTGCAAGCTTGCTCAGGTGTCAGTTCCTGTCTAGCTCCTAGTGTCGCAATATTGACCACCCCTCAGCATCCCCTCCTCTTTCTCCTATAACCAATGGCAGGGTTTGTAGGGACGGACTACCTGGTAGGTGTGTTGGGGGGATGTGGCCAAGAGGTCGCCTACCATGCGGCTGGTCTCTTGAGCTTCCATGATCCCTATCTGCTTTTACCCCTCTCAAGTCCAGCTTGCTATCCCAATACCCTCCCTCCATCTCTGATCTCTGGTCTGCGCAGTCAGAGAGAAGCATGTTTCTGCCAGTTCAGAACACATTCACTATTTTCCTTTCAATCCCTTAATTCTTCCTTTGGAACGGAAAACCCATCTCCAGGACAGGTAACGTATTGCCCAACCATTGAACATCCTGCTCATGAGAAAGTGCTATTTCTCTATCTAAGCTTCTTAGGAACTGTGTGTTGGTGTGTGTGTCTGTTTTGTGTGCCTGAGAATATTATTCAGTAAAAACCATTTAAACTGACCTCTGCCTCAGTGCCTATTTACTGGGGACTCCTGGAAGGGACGGGACCTTGGTATAGTTGGCTGTAACCCGGTTTTTGCCAATTGCTAATCTTAAAACCAGAGCAATTTGGCTAAGCCAAATTTCGCAAGCCACAGGGCACCTGGAGAAGCCGATGCTGGGAGGGAACTGTGCTTTCAGGGGTGTGGCCTATTATGCTAATATGTTCCTGCTGGACTTTTTCTACAAAAACACAATGGGCACCATGTTGAGTTCCTTCTGCTTTCTAGATTTTCTTGAATAGTGGATTGGTGGTATGAGGATTCCTAACAGATATACAGGAAAATCCTAAGAACACTTTACTGTAAGCCCAACTGACTCGATCTCAGTAAGAGTTTTAGTAGACCAGTTTAAGATTATTCTTGCAGTCATACTCTTTTTTGGTGCAATCCTAAGAAAAACTGCATCATTTTAAACCCATAGACGTCAGTGGGTTTAGAAGGTTGTAACTCTTCATAAGACTGCACTATTTGTTATATGAACAGGGCAGGAGGCTTGAAGAAATGACCAAGCCATCAACGATACTTCCCCACCACCACATATGGGAGTGCAAATATATTCCTTCCAAAAGGTGGTGGGTACACAAAGGAAACCGAATTTGTTCTTGTTTGTGATTATGTGTTCTGCACTTCTCACCTCACAAATATGCCAGTTGTTGTAATACAGCGGTCCTCAAACTACAGGCATTTTTCTGGCCCACCAGGTGTGCCGCTGCCTGTCCTCCAATTCCCAGCAGCACACAAAGCAGTGGGAAAATTGCAGCCGACTCGTCCCGGGCCACATGACAAAGCCCCGCCCCCCTGCTTCCAGTCAGCCAGGAGGAGGCAAAAGGAAGACTGGAAGAGGGTAAGTGTGGAGTGGCAGGTGCTCTGGCTGGCCCCAAGTCTCCTAGCTGGCTGAGAGGCCTCTCAGCCGGCTAGGAGACCTGCGCCAGTCCCAAGAGCTGGGCGGGGGTCCTTTTTGAGGCTTTTTGTGCTGCTGGGAATCGGAGGGGGAGAGAGAGAGAGAGAGAGGTTTCTCTTTCCCATCATGATGCCTGCAGTACAGGAGTTTCAGGGAGAAGCAGCTGGGGGCTTGCTGCCTTAAAAAGTTTGTGAGGATGCCGAGTTCTTTGTTTCTTTGGAGAGGGAAAGAAAACAGCCCCGTCAAGAGTGCCTTGCTTGCGTGCGCACCCCCCCCCCCCCCGTGCACCTTCCCTACCCGCAAAATAACATCTGAAATCTCCAACCAGATCTAGACTAACTGATGCACACTTGCATCACTTGTTACGACTAGCAGTGACAAATATGGAACCGGACATTGACCCTCTCATTAGCCAAAAGCAGGCCCATAGTTCCCATTGAAATACTGGTAAGTTTGTTGATTTAACTTTACTTGTTCTTCATTTTAAATATTGTATTTGTTCCCATGTTGTTTTTTTACTTCAAAATAAGATATGTGCAGTGTGCATAGGAATTTGTTCACAGGTTTTTTAAAAAAAACTATAGTCCGGCCCTCCAACGGTCTGAAGGACAGTGAACTGGCCCCCTATTTAAAAAGTTTGAGGACCCCTGTTGTAATATGTCCCAGCTTCTTAATATCCTCACATGCCTATTTTTCTGTGGACCCAGTTTCTCATTTAAATTGACCCTTGCTATATAGTATCACAGGGAGGAAACATCGGAACTAGGGATGTACATGTCTGTCTTTCTATTCTAATATATGGCCATTGTGAGCCTTTTTGTTTTGACTACTTTAATTCCTAAACTGAATATGGCTACAAGAAAGAAGTGAACCTGAATTGGGGAATTTCTAGTCACAAACTCAGTAAGATCTTTAGGCTGAACTAACGGAAAATGACTCTGAGTCCTTCCAAAGGTCCTATGTGGATAAGTATGTGCAACAAGTATATTGGAAACTGGGTTGGAAATTCTAGGTGCATCAAAGGCCAACAGTACTCACCTAAGGAAGGCCAATACTCCATCAAGTGTTGGCATTGCAACTATGAGAGTGTAGAGCAGGCCTGCACATATTGTGATCCATTGAGCCAAATACAGCCCATTGCTCACTCTTCAGAAACCTCCCATTTTTATCGTCATTCTGGAAATGCAGAAACTGTGGGGCTGTCAAAAGCTTGAAGACCATCATTACTTTTGGTGAGTCACAACATGTGGAAGCCCTATCTGTAGGATCGAGATGCCCATATCACATTGGTCTTCCCAAAGCGTTCAATAATCCTTGCATTTTGAAAGGCCTAAATGACATTTTGATACACACTTTCTAAGGCCGCGGTCACACGGCCCCTTTAAATCCGGGAGGGCTCCCAGATTTAAAGGGGCCGGGAGGGTTCCCAGATTTAAAGGGGCCGGCAGCGGTGGTGCAAACGGCGGCAGCAGCCATGGCAGGATTAATGGCAGTGGCCGCCGCAGAAGCGGCGGCGGCAATAGTGGCGGCCGCGGCAGAAGCGGCGGCCGCAGCAGGAACACGGCAGCGCAGCAGCAGTAATGGTGGCCCCGGCCACGGCGGCAGGAACAACGGCGGAGGCGGCCACAGCAGCAGGAACAGCGGCGGTGGCGGCCATGGACCCGCCATCGCCTGGTGAGTTGGGGTTTTTTTCCCCCCTTTTACACTTGGGCGCATGAGTGGCCATGCGCCCAAGTGTAAAAAGGGGAAAAAATGGCGGGGGGGGCCATCTGGACAGCCCTGCTCTCACAATGCTTGCGAGAGAGGGCTGTCCAGATAACCTCAAATGCGGGTTGCTCCCGCGACTCCCGGGAAAACACTAGTTTTTCCCGGGGTCGGTAAATGCGGGAGCAACCCGCATTGGAGCCCGCTTCGCTGCGGGACTCACAGCGGGCCATTGTGGACGGCCCCTTTAAATGCAGGAGGAAGCAGCCCTTCCTCCCGCATTAAGGGGCCGTGTGACCACGGCCTAACTGAGCATGAACAAATGCTGGTAAAGGAGATGAATTTCAGCATTGCTAATGTACCTCAAAAGTGCATGCCAATGAGGCTATATAACTTTGGACATACCTCAGACATGTTACATCAATTCTGATCCAAGCATGGCATTTAGATCTCCATGAAGTCTTGTACAAAATGTAAACAGAATGCAAATACAAAAGGGGAGAAATGTAAAACTGTAAAAATCTCTTACCATATCACATACCTTCTCTGTTATAATCTCTTTCCAGAACCGATATTACTTTTATGCATGATACAAGGATTTAATGGGGCACACTGGAGATGTTTGGCCTGAAGCGGTTAATTTGCAGGAATGCTTAGGTGCATCCATATGAAACTCTGTGTCAGATCCTCCCCAGCTGGTGAAAATAAGACACATTTGCATTCCTTTCAATGGAACACTGATTTAATCCAGTTAGATGCGGCTCTCTTGTTTTACTTTGCTTCTGAACCAATGGGCATAGCTATCTTGTATGTTGTTATCTGAGGTAATGAGTTGTTACCAAATAGCTGTATAGAACTGCAAATGCCAAATTTATGAAAAGGGCATTTTTGTCCCTCCTGGTGGATGGCAAAGAAGTAACAATGCTCAGATAAGCATTTTTATCCCCCAAAGGGCGCACTATGCTCTAAAACATAAAGGATCTTAGTCATCTTCTCCCTTTCCCAGGTGGAGATTTAAATACCTGTACTTAAAACGAATCTAGCAGGTGTAATAGACAGAGGCTGTGACCCTTTGGAATCATATTTTGAGAGGTTACAAGCTAAACAGTGTAGACCTATGCAGAGTTATGCCCTTCCAAATCCACTGCTGACTTCAATGAATTTAGAAGAGTGTAAGTCTGTTTAAGGAGCCACGGTGACTCAGAGTTTAAAACGCTGAGCTGCAGACCGGAAGGTCAGTAGCTCGGCAGTTTGAGACCTAAGTGCCTCATGATGGAGTGGGCTCCCGTCTCTGGCAGGGCCAGCTCCTGCCAGCCTAGCAGTTTGAAAGCAAGAAACTGCAAGTAGATAAATAGGTAACGCTTTGGTGGGAAGGTAACAGCATTTTGTGTGCCTTGGTGTTTAGTTATGCCCAGGGCTATTTTTGGGCAGGAACACACAGGAACGGAGTTCTGGCTGGCTTCTGAGTTGGCCACACCTACAGTTCCCCCCCCCCCCTTGGCTTCCCCAGGTGCCTCACAAGCTGCGAGGCACCTGCAGAAGCCAAGCCGATCCAGGGAGGGAAGGCAGTTTAAAATGCCTCCCTTGCGGGGTGCCTGGGGAAGCTGATCCAGAAACTGCCTTCCTTTCCTCAGGTTTCCCATGCACCCTGCAAGCCGTGGGGCACCTGGGGAAGCCAATCCTGGGAGGGAGCTGTGCTGTTGGGGTCATGCCAGCCACATGACCACAGAAAAAGTCTTCAGACAGTGCTGGCTCTTCGGCTTGGAAATGGAGATGAGCACTGCCCCCTAGAGTTGGATTTGACTGGCTTTCGAGCAAGGGAAACCTTTACCTTTACAGTCTGTCTAGGATTGTACTGGTGATCTCTCAGTGGTCTGAAACATACTTACAGACAGGTTTTGCAAACAGCCAGGCTGTTCAGAAGACCCAACAAAAAGAAAAGGGTTTTATAAACTCATTCTTGAAACGCAAAAGCCATCCCTCTCCCATGATACACAGGCCTCTAGATAGACTACCAACTGTGATATCCAGACTCGAACACTTCCCTATGTGTGTCACCACAGAAGCTGGCCTGAAAGAGGAGTCACTGGGTTGCTATCTGCTATGTGCTGGCGCCTCTCATGCCCAGAAAGAAGCAGGGCTTAGGCTGGACAAAAATCACCTTTTCCACTCCATCTTTCCTGCAGTAGAGCTGCAACAAATATTATGTTCTGTATCATTCTAGTGAATTTGTTTGGATGCCTACACAAAGCACATTCTATACATGTATGATACTTGCGGAACTCTGTACTTCCACGGCTTTTAGACTGGAGTAGCTTTACACTGGACTGCACTTTATTTTCACTATCCCTTTCTTCAGTTTGTATTTACTCTTGTCTATGCGTTTGCTTCACGTTATGGGGTGAGTACCCAGATATTTTACCCTACTAGCCTGATGATTGTAAATACCTAATAATTAAAACCAGGGCTCCGTTGGGGCCGGAGCGAGCCGGAGCGCCGCTCCGGGAGAGAGGGGGCCGGGGGGCGGGGCCGGGGGGGCCCCGTCCCGCCCCCGCTGAGGAGCCCCGTCCCACCCCGGCGCCTTCTCTGGGGCCGCGGCTGGCCGCCGCCGGCCCCGCCGAGGAGCCCCGTCCCGCCCCCAGTCTTCTTCGCGGGGCCGCGGCTGGCCGCCGCCAGCCCCGCCGAGGAGCCCCGTCCCGGCCCAAGTCTTCTTCCCGGGGCCGCGGCTGGCCGCCGCCGGCCCCGCCGAGGTGCCCCGCCCCGCCCCCAGTCTTCTTCGCGGGGCCGCGGCTGGCCGCCGCCGGCCCCGTCGAGGAGCCCCGTCCCGGCCCCAGTCGCTTTCGCGGGGCCGCGGCTGGCCGCCAGCCCCGGAAAAAAACCCTCCCGCCCCCAGTCGCCTTCCCCGGGGCCGCGGCTGGCCGCTGGCCCCGGGGAAAAAAACTCTCCCTCCCCCAGTCACCCCCAGAACCCCCCCTCCCTCCTGCACTCAACAGTTCCCCGGGCCCAAGGGAGGGAGAAGCCGGGCCTGAGTGGCTTAACGCCACTCAGGCCCAAGCAAGGGGGGGGGGAAAATGCCAGCCCCAGTGGGGGGGAGAAGCGCCCCTCCCTTCCTTCCCTCTCTCCCCCCACCTACCTACCTGTTTCTTCCTTCCCCTCTCCCTTCCTCCCTCCCTCTCCCCTTCCTCCCTTCCTTCTCTCTCTCCCCCCAACTACCTACCTACCTTCCTGTTCCTTCCTTCCCCCCTTCCTCCCTCTCTCCCCCCTTCCTTCCTTCCTTCCTTCCTTCCTTCTCTCTCTCCCCCCCAACTACCTACCTACCTTCCTGTTCCTTCCTTCCCCCCTTCCTCCTTCTCTCCCCCCTTCCTTCCTTTCCCCTCCCTCCCTCCCGTCTTGCCTTCTGACACACTGCCCATGACGTCAGGGATGTGTGGCCTTTTGACACTTCCAGTGACGTCAGGGGGTGTGGCATATGCAAATGAGTTATGCTAATGAGCTCCTGCACCTCTTTTTTTACGAAAGGACCCCTGATTAAAACCAAAACTGGGCATTGCAATCAGGTAGGACTTCTTCTCTGACTGATACCTGTATGTCTTTCCACTTGGTACTAATGGCTCCCAGCAATAAGGAGCTGAGTTCTTATTAAAACTAGTTTTGCAAAAGTATAATTCCTGTAACATCAAACAGAACAATTTGAGGTTTTTCCCCACTGCAAGTGAGGGAATTAATTTTCCCCATGTCTCTTGGGAACTGTTTTTGTCACATACCAAGATTTATCTATTATTATGTATTCACATTAGTTCTGTTTCTTATGTCTACAAATTGTTTGATGTACTGCCTGTTTCTATTTCCTCGCCAACTGTATTTTCACTGAAGTCTCCAGTTTATGTTTTTTCATTGTCGTCATGATATGGGATATTCTGCTAATGAACTGTCTTGCCTAAGACTCCTTTAAAAAAAAACAACCCTCTTTTTATCACCTTTAATACTATGTTATACTTTTTTTCCCAGATCAATACCCAGAAGCCTGTAGTTTTGTTTCGAATTGGCCGATACAGTGGTTTTCTAACCGCAACACAGAAATGTATGCAAAATTGTCCTTCTGCATTTCTCTGCCTGGCAAATAATTATGATATCACCAAAAATCTTTCCTGGAATGTGAAGGGGGACAGTAGCAGACAGATGACTGGGAATAAATCACCTGCTATGAGATAACTGTCCCAAAGATGGTATGTGTTGAAATAAACATGATGTCACCTTTGGATTGTGTGAGATTCTATTATGCTAGAAAAGTCCGAGTAATTCAAAGTAAACTGACATGATTTGGACTTTGGATTTACTTAAGCTTTGAGTCAACAAGAACACAGCCAACGGCCTTATTTGGCTGCACTAGCAAATAAGCTTGTTTGTTTATAAATTATTATTCATATCCTCCCCTTTCTTCAGAAAGTGACTTACATTAGGCTCCTAAGGAAGGCATCCATGCAAACACTGACCAGGCTGAAACTTGTTTAACTCATATATTGTCTCTTTTTTGATAGAGTTGTGAAATGATGGTGCTGGAAGACTTACATAGAAACACTCCTGAAATTCTTCTCACCTGAATTCCTCTCTAGATTTTTCGGAGGACAGACTTCAACCCTTAGGGAATATTTACACTTTTGGATTAAAGGTTCAATAGTCACTGTCTCAGTCTAGGAATTTTAGTTTTATGAGTTTGGGATCTAGCAGAGCAAACAAATTACCAATCCCCTCACCAAACTGTGGTTTGAAATCTTTTGGGAAAATTCAGGAAAATAAACCAAATCAGATGCTAATACATAAAGTTAACAGAAAGAGAATTACTAGACCATTTCATCCGCTTAAAAAATTACTTCCCGTTTCCAAGTACGATGAATAGAAAAGCCCTGGATGTGCATGGATCCAGTTCACTGAAATAATCTCAAAACAATATTTTATTCCTAATGGTTCAGAAAAAAAAGAAAGATTTGAGCGGTGGGCTCTTATCCTGCAAAAGGCATCACAATGTTACAGTGATATGCCACATGGTTCTAAGAATGCAGCAGGACATATTTACTGATTAATAATCCTGCAAATTATATTTTGGAAGGTCTATGCTTCAGGTATTGACTGTCTCATTAGTATCCATTTAAGGGTTCTTTTGGGAAGCCACAACTGGGCCCCCGATCATATGCACAATTAGTGGTGGCATAGGTGGCATAGGAGTAAATGGGCGTGATCACACAAGAACATCTGCTCAGCATCCTGGAGTCATTGTCAGCCCATCTTGGTGCGCAAGAGAAGCAGAGTAAAAAGCCATCAGGGAAAAAGCAGTAGTTTCCAGAAAAGTCAGGATGCGGGCGAGCATCAGATTGCAGAAGCAGTGCAATCCCGTGGCAGTTGTCGGTGTATCGTCATGACACCAGATGTTTTTCTTTAGGCCTCCATAGTATGCACTGAAATATTCCACTGCGCATGCGCACGAATGCAGCTCAGCTCAAACAAATCACCATTGAGCCAGGCAGCACAGAGCAGTGCGATAATTGCAGCCTGACAACAAAATCCACGAAACAGCCTGTGTGGTCCACAGTGTCCTGCAGCAGCACAGAGCAATACTGCTTGTGGTTCATGTACTCTTCAGCTTTGTGGGCTGGTGCTGGTATGCGGATGTGGCAACCATCCATTGCGGCAACACATTGTGGGAAGCCCTTGGCAGTGAAGGCTCTCATCACCTGTAGATGACACATGGACAGTTAGTCCTTTAGCGCCTGCTCCAGGGGGTATGGACATCGTATGCAAAGGCTGTCCCATTCCATGGACCTCTCTGTTCCCTTTCTACACCACCATCTCCACTGCTTGCATCCCCCACCCTTCCCAGCCTATCCTGTCCTCACCCTGTCTGGGTTCTGGAGCTACACCACCCTACGAAGTAGGTCCCACAGCATTGCCTGCATGACCTCCACCATGATGCTGGCCACGGTGGAGCATGCTAGACTGAATTGCTGGCCTACCGTTCTGTAGGCCATGGTGTTTGCCATCCACCGCATGGCCATGGCAACACACTCCTCCACTGACAAGGGGGCACACATCTCCATCCGCTGTCACTGGTCTATCCCGGAGTGTGTCCACCAGTCAGGTGAATGTTGACCAGTCACAGCCCAATCCTCAGTGTGTGGTGGTCTTAAACAATGCTCCCTCTAAGCTGTGGAGTCTTTTGAGCAAAAATTTTCCTTTGTGAGCTCCTGGCATTGAAGTTGTGAGCAAGTGGTTTGGCTGCTGCATAACTTAGTTTTCTCTGGAGCCATCCTTCCTGAGCTAAGACAAAAATGTGTGAGCTGGAGGCTAAAAAACTGTGAGCTGGCTCACACTAACTCAGCTTAGAGGGAACACTGGTCCTAAGGTCTACTTGTCATCACCCCCTTTCCCCTGGTCAGTGGCAACTGTGTCATCATGGTTCCCCCAGCCATTGTCTACAGTGCTGCAGCCCAGCGTGTGCAGCCAATGTGGCCAGGGCTGGGGGGGTGCTGCTCTCTGCTACGGCTCCGCCAGGTGGGGGTGTGGGGAGTCGTATCAGAGCATTGCCCCTGTCTGCACATAGGGCAGATGGATATTGGTGGGAGGCCTTGTTGGAATGTCCCTGTCCCTGGCTACAAGTTTGGTATCTGTGTGCCCTTGCATACTCCTTCTTTTGGCTTGTGGGGGCCACGGCAGTCTGTCCTGCTTCTACATGGGCACTTGTCCCCAGCATACCATGGGCCAACAGATGAGGTTGGTGTACACTCTGTCTGCATTACCTGGACATCCTGAAGTGCTCCAGCTACTGCTCATCCCCTCCAAACACGGGTGACAAATGTCATCTACCACTCACTGGACCTTGGTTACACCCACCGGTGGTGGTGTGGGCACTCCTCTGCTAACTGGATGATGTGGACTGTGTCCCTTGCCCTACTGGCCTGCTGCTGCCTTGCCCAGGCTTGACACCTGGCTGCATATCTTAGTGTCATGGCACTCCTCCATCTCCTGCCGGCATCTGTTGCCTCCTCCCACTGTTCCCATGCTGCCTGTGTCCTGGAGCCCAGTGCCCCCGCTGCTGCAGATATGAGGACTGCACCCAGCTGATCTCTCTCTCTCTCTCCATTAGTAGCTGCTGGGTGGGTTCCGGGTGGCCTGGCATGGCTGTCACCCTGTGCTGGGAGGTGTGCCTGTAGCTGATCCATCCCGGCCTGGATTGCAATGCTGCACTCGGCTTTTTGTGTGCATGCCTGCTGCCTGTTGCTCCAACGATTTGCTTCCATGGTCATGCACAGTCACAGCTCCATTTTTTAAAAAAAAACAACACACGATTGGCGGACATGTGATCGTGCCATGCCACTTCAGCAGCAGCGTGTGATCAGCCACCACCGACTGGCCCACAGAACCTCAGGAGGAGGTGTGATCACGTTCTCATGCTGTATTTTGCTGTGGTGCAAACAGCCTCGCTCCCCCCCCCCCCCCCCCCGTTTTCTCTCGTGCATATGACCACAACCTGGGAATACAGAATAACATCCTAAAACCATTTCTTTAGATGGTAGTTTTCAGGTATTTGAGTTCTATAGTGCTGGAGCTATGTATTACCATTCAGCTCATCCCTACATATTCTCTAACAACTAAGTGCTCTGTAAAATCTTGACCAAGAGCAACCTTATCTTCATGACCAGGGATCCATCATTCATCACAAGATGACCATTATCAGATGGGCTTCCTAGCTGGTTTTCCTGATAAAGTTATGCATAAATTCATTTTACATAGTATTTTTATTGATTTGTTTCTAAATTTATTCCATAATGCAATGATTGACTACTGACTACTTTTTATATTCCAGGGAGTTTCTTGGAAGAAACCCAGCAGGGGAGGAATGTTTGTAAAGCTCCGCTGATGATGATTGTCTTTTCGGAATCAGTGCAGTTTCCTCCAAGCTCCTAGAAACACAGTTGTGTATGTGTATGATCTGCAGAACACTTAGCAAATTTAAGCAGATTTCTCCTATCTTAATGAGGTATTTCTACCAAGGCAAGAAACTGGGAACATGTCCAGCTCCTCATCTTATTTGGCCAGTTCCACACCAGTTTAAAGCTTCTCATCAGTAATGTCAGTGGACTTCCTTCCATTCATATGGATCTGATGACACCCTTCCACCAAATCTTCCTCCAACAGAGAAGAAAAAGAGTCTATCTTCAACAACAACAACAAAAGATTTCATTCCATCCGATGAAGCCACATCCCTGACATTTTTCCAAAGAGCAAATAATCTGGATAAATTAGTTAATTACCACAAAAGAGCTAATTTGTTTGTCTCTTCCTTGAAATCATACAGCATCACCCACTGAAACAATAAGTGTTTTTTTTTTTGCTATTGTTACAATAATTTTTGAGGGGCCTGTCTTCATTGTTAGCCAATATATCAGCACTCTGAGATGATGAAAACTTCCATTTAAGTAATTTATACTACAGTATGCATTTTGATTCTCAGACCACCTGCTGACAGGTTTGAAAGGCCTTCTGCAACTGACATTGTTTACCATCGAAATTCATTTTAATTTGATATATTGCAAGACTTGTAAGAAATTAAACTGTGATTTTTTTTAAAAAAATAGGGCCCATTAAACTTTTTTATGGCCTTCAGGCTCAGAGTACATTGAACTGTATGGTATTTCTTGCTGTTCAGATATGTTTTTATCCATTCATTCATTTATTGCACTTATACCCCACCCTATCCCACAGTGGGCTCAGGGCAGCTCACAACAGGAATGAAATACAATGTATATATAATTTAAAACCTGCTAAATAAAAGAGGGTGGCAGCTAAGAAATGTACATGTAATGAGTTCAAGTTTCAAGTGTGTGTTTCTTTAAATGGTTGATAAGTTTCAGAAAAACAAATGGGTGAAAGAGGGAGATGAGTGAGTGAGGTGATTGGTTGGTGACTGAGAGTGTGGGCGGAGCTATGAAGTGTGTGTGGAGAGACAGAAGGCAGAGTGTTCAGTCATCAGTCAGCAACTGTCAGTTGCGGTCAGTCTACAGAGTATGAGAAGCAGTCTTCTAATTAGAATCCTATATAAGTGTTGTAAAAGGCATTAAGATTCTAAAGAAGAAAGAAAAATACTTCAGGGGACATATTAGGCAAAATCTAATATCGTCAGAGTATTATAAGAGTGTGATGGGAAAAACTGACAGAGACCTGCATTAAAAAGGGAAATATTTTACTGAGCAACATAGCATCATAAAGATTGGAGAAGGTATATTCACTGAAGAGACAAGTGACAAAACATCTTGTAACCAATACACTTCTTGGGCAAATAAAGTTTTATCTTGTTTATTGTTAACCCTGAGTCATGTGTTGTTTAAAATATAAGAATCTCATCCTCAGAACCACATAGTCCAACAAAGGAGCCTTAGAGGTTGGACACAGTACTGTGGGAAAGGTTAATTAATAAGACTGGAATTAAATTCCTGGTGGCAGTGTTACATACCTTGAGTGAGAGAAAGAAACAAGAAATTTAAAGCCACATCATACCTAACCACACAACAGAGAAAGAGAGGTAGTGTGACACGTGTTGGCTTAGCGGTGGGATATAAAAAGTTCTGAGAAAGGGAAAAGACTCAAGGGATATAAAACATTTTGAGGTGAAGGACTTGTCCCAAAGGATAAAAAATCCTGGGAGGAAACAAAACTCTGAGAGAAAGATAGCTGAGGAGATTTAATGTTGAATTGAATTCTATGAGGGAAATAGAATTGTTATAAAGAGAAAAGACCTAAAGAAACTAGTAGAATTCTAACAGAAAACACTAGTAGAATTTGAACAGAAAACATAATCTTGTGAGGTTTAGTAAAATTGTCGAAAGAAATACAAAAAAAGAAAATTAAAATGGCAGAGTTTCTAGGAATGAAGAAGGAGGCGCTGACTCAGAAGTGCAAATAATTAAATTTACCTCATGAGTGGAAAAGTGTAGAAGAACTGAGAGTTATTCTTATACAAAGCACTGTGCAGTCTGGCAGAACCACAGCTGAGAGAAATCTTGAGGGGATGCACAATCTAAGTCCAAAATATTTAGAGTTTCTGAGAGAAAAGTGGAAAGTTGAAGCAGAAAATTGACAGAGAATAACTATTCCTCGGCACAGAAAAAATGTCTAGTAATAGTTTGGGCTTTAAACAAGTTGAGAAGTTACATATGGGGATAAGAATTCATCCTATTAACAGTTCATCATTCTTTAACTTGGCTTCAGTCAATGAAGAATACCAATACCCAGTTACAAAGATAGTCTTGGTATATCCAAGAATTTAATATCAACATCTAGTACATCAAAGGTAAAGATAACATAATAGCTGACGCCTTATCCAGATGTGAAACCAGGCTGAAACAGAACATTGATGTTGAAACATTCAGTAAAAGCAAACTACAACCTAGCAGAGAAGACCAAAGCTGAGATAATGTCAGCCCAGGATAGAAACATCCCAGAGAAGGAGATGACCTCAGCCCAGCAGAGGAACATCCCAGAGAGGAAGACGACAAAAGTGAGAAATGTCAAAGAGAGCGATCCTATGCAGATCTGCTCAGAATCCTGCTCAGGTCTACTTAAGGGGGCTTACTCCCAAGAAACTGTTCTTAGGATTGCATTGAAAATGCCATAAGCAGTGTTGGGTCCCCACTAGGAAGAAAAATTGGTTACAAATGAGGAGGAGGTGGTTCAGAAGTACAGGAGGCATCCCTTTTATGTCAGCAAGGAGTACTTCTTTAGAAACAGCTGTTTCCATTTGTAGGAGGATCTTAACTTGGAGCCTCCTAACATTATGTGGAACATCACAATATTTTGTAATCAGACCCAGATTCTATGGTAACCATTTTCTTATTGGCCCTACCTCCTGTGACAGCCATTGTGCTATGGTGACTATTACCTGTTTTCAAAACACCCTAACTGCTCGTAGGTTGAACAAGATTGGGACACCTGTCTGAGAGTCCTGACCCAATTGTCTTAGAATTCAACTTTCATGGAATGAGCATTAATAAGATAAATTCTCTTAATTCCTCTTTATTCAATTTCTCCCTGAAATCCAACACTCCAGTCTGGAGTCAGCTTCTAATAAATTCTGTTAAAATCAAAGAGAAATTCAAAGAGAGGAGGTTTTGCACAATTTCAGAGTGTAGATACACAGATGCAGGCAAAATCTTCCCAAACCCTCTTATCCTTTTGTTAGAGCATCATCCATTAGTGGGTAATATTCTTTAAAAAAAAACCCTGCAAGGGCTGAAGTTATAAAAGGGGTACATTGGTTTCTCTTCAAAGAGAAATCCCTCTTTTAAGGGGGGGAGGAGAATAAGGGCAGTCAATGACTATGTCTAAAAAGGTGAATTTTGGAAAAAGAAATCTCCCCATAACAACGTGAACACTCTTACAATTATAACCACTGGATATATGTAAGCAAAACAAGAGAAAAATGGCTTTTACCCTTCTGGTGGAGTCCTGTGTGCCTTTTCATTAACCTAGATACATTAAGGATTAGCTAAATATCCTTAATGTATTAATGATGGCTCAGCAAAAATTGCCCACATTTCATCTCTAAAAGAAACTTGGAGGAATTTTCCTGTAGAAGTTTTCCTTTCTTATCCAAGGCCTTCAGACAAATACCTACCTTTATTTGCAGTTAATATGGCACAGCTCCAACCTAGGATAACAAGAGTACTATCCTTTGTCGTAAGTGCAGTTCACGCTTCTGGGATTTATACTGTTTCTGTAATGTTTGAAAAGGTAACTTAAGCATCTTCTCTTGAGAAATGAAAGTAGAGTTAATTTTGGAGCTGAAATGAGTGGCATCTTTGAGATGAGCAGTGACTTACTGTGCTCCTTTCTATTATGTTTGCTTGAAGTGATGTTAATCTTCAGTAAGTTTTTTTCAGTTTTGGCTCTTGATAGAGTACTCATTGGGGAAAATCTCCACATAGAAGCCTATAGATTGCTTCAGACATAAGATCTGCTATTTCACAATGAAGAAAACTTCTTTTTTGCATAGGGCTGAACTCCAAACATCTTCAGTTGAAATCCAATTATTCTAAAGTGGAAACCAGCAATTAGAAATACCTTGCTGAAGAGCTCTCTGCTGCTGCTTCAGATATTTATGTTTTTATTTCTTTCATACATGACAATTTCTGAGAGAACTAAGAGATGAAGACGAAAATACCCCTCCTCAGAACATCACCAGGGTGGGGAAAAAAACAGCTTCAGTTCCATAGCAAAAACTTCATTTCGTAATTTTTACTACATAGAATTTTATATACTTAGAAAGCTGTTCAGTGTGACTCTTGCCATTTTTAGGATATCAGTCCCCCCCCCCCCCCCCATTGTGGCTGGGATACAATAGTATATGTGCTGTAGAGACACTAATGAATTGTATGGGGGTTCTCCTGAAATTCTTGAGTGTTTTGCTTTTGAAGAGGCATTTCTAAATTTGCTTCATATTTTACTGTAGAAGAAATCTGGTTTCCCAGTCCCTATGAGAGGAAACATAAGAAATATATAAAAATTTTAATTTGATTTTTGGGGTTAATTTTATATATTAAAAGTAGATTCCATTTTACTATGCTCATTATTAAGGCTATTTGTTTTAGGACCAAACAGGAGTTCACCACGAAATCTTGCAGCAACAGTTCAGCGGCGACTTCCCAAGGGCAACCACAACTGAAAGCACTATCGGAGCTCAAATCGGATCCGTTCAGTGTACTGCACCTCCCCCCACCGCAAAGCGGCAAAAGACAGCCTAGCTGCATTTCACGTATGGTAAACAGCACAGCAGGGAGGCAGGATCCTCTTCTCCTATGCTGTGGTCCTGATCTGACTTGGGTCCCTGGCCATGTTTCTAAATAGAGTTGCATGGCAAATTTGTGTAAAATGTAACATCTAGTTGGCCCTTAGGTATTTAAGCTGATATTCATCCTATTGGTTATGATGGGGAATACATCACTTGCTGTCACCCCCCCCCCCCCCGTTTTAGGATGAAATTTGCCAGGAAGATGAAGATGAAGAAGAAGATGAAGAAGAGGAGGAGGAGGAGGTGGTGGTGGTTTTTATACTCTGCTTTTCTCAGGCCCCGTCCACACAAGCGAGATAATCTGGAGGGGAACTGAGGCTTTTTTGCCCCAGAGCAATTTGACTCACAGTTGCGTGATCACACAGCTCTGTGGACCTGCCGGGGCAAACCACCACTGTGTGATCAGATGCAACCGTGGGTGAGTGTTTTTTTTTTTTTTTTGCAGTGGGTTTCTGAGGCGCTTAAATGGGGGATCAATGAATTGCTGCAAGGAGGGAAGAGGGAATTGATGATTTGCTTAGATGGGGGGGCATCGATTGATTGCTCCTCTCCCCCTATGGGCATTTGATGATGCGCACATGGAGAAGGGGGACAAAAAACCCACATGGCAACAGAATAGCATGTAATCATGCTATCTGTGACACCACACTTCCACACTGGCGCGATCACATGGGGAAAGTCTGGCTGCTGGCCGCAGCAAACCGTTTGCTATCGGTCTTTCACCAGTAGCTTTTTACCGCACTTCTCTGCCGGATCAGATTGGTTTGCCCCAGCTTGCCGATGGTTGTGGGACGCTTCCCAGATGTGGTGGTGTGGTCATGCCAGTTTGATCTGTTGATGAAGCGTCCCTCTAGTGTGGCAAATAGGTGCGTGTGGAAGGGACCCCTATGTAGTTTTTATACCCTGCTTTTCTTAAGTAGTCTCAAAATGGCTTACAATCTCCTCCCCTTCCTCTCCCTACAACAGGCACCACATGAAGTAGGTGGGGCTGAGAGAGTTCTGAGTGAACTGTGACTGGCCCAAAATCACCCAGTAGGCTTCATGTGGATGAGTGGGGAATCAAACCCAGTTCTCCAGATTGTGCCACACTTAACTACTACACCACACTGGTTCATTAGAGAAATGGACTTCCTGACAGAAACAGTAAGTGTAAAAAATAGTTAAAATCCTAGTAGCACCTTTAAGACTAAGAAGAGAAGAAGAAGAAGAAGAGATTAGATTTATACCCCACCCTTCACTCACTTGGAGTCTCAGAGCGGCTTACAAACTCCTTTCCCTTCCCCTCCCCACGACAGACACCCTGTGAGGTAGGTGGGGCTGAGAGAGCTTTTCCCCAAGCTGTCCTTGAGAGAACAGCTGGTACAGAGCTATGGCTTGTCCAAGGCCATCCAGCCAGGTGCAAGTGGAGGAGTGGGGAATCAAACCTGGTTCTCCCAGATTAGAGTCCGCGCACTTAACCACTACACCAAACTGGCTTCCCTAACAAACTTTATTGTAGCATAAGCTTTCGAGAAACACAGCTGTCTTCATCAGATGCATGGAGATTATGTGTGGAAATACCTTGCCCTCCCCCCTCCTGGGGCTAATAGCATCTGATGGGCCATTTTTTTCTTCACAGGGAAAGGACCAGGGAAATATCTTAATCCTCATGCTCCAACACTTTGATCCTAATCCAAATTTGGGCTGTCCTGCAGCTGCTTTTAAAAAAATATTAACCATTTAACAATATCTGGCAGTATCATCAGGGTTCTCCTGTATTTTGTTTAGTTTGGTCCCACCACCTCTCTCTCTTCATATCCTGTGTTACTGACTTGTTAGCCTGATTGCTTTGATTTAGGATCAATATTGGGGATTTATGATATTATAAATACAGCAGTCAGCAAAATGCAGCAATCACCTATGTATACAAGAGTCCCACTTCCTCCAGAAGTACCAAAAAATAGACGCAGAGACCAGTTTCAATTAAAAATGGTTTCTTTACTGGGGAAAATCTTCACACACAAACCATACACAGTCTCACACTCAGTTACACAGAGCTAGGAAAACCAGATAGATAAAAGACGTTTGCATGAGCAGGTAAAACGTTGGTATCCACATCGAGGGCAATAATTACCTGTCTGGCGAGATGGTGTGTCCCAGTGGAAAAATAATGGAGGCTAGAAGGGATTAGGGATCATGTCCTGAGACAGCAGAGACACGTGAAAACTCTGGCTGCTCAACCAAGAGCCTTACGGGATAGGGTAGGGTTCAGGATAGAAAAGTAAGAGAGTGAACATGCTGCTGGGTGTCCTCTTTTATTAGGGGGCTCTGTGGGAGGGCTTAACTGGACACCTCCCTTGAAACCACCCCTTGGTGATCCGCTCCAAAAGTCTCTTCCACAATGGGGAGGGGGGCTTATGGAGTTGGGCAATGTTAAACTCTACCTAAACTGTGACAGAGACACCTGAAGGGCCGATGTGACTCATCTGCCAAACCCTTTTGTTTCACTGATTGCTCTTATTGTCTCAGGGCTGCAGAACTGATTTCATAGCTGGCTGATTCTATTGTTCATGGAAGGCAGGAAAGAGTCTTCTGTGCCCTCATAGCAGAGAAGGTTGGGGAGGGGGTTGCCTGCATGATGAAGAAATGCTTCTCTAATGGTGCCTGGAAGCACATGTTCAAACCACAATGGTGAGTGGCTGTTTCTGTGTGAGTATCTGTGTTAAGGGATGTCTCTGGGAGCAGGTAACCTCAGGAACCACTGGCACATCATCTCAGGCATCAGCTAGCAACTGTGTACAGCTTGCATCACAATCTGGTCACAATGCATCTCAGTCCCTCTTACACATTTAGCAACATAGTCCATTATTAACACTTATAGACCTTATGTCTATAAGAGCACATTAGCGCCTTGTAGGGCAACAGACTGTAGGGTGCACTGCACATTACTGAAAGAAGGTGGCAGATGCTTTCTGGAATCAGTGTAGAGGTCAGTGTAATATTGACCTCTTTCCCTTTTTCTATGTAGCCTATGGCACTGTCAAGGTTCAGTCACATTTATTTGATCTTAATGTTCCCTCATTGTGAGCCACCTTGAACCCATCTTGTCATGCATAAAAGTGACATATAATTTTAATAAAGAAAAATATATAATACTAGGAGTAAGGCCCATTGTGAGAAGAAATACAACAGGATCTAAAAGGAAGTTCCAGGTGAGTGTCCCAGCTGTCGTTGGTGGGGTGGCAGAGGGAAGGGGAAAATAGAGGGAGGCAAGCCATGTTTATTGCCTTCTGCTTAGCTATAAGGCAGGGCTGCCTCAAGTCATTTTGCTGCCCCAAATGGGTAGTATGGGAGGACAGCCTCATGGTAACAGGGATGGTTCCCTCCACCCCTGACTTATGTTGATTTGGTGTTATGCAGTGGCAGCTAAGGTAGAAAAGAACTTCCTCCTATGCCATGACTTCTGGGTTCCAAAGGTCTGGAAAGTGGTTCCATAGCCAGTTACAGGGTTGCCAACTTTGGGTTGGGAAATACCGGTAGATTTGAGGGGTAGAACCTGGGGAGGGCAGGGTTTGGGGAGGGGAGGGACTTCAGCAGGGTATAATGCGGTAGAGTCCACTGCCCAAAGCAGCCATTATCTCCAGAAGAACTGATCTTGGTCATTTGGAGATCAGTTGTAATAGCTGGGAAATTTTCTGTAGGCGAAATGATGTACTGTGGCTGGGGAACACAGTGATTTCTGGGAGATCTCTAGGCTCCACAGGGAGACTGGCCACTCCAGTGACTATTTAAGGGAAGATTGGGATATATATTTTACCTCAGGACACATTCAATGACTCTCAACAGCAACAGCAACCTGTTTAGAATGTTAGGCAAAGGCCAATCAGGCTGCATATGCAAACGACCTCTGTGTTTCGACTGGCTGTGTGAGGGGGAACAGCAAACTATTTAGAATGTTGGAGGTGAGACTCGGGCAATGCAGCCAGTGGTTAAGGATAGCTTCTGACTGACACATCATGGAGGCAACTGATTTAGGAGTGTGTGGAATATTCAGGAAGTGCCACCCCACTACTCAATTATATATAAGGAGAGAGTTGGAAGAAAAGAGTGGGTGAAGGAAAGAAAAGAGACACATCTAGCTGTTGAATAATGTATATCTCACCTACCCTCCTTTCAATGTTCAGTCACATTAAAGAACCTTTAATGGAAGATATTCAGTCTAAAATGGCAGTTGTAAAAGAACTCTCAAACAGCCATCCATGACCACAGTCAGCTGCTTATTCTGTTCATTCTTGGCAAGAGTATATTGCTAGCAAAGGTAAGTTGTTGACATTCCACAGAAAGTATTTCTATGCAAATTCAAATTCCACCCTCCAAATGCAATGGCGTGAATATCAGTTAGCTTGAAATCTACCTGTGAACCAAAATGTAAAACCTGAAGTTAATGAAATTGTAAATGGAATTGCATGAAAGTTAGGGAACAGGATGCTACTGTTTAACATTCTGCCTTTGTTCCATACTATATGAGAGCTTTATTCAAGGTATTTTAAATTAGGAGGACTAAAAAGACCAAAAAATGACATATACTATTGTGACTATTCTTTACTGATCTTTCCTGGTTGTTCCATTTTGATACTTTGTTCAACACCTTTTAATATTTGGTGTACTACACAAATCACTTCAATAAACGCAAGTCACTTTCACAAATGATGCTTAACTTTACACTTTCTATGTATATATATATATTCAAACATTCAATGTAACTCACACACATTATATATCCAAAGAGCATCCCTTCAAGTAAGACCATTATTATCAACCTAGAATTTACGAAAGAGAGACTAAGGATAATAGACCATGGCTTCTAAATGACTAACTAGTGAACTTGCGGCTGAGGTTAATTTAAATGAGTGTCTTCCCAACCGATTAGCAACTGCAGCTGGGTTGGAATTCTTCAGTTGCTGTTAAAAACTGTGACCTATCACAGAGGTTCAACATGACTGGTGTAAGAAAAGTTCCTGGTTCAGGGGTCAAAGTGAAGCTAGAACAGGAAGCACTTTCTGAGAGACAACAGGTAAAGCCCAGAGTACATATTTAGTGAAGCCTGTCTATTTAATGAAGTTGTGTTCTACTTTCTGTTTCTGGAAAGCATTGGAATTCCTCATTCCAGAGTGTCTAATGTCCAGCTAACAACACAACTGGATGCCAAGGTGGTCTTTCTGGGATGACTTGGTTCTCATCATCTTACAAAAAACATTTGCCACCTCTGGAGAACAGGAAATCCTTAAAGCATGACAGTGAATGTGTTATTTTAAGGAAGCAGAAATGCATGCATAGCCTTGACATAACCTAATTCAATATCTTGTTGTGTGAGAAGATCAAATTCCTGAATCCAAGGTTTTTTTCCTGTCACAAAAAGTGGAAACTGGTAATGCTCTGGTAATGCAGCTATGGTGATCTCACCCTCTTTCATCCCTTGCACACAGAATTTCCCCTCAGTTTTTTCTTTCTTCCTTTCTGGCTGAGCAGCCCCTTGATCTATTTTCTTTTTATTTTGTGGCTCTCCCACCCTGTCACATTATTCTATTGTGATGCTGGTTCAGCCTAGGAACTTGAGTAAAGAGACAAGATCCACTTCTTAAATTTATACTTCTGAAAATAGCACATGAGATGTGCTTTTTTTGCTATTTTGAAAGTTCAAAAATAAACAAAATATTTTATTCAATGTAGAGGGGAAAAGGGTGGGTGAAGTCAGTGGTAAAATGTCCAAGGTGAATCAATAATAATTCTGAGGTAACTTAATAATTTCACAAACTCCAAATAAAATTTGACAGCAAGCAAGAGTTTCAAGCTTTTTGCAAAGTCTTAGAATCTTTGAGATGAGAGGCTTTGCTTTCAGCATCAACTAGACAATCCAGTATAAATTCTTGAGTTTAACTGACTCTTCAGGTTTCAGAAGGCAGGTATAAACTACCAAGTACCCAAATTCTTTCTTGAAACAAAGCAGGGATCACTCCACTCCTTAGAGCTATCTCCCTTTTCAACTGGGCAAGGAATTACTTCTCAAAATTGGAATCTCTGTACTTTTTCTGGCCTGAGTAGGGGTCTTCAGCAATCTTCCCAGTCCTTCTTGTCAACCTTTCCAGTCCTCAGTCAGTGCTAAACTGAATTCTCTTTAGCAGTCAGGGAAAATAAATGATTTTCAGTAAGACTAGTAAAAAAAAAAAAAAGGTCTCTCTGTGTGTGGTGGGTATACAGCCATTTGTCACTGTGTTTTACTTACACTGAAATTTAAACACATTTGGAAATTTTGTTTCAGATAAAATATCCCTAGATATAGTGTTGCCAGCCTCCAGAGGGGGCCTGGAGTTCTCTAAGAATTACGACTCATCTCCAGAGTACAGAGATAAGTGGTCTCACAGAAACATAGAGTATAGGAGAAGTGGAACTCCTAGAGGGGCTATGGATTCATGAGATAGCAAGCTAACAGCTCATCACTTTAAATACACATGCTAACCTTTCTAAATGTATGAATACGCTATGTGAAAACAGAAATATCCCTGTGATGGCTGTATTATCCAGATGAGGGAGGCAGGGGTCACCTGGGGCTGGAGCGAGGCAAAGAAGAGCTCTGCCACCCCAGGAGTGGGCACTAGGGCAGCCATGGGCCAAATCAGATTCTCTGATCTCATTCGGCCCGCTGCTGAATTGCCACCAAAATTTGATGGTAGCTTAAAAAGCAGCTGGAGGACAGGGGGTTTGAGGGAGAGTCTCCAAACTTGCAGGGTAGCTGCTGGGGCCTCTCCCCCAAATACCCACTAAGTTTCAAAATGATTGGACCAGGGGGTCCAATTCTACGGGCCCCAAAACAGGTTGCCCCCATTCCCTCCATTGTTCTCTATGGTGGGGGAAAAGTGTCAGAATCTGTCAATTCAGCCAATGTATTCTTGCATGCATGTCTTTACCTTTCATATGTATCTAGAGTTTATTAGAACCTATGTAACCGTAATGTATAAATCCTGTCTGGGTCGGGAGGGTGACAACCATTAATTCCCAGAACAAGGAGGCCTCACATCTCTGCCTCCGCATTCCAGCTGCCCCGGCAGTAACTTCAAGGGGAGGATGCTTCTCATCTCTTATCTCATGCAAAAGAACCTTGGAGCCATGAATTGTTATGTGAACTCGCTACATCTGAGGGGTCTGGTTTGAGAAGGGAAATTTACTGCTTAACACCTCACTTTTTTCCTGTGAGAACCAAACGGTCAAGCCACCTTCTTGCCCGCCAATTTTCCCTTAAGGGGATTGGCTATCTATGGGTAATTCAAACTCCTTGGAATGGTATAATAGACCCGCTTGTATTATTTGCCTCATCTCTGACAATAACCCGAGATGCTGTACTAATGTAGGAATAGGTAATAAAGAACTGTGGTTAACCAACCAAGATCTGATCCTTGACTACTTTGAGCAGAACTCTCACAGATTGTCAGAGAACTGTGATTGGGACTCAGCCGTTCCTGACCATGTCAGACGACGACGCGGTCCCCCTCAAGCCTACTACTCCAGAAGAGACTCCCACTACCCCGGCGGATCCGGGGAACGGGGGTGGTGGCGGCGGAGGAGGTCCCGAAGTGCCGGTGACCACGAGCCAGGGGGCTTACTACATCCCGCGCCGCCCGGTTCCTCATCAGAGCGTGACCCCCAAGTACGCATGGAGCCATTTCGGTCAGCGTACCGTGGATTCGTGGGTGCACGACCGGAAAGGGGTGAGAGTTTCGCTCACCGGAGACCAGCTCGATCGAGGGAGACCGAGCTACCTAGGAGACGATCGCGAGCCGATCTATCGTGGAGGGCCGCGTCGCCTGCCTCTCGAAGGAGAGGGGATGGATCTGTATGGGCCCGATCCGTATCGCGAGGAGCAGACGGTCCCTTTGGATCAGATGATGGGAGAACTACGGCTTCAACTCACCGCCGAGCTCCGCGAGCTGGCCCTCGATCTCCAGCACCAATTTCGTGATGCTATGAGGGCAGTACAAGGAGCTCTCCCCGGTCAAGGGGTAGGAGCCCCACTACAACCGCAGGCGCCCGGAGGGGTCCCGGTCCAGCCACAGGCGCCCGCTCTCCCGGCGCAACCAGCCCAGCCGGTCGTCCCGGTTCCAGCGCCAGGGCCCGTTCCAGTGCCTGCCCCGGTCCCGGTCGCGCCGGCCGCCCGCCCAGCCCCCTCCGACCCTTTGACGACCACTTTCGATGGGGACCCGGAGAAGCTACGTTTCTTCATGCTGGAGATAGGGAGATTCCTGGACAGTTGGGGCCACCTCTATCCCACCGAGAAAGAACGGATTGGCTACATCGGGTCCAAGCTGAAAGACACTGCCAGCGACTGGTATGTGAGCCTGCACGACAACCCCGGACCTGAGTTGCGTTCCCTGAACAATTTCATGTGGGCCCTTCGCCATCAGTTCAAGGACCCCCTGGGTGAGGAAAAAGCTCGTAATCAACTAAGAAAGCTGTTCCAGGGGAGATCGTCGGTGAGGGACTACACTGACAAGTTCAGGCGCATCGCGGCCAAGATCCACGGATGGCCGGAGGAGCTATTCATGGAGAAGTATTGGGAGGGCCTGAATCCGGAGATCTACGAGACCGTGCTGTTGGGAGGCCGCCCGGGCACCCTAGCCACCTGGATGCGAGCCGCCATCGACATGGAGGAGCGATTCGCCCTGATCAAGATGGGGGCGTCAGTAACGGCAGCCAGCAAAGCAGCCCCGAGAGCGAAGCCCCGATCCAGTGTGCAAGATGTCCGAGACGCGAGGTTTCGACAAGGGTTGTGTATGAAGTGTGGGGAGAGTGGCCATTTCGCCTCCGCTTGCCCAAGAGGGGGGGGGGAAAGGCCCGAAGACCTCCACCCCCGGAGCAGGGAGCACCCCTAGCCGTGGAAAGACACCAATGAAACCCCGGGCGTTGCAGCTGGAAGGAGTTGCCAGTGACCAGGGGGAGCTGGAGCTGATGGAAACGCAGATGTCGGGAAACTCCAACGGCCTGCAGTGAGCGGCGCAGAGCTGCAGGTCCCCCGCCAAGAAGCGCCATCTCCGGTGAGCATCCCCGGCCCCCTGTTGTATATGGTAGTGACGGTGGTGACCCCTGGATCGGGTACCCACATGCGGGTTCGTGCGTTAATTGACTCTGGGTGTGCGCGAGACCTGATCAGCCCCCTAGTAGTGGAAGGGCTGGGACCCAAAGTCACCCCGTTATTGGAACCCCTGAAGTTCACTCAGATGGATGGGTCGGAGATGAAGGAGGAATGCATAGCAGAGACTGAGAGCTTGATTTTGGGGACGGGGGAGCACTGGGAGAAGCGGGCTTTCGTCATCACCCCAAACGCCCAGTTCCCTATGGTGTTGGGCAGCCCTTGGCTCGGGGCGCACGACCCTTACATAAAATGGAGCGAGGGGAAAATCTCGTGGGTGGACGAACGCTGCCAGAACCATAAGTGGGACCCAGAATGGGGACCTGGACCTCCGACCCCTCCTCCCCCGGCTCCCGCGCTCGCTCTCGCCCCTACCATGGTCCCTAAAGAGTATAGAGACTTGCTGGAAGTGTTCAGCGAGACTGAGGCGGATGAGTTGCCCCCCCATCGACTGTCGGACTGTGCCATAGAACTCCTCCCAGGGGAAAAACTCCCAAAAGGGAAATTATACTCCATGAGCCCGTTGGAACGGGAAGAGTTGCGAAAGTTTTTGGACAAAAATTTAGCACGGGGGTTCATCCGCCCAGCCAAATCCCCCTTTGCGGCGCCAGTGCTGTTCCGAAAGAAAAAGGACGGGGGCTTACGACTATGCACTGACTACCGGGGGTTGAATGCAGTCTCCACCACTAACGCTTACCCCCTCCCGTTAATAAAGGACCTCTTGGCGGAAGCGGCCAAGGGGAGGATTTTTACCAAGTTGGATCTACGAGATGCCTATTTCAGGGTGCGCATCAGGGAAGGGGATGAATCCAAGACTGCCTTTAATACCCCCTTGGGGCAATTTGAATATCTAGTGATGCCGTTCGGCTTAAGTGGCGCGCCCGGGGTCTTTATGAGTTTAATCAACGAAGTGTTGCACAAGCACCTATTTAAGGGCGTGTTATGTTACATAGATGATATCTTGATCTATTCTACTGATAAGAAGGCGCATGTGACTTTGGTCAGGGACGTCCTCACAACCCTACTCAAAAACCAGCTATATGTGAAACTGTCTAAGTGTGAGTTTCACCGTGAGTCTGTGGACTTCCTGGGCTACCGCATTTCTCAGAAGGGTTTGGAAATGGACCCGGGGAAGGTGGAGGCGGTGGTGCAATGGGAGGCTCCGCGAACGAGAAAGCAATTGCAAAGCCTCTTGGGATTTTGTAATTTTTACCGAACGTTCATCAAGGACTTTGCCAAAGTCACTCTCCCCTTAACGGATTTATTAAAAACAAAGGGGAAGGGGCCCGAGGCCGGGAAGCCAGGAGAAAAGTTGGCTTGGAACGGGGAGTGCCAGAGGGCGTTTGAGACTTTAAAGACTCTTTTCACTTCAGAGCCCATTCTGGCACACCCTGACGAAACAAAGGATTTTATAATCCATGTAGATGCCTCTGATGTAGCCATGGGGGGGGCCATATTGCAGAGTGACTCGGAAGGGAAATTGCACCCCTTGGCTTACATTTCAAAAAAATTTAACGAGACGGAAAGGAATTGGTCGGTGTGGGACAAAGAAGCCGCAGCTATTAGGTTAGCGCTCACTACGTGGCGCCATTGGCTTGAAGGAGCGCAAACTCCGTTTGAAATATGGACTGATCATAAGAATTTAGAGGCGTTGCGCACTCAGCGGTCCCTCAACGCTAAGCAGCTGCGATGGGCTGATTTCTTTTCCAAGTTTAACTTTGTGCTTAAACATTTTCCTGGGAAGGCTAACTCCTTGGCAGACGCGTTGTCCAGGTTGCCCCAACACGAGAGTGTCAAGGAAGAGGTGTTTGATTCCATGTTCTCCCCCCAACAACTAGGAGGGGTGGTAATCACCCGGAGCCGAGCCAAGAAGGCTGAGTTGGACATTGGGAAATGCAATTGGGGGGGGGGATTACGCTCCTGAAGAGATAGAGGAACTGGAAACTTTGGAGGAATGTTCCAGGAGAGAGGACCACTGTTGGCTACATGGGGACAAACTAGTGGTGCCGAAGGCCAAGCGCAAGGAAATCTTGTTAAATTGCCACTCCTCAAAGCTAGCTGGGCACTTCGGGTTCCTAAAGACTCTTAATTTGATCCAGCGTCAATTCTGGTGGCCGCGCATGCGCCGAGACGTCTCAGACTTCGTCTCGGCATGCCAGACCTGTTTAATGTGCAAAAAACGGGGGGGGGGAAGTTCCGGGATTATTGCACCCCCTCCCCACCGCATCAAGACCCTGGGAAGCTATAGCCATGGACTTTATCACTAATTTGCCCCCCTCTAAGGGAAAAACTGTGATTTGGGTGGTGGTAGACACTTTTTCGAAGCAAGCACATTTCACCCCCTTCAAGCAATTGCCCACCGCCAAAGGGATGGCCAAAGCTTTTTTCAATCACGTGATCAAATTACACGCTTTTCCAAAGAGAGTGGTTTCCGACCGCGGTAGTCAGTTCGTTGCCACCTTCTGGCGGGAGCTTCTGAAACTAATGGATATCGAACCCGCCCTAAGCTCGGGTTACCACCCAGAGACCGATGGCCAATCTGAACGAACTAATCAAATTTTAGAGCAATTCCTGCGATGTTACACAAATTATCACCAGGATAACTGGGTGGAATTGCTGCCGTTTGCAGAATATAGTTATAATAATGCAGTGCACTCATCCACGGGAGTTTCCCCTTTCATGGCAGTGGGGGGTTTCGAGGGGAAGCCATTGCCTACTATCGAGGAGGTCCCTCAAGCCCCCCCCTCGGATTTTAAAAAGTGGTGGTCCAGTCTCCAAGACTCGTGGCCATTAATAGGCAAAGCATTGGACCATGCCAAAGAAGATTACAAAAAGTATGCGGATCGTGGGCGAGCACCGGGATGGGATCTTCAGCCCGGGGACTCTGTCTATCTCTCTACCAAAAATATCCATGGGCTGCAGCCCAGCAGGAAACTGGGATGGAAATATGTTGGACCTTATAAAGTGCTACGCAAAATTTCTGATGTGTCTTTTGAACTGGAACTGCCTAAATCACTGAGTTCTGTGCACCCTGTGTTTCATTTCAGCCTGTTGAAGAAAGATCCTGGGCCGAATGCTTGGCATCCAGTTCCTCCAGTTCCTCCTCCACTGATGAAGGAGGGGAGCCCTCACTTCGAGATAACTGAAATCCTTGACTCCAAGATGCGAAGAGGCCGGTTATATTACTTAGTTAGGTGGTTGGATTTCGGCCCAGAACACAGTGAATGGATTCGCTCAGAACACGTTCATGCCCCTAAACTAACAAAACTGTTCCATAAAATGTTCCCTGACAAAGCTAGGTGAAGAGAATTATGGGGAGGGCAGGGTGTCAGAATCTGTCAATTCAGCCAATGTATTCTTGCATGCATGTCTTTACCTTTCATATGTATCTAGAGTTTATTAGAACCTATGTAACCGTAATGTATAAATCCTGTCTGGGTCGGGAGGGTGACAACCATTAATTCCCAGAACAAGGAGGCCTCACATCTCTGCCTCCGCATTCCAGCTGCCCCGGCAGTAACTTCAAGGGGAGGATGCTTCTCATCTCTTATCTCATGCAAAAGAACCTTGGAGCCATGAATTGTTATGTGAACTCGCTACATCTGAGGGGTCTGGTTTGAGAAGGGAAATTTACTGCTTAACACCTCACTTTTTTCCTGTGAGAACCAAACGGCCAAGCCACCTTCTTGCCCGCCAATTTTCCCTTAAGGGGATTGGCTATCTATGGGTAATTCAAACTCCTTGGAATGGTATAATAGACCCGCTTGTATTATTTGCCTCATCTCTGACAATAACCCGAGATGCTGTACTAATGTAGGAATAGGTAATAAAGAACTGTGGTTAACCAACCAAGATCTGATCCTTGACTACTTTGAGCAGAACTCTCACAAAAAGTAACATTTTTTCCCACCATAGAGAACAATGGAGGGCATGGGGCAACCTGTTTGGGGGCCTGTAGAATTGGACCCCGTGGTCCAATCTTCTTGAAACTTGGTGGGTATTTCGAGGAGAGTCCCCAGCAGCTACCTTGCAAGTTTGGAGCCTCTCCCTCTAACCCCCTGACCTCCAGCCCCTCATATACCCTATGAGTTTTTGCCATTGACTTCAATGGCCCATAGGGTATAATGGGGCTGAAACTGACATTCGGCCAGTGATGTCAGGGGGTGTAGCATATGCTAATGAGTTATGCTAATAGGTATGCTCATGAGCTCCTGCACCTCTTTTTCTATGAAATGACCCCTGTTGGTAGGCATATGATGAAATAGGGCTCCCAGCAATGCCTTGGCAAATGCCTGGGGAGGGTGGAATTTGACACAATATGATGTCACTTCCTGTCTTTACCACAGAAACTAGGTGGGATTTCTAGAATTTATATTGATGCCATTTTTCTCCCACCCTCTTAATTCTCTGGGAGCAGGAAACTGGAGCCAGGACTGGTAATTCCTTTCTCCAGGCAGATAAATCGAAGATGTATAATGAAACTAAGCTGATCTCAGTCTAGTTAGGGCCTATATGGTAGACATTTTGAGAACCTTGTAAAAAACAACAACTTTGGTTCTCAAATACAAGAAAGATGGGATTTCACTAAAGATGGAAGAAAGCTTAGATATATCTTTTAAGAAATCACTTACTATTAGTTGCATCCAATTGGACAGCCATGTTTTTCGATTGGTGGGGGAATGGAGTTTGACCTTCCAACATATACTTGTATTCCCCAAGACAGTGAGCAAGAGCACCATCCTGAACTTAGAGGCTGCCTCGCTGAGCACCCAACAAAAGCATTATTCTATGTACACACTAATCAGATGGAGGAAATGAGTGCCCACTTACATGCCATGCTATCACCAGCCCAGTGTCTAAATTCACTAAAGTCATTGGGCTTAGGTGGGTATAACTCTGCTTAAGATGGTGTTGACTGTATATTAAAAGCTGAGCGTAAGAAAAGCTATCAAAAAGCAGCTCTCAAAAAGACAATGCCGTCTTGAATGTTCTGTAATCACTCTATATCTTTTTTTTTGTAGACTTTGCAACATTTTTAAGGCCTTTCTACTTGCCTCTGCCTACACAAAAACTACAATTAGATGCTTCTACAAGGGAAATATTTAATTTAATAAAATTATCAGAAGAGATGATAAAGTAAAGGTGATATCACTTAGCAAGCTGCTCAAAACATGGAAGACCACAAGTCATTCAGATATAATTTACACATTTTTTGGGGGGAGGGGGGGCGGAAACCAGGAAAAATAAACCATATAAGTGCAGCCTCATCACACACTAGACTACATTTTATTTGTACTTTGAAAAAATTGGCACAGTTGTGAGCAACTGTTTGCGGAGATAGTAATCAACTCTTATTTAAAGGGAAAAAATGGCATCTGAACATGTTTAATAGACTCATCCCCCACACACATCTCTGACATTTTTGTTACTGAATTCACATCTCAAATGTTTCTCAAAACACCAATTTTAATCAGAATTCTGATCAAGGAGTTTTATTGTTTGTGATCATGTTCATTTGTCTCTTCCCATTATAAATCAATCTGTAACAATGTCTCCAAGATGAGGGAATGAAAAGGAGGCTGCAGATAATTAAGGAATGGTGTGTGGTACAGATATCCACCAAGCCTAACAGCATAAAGGTTGACTTTCGCAATAATTAATACATCTAGATTTTATAAGGTCTGAGGTGGTCTTGTATCTGCATTAAGTAAACCCAGGAAGCACATTACATGCAAGGTACAGTGAGCTCTAGTCAGCAATTAGCTAAATAATTATACTTCATTAGAGAGTGAAAAAAGCTATTTGCCAAGGATACAGAAGCAGTCTCCCACTGTTATTAACATAGGCCTGGGCTGTTCAAAGTCAGAATTTATCCCCAAGTTGTGGCTGGATCAATGCAATAGCACACTTAGCAGCATAGGTGTAGACTACAAGGAGGCTCAAGGGCTCGAGCCTCCCCTGAAATTTCCCGGGGGGACTGAGCCCCCCTGGGAAAACATAGCGCCTGCCGCCATGCCTCCTGGGGCCCTTCCGAGGCCGGCAGCTGCTGCTACCGGTGCCTCTCCCCCCCCTGCCTGGCCACTCTTCCATCCTTCCCTCTCCCTCCCTCTTTTTCCGGTGAAGAGAGAGGGAAGGAGTGGGGGGAGAGAGAGAGAGGCCCCGGCAGCAGCGGCTGGCGGGCCTTGGAAGGGCTCGGGGAGGCACAGAGGTTTCCCAGCCGGGGGGGGGGATCGCCCCAGCGAGCGAGCATGTGCGCGAAGCACACGCACTAAAGAGCCCCCCCCCCCCGGAATTTACAAAACTCTACGCCCCTGCTTAGCAGTGGCACACTTAAGACACACTGTTATCTACAGCTGAAACGACTTGAACAAACTTCTGATCTTTTTCTTCTCACCTCCATTTTTTTTTTAGTGATCTTCTTGAAACTCTCTTGACTGCTATGACTGGCTATCCTTACATACTCAGGCAATGAAAACCTAGCAACCACAGGAACTGTGCAGCTGCAAACTGGTATATGTATGAAAAAACAGTGAGGGTACAGAAAAGAAAAGGGAAAAAAAGGGGGAAGGGTTATACAACATAATTACATTTGTTGAAGACAATCGTGAAGTACATAACGTACAGGACAGAAAATAATTTCCCTTTCATCCCCTTCATTATAAATGTGCACTCGGTATAAACTGAGCTGGAAAAATACCCGAGCTGGTTACCGAGTGAGCTGCTGATTTGGCTATCCAAAAATGGCCACCCTGAAGAATCCCAGAAATTGCCCTCCCTTTAAACACCTTCCGGGTGAACTTGCTACTTCAGAGTTCACTTGGGATGAAGCTTTTTGCAAGCTGTGTTGCAAGTGAACTCCAAGTAGTGAGTTCTCTGTTATACTCTATGGGGACCATTATAGTCAATGGTCCCATAGGCTATAATGGAGAATTGAGCTGGAGGTATCTGGGTCTCCGGGGGGGGGCTGGTTTTTGAGGTAGGGGCTCAATTTGCAGCATAGCTGCTGGTGCCTCTCCTCAACTCCCCCACAAGTATGTATGTATGTCCCCTTCTAACTCTGTGATTCTAAGTTTCAAAAAGATTGGACCAGGAGATCCAATTCTATGAGCCCCAGAAGAAGGTTTCCAATGGAGGGGAAAAGTCATTTAAAAGGAACACAGTCCCTTTAAATGTCTTCTTCAAGCCATGAATCAATGCTGAAGCAGCAAAACAAAGTTTGAATCCAGTGGCAGCTTTAAGACCAACAGAATTTTATTCACAGTATAAGGTTTTGTGCGCACAATTGGTTTACAAATCTTTTGAGCCTTTTGCTGCTGAACCAAACAAATCTGGGCATCAGAACACCTCAATTGCTGCCATTGAACAAGGTAAATTAGACAGTCAAATGCGTTTGCAGCAAAATTCATGGCATCCATCATCACCAACTGTCAATGGTCTTAGAAGGTTCTAACTCTGTTTAGGATTGCACTGTAAATCGTTGAATTGTTTTTGCTTATATCAACATTCCCCATTCTGTGGTGTTATGATCATATGGGTTGGTTCCACCCTGTGCTCTTTCCGCCTTTGAGTTTCAATCAGACATTTTCTAAAACTATTACAGCATTAAGATTATACAGTTTGCCCAGTGAGCATCCCCCCCTTTTACAGGTTACTCATGTGTATTGAGTAAGATTCTACATATACAAAAGAAAATGGAATATTATTGCATATTTGCATAATATTCTTTTTTTTGCTAGGATTTAATCTTATGTACTCGTGCACGTTAGTAACTAGGGAGGCACAAAAATGTAAAAATGCAGTACAATGAGCAGGTGTAGTAGTTTGGGGAGCAAGAAGAGAATATGGCAGATTTCATGCTCCTTGATGTTGCCATGGCAATAATATTATTTATTTATTTATTTATTTATTTATTTATTTATTCAATTTATAGGCCGCTCTCCCCGCTATTGCAGGCTCAGAGTGGCTTACAGACTTGGCGAGCCAAGAGTCATAAATATATAAGCAAATTTAAAACAATTAAAAACTTTAAAAACATTCATAATTTACAGTAATAATTTAACAAAGTGCTCAGAGTAATAGATGGCGTACAGTATACCCCCAACGACTTTAGGCCCCAATGTCAATAGCACTGGAACCAGATGGTATTTTCTGCCACGCCTTGGTGGTTGTAGAATGGGTGGGGGAGAAGTGGCGGCCCCTATTCGTAAACCTGGTGGAAGAGCTCCATCTTACAGGCCCTGCGGAACTGCATCAGGTCCCACAGGGCCCTGATCTCCTCCGGGAGCTCGTTCCACCAGTAAAAAGCCGCCACCGAAAAGGCTCTCCCCCTAGTGGCAGTGTGCCTGGCTTCTCTGGGGCCTGGTATAACCAGGTGATGTTGGGCCCCAGACCGTAGTGCTCTCTGGGGTATATATGGGGAAAGGCGGTCCCTCAGGTAGGTCGGACCCAGGCCATTTAGGGCTTTAAAGGCTAACACCAGCACCTTGAAGTGAATTCGGTATGCTATAGGCAGCCAGTGCAGTGCCGCCAATGCCGGTCGAATGTGCTCCCATCTAGGGAGGCACATCAGCAATCTCACTGTGGCATTCTGCACCAGCTGCAGCCTCCGGATCTGCGACAAGGGCAGCCCCATGTAGAGAGTGTTACAATAGTCCCGCCTCGAGTTGACCATTGCATGGATCACTGTAGCCAGGTCAGCTCGGTCCAGGAAGGGAACCAACTGCTGCACCAGTATGATATGATCCCAATCCCCTAGTAAATCTAAGGAGAATTTTGGATGGGGAAGAATTTGTACACTCCTATTGCATATACGGGGCTGCAGTGGCTCAAGTGGTTAAGATGCTGAACTGCAGACCACTAGTTCAGCAGTTCGAGACCTGAGTGCTGCATGACAGAGTGAGCTCCCATCTCTGGCCCCAGCTCCTGCCAACCTAGCAGTTCGAAAGCAAGAAATTGCAAGTAGATAAATAGGTACCACTTTGATGGGAAGGTAACAGCGTTCCGTGTACCTTGGCATCTAGTCATGCCGGCCACATGACCATGGAAATGTCTTTGGACATCACTGGCTCTTCGGCTTGGAAATGGAGATGAGCACAGCATCCTTAGAGTCGTATTCGACTGGCTTTCGAGCAAGGGAAACCTTTATCTTTACCTTTATTGCATATACAAGGTTGCAATTAGTATGCATTCTATGCTAGTTTATCCACAGTAACTGCTAGCTTTTCCTTCTCTAAGCAAAATTGTGAATGTGAAACATAAGCCTCATTCAAACCATACGCAAAAGAGTTTCTGTGGTTTTACAACTGTGCAGTTTCAGTTACAACTGTGAGTTAAATATGGCAAAAGAGTAACATTAATAGATGGCTTTTAATGGTGCTGTTTTTTGTAGGAGTTCCTCTAGTCTCAGTGAAGTTTCTTTGAGAGTCCCAGAAAATCTTTACCAGTTTATGGCAGCGTGATTATCTATCAGAATCCAGAGACACGTTTTCCTCTGCTCTGTCCCAGGATAGTAAGGTCATATGTTACAAGATCACGAATATGTGTTTGGCATGCTCACACCCTTTTGGGAATATACTTTCTATCAATGTCCATCTTTGACACAGTAATGAGCATCCCATTACTGCCTCCCTATCAGAAATAATGAGAGGCATCACTTGCCAAAAAATGGATTTGTTCAGGCAGTACACTTACAGCATATTTTTAGTGAGTATTAGCTGGGCACGTCAAGCCTTTTTCAGGGCAAGATCCTATCTCTTCCACTTTTGACAAACATTCATGCATTTCTCCTCCTCCTCCTCCTTCTCCTCCAGTACAACTCTTGTTTTTCTGTGTTTGTCAGTCCGCCTTTCATCCAGCTTAACCATGCTAGCAGCTCTGACACAGTCTCCGCTCACACAGACCAAGGCTAACAAGTGAAGCTTATCAAATGCTGTCCTCTACTTGTGCCTTCCCCTGATAGCAAACTTGAACTCTGGTCCTTTTATCAAATCCAACTTTCCAAATGCCTCGAAGTTTGGCATCCTCATGGGGGGTAGTATTAGATTTCATACTGTGCCGATAGATGTTATTTCGCCTGCTTTCTCTGTGCCTGGATGAGTTGGGCTGGAAAATTCTTAGAGAAGACAAATAAGACAGTGCCCCCCCCCCTATTTTTAACAGAAGGGCACAGAGGAAAGCCTGCTGAGACTAGACAATTTTTCAGCACTCCCAAGTATGCCCTTGAATGATTTTCTGTGAACAATGGAGCAGTTATAGAAGAATTTAAATGAATTAAAGTAGAATTGTTTCAAACTTTACCAGAGCTGTGATAAGACTAAGGTTTTTTTTTAATCCCACTGTATTGTTAAAATACAAAATGGAATGTCATAGGAGGATTGTTTTTAAGCTTTATATGAACTAGAAGAAGATTGAGTTTTTATTACAATTCATTATTTACACAGATTTGTGTGGATGCCATTTTCAGATCTAACTATTCCTTCTTTTCGTTCCATTGACTATCTCTTTTTTTCCTGTTGAGGACTTGATCTGCTGTCACTTCTCTTGTTTGATAATTTAATGCCAAATCAGAAGTTTGGAACTCCTTTAAATAAAATGTAGTGGGGTACCCATTCTGTGATGATGTCATACCTGCGGGTTTTCTTCTTCTTCCGGCCATTCTGACAGAACATCTTGAGCTGGATCTACACATTGTTTGATATCACAATTACACTTGGGTTTTCTGATGTGGACAAGATAAAGAAGTGAATGGTTATGACAGCACAATAACAGTGCAATGTCTTGCAATCAATGGATCTGTGTAGAGGCAGTCTATTCCAGACTGGTCCAATGTACATTTGTCCTTGTCTACATGAGGGCTGAGAGTGGATAAGCAAGAGGAGAAGAAACATGAAGCATGTGATTCTTTTGTGACATGTTAACTCTAGGGACTAGATATGAGATCTCTAATGATCTTGTAGACGCAAGTCGAATGCTGGAAAATTAAGCAAGTCTTCTTAAAATCCTACGCAGGTGTATTCAGCAGGGCTTACCCCCAGGAAAATGTTCTTATGATTGCACTCTGAGGGCTGAACTAGATGTGACAGCATCCCTGGGTTTGATCTGGGGATGCTACTGCCATTTTAAAGCTCAATGTGGGTAATTTAAAATGTCATGAGGCCCCAACCTGCATGTATATGTGCACATCTGTTTGTAAGGAAAAGTCCATATGGGTTCACTGTACAAATGAAACTGAGGACCAGTACCTGGGTAATGCACAGTTTCAATCACCTGTTCAGCTGTACATACACAGAATAGAACACAGGAATTATTCAATGCAGGAATAAAGCAAAACAATCAAGTGTACTCTGTAAACAGATTCTGCATGTATACATTGTAACTCACAAACAGGGCTTATGCCATTCAATAGCATCCTTAAAGGATTTGAGTGTACTGCATTTACAATAATAAGGACTCTTCTGAGGTGGATCTTGTACACTCACTAATAGGTTGCAGTGCAAAATACTTGCTGACAGTTTAGATATTATTGGGTAATGTTGTGGATCAGCTCCACTGATCAACAAGCATCAACTGTTTAGCACTCTGTGATGTCCGAGTACCTAGCAACCATCCTAAGTCTTCACTTGGTGACGTGATGGTCTCCCAATGCGCCCAACCCTTGGAGGGTTCCCCCCCCCCTTATCCCTTGTTATGGCACCACCAACTGGTCAGTTTAGGAATTACACACCAAAAGGATCAGTACTTTCAGCTTTCCTTCTCATGTTGTCATTTTAAGGCTCTGTCCAGTGGCTGCATTTCCTACTACCCAAAATCTGGTTACCATATGCTTGTGCACCCTGGGGACATAGTGATTCAACAACTGACCATCTCCTTTCAAAAATCCTAACTATAAATACATGTGATGGGGTCCGAACTGGCAGAGACTGACCAAGAGAGAGATCTTGGAGTCATAGTAGATAACTCAGTGAAAATGTTAAGACAGCGTGCAATTGCAATGAAAAAGGCCAGCACTATGCTGGGGGTTATTAGGAAAGGAATTGAAAACAAATCAGCCAGTATCATAATGCCCCTGTATAAACTGATGGTGCAACTTCATTTGGAGTACTGTGTACAGTTCTAGTCGCCACACCTCAAAAAGGATACTATAGCATTGGAAAAAGTGCAGAAAAGGGCAACTAGAATGATAAAAGAGTTGAAACACTTTCCCTATGAAGAAAGGTTGAAGCACTTGGGGCTCTTTAGCTTGGAGAAACGATGGCTGAGGGGTGACATGACTCAGGTTTATAAGATTATGCATGGGGTAGAGCAGGTAGAGAAAGAAGTACTTTTCTCCCTTTCTCACAATACAAGAACTCAGGGGCACTCCATGAAATTGCTGAGCAGTCGGGTTAGAACAGATAAAAGGAAGTATTTCTTCACCCAAAGAGTGATTAACATGTGGAATTCACTGCCACAGGAGGTGGTTGTGGCTACAAGCATGGATGGCTTCAAGAGGGAATTAGATAAGCATATGGAGCAAAGGTCCATCAGTTGCTATTAGCCACAAAGTATAGATAGGAACTCTCAGTCTGGGGCAAGTGATGCACTGTATTCTTGGTGCTTGGGGGGGGGCAACAGTGGGAGGGCTTCTAGTGTCCTGGCCCCACTGCTGCACCTCCTGTGGACACCTGGTGTTTTTGGCCACTGTATGATAGAGTGTTGAACTGGATGGGCCACTGACCTGATCCAACATTGGCTTCTCATGTTCTTATGTTCACCAGCAACTGTTTTTAAGTAGTGTGTTCAAAAGATGAAGGTCTATGTGGATATCCTCTATGTTGAGGTTTTTGGAGAACAACTCCCAGCATTTAAAATGGTTAAAAAAGTATTAAAAGTAAAAACTCCATAATACTCTCTGCACAGCAATAGATTGAACAAAGAATACCAAAGAAAGATGCAAGCATGCAATTCCGCTGTTCCTTACTCTATACAGGCCCTAGCTGATCTTTTTCTAAGGCAGGTTCTTTAGCTTAGATATTAACAGTTTGCTAAAAGCTTCCCATTACCTTGCAGTCTTTGTCCAGGCAGGCACCCCTTTGTCTGCTCTATGTGTGGCAATTACTGCCATCAAGATGAAGTTCAGGTGTGTAAGCTTCTTCCTCCAGGTGTGTTCAGCAAAAATGAATTTCCAAAAAGTACTTCTCTCCTGCCATGCCAAGGGATTTTATCTCCTTTATTTTCCCACTCCCTTGTGGGTCAAAGAATCCTCCCTTGAAATTTCCAGGTAGATACAATTTAGTCTCTCCTACCCCCAGGTCCCCTAGGTGTCAGATTCCTGCTAAACTGTGAGTTTGCCATTTCTTTGTCTCTGGCCAGGATGCCCATTAGCACTTCCACAGCTTTGATGGCTGATACTTAGGAGCAACCGAGGTCCCCCCTCCTGCCTGCCATCTGCAAGGAGAGAGGAAAACTTTTAAAAACTAAATGGGGGAGGAGTTGTTGCCAAGCCTAACCCCCAAAGTAAAAAGATATTTCTCCACAGGCACTATAAGTGACTGCATCAGATTCCTAATTGTGTTCACAACCACTCACACTACACTTTTCTTCTCCTTCTTTTGTGGGCTCCCTCGCCTGGTTTTAGCCTAGAAAATCTTGCATGCAGGAGACAGTGCTGTACTAATCATGCTGGCTTGTTTTTAGTATACAAACCAGCAAGTCACAAGCGATGTCTGATTTTCTAAAATAGGTCACATCGTTTCAGCACCATAGAGACACAATCTGATAACTGGGCGAGGAAAATCAGTCGATTGGCAACCCATGACACATCAAGTGAGTGCCAGGAGGGAAACAGCACATGCCTTTTAGAGGAAATTTACTGTGTGGAGCAAGACCTTCTAGTACAGGTGGGCAGGAGGCAGAAATGTCAGAGATAGCTGGAGCAACAATCGTGACTCAAGTCTAATCTTAAATCTGGGCAATGGCAGCAGGGAGAAAGTAAATGAAAATAGACGCTAAAGAGAGAGAGTAGAATACATACCTGGCGACAACATGATTTTACCCATGCAGAAATCCTGCCACACAATACACTATTATTTTTCAGACATGAAATTGACTACATAAGTGCTAAATCACAAAATACTGGGAGAATAAGCAATCAATTAGTAAATCAAACAATTCCTGGTAGAAGTGATTCTCTTTTCAGCTAGATGTATCTGCCCATAACTAATGCCAGAGTAAGACTGTCCATTTGTTGTTATGAATTCATTATATCCTCAGACAGACAGACAGATAGAGAGAGAGAAGCAAGGGAACAGGAAAGGCAGAGGTCAGGGGACAGGAAGTGTACAGGACCAAGTTTCTCTTAGAGCTGGACTCAGACACCGCTGCTTCCACACAGACATTTTACCCCCTTTCAGCAACTCAAGTAGAGCAAGTATGTTTTCCCCACACACACATGTGATGTGCCTCATTCACTTCGCAGTCATGAATAGCCCATGTTTTCCATTAAATTTTTTTTAAAAAAACAAAACAAAACCCAAAAGGTTGAGAATACATGACTTTTTCCAGCATAGGATTGCCGGGGTGATATTTTAAATGTGTGCAGAAGGAAATCTATGCCTTTGGTTTCAATGAAAAGGAATGGGTTTTTTGCCCCCTTCCCCCACATATTTTTATATATCTCCTGTCTGTCTGTCTGTCTATCTATCTACAACATATCTCTCTCCAAGTAAATTTATAATGCTGCTACTCAAGTAAAGCAAGATAACTCCAAACCAAAGTTGTTGTTTTCTGTGGAAATCTGGACCAAAAAGCAAGTTTTCCCATGGATTGAATTGCTTTGCTGGTTAAAGCAAATATCAGCCAGCTGAAGAGGGTTTGTTTTGTTTGTTTGTTTGTTTGTTTGGCAAGGTTGAGGACCACATATTAGTGCTGGGCAAGAGAAGGGATTCGTGAAGATTCCCACTTGCTTTCCCTGGCTAAGGGATTTGTTAGTCCCATGGTTATCTATACATTTCAGTGCTGGCCAAGATAAAACAAAGCTGCAAACCACCTTTGGTCTTGGCCAGCTTTACAGGTTCTGTTTGCATTCCCACCTGGACAAGTTGCTCAATCCTCATAGTACGTATGGGCAATAATCTGATATTATCCAGGGGCTGGGTTTCCCCTTCCAGTCCTCAACACCAACAAGACTTATTTGTCTCCTAAGGGCAGTTAGGGTGGAGAGAACTTCAGGAATGCTTTTTTAGCAGAAAAACAAACTTAATGAACCCTCCTCTTCAAGGTCTATTTTTCAATGCTGGGTTGAAGTATTGTGCTATTCTTCTCCAGCAATACACAGGGACCCAAAAATATTTTAAATGGGGGAAAGGGTGGGTGACCCATGATGGTGGTATGACAACAGCGGTGGAGGGATGGAAAAGACATAATATGTGTCTATTGTGAATAGGAAAACACATCTAATAATGGATTACTGTGTGATGTGGAATCTCCATCACCAGTGTGAGGTGAGTTGCATCACCAACATGACACACAAAGCTACCTTATACTGAATCAGACCATTGGTCCATCAAAGTCAGTGTTGTTTACTCAAATGGGCAGCAGCTCTCTAGGGTCTCAGGTGGAGGTATTTCATGTCACTTACTACCCGATCCTTGAATTGGAGATGCTAGGGATTGAACTGTGACCTTCTGCATACCAAGTAGATGCTCTGCCACTGAGCCACAGCCCGTCCCCAACAACCACTATAAAGCTCCCTACTGTGGTATCATCCCTGGAGCTGTGGGCAAGGTAGTTAGTGGGAAGAGGGAGTAGTTTAAAGAAATAAGGCAGAAAGGTTAATAGCTTTCCTGATCCTGCAATGTAAATACAGTTAGAGAGTTCTGAAGAGATAAAGAGATGAGGGAAAGGTCTGGTAGGAAAATTCCTGCCCAAAAGCAAAAGTGGCAGACAAGTAGTCCTTGTGGTGGGTGGGACTGAACCCAGTTCGCTACCTCAGGGGTACCTTTTTATAACCTTTTAACCTGGGCATTTGCTATTGGGGCAAATTGTCACTGGCTGTTTATTTGCCTCTGTTTTGCTACTGGGTCTGTTTATCTGAATTTTTCTTGCTGTTAGGGACTACTGGAATCCATCCTGCTATTGGAAGAACTGTTAGGATTTGTATTTCTATTGGGAAAGCATAGCTTTTCTTTGTGGGAGATGATAACAAAAGATGACTCTGTGTGGTAGGACTGAATCACCTGTATGGCTGACATTACTAATTCTGTATTTCAGTGGGCCAGGAGATGAATTAATGTCCTTGAGGTGACCATATGTTTCATTACTCTCTCAGTTTTTTGAGACACCTGCATTATAAGGGAGATACTTGAGTAGGCGGGAGTTGGTTACAAACTGTAGTTGTTAATCAAGACAAGGGCACTGATGAGTTTGACAGTCACAGAAAGGGTGTTTAGATTATGGTGGGTTAAAGTTGTCATGGGAACCAGGCTACTTCCTCATGCACTGGCCTATTATTTGCACATAGTCTGACCTATAATCTCTGGAGTCTCTCTAGCATCACAAACAGTGAAAAGCCTGAGAAATCAGGTGGACATAGGGTAGTAGTCCTGGAGGTGTCATAGCAGCTATCTATATCTCCCCTGAAAACTACTTCTGAGGCACTATCTTGAGTAGTATGCAGTGAGGCACAGGGAGGCGACAGCAAGAAAAATGTTGGGCACAAATTACTCCCCAAATACTATTGTGTCATCAACACTGCAGCTCATGGGACAAGTTTCATTATACAAAAGTGAGGTGGGAGGGTGTTGGCCAGTTTTACTCCTTCTTCCCACAGCTCTTGTGTACTACCTGGCTTATGTTCTGGAATTACCTTTGACCCTTAGCTGTGAATTTTTTTTGGGGGGGGGGCGTTGTCATGGAATCCAAAGGAAGCTAATAAAAATGGCTTCTGTTTGGTGCATTTGCAGAAGCATGAGTTTATATATATATGGAAATTTTGTTTGGTTTTTAAGGAGTCACTTCGCATTTCCTCACAAACATTCTGGAAATAATTCGCATTAATTAAGGAAATCTTTGATACATTATTGGACAAATGTTGCCTTTCAATGTTGACCTGAATGGGAATGTTACACAGGTATGTAGTATCAGCTACCTAGAGCAAATAAGGTAGATTTTGCTAAGTAAATGCACAAATGTTTAACAAATATTTGCTAATATGTACAGATGAGGATTTCTATATATTCCAGTTTTGTCATATTGAAAACTAAGATTGAAGCTGATTTGTTTTAAGGGAACATCAGGCAGTATCCTACCTTAGGTTGGAGGAAGTGCTTGCAAACTGAGGAGCTTTCCTCCAGCCTGAGGAACCCTCATTCAAAGCTGCATCCACATTGGATACAGCTGTTATTCACAGCTGGATTGGCTGAGAATACACAGGATAATCCAGTGATGAATAATTGCTATAGTACGACTGTGGAATATCCAACCAATGATGTGTTGATGCAGTCCAATTTCAGTGATTCTTCCATTGGAGGAAAAATCACTTAAGTTGGTAGAAGAAGAGGAAGAAGGAGAAGAAGCGAAGGAGGAGGAGGAAGAGGAGGAGATTGGATTTATACCCTGTCCTTTACTCGGGATCTCAGAACAGTCTCCTTCCCTTCTTCTCCCCACAACAGGCACCCTGAATGAAACATTAAAACTTTGCTGAATAAAACATTAAAACTTTGCTTATTAGAGTGACAAGACACAGCCCATTACAAAGAAGACATTATATGGAGGTTCTGTTACTCTGAGAGATGCCGTTCTTAGTCTTCATTCATTAATGCATTTATTTAATTAACTTAAAACATTTATATCCCCACCTTTCTTCTGAGCATCTCTGAACAGTTCTCCACCCCTACTATACACCAAGGCAATCTTTTTTAATCTTCAACATTCCTTCATTCTGACAGATTTTGACCTTGACATTTGTAAGTTCTGGACATTGCCTCAGGTTTTACATCCAATCTTATCATTGCATACAATGAAGTCATCATGAAATGCAATCGCTGAACAATACTATGGTGCATAACAGGGCTCCCCGGGATGCGGGGCAGCAACAGCGCTCTGGCACAGCACGGAGCTGCCAGGGGCGGGGCTAGCTGCCTTTTAAGGCTGCGCCCCGCCCCGCTCCTTGCAGTTGCTCCGAGTGCTCGCTCACCCACCTGCCCTGTTCTCACTGTAGGCTCTTGCTGGTCGCCATTGGGGCCAGGTAGGAATTTTTCACCTTTACCAGGATTGGCTACTTTGGTGGGGGTGTTTTTGCCTACCTTACACTGGGGGCAGTGGGATAAGGGCATAGGTGGTGGATGAGTGTTAAATAGATCGGTCACTTGGCAGGTTTGTGCAAGCAAGAAAACGGAACTGGTGAGCGCCTTGTGGTATATCCCGTTTGGGAACAGGAGGTCATCAGGAACTGCCCTAGAGCTGTGTGGTTTGGGGTGGAGAATGGTGATCACCTCTGGGAACTTCTCTGGCTAGACTCCTCCCTGAAGGTCTGTGTGGTCTCAGGGGTAGGCACTCCTGCGGGGCAACCAGTATGCTGGGCTGCCAGTTACGAGCCAGAATTTGGCTGGCTCAAGACCGGAGCTAGGTGACCCACCATATCCAGGGCAAGGAGTTTGTGTCAGGGAGTGACGTCTGCCTTGCCTGTTCCTGTGCTTGCTTAGTTTTGCCCGTTGCTGCAATGTTCTGTTAAATAGTTAATAAAGTGGCCCTTATTTAATTCCAAACTGTTGTCTGTCTCGTTATTCCGGCTGTGGTGGCAATATAGCTAATGCTAACTTTGGCTCCAAACATGGAGTCCCTTCTGGAATATCTAGTAGAACTTTCTTCATTTCCTAACTAGGGATGCTTCAGATTTCACTATGAACGTCTTCAGCAGTTGAACTTCCCATGCTTGAAAGTATTGACTGATTGCACAGTTGATCACTTAGGCCCAATTCACATCTCCCCTCTGAAGTAGTTTGACTGCTGTCTTGCTCATTTCACGCTGGTTTCAAATTTCACTCCCTGGGTCTAAAGAGTATTAAGCAACAGGATCTGTTTGAAGCAGCATAATGCTAACTTGACCACAGGAGGGCAATTAATGAATGTAAACAGTAAATTTTAAACCAGAACAAGTATGGTTTGAAACTGGAAACAGGTATAAACATTTTTTTTAAAAAACTAGAATGTTTCCGGCGGGAAAGTCAGATGTAGATTTGACCTTACTAAATTACTCTGCATACATCACTTAATATTTGTTAACAGTTATTCTGAAGTTGACTCTGTACTAAATTAATATGTTAAGAATATCTCGTTATTTCTGATCACTTGTTATACCACGTTATAAGTGTTTGAATGCTTTTGATTATATATGTTATAGTAAAACCAATAAAAAGTATTTTTTTAAAAAGAAAGTATTGATTGGAGGTGAGCTAGGCACTTGGTCTGTTTAGTTCATGCAGAACTGCTGCAAAGCCCGCTGAATCAGGCTTTTGCAAAATTGTGCACACACACAGATGGAGGACAGACTGGCACAATGAAGTGCAAGGAAAGGGGGGCAAAAAGACCCAGGCCAAGTTGTCACTGAGTTTTCTGGTCACACTGTGTGGACTGATGTGGGACCATACCTGGGAGGAGGTGGAATGGAGTGTTCACATTGTGGGGCGGCCCCTGGTGGCAGCGCCCTGGTTGCACATGGCTTTGGTCCATTTCACCAACCTGCACGTAGGCGCATGGGCACATAGGTGCATAGGCGCAACAGCAATTGGAGAAGGATCCCATGGCTGGGAGCTTTAACTCCACGAGTCGGAAGCGTCCCCACGGGCGGTTGTGCAGTCAAGTGCACAGCACGCATGGGCGGTTATGCCAGATCAGTGGGTTCACATTACCGACACCGCTTGATTGTGGCTTATTTGCGTCCACACTTCCAGGAAGCAGGATCAACATGTAAATGGCTTGCCACATATTTCACCTGGTACTTTTTTGAAGCAGAATCAAAATGCTTCAGGACGGGGTGAGTATGGCATGGCAACACCAGACAGCTGTGGCTGTGTGAACCGGCCCACTTAATCCACTTGAGAAATGTGCCTATATCGGGCCAAACTGCCAGTCTGAACTCAGTTTAAGATGCCGTTGCCTCAAACCAACTGGCAGCCATTCATATCACTAGGGACTACTTAGACAAGCACCCAAAGGTAGGATGTTATTAAACACAGCATTTATTTATGACTGGTTTATATGATTGGTAGGCAATTGAATCCAAATGCCCACTGAGTGGACCCATCATCCAGCAAGGATGGGTGGGGGAGCAGAACTAAATTGAGCTGTGTGAGAAGATTCATGCACGCACACACACACACACACACACCCAGTTGTGTTGTGCGTCATGGCTAGGAAGATAGACATTGAAGCAACCTGCTGAACAGTCACAACCAGATCAATGAACTGTCAAACTGATCAGCAAAAAATTGGCTCCCTGCTTGTGACCAGCGAACACAGCGCAGGCTGAACTAGTGGGTGTTCAAGAATCCCTTGTCTTAAGAGCACAATAGCCTGCAGTTTCCTGACCTAGCTATACATGACAAGCTGAAAAGGAAACAGGAACTTATGTATTTGTTGGAGTGTTTCTATGCCACTTTTCTCTCTCAAAATAGAAACTGTTTTAATAAATAAGATAAACCAAGAAAACACAGACATATCTCGGCTGGTCTTCCTCTACTGGGCAGCCTACCACAGGCTGCTAGCCATGGGCCAGGAGCCAAGTGTCATAAAATCCTTTGGCTCATGCTTCTGGCCTGGCCCAGGCTACATACCTGCCAAGAAAAGAGAACAAACGAAGCCTTGATGGGGTCCAGCAGAAGGTTCCTCACTTGCCAGAAATACCAGTAGCCCTATCCAAGGAGAGGATATGGTATCTAGTATGTGGTTTGTCAAAGCATATACTACAAATCATAGGGGTGGAGGGGGAATTTGTAATGGTGATTTTGGTGGCTTCTGTGCATTTATCAAAATGTCAGCACTGGCCCTTTGAGCAAGTCTTTCCAAATTCTATCCAAGACCGAGACAAAAACTTCCCTTATATAACTTACATTTTATTTCAGTTAAGTCTGCCTGGTGTACAATCAAATGAATGAATCGTACATTGAAAAATGAAAGTAATTACAAATGCACGAACACAGTATTAATAACATCAGGAAGCTCATCTTTGTTTGGACAACTGTGAGTAAATCTTTGCCCTGATCAATTTATTTTACCAGCTAAAGAAAGTGGAAAACTACTGAGGGAAGCAGGCATTCCAAAACAAAGGGGGAGACATTACGTCCAAGTAGCGCAAAGCAAATCCACAGGGATGCATGCTGGTATCAGCCCATTGACACAGACACGCTGTTGCTAGGCGCTTTGATATCAGCCAGAGTTATGCCAAGAAAATTAATTAGAGAAAATCATTACTGAAGACATAATGTCACTGATCTTCATTACCCATCATTCCCCAAAAAAGGGACACACTTAATTTGATAAATTTTACCATTAATATGGAAGCATAGATGTGTGTTTGCATAATACTGATGAATTCAAGCAAAAATTGTCAGCTTCTTGAAAAATAGCCATTGCAAAGTAGAATTGCAGGACACTAGGGATCTCTCAGTTGCATAAGTTGTGTTGATTTGAAAATAAAAGACAACATACTAGTTTTCTCAGCATTCAGTAAGTCTCACTCAGCATTCTGATCAGAATATCCCCTATTTGCTTATTTCATTTCTGACTTAACTCTCCCTCCACCATGTTGATGTTTTCAGTTTTGCCCAGCATTCTTCAAATATTCCAGGATTCATCTGCTTTTACGATGCAATTCTGTATATCTCTACTCAGAAGGATGCCCCACTGGGCTGAGTAAAAAAATTCCCTTCTGTTTAGGGCTATAGCTGTAATGGATTTCTTAAAGGGCAATTTAAATAAGAAGGCCGCTATGAAGGGCATTTTATTTAACGATGGAAATCCACAGAAAAGCACTTCTTACACCAAAATGAGTTTCAACAGTCTAAACCTAATTTTGGAGTGGTTGCAATTAGGTCTGATAGCTCTCTGCTGGGGGTGGGGAATTCCCCGCCCCTAACCACCAACCCTGACTACCAATCAGCTAGCTGGTGGGAGAGGGAAATGTCTGGAGAAGCAGGAATGGCATCCTAATGTGGCGACATCACTTCCAGCAAGTGACCTTGGGCATGTCGCTGGCACTGCCAGGGATGCCCTGGTATTTGAGCAAAATTCCTGGATAAAAGAGAAGTTTACCATAGAGCAGGGGGGTCAAACATGTGGCCCAGGGGCCAGATCAGGCCCCCGGAGGGCTTCTATCAGGCCCACACTGGAACTGGCCATCTTCTGTTTCCAGTTTTGTTGCTGCTGCTGCTGCATCATTGCTTGCTTTGCCAGACTCTCTCAATTGCTCAGCCATTTCATGCTCAGCCCCTGGGTCCTAGACTCAGAACTCTGAGCATGAGATTTCTGTGGAGAATGTGAATAAATCAAAAGTAGGTTTGCAGCTTATAGATACACACCTGAATGGCATATTCAAGATTGCAACAGCACAGACATTTTGATGCAATAATTCAGAGCAAGAGGTGTCACTTTTCAGTTACTGTTAAATAAATAAAATATTGCAAGTGTGCCAATGTTTTAAGTATGCTTTTATTTTAAAGTAAAAAAAAAGATTGCTTTTATTTTAAGTAAAAAAAAAATCTTTGTGTTTTTGTTCTTTAGAAACTAGGCATCTTTCTCACTATAAGTCCCCCCCTTACCTCCTGCTGGCTGTCTGGGGAACCTGGCAACCCTAGTTTCAATAGGTATCAAAACTGTGGGCCAGGAAAAGTTTGGAGTATCTGATTTTTTAATGGGAATATTCCATTACAGTACAGATCCTGATTTCACTGTGTGTTTATGCTATTTTGTTCTCCTCAAATAGAACCCATACACACAAAACTGGGCTCAGATACCCAGTGTGGAGTATTTTGTTCCAAAGTTTTCCCAAACATTATAGTATACTTCACTGACTCTTTTGGTGCCCAGAAGGCTGGTACTCTCTTCCCAGTACCCAAATCCCTTCGCTTTTTGAGTTGTTCACTGACTTTTAAGGTCTCTACAGGCAGTTTCTAATCACACCAGACCAGGGAATTCTGTACTCCTCAGACATAACTCTCCCTGGTTGACTGGGTAGGAATTCTTCTTCTCTCACTAGAATATCTATCCCCTTTCATTGGCCCAAATGAGAGTATTCATCTTCTAGCCAAACTTCCTTGCCAGACTTTCTCCCAGTTCCTAGTCTGTTCCCAGCTGCTCATAGCTGAGGCTGAAATCAGACTGCATTCAGTCAAGGCAGAAATCTGACTGGCTTCTCTTTTACATCCAGCTCTCTCCTGACTATTTCTACTCAGCTGATGCTAACCAATCAGATTGTTTGGAGCAGTCTGTCACTCCAGGCCCTCTGTTTCTTTGAAGAATTAACCCTTCACAGTCCTTTAGCGGTTTGTACAGCACTTCTAAGGTTTTTAAAAGTGCAGTCCATCACATGTCTATATAACATTTTTAAGGGGATTGTCTTCCTTTCGAGTAAATATGGTAGACTATCAGTTGGCCAGTCCACCTGAGTCACCAATTTTATTTCCTCCACCACTAAGAGCAGTGATGGGAAATGAGATGTGGGGGCAGAGGGTGTCCCATCCCCACTGTGGGACTAGCAACCCTAGCAAGACCATTTCCCCCTCTCTCCACCCCCAAAAGTTACCACCCCCATACCTTGTTGGTTGCCACCCCTAGCCTTCATAGGACACAAAGCTTTATGAACTGGAAAATCCCTGCACAAAACCCCCAGGAAGGGCCTAGAATCCTTGTCAAACTATAACTCCAAAAGACCTTTGTGCTGAGCACTTCCTGTTAGTACTAACATAACTTTATGGTCACTTTGGCTGCAGCATCAGCACTCTCATTTATGACTCCTTACTGCACCTTCTGACAACTAAGCTTTGGTAAAAGTGAACCCATGGTATGTCTAAAGTTCAGTTCTTTCCATGAGTTTGGCAGGGAACCCCCCCCCCCCCAAGCATTTCTAAACCACAACAGGACTTGAACATAGAATCAGATCTATGCTCTGAATGACTATGGAATGGAGACTGTTTGCAAGCAGCGATAGAAGTTCCTTTACTATTAAAACTACCTAGTTAATAATAGTTTTCTGTTCTCCACATGGGGATCACCTCTCTCATGTTACATTTGCCAGTCAGTTACGTTCTGGATTTCATGGCTGCTGTTCCCACCCCCACCCCCGAGAATACAGGATGAGCCTCATCTCTGATCACCCAGCCTTTTCTCCTGGAATCAACCCCTGTATAACAGCCTCTTTATATCCAGCTCATGCTACAAATCCATACTGAAGGGCCAATTTCCTTCTTGTTCATATTATTTTACCACAGGTGAAACCTTAAATAATTTTAACCAGCACGCTCCTTTTATACACCAGTATAATTTCATAGCAGAATCGGGGCCGTGTCCTCTTGTGTAAGGTAGATCTTGACAATCTTAAATGTAACAGCTGCTGATTTACTGAATGTTAATTATTAGTTCCCATCTTTTACCTTTCACATATGGCTAGGGGTTTCAGTGTTCAGTTTAGCCATCTGGTACCTCACATGGATTCATTTCCCCAAGTAAGAGACTAAGATTTAGTGTCAATAAGTTAAGTCATGGAAGGCAAATATAGTCTTCGTATTCAGAGTCAGTGAATTCCTTGAGACAATGTAAGGGTGAAAATGCTTAGTAGGGCTTAGGGCCACCTCGATCCATAGATCTGCCAGTACACTGTGCTCAAATTCCTGCCTGCTCCCCACTGAACATGATTAAATGGAAGGAAGAAGTTCCTTGGTGGTGCCTTTTTAGAGGGAGAGCGGGTTTCTCTGTGAACTGAGCTTTGTGGCTGTACACATCAGTCTCTGCATTGGGAATTCCTGTGGACAATTGTGGGATATAGTAGATTTTGCACATACACACACAACTAGTAAGAGGTTTTTTGAGCATTGCAGGGTACTGATCCATACATACATTCTGTTTGTGCATGTGAATTGTTCTTCACAGAATGGGATATTTATGTGCATGGGTGCAGCTTTATCTTTTCTATGGCCAGATAGCATTAGAAAAATGAAATGGTACAACATCTATTTAAGAGCTGTATAACTGGGGAATTTGGACATCTGCAGCTTCCCCTCCATTTGGGTAAGAACACGTGCAAGGGATGAAGCTCACTTGTCCCTACAACTATTAAAGGTAAAATAAGTCCATCCTTTTAATCATCTGGATTGGTAGCTATGTTAGTCTGTAGCAGAAAAAGAGTCCATTGGCACCAAATTTATTCTGGTATAAGCTTTCATTATCCCTGACCTGGATAGCTTAGGCTAGCCCAATCTTGTCAGATCTTAGAAGCTAAGCAGGGTTGGGCTTGGGTAGTATTTGGATGGGAGACTTCCAAGGAATACCAGGGTTGTGATGCAGAGGCAGGCAATGGCAAACCACTTCTGAATGTCTCTTGCCTTGAAAACCCCACAGGGTTGCCATAAGTCAACTGTGACTTGATGGCACTTTCTACCACCAAACTTCCATGAATCAATACTCACTTTGTTAGATGCATTGCATTTCAGTGTATCTGAGGAAGCAAGCACTGACTCACAAGAATTTGTGCTTCAGATAATTTCATTAGTATTTAAATTGCTACCAGAGTGCTGTTTTATTATGAATCTCCTCACACTAACTAAAAGAAGAGACTTTGATTCCTGCTACTTTTAATATATCAATTTTATTTTATATTTACTCTGGGGACTTAGACATTGCTATGTTTTTGTAATTATTGTTCTTATTTTGTTTTGGTTTTTTGGTTTGAAATCGATGTTTTCCTTGTCTAAAGATTGTGAAGGAAGGTATGTGGCTGAAATTTGGTATGGCAAGAGCATGTATTCTGTGTGTTTACTTCCTGAATATAATAGATAGACCCTTTTCACCTGTTATTGGGTTGTGTCTACCTTATTTTAAAGAAAATTCTTCATCAGTTGCCTAATGCACCCTAACCAATAGTTATAATTTTAAAGTCAGCAAATAATCAATGCTTCAACAGTCGGCAGTGAGAGCAATCAATATTATAATCCATATGAGCCAATAACCAGATTAAGACAAGCAAGACAGAATTAACTAAAGGACTTTAATGCAAGTACCTCATGTGCTTCTCAAAACATTGTCTGTATACTCAGAAAAACCAACCAAAGCCCTAAGTACGTAGAAAAGTTTCACCAGACAGATAACATGAAATGAAATAAGGTAGGTTCTAGGTCAGCTACTGTGGGAAAAGAGTTCCAGAGTCAAGATGCCACCACAGGAAAGGCCTTTTGCAGTAACCACCACCTCAGCTCCAAATATGAAAGCACAAAAAACAGGATCTCTATACAAGGGCTTATTAGACAAGTAGCTAGTAAGAGCATTTGGGCATATTCAAGCAACAGATTTATTGGCTGAGTTCAGACTGGCAGTTTGGCCTGATATAGGCACGTTTCTCAAGCTGATTAAGTGGGCCAGTTCACACAGCCACAGCTGTCTGGTGTTGCTGTGCCGTACTCACTCCACCCTGAAGCGTTTTGATCCCGCTTTAAAAAGCTACCTGGTGAAACCTGTGGCAAGCCATTTGGGTGCGCGTTGATCCCGTTTCCTGGAGGTGTGGACGCAAATAAGCTGCAATCAAGCGGTGCTGGTAATGTGAACCCGCTGATCTGGCATAATTGCCCATGCATGCTGTGCGCTTGAGCGCACAACCGTCTGTGGGGATGCTTCCGGCTTGCGGAGTTAAAGCTCCCAGCCATGGGATCCTGCCCCAATTGCTGCCGCGCCTATGCGCCCAAGTGCAGGTTGGTGAAACGAACCAAAGCCGTGCGCAACTGGGGCGGCGCCACCAGGGGCCACCCTGCAGTGTGAACACTCCATTCCACCTCCTCCCTGGTATGGTCCCACATCAGTCCACGCAGTGCAATCAGAAAGCCCCATGGCAACTTGGCCTAGGTCTTTTTGCCCCACTTCCCATGCGCTTCATTCTGCCAGTCTGTCCTCTGCCATTACCTGTCTTTCCAGTACATTTTTATCTCCTTTCCTCTAGGTGTTCAGGACAAAGTATATAGTTCTCTTTGTTAGAAAAGATTGAATGACTGGCCCAAAGTCAGCCAATGTGCCTCACAACAACATTTGACCTTGCTTCTCTCAGACCTGCTCACATACAGCTATACCACATTAGCTTACACTTATTAATTTCAACAGGGCTTACTTCTAAGTAATTCTGTATAGAATTGTAACTCTCACAGATCTCCCTCACAACGTAGACCTCTCTGGACACCTAATCAAGATTATTATTAGCAGAACTCTGCACTATTGTTAACAAATCTGGATTACGTTTCACACCCATTTGACTCAATTTTCAGCTACTGGATAGGTCTGCCAGTTTCCATTACATCACCTAGATACTCTTTACAACAGGAAGTCTGAATGGTCCTATGACAGCTCAGATTTGGACCCTTGTCCCTATGGCATCTCGGATCCTGAAGCTGCATCAATCACAATGCAACTCAAATTTTACCAATAGGCAGCAAGATCCTGCACTTTTGACCTGAAGCCATTGTGTATACTAGTCCTGCATCAAAGTTCAGCCAATAGAAGTGTTTCCTCTATTTGCACCCAGGTAAACCCAAGTACCTTAGAAGGACACGTCAAGCCTTCCATTTTTTATACTTGTTTCTCCTCCCAAAACTTCTTGCACTGCTGAAACCATTGGATTCTCTACTTCATCTGGGAACTGATTTTTCTGCTTGTCTTCCACTGCTGAAACCTATGGATGGTTAAATCTGTAGACCTTCCTTGTGAAATCAAGCCAACTATGCTTCCCCCCGCCTTCTCCAATTTTATTTCCATTCCTGGAATTTACCCTCCACTTCTTCTTATTAATTCTAGCCTCTTCGCTTCTGTGTGTGTGTGGGGGGGAGGGATTCTGTCCTTGCTACCTGGCCATTTCCCATAGCATTCTTAGGGATTTCTCCTTCCTTTAAAACAACAACAACAACACCCTTCCCCTTTTATCTCACTGTAACTTTTGGTCCTGCTTGTGCAAAGCTTCCTCTATCTCTTCTCTTCAGGCTGGTTTCTCTTGAAAAACCACATGGGAGGAACATTATTTGGGATAAAAGCAATTTTAATTGGGCACTAGCTTGAAGTAATCAACCAAACACTAGGATTCTACAAAAAAAATATTTTTACTAGATTTGCACAAGTAAATTGTTACTGTATTCTGGACCGGTGCGGCCTCTGGAGTGGCTCCATGGAGACTGAGTGGCCGTGGGTGGCCTCCTGTGGCCTGATTGGAGAGAAAAACAGCCAGGCCAGAAGTGACATCTCATCATCGCTCGGAAGGCAGGGCCCATCCTGGCAGCCAAGGGAGTCCAAGAATGTCAGCCTGGATGATACAGGGCTGGCAGAGATGGTGATGTAGGTGTGGGTGACTGGTGCTGAAGACACTGGTGAGGGGAGACAATGTTCTGAGGGAGGGGCAAATCAGCAGATTTGGGAGGAAGCCATAGTGAGGCTCCCAGAGCAACACGAAGACTGGCATAACCAGGGACACGGGCACCGGTGGACCAGCCTCAGGGAGAAGGGCTAGAGGCTGGAGAAGTCATGATGGAGCTGGAGCAGAGTCAGGGCTGGAGGAGGCGGCTGGGTGATATCAAACACCGAACCCTGCAGCAGATGGGCCTGTCAGAGGCTTGGCAGGAGGACATTTATGGGTGTGACACACCATGTGTGTCCAGCAACTGACAGGGGAATGGATTGCACTCATCGGGAGGGCCCAGAGGTGTAGAGGGATAAGGTCCTCCACAGAGACCTGTAGAACTCTTGTTTATTAATTAAAAGTGGGCTGGGAGGGCTACCCTGACACACTCAAGCCAAGGCCCCCTGGTCTGAGGCCATGCAGAAGTGACAACCAGTTCCAACTTTTGGAGGGCCTTGGACAGAAAGTGTCCCAAGGCCCCCTCCCCTCTTCTGCCCACCACCAGGCTCCTTGTTCATGCCTCCCTTCCCCACCCACCTGTTTGCATGTCCCCCTTCCACGTATCCTTCCCCTGCCCACTTGCAAGCCCTCCTACTACCTATGCTCATACCTGCCTGCATGTCCTTTCTCCAACTGCACTGGGCACTCTACCCACTGCCACGAGCACTGCTGCCAAGCACCATTTGCACATCCTTCCCTAGCTCTGCTGGACGCACGTGCAGCCAGGAGTGCTGATGGCAGAACACTTCCCAGTGAGTGGCAGAACACCCCCCAGTGGGACTCTCTGGGCCCTGGCATCTGCCCCACTTCAGGGAATACTGATGCCGGCCCTGACTATATTGTTACCATTAAACAGTCTCATTGTTTGGCACTGCTGCCGTTTTGTACTGCTACCCTTTTCAACTGTGTATCTTGGTGAGGTCAAAAAATTTAATTTCTGGTTAATTACCTGTCTCCCTTCCCTCTTTTGCTTTCCTGGGAGATTTATTGCACTAGACTGGGAACAGAGGATGCGCTCGATTTAAATAATCCCTACTTTTGAATCTGTGTTCTAGTTCTTTGCATGCCTGGCCTGAATTTGAGTAAACGTACAAACTGATAACTGGAGTTTTCAGGGTTTACATTTACAGATACTGAGGCTGTACATGCATGGGTAAATGCATGCTTGTTGCCTCTCTTCACACGACATAGGAACTGCTGTGTGCATCAGGAGGATCATGGGTAGTAGTGCACACTGCCAGAAAACACTGTAGTTCTAAAGTTTATACTGGATGTTTTAATATGGTTTTATAGAATGTTATTGTATTAAATAATATTTTGGTAGCCACCCTGAGCCTGCCATGTGGCGGGGACGGCAGGATAAAAAATTAATAAATAAATAAAGGGAAGAGAAGAAGAGACTGGATTTATACCCCACTCTCCGCTACACAAAGGAGTCTCAGTGTCTTACAGTCTCCTCTCCCTTCCCCTCCTCACAATAGACACCCTATGAAGTACGTGGGGCTGAGAGAGCTCTCTCAAGAACTGCCCTTGAGAGAATAGCTCTGAAAAAACTTATGACTGACCCAAGGTCACACCAGCAGCTGCATGTGGAGGGGTGGGGAAACAAACCCAGTTTCCCCAGATTTGAGTCCATGCTCTTAGCCACTCCATCAAACTGGCATGATTCTGATGTCTGAAAAGGACTATTCTTTTCTATGTGTGACCCAGACCTGTCTGTTTGGGATCCGACCAAAGTGGATAGCTTCTGTTCTGGATTGCTACTGCCATGCAGCTGCTACTCCAAGTCTGATGAACAACTTCGCCAACATAGATGCGACATATGCCAGTGAACTCACCAGTGCCTTGACTTAGAAGTCCATAAAGCATAGATGTTTAATAACTGACAGATCTTTCTCGCTCCGTCCCCCTGCCTATTGCAATTAGATTAACAACAACAGAACTCTTGGCTCCTTCTAGGGTCTCTGGGAGCTGTATGAGTGGAGACCATTTGTTTCCATCTCAGCTTGGCAAAGGAAGCGGCGACTTTCCCTCCCCGATCATGCCCTCGTCACATTTGTTCCTCTCTTTTGTCATGTTCATACTGCATTTTCAATATAATCAGTGCAAGCACAATGTGGCAGATAGTTAATTTAATATTATTGCTTCCAGGGAGCCCGACACAACCATGCTTATAAAACTTGCCCTACCTTTCCAATTATTTTTGAATGAGGTTCAAAGCTTTGATTTATCAACTCCTTTGCACTTAACCGTCAGCTGTGCGAGAGCAATGATTTGGGAGGGGGGGTGATGAGGAAAGGACTAAGAGCCGGAATAAACATAATGGATCTGTTGATCTGTTGATATGTTGTACCGTTTTCAAGCTACAGTTGGGGGCAATCTAATGTTTAATAGCAGCCACTTAGTATGGATGTACGTTGCAAATATGGCAGCGTGAAGGTTCCAGGCTAGCTATTTGCCATGGCTTGGATTGGCATCATGCTGCAGGGGTGTCAAACATGTGGCCCGGGGGCCGGATCAGGCCCCTGGAGGGCTTCTATCAGATCCACAGTGGAACTGGCTGTCTTCTGCTTCTTCTTCCAGTTCTGCTGCTGCTGCGTCATCGTAGGTTTGCAGCTTACAGATACACACCTGAACAGCATACTCAAGATTGCAGCAGCACAGACATTTTGATGCTATAATTCAGAGCAAGAGGTGTCGGTTATTAACAAAGAAGTTGTTAAATAAACAAAATATTGCAAGTGTGCTAATGTTTTAAACATGTTTTTATTTGAAGTTAAAAAAAAACCCCTTTGTGTTTGTGTCCTTTATAAAGTTTATATCTTTGCTACCTGGCATTACATTTTATTACACACATGGCCTGGCCCAACTAGGTCTCATTTATGTCAGATCTGGCCCTCAGTTTGGTGTAGTGGTTAAGTGCGCGGACTCTAATCTGGGAGAACCGGGTTTGATTCCCCACTCCTCCACTTGCACCTGGCTGGATGACCTTGGGCAAGCCATAGCTCTGTACCAGCTGTTCCCTCAAGGACAGCTTGGGAAAGAGCTCTCTCAGCCCCACCTACCTCACAGGGTGTCTGTTGTGGGGAGGGGAAGGGAAAAGGAGTTTGTAAGCCGCTCTGAGACTCCCTTGGGGAGTGGAGGGCGGGGTATAAATCCAATCTCTTCTTCTTCTTCTTCTTCTTCTTCATAATGAATGAGTTCGGCACCCCTGCTGTACATCGTTGTTATGTGTCTGACCTGCTTTCTTTCTCTTTATAGGGAATATTTTCATTCTGTATGGAGCACTCAAATGTTCAGTCTCCAGCTGGATGTCCCTGAAATGGTACAGCCCAGGCAGAATGGGAGAGTGGTTTGTCCTCTTCCTCTGATGGTTGTCATTTCACATGGGTGCTCCCCAGGCTTCTGGCAACTGACATTGCTATTTCTAGAGTTAACCCATTGATTTTTTTAAAAAAAATTGTTACTGAATTGTATGTTGTGCAAGTTTTATCTTTTTAAGGAAACCATTTTAGGTGTGTATTGTGTTTAAATAGCTGTAATTAATTTCAGTATTGACGTTTAGAAGCTTGTCCCATTAGGGAGACCGTATGTACTGAAACAACCTGACCTGGATAGCAGGGTTGTGATGTGGGCAGGCAACAGCAAACCACTCTTGCCTTGAACAACCTATGGGGTTGTCATAAATCAGCTGCGACTTGACAGCACTTTCCTCCACCACCACCATGTACTGACAAGAGAAAAGCAGAGTGGGAAGATGGTATTTGTGAATTTCCTACGTTGTGCAGGGGGTTGGACTAGATGACCCTGGAAGTCCCTTCCAACTCTATGATTCTATGGGGGGAAAAGACTGAGGAGAAACTAGAGCAGAGGCTCTAAGAAGGACAGAAAAATAAAATCTTGCATTAAGAATCCTGATTTATGTTGTCACTTTACCTGCCTCGAGTTAACAAAAGCTTGTTTGTTAACTGCCATGAGTGTTATGGAAAGGTGAGATATAAATACTTTAACAACAATAAGAAGAAAAATGTGAACACTGGAAGGAAGGGACTATAATTGGGATTTGGATCTAGGAATGGAGGATTGTGGTTGAGGCAGTGGATGTCAGAACAGAAATCTTTATTCCAGTTTGTAACCAGCATAAACAGTCCAACCATAGCATATTCCGAGCATACATACATCCAGCACAAAAATAATTCGGAACCATTTTTGGAATAATACAATGCATTAGCCTAGGAGTCTTTTAAATTGCACATTTAAGAAATCTTTCCTAATTCTATAGGCTGTTGCCAAAAATTTGGCACATGCTAATGTCACCTGTGGATGGGTGTCTATCATAAGCATAATACAAATATCAGAGTCTGCAAGGCCTAAGAGTCTTTCCCGTATGGGTTGAATAAATGTGGCTTGCATATTTCGATAGAACTCACACATGAGTGAAATATGGTTGATAGTATCAGCTTGTCCAATACCAGCAGTGGATGTCAAATAACATTGGTTTTCCTTGCTTCAAGTGCTCCAGGACACCACTCACACCATGTGCACCAGGTGTGGTACTTTCATTCCACGAGAATGATCCACCACCCATCCTGGCATGAGCTCAGCATACTCTGGAAATGGAACTAACGGCCAAGATGCCACTATATAGAGGTACTTTTAAATTATTTATTTAATTTGAATCCTGCTTCAATTAATGTTTTAATTGCTCTGGTTTTTATGGTTTTTATGACGTGTTGTAAGCCACCCTGAGCCTGCTTGCGGGGTAGGGCAGGATATAAATCACATAAATAAGTAAGTAAATGTGTTGCTTGTTAAATTCCGCACAAGAAATAAAATGTGTGTGCCAGTTAGCATCAAGATAAGGGTTATCTTTGTAGCAGCTTTTCATGCCTACAATTCAGCAATTTAGAAACAAGAAGTCCTTAAAAAATCTCTTTATATATAGGAAGTGCTAGGTGGTGCCAGGCAATTACTTGGTTGGGAATCAGCTTGAGATGAATAACCATGATTATGTTTGCTATGGGGATTGTACATGCTGAACATGGTACGGGCTCCTTAACCATTTCATCAGGCCTAAATAAACGTGTTCTAGAATTGCCTACCACTTTCTCTACATCTGAATGGCCTTCATGCTCTAAGCAAATTATATCCCTCAGTTAAAGGGACACGGCATTTTCTCCAAGGCTTGTTGGTTACTATTTCCTAACATCAAGCTTTAGTTTGTATTCACTATAAAACAGGGTATTTTTAAAAAATGATGCTCTAACATTATTACAAGCTAGCTGAACCAAGGTATGTATGCCCCAAAGCACATCCAGTATGAATGAAAATGTTCTACAGCAACACTTTTGAAATCTCTGAAGTTTTGTTGTGATCTGCAAGGGATAAAAAACATAAAACTGACCCCCTCCCATATCTCTACCCTCATCATTCCCTACAGCAGTTCCATTGTGTAGCTCTCATCTCTACTTTAAGGGTATTAGATTATCCATCAGTTCATAATCTATTCTGAAAAAAAAACTATGAAAATATGAAAACTCACAATGTACATCGTAGTTCAAACACACATCAGGAAAATATTCATAGGAACACATAGGAGCTATGATACTTAAGAACAATGAATTACCTGTTTGTTAGAGTTCACAGGAATAAATGCTTAAAATATGTTACCCTTGATAGTTCACTACAATTTCATGAAAAGCTTTGAAGACCCTTCCTTGTATAATTACTTTCTTGTAGGAGCACATCATCTTCAACATTTCTTATGTGGCTATTTGTAACAAAACTAATATATCTACATATGTGAGACCTGCCTAGTGCCAAATATGGTTTCTTTTAAGTGCCATAACCACATTATACCAGTTTTGAGGCATCTTCTCTGGTTGCCTATCTCTTTCCAACTTCTGTTAAATGAACTAATTTGTACGAACCCATGCTACAGCTACACTCATTTCTTATGGCGCAGAGGTCCATCAGTGGCTATTAGCCACAAGGGATAGATAGGAACTCAATCGGGGGCAAGTGATGCTCTGTATTCTTGGTGCTTGGGGGAGCAACCGTGGCAGGGCTTCTAGTGTCCTGGCCCCACTGCTGGACCTCCTGAGGGAACCTGGTGTTTTTGGCCACTGTGTGACAGAGTGTTGAACTCAATGGGCCACTGGCCTGACCCAACATTGGCTTCTCTTATGTTCTTAGCTATCTCATTCATCAGGGCAGGTTGAACAGATTGTCAGTAGGGTTAACAGCACTGCCTCAGCAAGAGATTTTGCAGGTGGTGCCCGGGAAGGGTGGAATTTGGGGAGGATGTGATGTCACTACTGGGTGATGCTCTAGGAATTTTCCCTGTTATCTATGGTAGTGAACATAGAGACACTGGGAAATTCCTAGAGTGTCAACATAGAGTGCATTTTCCGGCCCTTTTCTCCTTGGGAACAAACCTAGGGGTTTGTTCATGAGGGTTTTTTGCTAATAGGACCTGCCATATATAACAGTCTCCCTTTGGAGATTAGGAACCTATCTCCCTTGCCAGCCCTTGGGAAGGTGAATATTTTATTTAAGAATGTCTTTGGCTAATTGATGGCAGTTTTTGGTTTTTATAGATGGCCTTCTACATGATGATGTATTACACTTTAGAGGACTTTTTAATTGTGAATCAATTTAGTGCCAATTGTTTTATTCTATGATACTTTTGTGAGCCATCTTGTATCCTCTTCTTAGGAGGAAATGTGGGGACAGAAATGCTTTTAACAAATAATAAACTGAAATAATCTTAGTTTTAGTTTCTCTTTTTTTAATACAAGTGACTTTGGCCTTCTTATATTAATGGCAACTCACAGCATTCTTGAATTTTCTGTAATGTCTACATTGTAACATAAAGTTACATTGGGAGTAATATTTAAAGCCTAGCTTTCTTAGCAATATCCCAATCAATTATTGAAATGTAACAGAACAGTCAAAATCCATTAGAGGATTGTACAGTCATTACATTGTCATACACGCTTCCTGAATGGTCAATTCCTCTGAGCTGGTGAAATGACTACAATGTTAATGAAGTCATCATGCCCTAATCAAAATCTTTTAAAAATGCTAATAAGGGAAATCCACTGAGAAATTATCTGAGGGTTAAATAACATGATCTAGGATGAGAGCCGGTTAAGCTTTGCACCAGGGAGAAGTAAAGACGTTCAACGTTTTGTAGGGTTTAGATTCAAAAGCATGCAAAGAGCAAGAGAAGAAAGCCTTGCCTTTCTTCGTGTTTTCACAATCTGTGTTTCCTGAGCCTGCAACAAAGCTGCAATTGGATATCACTCCATCTTCCTTTAGCCTAATTGGATCAGTCTGACCTGAAAGAGTTAGCCAGTTCCCTGCGGAGAAGTCAAAGACATTTTAGTGCTCCAAATGTATTGGCTGAACCCATCTCCTGGAAGTAAGAACTCCATATATATATATATATATATATATATATATATATATATATATATATATATTCTGGTCTCTGCTGGCTGAGTTAGGGTGTGTAGGAGAGGGGGCAAAACTTCAGTGTAATGGATCTGCTCAGATGGTGACTTTTATTGGGGATACAGTTTTTCTTACATTGCTGGTCTTGTTGCCTTAAATAGATACATTTGTATCTGGGGTCAGATCTCTTGCCTAAGCACCTACCTTATGCACTCATGGCTAAGAGTTTTTTAAAATGGCGGTCATTCAGGATGGTCTGGAGACCATCCCTACAGGCTGATTGCATGCTGGAGGTACGACCTGACAGTGGAAAGTCCAGCATTGGCCCTTCGGCCAGCTTTAGACTGGACTTTCACTACTATCTTTTAAGTACAGATCCCCGATGGAGATCGATGGGCTACTCATGGAAGCGGCACAATTCCCAGATGTTGTGATCAGGACATGCACCCGAAATTCAATTGAAACTGCTTTTCAGTCCGGAATAGCGAGTTGGGTGCTTGACAGCTTTCATCTGATTGCTTTCATCTTCTGCAAGAAAGACTCTAATTGACTTTTTGTGTGAGAGTTTATACCTGTTGGTGTTGATATGCTCATTGAGGCTCATGTGGGAATTGTAATATTATTATTGGATAATTACAATACACTGTTTAAATAGCAAGACTATTGTAAAAATAGAATTTTTTTTGGCATGATGTTGTATATTTTCTGATTATACTATAGGTATGATTAGACTGGTTAGACTCTAACTAGGATAGTTGGAATTGGGTTACTAGGAATGTAGTGTTTCGAATATTGGGCTAGGGTCTTGAAGACCCAGGTTCAAGTCCCTACTCTGCTATGGAAGCTTGATGGTTGATCTTCCACCAATCACACACTCTCTTCCTAACCTATCTCATGGAGTTGTTCTTAGGGTTGACAGACCCCCCCCAATGGAGGCAGGGGGCCCCTACTGCCAGTCCCTTCCCCCTAGCTACCAATCAACTAGCCAGTGGGGGGGACTTACCAGTAGAAAGTCCAGGCCCACCGCTTTGCCACGCTTCATCTGATTAAGGCATTCTAAAATTGACTCTGGAGAGACCCGGTCCCAATCTGGAGCAGTGATCAAAACCTCATTGATTTCCTTTTCGTCGACAGGTCATTCTGAAGATTGGTACACAGCTGCAAAGTGCTCCATCCATCTTGCTGGGAGAATCGTCACCACAGTATCGGATTGACTCCCTGGTCTGACAAGTCTCCAAAAGGCCTTCTCATTTCTGGTCTCCAGTATGGAAGCAAGGGATTCCCAGTCCCGGGTAGCCATATCTTCCTTTTTCTTCCGAATTAAATCCTTAAAAGCTTTTTTGAGGAAATTTTTTTTATCAAATCCTCAGATCTTCTAGTAAGTCTGTAGCGTCGTAATTTAACTCGAATGGCCTTCTTAGCCGACTTGCATTTGGCATCAAACCAATGGTTTGAATGGATTTTCGACGTCCTCCGTTGCTCCTCAATGAATCTCTTAACTATAGAACAACATTCCACAAAAAAGTTAAGTAAATCAAGGTAAAGTGTAGATTGTAACTGAATAGGATTTATCAAAAAAGGTGGCTTGGGGGGGGGGGGGGTTACCAAAATCTAGGCGATCTTGAATTTCGACAACCTGCATGGCATCCACTGAGGGATTCCTGCATGCACATCTGATCTGCTGTATAACATCCCCACCAGGCTTTTATCACAGCTGCCTCCTGTTTATTACCAGTGGGAATCTTTAAAACAAGAAACAATGGAAGATGATCGCCCCCTATGTAATCTCCAATAGCAAACTCTTGCACCAAGGGGAAGAATTCTTGAGATATCAGAAAAAAATCAATAACACTAGAACCCCTTGGGGTATAACATGTGTAATCACCTGATATGTCAGGAGAAACTACACCATTTAAAAAGACCAAGTTCTGCATGAGGGCCAGAGTGGCTAGCCGTTTGCCTGCTAAATTAACCTTTGAGTCCCTGGACACACGATGAAACCAAGGAGGGGGCAAAGCTAGATCATCCAGGTCACCCATCGAAGACAGCAATTGTGCATCAGAGGCACCAATCTTGGCATTCAGATCCCCTCCCACAAGTATCACAGAGACGGGGTGAGTCTGATGAAGTTTCTCGACCGTTCTTTCCAACTCACTCCAATAATCTTCAATCTCTTCCTCTGATGAGAGCGAAGGGATATAATTATTCACCAGGAGTAAGATATGATCGAAGAAAGTGAGTTTCAATTTAATCACCATCTGATATGGTGAAGCCATCAGAAGAGAACACCTAGTCACTGGCAAATTGTTGGAAATCAAACACGCCATGCCAGCCCCGGGGCGTCCAGGGCCTAAACCCTTAATTGCAGCGGAAGAAAAGGCCTGAAAACCAGCCACATTTAAGGCCCCGGTAGACCAAGTTTCCTGCAGCATGACAATGTGATCTGCCAAAAATAACTCAACGATGGAACAATCATGGCTCTTTGCCTTCCACCCATTCACATTCCAGGAGAGAATCTGAAGCTTCTGCGTGCTAAATTGTCAATCTGTCTTTGATTTAGCATTGGATCTCTCGGCTTTATCTGGTATATAGTTTGGTTGTGAATGGAAGGTTGTTATCTCCTCTACTCCCGACTCACAGAGTATGCAGCCATTAACAGAAGATAGAATCGGGTTCTGCAGATGGCGAGACCTCCGCTCAGAACCGTCTGTGATTAGGGACTGCTGTAAAGCAGTTTCTTGAGGAGTATTTTTCCCAGTCTGTTGCTCCCTCATGTTAGATTCCTCTGTCAATGGGGGACCACCCTGAGAATGGTGGACCATGGCTGTACACGCCAGTTCATGGGAAATAGGAGCTCCAGGGTTAGCCCCAGTATCAGTCTTAAATTCATTCACTTAAGTAAACATATGAAGCTACCCTATACTGAATCAGACTATTGGTATCCCTTGGAAAATACCAATACCAATGGGAATGTATTTCTCTAACAGAGGAGACATAACACTGCACAATCATTCACCCCACCTCCTGTTTGTTACCTCCATGCTTGAGAGGAGACCAATGTAATATAACAACAGCGTCTCAGTTATTTGATCTTAGTATTCCACAGTTAAGAAGAATATGTTTACACATGAGTCTCAAGTCTGACATATGTATTTGCCTCTCTGTGTTTTCCCATAGAATTAAATCCAAACAAATGATGACCATGTGGACTTGTTATCTCTGTTTGGTTTTTGCCTCTGTTAAAACATCTTCATTATGTTTAATGATAATCATATAAACCAAGCTTGTTATTTCTGATTCTGATAAATATCTTCATTATGGTATATACTAATTTACTGCCGAACCTCTGCCTATATGTATGGACTGTTCAGTTCCATTTCACTGTATTTGAGGAAGCATGTGTGCACATGAAAGCTTATACCTTGAATCAAACTTTGTTGGTCTTAAAGGTGCCACTAGACTCAACATTTGTTCTATATCAGACCAACATGGATGCCCACTTTGGTCCATTACAGTCATTGTCTATTCAGACTGGCAGTAGCTCTCCAGAGGTCCTTCATAATAACCTGCTACCAAATCATTTAACTGGAGAGTCCAGGGACTGAACCTACAACCTTCTGCATGCAAAACAAGAAGTTCTGCCACTGAGCCATGGCCCTTGTGCATGTGATTACATGTGGCTTTTCTCTCATCCTTACATTACTGGTATGAGTGTCTCCATGGATGAAGCAATCTTGAAATTCTTGCATGTACAATTGTGTTAAGATTATTGTTTTATAGGGCCTTACAGGAAAGAATGAGCAAATCAGCAAAAAAAAAAATGGCGCAGGAAACATCTGGATGCCATCATAGGTGAAAGTAAACTGAAAGTCTAGGAAGTTGAGGGGAACTTCCCATGTTCCAAAATAAAGAATTACTTTCAGAAATTCTCCTACTTGAGTTTCAGTTTTGGTGCCTCAGAGGGCAGATGTACCCCCTCGACTGCAGCTGAACTGTGAGTTTGATGTAATCCAAAACAAGACAACCATTCAAGCATGTAGTGAATATGTTCCCTTACATCGAAGCATGCCCCATATAAAGGAAAACTTTTTAAAATCATAGTGAAGAGGGGACAGAAAGCAAAGCCTTAAATATCCAAAATAGAGAGCAGCCAAGAAAACCCCCATGTCTTTCTGCAACTCACAGAGACTTTGAGAACTTTTTCTAAAAGTAAACAATGGCACAATGGTGGGGAGAAAGACAGAGATTAAAGCAAAGCCTTCTCCAGGAAATGCCAGCTCAGCAGCTACAGTCACGGGACCAGAAACTGCTATTGACTTTTCCAATATGTTGATGGCTGCATTGCACCCTCTGCTAGACCAGATGATGACATTAAACCAAAATCTTGCTGCATTCTAATGGCAGCTGACTCAGATGGAGAACAAAGCAGAACAAAACTCCCAAGCTTTAAAAGAGGTTGATTCCAAAGCAAATGAACTTAAAAAATGACGGGAGAGTGTGGAAAATAAAAGATCCTCTAATGAACATCAACTTTTACAACTACAAATGGAAAGGTCTACATATATTTTGAGATTTCAGGGGGTCCCAGAAAGCAAGGGAGAAAACCTCAAAGAAGTTCTAAGGAACATCTTGGCACCGGTAGCAGATGTAAAGGAGGAATTCCTTTAAAGTGGGATGGATATGGTGTATAGGACCTATCCAGAATACATAAAGAAGAACAATCTGCCTGGTGAAATCTTCGTAAAATTCTTCAAAAGACATATCAGAGATCTGATACTTAAAGCGACAAATGCGACTGCTCTTAAAATTGAAGACAAGGAAATTAAAGTCTTAAAGGACATTCCATTTAAAATAAGAAGAAAGAGGAGGCCATATAAGAACCTAACTACTTTTCTACAAAAAAATTCCACATCGTACAGATGGCTTTTTCCAGAAGAAATCACCTTTAAATTCAAAGACAAGAAAGAAAGAATAGACTCTGCCATTAAAGCAAATGCCTTTTTGGATCAGCCTCAAAACCCCAATAAAGCGTCAGATCCAGCAGAAGAAGATGGAGCCTCACACAACCATAGTGATGGATCATAGCATCATAGTGATGGACCATAGCATCTACATTATTTAAATGATCTTTATTTGTATTTTCTTGATTCTATTTTTTTTCTTTCTTTTTCTTTGCTGGAAACTTAATAAAAAGAAAATTAAAAAAATACATTATCTGGAGAACAATCTGACTCTGAACTGGGGGCGGCAGCCCTAAGAATCCCCCAAAATAAAAGGTAATATGAACTTAAAACAAAACAGATAAGCTGTAAACATCATTCCCTGTGAACACTTTTAAGTATATCTGAATTCTTGGACACTCCCTCTTTGGTGTTAAAACAAAAAAAAAAACCTTTGTTTTAATCTTGCAATAATCCCTCTTTTATACATATATATATATATATAGAGAGAGAGAGAGAGAGAGAGTTTATGGTAACAAAACCTTTGTAAGTGATTTATATCCTTTAAGCAACTGTATAAGTTACTGACTATTGTTTCTTAGGTTTTTAGTGGTTATCTTTACTTTCTCCCCTAGTGTGTAGTTCTCCCCTTCCTTTTGATTTCTTGTAGATTTTAGGATTTTATATATATATATATATATATATATATATATATATATATATATATATATATATATATATAAAATTCTCCTACTTAGCCCTGAATTTAAGAATGAACAATTAAAAAAATGAATAATTAGGCTTACTTTGTTGCAGCATAACTGAGATTATGGACTTTAAATACTCGTTGTACTTTGGCATAATTTTATTTATTTACTTAATTTATGCCCTGCCTTTCTCTCCAATGGGGACTCAAAGTGGCTCACATCATTCTCCTCTCCTCCATTTTACCCACACAACAGCCCCATGAGGTAGATTAGGCTGAGAGAGTGTCATCAAGTGAACTTCTATGGCATAAGTGGGGATTTGAACCTGGTCTCCCAAATACCAACACCCTTAACTACAACACCACACTGGTTCTCAGTTGAAAATACCTTGTATATTTCTCTCCCAAGCCAAATCCCAATATATCTTGGGGTAGAAACATGTCCCATGATCTATATCTATATCTATACCTATATCTATATCTATATCTATCTATATATGTGATACCAGAAGACATTGTGTTTTATAATACACAAATACCCAGAGCCTGAATACACATTTATGCATGAGGTACAGACATACTGTAAATTTTGTTGTTGGTCTGTATCTTGAGATAGAGTAAGTCTCACATATCCTTTTACATTGTAATTTTTATGTTATGGAGAGACTGATGTTAATCTTCCCATTGTTGTCCAAATTTAAACCTTTGGATGTTCATTTGAAATTTGCGGAATTAAGGATTTTAACTTTTTTGTTGGAAGATCGGAAAGAGAGGATATCTTTAGCTGTGGCAAAATTTTGTTTCCTAACTTATATCCTAGGCTGAGGACATACTGGCAGCCTGCCGCGCCTCTGTGGCGCAGCAGACTACGGCGGGGGGAATTTCCCCCGCAGCGCGGCGTTCACACGCCGCCGGAAGGAAGCTGCCCGCAGCGTTCAGACTGTGGGTGGCTTCCTACGGCGGCGGGTGGACGCCACACAGCTCCCCCTGCCTGCACGCATTCACACCCGCTCCGGCGGGTGGAACCAGCGCTGCAGCAGCCGAGCACCACTTTGAAGTGGTGCTCGGCTGCTGCGGGAGGAGCGCGGTGCCAGACGCGATGCATCCAGGCTGCCTCCTCAGGGCAGATGCGGCCGTCTGAACGGCCGCTCTGCCTCCGCTTTTGAAGTGGAGGCAGAGCGGCCGAGACTGCCAATCTGTCCTCGGCCCTAGATAGTAAGTTAATGATAAATTAGCATTGTTCTGTTCCTGCTTTAATGATACATTGCGCTGCTCCCGTTTTGTTTTAATGCCCTTTAAAATATCTACTTAAATTTTATGTATTTATTGGGTATTTTATATCAACATTCCCTTTAGAAATGTTTTATTTTGACTGGTCGCTTGACCGTACTAATAAACTTGACTTGACTTGTTGTTGGTCTGCAATATTTGTCTGTGGTTGTGAGGTGTATGTTCTCCAGATTATCAGGGGCAGTCATGAGTTATCAGAAAGGGAAGTATCTTTTCAGAGCACTTAAAATGTTTTCTTGAAGCAGTGGGTTTTTTTGGGGGGGGCGGGTGGAATTCATGGGGCATTTTTTTTACTCCAAACACAGTTGGTAGGTTTACAAAAATGTTCTAGCCTCTCTCCTACCTCTATGCTATGTGACATTTGAAACCTTTCTCCAGCCTAAAAGGCCTTCCCCAAACATGTGTTCCATCTCCTGGAGGAAGAGCTACAAGCTGGGGAATGCTTCCTTAGGCTGGAGAAAAACTCCTTAGGCTAGAGGAACTTCCTCCAGCCTGAGGATACTGCCCAGTAGTAATAGTAGTAGCAGCAGTAGTAGTAGCAGCACCAGTACTTGTGGTGGTAATAACAGTAGTAATGGTAATTATGTTCATTTCCTTTAATATTAAAAAAAACAAAGCAACGTTGTTTACATGTGGAATGCATTCATATTTTCTTTTCTAGAAAAAAAAATCAGAGAGATCCTCACATTATTATACGTATGCAGACTCCAAGCGGAGGTACCCATCTTTCCATTGTTTTCTTCTTCTTCTTCCTGTATATCAGAAACAGCTCATCTTTCATGCTAATACTGAAGGACAGCACAAAGGATATATAAACCTCTCAGAACGTTGACCTCTTGACAAAATTGAAAAAAAAACCTGAACCAAATCTGACTATACAATTGTAGGAACTGACCTTGTCTGGGTATATTTTATAGCAACGGCTGTAATTATTCCTCAAACACAGGCATCTGGAAATTGCTGTTTCACATTATGCGCAGGAAGAAGCCGCTTGATATTGTGATGCTCGCCGCAGCATGATAAGTATTCCAGCTGGGTCCTGCTCGCACCTTCCAACCTGAATCTATATTTGGTTTCAAGTAGGGTTAAGAATATCCATTAGCAGTGTCCTCATAAATCATTCCCACTTAATATTGCAGGAATGTGGCATGGGTCTATAAAAGGTACTAACAAAGAGCAAAGGGAGACAGATGCATCCACAAAAAACTACAACGGTTGGAATAACTTTTAAAAAACAATCAGAAAGAGGCGAGTTCAGGGAAAAGGCAATCATAGGGCTGTATTCCAATCAGAGTTATATCTTGTGCAGCTGCACTGATTTTATGGATATCCAATAAGTTAAACTGTCAGAGGAATATGCCACAGACTGTAACCTAGCTGGGTGTGGACCCAAGGCTATCACCTGGGTTGAACAATGGGATTAAGCCCAATGTCAGTTTTCAAGGACAAAACAATTGCCATGGTTGTGCAAGACGGTTGGTTGGGATGGAACACACATATAGACACAGAGGAAGCCCAAGGGGGTAGTATAACCCCCAGAGAGAAGACAATGGCCAATGGGGAATAATACATGCACAGAGAGAAGAAGACCAAGGGAGGAGAGAGAGAGAGAGAGAGCCATACAAAGACCAATGGTCCCAGCTACTTTCCTGAAGTGCATGGCAAGCTCCTGGGAAAGTATCTATGGGAGCCATGTTTGGGAACCCTGATCTAACGAACATTGTCAGATAATATTTTTATTTACAAAATTTATATTTGACCTTTCTGCCCTTACAAGGGTCACAAAGGTGGCTAACTTTTTTTTTTTAAAAAAATGCAAGATAAAAACCATGAAAATCAACCACCTCCAAAAGATACATCATTAAAACAATTTTTAGAAGGATTCTTTAGAAAGGGTTAGAATACATATGGAACATAAGAAACATTGGTTAGGATGGAGGAATCACTGAGGGAACCCCAAATGAAACAAAAAAAAAGGCTTCACCTGTTGATGGAAGACAGCAACAAAAGGGGATGGATGAATCTCCCTAGGGAAGAGTTCAAGAACTTTGGTGCCATGATGAAGAAAGCCCTCTTCTGGGTTGCCACCGCTTGCCTGATCTCAGAAGGCAGGGGCACCCAAAGCCTGACCTCAGTTCCGTGGGCTCTTCCCCCAGAGACTCTGAGTTGGAGTCACTGGGCTGGTCAGAGTTCTGGACTGAGAAATACCTGGAGATTTGGAGCCTGAGGAGGGCAGGGTTTGGGGAGGGACTTTAACCAAGTACAGTGCCATAGATTCCACCTTCCAAAGCAGCCATTTTCTCCAGGGGAACTGATTTCTGTCATCTGGAGATCAACTGTAATACTGGGAGATCTCCAAGCCCCACCGGGAAGTTGGCAACTCTAGTCAGAAAGGGTCATGACACATTGCCGTTTGTGTACATATTGTACACTTTCTGTATATTTTCAGCAATACAAAACTAGTATTTGGAATTATTTGTTCACATATTCATGTAGTTTGCTACCTCTCATCCTCACTCGGACCTCACTTGCCCTCTCTGATATCATCATGTCTATATAATAACTGGTTTGTTGGGGTCATCCATTTGATTAATCTGGAAAGGAGATGGAAGCAGAAATTGGGGGGGGGGGGTAGTAGGGTTTTGAGATGCACCAAACAGGATTTAAAACTATTTGCATGAAGTATTTTGAAGAAAATATTTTGTCAGACCATTGGGCTATTAAGGTAAGTATTCTCTGCTCTGACTGGCAGTGGCTCTCCAGAGTTCTCTGTAGAAATTGTTTACATTGTCTGAGCCTTTTAACTGGAGATGTTGCGGACTGGACCTGGGAACTTTTGAATAAAAAAACAGATGCTTTACCACTGAGCTTCAGTTCCTCTTCATATGGGACTTGGAGCAAGAACCAATCTAAGCCCACCCCAGGTGATCAACACCTAGTGGCTTAGGGGCTGGTGATGTGGACTGCCCTGTCAACACACCTAAATGGATAAGCTGCATGGAAACAAGAGCAATATGGGAATCCATCCCTGACACTAAGCTAGGGTAGAGCTGAAGATGGCTGAGAAGTCTTTATCAGGCTCACTTTTGTTAGCTCAGCCCTCCCCCCATGGAGTTCTGAGTTAAAATTAATAATTTAAAAGACAGTGTTGATCAATATACTTGTGGCTCTTGATTCCCAGAACTGTTGCCTGCCTTTTCCTTTGTGTGCAGGTGGGATAGAAAATGGTAAAGTACTCTCCTCTAAGCCATTTTTTGAGCCTGGATTTCATGGCCTCCTTCGTGTCTCAGATACATGCATCAACAACTTCTTGACAGGAGCAATACATCTCTAAGGAGGGTCTGTGTCTAGAGTTGCCAGCCCACTGGTGGGAGCAGGGGGACCCCTACTCTTGCAGGCTCTTGCCCCCCACTGGCCATCCCCAACTGACCTTTTCGGGCCTACTTCCAGTTGGGGGTGATGCTCTGGTTTTTGGGCAAAACTCTATGGTTTGAATCCAAATTTACTATAGAGTTTTGCCCAAAAACCTGAGTGTCACCTGCCAACCGGAAGTCGGCCTGAAAGCAGAAGTAGGCCCAAAAATGCCAACATCACTTTTGGTCTCCCAAAAGGACATTGGGAGACCCCCGCTGGCCAGGTAAGTCGACCTGGCAACCCTAGCTGTGTCTCAGTGAGGATGGCTTTTTTTTTGCAGAAGGTCCCAGGCTCATCCTCTGGCATTGCTATTTAAAAGATGTTGGGAAAGACCTTGGAGAATGGCCTGGGACCTTGGAGAGCTGTTGCCTGACTCAGTATAAGGCAGCTTCCAGTTTGCATTAAAAAAAAGAGTGTGACTTTGGTTTCAGACTGAAAAAGCTCCCCATATCTGTGCAATGTGTATGATCTGTTCCTTTAATCTTATATCAAAAACTGATAATAACTCCAGAGGGTTAGCCTTATTGGTCTATTGCAGCAAAATTAAACAGAAATCCAGTGGCACTTAAAAACAAATAGCATTACTTAAAAAAAAAGACTAAGAACAATACAAAATGGTAAATATATCTGCTATGGACGTCCACCTCCTGCTTCTGATGAAGTAAACTCTGACTCACAAAAACTTATGCTGGAATAAATTTTGATACTCTTTAAAATGCCACTGGACTTTTGCTTATTAATAAGATGACAAACTTTCTTAATGGTAGCCAAGTCTCCAAAACTATATGACTAAAGTCCATTAAACGTTGGAAATTTGCCTGAAACAAATTCCCACTGGAACAAACTTGTCTAGAACTTTTCACCCGCACTGAACCCAGTCAAATACTGTGCTGCCTTCCCTGTGCTGTGCAGCAGATGGACAAGGGTGTATGCAGCCTTGATCTCTCTCCAAGACATGAGGCTTCCCTTTCTTTCATCGCTTTCAGTCCAAGGAATTTCTCGCCTCTCCTTGCAAATATTTCATTTTCCCTTAATTCCTCTGTGCGCATCTCTCAGCGGTACAAGTTTTTGGTTTGGATATCAGAACAGCTCAACATTTTCTAGTGTGCTTTCATTTCTGTCCTTTAGAAAATAGGTGAAGGAAGTTATGGAGGCTGTCGGACAGACTGGCAGCTTGCAACGATATAGTGCCGCCTCTAATTGACCCAGTTAAAAATGTTACGGGACATATCAGCCACACAGCACAGCCTACTGCGGGTTACCCACAAAGACATCCCATGGGAAAGCATCCACCTTATTGTAGCACATCAGCCATGGAGCACACAGCCAAAATTCATGCATGCGCAGAACGGATCTGCAGGTTCAGACTGCCAAATCCATTCTGTGCATGCTCCCCTATGTTAAGACAGCCGGCCATGCGTGATGAATGCGCAAGGAAACAAAAACTCCACTTCGGAGGTGGTGGCTTTTTAATCCGGCTTCAAGTCATCCTCTGACAGGGTGAGTACACTGACAGCTGTGGCTGTGTGAACAGGCCCATTTAATCCATTTGTGAAAGGTGCCTATATCGGCCCAAGCTGCCAGTCTGAATGCAGCTTGTAAATCTACTTCTTGGAGAATTAAGCTATATGTAAGAATTTTATATTGTGACAGTTTTTATTTACTGGCAACCTTGTGTTTTGAATGGCTTGTTCTCTGTTTATATTGATAAGCTTTTAACATTTATTTTATGGTATTGTCTTACTTGTAAGCTACCTCAAGTAGGACTCTAGAGAAGCAGCATATACCGTATACTAAAGCTTCCTATGCAAAACCCATTGGGGTATGTCCTATATACAGTTCTGGGATAACATTCTCCCTCCCTCCACAAAAATTGGGAAATATAACTTTAACTCATGTAGTTTCAATGAGAAAATGATGTCACAATGATATCCTGCAATGCATTCAGAAAGCAAATATGATTTTAATTTTTGCTTGTACACTTCAGTTGTTTACAAATTAATTTAATACAATACAACCTCATTTGTACCAATAAACCTCAAAGAGTGAGGAGGAATATTCAAAGCATTCAGATAATTACCTCTTTGGAGAACTTGGGAATTTTCATAGAGTTGTATTCTGTCCAATTGCCATGACATATCACATAATACTGAACATCTATTAATATTCAAACCAGAACACAGACCATCAGAAGGCACATTTCATTAGACATTAAGAAAAATCCCTTTCCCTCCCATGAAGACCTTCATGTGGTAGAAAAGGCTAACCAACAGAATATTCATACAAAAGGTAGAGAAACCCTGCTGGGTTACTGAAGTCGCACACACACAAACGTCATCTTTAACCATTTTCCTCCATGGCATTAATTCTTTTAAAAAGGCACTTCTAGAAATACTCATTGTTTTCATCCTTGGCTTGATTTTCAGTGGTTCTGTTTTCTGTCAAAAGCAAGATCGTCATCTTTAACCAGGGCTCTTGTAGAAAAAGCCCAGCAGGAACTCATTAGCATATTAGGCCACACCCCTGACAGCACAGCTCATTAACATATTGGGTCACACCCAATGTTCCCAAAAGTGCCGTCATCCAGCCACATCCACCTTTTGCTTCTTATTCTGTTTACCTTGTTGTCAAAACAGTTTTGACAAAACCAATAAAAACATTATTTTCTGCCCCATCTATACAAAACCTTGCCTGAACCAATATCTTATGTCCAACAATTACTCCCACACTGGATTGGAATCAATTCCTAAGGGTTAGGTTCCAATGGAAATCAGGTTGCCTTCCTGCAGAACTAGTACACTGAATATGATTTTTTAGGGTTGCCAACCTACAGGTGGGGTCTGGAGATCTCCTGGAATTACAACTGAGCTCCAAACTACAGAGATCAGGTCAATGGCTGCTTTGGAAAGTAGAGTCCATGGCATTATGCCTTGCTTAGGTCCCTCCTTTCCCTAAACTGCACCCTCCAATCCCAAATCTCCAGGGATTTCCTCAACCTGGAGTTGGCAACCCTAGTTCACTGGCAGAACAACGCTAGGAGCCAGTTTGGTGTAGTGGTTAAGTGCACAGACTCTTTGATTCCCCACTCCCCCCTTGCACCTGCTGGATGACCTTGGGCAAGCCATAGCTCTTTCCCTGCTGTTGTCTCAGAGCGCTCTCAGCCCCACCTACCTCACTGGGTGTCTGTTGTGGGGAGGGGAAGGGAAAGGAGTTTGAAAGACGCTCTGAGACTCCCTCGGGTAGTGAAGGGTGGGGTATAAATCCAATCTCTTCTTCTTCTAGGTTTGTGGATGCACTGGATGGAAGTAGTTTGTGGATTATTTTATTCACGGTACAAAATTTTATTCAAGGTATAAGATTTCATGTGCCACCCACACTTCTTCAGATGGAAGATGTGTGCATGCACACAAAAGCTTATACCTTGGATGAAACTTTGGACTCCAACTTTGTTCTGCTGCTTCAGACCAACACAGCTACCCACCTGAATTATTACACTATAATACTTTTTACAAGCAATTATGTACCAGTGGAGTGGTTACCATGCAGAGTCTGTCCCACAGGTAAAATTATCCTGTGAACAGGTGGTCTTTACCACATAAAAGTATCACTACCATCACAAGATCACCAATCGTTCGAACTCCTCAGAAGCGGAAATCTCTCTTATTAGGAGGTTTAAGAACATCAACTTTGCTGTCCCATTAAAGGCAGATGTCAGGCCAGTGGCAGGAGAAGAGGGACAATAATCTTCTTCAGAAACTCTGCCCATTTTTTAAAAATTTCACAAAACAGGCAATCTCCAAAGTGCAGCTGACCATACTCATTTTTAGTTACAACTCTGTTTCTCTGCAGATGTCCCCCAAAGTGCCCCATGCAACAGTCAAGTGTTCTGCCAACATACACAACAATGAAGCTACTTTTTCAGATTTTTCTCTTACATGGCAGTAAGCACCAAACCACTTTAATACAGACTTTAGACACACATATATTTGCAAGCCATTCCCATCAAGACACAACAATGAACTCAGGCTTCAAACTTACTTTTCTTAAGCAGAAGATGCCATGAGAAAACTAAAGAGATTTTCAAAAATTAAAGATATTGTCAAAACCAGCATTTCCTGGGCTCTCTGCTTTTTTACATCCCCCCCTTTTCAATATTTTTTATAAAAACAGAAAGAAAGGAAGGAAGGAAGGAAGGAAGGAAGGAAGGAAGGAAGGAAGGAAGGAAGGAAGGAAGGAAGAGGTGAGCCCGTTCGCGGGGAGGGCGGGATATAAATCTCAAAAATAAATAAATAAATAAATAGGTGGGGGAGAGAGAGAGAGAGAAAGGAAGGAAGGAAGGAAAAGGAAGGAAGGAAGAAGGAAGGAAGGTAGACAGAGGAAGGAAGGAAGGAAGGAAGGAAGGAAGGAAGGAAGGTAGGTAGGTAGGTAGATGGAGGAGAGAGAGAGAAAGGAAGGGGGAGGAAGAGAGAGAAAGGAAGAAAGAAAGGTGGGGACAGAGAGAGAGAGAGAGAGAAAGACAGAAAGAAAGACAGAAAGAAAGGTGGGGGGAGAGAGAGAGAGAGAAGCAAAAGAGATGGGGAGGCACTTACTGGAGCAGGGAAAACCACGCGACATCGGCAAGCCAAATAGAGAAAGCCTAGCCCCTGTGCTTAATCTCTGGGTGGGGCTTTCTCCTTCTGGCTGTTTGCTCTTAAAAGGAAAGCACCCAGTGGAGCTTTTTCTCTGCAGGAACTTTCCCTTTAAGTGTAAACAGCTCAGGCCGGGCAGGGAGGGGGCGGGGCAGGCTCGGACATTGGCGTTCCTGTGCGTTCCTGCTGAAATCGAGCCCAGTCTTTAACCTTACTGATCTGAGCTCTACTGAACTGGGGGGCAAACTAGGTGGAATGAGCCACCATTTTAAAGAGTGAGTTCATAGCAGAGCAATCCTTTAAACTGTGCTATAGGGGCCCAGTTTTGGTTGAAACCACCCTGGATCAGGGGGAAGAGGGGTCCCTACCCCATTTCCTCCATTTTTCTGACCAGAAATTGTGCCAAGGGACATTATTTTTCTTCATGCATGCACACACATACACATGCACACACACACATACATTGCACTGTTTTGGTTCAGAAAAACGACACTAGGACTAAGGAAGAATCCCCTCTTCCCTTTGTGCCTCAGTGGTCCCAACCACTGAAATTTGGAGAGAATGCCCAGTGCAACCAAAACAGAGTCATACCTTTCATCAAAGTCAATGAGCTCAGAGAATGTAACTCTGTTTAGGATTGTGTTGTCAATCTCATAAGGGAAGGTGCTTTAAAATTCAACCTATGTCCCTGTGATTTTATAGTTCAGTTACCTTTATTGGCTTTAACATAGAAAAAATATACAAATAGATAAATAGATAAAACATAGGCCTGTGATTTTCTATAGAGAGATGTTACTTAATGTTGCCCAGTTCTTGTTTCTGGGCACAGAGCAGGGGTCACCTGGGGGTGGGCGGTATTTGTGAATTTCCTGCCTTGTGCAGGGGGTTGGACTAGAGGACCCTAGAGGTACCTTCGAACTCTATGATTCTGTTTCAAAAGTGCACGTTTTGTTTATGGTTTCTTCACATTTGGTATGAAATGGCACTTTACCTTTCCCCAACCATATTAACAAAATTAGAGAGAAATACTGCTGATGAAAAAGATGCATTTCCCCCAGTTCTATATAGAGATAGAGTTGCCAGGTCCCCCCTGGTCACCAGCCGGGAATGGGGGATGGTGTAAAAAAATAACCTATAATATAAAAATGGTATAAAACTATCCAAAGAAATGGTAACATTTATCCAAGAAGATATAATGAAAATGGTCTTCCTGGCCATATCCCCAAATTAAAAGGAAATTAATAGGAATGAAAAATACATATCCATATATCCCTAATGTTGTGCTAAAAGAGATCCCTAGTTGTCATCTGAAATGCAGTGGGACTGCCAGACCTCTGAACCCCTACCCATTAATTATAAAAGCTTTTCTAGTTTGCCAAGTAAAAGCATCTTTTTCTGTGCATATCTGATTAATATTTTCAGTCATGCACACAGATGCTGCTATAGTCCCCCCCCCCCCCCCACTGAACAAGTACTCTGGGGACCTTTTTATGTCCACAGTAAGCAATGCAAAATGTGCAATATGGACTGCAGATAAAGCAAATGCCTGAAGGGTTGACTTTGTCATTTGAGATGAGACTACAAGATGATACTCAGGAATCTTTATTTTTTTATCTCCTTTAAAACAAAACTGTAGAGATATGCATGGACAACCCGCAATGCCATAGATCAAGAGTGGCATCTGTTCTCTATAACTGTATGGAAGGCAGTAGGAAAGAAAATCCATTGACTGTCTGAAAATTGCAGCTGTGCAGGGTTAGAGTGACCCATTCAGCACTAGGGATGAAGGTACGAGGCAGGAATTAACAGATGACTGCTTTTTACATGGGCAGTTCTATGTGGCCTGCTCCGGAGTGAGCTCACCAAGCAGCCTGTTGATCTCAGCACCTGAGGGCAGAGCCTCTAATATGGTCTACAGAGAGGTCCTTCAGTGGAGGGGAAAAAAAAACAATATGTATGTCTCACTTTGTTTTTTACACTACAATCTTCTCCATTAGAATTCCGACAACAAATGTTACATTTCAAACTTCATATCATCAGTATTATAACTGGATTTACGGAATTTAAATACCGTAGCAAAGCACGGGTGTCAGGCTAGTAATAATATAAGAGAAGCCATTTTGGATCAGGCCAATGGTCCATCTAGTCCAACACTTTGTGTCACACAGTGGCCAAAACTCAGGTGCCACCATCATTCTGTTTGATTAATAGTTTTAGTGATAGTGCCGAAATCCATATGCAAGCTAGTCACCAAGCTTAGAAAACTAGAGGTGAGCTGCTGCTGCTACTGCTTCTTCTTCTTCTTCTTCTTCTTCTTGTGACATACATTTGGATGTATGTTTGTTGCATTTTTTTCTCTTAACAGTATTCTTTATAATAGTTATCATCACACGTGTTCAGATTCTTTATTCATTTCTGTTGCCAACAGGAAACATGTTCTTAATTGTGACCTAATTTTCCATCCCATTGCCAAATTTCAGGAAGACATAAGAAAGTGTTTAGGAGGCAATTAAATGCCAAACAGATTTCTTGTTTTAACTTTATATTCTTCTCACCCACTGGAATAAAAGTCTTGGGAACTGTATCCTTCACCCAAGGGATATGTCCTGCCAAGTTCCAGATAGAAAAAAAAAAAAGAAACAATTCCCTGTTTTATAGACAATTAAATTTCTCTCTTGCATAATAGGCACAGAGAGGCATTCGGAGCATCCCAAGAAAGGCAGGCAGAGTTATGCAGTGGTCTCCAAGGCTTTAATCTGATACCTCAAGAAGACACACTCTACAACTATACTTCCTCACACACTGCTTAGTAATTGCAAGCAAAAGCCATGCAAACCAAGCATCCAAGAACCCTTTGCTCACACTTTCCCAGTTGGAAGAAGGCAACCAATGAGGACCGCCCTAACCAGATGCTCAATTGTCAACATTTTGTCTTTTCAAACTGTCCTTCTTTCTGCACCTGCCAAAAGACCAGCTCCCACCTAGCCAAGTGCTGCACAGCAAAGTCATGGCAAGCCAAAGACAGCAAAAGAAGCTTGCAGGCACAGGCCAGGGCACCGGCAACTGGGCACAGATAGCTCAGGAAGATAACAAGGAGAGGGCTCTGCCAAAGTGTCGGTTGTAGTTAACACTGAGGTTGAGATTCAGGAGACCTTTGTCTGTGTTCCAGTTCATGCAGGACAGCAGCAATTAAACTGCCTTTGGCCAGTAAAAATATCTGCCAGTCTGTGTACACACCGTAACAAAATAGCATTCACAGCAGATTTACCATCATCTGCACTGAAATCTCCCTGCCACCTGCTTAATTCTAGAAGGAAATTTTCAGGAATCATTTTCTCACTTTCATTCCCCATTCTGGATCTTCATAGAACAAGGAGGTAGGCATTCAGTTGAGGATAGCAACGGGACAGTATGGTCCAATCTGCACTGGTCTTTCCTGCCACTGTGTGACCGACCCCACATCGTCTAACAAATTTCTCTCTGCATCTCATTCCACATCTGTTCTCGTATTGCTTCGCCTCAGCATTGGCTGTCTGCATCACTTTACTGCCATTTAGTGGCCACTCCGAGGTCACTATGGTGCTGCACCACGTTGTGTGGATTTGGTTTTAAGGTGGTTTAATTACTCCTCCCCGCCCCCCCCCCCCCAAGCTGCTGTGAGCGGTGGACAACTGGAGCCAAACTCCCCCCTCATCTTTTCTAAGGAGATCCGCAAATTGTTTCCACAAAGGAAACAAGTTAGCTGAAAATCCAGTTGTCCATGTTTAAAAGCAGCCAGGAAACATTTTTCTGCAATCATTTTTTTTTGGGGGGGGGGGGTTGGAAGCATGCCCACCCCTAAGCCATTTGTTATTTCCTGGGGCAGTCCCCAGAATGCCCTGCCTGGCAACTGCCGGGTGTTTTGTCTTTTTTACCCAGCTCATTTGGTCCTTCCTGCCCCCCTGTCTCTGCTTCTGCCAGGTCACCTCCCCTTTACTTTCGGGGGGGGGGGGGGCACAGGTGCCGTTTCCTCCCTGCAGTACAGCACAGTGCAGTGCCCTGCTGGCACCCCTGGGAAGCTGCTCCTCCCCCTCTTTTGTGTGCTCTCCCTAAACATGATGCAGACAGCAAGCTTTTATACTGAGCCAACTGGGAGGCAATGGAAGTCGGCACCACAGCTGAAAGAAGCAGAAGATGCAGTTTGAGCCTATGACATCTGGCACTCTCATATACCCCCTCATCTGTCACAACCCTCCCCCCCCCAGGAGGATGGGGAGCTGAATTTTCCCTGCCATCTTGGACTGCATACTGTTTTATTTATTGTTATGTTTTTGAGAGGTCTTAACTTAAATTATTTATTGTATGCTATTCTGTTGTAAGCTTCCCTGAGCCCTACTTGTAGGGAAGGGTGGCCTTGTAAATCTAATTTAATAAATAAACAAACAAACAAACACACACACACATACATACATACATACATACATAAATAGTTAATCTTTTCTGGGGCAGAAGTTCTACCCAAATAGATAGAATTCAGTCATTCTCTGTGAGGTTCCTGATGACCATGTTTTGGACTCCCCCATTCCCAACCCTCTCCTGCTGATCACCGTGCTGGATTTCCTTGGTGCCAGTTTTCTCTCCCATTTTGTCTTTTAGGGGTGGAATTGTGATCCAGTGGAAGAACCTCTGCTTTGCATGCAGAAGGTCCCAAGTTCAATCACCTCCAGTTAAAAGAGCAAGACAGTAGGTGATGTGAAAGATCTCTAGAGGGTTGCTATCAGTCTGAGTAGACATTCCTGTTCTTGATGGACCAATAGTCTGATCCAGGGCTCTTTTGCAGCTGGAACGCACCAGAACAGTATTTTGGCTGGCGTTCGAGACCACCCCGCCCCTCCCTGCCGGCGGGGAAGAAGTATGGGTGGCACATGAAATCTTATACCTTGAATAAAATTTTGTACCTTGAATAAAATAGTCCACAAACTACTCCCATCCAGTGCATCCACAAACCTAGGGTTGTGTTCTGCCAGTGAAGTAGGGTTACCAATTCCAAGTTGAGGAAATCCCTAGAGATTTGGTAGTGTAGCCTGAGAAGGGTGGGGTTTGGGGAAAGGAGGGACCTAAGCAAGGCATAATGCCATGGACTCCACTTTCCAAAGCAGCCATTGACCTGATCTCTGTAGTTTGGAGCTCAGTTGTAATTCCAGGAGATCTCCAGACCCCACCTGTAGGTTGGCAAACCTAAAAATTCATATTCCGCAGACTAGTTCTGCAGGAAGGCAAGCTGATTTCCATGGGAACCTAACCTTTAGGAATTGATTCCAGTTCAGTGTGGGAAGAATTGTTGGACATAAGATATTGGTTCAGGCAAGATTTTGTATAGATGGGACAGAAAATTATTTTTTTATTGGTTTTGTCAAAACTGTTTTGACAACAAACAAGGTAAACAGAATAAGAAGCAAAAGGTGGGTGTGGCTGGATGACCACACTTCTGGTAACATTGGGTGTGACCTAATATGCTAATGAGCTGCACTATCAGGGGTGTGGCCTAATATGCTAATAAGTTCCTGCTGGGCTTTTTCTACAAAAAGAGCCCTGGTCTGATCTATGTTCAGGTTATGATACAGTCTTAGAACTAAGGGAGATTTGAAAGCACTTACTGAGTTCCTTACCATTTGTGTTGATCTTGGCAGGGTATCCTATGGGGCCCTTGAACACAGTAGAGGGCAAATTATGATACCTTGTGAGGCTTTTAAGACAGTAGTTAAAGGTGTCCATCATAAGGCCTGTAATGAACTAGCCAGCAACCACTCAGAATCTTCTGGATTCCTGGTTAGGATAAAATAACATTTCAGGCCTTATGTTTGACCATGAATATGGGGAAAACATACTACAATTGATTCCCCCGATATACATGATTGCCATTTTGTCTGAAAGGTGTAACACATGTACATTCCACCTTCAGAATACATATAAAAGAGACCTGATTTTTCATGTGATGTAAAATGGCTATTGTGTGTATTGGGAAGATCATGTGTAGTGCATTCTCTCTGTACTTGCAGTCAAATATAGCACTTGAAAAGGACTAAAGAAACTCATCTATCAAAAACATTACAAAAAAGTGACCAGAGTGCTTCTGTATTTAGGAGTCTTGTTTTAGCTCTACTCATACTCTTTACATCTTCAAAGATGCAAAGGGACAGTTTATCTTTAAGTATTAATGAATTCCTCCTTAATCCATGTTAGAGTTTGCACACAGTTCTTAACGTACAAAGATAAAGATTACATACTGCTGTTGAATTCAAACTAAAAACAGTGAGAGAGATGGAAAGTTGGGGTCAAAAATGCAAAGCTAAAAAAGATCCAAGTGAGCAATGAAAGTGAGCAAACACAATTACACATAAACATTAAAGGAATACATAGGACTGAGATCAGTGATCAAGCCAGATTAAACATGTCACAAGCAAAGAACAGGTCACAGGTTGTTGCTGGATACCAAGGACATGATCCAGCCACAATCAAGCACTAGAGTTGCCAGGTCTGAGCTGGAAAATTCCTGGAGACTTTGGGGGTGGAGCCAGGAGAGGGAGGGGTTTGAGGGAGGGGCCTCAGCATAGTACAGTGCCATAGAGTCCAGCCTTCAAATCAGCCATTTTCTCCAGGTGAGCTGATCTCTGTCAGCTGGAGATCAGTTGTAAAAGCGGGAGATCCCCAGGCCCCACCTGGAGGCTGGCAGCCCTAAGAAGCACCCTGCTGGATGAGGCCCAAAACCAATCTGTGTTGTTGTCAATGGTCAACTTGTATCCATTGTTTCTTAAGCTCCATTGAGATATCATAGCCATTACCCATTTAACATACGTGGTCTTAACAAATTTATCTAGGCCCCTTGCAAGGCCATCCAAGAAACAAGCCATCACTACAGTGAAATGCAGGAGTTAATGATGCATTGTGTGAAGAAGCACTTCCTTTTCTATTCCAAAATGGTGCTTTTTAATGGAGTCTACTCATGTATTCCACTGCCAGTCATCTGGTTTGAGTAATCCAGTGCTGGGAAATGAAGGGATGCCCATGCATATATGAACCAGCTTGATGAGGTTTAAGATCCACCCTTGCAAAATCTCTAACTGCCAATATAATCATGCTAATGACTACAGTGATGTACATTTGCATATGTCTCTATTTTAGGTCCATCCCTGGAAAAAATATATATAGATTGCAATCCAAATGAAAATAAACATGTGAAAAATCCCTTTAGCTAAACCATTTATTTTGTATCCATTCTCGTGGTTTAATGCTATAATTGATTCCGATCTGCCTGGCATGCTTCTGTGTGCTATAATTTTTTTCCCCTATGAAAAGCAGACATTGACTGAATTATGGTCTTTCATTTTGTTTATTTGAGAGCCTGGAATGGTGTTTAAGCTTAGGAACTTTACATATTCATGAGTTACTAAATACTCTCAAAAAGCAAAATTAATGTCATTTTTTTGGTGTTTGGTGTACTTGAGCATGCTTTCTAAATTCATCATTTCAGTTTCAAATATTGCAGCCTGCTTTATTTTAATTGCTGAGTACTCTGACCTGAGTCTTGTGGGGTAGTTCCGCAAATGTAAGAGATGTTTCATTAGGAACTGCACTTAACAATTAAGCATGTGTTTTGCTAGCTGTTATGTTCACAGTAACTTGCTTCGTCCTTTCCAAAACACTGACAGTTTCATTTGTGCTTTGAAATATTAAAACTGCCATAAACCAAACACCTAGCCATCTGTCTACATCAGTGCTTAATGTGATTGCCCTCTTGAAACTTGCACATATGCCTGAACCCTTCAAAGGTAGCTATACCTCACTTGAGCTCCTCTGAACACATCCACAAGCCTTTTCTGCCACACTACTGTGGAAACACCACACAACACCTGGAATTTTGGGTAAGGACTTCCAGGGCAGATATATGAATTCCAAGACAAGCCTGTTCTTGAAGACAACTGTCCCAGTACTGGTAAAGAACCAAGTGGTGGTGATAATAAGAGAAGAGAAACCTCAGGCCAAGAGATTTCAGCTTCATTGTGGAAGGAGGAAAATGAGGAATGAGCTGGACATGGAAAGGGAAGTCTGAAAGACATGGAAAGGGGAAGACTGAAGCTGCAGGCAGAAAGAAGTATATGTAGAGTCTGGTTAAGAGCTGCCACCACCCATAACATTCCCTCTTCCCGCGCTCATACTACCCAGACTCAATCCAAACACCATATTTACATGTTTACATGAGCAGGCCAACAAGTTAGTTATTTCTATGGGCATCATGATTTTTTAAAATTATTTTCCTTTCTGCATATGTATATCCCACACTTCTTACAATGATCTCAGTATACATGACCTACTACCAGTTGTATTTGTTTATTTAAACAACCCTCAAAACAACTCTTCAGGACACATCAGGCTAAACAATGGCCTAAGGCCAGAGTTTCCTTTTCCTTCTGCACCTGCTTCACTTATAACCATGACTCTGACCTGGCTTCCCAGGCCCTCAGATTATTATTAGGCCTCTAGCTCCCCCATGGTAGCCATCTCTGCAGAGATGGGAGTATTTTGGAAGGAGACAGAGGTGAAGAAAACACATTCCTCCAGTCTTCCTCCAATTTGAGTGGCTCCTCCATTGGATGGAGAACCTGTAAAGTTGGAGGAAGTCTTCTTAACCTGGAGGAATGCGTCAGCCTTTGCTTAGTGGAAAAGTAAGATGTAGGTCATTGTGTATCATATGGCTCTTGCACGTATGTATATTTTTCGTACATGAGTCTTAGTTGCAGGTGTAGGTGGTTTGTACTGAAGTCCTAAACAGAGTTATACCATTCTGTATCATTTGAACTCATTAGTCTTAGAAGAATGTAACTCAGCTTGGGGTCAATGCTCCCTCTAAGCTGTGGAGTCTTGTGAGCAAAAATTCTACTTTCTGAGCTACCGGCATTAAAGTTGTGAGTGGGTGATTTGGCTGCTACATAAATTAGTTTGCTCTGGAGCCATCCTTCCTGCGCTAAGACAAAAATGTGTGAGCCAGAGGCTAAAAAACTGTGAGCTGGCTCACACTAACTCAGCTTAGAGGGAACCCTGCTTGGGGTGGTACTGTTGCCCACTAATGTGCAGTATAGACTAAGAATCGGACCCATTTTTAAAAAAACAGATTTTTAACAGAGCTACTTCAGTTTACAAGTATTCCTAACTGAAAGTTATACATTTACATATAAATAGCAGAAGAACTTTCTATTTGAAACTGTAGTATTTATCCACCCAAGATATACTAAAGAAGCCAATTGTCATCCAATATAAACTGAAAATAAAATGGGATTAATACAGGTTGGAAAGATGTCTCCACTTATGCATATATTAACGGCTTTTCCTCCTAACAGAACCTGATCTTTTTTTAAAAAATCCCCCCCAACCAAACACAAATAAAAAGTGGGACTTTTTTATATATATGGAAGCGGATGCATCCAAGTACTGAGCTGACCCCAATTAAGTAAGGATTAACCTTTCTAGTGCTAGCTAGCTTGTTATTGACTTTTATTACTAGAGAACATTAACAGCCAAGGTTGTGGAAAATCACTGCTACTAGTTACTGCATAAGAGTCTCTCTTTCTGTTGCATCCCCTGAACCACAGCTGCTCCCACTAGACCTGTTTGCTGGATTTGTCCTCTTGTAGATAAATTCTGGATACCTCACCTTTTTTCTTCACTTCCCCTGTATTGCTATAATGAGGTAGTAAGCTCTGAGATCTGAAACATACCAGAGCTACTCAGAATTCTCCAAGTATGGACACATTCAGAATAAATGTTTGCCACTCACAACTGTGATAGGTTTAAAACAAACATACTGAAAAAAACGCTAACATTTCAACTATTAACATGCAGCCAGAGGTTGAATTTTTGGAAAAAATTCCATTTGATCTCCAAACACAGTCCACTTTTCTATTTGTCCCTTCAGTGACTGAGCAGCCCAAGTAGTGTATATTTTTCCCTTTAAAGTAACTTTGGCAGTCCCACCCTATGTCAGTAATATGTAATAGCTATTTTCTCAGCACAAGACCTGAGGGAAGGGTTACAGTCTCCCTTTAATTTAAATGACAGAAAATGGCACTTGCGACTTTTTAAAATTCAAAAATAACAGAAGATTTTACTTAACATCAAGGGAAAAGGTCAGGTGAAGTCAGGGGTTGAAATTTCTGAGGTAAAATTAGTTTTTGCACAGACGTTAGTTCTTACGTATAGGCTAATGATAGTTTCATAATCTTTTTTTTTGCAGTTTCTTAAAACTTTATATTGAGAGATTTTTGTTCCAGAATTTTTCCAAACTCTTAGTATTTCTCTAACTATTTTGATTTCCCAGAAGGCTGGTGCATCTTTTTCAGTACCCAAACCCTTTCTCTTGAAACACCAGTTTTTGTCTGACTCTTTAGGTCTCTCCACACAGTTTTTAACCACACCAGACCAGGGGTTTCTGCACCCTTCCGAGATATCATACAATCATAAAGTTGGAAGGGATCTCCAGGGTCTTCTAGTCCAACCCTTTGAACAATGCAGGAAATTCACAAATACCTCCTCACCACATCCCCAGTGACTGCTGCTCCATGCCCAGAAGATGACAAAAAACCTCCAGGATCTCCAGCCAAACTGGCCTGGAGAAAAATTGCTTCCTGACCCCAAAGTGATGATCAGCATTTCCCTGGGCATGTAAGAAAAAGCTACAAGAACTAAGCACTGATGCAACCCTTCCTGCCCACCCTCTCATGATCTGCCTAAATTTATGGAATCAAAATTGCCATCAGATGGCCATCTAGCCTCTGTTTGAAAACCTCCAAAGAAGGAGTGCCCACCACCTTCCAAGGAAGCCTGTTCCACTGAGGAACCATTCTGTCAGGAAGTTCTTCCTAATGTTTAGCCAAAAAAACTTCTGAATTAATTTCAACCTGTTGGTTCCAGTCCAGCTTTCTGGGGCAACAGAAAATGACTCCGAACCATCTGTCCCTATCATATAAAAGCCAGGTGGGGTGTCAACATTCCATGTGCTCTCATTGGCTGTAAAATGCTCTCTCTCAGCCATTGCCCCATCAGTTGCCACTAAAGAGTACTCACATGCCATTGGCTGGGTGCTGGATCTGCTGCTCTTCCCCACCCACTCCCCTTTCAGCCACTGTTTTCTGTCAGAAGCACTGTGTCTCACGACGAAGACACTTCTTTTGCTCAGCTCCTGTGGGGGACCAAGTTTTCCCTCAGTGGCTGTTGTGAGGAACTCATAGGGTTGCCAGCTCCAGGTAGGGAATTCCTGGAGATTTGAGGGATGGAGCCTGGTGAGGGTGAGGTTTGAGGAGGGGTGGGGCCTCAGACAGGTACAATGCAATAGACTCTGCCTTCCAAACCAGCTGTTCTCTTTGGGGAATCTCCTCAGCATCCAGTTCTCTCAAGATTCTGTCTGTTCAGCTGATGCTGACCAATCAGATTGCCTACAAGAGCCTGTCGCTCAAGGCTCTTTAGCTTTGGGAAATATTAACCCTTCACAGTCCCATAGTCATATATACAGTACTTTTAAGCCTCTTAAAAAGTGCATCCATCACAGTAAGAAACCTGCATCCATGAATGGAGTGACTGTATGAATGAAGTGACAGCAAAATTGATATGGAATGTATCATCAAGTCACAGCTGACTTATGGCAACTCCATAGGGTTTTCAAGGCAAGAGATGAACAGAGATGGTTTGCTATTTCCTGCTTCTTTGTGGCAGTCCTGGGCTGCGATCACATGTACCTTTAGATCCAACATAGGTGCAAATGCCTGACAGATCAAAAGGGAGCAGTCAGGCAGCAACATCTGGGAAACGTCCCGCAGTCAAGCCGTGCTACTCCACCACGGAAGTGGAGTTAAAAGACACTGGGGAAAGTCTGGTCCTAATGCTTGCTGATGGGCCACAGATGGGGCCACAGATGGACTTTCCCCTGTCTGATCATTCAAGCACACTCTCATGCTGTTGAAATGGTCTGATCATGCCATCCCAACTCCATGCCATGTTCCCCCCCTTCACAGTATGTGCATCATTGCATATTCAATAGGAGGCCCTCAGTGTGGAGGTGCAGTTCCTCAATTCCTCACTTATGTGCAAGGGAAACAAATGGCAAAAAAGAGAGAGACTTATCCAAATGGCAAAAAAAGAGACTGTCTGATTACACAGTGATGGGCTGCGCTCGCAGCTTCAAAGGGCTGTGTGATCTCACAACTGCATATCAAATTCCTCTGGAGGAAATAGTCTCTCTTCCCCTCTGCTTCAACTGGGACGTGTGACCACAGCCCTGGACTTCTTTGGTGATCTTCTATCCAAGCACTAACCCAGGCTGACCCGGCTTGGCTTCTAAGATCTGATGAGATCAGGCTAGCCTGGGCCAACTGGGCTATACATCTTTGGATTAAAGTTGTTGTTTGACAAGACCCGTATACTAGCCTGGATCCAACCTTGTTAAGAAAACAAATTCCATTACACTTTCATAAGAAGTTGTGGCATTTTTTGCCCATTCTCTTGTTCCATTGCTGAACTTCCCCAATTCTGTTGCTTTTGAAGATCCACTGACACCCTGGAACAAAATTGTACAGGTTAAGTGGGCTGCACTGGGAGGGAGGAATCTGCTATATGGCTCACATCCTGATAAGAACGCTTACGGACACTTCACTTTTCTTAATTGTATAGTTGGGTCCAGGCCACTATGCTTAAATAGGATCTTGGGAAGGTGCCATGGCTCAGTGGTAGAACGCCCACTTTATATGTTCAAAACTCAAGGTTATTTATTTGTTTAGTGACTATATCTATACCACTTGCCAGCATGGTGCAGTGATTAAGAGCAGCAGACTCTAATCTGGAGAACCGGGTTTGATTCCCCACTTCTCCATATGAAGTCTGGTGGGTTACCTTGGGCCAGTCATGGTTCTCTCAGAACTCTCTCAGCCTCCTTTACAAGGTGCCTGTTGTGGAGAGAGTAGAGATAGACACAAACTGGCTGTGAAAGGTTCGTAACAAATTTTGGCCAGTCTGTGGCTCACAAAGTGATGTTCATGAAAAACCAGCATGAACTGCCATGAATTTTGGTGCAGTTCGTGGTGGTTCATAAAGAGCTCTTCACACACACAAAAAAAGCAGCTGAGTGGTGGGGTGCTCAGCTGTTTGGAAACCCCTGCTTTCTGATCCCCATAAAAAGCTACAGGGAGCAGAAAGCAGGGGCTTGAATTTTGTGGTTCAACCACAAACCAAACTGCAAAAATGTGGTTCATGCCCAGCCCTAAGGGAGAGGAAGGGGAGGCAATCATAAGCCTCTTTGAAACTTCTTAGGGTAGAGGAAAGTGGGTATAAAAACCTACCATTCTTTTCTCAAAATGGGGAATCAAAGTGGCTTATGAGTGGGAAGGGGGCCATGGCTCAGTGGTAGAGTTACTACTTTGCATTCAGAAGGTCCCCGGTTCAGTCCTCAGCATCTACAGTTAAAATGATCAGGCAGACCCTGACCTAGAATAGCCCAGGCAAGCTTGATCTTGCCTGATCTCTGAAGCTAGGCAGGGCTAACCCTGGCAAGGATTTGGATGGGAGACCTCCAAAGAATACCAGGTCCAGGAGGCAGAGGCAGGTTATCAAACCACTTCTCTGAATATCCTCTATGCCCCAGTAGGAGTCACCAGAGTTTGCCATGACTTCCAGGTATACACACACACATGCATGTGCATACTCTCACACACACAAATGCAAAAAAAAAAAAAAAAGGATCAGGCAGGAGGGAATGTGAAAGATCTCAGCTTGAGGCTTTGCTGGGCAGTAAATAAAACTGATCTTGATAGACCAAGGCTCTGACTTGCCTCTTGTGTGTTCATCCCCCAAAATTATATTCAGTTCCTAAATGATATTGCCTTCCTAGCAACTTAGTCTGAAAGGACATTGCCTTCCAGTAAGGCCATAATTCTATCAAGTTCTTGTATTTATTCAAACTCCTAAAGATACATTTGGAAAGATAAACATGCTAATCCCAATGTGCTAGTTAAATTCCAGTAAGATAATTACACTGTGATAGTGCTTACATTAATGTCCTTTTTCCCCTCCACCTTTTTTTAAAAAATCCAAATTAATAAGGTTACTAACAGAACATGACTGCAATCTTGATCACATCTGTTAACTCCTTTATTATCTGTACACCAAATTGTTGCTATTTACATAACTGCTGCCAATTGCATTGTATTTTATTGTATTAACTATATTTGTATGTACTGATTTTAGTGTTGTGAGCCGCCTAGAGCCACTTGTGTTGGTCAGGCGGGATATAAATCTAAATAAATAAATAAATAAATAAATAAATTCCCTGGCCAGGTAAACTTTGCTGAGGTCAAAATTCATTTGGGAGCTTTAAAATTGCCTTGTGATTGCAGGATAAATTCTCTTGCCACCTGGCTATCAGAGGTACTTTCAAATGAATGTCCTTCAACCTGAATCAAACTGAACAACATAACTGGACTTGATAAAAATGTATCCTGTCAGTCTGAACCAACCGATGGATTGTAGACTCATGGCATGATATCTCGTTTGAAACTAATGTGCACATGTACACTACTTAACATCAATGAGGTCATTCCAGCATTTGGAATCATCTCCACTTGAGTTGACCAAATGATGATATGGCATAGACACTTTCTCCGTCTCATCACTCCTTCAGTCTGGTGTAGTAGTTAAGAACAGTGGACTCTAATATGGAGAGCCGGGTTTAATTCTCCACTCCTCCACATGAAACCTGCTGGGTGACCTTGGGCCAGTCACAGTTCTCTTAAAACTCTCTCAGTCCCACCTGTCTCACAAGGTGCCTGTTTGGTGTAGTGGTTAAGACTGTGAACTCTAATCTGGGAGAATGGGGTTTGATTCCCCACTCCTTCACATGCAACTGCGGGTGTGACCTTGGGTCAGTCACAAGTTCCTTCAGAGCTGCTCTCTCAAGGGCAGTTCTCAAGAGAGCTCTCGCAGCCCAACCTACCTCACAGGGTATCTGTTGTGCGGAGGGGAAGGGAAAGGAGATTGTAAGCCGCTCTGAGACTGTTTCGTGTAGTGAAGGGTGTAAATCCAATTCCTCCTCCTCCTCCTCCTCAGCAACTTAACTTAGGCCCCGGCCACACACATGAGATAAAGTGGGGAGGAAGTGAGGTTATTTGCACTGGATCAATTTGACCCACAGTTGTGCGGTCACACAGTTCTGTGAAGCTGCGGGCGGAACATGCCACTGTGTGATCAGACACAATGGCGGGCGAGTTGGAGTGGGTGGGGTTTTTTTTGTTGTTTGTTACCAATTTGCTTAAATGGGGGATCGATGAATTGCATCTCCACCCTGAGGGCTTCCAATGGCAGTATGCAATAATGCGCATACTGAGAAGGGGGGGGGGGAACAATGGCATGGCGTCGGGATGGCCTGATCAGACTATCCCCGATGCCACAAGTCCGCGCTGGAGCAATCACACGGGGAAACTCCATCTGTGGCCTGCAGCAACCCGTTTGATACTGGAGTTTCCTCAGTGTTTTTTTACTCCGCTTCTCTGGCAGAGCAAAATGGCTTGCTGACGGGTGCAGGAAACTTCACAGATGTGCTCGTGTGATCGCGCCCTTAAAATCCGGCTGGGAGTCATGCCTATCACACAGCTAATTCTGTGTGTGATCGGGGCCTTAGTGCCATAGTTCAGTGGTAAAGCTTGCATGCAGATGGCTCCAGGATCAAGTAACCAGTTAATCCCAGGTAGCAGGTACATGGAAAGACCTCTACCCACAACCATGAAGGGCTGCTGGCATGGTTTATGGATCAAAAGCTATCAGTCCAACAACATAGGCTCTCACACTAACAACCTGCCTCACCAAGAGATTGGATGATGATGCATCTCTGAGACCAAGAATTTAAAATGAAATTGACCAAGGCTTTCTTAGCTGCAGTGGTCCCACTTTCAAGAAATATAGAATAACAATAACAAAAGGCATGGAGAGCAAGGGAAGAGGAGGTGACAGAAGAATGCCACTGAATAATGAACATGCCCAACAGTGTAGTTGTTATAATTTATGTATTTACACTCCACTTTTTTCCCCAATGGGGACTGAAAGCAGCTTGCAACATCATTCCACCATCTCCATTTTATCCTCATAACAACTCTGTGAGGTAGGTCAGGCTAAGAGACAACAACTGGGCCAAGGTCTCCTAGCAAACATCTACAGAAAAGTGGGGATTTGCACCTGGTTCTCCCAGATCACTCTACCCACTGTACTATGCTGGTTCTCTACAAAAGCAGCACATGCAACTTAACCTGAAAAAAAGATAACTCATTTTGGCCCAAGGCATTGGGATCACACGTGCAAGATTAGAAACTACCTGGCTTTCCACAATGCAGAATGTTCAAACTGCCCACGACACTGCTTGTTTTGAATGGTGAGCAACTCTTTGGGATGACCAAAATACAACTCAGCATAACAACAAAAACAGATAAGGCTGAATGTTGCTCGCATTTATTATTCAGTTAATGATCAGGAATCAAGGACCATCAGCCTGAACTTTGCCAGGACTGTTGTGGATGATGCCAGATAGTTCGATGATCTGCCAAGAAGTCTGGGGAATTTTATCACTTGATGCCATGGGAGATTTAGCTGTGCTAACAAAAAAAACTTGCCAGCAGCCAGAAAACAAGATAGGGAAGAAAAGCTGAGAAGAATAGGGTGAAGGCCATGGTAGGAAGCTGAGGGTTGGATATCTACCTAGAAGCTTCCCCAAAAGGAGTTTGCTTCCGTAGTTTATTGGGGGGGGGGGGGTGGACTTCTCTGACAGTGCTGCAGGTACAGGGTGGATGACCACCCCAAGGAATGTAATTTTTGCTGGCTCTGTTGCCTAGCAAGGCACATCATGTGCTCTTATGGACTTTAATATTCATAAGTCTGAACTTTGGGATGTTATGCTTTGAAGGACTACATGCACTCTTTGTTGCTGTGAGAGGCTTCAGTCCATTCCAGGAAGCAGGCACCCGACATGGTTCACACAGAGACAAGGACCCCATTGCAAAAGGGTTCTCCTGTCACCTCTCGCTAGGCAAACCCCAACCCCCTCCAACATTCCTGCACGGATTATGCTAAGTGAAGTTACCTGGCAACTAATCATTCGCCCATCAACTGGCCAGGCTAGGGCCATCAAGGAACAATGGAATGGCTCGGTGACTCATCACAGACTTGCCCAGGTGTCAGTTCCTGTTTAGCCTCTAGTGCTGCAATACTGACCACCCCTCTGCATCCCCTCCTCTTTTTACTTTGACCAATAGTAGGGTTTGTAGGGACGGACTACCTGGTAGGTGTGTTAATGGGATGTGGTTAGCGCTGCCCACCACCAAAACTCACCTAATAAAAGAGGTTGCACTCCATGCAATCGCTGTCTTGAGCCTCTACGACCCCTATCTGCTTTTACTCCCCTTACATCCAGCTTGCTATCCCAATACCCTGCCTCCATCTTTGATCTCTGAATTCACGAACAGAGTCAAGCGTGCTTCTGCAGGTTCAGAACACGTCTCCCATTTTTCCTTTCTACCCCTCAATTCTTCTTTTGGAACGGATAGCCAATCTCCAGGACAGGTAACATATCTCCCAACCAACGTTTCCCTGCTCATGCAAAAGTGCTATTTCTCTGTTTAATTTTCTTAGATCTTGTGTGATTGTGTGTGTGATTCTGTTTTTGTATGCTTGAAAACATCTTGCAGTAAACATCATTTAAATGGACCACTCCGTCTCAGTGCCTATTTTCTGGGAACTCCTGGAAGGGGTGGGACGTTGGTATAGTTGGCTAAGAACCCAGTTTTATCTGCCAATTGCTAAACTAAATTAAAGCAATTTGGCTAACAGCTCCAGTAAATTAACTTGACTTTTATTGTGAATATTGTATCCAGAACAAACTAGAAATCCCTGTATACAAACTGCGAGTACTGTGCTACATGAGTTCAGGGCCAGATTAAGCACTTGGGCCACTACTTGCCTATCCCTAAAATAGATGGACAGTAGTGCTCTGACCTAGGCTAGCCCAATCTTGTCAGAACTCATAAGCTAAACAGGGTGGGACAGCCTTAGTTCTTCAGAAAAGAAGAAAGTAGAATTCAAAGGGCTGCTGAGTCAGAAGGGGAGAGAAAAATGGAGGGAAAATCTTGCATCAGAGGGAGGGACATGGCCTGGGTCATCATTGCTGCTTTCTGAAAACTCTGTTTAAAAGGACTGCAGTCCCTTTAAACGAGGCATGCTGGGCCCATGAACCAAACCTGCTGAGCCCATGAATCAAACCTGTTTGTTAGAGAGTGAACTGGTTTGTTTTGATTTGTGGTTCGGTCCATCGTTTGGCCACAAACCAAAATGCATTTTTGCAGTTCATGCCCATACCTAGTCCCCAGCACCCTCTCTCTGGCCAAGTTCAGACTGACAGTTTGGCCCGATATAGGCCTGCTTTGCAAGTGGATTAAGAAAGCCTGTTCACACAGCCTCAGCTATCTGGGGTTGCTGTGCCGCACTCACCCTGTCCTGAAGCACTTTCATCCCACGTTAAAAAGGTACCTGGTAAAACCGGTCTCAAGCCATCTGGGTGCACGTTCATCCTGCTTCCTGGCAGTATGGATGCAAATAAGCCGCACATCAAGTGGTGCCGGTAATGTGAACCCACTGATCTGGCTGCTGCGCCCATGTGCCTATGCACAGGTCGTCAAAATGGACCAAAAGCTGCATGCCACCATGGTGGTGCTGCCAGAGGCCGCCCCACAGTGTGAATGCTCTGTTCCGCCTCCTCCCCGGTATGGTCCTGCATCAGTCTACACAGTGCGAACGGAAAGCCCCATGACAACTTGCCCTGGGTCTTTTTGCCCTGCTTCCCTTGTGTTTCATTTTGCCAGTCTGTCCTCAGCCTTTGATTGTATTTTTCCCCTTCCAGGTCTACTAACAACACAATGAAAGTTTGCCCCATGTATGGGGGGAAACCTGATATTCACTATACGCAACAGCCCTGATGTGAATTAGTGCCTGACAAAGCTGGAGCTGCTCCTTCAGAAAAAAATTCTGGAGAATCATGTCATTCATAGAGAATCATGTCTCTTTTGGTCTTATGCTCTGCATATTCATGTTTGGTATTCATTTTCTGCTTAGAAAAGAAAAACGAGACAGAAAACTTCTCAGTCTTGATTTATATTTTACAGTAGAGATATATTTGCAACCCAAGATTGCAATTCCAAGGTGCTCATGGAAAAGATGTGAACTCTGAGTGTTTTCAACTGCCCCTGACAGCTATAAAATAGAAGAACAAGAATGAGAGCTTTCTAAATGTCTTCAAGTTTTCACAGTCTAACAAAGAATTGGAAATTTACTGGGGGAGGGAATCATCTGTGGAAGAGAAGCGCTTTCTGTTGCAAATGTACAGTCTACAGCACTTTATTTGCATCAGACATATTGTTGCAATAAAGCTCAGTATTATAAGGTTTTTATGGCAGTTTCTCGTTCTTTATTGTCGCTCTCTGCTTCTGCCAGTTCTGCAGGTCCTGTGGCTAACAGTGCAAAAAAAAAAAAAAAAAAAAACACCCTAAAAAAGAAATGTATTGTGCATATATTACCAACACTTACCTAATTTGCACACCTTGTCTTAGGCAGTCTTGAATGGTGAGAAGTTGTGATGGTTGGGTGTGAGATGCATATATTCCATACCAATCTGTGAGATGGATACAGGAGGTTTTCTGAACAACAAAAGTGATCCAGAGTTCATTTATGAATGGAGTGGAGATGAATCTTTTCCCCTTAGTCACTTGCCTTCACTGGAATGAAGACTTCAGGCCACAGTTGTGAATTAAATGAAGGTTTGTTAATTACAAATGTGCAGATTCGCCAAAAATGCTGCCCAACCGGGTTTGCCACCCTTTGGCCAATCCCACCCTGGCTCCACAGGTCATGCTTTGATTTTCCTTGCCTGCAATAAATGTGCTGACAGATGCTGCCCATTAACCCCAACATTATTTAGTATAAGGGTTCAGCTGCTGATGCACTGAAGAGTTAAGCAGCACCCTGGTACAATTCAACCAAGGGTGGCTGGTTTGTTCCCTGCTCCCCAAAGATCCTCTGATGTCTCAGGGTGTTTACAAGTCCAATCATAATTACAAGCACTTAACCCACAAAACTCCTATCAGTCCCAGTTAGGGCCTCACCGATCCCTTTATATGTAGGGCTGCCAGGCACCCCAGGAGAATGGGAGAAAAAAATATCATCAATCCATCAACATCAATTCCACCTAAAATCTGGAAGTGCCTTCATTGACACTCTGCTTTTCTGCAGTGTGAGAGAGAACAGCTTTAGCATCTTTGAATATGAATCTCTTTTCATAATATCATCTCCATTCAATAGTGAGATGAAAGAACAGCCCCTCGCCCTGGCGAAAAGAACTGCACAATAGGTAGGATGGGGTGGGCGAGATCCCTCTTCACTTGGGCACTTCCCTGTGTGTATAGGATAGCTGTTTTCTTATGATTCAACTGCTAATTTGGGGGGGTGGGGATAGAGGGAAGCCCCCGTCTCTTCTTCTTGCCTGCTGATCCTTACTCATCTCCTCCTTTTGATTTGGACTGGGGCAGTGGTGCTTCCCTTCTTCCTGTCACCCCCACTTCTTCTTGCCTACATTCTACATCTTATAGGACGTTTATGAAAGCCTATGAGATGGCAACTAAGGCAGTAAAGAAAGAGTTCTTTGCTGCCGAGATTGCATCCGCTAGCTCACGCCCAGCCCAATTATTTAGGACAATTCGGTCGCTTACAGTACTGCCAGATGGCAGAGCAAATGCTAGGGAATTGGAAATTGGCTGCGAGGCATTTGTGAGCTATTCTGCGGAGAAAGTCTTGTCGCTCCGCCGGGACCTCCCCGCCACAAGTGATACAGTAAGTGAACTCGAGGCCCCTTGCATGTCTTCGTTTCCGGGGTTAGATGGGTTCGACCTGCTTGACCTTGAGGAAGTTGACAGACTGCTCTTGACTGTTCGTCCAACCACGTGCATCCTTGATCCGTGCCCCTCCTGGCTAATAAGGACTGGCCACGAGCGGCTACGAGGTACCGCCCGGGAAATTATTAACACCGCCCTTGCTGAAGGGAAATTCCCGGGGGCTCTCAAGGAAGCGATGGTCTGCCCACTCTTAAAAAAAGTACACCTGGACCCGGCAGATCTGGCCAATTATAGGCCGGTGTCCAATTTGCCCTATTTGGGCAAATTAATAGAGAGGGCGGTGGCGTTACAGTTACAGAGGTATCTGGATGACGCTTTGGTTTTGGACCCCTTTCAGTCCAGCTTTCGCCCGGGATACGGGACGGAGACTGCTCTGGTCGCTCTAACTGACGACCTCCGATGACATCTGGATCAGGGTGGTGGGGCAGTGCTGCTGTTGCTCGACCTGTCGGCCGCGTTCGACACAGTAGATCATCAGCTGCTGTCCCGCCGCCTTGCCGACGTGGGGATAGGGGGACGGGCCTTGCAATGGCTCATCTCATTTCTCCAAGGTTGGGGACAAAGGGTGGTGCTAGGGGAGCAGCAGTCCTCGAGGCACCCACTTGATTGTGGTGTGCCGCAGGGGGCAGTGCTCTCCCCAATGCTATTCAACATCTATATGCGCCCCCTTGCCCAGATTGTCCGGAGGTTTGGGCTGGGATGTCACCAGTATGCGGATGACACCCAGCTCTATCTGATGTTGGGCGGCCGGTCGGACTCTGGCCCAGACGATCTAGACCGGGCATTGCACGTCGTGGCTGACTGGCTCAGGTCGAGCAGGCTGAAATTGAACCCGGCGAAGACGGAGGTCCTGTGCCTGGGTCGCTGTGGCCTGGGGCGGGGGGTCCTGCTCCCAAGCTTCGGCGGGGCACCATTGGTGCCTGCGTCGAGGGTTAGGAGTTTGGGAGTGCTCCTGGAGCCATCCTTATCAATGGAGGCCCAGGTAGCAGCCACTGCCAAGTCGGCCTTTTATCATCTGAGGCTGGCGAGGCAGTTGGTTCCCTACCTCGACCGTGATGACCTAGCCACAGTGATCCATGCGACGGTCACCTCGAGACTAGACTACTGCAACGCTCTCTACATGGGGCTGCCTTTGGTACAGACCCGGAAGCTGCAGCTAGTGCAGAATGCCGCAGCCAGGCTTCTGATGGGTCTTGCTAGGCGGGACCACATTGAGCCTGTGCTAGCGGCACTGCACTGGCTGCCTATAGCATACCAAGTCCGTTTCAAAGTGCTGGTTCTGACCTATAAAGCCCTATATGGCCAGGGTCCAACATACCTTAGGGACCGCCTTTCTCCGTACGTACCCCAGAGAGCACTACGGTCGGGGTCGAAACATCGACTGTGTGTCCCTGGCCCCAAGGACGTAAAGCTAGCCAGTACAAGGACCAGGGCATTCTCGGTGGCGGCTCCTATCTGGTGGAATGAGCTCCCGGAAGAGATCAGGGCCCTGCGGGATCTGAGGCAGTTCCGCAGGGCCTGCAAGACGGAGCTCTTCCGCCAGGCTTTTGAATAGGAGCCGCCGCCGAAACTACTTATCACCTGACATCAGTGTTGTAGCCCTGGTCCTGTCTGGTTCCGGCACAGGAGGGGGGGGGGGTTAAACCTGCCATTAAGTGGCCATCTGAAGGATTTTATGGAATTTTACATGTATGAACTGTATTTATTGTATGTTTTATTGGTTTTAATGTTTTAATGTTTGACTAGGCCTTGGGCCCATGTAAGCCGCCCTGAGCCCGTTCGCGGGGAAGGCGGGATATAAATCGCAAAATAAATAAATAAATAAATAAATAAATTCTACCCTGATGGGGGTGGTGAGGAGGCAGAAAGCAGCAGCAGCAAAACATAACAGAGCCATCACCATGGCCATCCTCTGGTCCCTGCCACCCATCTCTATTTCTCTGGTCGAGATGGGAAACAGCAGCATAGCTGGGGAAGGGAGGAGAAAGCAGCACTGCGTCTGGCTGCCCAGCAGCACACCCAGCTTCTTATCAGTCTGCCAGCAGGTTTGGGAGCTGTGCTGACTTTCTGCAGCTTGGCAGTTCTGTATCTGGGGATGGGCAGCCCTGAGTCTGCCTCAGTGGTGGGCATGAAAAAGGCTCCCAGAAGGCTGTGGGTGGCCCACCCCCAGACCCATAGCTACACTGGAGCATTTCCAGGCCTGACCCCCCGACTTATGACCAAGGCCCTCCAACTTCCCACCCAGCCCAGGCTCCCCAACTTCCAGTTTTTAATTTTATTTATTGCACTCATCACCGCCACCAGCAAGCTTCATCCCGCCCTCTCTTGCCCACTGCTCTCTCTAGGCAAGGCAAGCCCCATGCTCTCCTGCCCTCCAATCCCATGCCACTGCTTTTTTGTTTTTTGCTGACCAGCAAGGCGAGCCCTGACTCCAATCTCTCGCTGCTGTTGCTCTCTTGCCTCTCTTCAGCTGGCAAGTCAAGCCCCTTGGGTTGGATTATCCCACGGTGCTGCTCTGCTCTCTCTCTCATCGCTCACTGGCCAGCAAGGCAAGCCTGACCACCTTCATCCCTCCAATTCCCAAGCTGGCAAAGCAAATGTTGCACTGCCCAATCCCTCCCTCGGCTTTGGAGCCCATGGTTTTGCTTCCATTCCACCCCCCCCCCCTTTCCTTTTTATTTTCAGAGCTCAGCTCTGCCTCCCGCCGTTGAATGGCAAGGATCCTTCTCCCCCACCACTTCCCTTTTTATCTGCAGGGTTCAGCTCTGCCTCTCACCTTTGAATAATTAAATTATTTAAATTAGCCAGGGCAAAGTGCCCCCCGAGAAATTTAAATGCTCCCTGACTTAGAAATTCCTGGCTATGGGCCTGCCCGCCCCTCTGCCTCCATTGCTTTCCTGTTTGGCTCACTAGCTCAGAGGCTCCCAAAGAGGCAACAGTTCCTGCTGCTCCTCCCTTGCTCACCTCCAACCATTAGTATCACCAGCCTCCAGGTGGGGCCTGGAGAGCTCCCTCTTTTACAACTGATCTCCAGCTGACAGAGCTCAGTTCCCCTGGAGAAAATGGCTGCTTTGAATTGTGGTCTCTATGGCATTGGACCTTGCCGAGGCCCCTCCCCTCCCCAAACCCCGCCCTCTCCTGGATCCACCCCCAAAGTCTCCAGGTACTTTCCAACCCAGACCTGGCAATCGTACCAACCATTAATGAATTGAGGTGCATTGGGTACACATATGCAGACAATGCTCTTCCATTTGGGAGAGATTTAAACTTCTCAATCATTTTTTAACAGGTTTCAGAGTTTGGTTCTCCCCCCCCCCCTCCAAGTCTGGGGGTCCTCCACATTTGTGGGAAAGTCTCCTTTGTGTCAAAGTGGCCCCGATCCCCATGGGGGACACTCTTTACTATTAGGTATATAGACGACAATTGATAATAGCCTACAAATCTCTTATATTATAGCAAAGGCATATCACATGAAAATTAATCAGAAGCACCAAAGTAAAAATGGACCCCCTCCAAAAAAATGAAAAAAAGGCCTATGTGTACATCTGTGATTAAAACTACATCAGGTGAAAATCTTGTTACAGGAAGATGAAGACACATCTAACAAGGAGGAGGGGAAACGACTTGCTTGTTGAGTCTGTAGCTGTTTGAGCAGAGAAATATAAAATCATTTCTGTCCTTTGTGTTTTTTCCCCCGGTCTCTATTACTAGGTGAATTTTGCAGGTACCACTTACCCTCTTGACTCCTCTGTCATGCCATTATTGCTGTGTCAGTGGAGATTGGTGTTTAAGGTTGATATGGCCTTTGTACAATCAACCCCAATTAGAGGACTTCAAATATCACAGCCACTTCAAGAGTGCAATTGGATAAATGAGCTGCCTGCTTACATGGCTTTTGTTTGCAAAAACATATCTAAAAATCAATAGGCCATTTTTTCCCAAGACAGAAGGGAGAAAAAAAATACCACAAACTGGAATGGGAAACCTGTAATTGAAGGTGCTATTTTTAGCTCTTTTTTTTTAAAAAAAAAAAACCTTTTTCGAAATGTCACATGAAGTTCAATCTTTTCTTATTTTACTGACATATACTATCATCTCAAATAAAGAGAACAGAAACAGTATACATGCATTACATAAACGACTGGGCATTAAAATCACGTTCCTGATAAAATTAACTTAATGGTCCCTATCTTCTGTGGCTAGGCAGAGGGGTGGTTGCTGGGAGCACGTAGAAGTTGTGATGAAATTTGCCATAATAGGGTTGCCAGGTCCCCTCGGCTTGCTGGCGGGGGACTTGAGGGAGGTTTGAGGGTGGATGGGGATGTTGAGCGACATCCTCCATGTGATGACATCACACAGAAGTAATGTCATCATGTCGGGACATTGTATGGCAATGCTCTGCATTTTGGGCAAAACTATGGTTTTTTGACTTAAAACCATAGAATTTTGCCCCAAAAGCAGAGCATCACTGCACAACATCACAATGTGATGACATCATCATGCAACATCCCTGTTTGGGAGCAGGGCTTCCCCCACTGGCCAGCTGGCTGGCAGCAGACAGAAGCCTGAAAAATCAGGGGAACCCCCACCTGAACCGGGGGTCTGGCAACCCAAGCCATGCAGCAACAAGGCTTTAGGACTAGGGTTGTCTGAAGTTTTATAATGCCTTTTGGGGTCTTGTGCAAACCTTGTTCTTGCCAAACCAGTATGTCAATAAAGGCAAGCAGGTAGTGACAGAAACATCTACTAATTCTTCTGTTGTACAATGCCCCTGACAGTTATGCTTTATTCAGATTTTTGCTTTGTTTTAGACTTCTGAAATACTAGTCATGTTACATTGCTTAGTAGAGCTCTCATCCTATTGACTGCATTGCCTTAATATTGTGTAGTCCACCAGAGGACTATCAATGACATAAATAAAATAAAATAAATATATTCTTAATCATTCTTTTTACAGTCTGATCCTATGTCTCTTTACCCAGTCCTACTGAATTCATTAGAAGTTACTCTAAACATTGTTTATTTTTTTTTCCTGGAGACAGAGTCAATTATTCATAATTTTTTATTGCTGTAACAATTTTGTCTATGTATTTGCAATTGTTAGAAGCCACTCTAGGCTCAGGGAAAGTTAGTTTTTGTTTTGTTTTAAGATGAATCTGGCACTGAAAACAGCATTTGGAACTTCAGTGTTTAAAAATGTTTTATAAATCTATGAAGTAACTCAGAATTACACAGTTTAGGCTGTACCTACCAACAAATGAAATTGCCCTATACTGTCCATATAAGGAAGGTCCATATATATGAAGTCCATATAAATGAAGTTACCTTATATGGTCCAGGGCAGGGGTGGCTTGGGAGCTTGGGAGCCACATGTGACTCTTTCACATGTGGCTTCTGGCAGGGTGGCTGGGAAAGTGAAGGGGAAGCATGCTTCTCCAGTTGGTGTTCCCTTCCACAGCCAGTGTTCCCCTCCCTGGACAAGCTTGAGTTGGGGGGGGGGGGCAGAGAAAGAAAGCAGTTTTAAATGTGTTCTCAAAGCCCCTCCCCAAGTTGGCTTGGAGAAAACATCTGTCCCTATAAATCCCTTCTCCAAGCCAAGCCAGCCAGCCAGCATGGGGGTGGGGGTGGGGGCTTGGAGAACACAGTTAAAGTTGCTTTCTTTCCACCTCCCCCCATCTATTTACTTTCTTTACACTTTATATCTCTTTCTCCCCTTCTTCCCCATCTAAAGTTAAATGTGTTCCCCAAGCCCCGCTACACTGGCCAGCTGGCTTGGTGAAGGTATTTGTCTCTTTAAATCTTTTCTCCAAGCCAAGCTGGTGAAGCAGTTGGGGGAAGGAGGTTTGGAGAAAACATTTAAAATTAAAGGCATAATCCAAGCCCTGACCCCGCAGCCTCACTGGCTGGCTTGGAAATGGCATCTGTCTCTTTAAATCCCTCCTCCAAACCAAGCTGGCTGGCATAGGGATGTGGGGGCAGGATACATTTAAAGTTAAAATTGCTTTCTTTCACCTGTCCCTCCCCATTTATTTGCTTTATTTCCACCTCTCTCTCTCTTCCCCTTCCTCCCTCTCCACCCCATCTATTTGCCTTCCTTGTTTCTTTCTCTCTCCTTCTTTCTTTTTACCTTTCTTTTCACCTTTCTCTTTCTCTCTCCCTTCCTTCTGTCCTTCCTCCCTATCTTCTTTCTTTCTTTCTTTCTTTCTTTCTTTCTGTCTGTCTGTCTGTCTGTCTGTCTGTCTGTCTGTCTGTCTGTCTGTCTGTCTTTCCCTGTCCCCCATCTATTGGCTTTCTTTGTTGTTTCTCTCTCTCTTTCCCCCATTCTTTCTCCCTCCCCCATCTATTTGCTTTCTTTCCACCTTTCTCTTTTCTCTTTCTCCCTCCCTCCCTCCTGCCCCCATCTATTTGCTTTCTTTGTTTCTCTCACTCTTTCTTCCCACTTCTTTCATTCTTTCAGTCCACCTCTCTCTCTCTCTCAGACTAAATACCATTAGCAAACAAATAAATATCATTGGACAAATTTCATTATCAATACCTTCTGTTTTTATTTTTGGCAATCTCATTCAATGTTAATAAAAAGCAAATTTGCATATTTCCCAATAAAAATGTGTGTGTAATATTTGTTCATGTCTTGCGGCTCTCAAACATCTGACATTTATTCTATGTGGCTCTTACATTAAGCAAGTTTGGCCACTCCTGGTCCAGGGCCACTGGTCCATCAAGTCTTGTGCTTCCTACTCAAGGAGGAAGTGTCTCTACAGAAGTCATTTTTGTCCTGATGCCTAAAATATTTTGAACTGGAGATGCCAGGGACTGAACATGACCATCTGTGTAGGTTCTACTGCAGAATTATGGGGTCTTCACCCTTTTCGTTGCAGTTTATAGTTAAGATTACTTAAACTACTGGGAAATGGAATCAGCTGAATAGCCCAGCAGCTTCATCTTTAGGGAATGTGATACACAGCATTTATAGTGAAGCCTACTTTTGCTGTTCAAATGGGGTACAATGAAGACATGTGGGGGGAGAGCAGGACTGTGGTGGCAAGCTCTGCCATGCACATTGACTTAGACAAATACCAAAGGCCTACATGTGCAAACAGATGTACATGAATATGGTCCTATCCACACAATCAAGAGCCCTACTTTTATAAAATTCCTAATTGCACAGAGAGAGTTGTACATGAGATAATGTGTAGGCATACAGTCTTAAATGTCTTAAAGGTGCCACTGGACTCTAAATTTGTTAGACTCAGGCCGATTCCACACAATCTTCTGCCCCAACATGGACCTCCAAAATTATTCAAATTTCTCCATCTTTTCCCTACATGTTTATGTGGGTTCACCAGTTGACCCAAATCATGGGCACTTTCCCCCCACACTTTCCTTTTCTGGGATTTTCATGATCTTTTTTTTTTTTTGCTTCGGTGCTGGAGTCGGGGTATTCCAATGGGGAACTCAGGATTCATGCTTGCTGAGTCCCGCCCCTTCCCATCCTTTCCCACCTCTCTCCTGTTTTGTTTGGCTGGCTCACTTCCAAAAAGCATCCCCCGCCCTTCCCTACTTCTCTGGCCAATTAGGGGGTCTAGCCACAGTAGAGCCAATCAGGGCAGGAGCTCCCCTCCCCCCCACTCTATGAGCCACCTCCTGGCAGAATGAGAAATGGGGAATTAGCAAAGGTGTGGTCAGGCAGGGAGCCGAGCAATTAGCACGGAGCTGCCATCTGAGGGGGTTGTTGCCAGTTGAGTAGGGATGAACGAGCAGGTCCACTGGCTGCTCTGCCACTCGCCCTTGCAGGCTGGAAGGGCAGGGAGTCCCTGGCTCTGTAGGCTGCTGGCGCACCCATCTCCCCTCAGAGAGCACCAAGTAAAAAGTGCCACACTTGGAGCAGAAATGGCGGTCAGGCAGGCAGCCAGTATTAGCCAGGCCTCCTCCAAACACACATAGGCAGGCTGCTGCCCAGAGCAGAAAGCAACAAACAAAGCAGGCCGTCTCTAGCACTGGGCCGGTGAATAGACTGGAGATGCATCATGAGGCGTGTATTTGTTATTGATTATCTGCCCCCAGGAAGCCCACAAGAGGCCCTGAAGTACTCAAGGAAGACGCATATGTTGTTGTTGTTTTTTTAAAAAAGGGAGGGCGAAAAACAAGGGGGGAGGAGCTGTAACACGGGGAAAGGCAGAAAAGGTAGGGAATGCAGAAATCAAGAACCAACACAAATGGACAACAAACGGCAGAGAGTACACTGCTGTGCAGAACTCGTGCATCAGATCTGGACCAATAGAACTTGCAGGTAACTGAAAGCAAACCCTTAATGCGGAATTGGCCTCAATACAGACACTCAATGAGCATTTATTTATTATTTATTTAGAAAATGTACATGCCGCCTCTCCAGAGACCTGCTTTTGAGACCTGTTCCAGAGTCATTGCAGCTCAGAGATGGAGCTTGCCGCACAGACCCTGTTCCATAACACGTGTGTTCAACTGAAGGTGGAAATGGTGGGGAGAGAAAAGGCATTAAAGTTTCTCCATACTCAATGAGTTTGAGACATTCTTAGTGATTTGAGGTGAGGCTTTGGGGAGAGGCGGGACCTCAGTGTGGAATAATGCCAGCAAATCCACCCTCCGGAACAGCCATTTTCTTCAGGGGGACTGATCGCTGTCATCTGGAGATCAGTTGTAATTTCTCAAAGATTCCCAGGTTCCACCTGGAGGTCAGTAATCCTATTTAAGGAGCCCGTTCTGAGTACTTTTGTATTCATGTGGATGAGTGGGTGTTTGTGTGTGTGTGTGGGTGGGGAGAGACAACAAGAGAGAGAGGAAGAAGGATAAAGAGGGATAGAAAAATAAAATGGCCCTGTCGTAGACAAGTCATCATAACTGAGTCTTAAAAATGTGTTTAGAAGTGGAGTGAAGGGAGAAGCAAATATACAGTTCAGGTCTTATCCAAAGTCAAGAGGCTTTGCAGGAGCCCGTGCTCTGACCATTCATCACTTTCACATTGCTGTAATGGCAGAAAACTCAATCCACTTCCCTTGCTCATGCTTGTAAATGAATATTTCATGAGAACTTCTCCAACTGCAGCCTTTGTGGGCTCCAACAACAGATACATTGTTTTAAAAATGGCCCTTATGGTTTAATCCTGTTGATCATTCTTAGATTCATAAAGAAAAGACCCCCACCCTTTTTTTTTACAACTGGAAAGATTGAGAATTTAATAAAGGTTCCAATGTGGCATACCATCCCATGGTAATATGAGAATATTTGTCTATTTTTCAAAATGGATAGTTAGAAAGAAGAATAAAAAAGATCAAATATATAGACCTGGGAGTTTTATGAATGCCTATAAAGCATTCCAAGGCACCAATAAACTACAAGCAGGCAGTGAAAACAAATACTCCGTGCAAGAAAATTAAACTAGGTTTTTTAAAAAAAATATTTCATATTGGCTAGGCCTAGTGTAAACTTTTGTCCAGATTTCTAGGCTGGTTTATGCTGGAATAGCCCACACCCAAGCAATAGGCAGAACAACAGCTATGTGATAAGTCAAAAGTAAGAGAAATGTATAGCTGAAATATACACTAAATCAATAAATCATATGAAAAAGCTATGCAAAAATATCAATTTAACACAATAAACAGAGCTCCAAGAATCAGCAAAACATCCGGTAAATATATTCATTTCTGGCAATATTTATGAGGCGAGGACCATCATATGACTTCACGAATCACTAATAGAACAACATCCAAGAAAACAATCCTTTACCATCAGACAAGTCCAACAATATCAATTTTTCATACTGGAATCATACACAGAGTATTCATACAAAGTTATACATAGCTAAGCAAGCTTCACAGTGTGTTCCTTTAAGTGTTCCTTACATGAGTCATAGAAGTTCTTTCACTGTCCCCCAATCTCTCCAAGTTTTATTTAGACATTTCCACACACTCTGATCTATCCAGGTAGTGGACACCTCTGGTATCAGGCTTTTATATATACCTTCCTCACTGACATATTCTTTAAAAAGCTATGGGCACACATTTCCATAGTGCTGCAATTTGTGCCCCTGTGGTTTTAATAAGAGCACATGGAGTCTTCCAAGTGTAGGTATTTTTTTGGGGGGGATCCTAAGCTTTCCAGGTGTGTATTTTCACAATTAAGGGATCACTAGGGCCCATTCTGCATCTAGCATTCGCTCTGTTGTTTTACCAAATCCAATCTGGAACAGAAAAAAATGTGGCTCAAAACCACACTCAAATACTCTGGGGCCAACACCCATACTGATTGCAGAGTCACCCCTGAATGGTGATAAAACAGCCATAAATCTATGCAGATGGTACTATAAAACTGAGAGATCAAAGGAAGTGAAACTGGCATGCAGTGTGGAGGCTACCATAAAATCCGACAATCAAAGAAAGTGACAGTGGCATGCAATGTAGAGAAGAATTTCTGTTCCATCGTGGTTTTGGTAAAACAGCAGAGAGAATGCTAGATGCAGAATGGGCCTACCTTAAAACAACCAACAATGTGGTAAGATTATCTCAGGCAAGCTAGATGATTCTCAAATGCAATATAGTTTAAACATCAGATTACTCAGAACTGACAATAACTGTGCATTGGATTTTTTCTGCCAATATAATCAGTGCTTGGAAATTCTGGAATATCCAAGAAAAGAGGCTGAAAGCTTTGATACATTCCTGATTTTTATTCTCTACATCAGTGGTTCCAAATGCAAACCTTTTCAGGATGGTGACCCAGCCAGGGCTGGCCCAACATTTTTTTTGGTGCCCTGGACTTTGACACCCATCTAGTTCAGCATAGTATTTTCTACAGTGGCTAACTAGATAGCTTTGAGAAACCAACAAACATTGCACAAGGGGCACAGCTGCCCCCAGTATGAACCCCAAGCAAGTCACATTCCGACATACACAGTCTTTATGTATGGAGGTTAGATTCCAGCCACTGATCACTCTCTTCTTCCCCATTACTTCCTTGAACCCCCCCCCCCCTAAGATTTTAAGAAATTTTCCAGTAAACATCAGGATACATTTTACTTGATCAATGTGTATATGATGTGAAGGGGGAAAAAAACAATTAAACGTGGAAGATACTGTTCCCAGGATCAGATATTGGTTTCCAAAACACAAAAGAAAACAACACAAAGAGCACGGGTGGCCATTAGTGGGGGCTGGCCTATGACCCACTTTCAGAGGCTTCACAACCCACTTTTGTGGCTCAACCCACAGGCTGAGAAACCTGGCTCTACATTATGGTTCTCCAGTATCCATCAACCACAGATTGAAGAATCTGTCTGAGAATGACAATGTTCTCTCAGCACTTACCTGTAGCTCTGGGAGCTGGCCAGGAGGCCACGGTGACCTGAGAGATAGAAAAGCCCAGCCCTTCCATGCCCACCCATTAGTACCAGAACCAGGCCAGGCAGCTGCAGCGACATCAAAAACCTTCCCCACATCCATAGGGTCTAGCAAGGCAGAGCTGGAGGTCTGCAGCAGCAGCAAAGTGGAGGTAAGCAGCCAGGAAAGGCAGGCCAGGTAAGCCCAGGCAGACTGGCCTGCTGGGAGCACACTCAGGGGAGCAGGGGAGGAAGCCTTGCCAGCAGACCCAGGGACAGCTGGCCAGGTTGACCCAGGGCAAGGGAGCAGGCCAGGGGCTGGCGTTACACACACTGGACCCAGAGAAGGGGAAATTAGCTTTAAAAAGGGTTCCAGAAAGGAATAACATGAGACTTTTGTAGCCTCTGTATACCAGGGTGGATCTCAGTAGGGGTACCCAAAAATAAAATTATGAAGAAAGAGAGTGAACGATTGTAAACACAAACAAATAACATATAAAGAACCCACACTAAACACCTGAGAATTGATTCCCTAAGTGTGTGCATGCACACACACATGCACACTCCAACAAGAGGGCACACATGTAAAAGGGAGAAGGGAGGAAGTTCTAGGGAAGGGGCATACAACCTTAAATCCAGGCTTGAGTTCTGGAGAAGTCCAGGGGCAGATGCAGCTGAGGTCTGAGGTGGCAGAGTATCAAGGAGAAGAGGAACCTCCAAAGAGGTTGCAGGGGTATCCAGGTACGAGGAGGACCTGGCACACTTTCCACCAACTTTTTATGGGGAAGGGTCCCATAGCTAGACACTGGAACCTACTTTTCCAGTAACATAATTGGTCTAATGTATGAAGCTTGAATCTCACTGGGCAGATCGATCTATCTGTCTGTCTGTCTGTCCGTCCGTCCGTCCGTCCGTCCGTCCATCCATCCATCCATCCATCCATCCATCCATTACGACTCATACAGCTATAACCTTCAGAAAATAAAATAGTAAAATAAAATAAATTAATGCCTTACTTAATATTCTTCAGCTGCTGTTTGACTATTGCCCCTAAAATTTTTTGCCACCAATGGGGCAGTTTAAAGGTAACTACTGTCAAAATCCAGCAGGAAGATTAGTAGGGAAATACCTGACATTCCAAGGTGGCACAATCATTGACCAGTTTTAGCATACTGAAAAAGAATCAGGAGTGAATGATGGGATTAAATGTCATCTTGATGGCTCATCCTGGGTGAATCAGGCTGCCTATCAATGGCTGGATGGTATCAGCAATACTTAAGGGTTGCCCAGCTGCCTATACCTGGAAATGGTTCACATTGCCTCGATGAAGGAGACCTAGTGTGGTATACTGGGTAGAATGTCAGGCTACAACCAGGAGATCTGTGGTAAAATCTAAATTTGGATATGATACTCAGTATGTAACCTTGGGTGAATTGTATTTCTTTGTCAGCCTAACCTATCTCCCACAGGGTTTGTAGGGACCCTGCCCCCCCCCCCCCAGCTGAAACCTGCTCGGTTACTGAGGTTCCCATCTTATTTTGGACTTAGTTGTTTTAATAGGCACCCCCTTTTACAGCCAAAGTGCCAAGGGGACCTGAAACATGGAGAGTCTCATAAATGCCCCTGGGCTCAGGCATGCCACTGGAAATTCCCAAGGACAGAAGATGTGCTGGAAGTGTACAACCTCCCCCAGCTCAGAGTTCTCAGTAATAATAAGCCTTCTCAATAAGAATTCATTTTGTTGTCAATAACAAAAGACTTTTCAACACTGGAACATATCGCAGAGGTGTCTGCCCAGCCCATGGAAGTTGCTATTTCATTAACCAATGCCCAGTTCATCTTTTTCCTTTAAAAAAAAAAAAAAAAACTCAGTCAAGTAATTAATTTATGCTCCATCCTGTTTCAGGAGCTCTCTTGACTTACCCAAACTTTTGTGTAAGTGCAGATCTGGCTCACTTCAGCCTAATTAAAGTATGTTAATCACGCGACCTTTCCCAGGCTCCTTGTACCCACGCAGATTTGGCTCACAAAAGCCTAATCAAGATGTTTCCTCCACTTTTTCCTGTCGAAGTTTGACAGGTGTTAACTTTAAACCAGCCGGTGAGATTCAGACTTTTTATCCTGACCCAGTCCAAAGCCAGGATGGCCCAAATCCCACCTGCCCGAGGGATTTTCTGTCCATAAAGGAGAACCCCATGCCTTAGCAAATTGTTCCTCAGATCCCTGGTCCAGATCTCTGCTGGCCAGAACGCTGGTGTCCTGCTGAGAGTTCCTGCAGCACTTTGCAGGCTTTTTCTCCTTGCTTAGCTGGCTCCTCACTCTGCTCCTCAGACCCCAGCTGCCACTGCCCCTGGACCTCTCCAGACCTCAAGCCCAGGATTTCAGGTTTTATGTCCCTTCTCGAAAACTTCCCAATTTCCTCCCTCCTTCCTTTTATAAGTGTGCCCTCCTGTTAATGTGTATGTGTGTGCATAGGTAGTTACTTAGGGCCAGTTTGGTGTTAGGAGCACAGCCTCTAATCTGGGAGAACCAGGCTTGATTCCCCCACTCCTCCACATGCAGCTGCTGGTGTGACCTTGGGTCAGTCACAAGTTCATTCAGAGCTATTCTTTCAGGGGCCGATCTTGAAGGAGCTCTCTCAGCCCCACCTACCTCTCAGGGTGTCTGCTGTGGGGAGGGGAAGGGAAAGGAGATTGTAAGTCACTCTGAGACTCCTTTGAGTAATGAAGGATGGGGTATAGATCCAATCTCTTCTTCTTCTCTTCTAGTTCTTAGGTGCCCAGTGTAGGTTCTTTACATTTTTGCTTTGTTTTATTTTATATAAAATAAAACGATTCATGTTTTCAATCACTCTCACTCTCTTTCTTCATAATTTTATTTTGGGGGTACCACTACTGAGATCCTCCCTGGTATACATAGGGCATATTCCTTTCTGGAATCCCTTTTAAAGCTAATTTCCCCTTCTCTGGATCCAGTTTGGGTAACAGGTTGTTGTGAGAATAATAACATGGAAGAGGACTGTGTATGTCTCCTGAATGCCTTACAGAATGGGTGGAATAGAAGTGAAATGAATATATAGATAAAATTAGAACATGCTGAAATCTGCCCTATCTTTAGAGAAGGGGAAAACTGGCATGAAACAACTGGTGATGAACAGCATTGATGCTCAGGACAAAAATGAAATCTGCAGACTGCTGCTCTGCCAATTGAAATGGACGAAATCTCTTAACTTTCTGCCCTCAAGCAATTTGAGAAAATCACTGATCTGCTCTTGCTAGCCATGAGGGAGGAAGAAGTTGCTGGAAATTTCCCATCTTCATTGCAACAAGAGGGAAAAAAGTTCACCTATAAAGTAACCTCAAAGTATCTCTCAGAGTTTCCAAACTCACATGAGGGGAAAGCACGTACACCGGTTATTCTGCTTCCTCTGGAGCATTTATCTTCATTTCATCTCATTTATATGAAACAAGTTTTGAGAATTGCTGCCTTACACATAATAAATGGATAACCCTCTTCACTTTCAAGTGGCAAGGTCTGTGGGCTAAGAATGAGACATTCGGTGCATGGGAGAGAAAAAAACCACAGAGTGTTGATCATGAGAAAGAGCAAAGAGGTTGGTCAATAAATAATGATAAACAACGTAATGACAGGGGCACTGCAAAGAACAAGTGCAATCTCATTAGCATGATAAGCAAAGGCCTATTGGAACTGAGTCACCCCAGTTTCCACTTGGGGGGATTCCAGATGTTTATTTTGGGGAGGAAGGTTAATAGGATTTTACTGAATTATATAGCCTTTTAATTTGCAACTGTAAACTGCCTTGAGCCACTATGGAAAGGCAGTACAAAATAAATAAAACCCAAGACAAATAAATAAATAGTGTTTCTTTTTTGCCATTTTGTACCTTGTATAGGTTATGTTCCATGTGTATTCAATTGACACCCAAGCAACATTGAAAACAAAACAAAACTGAACAACGGGGGGAAATGAAATCAAGAATTGGAAAATAATGTAGAAATATGAATTTGATAGACACAAGGGAGAAGCAAAAAATCAAAATGGGGTCCCCTCTGAGTTGAATCAGCAGGGATGACAAATTCAATAGCATTCCTGAGTTCCAGCCAGAATCTCTATTAGGACATGCCTAGAACAGCATGTTATCATGGACCCTTTAGAAGTCTGGTTTGCTGCCACCCACAGGGCAAGAAGATGGATTTGATAAGCTTTTGTGATCTTCCATCACTGAATTATGAGAGTGTCAGGCTGACCAACCGCAAGATGACCGATGAGAATACTTTCAGTACTGACATATTGAACTGTAATTATCAGGCAACTCAAATAATATGTGAAGTTATGCTTAGGATTGGTATCTTAGAAAGGGTCAATTCAGAGGGTCAGTTTCATTTTTCAATTTCCTAAGGAAACTGGATCGGTGCAGTTTCTACATTTATGCCTCACATGTTCTCTGATCCAGAAATGTGTGTGCAGTCCCATGGAGCAACTGTTTGTAGAGAATTCCCTTTACATTTTGAATAGCAGAGAGCTATTCTGTGTGCCCAAAAGAATAAACACAGCATTGTGCCCTCAGTTGCAATGAATGGAGAAGCACCTATGAGCAGTGTGGTGTTGATGGTTTCTTTGTTCACGCATCACAGACCCAGGTTCATGATTGGGTCAGTTCTTGATCACTATGGTTGTTTATGCTAGGGAAAAATAGTCACTTGATGTATTTCTACTAAGACATCATTTTGCCAAAGAATAACAGATTTATCATAGCATAGGACTTCATGGCCTACAGACCATCAAATGCAGGAGGCATTTCTTTGGTATGATAGATGCATATTCCCACAAATACATGGGGATAAATGTAAGTATTGGGAGTCAAGGGCAGTAAACTGTGTGACATACCATATCAAAGATAAGCATAGTACCTGTTCACAAAATTGGTAATTTTGATAATACCATCTTCCTTGACTTTTGCAGTGAGTTTTAGAAATACAACGAAAAAGAAAACCATTGTCATGATTGAGGCCGACTGAGGACAGTAATGAAGTGCCTTATACATTCTAATCCAGCAATTTCACACTGGAGTGTTCCTTTTGAAGCTGTTGAGTGATAGCAATTTTCCGATCAGTAGTAGAGATTGAAATGTTCTCCCACGGGTTTCTGAAGGTTGTCATTTTTATATTATATTTGTGACAGCTGGTTATTTTATGGACAGATTGACATAGTTACCCTATGTAGACTGCAGATTTCTTGTAGGATACACATGTATTGCATTTTCTTGCCTTTAACCCACTATTTATATGCCAACATAATACACACTTCCCATTGTAGTGGGCTCTAGTCCTTGAAGCTTACGCTTATGTTTATCTATAAATATGTTTTTCCGTAAGGTGTTGAAAGATCCATATGTACCATTTGGTAGGAACCTGATAAGTAGTAGACCCTTAAGCTTACTAAGAAGAATATTGTGGTCTTCCAGTATTTTCCCAATGTCCACAGAAAACTCTGAGCATTGTTATGAACAGTATGCATAATAACATTCAGACTACAGTCCTTTTTTTGTTCTTCCTAAAGAATGTTAACTGGCACTTTCTATGAAAAACTGCAAGAAAACTCTTACAATCTGTAATCTTTTTTAAAAGGGCTGAATACTCCTCGCAGTTTCTTCAACTTCATTTTTTATGGGCCACAACAGGCATACGTCTTTGAACCTGAAAATCTAAAAATATATACTCTTTTTTTAAGTAGTCAAAGATTTGCTTGTCAGATGTGGTTTCTTGACATCTCTGTTCAATTGCTTATAATAATCTGTTTTCAGTGATCAACGGACCGCTCCTGAGGGAAATCTGACTTGATTGTTTTGTTCCAAATGTGGCTCAAGTTGTGTTGCCAAGACTCGTCCTTCTCCTAGCATTTTAATTATTCATTTGTCTGTGGAAAGTCTGAGAGCTTTGTCTGCCGGCAAATAAAACGCAAATGTGTCCCTTTCATTTTTCTAATTAGGTTCTTATTGGGGGGGGGTTGTACGATATGCAGAGGTGGTGCCTCATATCTCGCAATACCCTGATTAAGTATGCTCCAGCAGTAATGTCTTTCCAAATAAGTGTCTTGCAGCCAGATCCTGTGCGTGTTTACTCAGAGTTAAGTCCTACACAGTTCAGTGTGGCTTATTCCCAAGGAAGAGAGCATGGAGTTGCAACTTTAGTTGATCCATTAACTGAAGCACAATTATGAGGCTTAGGAAATCGTGTCTCAGTCAGGAGGACTAGTTTATTTTCTCACAGTCCATATTCTTACACAGACCATCAGTCCATTAAGGTCAGAATTGTCTACTAAGACTGGCAGTGGCTCTCCAGGTTCTCAGTCAGAGGACTTTCAAATCACCTGCTGCCTGATCCTTGTAACTGGAGATGCTGAGGATTGATTTTGCGATTGTCTGCATGCCAGATTCTCTGTCATTGAGCCACAGACACTTCTGGCCTCTGCCTGAAACCCTGGACAGCTATGCCAGTCAGAGCAGGTGATCATGACATTAATAGACAAATGGTTTGATTCAGTATACAGCAGCCTCATAAGCAAAGCACTGCCTTGCTGGATCAGATTGCTTTGTTCAGCAGAGTTTTCCATACAATGGCCAGGCAGAGGTTTTTGAAAGATGACAAGAAGAAATGAAGGTAACAGCCTTCTGCCTGCTGCAATTATTTCAAGTTAAGCCCTAGTTTGTGTTAAATGCACACCATCTGCTCCAAATGTTATCCTTAGGGAGCTGGAACATATATGGTCTACATCTTAATTTGGTTATGGCTGCCCACTGTGTAGACTTGCCCTGTCAAGGAAACCCAAGACCAGATCCCATGGGTCCCCAAGGCAGGTGTACACAAGAACCAGACTGTTGTCATAAAATAAAGTTTATTGAAAGATATTAAGAAAGAAAAATAGCTATTGTCACACATTACAGAAATTGTACAGAACAGAAAATAACAAAGCTTCAACTACCTAACACTGTAGAGAGCTGTGTTAGGTGCCACCAGCCCTAATTTAGTTGAGAAGGCCTCAAATAGTGTTTTCTATGTTTCTAGCAATTGCAGGACATAGTCTTGGCCCTAGTCCATGAAAATCTCAGCTAGCTTCTTCTCTTCCCAGGCCATCATAATTTCTGGCCCATCAAGTCAGGCGATTGTGGCATCCAATCAGAATGGGCCTATAAGAGAATCCTCTAGAAGATTACGTCACTTCTCCCTGTCCCTCGCTCATCACAGATCACAGGTTCCCATGAGAAGTTAATTAACTTCTTGCAGGCCAAACAACCACAAATAATTAGCAGAACCTGCAGATCAGTACAGGCCCATCACCATTCACATTAACCCTTGAGGGGATGGTGGGGAAGGTGTTTTGCTTCACATGGCCCCAACTGAATCTTCCTGTCATTTGCAGCACCACAGGGTTTTTTTTTCTTTTAATTTTGCTAAATTTGACATCAAGAACTGGGATTCCCCTTGTTTATGTCTTTGCCTTCCACATAAATCAAAGTGTCTCCATTATTTGCTTTGATCTCTTTCTCCCATTATTTGATTATGAAACAGCTCTGTTAGCTGATAAAGCATTAGCCTCTGAAAACAGAATTGCAGGTAGAACTGATGCATGCAGGAAAAAAAACAAACAAGATATTACAGGGAAGCAATCAAACAGTTGCTTCTCTGTTCAGTGACCGACCTGAAACTGTGTTATCATGTTAGATTAGGCAGATTTTTTAGGTCGATTGTATAAGAAACAATTGGAAATGTGTATTTTCCCATGTGAGTGCATATGATTTTCAGGAGGCGGGTTGTAGCTGACACCTGTTGCCACTGGAGCATGGCTGGCAAGCATTGCTTTCATTACCAGCTTCTCTAGGGATGGGATGGCTGCTCCAGTGTCTGCTGGTGTGACGTCTAAGCAAACCAATAGGAGCCCAATTATATTTCACCTACAGTTTCACAGATATCATTTAAAATTATGTCATGTGTAGGCGAAACATAGGCATGTTTACTACAGAAAACTGCTCATTTTATTTATTTATTTATTTATTTATTTATTTATTTATTTATTTATTTATTATTTCACATTTATATCCCGCCCTCCCCTTTACAAAGGATGCATCACATAGAGTTGGAAGCTATCAGTCACAAAATACATGTTGCTTAATGTGCTTTGTCTGTGTCAAAACCCACCCATACAGCTGTTGGTGAAGCTCATAATGGCTGAACAGAACATATGAAGCTGCCTTATACTGAATCAGACTAATGGTCCATCAAGGTCAGTATTGTTCGCTCAGATTGGCAGCAGCTCTCCAGGGTCTCAGGAAAAGGTCTTTTGCACCACTTGATCCTTTTTTAGCTGGAGATCTCAGCGATTGAACCCAGGACCTTTTGAATGCCAAGCAGATATTCTAGCACACAGCCCCTCCCAAGGGTAGAACGAGGGTGGATGAAGACAAGTCAGATGCTGAGTGAACTCCTCTGCAATTGTGTATGTGAGCTAAGAAGTAAACATGACTGAAAAAGGTTGCAAAGTATGTCTCATGCTAGCTGCATACCCTTCCAATGCTTTGTGCACACAATGGAGAATCCTTAAGATATATGCAGAATGTATCCCTGACTCATAGAATGGAATGTGGTTTCAGTCTTGCCAGAATAGAATTTGGTGTGAAGAAACAAAAACTGGTGAATTTTTTAAATGATATTTTTCCCCTTTCAAGGTGACCATAAAATTGAAATGGGAATATTAAACTCAAAACAGAAAGCTTTGGAAATCTGGTCTCATGCCAAATATGAAAAGGAGTTATCACCCCCTACACACACACATGAGACCACTTTCTCCACACCTTTGGGGAAGGCTGCTTCCACATATGGGCATGAAAATGCCCACCTGAGGACAGAAGGGCTGATGCAATAACAAGCACACTGGCCTGTCAACACCCACCCCCCCTTTCCATGCCCAGCTAAGCCAGAGTACAAAGATACACCAGAGCTCAGCTAGGAAAGTATAAAAATCCTGTAAGGGTGAAAAAGAGAGGAAAGAAATGCAGAGCTTGTATGCACTGACTTCCCACACTTGCTGCTAGTAGAACATCCCCACAGACATCCCATCTGCAACCAGGCTGCAGATTCCCAGATGAGCTAGATAGGTGATGGAAAGTGCTGTCAAGTCGCAGCTGACTTACTGCAACCCGGTAGGGTTTTTGAGGTGAGAGATGTTCAGAGGTGGTTTGCCACTGCCTACCTCTGTGTCATGACCCTGGACTTCCGTGGTGGTCTCCCATACAAATACTAACCAGGGCCAACCCTCCATAGCTTCCAAGATCTAGGTGAGGGCTGAGCTGGATGAAAAGACCTAAGATCCACCTTATTGGGGAGGGGATACAGGAGCCACATGAGTCATGTATGGATTAGGAAAGACTATGTGTATGCTTCCAAGTACAGTGGGCTCTCCCCATTGTCTACATGGGGCAAAATCCCCCTAGTGGAAGCAGCCCTAGTGACAAATGAATCAAATCCTAATTCAGTGTTCTTTTTTGACTTCTTGATTTTCTTCACTTATGTTTACTCTGGAGGAACGGGTGGATTTGTGATAACTGGAGCCAACTAGGCTTCACTGTACATGGCAAGTTTCTACTGCAGACTCTCCAAACATGTTTCTCATGAGACTGAACCCAGAAGGAAGGCTGCATATTTGAACAAACAGAAGCCTCAGTGCTCTAGTTATGTTCACTGCATTCCACATAAGCTGCATTTGGAGGAACACCACTTTTTAGCTTTCCTGCCTATTGAACAAACAAAGGTAAGTTCATAGGACTGGAAAGCATGAACAATTCTGCTGTCAGTGATGAAAGGTGGATAACAAATTGGACATATCCAGTGTAATAAGACATGATAGGAAAGATCAAAGTTTAAAAATTACTGTTGAAGTCAAAGCCAAACAATTAGAACAGTTCTGTGTAATACAAGCTGTTGACATTTACAAGCCATTTAGAAGTGCTTGACACCAGAAGTCCTTTCCCCACTAAACCTTAAATCCTGGACCAACCCTGTCCCTGAACTTACATTCTACACTACATGCGACTTCACCCCTATAATTGTCTCAGGGTATTTTTACATTCTACACTACACTCAAGTTCACCCCTGTAATTATCTCAAGGTATTTTTTGTTTCCACATTACATTGAGGTCACCCTGGTTTCACCCCACACTTGTCCCGGGATAAACGGATGCTGTTATAACCAGGGATAAATGCAAGGTATTGTGTCGCGAATTGGACTCTGATAAAACCAGGGATGAGATCCAAGTGCGGAAAGGACCAGATAGTAATTAATATACCACAGTAGGACAAAGTGTAACAGATCTAAGTGCTTTGTGGAGGTTAAGAATATATTAAAAGCTCTGCCAGATCCGACCAAAGTCCATCTAGGCCAGTATCTTGTTCTCTGGAAGGCATGCATTTGTTCCCAAATGCACTGGTACTTCATCAAATAAGAAATATACAGTTATACAGTTTTATCATATATATAACAATGTACATATATTCAGCTGGGTCACCATGTTGATCTGAAGCAACAAAACAAAGTTTGAGTCCAGTTGTACCTTTAAGATCAACAAAGTTTATTTCTGGGTATAAGTTTTCATGTGCATGCACACTATGTATCTGATGAAGTGTCTTAAAGGTGTCACTGGGCTCAAACTTTGTTTTAGTGTACACATGGAAGAGAAGGTGGCATGGTATAGCCTGGAAGCTAAGCCGGGTCAGTACTTAAATGGGAAACTACCCAAGGCACTGGCAAATCATTTAGTCTATAGCTCGTAGGATCCAGCACCGTATCAACAGCATGTAAAAAGTGTATTTGTGGCATCTACAAAATCAACCATGGAAAGCCAGAGAACATAGACCCTTGACCCCCAAAAAGTGAATAAATATTTTCTTAAGAAACAGAATAGAGCACATTCACTTGTGTCTGGTCAGAATAGGGATAAAAACTCAAGCCTCTCTTTCTACTTTATTTCCGATACAGGTTGGTTTTTTGAAACAAATAAGCAATGGACTGGACCCAGACAAACCTGGCAGTTTCCACTGATTTCCTCTTCCTGCTGCAGACCCTCCCCCATGCTCCCCCCAGGCCCCCTAATCCCTCAACAGTAGCATTTTGCAGTGATCGGGGGGGGGGGGGGATGTAGCCGGAGGAGGGAGGGAGGAAAGTTCTATTCTGCCACTGGAAAATTTAGTCAGGATTCGACTGATCCAGACTAAATTTCCCCATGGCAGAATGGAACTTTCCTTCCCCTCCCTTCCCCACTGTGGCTGTTCTAAGAGGATGGGGGACCCTGGGCAGAAATACTGGGGAGTCTGCAATGGGAAGGAGGAATTAGTAGAAACTGCCATTTTAGTCTGGATCCAACCCTCTGTGTCCCCTTCTCCTACCCCCCCCCCCCAATGCCATGATTACTAGAAGATGCTGAGAAAAGCAGGGAGTTTAAGCTTCAAAATATGGGAGATGGCTGAGTGTGAACCTGGTGCAAAATAGCCTGCTTCCCCCCCCCCTTTTTTTTTAGTAAACCAAAGCAGGGATCACAGTTACAGGAAAGGTATTAAACAAACAAACAAACAAACCCTGTGATAAAATGACAATAACATTTAATAAATCTTATGAACATCAAATATTTTCCAAGAAAAGTCCAACATCCTCAATGAGCACCCATGAAAGAAGGCTTTTAGCCGGATATTAAAGAAAGAACTGGTTGCTACTTTCAGAAATTAATTAACTGGTTTGCTCCTAATTTAAGTACTTCAAATGGAACCAAAAGTAAGTTAAAGGTTAAAAATTATTAATTATTTCAAAAACTATAACATAACAATATTCCATTCAGCTTCATGTTGTTCACCATTCTAAACAGCCATGTTTGTTCTAGGATAATCTGATGAAAGCTAAAAAGAAGCTAATTTAAAAATGGATCTAGAAGATATGAAGAAAGCTAAAAAGAACTTAAACTGTAAAAATTTGAAGAAAGTAAAATAGAAGCTAAGTTATATCTAGAGGCTGACACTTTTTTACTCAAATAAGATTACTCCTGAGGAAGACTGGTGAAATGAATGTATAACCGGGTGCTCATTGAGGATGTTGGACTTTTCTTGGAAAATATTTGATGTTCATAAGATTTATTAAATGTTATTGTCATTTTATCACAGGGTTTGTATGTTTAATACATTTCCTTTTGGGGGGGCATCAAGTCGTAGCTGGCTTATGGCCACCTCAAGGCAAGAGATGTTCAGAGATGGTTTGCCATTGCTTCTGTGTAGCAGCCTTGAACTTCATTAAAGGTTCACACTCAGCCTTCTCCCAAGACAACCCTGGGCTACCCAGGTCAGAGTGTTTCCTATTAGTGTTGGATTACTGTATTATGTTGGCTAGTCCCTTGACTGGAAACATTTGCAAAGAAGCATTCCCAGTAATGGAGATATCATCACCTATAGATGTACATTTTTTTACAACCCTAGGCAATGTGCCCATGTTGGATCAAACACATGGAGGTGCTGAGGGATCAGTACCCTTGTTCTCCCTCTGTCTCTACAGCCATTTTTCACATCCTTACATAAGTTGGGTGTACAGGACTCCTGAGGGACAGAGTATGACCCCCAACTACAAATTGCACACAGTGATATGAGATGCATAGATCATAATAAAAGCTAGTGTGGTGTACTAGCTAGAGCACTGGACTAAGTCTGGGAACACTTGGGTTCAAATCCCTGCTCAGCCATCAGACTCATTAGGAAAACTTTGGTCAGTCAGTCTCTTAACCTCATTTATATCACAGGGTCATTTTCAGAATAAAACTGAGGATTGGAGAACCATGTATATCACACTCACATGGAGAAAGGGCAAAATGAAAATGTAATAGATGGACAGGAACTGCAAACATTCATCTACCTGGTGATGTTTAATTGGAAATGCAGCTAATGAAACAAACAAACAAACACTGTGACATGAATGACTAGAACATTTTATATTTTTTAAATCAAACTAACAAGATTACAAGGAATAGTTCATTATACTCTCCATAAAAGTTTACAACATTACAAGAAAAGTCCATCATACTCAATGAGCACCCGGATATAAACTCATTTCATCCACATCTTCCTCAGGAGTAGTGCATGATTGTTCATTGCAGGTTCCTGGGGAAGTCTATGCATCAGTGCTGCTAAAACATTTCCCCAGAAAACACTGCTTGCAGCTGACATTGAAACCCTCTTCACATGACATTTATGTGTCCTGAAATGAAAGCACATAGAGGGGGAATGGAAGCTAGTTTGTGAGTATGGAGGCTATGCATGTACAAACTGTGTGTGCACAGATTAATCCCAGGACTCAGCCATGTTAAAAACGCAACACACCCAATATGGAGACACAGCTTATTCATGCCCCCTTTGTATGCACATAGAATCCATGATCACAAGCATGCTTCTGCTCTTCATGTGCCAAATTAAACAGCTCTAGTTAGCATTTGGATAGGAGACCATCAAGGAAGTCCAGGCTTGCTATGTAGAGGCAGGCAATGGCAACCACCTCCAAATGTCTCTTGCCTTGAAAACCCTACAGGATTACCATATGTCTGTTGTGATTTAACGGTACTTTCCACCATCACCTGCAAAGAGCTTCTAAAACTTTAGTTCATAGCTTAAGAACCTGTAAAATAATCCCATGTTGAGACTGGCCAATTTTTTTTTTTAAGAAATGTTTCTTGATTCTGAGTCATGGACATAAAATACTAACAGAACCTAATTTTTCTATGGAACATACTGATGATTTTAATTTATTTTCAGAGTTAAGCCATATTGAACTGCAATAGAACAGCTAGACTCAAGTCCAGCAGCACCTTAGAGACCAGTGTGATTTTTGGCATATGAGCTTCCAAGAGTCAAAGCTCCCTTCAAAGGCACACCCTGAAAATCTGATGGTTTAAAGTTATTTTATTAGATAGAAATTTGTGACAAACATTGATTACATCGCCTTATCCGGGAAAGATAGAATCTGTATGTAATTTGACTTGCTGTTGGTCTACTTTAAAATCAAGGATGTTGAATAATACTAAGCATCTAAAGGGGAAAAATGACTAAAACATAATAGGTCAATCCAAAGAAAGAGAAGCATATTTTATCTGTTGCTCTTCTCAAAATGTCTGGATTGATTCCATCAAGAAATCTTGCTTATGATGAGTGTTAGGCTGCAAAATTTCTACAAGGAGGGGGAAAGACAGCCAGAGTTTTAAGAGAAAAAAAATAATTATTCCTTAAAATAGAAAATTGTGCGTCGTAGAATCCTTTATGACAGCTGATTGTCAAATTACAGTGAGGGATGGATGAGTGAGAGCAAGTGAGTTTCTTGGGAAATATTCATAATGAGACAAGCCTTTGTCTCAACTTTTTGAATAATACAAGCAGATTTTTGGCATATGTTCGTGTGTAGCCTTGGAAATGTCCTCATAGCTCTTTAAGAGCACCTGGCAACACAGCAAGTCCCTGTCACAGATTAAGCTTCAAATTCTTTAAGAGGAAGAATATTGCATTGGGATGATTCAGAATTTTTCGTCCTTAGCGCTGTGACCTGAAAGACCCTATCTTTATTTCACTTCTGTAATTGAACTTTTAAATAAGTGATTAAAAAAACAAAACACCATTTTCTGCCTCCTTGTACTAGATTTCCCACAGAAAAGCATAAATATTTTTTCAAGGTGATTTGTGCCAATAAATCATCACAGATTATTTATATGCTGCACGTATTAGCTATGAACACTATTGTTACAGTATGAATTGTGTTAAAAGAAATCCTACAACACATATACACAATACGAATGTGTGTTTTTTAAAAAGAGAGAGAAAAAAAACATGAACTGAAATCACTGACAAAAATAATATGCAAAGAAACAAATGGGTTGGACTCAAACCTCCCCACTTCTCCTCCTTTATTGCAGCCCCTCTCTCACATGGCTTTTGTCCATGTGCACCCCATGTAAGAAGAAGAGGAAGAGATTGTATTTATACCCTGTCCTTCACTTCTTGAAGGAGTCTCTGAGCGGCTTATCCCCTTTCTCTTCTGCTCCCCACAACAGACATCCTGTGAGAGCTCTCTCAAGAGCTCTCTCGAGAACTGCCCTTGAGAGAACAGCTTCTGAAAGAATTTATGACTGACTCAAGGTCACACCAGCAGCTGCATGTGGAAGAGAGGGGAATCAAACCCGGTTCTCCCAGATTAGAGTTCATGTTCTTAACCACTACACCAAACTGTAGCAGTTTTAGATGGTCAAAGAGAATACCATGTTCCATTCTCATTTTGCAACCTGTCCCTCCACTGTTCCTGGGCACAATATGATAAGTTTGCAGTGGGGGGAAATGGAGAAGTTCCTTTCCTCCGGCATGATTCTACTTCTGCTGCTTAAGATCCCATTGAATATAGAGGAGGTTTGTTCTTTCCAAGTAGATATCTATCCCTCTATCAGTCTTTGTTCCCCTTTTTCTCAAAGGATACAGCGCTGCAGTAAACTAGACACAAAACTTGCCATTACGATGTGACGAGGAAGGATGAAATGCTTTGAAGGATATAAAACCATGATACAAATTATGATTGTTGTTGTTCCTGAGCTATACTGAACTCTGGGTACTACCGTTTCAGCTGGCTGATGTTTATGATGAGAATTTTGGCAACAAACTGTAATTAACTCGAAAAAGTGAAGACAATTGATTTAATGCCATGGTACTATCATCTGTGTCCTCCTATTTACAGTTCATTATGGAACAAGCCTTCTGGGGATGTTTTTCTCCTTTCTTAATCCTGTGGCTTCTTCTCATTAACAAGCAAGGGGGGGAAAGAAACCCTTCTGATGGGAAGAGGCTGCATGGAGCTTGAAGACATGAAGTCAAAAATAAACAAACAGAGGTTTGTCTAGATTTTTTTTTTGATAAATGGTTATTGCAAGAAGAACATTTGTAAAGACTTGAGAACTGTTTTAAAAAATAAAATGATGATGGTATAACTGGTCCATCTTGTATCAGGAGATGCTTTTAGTTATGGGTCTCTGGGTGGTGGAGGAACTCTGGATGGGTTTCCCCATCATATTTTTAATTCACTGTGGTCCTATATCTTTGCTTTTGATCAATATTATGAGCCATCTTGAGCATCTGTGTAAAACTGGGATAAAGGTATATTTTAAATGCTATGGATTCTGGCTCATGTTTTGTGCAGAATTTCTGTTTGAACTGGGTCCATGAGAGGCCTGTTCAGCCATGCTGTTGCTCCAAGGTGTGGGTATGTCCCCATATGCCCTCAATATTCTCCCATACAGGTGAAAAGCAATAATGGCATCAAGCTGTCACTGAGAAGTTTCTCCCACCCTTTCTTTAATGAATCTTTTACAAGCCCCTACTGGAACTTCAGAGTGTTCCAGAATATAGTTTGAAAAGCACCGATGAAGCCCTCAGATGACCTTCTACAAGCACTGGAACAGATCTGTCAGCAGTTGAATGTACATGGCTCAGAAAAGGCTAATGGTACTGGAAAGCAGGGTTTGATATCTAAAGGAAGAAAGTAGAGAGTTAGCGTGGAATAACAATTCAGAGCATGAGGTAAATTTCCAGTTCAGGTTTCAGCTGAATTAAGAACTCATTGCGGCCTTAGCCAGGGAAGCTGTGTGCTCCAGCTCATGATGGGGAGTGAACTGTCCTCAGCTCATACTGACTAACAAATAGCCTACCTGGATCACTCCAAGAGGCCATTTGATCTGCTCCAGGATCAATTTTCCAACAGTGGCCAGCCTGATTCCTTCAGAAGCCCTTAAAGCAGGATAGGAAGGCCATAGCTCTCACCTACTTTCATTGGTATAGTGTCTATGAAGGTGGTTGTGGTAGAAACTGTCATCAAGTTGTAGTAGACTTATGGTGATCCCATAGGGATTTCAAGACAAAAGATATTTAGAAGTGGTTTACTATTTTTTGCCTCTTTACAGTGACCCTGGTCTCCTTAGTGGTCTCCTATCTAAGTACTAACCAGGGCCAACCCTGCTAAAGCTTCTGAGATCTGACGCTACCAGGCTAGCCTGGGCCATCGAGGTCAGGGCATGAACATGGAGGTTCTTTCATGCTAAAATGGCTAATAGCCATTAATTATCTTCCAACAACACATTTCACAATGTGTGTTCAAATGGTGTATATAAGATTTTTTGACGGGGTCCTGACTTGAATCTACTGCAGAACAATTTCATTGTGTGAGTCCAAATCCTGATATTAAGAGAAAGGGTCAAACACCCTTTCCCCTGTCCACTTTCTTTAACAAATGAAGAAAGGAGCTCTTCACATTGTACAAAAACAGTGGTTTTCAATGTGCAGGTCGGGCTGCCCAATTCCCAGAGGTGGGCCAGGACATCTGCATCATCTGTCAGCAGAATCCCTTTTATTTACATTCTCACGCCACCTTATCTCAGAGACACGTTCCTCTTTATCCACTTTCTCAACACCATCTGTAATTTTATAAACATTTATCATGCCTCCAATCTTTTCTTTTTTTCCCAGAATTAAAAAGCCCCCCAATGATTGGCTTTATCCGCCTAGGAAAGGTGCTTCAACCTCTTGATAGATTTGGTTGCCCTTGCCTGATCTTTTCCCTCAAACATCTGATAGCACTTCCCACACTACTGCTGCGGCTTGGACAAGTGACACAGTACAAGGTCACATGGAATGACAAAGTCAGAATCAAATTAACTCCCCCAGCTCCGTTCTGCCACTGAACGTGACAACGATGTCCCACTGTGCAAATGTGTAGAAGGACAATGCATTTTTTTAAACTGTAAATGCATTCTCAGGTGTGCTGAACAATATCATCTTGATCTACAGATTTTGTTAAATAGGGAAAACCTAGAGAGGATGCATGTTTTGCCTGAGCTGAAGCTCTTCCCAAGTTGTTACAAATATTTTCTCCCCTGCCATCAAATACAAAGTTTGAAGTCCCTCACAGCTTTCTTATGCTACTTTAAACTTATGTATTATACTGAGACCTCCCACCTGGCTTTTTCTATTTGGAAATCATTCCCTGGGTTTGAAGTGGTCAGAGCTTTTCTTTATTCTTTCCCCATTGTGTCACAACAATATGATTGCTGTCATATAAGAATCACTTCTCCCAAGGAGAAATAGTGTAGAAAACGTTCAACATTCTTTCATTCACAACCCTGGCATGCTATAAAGGAGGCATATCTGCAGCAGCCCAGTAGGAGAAAGAAGTTCATTATCAGGCAGACAAATAAACAGACCTTGCCTTCCATGCAGGAAGTCCACCAAGGAAGGAGTTTAAAATTCCAGACCAATTCACTATCTGAAGAGGCAACTTATGATGGTAACTAAAAGGCCTAGGGATAGGAACAGTGTCATTGTCAGCACACACACAGTGCCGAAATATCATTCTCAGCACTCTTATGTGTGCCTCTTCACTTCCTGACAAGGACTTCCTGAGCCCCTTTACCACTTGGAGCATTCGGTTACAGAAACTGGTACAGAAGCTGGAAAACCACTGCATGGGCGGGGGCATTGGATTAATGAACTAATGTGAGCATGACTTTGGATCCCATTTGGTGGTGGAAAGTGCTGTTAAGTCACAGCTGACTTATGGCAGCCCTGTAGGGTCTTCAAGGCAAGAGACTAATAGAGGTGGTTTGCCATTGCTTTCCTCTTTATAGTGGCCGTGGCCTTCCTTGGGGGTCTCCTATCCAAGTACGAACCAGGGCTGATCTCAGCTTCCGAGATTTGATGAGATTGTGTTATCCTGGCCCATCAAGGTCAGGGCTCAGATCCTGTTTAGCAACTCATTTTCCAACAGCCACATTTGGGATTCAGCAGAGTATCACTGGATCCACCATATAATTCATTCCCTTATTGGCTGAGGCTCAGGCAAAGTAGTCCTCTTCAAGTTCCACATCATTAGTATGGCTACTGTTCTCTGGCATCTCAACGGTATGCTGTCATTTGCCTGTATCTTTGGTTTCACTAGAGACCCATGAACTGAGGTGACATGGGAATATTTTGATTGAGCTTCCCTTGAGATTCCTTTAAGGAAATGCAGAGGGTTGAAATCCCTTTGTATCTCAGGGAAAGGACCATCAACAAAAATATTTGTCAAAGCCTTATTGCTAAATAATGCAACATAAACAGCAGTGAGACTCTGAAGTAAAATGGCAACAACCCTTTGCCATCTAAATGAGATATGGGGCTGTTCCAGGTATTTAGCCTGGCCATGGACAGAGGCGTTTCTAACAGGTGAGAAAAATTAGGAACATTGCTTTGTCAGCTGAATGAGATTTGGGGTTTTGCTTCTGCTCCTCCAAGGTATTTAGCCTAGGCAGAAGCGTTTCTATCAAGGAAGGAAGGCTAGGAGCATCTCTTTGCTATCTGAATGAGATCTGGGAAGCTCCTCCTCCTCTGTGACAGGTATTTAGCTTAGGCATGGACAGAGACTTCCCTAGTAGAGGAGTAAGGTTAGAAACATTGTGTTGCCAGCTGAATGAAATCTGGGGCTGAACTTCTGTTCCTCAGCTGTTCCAGGTATGAAGCCTGGGCACAGTACAAGGACTTTTCTAACAAGAATCTTTAGATGGCTTAAATTTTGCATGGAACATGGAAGTACGGGGGGGGGGGGAGAGGAAGAGATTGGATTTATACCCCACCCTTTACCCGAAGAAGCTTAAAATCCTTTTCCCTTCCTCTTCCCACAACAGACACCCTGTGAGGTAGGTGGGACTGAGAGAGCTCTCTTGAGAACTGCCCTTGAGAGAACAACTCTGAAAGACCTTATGACTGACCCAAGGTCACACCAGCAGCTGCATGTGAAGGAGTGGAGAATCAAACCCGGTTCTCCAAGTTTAAAGTCTGCGCTCCTAACCACTACACCAAACTGGCTCTCTGGAAAGCAACAGACAGGAAACATAATCACATACACTGAACATAAGAACATAAGAAAAGCCAATGTTGGATCAGGCCAATGTTCCATCCAGTCCAACACTCTATCACACAGTGGCCAAAAACACCAGTTGCCCTCAGAAGGTCCAGCAGTGGGGGCAGGAAGCCCTCCCACTGTTGCCCCCCCCCCCAAACACCAAGATTACAGAGCATCACTTGCCCCAGACTGAGAGTTCCTATCTATACTTTGTGGCTAATAGCCACAGATGGACTTCTGCTCCATATGAACATTCAACACTAATACATACCAGCCCATATTTCCATCTTACTCTGTCATATGTTCCTTTTTGACTTTATAATCTTAGGATAGGCTGTAGTGCTGCTTTACACAGGGCTGCTCTTCAAAAGCATCAGAAAGCTTCTGCTAATGCAGCAGAAAACATGGTTCTTTATATAGATGAAAAGCAAATGGGTGGATTGAACATGCTGGAATCTTTTGACGGCATTTCAATACTGCGGACATGCTAAGCATTTTGACCATGTTCCTCTGTAGATGGGAGGGGAAGACATTATCTTCTCTGACATTCGCAGGAAACCAGAGTTTGTTGTTGCACATTGGATTGCGTGCTCATCTCCTAATACATGAAAAGTGATTTCCATTACTTTGCTGGCAATTGTGGGTTGGCTGTGCATGGCATACCAATAATGGACCTTGGTTGTGTTGATCAAAGGCTTAAAAAGAAAAAAAGGCAATTGCAACTCTGAGAGATGACAATTAAAAGTTATTAGGGGTTGTTTCTAATGGAAATGAGTGACATAATCGTGATTATTTAATAATGCAACAATACTTTTGTTCAGATGGATGCAACATTCTACTCTGTCTCTTGATCTATGGCATTTTCTTCTGCCCCAAGGTGAGTAAAAGAATAGATTGAACTTCAGGTTGAAAGGGACAGATTTGATATCTGACTGAACACAATGTACAGGTGGATATTACATTTCCCTCTTCTGAAACAAGTCTGAACTGCCCCAAGTAGTATTTAGGGAGGGACACGATCTGGAAAAACATGGTTCTATTCATGATCCATGGTGTGCAAGGTTCACAAACCACTGAATGTAATGAGCTTTGTGATGCTAGACAAACTGGTTTGGCTTGTGAAGATTGTGATGTGGTAGAATGACCCCCTGACATGCTAGAGACACCAAACTTGCAGGGATCTCCAGCTGACTCTCCTCTACCTGCCTTCCAAGTTTAATAAGGATTGGATTTATACAGTCCAAGTTATAGCTCCCCAAAGAAGAAGCCCCCATCCACCATTGTTTCCATTGGAGGGGACAAAAACAGCAAAAACAGCAAGGGCAAGAATCATAGAATCACAGAACAGAATCATAGTCCCTGAGAATCTCTGCAGTAGAAACTGAAGGTGGGGAACAGTTTTGCAAGTCCAGAAGAACCAGTGCCGTGTGCCCAGAAGAATCAGTGCCACTGTGGCAGTGCAAACCCAACAGACCTAAGGTTAAGTCAGGTGATTTTGAGGGAAATGTCTGGCACGCTCCCTCTCAGCAGGGAGAAGCAAAGGGAAAGCAAGAGGCCCCTCTAAGATAGGCTCCTGTGAGAATGTCCCAATGAATATAGTCCACAACAGGTCTTTGGGTAAAAAGTCCTTTACTTGTAGAAAGATCACTGGAGTCATAACACTTGTTCTGTTAGTAATGAAATGCTACGGGTTACATCCATTGATATACTAAACTGCTACATGATTATAGATATGCCACCAATCAGTGCACTACATTTTGGCGCGCTACTGACAGTACCACCGGTTCCCACACAAGACGCGGGAAAGTTAGTTCCCACTTCCCAGAAACCTCCAAAGGGGATAATCGTTCTCATGGATTAAAGTTGTTATTCGGTTGTTGCTGAGTCTAAAAATCAGTTTCTCAAAACCTGCAAACACAACAAGTTCTCAGTTCACAGAGGATCCCTTTTTTCCCCCTGGCCAAGGACACAGGAGAGGAGATAACACACCAGCAGGTAAAACACTCAGTGCGCACGCACATAAACTACTAGGCAAAGCCAAGCCAAGCCAAGCCAGCTGGGGAAAGTGAAAGGGGGGTTAAGCGCTCAGCAAGAGAGACTCCACTGGCCGGGGACCTGAGAATAGAAAGGGATTAAGAATGGATAAACACTTACAAGAATGAAGAGTGACTCATTCTGCATTTGTATAGTAACTCATTAGGCATCTGTATAGTAAAGCATACGGCTTACAGAATGGAAGAGTAACTAATTAGGCACTTGTGTATTAAGGCATAGATCAAACAGGCTTCATAACAAGCGGATTCATGTCAGCCACTGTGGGTGGGACACGCTCCAAGAGGTCAAAAGGACTACTTGGAGGGCCCAGGATGCAGTCACTTGCCTCATTGTTGGTGTGGATGGCCAACCCTTCTTCTTTGTGGAGGACATAGCCTTTTGCCAGCTGCAGTGGTGATGGTCAGGGCTCCAGAATGCAGGGCAGAAATGTGCACTTCACAGCAGACTTCTGGAGCATCCAGCAAGCTCCAAGAGGAGTCAGTCCTGCCACCAGGCTACAAAGTGGTTCTGCTCCATGTGTTAGGGATGGATGCAGACCACATGGTGCAAAAGATGAGCATGAGGGAGTGGGAGAGCAGTGGCAACATTGTCCATGGCTACATGGTCATGGACACCAGTGCCAACATGCTGTCAGAGGTGAAGCGTGTGTACCTCAAGAGCATTGTCTGCCTGGCGCACACACTTTAGTTGGTGGTGAAGGATGCTGTGGGGCTGGGGAGCACTGTCAAGCCCAACTGGGACACCCCCTTGAGATGTGGTCCTTGATTGAGACCTGCTGCTGCCTGGCTGCCCATTTCCAGGGCAGTATCAAGTCTGCCCATCTGCTGTGCAAGAGGCAGAGTGGGGTGGGGTAGGGTGAGGAACTTCACCTATGCCATGATTGTGCATTTGGTGGAACAGAACAGCATGGTGCGAGATGTCATCTCCTTCATGACTATCCTGCATGGGGAAGAAGAGCTCAGCATCAGCTCCAGTGACTAGCTGACCCTCTCCCAAATAGTATGTGTCCTCAAGACCTTCCAGGACACCACCAACATGCTGTGCACTGATATGGCCAGCCTGGGGCAAGTCAACTTCTGATTCAAGGGCTGGACCAGGTGCCGGCTTCTGCACTCGAATTGGCTGTTCTCCCACGGGTCAGGGATTTGGCAGAGAGGTTGCAGGTGGTCACCACCACCACATTACATCATCTGTAATAAAGGGGAATATAAACGGGTCGGCATTAACTGTGACCTACAGATAAAAGGCAGCACTGATCTTCTGAATGCAGAGCTCTTGCAATGGAAGTGTGAGCTCTCCAAAGCCTACAAAGGCTAAAGGCCAGCAGGCATGGTGAGAGGGAACAGCAGGTGGAAGAGGCTGGGGAGGGGGAGTAGCCACAGCCCAGCACCACTGCCTCAAAGAGTCCAACCAGGGAGAAGCCCCACTACTGGTTATCAGTAGTGAACTGGGAGGTCAGTAATGGTGGGGATGCCTGGCATGCAATGGCAGAGGATTTGGCAGAGGTGATGGTGAGGGAGTCCCTCACCAAGTCCCCTGAGACCATCAGTGCTGATCCCCTGGAGTCCTTGTCATGCAAGGCTGTCATCTGATCTGATGTCTTCTGGATGGACATGAGCCCTGAGTCCACCAAACACCCAAACCCCACTGGGGGAGAGAAGTTTACAATCAGGAGGGCATAAAACATGGGTCCTCACTCAGCTGAGGCACTCAGTAGCAAAGCTCCTCTGCTTGGAGTGAACAGAGAGATGGGATGGCTCATGGCCCTGAGTCCACCTTACACCCAAACCCCAGTAGGGAAGAGGAGTTTGCAATCAGGAGGCAATAAATGAAAGTGTTCTGCTACTCAGCTTTTAACAAGTTTCCTGCCTCTCTGTGTAAATGCAGTGCAAACCGCTGACAGATGTATGTGGAACTGAGCTGAGCATATATATAGCTTTCTGATCCCATAGAGCAGAATGGGAACTTAGTTCCTGGTAAGTTTTGGAGGGCTCCTATTGATGTTTCCAAGGCAGGAAAATTCCACCCCCCTTGTTGCTTTGGAGTTTTGTAAACAGGTTAAGTGAGCAGAGACAGTCTGTCTGGAAATGTTTTCATTCACGAACTGCCATGAACCTCTGTGAACAGCACCAAAGTGGAATGTTCGTGTCAGGTGCCCTTTCACAAACATTGTTTCATGAACCACAAACTGGCAAAAAATTGTGTCGAACTGTACTTTGTGAAATGATTCATGCCCATCCTTTGTGTTACTTCATTAGGTCCCAGGGGAAGCATCCTTTCTGCCATGGGCAATACTCTAGCCTCACACAAAGGACCCAGGAGATATTCCCTGGCTCACACACTGACTGCTTTCAGGGTCACTAGAATGCTAATACCTAGTCATGTGATTTCTCTAATTGCTGTTCTCTCTCCCTAATAATGCAGCTTCACTCAGATGAAAGAGCTATATGGATGCACATTTCACTTCCTTCAGTGTTATTGTGAAAGTACTCATACCCCTGAACAGCAGAGAGAAAGACATTTAAGAGAAAGAAAACCACCCTAAATGAGTTAAATTGAAAAGGTAGCAGAGAAGATTCTTACAACACGGCTGCCTTTCCAGAAAGCAGAACAGAAAATGCTAGGATGACCACAAGTGGCCATGAGCAAACTTTTTTTTTGTGGGGGGGGGGGGGAGTATATTACATCTATCAAATTCTTCTATTTTTATCCCATTCTTTCTTTTATGGGAGTTCAGAACAGTATAAATGGCTCTCCCTTTCTACATTTTCCCCTGAAACAACCCTGTGAGGTAGGTTTGGCAGAGAAAGAAGGAGTAGTTCAAGGTCATGGATGGGTTTGGGGGTTCAAACCTAGGTTTGCCCCACTAAAGTCCATTGTTCTCTCCATCATACAGCACTAGCTTCTGTTCTACAGTTCTGTACATGTAGGGTGCATGAATAACGGGAAAAGGCACAGTCCTTGAGTTAGCCTACAGGGGAAAATACCAGTCCTTTCCTTTATTTATGAGAATATAGAGAAATCATTGTATTACAAAATGGAGCCATAGTGCCCCTTGTCCAGTCACCAATTTGGAGGCAGAAAATGCAGTCAGAAGCATCGATGATGCTCCTCGACTCTCTTTCTGAGCACTAGAGAAAAGGGAACAATAAATGTCTTGACCTGCATTTCAGCAGCCATAGGATACAAGGCATCCATCCATCACAGACCATCTTTTCAGCTCTTGATAGAGGACGGTTCTTCAAATCTCCTACCTCTAGCATTAAATTTCGATCATGGTGCTCTTTTTGGCAGGAATCCTTCTTCCACAACAAATCTGAGCATAGGCTTAAGACTTGAAACATATTCCTGTTGCCAAGTTAGAGGATCAAAGGGAGCTCTGTTTCTGGGACAGGGAGGCCATATGCAATTAGTCTTTAAAAGAGACTAATCCTCCTTTGGTATTTTTCAAAAAAGGAGAATTATTGTTGTTTGATACTGGCAACATGCTAATCATTCCAGTGGGAAATGGAGTTGGGAAATGGGGTCTTTATTATATTTCTGTGAACTTAGAGAGGAGTGTTGCCTTTTTTTTTGTTACTGTTGTTGTTGATAAAGGCACTTGCTTGAGATGGCTTCTACAGATGAGCAGTAAGCGAGGGCTCATCTCTCAGCAGACCTTCCTTTTTTGCCCTTTGTTTCAATCACCACATCTGCTTGAAATGGGAAGGGATGAAAACATTCAAACATGATTAAATATGTCTGCTGTGGACCTACCTTGGCTAGATTTCCAAGAGTGGTAAGAAGGCAAAGAGCTTTGCAATTAGGAATGAGCTGATAACGGTCATTTTTTTCTCTCCATTGCTTTTTGATTTTTTATGCAGGGGTCATTTTGAGGGGGAACGAGCAGGAACAGCATTCAGGGAATAACTAGCCCAGGAGTAGGAAACCCAGGCATGTTTGCATGCCTGCCCTTTGCTTCACCAGCCAGCCCACTGCAGCAGGTTGGCTGGGGAAGGGAAGAGCAAGCAGGCAGATGCCCCCCCTTTCCCTGAGCCTCTCCACTTTTGTGGAGAAACTCAGGGAAGTGGGGGGGGGATTTAAATGCCTTTCTTTCCTTCTTCATCTGGGGAAGGGAAAGAAAGGCATTTTAAACATGCTTGGGTTCCCTGCCCTATCTTCTCCAGGAGCCCCACAGCAACAAAGCACCTGGAGAAGATTAGACAGGGAACCCAGGCATGGCTGCATGCCTGCCCTTTGCTTCTCCAGCCAGCCTGCCATAGGCAGGTATGGAAGCATGACTCCTCCTCCTCCCTTCCCTATCTGAGTTTCTTTGCTACAGCAGAGAAACTTGGAGAGTGGAGGGAAAGTGGGGGAGGAGATATTTTAATGCTTTTCTTTCCCTCCCCAGATTGAGGAGGGAAAGAAAGCCATTTTAAACATGCCTGCCTTTTGTCAGGGGGTGTGGCATTTGCAAGTAAGTTATGCTAATGAGTTATGCTAATGAGCTCCTGCACCTCTTTTTCTACGAAATGACCTCTGGTTGTTACCAAACCTCCAGTTTGGTCCTTTTTTCCCTCACCACCAATGCTGGGACCACCTTCTGTTCTCTCTCTCTCTTCATCTTTGATCAGTAAAAAATGTACAAGCTATTATCACAACAAAGAACCTCCTAGGTGAGAATCAGGGCCACATCTAATCTCACCACCTTAACTGAAGTAGAATAGGTTTTCTCCAGCAGAAGCCTGCCTAATCCAGCATCTGACCATCAGGCCATTAATCACTGCTTCTTTATCCATATAAAGAATGAACATACCACGTTAGTATTTGTCAAAGACTGATACTCTTATCTCAAACTGATTTAATTTGGACAATTTGAATTGCCCACCAAAGCTATATGTCTCTTATCATTCCAAAACTGCCCCATTAACTCTTCCTACATGCATTTTGCCTTATTAGAAATAGGGATGCTCAGATATGTGCCAGCTTTGTTCATGTTCTGTTTACTAGTAACAAACATTGAGCCAATTTTTGATGGAGTACATTGGTGTAATAGTTAAGAGCAGTGGACTCTAATCTGGAGAAGTGGGTTTAATTCCCCATTCCCCCACATGGAGCCAGCTGGGTGACTTTGGGTCAGTTACAAGTTCTCTTGGAGCTGTTCTCGAAAGAGCAGTTCTCGAAAGAGCTGTCTCAGCCCCACCTACCTCACAGGGTGTCTGTTGTGGGGAGAGGAAGGGAAGAAGACCGTAAGCCACTCTGAGTGAAGAGTAGGGTATAAATCCTACGCCAGCTCCTCCTCCTCCTCCTCCTCCCATCAACCCATTCATGGCTGTTTGCTTCAATGTACTCCTTCCTTGTTAGGAAGTTCAATTAGCTTCCTTGTTAGCATACTGCAATCACCTTTTTGAGCATGCACATGCTTTTTGCACACAGCCCGACTGAGTTCTGCTCCCCCCACTTGCTGTACTTCTGCTCCACTTGACAGGCAATTATTTATCACAAATGATATAAATCAGTGATAAATAAAAACTGTTTTTAATAACAACAAAAAAGCTATCATTTAGTGTTCATCTAAGTAGTCCTTGGTGACATTAATGGCTGTCAATCTGTTTGGATCTTCAATAATTTTCTACTTGCACAGTTTTGAAAAAAAAATCTGATGCAAATGCATTTAGCAGGCATTTGAGTCCTTTGGTGCAGTACCAAACAGACCTGGTAATCTGCTCCTGTCTGATTGTCACAGATGCGCAAGGTAAATTTGACTGCTGCACATATTCAGGGCAAACTTTGCAGCATCCCTAACTGGGAAGTTCCCCAGGACTCTGAACCACCCACTCTTCCCTCTCCACCAATCAGGCTGAACACCTGAAATTCCCCTTTCCTCCCTTGCATACCCTGTAAAGGGAATATCTTTTGTTTTTGGACCTTGCTATCTGTCCTATAACAAGGGCCAGAATCCTTCCCAAAGTTTACTTTTTGCTGGCTCCAAACCAGTCACATGCAACATTCCCTTGCCCTACTGTTTTTGGATTACTTTGGGATCCCTGCCCCTGTGTTCAAATCCCTGCTGGTACTTCGAGGGCTAAGTAGCCACAGCCCTCTTTCTGTGATTGGTCTCATGCCTCCCTCTCTGGAAATCACAGTGGTTGGATGTGTGGAGTTATCCACTTCTAATACTATGGTGTTATTTTGACAGCTAGAGAGACTGATCATTCCCCAGCCCACATTCTTCTACTATTCCTTCCCATAAACTTTATTTCTAATTTCACTCTGGATTCTCAAAGCTTATGGAGCCACCCTGCTGCTTTAACAAAAAGATCTTTTATGGTCATTGTGTGGGTCACCAGCCAGACTGGGAATATTCCTTTAAATAGAGCCTAAACCAGCCAGTTTAGGAGTGAGAGGTGGATAGTGCCTCCTTACATTCATCCCACTTAGAGCAAGTGAAGTTAGAGAGCATATGGTGATATGTCCTTTCTTTGTAATGCAGCATCTGACCTGGGTGGAAGGTTCAGATTCTTAATGTAGTCTCTCTAGTTCACAAGCAAAGAAGTGAAAGGACTTGGATTTCTTGCTAGGTATGTCTTCTTTCAAGAGATTTTTTTTAAAAAAAAAAATCTTATGCTATGTATTGCCCAATGAAAAACTCATTCTTGAGGATTTCTTTGTTTTATTAGGAGAAGCTAAAATACCTCCTTGCCGTTTTAATCCTTTATAATGCATTTCATTGCCAGCTGTTAAAAGAGGATAATAAGCACCTTAAAGAAAGATTTATGCAACTGTTTTTTTTTTTTCAGGGTGATCACAATTCACTGAGCTATGAGAAATGGCAGACAAGAAGACATCACAAGGAGTTTGCATTACCACAAGGAGTTTGCATGGTGACCAGTTGTGTAACTGCCAAAACACTGTACAGAATTAAGCCTAACTGAAGATAATAATGGTGTTGCAATAGCATTGAATTCTTTAGGAATCCTCTTTTCTTAGGTATGGGCCTTTGATTCTATGCTTGAAAGCATTAGGAAGATATTAATTAAAGAGGAGGAGTATTTTGTTTCTTAAGAGCTTAAGGAGCTACAAGAACCATGAGAAAACTCTTGACTCCACTTTGCTTAATTTTGGTAGTGGTATCAATGGTAACACATACATAGTTGTGTTAACTATGTTTGGAAGGGGTTGGGGCTAAGAGAGCATCCGTTTTAAATGCAGAAAGTCCCAGGTTCAATCCCTGGCATCTCCTGCTGGGAAAAAAAAAAGGATTAGATGATAAATGATGTAAACAATTTCTACCTCCAAAGAGCTGGTGTCAGTCAGAATAGACACTAAGAGTGCCAGCCTCCAGGTGGGACCTGGGGATCCCCTGGATTTACAGCTCCTTTAGAATTACAGCTTTACAGAGATCAGTTCCCCTGGAGAAAATGTATGCTTTGGAATGTTTAGTCTGTGGTGTTATACCCACAGAGGTCCCTGTCTTCCCCAGGTTCCATCCCCACATTATCAGGAGTTTCCAACTCGGCTCTAGCAACCCTATGCCTCCATCCCCCACTAGAGGCCATGGGAGACCTGGCAATTCTAATAGACAGTATGGATCTTGATAAACCAATGGCCTGATTCAGTATAAAGCAGCTTCATGAGCTTATGCATTCAGGCTGTTATTACAGTTTTAGTAGCTGCAGCATGAATAGATCAGGTAGTAGGGGTTGTGGCAATTTTCCCCACTCAGCTTGGAAGCAATAGATTGGAGGATGCTCAGTGTACATAACATTTCTAATGTTCAGCCTAGCTAGGTCTGCCAACTCGAGGTAGGGCAGTTTCTGGAGGCTTGGGGGTGGACCCTCGGGAGGACAGGGTTTGGGGACAGCAGGGACCTCAGCGGGGTATAATGCCATAGAGTCCACTCTCCAAAGCAGCCATCATAATGCCCCTGTATAAATTGATGTTGTGACCTCATTTGGAGTACTGTGTACAGTTCTGGTTGCCACACCTCAAAAAAGATATTATAGCATTGGAAAAAGTGCAGAAAAGGGCAACTAGAATGATAAAAGGGGTGACATGATCGAGGTTTATAAAATTATGCATGGTATAGAGCTAATAGAGAAATAAGTACTTTTCTCCCTTTCTCACAATAAAAGAACTCGTGGGCACTCAATGAAATTGCTGAGCAGTCGGGTTAGAACAGATAAAAGGAAGTATTTCTTCACCCAAAGAGTGATTAACACGTGGAATTCACTGCCACAGGAGGTGGTGGTGGCTACAAGCATGGATGGCTTCAAGAGGGAATTAGGTAAACATATGGAGCAGAGGTCCATCAGTGGCTATTAGCCACAAGGTATAGATAGGAACTCTCAGTTTGGGGCAAGTAATGCACTGTATTATTGATGCTTGGGGGTGGGGACAACAGTGGGAGGGATTCTAGTGTCCTGGCCCCACTGCTGGACCTCCTGATGGCACCTGGTGTTTTTGGCCACTGTGTGACAGAGTGTTGGACTGGATGGGCCATTGGCCTGATCCAACACTGGCTTCTCTTATGTTCTTATATTCTTATCCATGAGCCCTTTTGTGTTTCCAGCTTGGACAGCCGGCCTCGGCTAGGAGGGCATGGTATAAATCTGATAATAAATAAAATAAATACTGATGGTTGAGCCTGGTAACTGGTGGGAGGGGTGGGGACATGGTGGGGGGGCAATGGAGCAGCACTTGGAGTGGCAGTGGGCAATGGGATCTTGGAGTGGGGAACCCCCACCCCCATCAAGAGCATGGTAGCCCTAAATGTACTGTATAGCCTTTTTCAGTAGTGGAACCTTTGGGATATTCTTTCCTTTGAGGCTCACCTGGTACCCACTTTCCTTTCCTTTAGGCACCAGGCCAAATCATTTATTTTTACCCAGACTTTTAACCAAGGGGTTCCATCTTTGTAAATCCATTTATTATGGTCTGCATCTAGCCTGAGGACTGGTTTTTTTGGATATCATTTTTGGCTGCTGAACACTGATTTTGGTGTACCCCCAAGTAGTCCATTGTGGTTTGAACAGACTGTCTTCAAAGGTTACAGTTATAGCAAGTAAAATAAAATGTATTTTTGCCTCTACTACCTACACTGCACAATATTATAACACTAGGAATAAGGCCTGTTGTGGAAATAAATACAACAGGCTCTAGAAAGAGGCTCTGGGAGAGTGCTCCAGCCTTGGGCACTCAGTGTCAATTTGCTGTGGCGACCTCAGCTGGGTATAATGACACAGAGTCCCCCATTTTCTCCAGGGGAAGATCTCTGCCATTTGAAGAGCAGTTGTAATTCAGCATGATCTCCATTCCTCCCCTGGAGATTGGCAGCAATGGTTCCCCATGAGGGAACGGGTGGTTTGAAGGGTGGAGTTGATGGCACTGAACCTGTCTGAGGTCTCGCCCCTGCTGAAACCTCACCCTCTCCAGGGTCCACCCCTCAAATATCCAGGAATGTTCCCACCTGGAGTTGGCAACCTTACCTCCCAGCCAACTGTTAATGTATTATTATCTGCCCCCCTGGCTTCAGTTTTCTATCTCCTCCCCCCTCCCCCCTAGAGAGCAGTTGTAATTCTGAGTGATCTCCAGCCCCCCCCCCCCGGAGACTGGCAACAATGGTTCCCCAAGAGAGACACACAGACTTGGAGGGTGGAGTCTATGGCATTGTACCTGTCTTAGGTCCCACTCCTCCTCAAACCTCACTGTCTCCAGGCTCCACCCCTCAAGTCTCCAGGAATTTTCCACTTGGAGTTGGCAACCGTATCTCCTTCCCAGCCAATCATCAACCTCACTCTTCAAGTTTCCATTCCCCCCTGCCACAGCCTCCCACTGTGCTCTGAAGCCCTGACTGCTACGTCACATTGGCTGTCATAAAGGGTCCATCTCAGCAGGGTATGAGGACATAGAGTCCACCATTTTCTCCAGGTGATCTCTGCCATCTGGAGAGAACTTGTAATTCTGAGTGGTTTCCAGCCCTTGCCTGGAGATTGGCAACCATATTTCCCCTGGTGGAAAAGTAGTCTTTCTCTGCAATGGGGACCGAAGCAGCTGACATCATTCTTCTCTCCCCCTTTTTGACTTGCACAACAACCCTGTGAGGTAGGTTAGGCTTAAAGTCTGTGACTGGCCCTAAATCACCCACTCAGCAAGAACCTGGGTCTAGCAGATCCTGCTTTGAAGCACTGACTGCTACGCCTAGGGTAGCCTACCTCCAGGTGGAGCCTGATGATTGCCAGGTATTACAATTGAACTCCAGACAACAGATCTTCCCCCCTCCCTCGGAGAAAATGTCTGGTTTGGAGGGTGGACTCTATGGCATTCTGTTCAGCTGTCCCCAGTGAGTTTTTTCCCAAAGGCCATCACAGGTGTGGAAAGGGGCTTTCAGAGAAGCAAGCTTGGTTGCCTAGTAATGAACACTGAGGAGAAAGTTGTCAGCTCTGATGATGGAATTGGGTTCCCAACCTCCAGGTGGGGCCTAGGGATGTCCTGCTTTTACAATGGATCTCCAGCTGATAGAGATCAGCTACCCTGGAGAAAATGGCTGCTTTGGAGGGTGGACTCTATTGCATTGTACCATGCTGAGGCCCCTCCCCTCCCCAAACCCCACCCTCTCCTGGATCCACCCCCAAAGTCTCCAGGGATTTTCCAACCCAGACCTGGCAACCCTGTGATGGAAGTACCTGAAGATTTGGGGGGTGGATCCTATGGAGGGCAGCATTTTTTTGGGGGGGGGATAGAAGGACTCAGCAAGCTGCAATGCCATAAGGTCTACCCTCCAAAGCAGCCAGTTTCTCCTGGGGAACTGATCACTGTCATCTGGAGATCAATTGTAACAGCAGGAGATCTCCAGGTCCCACCTGGAGATTGGCAACCCTAGGGGGAAAGTCAGCATCACTGCAGGGGGTTGAAGGGAACGGTTTGATGGTTGCTGGCTCACCTCATTAGCCAGCCAGCCGTGGTGGAGCTAAGCAGGAGAGAGGGCCTGAGGAATTTCACACAGCCAATATGTTCCATTTCAGGAACTCTTCAGTAACGGTTTCTGTCAGGCATTTTACACGGAACCATATTAGTACTGGTTCCCTAACGGAACATATCGGCCCTTTCACACAGAAACGTGCCTATCCCGTTGGGGAAGCATTCTTGAGCCGGTTTACCTGGAAACCTCCTCCCAAGCGTTCTTCAGTGCTTGTACCGCTCCTGAAGCGCTATGGGGTGCTGTGTGAAATGGCCCCCCGTTTCTGACAGTTTATTCTGACAGTTTATTCTGAGCATGCTGGCAGTGTGCGGGGGAGGGGGTTATGTTGTTAGTCCATTGTCTTTTCACTGACAGAAGCAGGCCACTGAGGGACAGTTAGACCCACCTGGCAGCAGGCGGTGCGGAGGAGGATTTGGGATATGGAAGCCCAAATAATCAATGCTGGGAGTTCCGGAGTCTGTTCTCCACGCTTCCTTGACCTTCCCCTCCCCCAAGCCCCCATGGCTACCTATATTTCCAACCTAATAGCTCCGCTTCATCGGCGGGTCTTCATGTTAGCAAGATTCAATCTTTTTCCCTCAGCTGTTGTGTCAGGCAGATATAGGGGTATCCCTTATAGGGATAGAACCTGTAGTTGTCTTTCTAGTGAACCTGACTCAGTGGCCCATATCCTTCTATGCTGCCCCCATTACTCCACTATGCGCAGCTATTTGATTGGCCCCCACCTTCCCCCCTCAAGGAACTTGTCTGACAGCGACCTAAAAATTTTACTGTCCGACAAGTTCTCAGTAATTACCCTGTCTGTAGCTGAATTTTTAGCTTATGTTTGGAAGTTAAGGGTAAGGGAGTATAAGGCTTAATCCTCTCTGATTAGTTCCATCTAGTTATGTCGGCTACTGTTTGGTTTACTGTTAGCTGTTTGCTACTGTTTCTTTATTGATGTCCCTGCAGTGTATGCCAATAAAGGTTGTGTATTGTGTGTGTGACCCACCTGGCAGTGGGCGGAGGAGAAGAGTGGACCCAGCACCCAGTTGGTCCTTCCCCTTCGCTAGTTCCCTCCAGACTGAGGCCGGGACACTGGCTGGTGGCTCTGTGGGCGGGACTGAGGCAAAGCAGGGAGAGAATGCAGCCAATGGCCAAAGACCCCTTTTGAGTGGCAGTCCGTCCAGCGAACTGATTTTGGCGCCCCATGGAATCTTGCCCCTTAGAATCTTAAAACGGCTTTATATAATAGGAAAGATGTGTTTTTGTGTACCCCTTGAAGACAAAGAAACAGAAAACCATGCTGCAGACTCTTGGAGGACATCTGTTTTTATTTCTTCCCTCTGCTATTTAATAGGCCACTCTGAAAATTAGGGGAGCTTTATTTGTGATGGAATATGGTGAACTGTTCTGCTTCACTATCTTTGGTGGTGTCTAAAAGAGTTCTTGGGACTGTGGCTGAAAAAGACATACCCCTCCATCTTAATGTCTTAGACCTGCATTTCCTGTTCTGCATGACAGCAAATAATCAGGTTTCTGGTTGTCATTGACCAAAAGGCAGAGAACGGAGGACCACACCTGAATCAGGTTAGCTCAATGGTTAGGCAGCTTCTGTTCTGGAGGATCTTGGTGGGGAAAGGCCTCTCCCAGGAATGGCATTCGGATAATTTTATCCAGAGCCCCTACAATTTCATTACTGGACATTTTATCACAACAGACTTTGGTCCTTTCTGCATCTGTCTGCTGCTCCAGATTTTCTCAGTGTTCAAGTCTAGGCAATTTAAGTCCACTGTTCCCCCGGGTTATCCAAATAACCCAGGGGAACAGCAGGCTTAAACTTGGCTGACCACTGAAGGGAGGTAATGTAATGCAGAATGGAAGAGGGGGGACAGAATAAAAAGGTTGAACTCAATTTTAGCGCAGAAGGGGGGTGGGAAATACTGGATTAAAAAGGAGGCTGAACTCAATTTTAGTGCAGAATTGCTTGGAGGACACCATGGTAAACATGGATTAAAAGGAGACTGTGAAAAGGGCCTTTGTCACCATTGTCCAGTCACACTATGGCTGCAGTCACATGCACTAAATAATCCAGTTTCCACTGTGTGAACTGGCAAAATCCAGTTGGAAAGTGGATTGAAAGTGGATTATTTAGTGTGTCTGACCACAGCCTAGGTCTTTGTCCATATGGTGTCAGCCACCTCTGTTCTGTTTCCCACTTTGCTCTTGTTGGAATTTTGACCCCTCCCCTTTCTAGAACCATGGCAAATGTTATCATATTTGTTCTTACAAACTTGTCCCTCTTGGACACATGCCTGGGCCCCACTTTAGTCCCTTTTGATTCCCAAGCCACCACCCTTTCTCCTTATAAATTGTTAGGATAGCAATGGTTCACACACTATAGAAGTGGAGAGGTTATTTAAAGGGTTAATTTGCATGGAAGACCATCCAATACATAGAGGGGCTGATATTACCTAGTAACTAATTGTGGCTTAGAAGTTTAGTCTACTTTCTGTTTTCCTTATTCCTTCCTTTGGTGCTTGCTGGATCTGCTACTGACCAAGAGAGAGGTCTGCACTGCACCATACCTGTTAGTTATCTGTTCTGCATGCTTCAAAGTTAAGTAAAGGTTTCACTTCTTGGAAAAATCTTCAGCTTGGACTCATTATTTATTTGCAAAACTGCAACATCTGTCATAAATGAGGACATTGTCTTTCCCCAAAATGCACCTTTGGCCTGCGCATAAACTACTTGTGTTTGGCACATGTAGACTAATTTATATCAAACCGCTTGACCCCCACTGTGCTAGCTGCTTGTATTACAGAGCCAGGTCATTAGAGCTTATATATACAGGAAATATGTTTTTATATATGTATATGGGAATCATTACAATTCAGCTGCATGTAGAAGTGGCAAAACTTGGGAAGATGACATCAATTCATTTGTTGTGCCTCAAGAGATTTGTTTCAGGATGCTGTCTATTTTGCCCTTGGAGGTGTTCCAAAGGCAATTGACCATCAGCAATTTCTGGCAGAAAAATAATAAGGAAAGCAGATTTTGAGCAGGAAACAAGCTTGCTCACCTATTAGAATATTTCAAAACAGAAGCAAGTCTGTATTTCACATTAATGGCCTGATCCTAAACATATTTACTTGGAAACAGGCCCACTGATCCTCATTGGATTTATGTCCAAGTAAAGTTCTGTCTTTAACAGCCATGGCAGGGTAATAAATACACTTTCCCCATTAATGTATTGCATTTCCACGAATCTAGACTGGGAACAACAATGTGACCGATTCCCCACAAGCAGCTGCGCCACCCTCGCTCTTCCGTTTGCCCCAGCTGCATTGGTCAATTTCACACTAGTCACCATGCAGCCGCATTTTGACCCGCCTCTCTCCTTGATTTTCCCTGTGTCTTCTCGATCCTTGTTTTTTGAGATCAAGAAGACGCAGGGGAAATTGGGGGGAGATGTGGGTCAAAATGTGGCCACGCAGTGAATAGTGTGAAATTGACTAATGCAAACAGGGCAAACAAAAGAGCGAGGGTGGCACAGCTGCTTTTGGGGAATCGGTCTGTGTCTTAGTTTTGTGCCTGCTATCTGGCATCAAAAGGCTAATCAGCTCTGCTTCAATGAAAGTCCATGTATCTGAGGTTCCCTGACCTTTTGGACTGGATGCTAGGGACAAATATGGTCCAGAAAATAAGGAGAGTGAGGATTATAACACTTTGTAAAGTGCCATGGATAATTATGGTGTATCACTAATGATGATAATAATGATAATAATAATAACATCATAAAAAAGTTCATTGTGCAGTTCCATTGATTTTAGAACTGGACATCTGATTGGTGTTCTGCATGATAACCCTGCAGTGGAATGACACATTTAAGAGGATGGCAGGTCAATAAACAGAAGCAGAGCATTTCATCACCCTAATATTACAGGTGGACCGTAAGTTAAATATGAGCAGCCAGTGTGATGCGGCAACAAAAAAGGCTAATGTGATCTTGGGGTGTATCAACAGAGGCATAACATCCAAATCACAAGATGTCATAGTCCCACTGTACACTGCACTGGTAAGCTCACACCTGGAATATTGTGTGCCGTTCTGGAGGCCTCACTTCAAAAAGGATGTGGACAAAATGGAGCAAGCGCAGAGGAAAGTGACAGGGATGATCAAGGGCCTGGAGACCAAGCCCTATGAGGAAAGACTGAGGGACTTGGGAATGTTCGGTCTGGAGAAGAGGGGGGGGGACATGATTGCTCTCTTTAAGTATTTGAAGGGCTGTCACTTAGAGGAGGGCAGGGAGCTGTTCCTGTTGGCAGCAGGGAATAGGACTCACAATAATGAGTTTAAATTAAGAGCGAGAAGGTACCGGTTGAATATTAGGGGGGGGGAATTACAGTAAGAGTTGTGCAACAGTGAAAGTGGTGCCTCCTAGGGAGGTGGTGAGGAAGACTGCCTCACTGGCAGTCTTTAAGCAGTGGCTGGACAATCACTTGTCAGGGATGCTGTAGGTTGATCCTGAATTGAGCAGGGGGTCGGACTAGATGGCCTGTATGGCCCCTTCCAACTCTGTGATTCTATGATTCTACTACAGAACCCATCAACTTGCCCCACAGGACTAAGCCTAGCCCAAGAAGCACTAGCACGAGACTTGGGTTGGGCCTGGCTGATGGTGGTGCATTCTTGGAGAAGGCAACAGAAGTAGGCTGTTCTCAGACAGCTACACCTTGGGAGCAAGCTGAGTCCCAGAGGCACTGCCACTTTCTCAGGGGCTGAGCTGGGAGGCAACAGGCTCTAGGAGACAGCTGCCAGTGCCTCAGCAGCTTGCTTCTTCAGATCAAGCTGGCATTGGCTCAAATCTGTAAGGCAACACTAGGCTTAGGCTATGCAGTTACTTCCTTCCATCCATCCGTTGGACCTAGCCAAGTCCTAACAGTGCCACCAGTGCCTTAGGCTTGTTAGGACCATGCTGGGTGTAGCAGGAACCTGGGACGAGGTTCTGTGGATGCTGGCACAGTACAAGCAGAACCCCAGTGGCTTGTCAGTATTGTCCCCTAGGAACCACTTGGGGGTTTGGGCAGAGGCACAGCCCTGGTCAGAAGATGGAATGGAGAGAAGGAGAACAAATTCATCAAAAAGGAGAAAGAGAAATATATAGGTCAAAACTAGATTTGGGGATCCCAGAGATAAGACCTGCCCTAAGAATCCATGGTTGATGTCTCAAAGGCTTGCATCCAACAGAGCATTTCTGTACAGGGACAATGGCAAGCAGGCAGAAAGTTCGGGTAAGAGCTTAACCGAGTGAGCATGAGGCAAGAGCTGGTGATGCTGTCACAGGTGGGCATAATGAAGACAGCAACATGGAGATACAGATGAACAGAGCCAAGAGAATGTGAAGCTGGGAATCTTTTACTAACTGGAAGTATAGGGACAATTTCTACCTATGGAACACAACTTTCTTGCCTCTCCCGGCCATTAGGATCCCCTCCTCAATACTGTTTCTGGGGGACCTGGTATTTTTGGCCACTGTGTGACAGAGTGTTGGACTGGATGGGCCATTGGCCTAATCCAAGATTGGCTTCTCTTATGTTCTTATGAAAGGAGGCCAAGAAACATCATTTTGAGGTGGTCTGCAGGCAGGCATGCTTTGACCCATGAAAATATTCCATCAGATCCATCTTTGAACCATTCTGATGTAATCAGAATCAAGGTGATTAAATACTAGCAAAGAGTAGGGTGCATGGGTTTGTTATCATGGCAGCACATTTATATGCAGAGAGCAAGAATTTTTCAATGGGGAATTGCTCCCCATTCCCCACTCCATGCTACCTATGTGATTGACAGCCATCCCAAGAACACCACTCTGTGGGTGTCTCCAAGCACCCCAGTCCATTATCTTCCTAAAATTGCCCTGCCATATGGATGGCATTCATTTTTGTCCTGCCTGCCCATCTGTACTTCACTCATTAAAAAAATGATAATGAAAGAGAAATACACCTGATCCGTATTTACCTAACCAAAGATGACCCGCTGTCTATGGCACACTGGGCATTTCCATTTATATGCAAAGTAAGAGCAGCAGTTGTTCCTTTAGAAGTAGAGAAGTTCATAAAGTATTCCTCTCACTCACTGATGCACACTCAGTTATTAGAAAGAGAAACCACCAGCTCTCCACATGAGAAAAAAAATATCCAGTCATTTAAAAAACAACTTACTGCTGCATATTCCACAGCCGCGGTGCCTATCCATCTGAAAAAAAAGCCTTCTCTGACTATTACAATACAGTGATTATAAGCTGCAAAACATTGTGCTTAAATTCATAACTTTTTCATTAACGGAACGGTTCGGTCTTTAAACCTACATTATAAGAGAACTTTTGCATTGGTATGCAGAAGGGGGAAAATAGATCTAAAATGAGTCTGCAAATTTACTTGTTTGTACAAGCTCATTGTTTACTGTCACTCCTTCCATTATTAAAAAAAAAACCTAAATTTTTTGTTGCTTGCATTATCTTAGAAAAAACACCATGAGAGAACAAATAAAAAAAAATGTTTGTAGACATGCCATGGCTGCCACCGTCTTGAGATCCTGCCGACATTTCAAATTTAGACAAATGGCTCTATTTTTACTGGGCAATTTTGTAAACCAACTTAAAGTCACACTACTAAAAATCTTCATGGGGCTTCCCGCATCTCCCTAATTTGCACACTGTCAGCATCAAAATGGACAATTTGTTTACAATGCTCTATGATTTTCATGCTGGGGAAATCAGAAACTCCTCAGAAGTTTATCAAGGGCTCATCAAGAACAACAATAGTCTTGGTGGGACAGCGTACTTAGTAAATAGATTACCAGCCGCTTCCCATCTTTGCCTGGGGAGTTTGGGGAAGGGGTTTGGCTTAGTGATAGAATATCTGCTTTGCATGCAGAATATCCCAGATTCCATTCCAGCCATCTCCACTTAAAGGGATCATGTAGTAGGTAATGTGAAAGACCTTCAAATGTGACCTTAGAGAGCTGCCATCTTTCAAAGTAGACAATACTGACCTTGATAGACCAATAAGGCAGTAGCTTCATGAATTCATGCAGAGTGCATTCCAGAGTGGACTCATAGTATGTTTAGGTTAATGATGAGGCCCAAAAAGCTTGGCCGATATCCCATAGGATCTAATTGTGCATCCTAAAACACTCCACAGAATCACTTGCAATATACAGAGGCCCCTCTGCATATATCTACAGTGTATTAACACTGTGACCCTTGCTCTGAAATTTGTACTTCTGAATGTTCTGGTCACCCTCATTCATCTTCTCTCACATGTCTGTCCACATCAGCATAGTTTTGTATACTGGGCACTGGGCCTTCCTGGAGCTAGTGCAGCACTCTAATGGCGTACCGCACATGAAGCTGCCTTATTTCAAGTAAGACCATTGATCCATATTGTCTACTCTGACTGGCAGAAGCTCTTCAGGATACCAAGAAGAGGCCTTTCACCTCACTTACTACCTGACCCTATGGTTGCCAGCCTCCAGGTGGGGCCTGGGGATCTCCTGCTTTTACAACTGATCTCCAGCTGACAGAGATCAGCTCCCCTGGAGAAAATGGCTGCTTTGAAGGGTGGACTCTATGGCATTGTACCATGCTGAGGCCACTCCCCTCCCCAAATCCTGCCTTCTCCTGGCTCCACCCCAAGGTCCCCAGGTATTTTCCAACCTGGACTTGGCAACCCTACCTGACCCTTTTACTGAGGATGGGAGTAGACTGGAAAGTGAAAATGGTCCTGAAGCAGGCCAAGCAGAGTGGTCTTTGGGGTGTTCAGTAGTGGACATGAAGATACCCATTGCTTCCCCTTACAAATTGGTGGCAGTGGGAGGAAACATTTGGTGACTTAATTACCAATCCTGATGAAGGATTTGACTGAAGTGGCTCCCAAGGCATTGGCCTAGTTCCAGGGCTTTGTCCAGTTAGCTCCTGACCTCTGTCACTCCTCAAGGGCAGTAGCCTGCCAGGAAATTTCAGTGTAAGTTAAATGGCCAGTCTACCCTGGCTGAAGATGCTGGAAATCAAACTGTGGGCCTTCCGCAAGCAAAGCTGATGGTCTACCACCAAGCCTGAACATCGACAATGTGTAAACCAGGCTCATATAGGCAGGACTCATCCACTGTGGTTTTTTTAAAACAAAAACAAAAACATTATGTTCCTAATTGCTGGGACTTCTCTGAACAGCCCTATATGTCTGCTGAGGACCAAATTACCCCTTTAAAATGTTAATCTCAGCTACCAGAAACGATTCCATGTGCAACATAAAACACTTCCATTGTTTAGCTGTGCAATTTCACCAGAGAATGTTATTAGTTCCAAAACTGTCAGATTAAGAAACATATTAGCCTGTCAATTTTCAAAGCAATTACACACAGCCATTGCATTCCTAAGCCCCTCACTGATTTTCTTAATGAGTTCAAAGTTCATTAGTGTTCTGTCTTCATTTTCCTTGTAATTAATTCCCAGAGTTATTTGTTTGCCTGCCACACAAATAGTATGGCGTGAGCCAAAAAAGAGAGACAATAAAGGAAAGGGAAGGGATAAATAAATCAAAAACGTATCTCCTCTTCAAATGCATCTGATGAGGGGGCCTCTATCCATGCTGGCATAAAATTGTCTGCTAAACCTATAAAGAGTTTCCAAGAATGCTATTTATTTGTGCTGTAGTGGGCTAACTCTGCAACCCCTCTATTAACTCCTGTAGGGATACTTCTGCATTTGGGATATCTCTCCAATTTTTTTTTACAAAGAATCATATTCGACTGGCTTTTGAGCAAGGGAAACCTTTACCTTTGCCTATGTCGAGTATTAATCCTCTCATAGGACATTGGCAATTCAGCTGAAAGGTGATGAGAACCTTGTTATATTTTTATAGATGGCTTTCCCCACATGTACCCCAGAGTGCACTGCGATCAGGGGTCCAGAACCGACTGGCCCTCCTGGGTCTAAAGGAGGCCAGGCTGGCAGTAACCTGGGCCAGGGCTTTCTTGGTGGTGGCTCCTCTCTACTGGAATAAGCTCCCAGAGGAGATCAGGGCCCCACAGGATCTTTTGCAGTTCCACAGGGCCTGTAAAATGGAGCTCTTCCACCAGGCTTTTGGAGCCACCACTACCATTAAGAACCAAGAGCCAAGGATTAGAGAGCCCTGTTTTCTCTTGAAATTCCAACAACAGCCTGAGCTAGCAACCGGAAAGATAATCAAAGAAGACTGAAGAACCGACTGCGAGAAGAGAGAACTAAATAACAGCAGCCATTATGAAATCAATGTCACTAGCACTTTACTATACTTTGTGGTTTAAATGATTTTAGACTTGTTTTAATCGAATTTATATTTTATGTTTTATTGTAAACTATGTGTTGGCTTTATGTAAGCCGCCCTAAGCCGCCCTTGGCTGGGAGGGTGGGGTAGAAATTCAATAAATAAATAAATTTAAAAAGGGGATTCGACAGATTTGAATAAAACAGGTCTATCAGTGGCTCCTAGCCATGCATACTAAAGGGACTCTCCAACGAACCTCTGAATACCAGTACTAGGAAGCAACATTGGAGGAAGGCCTCAGCCTCTCTGCCCAGCTGCTGGCCCTCCATAGTTATTGGCTGGCTATAGTAATTGGCTAAGGAGCTGTGGCTCGGTGGTAGAACATCTGCTTGGGCATGCAAAAGGACCCAAGTTCATTCCCTGGCATCTCCAGTTAAAATAGAACAAGCAGTAGGTAATGAGAAGGGCCTCTGCCTGAGACCCTGGAGAGCCATTGCCAGACTGAGTAGACAATACTGACTTTGACAGACCAATGGTCTGATTCAGTGTAAGGCAGATTCCTGTGTTCATGAAACAGGATGTTGGACTGGTGGGACCACTAGTCCGTTCCAGCAAGTCTCTTCTTATGTTCTTAACAGTTCAGTTTTTGAAACAATATATAAAAGAACAACAATCCATACATCTGCCCCACTAGTTTTATCCAAAAGAGCTTAGCACTTTTTGTTTCTTTAATACCTTCCTGCCAAAAAAGCTTGGACAAGCATCTTTTGAACAAGGGCGCTGTTCAAATACATGTAAATGATTTTTTAAAATCCTGTTAAGTAGATCTTGGCATTTCAGCAAATGCCAATTTAGCAAGGGGGGGGGGGGATCAAATTTAGCCGGATTATACAATATGTGTCACATGCTCATCATTCGTTTATGTGCATTGTGATTTTCAAGTAGTTCTCCAGTACAGAACTTTAGCTACTATCTTGTAAACATATAGATCGCAATCTAAACATGCACAGATGTAAACCTGTCAGATCAGCAGGAATTATGTCGATCAGCCTCTCTGCTCCAAGGACCAAGTAGCTGATCAGCCCTAGGGATGCTAAGAACTTTGCATCAAACACATCATTTTTAACAACTGTGATCACTGTTGGGTAGCTTGATGCAACCAAGAAGACAACACAAGGTAAGATTCTTAACACAAGTTTTTATTCGTCTGTCCTTGTAGTTGCTGCTCTGCATTCTCCATCTTTCTATCCTCCTCCTACTCAGCCTTTTCTTTTCAGTATCAAAGGATTACCCAGTCCAGTTGTACTTCCAGGAGACTGGAAGCTGGCAACCCTGTGTGTGCATGCTAAACTATGACTTCCATGGGAGTATGCAAACATGCATGTATTTTTGGCCACTGTGTGACAGAGTGTTGGACTGGATGGGGCATAGTCCTGATCCAACATTGGCTTCTCTTATGTTCTTATATGGCGAACAGGTTCAAACTGCTTTGCAAGCAACACAAACTGGCTGCTGAATAATTGGCTCCCTGATTGCAGTGGGCAATGAGGATGTCAGCCAAATTGTTGGGTGCTCAAGGATCTCCAGTGAGTCCTTTCAGGACTATTTGACATCAACAACCACACAGGTCCAATGAGAAGATCAATCTGGAGAATCATGCACAGAGCAATTGTCTGTGTACAGCATTCCCCATTCTGCAGTAGCTGCATCTATGCAGGTGTGGCCCCATTTCAACTGGGCAACTGTGGTAACTATTGTAAAGAACCCCCAATAATTGAACAAGGCAGGTCAACATAAGTATACATCTGGTAAGTAGTTTATTACTGGAACAAAAAAGGTTAAAATGTATACATTAACCTATTTTCTCTACATTAGTATTGCTCTCTTATTCTTTTGGTAGCAAAAGCTAGCTGCTTTAGAGATATGTTTCTAGAAAGACTGGAAACATATCTAAAAATACAGGTATCAAGGATGTAGTTTCCTTAGCAACAAAGCCCTTCGGTGATCTTTCAGAGCATCCATACCTGTTGAGATTGGGAAGGGGAAGAATAAAACTACTTCTGTACCTTTGTGTTTCTTTATTTTTTTAATCAGGGCTTCTTATTTTTATTTTTTTAAGGACGTATCAGTATTTCAAGCAATAAATGTACAATAATATAATAGATCAATGCCTGCAACAGCTTACTTTTTACAGTGCAGCATGTTCTGTAGAAAGATGCCAGTTTTAAACAAAAATAATTATGACAACATGAAACTACTCACAGGGAATAAAAACACTGGAAAAGGAAATTGGCACCATTCTGCAAACATTTTGGTTAACTGGTACAGCTCTGTGTGGCACAACAATGTATTTCATAGGCTAAAAACTGATTATTTTTTATCTTAGAAAAACAGTGGGGGTACAGAAAAGAAAAGGGAAAAAAGAAAAAAAAGTTATACAACATAATTATGTTTATCAAAGGCAATCATGTAGTACATAATATATAGGGCAGATAATATTTTCCCTTACATCCCCTTCATTACAATTTTTAAGGTATCATCTATAAAATACAATAGTTCTTATTTGTATTGAGATACAATTATATTCATCATTTAAGTTTTAGATTTCAAACTTCATTACTAATTTATGTTGACTACAACACTGGTTTCATCATTGCTACGTATTCAGTATAACATATTTTCACCACTTCTATATATTTATTAGAATCTTTAATAGATAAGTAGTATAGTCTAGTTTCCATTCTGCTGTGTAAATAGTTCTAGTTGCTTTCACCATGTATTTGAATATCTCTTCTAACAAATTTTGGTAATTTATTAAGCAGAACACCTAATAACATACTGTTGAGTTCCATTAGGAATTTAAACTTTAATATATTCTGCATTTTTCAATGTATTTCTTTCCAGAATCTTTTTGCTTACAAGTCCACCACATATGAATGAAGGTTCCATCTATGGCTGTGTTCACACACATTAAATAATCAACTTATAATGCAGTTTCCAACTGGATTTTACTGTGTGACCTAGCAAAATCCAGTTGGAAAGTTCACTGAAAGTGGATTATTTAGTGTGTGTGACCGCAGCCTAAGTCTTGACATTTCCAGCATTTTCCTTTGAGGTGTTGATGTGCTTTTTCAATGTCCTTTGGAGTTATATACCATCTGAAAAATATTTTGTACCAATTTTCTCTTAGTGTCTGGTTGTCAGTAAATTTGGTATTAGTGAGGGAGAATAAGGTGCTTTTAGAATGATTTTAATATTTGTATATCTGTTGTTTTTAATGTTTATTTTATAAAATCGTTTTTAAATTGTTTTAATGTCTTAAGTCCTGGGATGCTCAGGAGAAAATCAAGCATATAAATATATGACATAAATATTAAACATGTTCTAATTAATGGCTTTGCATTTATTTTCAATTAGTGTTTCTAATTTATTTGCACTTCTGAAGTTCAACGTATCTGTTTCATTAAACTGACAAATGCAGGAAATGCAATGGCCAGTTTAGGCATGGCATATGGAGATGAAGCTTATTTGGCATTCCTCCCTCCCTCCTGCTTAATGCTCCCCTTCCAAATTCTCCCCACTGGAAATACATGATGGAGTCTCCTATTTTATGTTCATAATTTTGACTGTACCAGTAGGAAGGAAGGGACTCACACCTTCTTAAAAGTTCAAATGCTATGGACTAGCCCACACTCAAGTCCAATGATGATGACATTGATATATTAATGCCAGTCCAGGCTGCTGTCCAGAGTTTTAGCCAAGTGATGGGGGAAGGATTTTGCCATATTGAAGAGGCAGGACTTGCAAACAGAATGAAATGCTTGGATCCTGCTAGGAAGCAAATGCAAAGACTCAAATGTAACATGAAGGCTTCGTGCTTGGTCAGCACAATGATGGTGATGTCAGGGGGTGCACACCAAGAGAGGTGTGGGAGAGGGCGACATGAGAAGTTCTATTTGGATATATTGAGTTTGGACTGAATGCTTTTTTCTCCCTCTCCCATAATATTAGAACCCATGGGTCACCTATTGAAGCTAAAGGGCGGGAGATTCAGGAGAATAGACAAAAGGAAGTACTTGTTCACAGAGTCCACAGTAAAACTCTGGAACTCGCTGCCACAGGACATGGTGATGGCTACCAACCTGGTATACTTTAAAAGTGGAGTAGACAAATTCATGGAGGCTGCGGGCGGCTTCCTTGTGGCGACATGTGAATGCCGCGCGGCGGGGGCAATTCCCCCTGCCGTGTTCTGCTGTGCTAACTCCAATCTGTCCTCGGCCAACTTTAATGCCAGTAGCTCACAAAGAAGAATTTTTGCTCACAAGATTCCACAGCTTAGAGGGAGCATTGCCATCCAGTGCCAGAGACAATATGCCTCTTTAAATCAGTTGGTGGAGGATGTTGTTGCAGTCTTCCTGCTGGTGGACTTCCTGGAGGCAGCTGGTCATCCACTGTGTGAAAACAGAATGCTGGACTTGATGGGCCTTTGGGCTGATCTAGCATGGCTCTTCTTATGCGCTTACTGTTTGGAGTTTAATTTGAAGGGTAAGTTTTGTGTTCATTACATATGGTTGCATAGGGGTTTTGTTTTGTTTTGTTTTATTTTACCCAGGCTGTTAGCTCTGCTGCCTGAGTGAGCTGAAGAAAAAGACGGGAGGGTGGTGTTCTGAACCATAATGATAGGACAAAAGTGGGCAGCGATGATTAGCTGGACTTGATGCACCATTTGGTTTTGCTTGGCAAAAGGAAGGAGTGCAGAAGGAGAGGCTGCAAAGTCAGATAACAAGCCATTACAGAGAATGTCCTTGGAACACACAACACCTTAGGTGATTCTCCAAATACAGGAGGGGTCACACGGCTCAGTAATATACTACATGCTTTGCACAGGAAAATCTCCTAGTTCAGTTGGTGGCATCCCCAAATGGAAAGCAGTAAATGCAGTAAATGACCTGAGATATTAGAGAGCCATTTGGAGTAGATTGTACTGATGTAGATGGATCAATTAGCTAACTCACTACAAAGCACTATAAAGCAGTTTAATCTACCCAGTTTTAAAGTAATCCAGTTGGTGTTCCTGGAATGAGATTCCACAGGTCCCTTGTGTGGGTATCAGTGCTTTGGGCTCATAAACAGTTGTTGTGCTCACTTGTTATGACTTTGTTGTTGGTCTCACTGGTTATGACTTTTTGTCAGAAGCGAAAGGGTTTTCTTTTGAAACACAAGAAATTAGATTCTGCTAAACAGTGCTGGAGATGCAAAAGCATCTGAGCAGTTTGAGCTACAAAACTATGGGTACAGGGTGTGTTTAGTCTCTTTGAACTCTAAGGGGAGCAGTAATTTATTTGTTTGTTTGTCATTTCAATTTACATCCCGCCTTTCCAGCAAGCAGGCAAGGGTGGCTCACGGCAATGAATTTAATATAATCTTAAAATAATTCAAGCAGGCAATAAATAACAATATTAAAACAATACAATAAAACTAATTTAAAACATTTAGGTCAAATTTACATCTGACTTTCCTGCTAGAATCATTCTAGTTTCAAAAAAACCTGTCTATACCTGTTTATAGTTTCAAACCATACTTGTTCTAGTTTATAAATTATTGTTTACATTCGTTAATTGCCCTCCTGTGGTCAAGCTGGCATTATACTGCTTTAAACAAATGCTGTTGCTTAGTACTGTTCAGATCCCCTGGAGTGAAATTTGAAGCCAGCGTGAAATGAGCTTGGGAAAAGATAGCAGTCAAACTACTTCAGAGGGGAGGTGTAAATTGGGCCTTAAAGTGGGCTGTGCAATGTATTTGGTTTCAGCTCCTACAGCGGGGAACTGAGTGGCCCAGCGCTGAGCCATAGGGTGCGATCACACGGACGTTTATTGCGGGCCTCGCATCGCAATTAAAGGGGCTGACTAGACGGGCCGCATCTGTCTCCCGTCTCGAAGCCGCCCCCCCCCCCCCCCCCCCGCACTCGAGCCGGCTTTTCCAACCACCAGGAAAAACAAGTACCTATCGCGCTTGAAAGAGCAGCGCGGGAGAACCTGGGTTTAAATGCCCGTGTGATCGCACCCATAGTGGTCTCATGCAGCAGCAACAGAGAGGGCTGCTGATAGATGCCTCATTCAAAGGCCTGGTAGAAGAGCTCTGTTTTGCAGGCCCTGTGAAACTCTAACAGGCCTTGCAGGGCCCTGATCTCAATCAGAAGCATATCCCACCAGACTGGGGCTAGGGCCGAGAAAGCCCTGGCCCTGTTTGAGGCTAGGCAAGCATCTTTTGGTCTGGGGACAACCAGCAGTTGGCTATCCACAGTGCAAGGCTCTTCAGGGCTAGGGCTGGCAAGTCAGCCCGGGGGGTGGGGGATCCCCCACTATAGGGGTTCCCGATCCACCGGCCGGCATTCGGCCGGCGGGGGAACCCCGCCCCCGAAGTCGTCTAGCGTGGACGACTTCCCCAGCATAGTGACGTCACCCGGAGGTGACGTCACCACGTTGGAGACGTTGCCAGGGCAATGCTCTGACAATGCCCCAATGTGGTGACGTCACTTCCGGGTGACGTCATCGGGGCGCGCGTGCAAAGCGCGCGCACCAGGGAGGCTCCCGGGCAGCTTCCGGGCGGCGAGGGACTCCCCCCCACCAATCGGTAAGTTTGACTTGGCAGCCCTATTGAGGGCACATATGGGGAGAGGCAGCCCTGTAGATATGTTGGTCCCAGGCCACATAAGGCTTTAATGGTCAACAGCAGTACCTTGAAATGGATCCAGTACTTGATTGGTAGTCAGTGCAATTGGTGGAGCACCGGCTGGATGCACGCCCGCACAGACGTCAGAGTCAGCAGGCATGCCAACACATTTTGCACCAGCTGGGGTTTCTGGATCAGCCTCAAGGGTAAGCCCTTGTAGATAAGGTTGCCAGCCTCCAGGTGGGGCCTGGGGATCTCCCGCTTTTACAACTGATCTCCAGCTGATAGAGATCAGCTCCCCTGGAGAAAATGGCTGCTTTGGAGGGTGGACTCCATGGCATTGTACCATGCTGAGGCCCCTCCCCTCCCCAAACCCCGCCCTCTCCTGGCTCCACCCCCAAAGTTCCCAGGTATTTTCCAACCCAGACTTGGCAACCCTACTTGTAGAACAAGTTAGAGTAATCAAGCCTGGAAGTGACCATTGTGTGGGTCACTGTAGCCAAGTTTGGGGGGGGGGGAGGTAGGGAGCCAGCTGCCTGATCTGCCAAAGATGTGTGCTTTCTACTTGTCACTTTCACCCTCAGGAAGGGCCTCAGACCAAGTTCCCAGTTCTGATCACACGGTGGGTCCCTACCAACTCCTCCTCGGCCCCTCTTCTAGTCTTTTTAACCTCCTCTCACCCTGTGCCTTCTGCCCTTCTTCCAGTTCCCCCACAATGATCTATCAGCAGTCCCTTTTGCAGTCTGGCCCCAGGTGCCTTCGCCTGCCATGGACCTGCTCTGCTCCTGAAGCTTTCCCATTCCTTCCAGCAGGGCTCTTGGCCTGTCCTCTGCCCAGGCCCCATCTAAGCCATCCCCCCACTCCTCCTTTCCCAGGTTCATCCTCTTCTGGTACCCTGGGACAATCTTTATGAATCACCTCCACCTGAGGCCTCTCATGCATTGCTTCCCTGGGCTGTGCTACCTGCTGGGCCTTTGATATAAATTTAATTTTTATAGAATAGTTTTTGAGTAGTTTGATTATATTTTGTTTAATTATGGTTGGAACTGCCATCATGGCACTGCTGGTGGTGCCTATCACCCCTCTCATTCCTCATGCAGCTCCACCCCAACCCCCAAGCTGACAAGCAGCAGTCAGAGTGGATGGGGGTGAAACCCAGCTTCTCTGACCAGAGTTTAAGAGTGTTAAGCTATATTTTGGGGCAGGAATGCACAGGAATGGAATTCTGGCTGACTTCCATGTTGGCCACACCTACAGCCTCCCCCCCCCCCCCCAGTTCCTGCAGGGCACCTGGGGAAGCCGATCCTGGGAGGGAGCTGTGCTGTTGGGGGTGTGGCCTGATATGCCAATGAGTGTCTGCTGTTGGGTGTGGCTTGTTATGCTAATGAGTTCCTGCTGGGCTTTTTCTACAAAAAAGCCCTGGCAATAGCATAAGCCCAAGAGCCATGAGAAGGCCCACCTCCAACCTGGCCATGACCCATCTTAGGAGACCAGCAGCTATACCTCTATTTAGCAGTAAATATTTTATTTATTTATCAAATTTATACCCCACCCTCCCCACTGAAGCAGGCTCAGGGCAGTTCACAGAAAGATTAAAACACATAGATAACAGTTAAAAACAATCATAAGACCTTCTAAAAACAATCCAAATATCATAAAGTTTGGCAATAAAGTCTGGCAATAATAATGATGTTGTTTGGCGACAGCAGCAGCAATTCAATGACCTATCCTATTGATCTGCTCCTTGTTCTGTTTCTTATGCGGCAGGCACAGGCTGTTGCTGGTGACTCTGAAGGACAGGGCTTACAATTATTGGGGGTGACTCCTTAGTTGAGCAGGCCCTTTGCAAGCCTGACCAGATAAGAACAGCTAGGAGCAGTGAGGACAATGAGGAGGAGGAGACTGGTTTTATACCCCACCATTCACTCAGCATCTCAGGGTGGCTTACAATCTCCTTCCTTTCCTCTCCACATAACAGACACCCTGTGAGGTAAGTGGGGTTGAGAGAGCTCTGAGAGAACTGCTCTTGAGAGAATAGCTCTGAGAAAACTGTGATTGACCCAAGGTCACACCAGCAGCTACATGTGGAGGAATGAGGAATCAGACCCGATTCTCCAGATTAATCCGCCACTCTTAACTACTACACCAAGCAGAAAGTTACCTACATTTTTCTCCCTAGGGGAGAGGCTGTGGCTCACTGACAGAGAATCTGCTTGGCATGCAGAAGGTCCCAGGTTCAATCCCTGGCATCTCCAGTTAAAAGGAAGAGGTAGGAGGTGATGTGAAAGACCTCAGCCTGAGACCCTGGAGAGCTACTGCCAGTCGAAGTGGACAGTACTGACTCTGATGGACCAGGGGTCTGATTCAATATACCAAAGCTTCATGTGTTCATTTGTCTTCACTTTCCCTTTGCATTGCAATGGTCATTAATTGTTTTCTCCCATTATCTGAATGAGAAGGGAGAAAATGGCATATGAGGAGAAGATGATGGCAACAATGATGAATTTAGTGGTAATGGACCACCAGAAGACATTTTGTCCCAGATCTTTCAAATCTTCAAGCAATCTATGCCATGCCATTTAACTCTTGCCTGGTTGCGTTGATGCTCAGCTTGATTTCCATGCATGTCATCTCTTTTCCTGGAGTCTGTTCCTGTTTAACTCTTAAAGGACAAACTGGTAGATGAAGTATTTGGACAGATATTTCCTGAGTTGCCAATCACATTCTTTGCATGTCGAAAGTCCCACATTTTGTCTCTGGCATCTTTAGTTAAAACCAGGGCTCATTTCGTAGCAGGAGCTCCTTTGCATATTAGGCCACACACCCCTGATGTAACCAATCCTCCAAGAGCTTACAGAACTCTTCTTACAGGGGCTACTGTAAACTCTTGGAGGATTGGCTACATCAGGGGTGTGTGACCTAATATGCAAAGGAGCTCCTGCTACGAAATGAGCCCTGGTTAAAACACTGTCAGGTGGACATCATGCAATAAAGTCTGTTGTAAACAGTGCCATACTAGAGGGCAGATTTTCCCACTGAACCCAGCTGAAAGAGAACAAAGGTAGACAAAAATGCCCCAAACATAAGGATTCCATTATGAAAAGCTTCTGTTTTCCACATGTCTAAATAGTTACTCATCACTAATAACTGCTGAAGAGATAACCCTCCATATGGAGATTCAAATCACTTTATAATTAAAGATTTTGATAAATGCTAATGATATTTCAGTGAACAATTGAGAAAATTAGCTGCAATTCAATGGAATGCTTGAGGGGCATAGCACAATAGCAGCTAAATAAAAAAGGAACAAAGATCATGCCACTGCTGAGTGATGAAACGTTTCAAAATCTTCCAAACTATTTAATTTTTTAAAAAAAGAAATAGTCATTCAAACTTCCCTGGAGCCCAGACGTGCTTGTGGACTGATATGTTTGAGGCTACTCCTCCTCCTGGTCTCTGCTTGATTTGGTGATAGCAGAGCCGGCGAAATGAACGGTCCCATACTTCCAGACTATCCAGAGTTCCAGAGTTCCAGAGTTCCAGACTATCAGGTTTGTTGCAACAGCAGGACTGAAAGAAGTAATAACTAACCATTGGTCTACCAGTAGCAGAGGTGGAACTAATTTACAGAGAGAAGCACAGCAAGAGGCATTGCTATGTGCTGTTTACATAAGATGCTGCTGAATACTGGCTGAAAGGGTTGTAAGCAAAAAAGGAAATAATTATTTTAAAATATTGCCATTGACTTTCCTTTGCAGCTCAAAGCTGTTTCCGATAATAAATCAGCATTGTATCACATATCCTTTGAAAGACTACCATTAAAACCATGCCCCCAAGAGCTAAAATAGTCATGACAATTTACATGCAGCAAAACCTTGGCTGGCCATTGACTGTAGGCTTAAAAGGGAGCTACAGCCATCTTCACCTCCCTGAGAAAGGTACCTGTGTGATCAATTGTATACACATGTGTTTCTCCCAGTTCTGTATTTCTACAGTGCTGCTGCAATTATTACTAATAGCACTGATAGTGAGAGTTTTTATTTATTTATTTGATTTACATACTGCCCTCCCCGCAGGGTGGGCTCATGGCAGTTTACAGCAATCTTAATGGAATACCATTAAAACAACCATTAAAATGACAATTTGAAACAATAAAACCATGAAATACCATGCAAACAAGTTAGTTCTAATGTCAATTGGATTATTTAAAATTCAGCAGTACCCCAATATTGGGATCTAGGCCACAGGAGGGGAGATAGCCACCCAACATCATATAAAGTGAAACCCAAGACAAATGTGGACATTCCTTCTTGGGCAAAACTTTAAACGCATTTTGAAAAAAGCTAAAAGAGTGGGGAAAAGATGTAACGAGAAAGGAAACTTGTGCCCCTCTTAGTCTTTGAATGTTTCTCACATAAGAAATGTTTAGATACTGAGACTTCCTTTCTCTTTGGTGATGCTGCCAGAAGCCAGGCATTCTCCCAGGGAAGCAGATGAGCAACAGAGTTCAAAAAAGGAGGAGGAAGTTCTTGGAAGGTGACTGTAGCAAGTGTTAAAACTGATCACTACTGCAGCCACCAGCGGGCTTATGGCCACATGTGTGGGTGAATCATTTCAGTGCAGTCCTGTGCAGCATTACTCCAGTCTAAGGCCATTAAAGTCAATGTGCTTAGATCAGAGTAATTCTGCATAGAGTTGTATTGTTGGTGTAATAACACTTCCTTCCACAGTGATTTTCTGGACACTACTGTGAGAACAAGATTAAGACAACACCACTTTCCCTGCATTAGTCAAGGTACTTTTATTGGAGCAAGATACAAATAGATGGATTATTTTCCATAGCATATTACTTCTGTATGTGACCATCCTTATGAAGGCTCAGAAAATCTTCCAATGAAAGCTGCATAAAGAAGACTCTACAATGACAGAAAACTGGCACACACTTCTATCTCCATATGTGAACAATCATTTATGTACTCCTGTCCTGCATCGTCCAGTGAGTAAACTGGCCTGCTAAACTACATTTGAAAAGAATACTGATCATCTTCACACATTGAGACATAAAGCTGCTTTATACTGAATCAGACTAACATAGCTCTTCTACATTCGTATTTTCATCACTTGCATGTCTCTATTTTTTTCTCTTTTCCACATGTGTTTTGCTCTAGTGGTCAGTTAGATATTATATCACTGTATGTCCAGCATAAAAACCTGCAGTTTAAATCTGCAGGGAGGGACGCTGGATATAAAACACTATAATATTGAATTGACCAGTAGAGGCAGCAAAATACATGTACAAAAGAAAAAAAATAAAGCACTAGAGACACACAAGAAAGGAAAATGAAAATATGGAAGAACCCCCAGTCTATCAAAACAGGTAGGCATTGTCTACTCTGACTAGCTTATGCAGAGATCTTTCCCTTCATGGACTACTTCCTTCTTTTAACTGGAGAAGCTGGGTACTGCACTCAGGGCCTTCTTCCGTGCAGATGTTCTCCTACTGAGAAACCTTCACTGAGCATCTTAGATTCATATGATGAAACCACAAATACAGTTCTTTACATTTCTATGCAACTCTTGGCATTCCCATCAGGCCATTAATCTATTTAAATGGTTTTGCCATAGGATTTTTGCATGGACAGCACTGCAGAACAATTCAAATAGATGAACAGTCTGATCCAATGCATGGAAGTGAGTTCCACTGAGTTCAGTGGATCTTACTCCTTAGCATGTCCAGGATTGCAGGTCCGGTGGTATTATCACAAGTTGAGACATCATGAATCAAAATGGAATTTCAATTCAGTTATTTTGTCTTCTGAAGCTTATTTATGCAAATGGGTATTGACTGATGATGCTTCAAACATTGCCAAGCTCATTACTTGATTGAAGCAGTGAAGCTTTTAAATGGTCTGAGATGTTCTGAATTGGTACATTGTAACTGCAGAGGTCTTTTTTCCTCTACTAGCTCTGCTTGCTGTAGCTATACACACCATCCTACTAAACTGATGAGATAGATATTCCATAAGTGATTAGACTTCCTGCAACACACTGTTGACAGGAATAAGAAACATCCATCTGTAGACATTAAAGTTCTCAGAATGACATTCATTTGCAAAATCTAAAGGAACAGGACAGGAGCATCACAATAACTTTAATGGAACTGCTTTGCTCAGGTTTCCTTTATTGAGTACTCTAAGCATTGAACTGGCAGTTTCCACTGATTTGTCCTTCCTGCTGCAGCCCCCCATGACATTCTTTGGAGTCCCCTATCACCCCAGGAGCAGCATGCCATGCAAGGAGGCAGGAATTTTCCTTTCACTAGTGGGAAATTTGTCTGGATCCATCCTAAATTACTTACACAGGTTTACAAATCCAGTCTCAGGCCATATATGCTGATCCTCCAGCTGTTTACAATTCCTTCCTCTATATACCTAGGCCCTGACCTGGATAGCCCAGGCTAGCCTGATCTCATCAGATCTTGGAAGTTAAGCAGGGTCAGTACTGGTAGTATTTGGATGGGAAACCACCAAGGAATACTAGGGTCACTACACAGAGTTAGGGATTGGGAAACCTCTGAATTTTCTCTTGCCTTGAAAACCTTATGCAGTCATCATGGGGAATTTCACATTACCCTTTTAAAAAACGTTACTGTACCATCAGGGAATAAACCGGTACAGGGACTACCATTTCACACAGCCTTTCGTTCTTGGTAAGGAGCCGTCTCTGAAGTGATTTGTCATTTCAAACTGTGCTGCTTTTTTTCCCCATCATCCCCCCCCCACACACACACACACAATCTCACTGACAGGTTTATTTGTTTGTTTAAATGTTCTATTGGGAGCACTATGGCACTGTGGCAGGACTACAAATCAGCGCCATAGCGACCCCACTGAGATCCCTGGACTCCATTTAAATACACGGACATTTGCTACTGCTGTCCTCTAGAAACAAGACACTCACTAGATACAGAGTTCAAGCACGAGGGTGGGGGGGACTGGACAGTTTTGAAACCCAGGTAGCAGGCTATTCTGGTGTTTTTTTATTCATCAAAGCCCAAACTAGTAAAGCCCTTCCTCCTTTTCATGCTGTGCTGTTATGTTTGTGCTTATTTCTATTTACAGTGATTTAATCTTTAATTAGACATGATGCATACACTGTCTGCCCCAAAATTACCTTTTAAAATCCATGCTGAGATGCAGTAGTAAATGTCAGTGTATTTAAATGGAGTCTAGGGATCTCAATGGGGTCGCTATGGCACTGATTTGTAGTCCTTCCACAGTGCCATAGCGATCCAAATATAAGATTTTTTTTTTTAAAAAATGGACGATCGTGCGCATGGAGAAAAAGGGTGTGAAAAAACCTGTCATCTCAGGAAGCACTACTTAGGGGCATTGTATACAGCACCCCATAGTGCTTCAGAAGCAGTAGAAAAGAATAAAGACTGCTTGGAAGCATTTTGCAGTAAAAATGGCTCAGGCACGCTTCCCAGACATTACAGAAATGGGATTGTATGATAAGGTAAATATATTCTGTCAGGGAACATTTCCTAAGATGATTCAGTCTGAAATGACAGAAACCCCCCCCCCCCCCCCATTAGTGAACAGTTTCTCAACCGGAATACATAAGGTGTCCAAAATTCCACCATAAGTTGGCTGTGACTTGACAGTAATATACATTATACACAACAATATATATTATACACAATATATATTATAAACATATATATTATATACATTACATGTATGTGGAAAAATATGACTTTTTTCAAAAGAAAACACCTAAAAATGACCCGATGAGGACTAAATATGCAGCAAAGGACAACTCTCTAATACTCTTAAAGATATTATTAATGTTGATATGTTTTTTGTGTATCTTTACTGGGATATGGCTTTGTAGTTATTGTTGCATGTATAATTATTACTGTATTTGCTTGGTTTACAAAGAATAAAGGCTATATAATAATAAAAAAGTGAAAAAACTGAAAACAGCTAATTGATAGCCAATGTGATGAAATGTTTAGTGTTGGACTAGGACAGCAGTACTCACTCGGTGGCTCAGGAGCCACATGTGGCTCTTTTGAAGAAGAAGAAGAGATTGGATTTATACCCTGCCCTTCACTCCCAAGGGAGTCTCAGAGCGGCTTACAAACTCCTTTCCATTCCCCTCCCCACAACAGACACCCTGTGAGGTAGGTGGGGCTGAGAGAGCTCTGAGACAATTGTCCTTGAGAGAACAGTTGGTACAGAGCTATGGCTTGCCCAAGGTCATCCAGCCAGGTGCAAGTGGAGGAATGGGGCATCAAACCTGGTTCTCCCAGATTAGAGTCTGCACACTTAACCACTACACCAAACTGGCTCTCTCTTTTGTCATGCCACCTGCTATTCTGGACATTGTTCCCCAATGGCACACCCACTCCAAGTTTTAAGAAAGCAGGCAAGATTGCTTTTGGCACTGCAAGGAAATGGAGGATGGGTAAATTGCAATCTGCAAGCCTCATGCCAGAGATGGATGAAAAGAGTCTGTCCTCTCCAACTTTCCACTCTCTGCAGCTGTCCTGGCCCCCAGGTGAGAGGCAAGCTCTGGCCATAATAGGATCTCATAGAATGGATTCGAAGGTCACAATCCAAGGTCAAAGTCCAGGGTCAGATAATATAATCCAAAGGCACAGTCAGAACACAGCCCAAAGTTTCAGTCCATGCTCCTGTGGTACCCCACTGCTTACCACCTTCCACTATGAAAACTGCCCATTTATTTTCACTCTGTTTCCTATCAACCAGTTTTAATCCACAAGAGGACTTGTCCTCTAATCCCATGACTGTTGAGTTCTAACATTGTCCATCAACTGTCTTTTAAGTAAAAACCCATTTTGGTCTCCATGGATAAATTCGGGGGGCAGGGATTATTTTAATCATTTAGCTAAAATTGTTGTAAACAAATTATAATGACTATTTAATAATGATATTGGTCTGTAACTTTTTGTTGATGTAAAATCTTGTCCCTCTTTGGATATTAGTGTTATATTGTCCTCTTTTCATGTCTCTGGCATCTTTCCTCCATGTTAGATGGAGTTGTGTTTTGTAAAAGTTGGAAAATTTCATCTTCAAAGCACTTATAATACAAACCCAGGTAACCCATCTGGTCCAGGAACTTTTCCTGGTTTAATTTTTTTTTTAAGTTTCTAACACTTCACTTACTGTTTGTTATAGGTCCATTCATAATTTGCCTTTGTTCTTCTGTAATCTTAGGTAAATTTTGTTTTCTGAGATATTGATCTGTTTTTGCCAATGACACATCTTGTCCTTTATATAAACTGGAACAGTACTTATGAAATGCTTTTTGAAGAGCCATTTGAATCTGTTAATACCATATCTCCTTGTAATGTCAATATCATTTTCTTTTCTCTTTGTTTTACATAATTAAATTTTATTTCTATTTCTCTTACTGTTAACATAGATAACTGCTGCAAAATTCTTTATTTCCTGAGAAATATTTATATTCCCCGGGCTTTCTGGAAGTCTAGGTAAACAACATCTACTGGGTCACCTTTACTCAAATGTTTGTTTACCCCCTCAAAGAACTCTAAAAGTTTAGTGAGGCAAGATCTTCCCTTTCAGAAGCCATGTTGATTTGCCCTGACCCGGATAGGTAAGCTTGATCTCATCAGAGCTTGGAAGCTAAGCAGAGCAGATCCTGGCAAGTACTTGGAAGGGAGACCTCCAAGGAATACCAGGGCTTGGATGTATGCCATCTGGGCATGGTGATTTGCTCTTTTTAATTTGCCCATCAGCCACAAGGCCACCTCTCTCATCACCTCAATCTCGCTTTCAATATAGGGTTGTCAGCCTCCAGGTGGGGCCTGGAGATCTCCCACTTTTACAATTGATCTCCAGCTGACAGAGATCAGCTCCCCTGCAAAAAATGGCTGTTTTGAAGGGTGGACTCTAAGGCATTGTACCCCACTGAAGTTCCTCCCCTTCTCAAATCCCACCCTCTCCTGGATCCACCCCAAAGTCTCCCGGTATTTTCCAACCCAGAGCTGCCAATACTATTTCAACACCCTCCTGAAATTGGTAGTTCTGGAGTAGGCAAACACCTCCCATCTTCCACAATAAAGACAGAGGCAAAAAAAATGAATTCAGGTTCTCTGCCATTTCTGTATCATCCTTTAGTAATCCTTTTACCCTTTGGTCATCCAGTGGCTCCACTGCCTCCCTGGCTGGTTGTTTGTTACTAAGGTATTTGAAGAAATTTGTATGCCTGGTCTTGATGTATTCGCAGTATGTTCCTCATAGTCTCTTTTTGCCTGTCTGGTCACCCACTTGCATTTTATTTGCCAAAGCCTGTGCTCCCTTTTATTTATCTCACTTGGATTAGCCTCCCAATGCTTAAAAGAATCCTTCTTACCTTTTACTACTTCTATTAAATTGTTTGTTAACCATGCAGGCCTTTTTCTATACCTATCTGTATCTTTCCTAATCTGTGGTATACATTTTATCTAAGATTCCAGGAGGTAGTTTTAAATAGTCTCCAAGCTTCCAGAAGGGATTTGACCCTACTTACCTTTCCTATCAGTTTCACAATCCCCCTCATTTACCCATTCTAAAGTTAAATGTGGTTGTGTTGGTATTTTTGGTCAACTCCTGATTTACATAAATGTTAAACTTAATACCATTATGGTCACTGTCCCCAGCTGGTGCTATTATGTTTACATCCCTCACCAGGTCTTTAACATTACTTAGAACCAAATCCAGGATTGCCTCCCCACTGGTAGGTTCTTGTGATCATCTGTTCCATGGCAGAGTCACTAAGAGAGTATCTAGAAACCCAGTCTCTTTCTTCAGTCCCAGTCAATGTGTATGTCATGGGCCAGCCAGCTGCCACTTGTTCCTCCTCAGAGGAATCAGAAGAACTGGGCCCCACACCAGTGTTCTGTTGCACTCCTATCAATTTGCAGTGTTTATTGCTGTCATCCCTTTGGACTGACTTGTCCTGAACCAAAGGCTCCCCAGCTCCTGTTGGCTTTCCCCCAGGATTGGTTTAAAAGCTGCTCTGCCACCTTTTTGCTATTAATCACCAGCACCCTGGTTCCCTTTTGGTTGAAGTTTTGTACAGGTTTGGCTTGTCCCAGAAACTTCCCCAGTGCCTAACAAATCTAAACCCTTCCTCCAGGCACCACTTTGGTGTAGTGGTTAAGTGTGTTAACTCTAATCTGAGAGAACCGGGTTTGATTTCCCACTTCTCTACTTGCAGCTGCTGGATGACCTTGGGCAAGCCATAGTTCTGTCAGAGGTGTTCTCTTAAGGACAGTTCTGGAAAGAGCTCTCTCAGCCCCACCTACCTCACAGGGTGTCTGCTGTGGGGAGGGGAAGAGAAAGGAGTGTGTAAGCCACCACCGCCGCCACCGCTTCTTCTTCTTCTTCGCATTAAGACTCCTAATCTGTGCCTGTCTAGGTGGCCCTGCATGTGGAACCAGTAGCATTTATAAGAATGATATCTTTAACTTTCTGCCTAGTGACCTATTTTTTTTTCTTCTAGGACCATATGACCACACTTTCCAATGCTATTGGTGGCAACGTGCACCATGACTGCTGACCAGGGGCGTAGACTTTTTAAATCCCCGGGGGGGGGGGCTCTCTTGTGTGCGCGCGCTTTGCGCGCACGCACGGGACCATGTCCCCGCCGCTCCTCCCCCCCCACCCCTGGGAGGCAGGCGCAGTCTTGGCGGCGGCAGCAGCCAGATGGCCGGCTGACTGCCGCACGCGCGAGCGGGACCATGTCCCCGCCGCCTCTCTCTCCCCCCCCCCCCGCCCCAGGGAGGCAGGAGGGCAGGCCGGGGGTGGGGGGGAAGGAGAGACGGCGATGGCCAGCTGGCCGGCGGGCGCTCCTGGCGGGCGCTCCATTTTGCCGGGGGTGGCTGAGCCCCCCCCGGGAAATTTCAGGGGAGGCTCGAGCCCTCGAGCCCCCCCGTAGTTGACACCCATGCTGCTGACTCTTCCCCAGCACTATCTATCAGCCTATCTATCACAGTGTGTGATGTCCACAACCTTTGCACCAGGCAAGTCACCATGTGGTGAAAACGCCTGTCACCAACCCCACTCTCTATATTCCTAATGACTGAATCACCCACTACCAGAAGCCTACCTCTCCCCAACCCCCAGGGATATCCTTAGTCCATTGCCCAAGAAAGTGATAGATTCTAAGGATTCACACTCCTCCTCAGGCTGATGCTCTCCAACCTCGAGAGTCTCACTCTCCACAGCAGCAGAAGAGCTGTCAGCACATGAGTGGGACTGTTCTGGTATGTCTCTGAGGGTCTCTTCCCTAAGCCTCTTTCTCTACCTCAGCTTCTCTAAGTTGGCAACCCTGGCCTCAAGGGAATGAACCTGTTCCTTGAATGTCACGAGCTCCATGCAGTAAGCACACACCCACAATTTCCTCCCAGTAGGTAGATAATTGTGCACGTGGCACTCTCTGCAAAACACTGGATAGCCCCTGCCCCCATGCTGGCTTTCTACCTTCATAATTGGTTAATGGTTTAAATGTATCTAGAGTGATACAGCATCCTCAGGCCCTATCCCCAGGCTATGAATAACAGGCCAAGAGCCCTTTGACTCTCTCCCTTCAGCTTGTGCCTCTGCATAGGAAGAACCTTACAGTTCACAGGTCCACAGCCCCCATCTCCTGACAGCGACAGCAGAGGATGTGGCCTGCAATCAGCCCTAGGCAAAAAGACCTTGCTCACTGAGCAACAGACCAGACAAGAGACCCAAAGAGACCCAGACAAAACCACCATTCTCCAGCAGGTATAAGCACCCACCTACCCTCAAATTCTGTTCTCTCTCAAAGCAACCCCAGTTAATGCTCCCCAGAAGCAGTTTAGGAAAGACAAAAAAATCCTCACCTTGTGTGTTCTTTGTTCCAGCCTAGCTGGCTCAGGTCCTACAAGGACACAATAGAGGTTTACAAAATTATGCTTGGGGTAGAAAGAGCAGAACTTTCTCTCTCTCCCCAAATACTAGAGCTTGAGGACATTCCTATCATCATATCAGTAAACTTTGTAACAACCTGAAGTTACCTTACCACAATTCTGTAAACTGGAGCTTACATTGCTAGGGTAGAATAATATATTACCAGAAAGGGATCAGCCCTGGTTGATATTTCCTTCTTCCTGTATCCTGATGCCACAGTTCTGGCATCTCTCTCTAAAATTTAAACCTGTGCAAGGGGTGCGTTTGATTTTTCTCAAATTCCCTTGTTTGATGGCATGCCACTAATCCCCCCCCCATCCTCTTAGAGCAGCATTGGGGGGGGGGGATTTCAGATGGTTGCAGGTAAAGAGTGGACTTTCATTGCTCAAAATCCTTCCTGTAGGTGGGTTCCAAGCCCCTGTGTGCTTTCTTGCCAGCAGCAGCCAATGATGGGTAGAAAAGAGCAATGCAATTATATCAGGGCAGGGAGCATATTTCACTCCCTGCAGAGGGAAAGGGAAGAATGAAGCTGCTGTTTCTGTGATGTGAAGCTTTGTGCAGAGTGGCTTGTCTGAACACATTACAGAGAGTTCATTGCTGAGGCAAATTTTGAAACGGGATGTCCAGTTCACATATTTAGCTGCTTTTCAAAGATAAGCTGGGAGTTATTTTCTCCATGGGATCCCACCTTCTTCTCTCTTAAAACACACACACACACAGGTAAATTGTCTTCAAGTTGAAATCCTTTTCTAGAAACTACAGTACCACACAGATCACAAGAAACTCAGAGCAACGTCCAGATGTTTGAAGTAGCTGCAATCACATCCAAGTTAATAATACAGTTAAATCATGGCTTCAGTTGATTCAAAGGCATTGCAATATTGTACACTTGTGCTGGGGTGAGATGTTTTTGAATTGGGGTTAGAAGTCAGTACTTCAGAGCATTTTTACTGTCAATATATAAAAACATACATTATCTAAAAATTAAAAAAAAAATAGACCTGACTCCTAGGAAAGGAGAGACTCTAATATTGGTTCTCAGTGAATACTGCCTGCTGAAAGGAATTGTTGTGTTGCTGATTACTTGATAATGAATGAGCTTTGCTAGAATATTGGAGTTTAGATTACAACATCCATGATTTTCCGTTTGGCATCACAAAGAGTTTGCTTACTGATGGAGTGATACGCAGGCAGAATTCTGATCTCTTCATTATCAACAGAGGGCACACGCATTCCATTTGCCATCAGCTCTGAGGAGTCAGAAAAAGAACAGTCAAATGCAAATGCACACCTTTTAAAAAGGTATCTGTACACATCCAAAAAAAGCAATCCCTTGTGGCTGCACTGGGGTTGCAGTGAAATCCTCTGGCCTTCCGTAGACTTGACTTTATTGAAAGGTCTACTGCGGGGGGGGGGGGGGGGGGGACAAACCAATAAAAGTTTGGGCAAGTATCTAATGCTTCAGTCTGTATTCTGTGAATTGCAACATGGGGAGATGGGAAGTTGGTTGCTGTTGTAAGTAGGGCTGCCAAGTCCCCCCGGGGGGCGGGGATTCCCCCCGCTAAAGGGGTCCCCAATCTGCTGGTCCAGATTCAGCCGGTGGAGGGAACCCCACCCCCAAAGTGGCCCAATCCGGCTGACTGCCCCAGTGCAATGACATCACCTGGAAGTGATGTCATCATGCTGGGCACGTTGCCGAGTCGATGCTCTAGCAATCGCCCTGAACTCTATGGTACCATAGAGTTTTAGGGGGATTACCAGAGCATCGCCCCAGCAACGTGCCCAGCATGATGACATCACTTCTGGGTGATGTCATTTCAGTGTGCATGCCACTCAATCCAACAGGTAAGCCAGAGCCAACATCAATAATTTTCAAAATCTTTTTATGATTCCATTGGAATATATTAGGGGCAGGGCTATTTTTGGGCAGGAATGCACAGGAATGGAGTTCTGGCTGGCTTCTGAGTTGGCCACACCTACAGCCTCCTTCCCCTCCGAGTTCCCCAGGCTCCTCTCAAGCCGCAGGGGACCTGGGGAAGCTAAGCCAATCCAGGGAGGGAAGGCAAGTTTAAATTGCCTCCCCTCCTTGGGCTCCCCAGGTGCTCTGCAGTTGCGGGGCACCTGGAGAACCCAAGGAGGGGAGGGAGCTGTGCTGTCAGGGGTGTGGCCTAATATGCTAATGAGTTTCTGCTGTTGGATGTGGCCTATTATGCTAATGAGTTCCTGCTGGGCTTTTTCTACAAAAAAGCCCTGATTAGGGGTAAGGGCCTGCCTGACCAATTCTGGAAATTGGGTAGTAACTAAAACATACCAAGCTGTATTGGATCATATTCTCAAGAATGACAAGATGGCAAGGAGGCCCTGTTATGAGAGGGCAAATGCTTCAGGGGGTTGTATTTGGTGTAGGGTTGCCAACTCGAGGTTGGGAGTGACCTCAGTGGGTATAGTGCCATAGATAAGAGTCCATTTCCCAAAGCTGCCATTTTCTTCAGGGGAATTGTAGTGTGGAGATCTGTTGTAATTCTGGGATATATCCAGGCCCCACCTGGAGGTTGGCAACCATAATATTACTCTGTAAAATGTAACACATCCAATTCATGCCCTCAGTTCTTTTTTTAAAAAACTTTTCTGTATTGTGTGTGTGTGTGTTTGTGTGCGCGCGCTTGTGAGCCTGGGAGTTATGGTGACTTCTGGCAATGCCTAGTGGGGTTTGGATGTTTCAGAAAGGTGGCTCTCTGAGCCCTGGTATTCCTTGGAGATCACCCTTCCAAATGCTTGCCAGGGTTGGCCCTTGTGCCCTCAATTCTTGATTGGCTATTAGTAAATAGATCTTCCTGCTATTCTCCCTTTCTAACATTTCTGAGATAACTGAGTCCTCCTCCACCCGTTGGGTGGTCTCTTTCCCCTTCTTGTTGACAGATCTAAAGGCCCTTGATGTCAACAGAAAAATAAATGTTTTTAACCTATGATTTATTCCAGAGCAGTGCTGTTCTTTCACAAATTGCCAACAAGATTGAGTCCATGCTGGTTGTGTTATATCAAATGGAGTAACCTTTTCTTTTTCCAAAAAAGCAAATGTTACAGAGGCAAAATTCAAAGTTCAAAGGATTCCTTTGTGTCTCTTTTTCAATTCAGTCTTGCTCCCTAGAAGGATTTATACATAAGTAGTACTCAGACATGAGACAGAATTATACAGTGAATTACTAAACAATAAGAGTTGAAGTACTCTTCTAGAATTCTGGGGAGGTAGAAGCTCATGACTAAAGGGCCACCTCAGTAGTGCTGAGACTGCTTCTTTATGGCTTCTTTCCAAACTAGTAATTCATGGGTTTAAGAACATATGAGCCTTCTGGACATTTGTTTCTGCATTGACTGAAATGTTCAGGACACCACAGGAAGGCTGACGCTGTCCCCAGTATTCATGTTTTCAGGAGCAAGCCCCTCTAAAGGTACAACTGTATACATATAGGGTCATGCGCTTGATCAGGAACAAAGAGCAAGGTCTCAACAGAATCCTGAGTAAACTTAGCAGCTACAGGGTAAGAGGATGAGTTCTTTTATGGATTAAAAATTAGTTAAATGACAGGAAGCAAAGAGTAGGAATAAATAGACAGTTGTTCTCACAATAGAGGAAAGTAAACAGTGGGGGCCCAGAAGGATCAGTATTTGATTTATTCATAAACATCTGGAACTAGGGGTGAGTAGTGAAGTGGCCAAGTTTGCAGAATTCACAAAATTATTCAGGATGGTGAAAACCAAGGCTGACCATGAAGAGCTCCAAGAGAACCTCCACAAACCAGATGAATAGGCAACAATGTGAATAATGAAGTTGATGTTGGTAAATGTAAAGTGATACACGTTGGGACAAAAAATCCCAACTTCAAGCTCATGGGGTCTGAACTTGCTGAGACTGAGAGGGGAAAAGACCTTGGGATCATATGGATAGCTCAATGGAAATGTCAATCCAGTTTGCTGCAGCAGTGAAAAAGGCAAACTCCGTTAGGAAATTATTAGGAAAGGGAATGAGAATAAAGCAACCAATATTATAATGCCCCTGTATGGGACTTTTAAGTTTAGAAAAGAGACAACTAAGGGGGGACATGATAAAGGTTTATAAAATTATGCATAGGGTGAAAAGAGTTGACAAAGATAAATGTTTCTCCCTCTCACAAAATACTAGAACTCGAGTGCATCCAATGTAGTGGGTGGGCAGTAGATTCAGGATAGACAAAAGAAAATTCTTCTTTACACAGAGAGTGATTAGAATATGGAACTCATTGCCAGAGGATGTAATGATGGCTACAGGAATAAACAGCTTTAAAAGGGGATTAGACAAACCCACTGGTCTGATCCAGCAGGGCTCGTCTTATGTTCTTATGTCTAAATTGCACAGAAATTATAACGATTCCCTCCCTTCCCTCTATTTTTTTCTTGACTGAATTGTCCCTTTTCTTGTTCTTTGTTTCACTGTCTGTCCCACCCAGTTATTTAAATGTTTATCGATATATGCTTATTCAGCCAAGGGAAATGAGGAACTGACAAAAATCTTTTGTTTGCATATGTTTCCCTTCATAGATAAAGAGCCTCTTTGTAATAAAATTATCAAAGTTTGTGAAGGCAGAAACACAGACACACAAGTTCCAATTTCCTTTATTAAACACTTGAAAGGGATTACCCCCTTTCCCAGGAACTATTTACCTCAGAGAAGGACCAGTGGTCCCACTTGCCTAATTCAGGATCTCTCAATCCTTCACTCCTCTCAACTGAACTTCACTGTTCTAACTGCCACTCTCAACTGTCATTCCCAGCTGCCACTCTTAACTGCTACTTTCTCACTCTCAACTGGAACATTCCATTTGAACCCCCTGTCAATTAAGGTTCTCTGTCCAGGAGCTAACACATTGACCATTCGCTGTCCATTACAGAGGCACTTACAATAATGGTATTGTATGTGTATGGGGACTCACTGTGGATGTTTGGCATGGACATCCGGTCAAGGCCAGTAGCTGCAATTCCATAACTCTTTACATGTAGATGAATGAGGACAATTTCTCTCTTTCACAGTCAAGTGTTACTCTTATTCCCTGTTGTGTATTATGAGGTGATACAGGGCTGAGTCCAGCCAGTTTTTTCACTGGTAGAAAAGGGAGGAAGAGATCCACTTTGACCACCAAAAAGCTATTCTGGAGAATGTAAAGAAGCCTGAGACAAGAGCTGTAGTAAGGAGTGGAACTGGGTGAGGTTGAGAGAAGAAGAAGAAGAGACTGGAGTTATATCCTACCCTTCACTTGGAGTATCAGAGTGGCTTGATAGATGTCCACAATACATACAAATGAACAGTTCCTGCTACTACAAATGGTCAATAGTAGCATATTTAGAGGAGTTTCAAGATGACCAGTGGTTTCTTTTTAATCCTTTATTTTGTCACCCATTTTGGTTCTTAATTTTTCACAATTGACTTTGTAGATTTGTTTGTAATGTGTACGCATGTCGTTCAGTTTTTATCTGAAAAGTTATGCGGTACTTACCTTGTGTAGCACTAATGCATATAATAAACAACACAAATATGCATTAATTTGGAGGGGCGGTTGGTGTGAATAATCATAATTGAGAAGTGCATATTCAAGTTGCACAAGGGAGAAATGAAACTGAAAAGCCGTCATCATTTCCAGAGCATGGCTAAAAGCCATGTGAGGAACATTCCTAAAAGGTTTTCGTTATATGAGAACTATGGGTAGAAATTACCTAGGCTGTCTTGTAGCATGAGCAGTGGAGCAGCCTTATAGCAAAAAAAAAAAAAAAGTTGACAAAAACATCCTGGATGAATGCCCTGTCCTCTTGAGTTAGTACACTGTGATACTGAAAGGGCTCAACAGAGAACTGGATGGACTTATGCAAGCAAGGACTGCATCACCTACTGTCAGGATTTTTCAAGATGAGTGATCATCATAGATCTGTCCTCTCAAACTGGTTGTGCATGCCCATCTAAACTGGATTATGGTAGGTTTCATATGAAATTTATATTTTTGTATGTCACTGTGCACCTTATCGGATTCCCAAGGTGGGACCAGGAAGAATTCAATATTGACTTAGGGACTTCAGGGTTTTCACTTACATCACTGCAATCTAGGGTCCCTCTCTAGAAGACTCTGGGAGCAGGGCATGGAGAAAAAAGATGTAGTCAGTGTCACTTCTGGTTAAAACATAGAGATTAGTGAAATCCTAGAGCATTACTGATGTCATTTCCAGGTTTTTCTCAAATGGATGTCAACAATATCACCCTTCCATTTCCCTGCTGCTGCTCATTCGAGCGGTATGTGTGTGTGTGTTATCATGTATTACATTTACTTTATTTATATCCTGCCTTTCACCCCAGTGGGGACCCAAAGTGGCTTGCATTGTTCTCCTCTCCTCCATTTTATCATCACAACAACCGCGGAAGATAGATTAGACTGAGAGTGTGTGACTGGCTCAAGGACACTCAGCAAGTTAGCAATCCTACTGCAACCCCAGGGGAAGGGAATGCTTTTGTCTGAGCTGCTGTATTTGTCTTGTCACAACTGGTGCTCTGACATCAGGAAGTGACTTAGGAAAAGGCACACCAAGGATCCTTTAAAACAGGACCCTCCTTAAGAGGCCTTGGGGATTTGGGGAACCCTATTTTGTCCTGTGATAAATGTTTAGTCACATCGGCATGGAAGGCTAAAGGGAGCAATCACGAAACCCCATCAAGACCTTTATCTCACATCATTCTCTTCCTAGTTAAACTGTTTTGTTTGTTTGCAATTTAATTTTTATTATTATTATTAACTGTTTTGTTGATGAGTAATTTTAATGTAGGTCTACGATTGGAGCCAGCCAGTTTTTTCACACAATCTCACCTAAGTCTCCTCTTTAACTCCTTACCACAGCTCCCATCCCACATGGCTTTTGTCCACTAAGGTCCCATGATCCCCAGCATAGCATTTTTAAGCAGTTGAAGGGGAACCCTTCTTTTTTCACCAGCAGAAAGTTAGTTAGATATAACCCTCAGCCTCACGCAACAATTTATGTATCATTTCCTTCCTTCCTTCCTTCCTTCCTTCCTTCCTTCCTTCCTTCCTTCCTTCCTTCCTTCCTTTTCCTTCCTTCCTTCCTTCCTTCCTTCCTTCCTTCCTTCCTTCCTGCTATTGCTTTTGAGGATATGAAAGAAAAAACTTCATGATGCTGACAGCTGTTGTGCCAAACATGTTCATGTGATTAATAGAACTACAGGTTGTTAAATGATACAAACAAGCAGAGATGGAGTGTTTCTACAACGCAAAACATCAGTAACATACATAAAATATGTTTCCAATAATAGAACCCAATTAATTATCCTGACTTGAAAATTGTACAGTTGTATCTCAACTGTACCACTCATCAAAGCTCTTTCTTATACTACTGGAATAGACTTCATGTGGGAGGAAAGTTTGGTAGTTATTCCTTCTGCCTATGCAATAAAATAAAATCTTGCTTGAGAATACGCTTGTAAAAATGACCTTGTAAAATCATTTTACTCAGTTACCCTTGTTAAATCATTCTGAAGAATATAATTTTGAATTATACTTGGCATTGCTTTTTAACCTGTAGTATCTTTAAAAAAGTTCTTAGAAATAAATCGATGGTTTGGTAGAATTTGGCAGCCAGGTGATTGGTCCAGCTAGCTAGACAATACTGACAAAATGGCAGCCACAGGACTTTGGAATTATTTCACACTGCACATTATTTTTTAAAGCACAGAGATGTGAAGCTATAGCACCAAACGATGGTGATAAATAAAGCCAATAAAGAATTTACCATGGGAAACTGAACCTCCTGTTTTGGAAACAAGCTAAATATTAGAATGGTCTTTTCCTGGTTTTGGGGGTATAGTAGATGCCCTGACCCAGGGCTCTTTTTGTAGAAAAAGCCCAGCAGGAACTCATTAGCATATTAGGCCACACCCCTGACAGCACAGCTCATTAACATATTAGGCCACACCCCCATGTTACCAGAAGTGTGGTCATCCAGCCACACCCACCTTTTGCTTCTTATTCTGTTTACCTTGTTTGTTGTCAAACCCGTTTTGACAAAACCAATAAAAACATTATTTTCTGTCCCATCTATACAGAATCTTGCCTGAACCAATATCTTATGTCCAACAATTATTCCCACACGGGATTGGAATCAATTCCTAAAGGTTAGGTTCCCATGGAAATCAGCTTGCTTTCCTGCAGAACTAGTATGCTGAATATGAATTTTTAGGGTTGCCAGCCTACAGGTGGGGTCTGGAGAGCTCTTGGAATTACAACTGAGCTCCAAACTACAGAGATCAGGTCAATGGCTGCTTTGGAAAGTGGAGTCCGTGGCATTATGCCTTGCTTAGGTCCCTCCTTCCCTCCTTCCCCCAAACCCCACCCTCCTCAGGCTCCACTCCCAAATCTCTAGGGATTTCCTCAATCTGGAGTTGGCAACCCTAGTTCAGTAGCAGAACAACCCTAGGTTTGTGGATGCACTGGATGGGAGTAGTTTGTGGACTATTTTATTCAAGATACAAAATTTTATTCAAGGTATAAGATTTCATGTGCCACCCACACTTCTTCAGAAGGAAGAAGTGTGAATGCACACAAAAGCTTATACCTTGGATGAAACTTTGGACTCCAACTTTGTTCTGCTGCATCAGACCAACATGGCTACCACCTGAATTATTATGCTATAATGTTTTTACAAGCAATTATGAACCAGTGGAGTGGTTACCATGCAGAGTCTGTCCCACAAGTAAAATAATCCTGTGAACAGGTTTGCTTTACCACATCAAAGTATCACTACCATCACAAGATCACCAGTCGTTGGAAGTCAACTCCTCAGAAGCAGAACTCTCTCTTATTAGGAGGTTTAAGAACATCAACTTTGCTGGCCTATTAAAGGCAGATGTCAGCCCAGTGGCAGGAGAAGAGGGACAATCATCTTCTTCAGAAACTCTGCCCACTTTCACAAAACAGGCAATCTCCAAAGTGCTGCTGACCATGCTCATATTTAGTTACAACTTTGTTTCTCTGCAGATGTCCCCCAAAGTCTCCCATGCAACAGTCAAGTGCATGGCAGTTAGCACCAAACGACTAATACAGACTTTAGACACACATATATTTGCAAGCCATTCCCAACAAAACAATGAACTAGTTAAACTCAGGCTTCAGACTTACTTTTCTTAAACAGAAGATGCCATGAGAAAACTAAAGAGATTCTCAAAAATTAAAAATCATTTAAACCAGCATTTCCTGGGCTCTCTGCTTTTTTACATCCCTCCTGTTTTTGAATATTTTTTTTTACAAAAACACAAATAACAAAATGAAACAACAAGAAAAAAAGAAAGAAAGAAAGAAAGGGGGGAAGGAGGGAGGGAGGGAAAAGAGAGAGAGAGAGAGAAGGAAAGAAAGAGAGGGAAAGAGGGAAGAAAGAAAGATTTTGGGAGTAGCTGGTCTTGGCGCAAGTGAGGCTTTTTGTCTGCAGCGCGGCGCCTGCTTCCTGCTTTGCCTCGCCTCTTTCCTTCTTGAGGCACTGCTCCACTGACACTCTTCTCTTTTCCCGATTGCGTGCTTGAATTTCCCACTCCTTGCTGTGCAACACAAAGAGTGGGAAATTCAAGCTCACAATTGGGAAAAGAGAAGAGTGATGGTGGAGCAGTATCTCAACAAGGAAAGAGGCGAGGCAAAGCAGGAAGCAGGCGCCGCCCACTCTGCAGACAAAAAGCCTCACTCGCACCAAGACCAGCTGCCGCCAAATCGCCCACACTCACCATCATTGCCTTGTTTCTGGCGGCTGTCCTCCACCACCATCACCATCTATGTCTCCCCTACGATGTCCCTTCAGCAGGGGGAGTAGAGGGGGAGGAGGTGGCATGATAGGGGGATCCCAGCCACCAGACCACTGATTGCCATCGCCGCCGAGCCACACTCACTCTTTTTTTGGTGGGCAAGGTGGCGTGCCAGCACCCATCACGTGGCTCTCCACTGCCGCCCCCGCTGCCAGAACCATGGAACAGAGCACAGCCAGGCCTCCTCCTTCTTCAAGGCTTTTGGCGAGGGAGGGGTGGGGTGGGCTCAGAAGGCAACTGGAATGCTGTTCTGGTGCGTTCCAGCCCAAAAAGAGCCCTGCTCTGACCTAGATAACCCAGGATATCCTTATCTCATCAAATTTTGGAAACTAAGCAGGGTCCACCCTGGTTAGTATTTGGGAGACCACCAAGGAGGTCCAGGGTCACTATGCAGAAGCAGGCGATGGAAAGCCACCTCTGTTAGTCTCTTACCTTGAAAACACTACGGTGTCACTGTAAGTCAGCTGCAAATTGACCACACTTTCCACCACCACCAGACCCAATGATAGCAAATGGTGATCACATATTTTTTTAATGTTAAAAGCAAGAATGCTAAGAATGTTGATGCAAACTTGATCACCAGCCCAATCTTACCTTGTTCCATATTCTCACATGTGCACGAGCCAAGAATCTTCACTGGATTACCTTGATGTTCCTCTCTGATGTCCAGCTCAAATGTCATGCTGTGCAGCTTTGTAGTTGAGCTGTAGATATTTGGGGTACAGGGTAATGGGTTAATTGTGCCTTAAGAGATAACTTTCATCTAGTCTGAGTAATGCAGCTGCATTACAACCTGTGCAGTAGGATGTATCCTTTAAGTAATACAGGGACTATATCAGATTTTTTTTTTTTGCTCCTGAGTCAGTGGCATAGGCGTCAATTACAGGGGGGCTCGAGGGTTCGAGCCACCCCCGAAATTTCCCGGGGGGACTGAGCCCCCCCGGCAAAATGGAGCGCCCACCACCGCATCTCCCCGTTGCGCCTCCCCAGGCCCTTCCTAGGCCCACCTGCCCACCAGCCAGCCAGCCGGTGCCTCTCCCCCCGGCCTGGCCACTCCTGCCTCTGTCCATCCCTCCATTCGTCCAGGGGCCAGCTGGGCAAATGCCCAGTGTGCTGGCATCACCTAGAAGTGACGCCATCATGCTGGGCACGTTGCCGGGGTGATGCTCTAGCAATCGCCCCAAAACTCTATGGCACTTTCGGGTGACGCCAGCATGCTGGGCATTTGCCCAGCTGGCCCCTGGATGGACAGAGGGACAGATGGAGGCAGGAGTGGCCAGGCCAGGGGGGGAGAGGCAACGGGGACATGGTCCTGATGTGCACGCATGCTTCGCGCACATGAGAGCCCCTGTCCCCCCCCCCCCGGGGGATTTTAAAACTCTATGCCCCTGGTCAGCGGCATCTGTTGTGATCACAAGACTGATTGCAAGATTCATTGTCTAGGTTCATGGCTAGTCCATGTGCCCTTGTGTGAAGAACTTTTCTGAGCAAACAAAAGCCAATGAATCAATAACTTTTATAATCCCTGGATGTCAAAGCACTAAGTCTCAATAAAAAAAAATCAAATGCTTCCCCCCCCCCCTTTTTTAACAACATGCCTTTTGAATTGAAGCAAGTGGCACTGTCAAGCATATTATGGGGAAGGAAGGATGGATTTATCTGGGCAAGAGGGACAGCTGTAGTCTAGACTCTAGTATCCTTGAGCAACCTGAAAAGTGCTTTATTTTAATCCAGCAATTTTGTAAGAATTCTTCCTCTGAAATTATGTCATAAATATTCACAATGTGACAGATGCCAGGGTTCAAGAATTTACATAAATATTCATCAACTTATGGAATCATCAGCTACCCACAGAGACCATTTCCATTTGAATGGCAAAAATCAAAACATTATGTGTACATGCTTAAAACATAAGACACAATTTGAGAAGTAATTCTCTGTGGACATTCAAATATTAATCCCTTTAAAAAGAATTTGATTTTTTGTTCAATTATTAAACAAACAGAAGCCACTTACAATATATAGATGGATTTATATCTATTGGTTTACTAAACAAACTCACCCTGCCTCTCCACCTACAACAGAACTCGTTGAGATACTTTAGTGATGTCAACAACCTGAAGGTTACAAAAACTTTCTCCATAGAAGAGGCTGTCCAGAAAATCAACCACCTTTTTGGCCATAATTCTGTGTAAGGATTTCTTTAAAAAAGAAAATATGTGTAATTAGAGAATAGATGAGACATATTCCAGGGACAAAAGGATAACTCATAACCAGGTGGAGTCCAAGATTACCTCTTACTTAATCTGCCTCTTTCCACACATTCTGAATTTTCTCCATACCTTTCCTCCTCCTCCCTCCTCCTTCTCTTGGCTTGCTGTTTTCATTTCTAAACACTCCTGTTTCATAAACCTACTGATTCTAGGGTTGCCATCCTCCAGGTGGGGCCTGGGGATCTCCTGCTTTTACAACTGATCTCCAGCTGACAGAGATAATCTCCCCTGGAGAAAATGGCTGCTTTGAAGGGTAGACTCTATGGCATTGTACCATGCTGAGGCCCCTCCCCTCCCCAAACCCCACCTTCTCCTGGCTCCTCCCCCAAAGTCCCCAGGTATTTTCCAACCTGGAGTTGGCAACCCTAACTGATTCCCTCAAATTTCTTGAGCACAGTTTAAGCTGCCTTATCCTGATCAGGCCATTGTTCTATCAAAGTCAGTATTGTCTACTCAGACCAGCAGTGGCATACCAGGGTCTCTGGTACAGGTCATTAACTGATCCTTTTAACTGTAGATACTGGGCATTAAACCTGGGACCTTAGCATGCCAAGCAGATGCCATACCACTGAGCCACAAACCCTTCCAATCACAATCCTCTCCCCCTGAGCCACAGCCTTCTGGTCCTTCATCCTGGAATCATCCTCCTTCAGTCTTCACTGAAACGACAGCAGATCAACGGGTGGCTATGGATGGCTCACAAACTAGCAGATTAGCAAAAGGTTATTCCTGGCTGGCCTAAATCCAGGGATGTCATTGTGTCCACCTCTCTGTTTCAAATAAAACAATGGACACTGTTGGAATATCTAGGTTGGCACCCAGCCAGTAGTTCAGTTAGGTACAGTTAAGCCTCTTGCTGAATGATCTGGCCAGTAAATGACTAAAGTATTAAAAGACATAACCCCTCCCAGCTCCCGGCATTGACAGATTTGGCTCCTTTTCTTCTCACATTCTTCTCAGTAGTGGCAAATAGATCCTCTCACATGTCAAATACTGCCCATTTCAGCGGTTTACTAATGGCTTACAAAACAGTATTATTTTTAAAGACAATCTTTCATTCTAGAATTGTTTTAACTTTTGTAACCACAGATCATTTTAAATTCAGGTCAGAAAAGTTATATGGAAAATTTAATGCCTTGTGTTCCCTGCATTTAATAATATCTGTTTGACCTCCAAGGATGAAATATAACCTTGTCATTATTGCATAGAGATTAACCTACTGGAAAAAAATAATAAAAAGGGAATAGAAACAGGACGAGCTATTCGGCTTTTTGAATATTTAGCTTTTGTCTTAGCAGATCAGAACATTATGGATGTTCTAAAAAATATAGAAGGTGATAGACTGATAATATTCTGTTGCATTAATAAGCAACTAATGTAAAGATCTCTCCACTGCTTTTTTCATTATGAAACTTGATTGCCAGCCATTTACAGCAGGAAAGTCGTCTCTGCATCCTCACAGTATCACTGCAATACAGAATGGATATAATTTCCTAAGAGCATTTAAACCAATTCTGCTTTCTCACACTAACAGAAAGCAGGAAGATGGCAAAGAAAATGTTAAAATTTCTCTTCAATGTAAGTAGGCCAGGCTCCAAATTTTTGCAGGCCATGGGTGACAGTTTAAATGGGCCTTCCTTGCCTGTTAGAAGTGCCCCTCCCTCCTTTAGCCATGCCTCTCCCACACATAACCCTTCACTTTCAGTTCCACTCTCCTTGCTCTAACCATACTCTTCCTAGTTAGGGAGGCTGAAACAGGCTGGCAGGAGGCAGCAACCTGCTTTCTCCCCAGATCATCTTCAGTGGAGATGGGAGGATAGAGGAGGGTGAAGCAGGTTACTGCTTCCCACCGCCTACTCCAGCCTTCTCACAGTGCTTTTCTGCAGCAGACAGGGAAGGGATTGCAGGGCTCTTAGTAAGTGTGGCAGAATTTTAGCCTAGACCGGGCCATTTCTGCATAGTAGTTTGAATTAGCCTACACTTCACTGCTTGGTTGTGTCCCACAAGGCTCTGCAAACCAGCTCCAGCTATATTCCTCTTGCTAAGCATACAGGCTTTCTAAGAGACCTTTCCCTGCATTTGCCCCTTTTCCCTAAAAGCATTGTTTACATTCTTAGAGATATTGGTGCCAGGCTCCAAACCCCAAACATATAGGGCTACCAGGCCCCTCGGGGGCAGGGGTTGCTCAGTCAAAGAGGCCCTGACCCACTGGCCCAGATCCAGCCGGCGGGCGCAACCCCACCCCCAAAGTGCCCGGATTGGGCTAATCTGCCCGGCATGATGATGTCATCTAGAGGTTATGTCATCATGCTGAGCACGTTGCCAGGGGGACACTCTAGCATTTGGCTGGAAAACTCTATGGTATCATAAAGTTTTCAAGCCGAATGCTAGAGCATCCACTGGCAACATGCCTAGCACGATGACATCACTTCTGGGTGACATCATTGTGGTGTGTGCACGTGAATGTCTCAGATCGGGAGCTACCCCCCCCACACCACAACAGGTAAGAGATCTGGCAACCCTACAAATGTATACGGATTAGATGTATGGAAGGTGCCATAACTGTCTGGATCTTTGTGACATTGCAGCTAATAAAATATATCTGGGCAAAAGTTCATACTAGCAAAAATTCATATGTTCAACTTAAGATGGGCTGGAGTTTTGCTGAGTCTGGTACATTCTTGATTGACATCTCCATTAGTTCCTATCAGGGGCGTAGAGTTTTGGAAATCCCGGGGGGGCGGGGGACGATGTTCTTCCCCCCCTCCGGGAAACCGCCCCACCTCCCCGGGCCCTTCCGAGGCCTGCCAGCTGCTGCTGCCGGTGCCTCTCTCCCCCCGCCACCCCTTCCCTCCCCCTCTCCAGCAGCGGCTGCCGGGCCTCGGAAGGACCCGGGGAGGCGCGGCGGCAGGCGCTCCGTTTTCCCGGGGGTGGCTGAGCTCCCCCCCCGGAAATTTCGGGGGTGGCTCAAGCCCTCAAGCCCCCCCCCCCCGTACTCTACGCCTATGGTTCCTATAGACTGGAAATAGTATAAATATGAGGCTTCTGGCTTTGTTCTGGGTTGCTTGGCCAACACCCCAGCTATGTCTATGCCAGACTTGGTCTTGCAGTCCAGGAATATTCCTTGTTCTTTCTAAAGTGTACACTCTATCAGTTACTGGGATTTTCTATATGCTGTTGAATATTGATATTGAATGTATGTTACTGAGTATTACTAGTGTATGGTTTTAATCATTAATAAATAGCTTTCATTCAGAGCAACTGTTCTCTCCATGTTTCTCTCCCTCTAGAGGCCTGAGTTCTCCAGCCAGTCTCCATCTACCCATTGGAAAGAACCCTGCTGGGGTTGGGGACCCCAGGTAGAGGTCTGGACCCCTAAAATTCCCCAGCAGTAACTCACTCCCTATTAAAAATGGTGGTGCCTACTGTTGGTGGCAACAACAATATATTTTGGTACACTGAGAAATCATAAGATTATGGTCCTGCATATTGATATATGCAAAATGCATACTGATATATGCAAAATGCATATATTTTACACATCCTGTCTACGCATCATGTACTCCAGTTTCCCCAGTTTCATAAGTCTCTGCATCTTACATCCAACTCTAGGACATTCTCTCACTTCGCAGTTTCGTGGAAGTTTCTCTTCAGAATGATTCTGCAGAAAACCCGACTGCATAAAATTTGTCCTTCAGCCAACACAAAGAGTTATGGTGAGGAAGCTGGCGTTCTGCAACTCTTGATGTATTTTCACATTCTTTGTTATATGTATGCTCCAGAATTTAATATAAATATACTGCTTTCTTGCAACCTGAGGTTGATTGGTGAATCTGTGAATTAGTGGTTGCAACCTTTTAAAAAATTAAGGCTGATATATCTCAGTTACTCCAGGTGAACCTCTAAATGGACAATCCACCTTCAATGAGAGAGTGTGTGAGAAAAAATTCTTGTCCATTTTCAGCTTTAAACAGGGAGAGTCAAAGATAACCAGAAAGACAGAGGGGGGAGCAGGAATGTCGGGGACCACCATAAGAACTTTCTGGGTAATGTCTAGGTCTACCATAAGAACTTTCAGACAAATGTGAAATGCCAGTTCCATGCTGGGAACTCAGTGCCTGATTCCGATAGGGAGGACCATGGTACATGGGGAGAAGGATTAAAGCTTTCCTACTGTACCATTTTCTTGGCCTGAAATGGGGGGGGTTGCCAGCTTCCAGGTGGGGCCTGGGGATCTCCCGCTTTTGCAGCTGATCTCCAGTTGACAGAGATCGGCTCCCCTGGAGAAAATGGCTGCTTTGAAGGGTGGACTGTATGGCATTGTACCATGCTGAGGCCCCTCCCCTTCCCAAACCCCACCCTCCCCTGGATCCACTCCCAAAGTCTCCAGGTATTTTCCCATCCAGACCTGGCAACCCTATTGCCATTAGCCCCAACTGGGGAAACCTATGTATCCTGTCAGTACATGCAAAGCCCAGAACAGGATAAAATTAGAAATGAATTCTTGTTTTAAACTGTACGTAACAGTATAAGCCCTGTTGGGGACCAATGTTGGCAGAAAAATGGAGTATAAGAACATAAGAACTATAAACATCTCTAATTTATTTTGATCATCACAATATTTTTTTTCTTGATCATCACAAAGGCTTTTACTTGCCCAACAACATTTCTCTTCTCTGCACTTGATGGACTTAATACACAGTTTCAAGAATTGTTCCAGTCAACTTGGTGCTCTTTGGATCTTTGCACTAATCATAATAAAAGTATAACCACTACTGCATCTCTGGGACTTTATCTGAGGATGATCAGAACAACCTGCATTTCCTAAACCCTGTAATGCTGCCCCCAAAGCTTCTTATGCAGAAGTAGTGAGCTAAATGAATGACATCTAGAGAGGGCACAAGGCAATAGAATGAATACATGGATCATCAGGAATATGATGTCAACTCTATGCCAGGGGTGTATCAGAATTTTATCAACTGTCTTCTGCTTTCACTGATCTCACAATGATCTTTATAATGACATTTCAAAATCACTTCCATTTTAATAAGCTTTCATTGTCGAAATTATAGTATTGGCTTCGGTTAGAGTTCATAGTAATACCAAGGTGATTAGAGGGTTGGAACACTCTCCCTATGAGGAAAGGCTGAAGAGTTTGGGACTTTTCAGTTTAGAAAAGATATGACTATGGGGAGACATGATAGAGATTTATAAAATTATGCATGGGGTAGAGAGAGTTGACAAAGAGTTGACAGCCTAGAGCATCCCTGACAAGTGTTCATCCATCCGCTGCTTGAACACTGCCAGTGAAGGGGAGCTCACCACCTCCCTAGGCAGCTGATTCCACTGTGAACTATTCTTACTGTTAAAAAAAATGTTTTCCTAATATCCAGCTGGTACCTTTTCATCCACAATTTAAATCCATTATTGTGAGTCCTACAACATACAGAAAGGATACAAAGAATTAGAGGGGGACACATTCAAACTAAATTCATGCTGATGCCCTTGTTCTTGGTAAAACACTCCACAAAAAGTATTTTGACATGACCATACATATAATCACATCAGAGTTGTTTGGGGTGGGGGTGGGGGGCAATTTGACTTAATAATGTGGTAGAAGCAGAAAAAAATTATCAATGAACTGAAGGAAGTAAAGCCACAGTAAACACTGCACAATGAACACAGAAACAAAAGCCAGGACAATGGAGGATTATTAATGGATTGATGTATCTTCCAAAACAGAACAACCCATACAATCCTACTACATTACACTGCTCTGCAAGTAACTTGGGATTCCAAAATCCAATAGAAAATCAGATAAGAATTTGAAAATCACCCGTATCTCCAAGCCTATATTATACGATACATCATTGATGGAAAAGTCTACATGTACTATAGTAACAATTGCAACATACAGAATATTGATGGTACTTCATGTCATTCAGTTGAGTAGAAACTGGTGAAGCATCTATAAATAACAGGTCCAGAAATATTTGTTACTGTCATCTGGAAAGGTTCATGTAGGTAGCACTGTAGGGATCAGTATTAAGCCCATTCTTATTTCATCACCTCTTTAATGATCTGTAAAACTGTTTGAATAGCATTTTAACTAAATTCACAGATGATGAAGCATACACCACCGGGAAACGAGACCAAGTATGACAGAATTTAGCAGGATGAGAAATATAAGTGATATTAAACTTGAAAACTGTCAAGAAATTTCAGCAAACCTTACAGACAATTTAAGCTATCCAGCGTCAAGTTTGGAATGTGCAGAAATGTGGCTGGTCTTACTGAAACACGCATTGCTTCCCTTGAAATTTCCCAGATGTTTCACCTGAGCAGAAACAACCAAAGCCAGTGGCAACTATATCCAAAAGAGAACAAAAATTCCTATAAAACATCCATAACTATGATTACAAAAACATGTCATCAGAAACATCATAGGAAGATACCTTATACTAAGACCACAATGTATGTGTGTTAAGTGCTGTCAAGTCACTTCTGATTTATGGTGACCCTATGAAGTAATGTCCTTCAAAACGGCTTTGCTCAGGTCTTGCATACAGAAGGCTGTGGCTTCCTTGATTGAATGAATCCATCTAATCTTGGGTATTCCTCTTTCCCTGCTGCCTTCAACTTTTTCCAAGCATTACTGTCTTTTCCAGTGACTCTTCCCTTCTTGTCTTCAGTTTTAGGCATTTTAGCTTCTAGGAAATATCCAGGCTTGATGTGATCTAGAACAGGGGTATCAAATTCATTTGTCATGAGGACCAGATCTGACATAAAGGAGACCTTGTTGGGCCAGGCCATGTGTGTCATAGAATCTAATGCCAGGTAGCAGAGATATAAACTTTAAAAAGGACACAAACAAACACAATTAATGACTTCTAAAACTGTAAATAAAACATGCTTAAAACATTAGCACTCTTGCAATATTTTGTCTATTTAACAGTCTCTGATAACTGACCCCTCTTACTCTGAATTATTGCATCAAAATGTCTGTGCTGTAGCAATACTGAGTATGCTGTTCGGGTATGTATCTGTAAGCTGCAAACATTCATTGCATTCATTATTGACATTCATTACAGAAATCTCATGCTTAGCGTTCTGAGCCTAGGACCCAGGGGAAAACATGAAATGGCTGGGCATTGCAACTTTTTGTACCTAAGTTGCTTCATGTGCTGGTCAAGAACATAAGAAGGCATCCTGAGACAGACTGAGAGCCATATGTTTGTTTACAAAACTATAGTCTTCCACAGAGAAATAACTACAACTTCCTACAAAGGAAACGTGCTAGTTGAACTTGGTCTGGACACACACTCTCAGCCTAATCAACCTCTTTGGCGTGTTATTATTCCTCCTCTAAAATAGTTCACATTTCTTTCTTACTGAGAAAGACTGGATCATGAAGGCATGGACATGGATACAGTGAATAGGGAGAGGGGGCCCAGTTGCACCCAGGAGAGCCCTGGCATAAAGAGCCCAACAACACACACACACACACACACACACACACACACACACACACACACTGTAGCAAGGCACACAAAAGCTCATACCTTGAACAAAACTTTGTTGGTCTTAAAGGTGCTTGATATTTCTTCCGTGCGATTGAGGCAGCCCAGCAAAGCAAGCTCTCCCTCATTCCTTCCCTACAGGGAGGAGCCTCAGCCAGTGGAAGGAAAGAAAGGCTACCCTTTGTCTCCTGCAACCTGGCCAGTAAGCAAACTCTGGCTGTTCCCTCCCCCTGGGAGGATGAGGGGGAAGAGTCTCAGCCAGTTCTTTACCAGACTCAAAATCACACAGGAGAGGCTTGCCTATCTATCTCTCCTGTACAATTGAGAGAGACTGGTAAAACAAGCTTTGATGTGGCAGCATCAAGAGAACTGGAAAAGGAAGCAGGAAACAGCCAGGGCCTTGCAGGCCAGATTGGGGCCCTCTGAGGGCCTGATCTGGCCCATGGGCCACATATTTGACACCCCTGATCTACAGCCTACTTATTTGTCTTTTGGAACTACTAGTTCAACACAAACACTGAGAGCCAGTTTGGTGTATGGTTAGGAGTGTGACCTCTAATCTGGGAGAACCAGGTTTGATTCCTCACTCCTACACATGCAGCTGCTGATGTGACCTTGGATCAGTTACAAGTTCTCTCAGAGCTGTTCTGGAAAGAGCAGTCCTCAAAAGAGGTCCATCAGCCCCACCCATCTCACATGCAATGCTCCCTCTAAGCTGTGGAGTTTTATGAGCAAATATTCTACTTTATGAGCTACTGGCATTAAAGTTGTGAGCTGCTGCATAAATTAGCTGCTGCATAAATTAGTTTGCTCTGGAACCATCCTTCCTAAGATAAAAATGTGTGAGCTGGAAGCTAAAAAACTGTGAGCTAGCTCACACTAATTCAGCTTAGAGGGAACACTGCTCACATGGTGTCTGTTGTGGGGAGGGGGAAGGAAAGGGAAAGGAGATTGTAAGCTGCTCAGAGATGCCTTTGGGTAGTGAAAGGTGGGGTATAAATCCAATCTCCTCCTCCTCCTATTTCATAGAAGAGGGGTGACACTGAGGGGTGACATGATTGAGGTTTATAAGATTATGCATGGGTTAGGACAAGTAGAGAAAGAAGTCCTTTTCTGCCTTTCTCACAATACAAGCACTCGTGGGCACTCAATGAAATTGCTGAACAGTTGGGTTAGAATGGATAAAAGGAGGTACTTCTTCACCCAAAGAGTGATTAACACATGGAATTCACTGCCACAGGAGGTGGCGGCGGCGACAAGCATGGATGGCTTCAAGAGGGAATTAGATAAACATATGGAGCAGAGGTCCATTAGTGGCTATTAGCCACAAAGTATAGATAGGAACTCTCAGTCTGGGGCACCGATGCACTGAATTCTTGGTGCTTAGGGGTGGGGGCAACAGTGGAAGAACTTCTGTTGTCCTGGCCCCACTGGTGGACTTCCTGATGGCACCTGGTATTTCTGACCACTGTGTGACAGAGTGTTGGACTGGATGGGTCATTGGCTTGATCCAACATTGGCTTCTCTTAGGTTCTTATATGACATTAATAACCTCAGGAGAGGTCTTTGCTAGCCTCGTGATCTGATACCCTTTTATGGTGCAGCCCTAAACTGGACTTAAACCGTTCTAAATGTGTACAAATCAATGGGTTTAGAAAGCTGTAACCTTGCTTAGGATTTAGTATTAAATAGAGATATCAGTGATTTAGCATGGACAGCTTGAGCATAACCATTAATCTCTTGACACCATCTCTTGTAAGGCAATGTAAACTTGCTGTAATAATACTGATTCCTGAGCTGAGAGACTCCTAAAATGCTTTCTAATGGGCCTCATTGATGTGCTTACCTGGACCTTGGTTCCTTGACTAATGTAATGGAACTGATGTTGTATTGACAGTGGAGACTGGGCATCAACTTTTGTAGATGCAATTGCATGATAGGTGTGTTTACATGCACTTTACACTTGGGAAATTGATCACAGCTCTCAGCTTGAACAATCAAAATATCTGAATGAAATTTACTTAATGCAGCTTTGATCCCTTTGTTGTAAAGGCATGTCACATATGACACACAGAGACTCTATACATGGCAGAGGGAGAGGGATAAACAGAGGCACATATACCCACCCATGTGATCCATCTATGCATTTTTATTTATTTATTTTTTGGCAACAGATGAATTCTGTGGGCTGGGATGTGGTACACAAACCACTACTCAAATGAAATGTTTTGTTTTTTGATAGGGAATCAGAGGTTGGAGAACAGCTGATGCCAAAGCTAACTCCAGTACCTAGACGTCCACCACTTGTACAGAGAACATCAGTGCTGGGAACATATATAAAAAAGTATCCAGATTGAACATACATACACAAATGTCAGCAAGTCCCATCCAACTTATGACAACCCCAGAAAGGTGCTTTCAAGTGAGAACCAGAGGTAGTTTGCCATTGCCTTCCTCTCCTTGGTGTTCTTTTATCCAAGTACTGACCCTGCTTAGCTTCTGAGATCTGACAAGATTGGCCCATACCATGCTGCCTTCCATCCCCCAGAATATTTTGACATCCCACACCATTCCCTGCCAAGCAGGGCTCAGGGTGGCTTCCAACAGCTAAACATATAAAATACAACAATTCAACATTTTACAATTTTAAAATCAACATTATTTCAAGATACAACCTAACACTTCCTTTACTACATCAGATGGCACCCTAATATCCATCACAGGTAGACACCTGGGGGGGGGGGGGGCAGCCAGTACAGGGAAGAGGAGGGAGAAAAAGGGGAGGCCCGCAGATCTCTCTAGCCTTCACTGTCCTCAGCCATGTTCCTGGTAGAACATTTCGGTCTTGCAGGCCCTGCAGAACTGATACGTGTAGAATACAGTACTTGAAGGTTGTTGTGTTTTGTGTGTGTGTGTGTTTTTCATAGATGGCTTTTCATTCATACACACAACCTGGGCAACAATTGTCCACATACATTATCTTTGTTGAAAATCCCTACTGTTTACAAAGTCCACCTGTCAAACTCAGTGCTTCATTTGTCATACGTATGCTGGGGTGGGGTGGGGAATGTGTGTGAGAATGCTTTGTTTTGCTTTGCTTGGGAACTGTTTGCAGGGAGAAGCACCTTCCACTTCTGGGAAGCAAGTGATCTTGGGTGACGGCTTTGCTAGGCTAGCTGTTGTAGATAACTGCAGGGGTGAACCGTAGGTGGGGGGAAGGTAGGAATGTTAGATTTAGGCAGGCTGGATGCCTGGGCTGATTGGTTAAGACCTATGGAGGGGCTTGCTTGAATGTACTATATCTGGGGGGGGGGGGATTGTGCCTTGAACTTTAGTTCTGACACAGAAAGTGTCTTGTCTGGAATTTATTACATAAATATATCACTGCCACAGAGAGTGTTGTTGAGAGCCGGGTTGTCCAGGAATCTGACACCACCCTACGAATGGCAATCAGAAGTTCCTCAGAGGACCTGCTACTTTTTCTGCCAGCCAAGTAAATGATGGTGAATCAGTTTACAACAGCATGAGCCACAATGCAGTCAAACTTTTCCAGCTGTCACATTCTTCTATAGACACATGAAAATGTCACTACCTCAAGATCTTGGTATTTGAATAGGAACTCAACTGCTGTATCCCCTTTTTAAAAAAAAAATCAGGAAAAAAAATCACTGGTGTATATCAGCTTGAAAGCTCAAGGCTTTGTTAAAGAGATAAAATCACAATCTGTCAGAAATGATGCACCATCTACTGGGACTATGGAAGGAAAAACGCTGCATGCTTTACCTTCAGATTGCAGTACTTATTTGTATTTAAAGTAATACTTGATTTTTTTAAAAAACAAAACAAAACAAAACAAAAAAGCTTACAAGCAACATTTTTAGTTTTGAAAATGTTTCATTGACTTAGAGTCTATTTTGAATCCCTCACGCACATATGAAGATGCCTTATACTGAATCAGACCATTGGTCCATCAGGGTCCCTATGGAAAGCCTGATGGACCAATTGAGTGACTGGAAGGCCACTACCAGTCACTCAGTCTGACAGGCTCTTTCCAGGATCTCAGACATAAGATGCCCAGGATTGAATCTGAGACCTCCTACATGCCAAACAGATGTGCTACCACTGAGCCACAGCCCTTCCTTCCCCCAGTAATTTTATTATGTACCTAAGGTGGGTTTATGTTATTGGCTTGTTTTAGTGGCTTTTTGTTTCTATATTGATAATTTATAATTCTATTAATTGTAAGCTTCTTTGAGCAGGACTCTGAAATCTCCTAAATAAATAAATGAACAAACTTCTCTGGCTGGAAACCACCAGGAATGGGATGGGGAAGTGCTGGAGGAGATGACTTCCTGGCAGTGGTTAAGTGTGAGGACTCTGATCTGGGAGAACCGGGTTTGATTCCCCACTCCTCCACTTGCACCTGCTTGGGCAAGCCATAGTTCTACCATAGCTGTTCTTGAAGTTTCTGTCAGAGCTCTCTCAGTTCCACCTTGAAGAGAGCAGTTTCTGTCAGAGCTCTCTCAGTCCCACTTACCTCACAGGGTGTCTGTTGTGGGGAGGGGAAGGGAAGGGAGTTTGAATGAATGGAGGGGTATAAATCCAATCTCTTCTTCTTCTTCTTTTCCTCTCAAAAGAGAGATGTGGTCTCCCTACTTCAGTGCTTTCTCTCACTTCCTTCTCGATTTCAGTGAGCCCCACCCCTCAGCTTCCCTCGACTTATGACCCTTGCAACTTCTCCTTTTCCGTGTTTCTCACCTTAGCTTTCTCCTGTTAGTCATGCCAGAAATATTTGTCATTCTACATCATTCGTATCTTCATGTAAACTTTTGTATCCTGCCTTTCTCTACATTCACAGAGGCTCAAAGTGGCTCACAAAATGGCATGCACTCAAATAGGCACCGTACAGATCTGATTAAAAACTGAACAGTAAAACAATGACCAAACTGGCCAGAGTTCTCAGCTCTATGCAGTAGCAATAAGGAAGATCACTTCACTGCTATCAAAGACCCTCTTAAATCCTTATCCTTTTCTATTCTTCTGTATGAAAACTTCTGGAAAGTTAAGCACTGCTTCTACATATACCAAACCCTACTACCAGCCTCCTCACACTTCTATTAAATGTACAACGAGCTGTTAAGAGTCTCAGTCCTGCCCGATCCTGTGCCTGGGAAGCATCCTTGTGGGCTTCATAAGAATTAGGAAATGTTCTACAATGTACCAGCCTTTGATCCTTTAATGGAACAAACCTATTGACATCCTTGGAAGAAGAAGTCTTAATATTTGTAATAGCCATAACAGTCACTCTTGGACTCGGATTGATTCAACCTCACATAAAACCATCTTATATAAGTGCTGAAACTTCAATAATATTGGCAATTCCCCCACATAATCTATCACTTCTTCTATCTATCACTTTTGTTCTAACTGTGTCCTTCTCCCAAGGAGCTCTGGGTAATGTACAGGATGTCCAGTCACTCCTCCAGCTTATTTATTTCAGGCAGTTTTGTCCAGCATTCTTGGTTTGAAAAACTTCCCATGGCACCTGAAAACAACAACAAAAAAACCAACCCTATTAAGATCTACCGGCATACAGTTGTTGTCACAGCTGCTGCTCAATGAAAGGGGAACTGTTCTCTGATCCTTGAGAGCCAGTTTGGTGTAGTGGTTAGGAGCACAGACACTAATTTGGGAGAGCCGGGTTTGATGCCCCACTCCTCCACATGCAGCTGCTGGCGTGACCTTGGGTCAGTCACAAGTTCTTTCAGAGCTGTTCTCTTAAGGGCAGTTCTCAAAAGAGCTCACTCAGCCACACCTGCCTCACAGAGTGTCTGTTGTGGGGAGGTGAAGTGAAAGGGGACTGTAAGCCTCTCTGAGACTCCTTCAGGTAGTGAAGGATGGGGTATAAATCCAGTCTCTTCTCTCTCTTCTCTTCCTGTCCTGCAGAAAGCTTTCTGAGATAAAAGGGCAGGTGACAGCCAAGCAGCCTGATGGAAGAAGCCTTGTTTTCTCTTCCTCAGCCTCCTAACTGGGCTCCCCACCACCCGGCATCGCCGTGGCGCGGGGGAGCAAGTTTGCCGCCTCGCATGAGGCGAGGCAGCAACAGAGCGCATCGGCGCTCGTTGGCTTGGCGGGGGGCGGGGCTAGCTCGATTAGAGCCGTTGCCGCGTTCCCGCCTTCGCAGTCCGTTTTGCGCGCTCGCCCACCCACCCGCCCTGGTTGCAGTGTAGGCTGAGGCTGGTCGCCTTTGGGGGCCGGGTAGGAATTTTTTACACCCCTTCCTGTTTGGCGCTTGGATGTGGTGTTTTTTCGCCTACCTTACACTGTTGCTAGTGGTTAAGGGCATAGATGGTGGTCGGGTATTAATTAGTATGGTCACTTGGTAGGTTTATGCAAGCAAGAAATGGAACTGGTGGGTGCCTCACGGCATATCCCTGTTGGGAACAGGAGGTCATCAGGAACCACCTTAGGGCCTTGCGGTCTGGGGAGGTGAATGGTGATCGCCTCTGGGAACCTCTCAGACTAGGCTCCTCCCTGAAGGTCTGTGCAGCCTCAGGGGTAGGCGCCCCTGGGAGGGGATGCCAGTATGCTGGGCCGCCGGTTACGAGCCAGAATCTCACTGGGTCAAGACTGGGGCTAGGTTACCTGCCCATTACAAGGGCAAGGAGGCTGTGTCTGGGAATGACGCCTGCCTTGCCTGTTCCTGTGCTTGCTTAGTTTACCCGTTGCTGCATGTTCTGTTTAAATAGTTAATAAAGTGGCCCTTGTTTGATTCCAAAACTGTTGTCTGTCTCGTTATTTCATGCTGGGGTGGCAAATCTCCTTGAGTTGGTTAGGGTGAGAGTGAATGACCGGTTGAAAATCACCCAGAGAGCTTCAAGCTTGAGTGGGCATTTGGGCAGAGTCCCCAGTCCTAGTCTGACAGTGCATTCCTAAATTGAGTTACATCCTCCAAAGCCCATTAACGGCAATGAACTTAGAAGGACATAATTCTACTTAGCTTTGCAATGCAATACTCTCCCCACTTCACCACACTACAGTGGTTCAACACACTTGGCTCAAGATAGTGGGATCTCTCTAATCCTTAAAACAGAGCTAGATAGCATGCCACTATTGTTATCCTTGCAATACAGATGGGAGAAGGATCAGGATGTGGCATGGTGGCTTGCCTATGCCCCCCCCCCCAAATTGCTCACACAGGCAAGATTCAAACCCAGGCCTTTCTGCTTCACAGTTTAAACATCATTCTGCAGCAAGTTTTTATTTCCCTTGTCAAAAACAGCTCAGGTGGCAATGCAACTAATTTGGGTCATGCACCATCCTCTTTACTTTGGGAGATAAGGTGTCTCTATTAATAACGTACTTCTAGCTTGTATCTGAAATAAACAAGGAAGTGCTTGGTAGGCTGCATTATTATACGTGTTAGAACTGGGATGCAATCTGATCCCTAGTAATTATGGACTTGTTCCTCCACATCCCTGCTTTAATCAGAGCTGTGTATTATCTGTGACGGAAAAGAAAATCCAGTGTCAAGGTAATCCAACTGCACCAAAGCAGACAAATTCTTTAAACTGCATGAATTGCAACTATTCTTACTATTATTTATGCACATGAACCACCCCTATACATAAGAACCAAGTTTGGGTCCAGCGGCACCTTTAAGACCAACATTTATTGTTGGTCTTAAAGGTGCCACCGGACTAAAATTTGGTTCTGCTGTTTCGGACCAACATGGCTACCTGCCTGAATCCATCCCTATACATGTTAGTTTATGGAGTGGCATGATATCTATCTCTAGTTTTTTGTCTGTATTCTTGTTCTCTCCTTGTCTCATTCTCTCAGTGGGAATGGAGAATAAGAAAGAGCTAACAATGGAGAGAGCATCCAGTTTGTATTTGACACAGAGGCAGTTTACATGGCTACCATATTTTAGACCAATTGAAGTTTTTAGACCATTTTCAAAGGCAGCTCATTCTAGTCCTGTACCTTGGATGTGACCAGAACATGGGGCACTGTAGTCAGAACCATCATAGCCAACAAACCAGCCAGAAATGATAAAAGGTGTTAACATGCCATGGAAGAGATGTGAGCCTCAAACCATAGGCCAGGATCCAGTAGCACCCACAAACTATGAACTTGGTCCTTCAAGGAGAGTGCAGTCACCTCCAGGACAGGCTGACTCCATCCCTCAGCAGCTTCTCCACTGACCAACGGCACCTCAGTCCTATTTGGACTGAGCTTCAGCTTATTGGCCTTTATCTATCCCATTGTTTTCTCAAGACACCTGTTCAGGATGTCCACAGACCCAGCTGGCTTTGCTGAGAAGGAGAAACAGAGCTGTGTGTCATCAGTATATTTGTGACACCTCACTCCAAATCCCTGGATGACCTCTCCCACTGCTGTTGTGTGTATGTTAAATAGCATGCAGGACAAGATGGAACCCTTCAGGACCCCATAACATAAATGCCACTGGGCTGAGCAGCAGTCTCCCAGCACCCCTGCTGGAATCAGTTATGTAAGAACGAAAATATTGGAGCATGGTATGCCCCACTCCAAACATAGCCAGCCTTTCCAGAAAGAGGCTGTGGTTGATGGTACTGAAAGCTATTGAAATGTCCCGAAGAATAAGCAGGGATGCACTTCCCCTGTCACTCTCCCAGCAAAGATCACCAGTCAGGGTGACCAATGTCCACAATAAGGAGGAAAAATCTGCATTTGCATTTTTAAAAGATTTTTTTTGCAACTTTCTTTTCTTTACTATCAATGCATATCTCTGTGGAAATAACCAGTAATAACTTTTGCAATCACCAGGAAATATGCCTATTTTACTACTTGGCTTCTCTTTGTATTTGATTTTTTTAAATTTTTGAGCAGCTTACTTTTTTGTTTTGGTTTAGTAGATTTGTTTGTACCACATACAGATCTTGTATGGTTTTCATACCTCATTTAAAAATATCCGTACAATGTATATCATTGATGATATAAAATGTATGCAAACTGGATAATGCTGCTTCATTGGTGTACAGATAACACTGAAAATGTGTGTGTGTATGTACCTGTGTATATATCTATGGCTATATAAATATAGGAAAGGGATGCAAGGAAACAGAAAACAGTATAAAAATAAAGAATCACAAGTCCATGTAGCGCACTACAGAGAGCAAAATCGAAACAGGAGTTTCAAATTGAAACAGCAGGTATGATAAATTTGAAATCATTCCTAGTAAAAGATAAGAGGCTCCTCTACTCTTTGAGTACACAAACACACTCCCTCTTCCTCAGAGCTCCAGGATCTAGCAAATACAGACCAAAAAATATACAAACACACAATAGGAATTAGGTCTGCTGCTTTAAAATTGGGACATGGGTGTGGTTTTCCAGTGACACAGCACTTAAAACCATATTGCCCTAACTAAAGCAGAAAAAGTTACAGGTTAATGTGGAAGAGGGCCTCTTTCATACATACTCCATCCCAGCTAGTGCCTTAATATGTGGTATCTTAGAAGAAGCTTAGCAAGTTCGACCCTGGCTAGTACATGGATGGGTGATCTCTAGAAATTTGATGGTTGCTGTGCAGAGGAAGGCAATGGCAAATCACCTCTGTTCATCTCTTGACTTGAAAACCCTAAGGAAGGGGTCTTCATAAATTGACTGCAACTGGACAGCATTTTCTAATACCACCAAAGGGGCAGCATATTTGTAGTCAAGGGGTCTACTTCCAACCTGGAGCGGGACAGGGGAAACATGGGTGTGCACAGCAGACTGGGAAAGGGTTGGGTTTCCAAGTGCCCTTAGGAGATGATCTTGGACTCCATGCAACTTTCCACTTACTTTATTGCCAAGGTAAGATCAGGTGGTTTCATCCCTCATAGAGGAGTTGTGTCATTCACTACTCTGTCTACCTCGACCTCTGCCCTCCCCCGCACATGCTGAGCTCTCCTTCTCTTCTACCACCTCCTAGCTCCTCTGCACAACCACCTTTAAATCCCACTCAGTAACTGTCATCATCCCAGACACCAGAGGTGAGGCTCTGCCCCTCCTCCAGTGCCACACCCACCACCTGCAGCTGACCCTAGCACCCAGCTGCACCCAAAATTGTGAGCTTCTGGCTATGCCCTTCCCATCAGTTTGGCCCTTGTGTAGCTCCTGTTGTTGTGCCCATGGCCAGTCTGCTAGCCCCATGAATCTCCTCACATGTCACAACATCACCTGGCCCTCCATCACACACATTGTGCCTGATCTGATGGCCTGATCTGATAACTCCCTTTTGTGGGAGGCGGGGAATTGTGAGAATCAGGCTCACATGCACAGAGCTGCTGAGAGCCAGCATGCCCCCCCCCCCCGACAAAAGTTACATTGCTCCCCCTTGTCTCCCGGCTGCTGATGGTGCTGTGTGAACAGTGTGTGGGCTCTGGCCTTCCTGGACACACTAGATCTGCCACACCATTTATTACTTTAAAAAAAACCCTTTAAAATCCAAATGTTACATCTTAAGAACATAATGGAAGACAATGTTGGATCAGGCCAATGGCCCATCCAGTCCAACACTCTGTCTCACAATGACCAAAAATACCAGGTGCCATCAGGAGGTCCAGCAGTGGGGCCAGGACACTGGAAGCCCTTCCCTCCATGTCCATAATCCAAAACAAACAAACAAAAAATAAAACAAATCATTTGGCTTTCTGTTACTGTGAACAGGATAATACTTGTGTCCATTAGGTAGAAACATTAAAGGAGAAAGGACAGGATTATTAATGTACTGATTTTACTTCACATCATCCATATTCACTACTGTGCCAAAGAAGCACAGGCAGCTTTCCTCACCTCTTTTCAGCCCAGCTGTTCCTGCTAAAAAAGCCTTCCTTTCTGTTTATTAAAGATTCTGAAAACTCTCTTGTTCTCTTAGTATCAGCCCTGAGGATTCTCTCTGTCTTCTCAGTTTGCCCATGCTGTGCTTCTCAACATTTCTCTCTTTGGCCTTGTGTCTAATTTTGTAATTTTATAGTTACACACAGACATACATGTTTACCAATATAGGATACACTTCTAGTTCAAATTTCTGACCTCAGAGTTTACATTTGCTTTAACTAAGTCTAAAACAAGATGTATTTTAAAACCACAAATATAAATTATGTCATATGTTTAAGCCACGGTATTGTTTGCTTTGATATAAACTGAAATGAAGGCATCCACTATTCCACATTTATGACCTCGTGTACAGAAAAATATGGATCACAATGCATGTAAAGTGTGTATGTGGAGGGGGGAATCACCCTTTCACTACTTTGGGTCTTGGGAACTATTGACTTGACACCCCCCATATTCATAATATCATGAGAGATTTTCTGTTCTACTATCATTTAAGTTTTAACTCCCCAGTCAGGGTAGGAATGAGACTGGAAAGTGGGGAGGGCAAATGCAGAAGAATTAGATGTGGGGATGTGAGTTTAAAACGTTTGTAACCATGGAGATATTTCTTTAAAAAATCACTGCTAAAAAAGGGTAGCAAACAGCACCAAACCAGGAAGTCAGAACATATGTCTCTTTGCTCTGCTCTGCCTTGCCTGACCCCTAGTGGCTGCACTCCAGTACTCCCCTAAAAGTAAAATAAACTGAAATGCGTTTACTGAATACAGGATGATTGTAGCCTCACTGGATCCTTAAGCTGACCAGCCTTTGGGAATTTTGTATCTACAATCCCCCCCCCCCCCCGGTCAGCGGTCCTGATCATGTATAGAAGCCTCAGCGTTGAGCACCCGCCTTATCCATGGCATGTGTAATAGAAGGGACTGGGAATGACTGGATTGGATCCAACCAGCTTTTCCACCAGAGAAAAGGGGAGGAGGGAATCCCGGTTGACCACCAATAAAGCTATGCTGAGAATAATAGGATCTGTATGGGATGGGGTCTGTAGTAATTAGGAGAATTAAGTGGGGATGAGTGAAAAAACTTACTGGACCCAACCCACCCACAATTCTTATCCTCTATCACAAAATGGAGAAACAGCCTGATGTCTCTATTTATTTATTCACAACATTAAGAGCCAGTTTGGGATAGTGGTTAAGAGCATGGACTCTAATCTGGGAGAACTGGTTTGAATTCTCTACTCCTCCACATGCAGCTGCTGGTATGATCTTGGGTCAGTCACAAGCTTTCTCGGAGCTGTTCTCTCAAGAGCAGTCCTCAAAAGAGCTCTCTCAGCTCCACCTACCTCACAGGGTATCTATAGTGGGGAGGTGAAAGGAAAGGAAACTGGAAGGAAAAGGAAGCCGCTCTGAGACTCCGAGTGAAGGGCGGGGTATAAATCCAATCTCTTCTCTTCTCTTCTTCTTGTCTGTCAAGTCAGCATACCCAAGGTGGCTCTGTGGGTTAGGTCTGGCTGTACTGAAAAAACATTGTGTTTGAAGTGTTAGATGAACACTTTATCTAAAATTGATCTGCAATATTTTATTCATACTAGTGGTTGCTCTGCTCATGTGTGATCTGGACTTTTGCCTGTAACAGACAGATTTTTTCCTTGGTACTAAAAGCAGTGTAAAATACGCTTCCTTTAAAAAAAGTGCTACCTATGATTTTATGTTTTAACACAATAATAACATAGGATATGTATCCTTACAAAATTAGGTATTGATTAGCCCCTCCTAAGACAAGTTATTATGCTGATAATACCTGGATTGCATATCCCCTTGTGTGCAGCTAATGTCAGCCCACATTGTCTTAGCTGCATTTTGCTGTTGGGAATCAATGTAACTTTCTTTGAAAGGAGTGGATATGCTGGGTTCCATTTCCTTTTTTTTAATGTGTAAGGTAAAGGTTTCCCTTGCTCGAAAGCCAGTCGAATCTAACTCTAGGGTTGCAGTGCTCATCTCAGTTTCCAAGCCAAAGAGCCAGCACTGTCCAAAGATGTCTGCATGGTCATGTGGCCGGCATGACTAGACACCGAGGTACACAGAAAAATATTACCTTCCCACCAACGCAGTACCTATTTATCTACTTGCAATTTCTCACTTTCGAACTGCTATGTTGGCAGGAGCTGGGGCCAGAGATGGGAGCTCACTCCGTCATGTGGCACTTGTGTCTTGAACTGTCGAAGACATTACACCACAGACAGAAATGCATCTCTAATTAGACAGCCTGGGTGGATAAGCGGCATGTTTCCTGAACACAGTATCTTCTACACACAAAAAAATCTATATTTTAAATTGTACTAGACCACTTATAGTAACGACATATGCATTTGCTTTATATGTGTATATCATTCATCTGTCAGAGTCAGTATTGTGTATTCTCACTCACAGTAACTCTTCAGGGTCTCAGGTGGAGGTCTTTCAAATCCCCTACCAGGGATCATTGTGTAGCAGGAGCTCCTTTGCATATTAGGCCACACACCCCTAATGTAGCCAATCCTCCAAGAGCTTACAGAGCTCTTCTTACAGGGGCTACTGTAAGCTCTTGGAGGATTGGCTACATCAGGGGTGTGTGGCCTAATATGCAGAGGAGCTCCTGCTATGAAATGAGCCCTGTCCCCTACTACCTGATCCTTTTGAAGTGACAGTGTCAGGGACTGAACCTGGGATCCTCTGCAGCCAAAGCAGATATTTTACCACAGCTACTATCACAGCTGCTCTACTGAAACCATAAAGACCAAGCCTGCAAGCGTTTTTCCCTTCTACTGTTTCCTTGTATTATTTTGTCTCTGAGTTCATCGATTTAACACAGATTGATTATTTCTCTTCTATTTTCTTTTTATGGTGTGGCTCTGTCCTTGTTGACAGTAATGTTTTCCTCCATGGTTGGTCTCTTCCCTGTCAAGTACAACCTTTCACTCTTGTGCTTAAACAACAAAACAAAATGTCATGTGTTGTCATGAGGTCAAGAGAGCAAATACCTGGTTTCAACCAACCACAATTGTATAGCTCACTTTTGTGAAAGGTGTTGTTGCTACAGCTGCTGATTCTGGTCATCCTTTTGCGTGTGTTTTTTTATATCTAATCCATACTGCAGTAGAAGACATTATGCCACAGACAGAAATACATCTCTAATTAGACAGCCTGGGTAGATAAGCAGCATGTTTCCTGAACACAGTAAAAGTCCAGCAGCTACAAAGTCAAAAACAAGGTCAGCCTATATGTTTAGCATTGTTTGACTCTGCAAGCATTAATCGTACAAAGCCCTGTGAGATAATTTCCAGAGCACACTATCTGCTTTTTGTTCTCCCTAATTTCAACTGTAATAATATATGGGTTGAAAAATAATTGGTGAGGGAGGAAACTTTTATTTTTTATGTTATAAATACAAAATTTTGTCTTCTGAACTCTGACATACAGGCTCCTTGAAGAGTCTACAGTTTGAGGCAGGTGGTCCCATTTCAAATCCAGTTCCTCTTTCTTTCTCTTGCTCCCTCATACTGAATTTGCTCTGTGAGATAATTAGGGCTCTCAACTGCCTGGAGGGAAAGAAGTCCTGTCCCTTAAATAGAGGCTCAATAGCATGCCAGTTGCCAGGTGATGTTGTCTACCTGGATACTATCGAAAGCTTCAACTGTTCATTTTGACACATTAAGCCTCTATGAATGGGCCAGACTATGTTTCTCCAGGTCTGCTGGTAAACCTAGAATGGAAGCAAAGCAGGGTCAGCCCTCAAAAGAAATTGAATGAGAGACCACAAAGGAATACCAGGGTCACTATGCAGAGGCAGGCAATGGCAAACCACCTCTAAACCTCACTTGCCCTGAAAACCCTATGAGGTGACCATAAGTCAGCACTTTCCATCAAGGAGAGGAGCCAGTGGGTTAGGCTACAGCCGATTATTCTTGCAGCAGAAGCTTGCTCAACAGGGGAGTTGCAGCAAGCAGGATGGAGTCTCATGAGGGCAGCATCCACATGCCCATACTGCCTGCCATTGGAGTTGCCCATCCCTACCCTCTTCCTCCTGAGTGCATGAGCACAGAAGTAGCAACAGAAGTAGATAAACATATGGAGCAGAGGTCCATCAGTGGTTATTAGCTACAACGTATAAATGAAACACTATGTCTGGGACAGTGATGCTCTGTGTTCTTAGTCCTTGGGTGGGGGGAGACAGTGGGAGAGCTTCTGGAGTTCTGGCCCCACTGCTAGACCTCCTGATGGTCACTGGGTTTTGGCCACTGTGTGACACAGAGTGTTGGACTGGAGCGGTTATTGGCTTGATCCAACATGGCTTCTCTTAGGTGGTATGGTGGTTAGAGTGTTTGACTAGGATCTGGGAGACCCAGGCCTCGTCCACACTGTCACTTTTGTTGCTCATTTCTCCCTATTACTTTGGGTTCCTCCCTGTTTTCCACATGTGTTTTGCTCCCTCTGGAACTACTAGAGAGAACAAAACATATGGGGGGTGGGGGAACCTGAAGCAGTAGGGAGAAATGAGCGACAAAAATGACAGTGTGGACGGGGCCCCAGCTTAGAATCTCTGCTCTGCCATGGAAGTTCACTGGGTGACCCTGAGCTAGTCACATCCTCTCAACATAATCTATCACACAGAGTTGTTTTGAAGAAAAATGGATGAGTGGAGAATGATAAGACACTTAGGGTTCCCGCTGAGGAGAAAGTTGGAGTATAAAATATTCAAATAAATAAATACATATATAAATAATGTGTTGATGTATAGATTCATAAATAGTGAGCACATATCTAACTGTCAGATAGATCACTGCAGACAGTTTCACAGTGCGTCATGTGACTGGACAAGGTGGAACAGGCAAGAACTAGCCCAGACCTGTTCTATAAGCCATAACTGGAGAGTGACTCAGCACTGTCCTGATTGGTCAGTGAGAATGGAGAAATGTATATATGTAATGTATGATGTGCATAGCTTTTTCTTCTATTCTGTATGGGTTATTGGCGAAGCAGTTTGATGGTGGGAACTATATTATTTGTAAATAAATGTACATACACTGTACATAGCATTGTCTCATCTATTTGGAGTCTTCAACCTCTGCTGGTGCTGTTTAGCACAAAACCACTCACACTGACATGTACATATGAATCCTGTGTAAATGGTGTATAGTAAAGTAAAGGTAAAGGTTTCCCTTGCTCGAAAGCCAGTCAAATCCAACTCTAGGGGGTGGTGCTCATCTCCGTTTCCAAGGCGAAGAGCCAGTGCTGTCTGAAGTTGTTTCCATGGTCACATGGCCAGCATGACTAAACGCTGAGATGCACAGGATGCTGTCACCTTCCCACCGAAGTGGTATCTATTTATCTGCTTGCAATTTCTTGCTTTCAAACTGCTAGGTTGGCAGGAGCTGGGACCAGACATGGGAGCTCACTCCATCACACAGCACTAGGGTCTCAAACTGCCAAGCTACCAACCTTCCAGTCTGCAGCTCAGCATCTTAACGTCTGAGCCACTGCAGCCCACAAATGTTGTATAGTAACATCAACAATGTGGACATAGTACAAAAAACCCAATCTATAAAACTTAGAGTGAAAAGCAAAGAATCAAAAATGAACACTAATTTTAAGAGAAAGAGACATTCAACAATCACCCTCAAAAGTCTCACCTTCTCTCTAGGGCTCTGAACGAATCCTTGTGATTTAGGCTTGCAAATCTAGGTGATTGTCAGCCAATCAAAGCCCATGAAGCTCCACTGGATGAGAAAGGGTGAGCCAGCCTCAACTTAAGAAGGTGGATTTTCCATCCCTTCAGACAGGGATTTCATGGCTCTAGATAAGAAAGTCAGCTTAGCCAGAATTTTATTTGGCTTTTAGTTAGGGTTTTAGTACAGCTTAGAGAAGAAAGCTTGTTTTAGTGTGACAAATAAGCATTCTGTTGATGGTCTAGCGTTCCTAAATTACGTGTTCAGGTTCTGTGGAAAGAAGCTCTTGTGTAGTAAGAGACCAGCCTTGAGCCTACTAAAGTAACTTGTCTGGAATCAAATTTGCCTTCAATTTTACCTTTCACTTTACTTGAGGTACAGTTACAAAGTAGTTATTTTCATTGGGGGAAAGTCTGTAACCTTTGGGGTTTGAGACCCACTTTTATTTTACATATTGAAGCCATCCTCACATAGCATTTACTTTATTAAATACTTTATTTTTGTTAAACTTCTGTCTAGTCAAACCTAGAAAAAGTAATAATTTTTATTTACCTCACAAACTGTTACAGCTTTGTCTAGCAGGTTCCCAAATAAGAGACTTTTAAGGAGCACATAGCTTATATACTCCCAATTGTTTAATCAAAGTTTGTGTCCCCCTTCTTATATGATTGTGGCTGGTTGGGCCGTAAACAATCAGTGGGAGAGGTTTGCCGGGTCCATCAGACCAGCAGGTGGGGGATGGGGGTGAACTTACCAGGAGTGGGGAGGGAAGAAGCCAGAAATTACCAAAGAGTGACTGAAACATGGAATTCACTGCCACAGGAGGTGGTGGCAGCTACAAGCATGGATAGCTTCAAGAGGGAATTGAATAAACAAGAGGGAATTGGATAAACATATGGAGCAGAGGTCCATCAGTGGCTATTAACCACAAAGTATAGATAGGAATTCTCAGTCTGGGGCAAGTGATGCTCTGTATTCTTGGTGCTGGGGGGGACACAACAGTGGGAGGGCTTCTAGTGCCCTGGCTCCACTGGTGGACCTCCTGATGGCACCTGGTATTTTTGGCCACTGTGTGACAGAGTGTTGGACTGGATGGGCTGTTGGCTTGATCCAACACTGGCTTCTCTTATGTTCTTAAATGTGATATATTTATATCACCTAGAAGTGACGCAGGCATGTCGGGGACATCGGAGGCAATGCTCTGATTTGTGGGCACAACCTCTAGGGTAGAATTAGCTTCTCTCATAGAGTTTTGCCCCAAAAAACAGAGTGTCACCCCCTGATGTCACCAATGTCCCTACATAGGCATGTCACATTTATTTCAGGCTTCTTGCCTGTTTGAGGGGTAATTGGGGAGTGGAGAGGAGCACTTGAATCCAGGGGACCCCTGCCCACATTGGGGGTCTGTCATCCCTAGGCCAGAATGAGGGACTGGACAATCTTCAGTCCAGAAGGCAGTTGCTTCAGAGCTTCTCCCCATCCCATAGCCACCACAAGATATAACAGCTAACATTCACTCACCACTGTTGGAGAGTGGACTTTAAGGGGCTGTGCTCTAGCCTGTATCCTTGTACTCCTATGGCTCTCTGAAGTTCTTACTGCAGCTGTAGGCAACATGGAGAGCAGGGGAGGGCAGGCTTTATGCTTGTAATTGTAGCTTACAAGCTACTTCTTCCTCCCCCCCCACCCCCAAGCCTTGGGATCTGCCATTTGCAACATGGTGTCTTCGTGAGTAGAGCCAGTCACAAAATGGTGACTTGTACCATAATTACAATGTTTCAGAGCAGCTCGGGAGTAGTCTGGTAGGGAAGCCTTTCCTCTGCTGCTTTCCCAAAGCAACCTACCCCCAACAGTAACTTGTCCTGCAGGGGGAAATATACGTTTAATCTGGAAGAAGAATATTGCTGCTCTGTTGTGGAGAGAAAGAGTCAATCACATTCTGTATTTCCATCCAAAGGAGAAGAAAGAGAGGTAGATGGGAAAAGATGCTGGTTAGTTCCCATCCTGAGCAAAGGTATGTGTGTATGTTGCTTTTTTCCATCATATGGAAGAAAAAAGAGGAGAGAAACTGCTGTGAAACTGTTTGTAGCAGTGCAGGGTGGGGTGGTGGTGGAATGAGAACTACTTTTGCTTGGAGAGTGGGTGGTCATTCTCAAATGATCTTCTTGAGTCTGAATTGCAAAGTACAGGATTCATGGGCCTCTTCCCATATTTGGGACATAGTCTTCATGGGCCTTCTCCCATAATTGGGACATAGTCTGCTTTGCTGCAGATGGAATCACCATTCCCATACAGGAGCTTTTGACATTAACTAGTTGGATCGAATGTCTGAGCTGTTACTTGAACCTGGAGTCATGGTGAAATATCATTCAGATGCCTGCAGTCCTAGTCTTCCCTTCCTGCCTTACAAAGTCCATCCACACATACATACTCTGCTCTAATTGTATTTTCTCCAGGGAAAGCGCACTGCTAATATAATCATCCAGTATTCACAATGCTTTAATTCTCCACTTATTGGTGGATATATAAATGTTAAAATATGCCACGGTTATTTCTCATGTTAGCAAGTCTTACATTAGGAGTGCTGCAGGGCTTTCAGCAACTGGTGAAAAATGGACCGAGCCCTTTGTTAGCAGCAACAAGGTACACTCATTTAAAATGCAATACAATATTTTTGTTCTCACTTACAATTTATTGCGCATTAATCTGATTTGAGTCTAGCCATTTTCCCTCTCACATTTTGATTTGCAAGTTTCAGCTTGACCTCCTATATTAAATTGCCTGCCAATTTCATGAGCCCAATGTAATGATTCCTGTCCATATTGCCACATAGTTGTTTTTAAATATTTTGAGGGGGTGAAGTGTTCTAATCCTTATTAATTTATGCTGTTGTGGTTTGGTCCATGATTTATAACAAACATTAATAACAGCAAGCTGAAAATAAATTTATTTGGAGCCACGACCCCTATTTAACAAATGATAGTTTCTGTCTTTTTTTAAAAAGGGGGGGAGAGAAGTAAAATTGTGGGAAATTATGAATACTGCCAATAAGAACAAGTAATGTATTTCCTTACGTGAAATTGTGATAACTATTCTCTTTTTGGAATTAAAAAAAATGTCATTTGCATTTTGTAGAAGTAAAGTACCATAGGCTAAGCACTTCTTTGATTTAAGTGTCTCTTCCTCCAACAGAAGAAACACTTGAATTAGTGTCTTAGGCTGGAGGCAAGACACTTCCCTCTAAGCTGAGTTAGTGTGAGCTAGCTCACAGTTTTTTAGCCTCTGGCTCACACATTTTTGTCTTAGCTCAGGAAGGATGGCTCAAGAGCAAACTAATTTATGCACCAGCCAAATCACTCTCTCACAACTTTAATGCCAGTAGCTCACAAAAGTAGAATTTTTGCTCACAAGACTCTACAGCTTAGAGGGAGCATTGGACACAACCACCATCTTTCTCATGACTGAATGACACGGTACACTTCTGCATTCTGTAGAAATCTCTAAATATCTCCTGAGAAATGTTGCTGGTCTTATCTTTTTAAGGCTCTCTTGAAATTCTTCAGATGTTTTACCTGAACAGACCCCAACATTTAGTTAATTTTTAGATGAAATTTAATAACAGCTCTATTTAGGACATACTCATACAAACACACTGCTGTACTATACACACACACACACACACACACATATATATATATATACACACACACATATATATAGGGCTATTTTTGGGCAGGAACGCACAGGAACGGAGTCCCGGCTTCTGAGTTGGTCACGCCCACAGCCTCCCACCCACTTGGGTTCCTCAGGCAACCCACAGCCATGGGGCACCTGAGGAAGCCAGTCCTGGGAGGGAGCTGCATGGTCAGGGGTGTGGCCTAGCATGCTAATGAGTTCTGCACCAGCTGCAGCTTCCAGATTTGCACCAAGGGCAGCCCCATGTAGAGAGCATTACAGTAGTCCAGCCTCGAAGTGACCATCACATGGATCACTGTAGCTAGGTCATCACAGTCAAGGAAGGGGACCAGCTGCCGAGCCAGCAGAAGATGGTAAAAGGCAGACTTGGCAGTGGCTGCTACCTGGGCCTCCATTGTCAAGGAGGGATCCAGGAGCACTCCCAAACTCCTTTCCCCCAATGCAGGCACCAATGGCACCCCGTTGAAGCTTGGGAGAGGGACCTCCTGCCCCAGGCCGCCCTGACCCCGAAGTAAGTGATGCTTACTTCTGTTGGGGGACATTTATATTCAACAGTTTGAATTCCATCATTACTACACACTCGGTATGACATATTTCCACCATTTCTACATACTCACTATTACTTTTAACAAAGAGTACACTGAAAGCAATATTGTCCTTTTCCTATATTTTGTGGGGAAAGCATCTAGCAACTGGCCAGAGGGGATGAACTATGGCCATGGGAAATTTCTAAACCAAGGATTTCTGCCAAAGTTGACAGTACCAAGCTAGATGAAAGCAATGACCTGACTATACATAAAAGATCTTCTTGAACATAAGAACATAAGAGAAGCCAATGTTGGATCAGGCCAATGGCCCATCCAGTCCAACACTCTGCCACACAGTGGCCAAAAACACTGTCTTCTTCCTCCTATCACTCATCAGCAAAGAGAGATGGTGTATTTCATTGGACAAATTTGGTTTTAAAACATTGGGAACAAGATTTTTTTGATGGAAATGTTTTAATCAGGACTGTGGGGCAAAGGAAATCTATTTGCTTTGGATGCAAGTCAAGTACAATTTTTTAAAAAAACAAAACAAAACACCGAAACATGATTGTGCTCGTAACTAATTATGATGATTCTGTTGTCTTTAGAACAATGGGGCAGGCAATCAGACCCAAGGTTGTGTTAGTGACAGCGTGATCCTAATCAGAGCTACACCCTAAAAGCCCACTGATGTCAAAGGATTTAGAAGTTCTTAACTCTGTTTAGGATGGCACTGTGAGTCACGCAGATCTTCAGAGACAAAGTAGTAAGTGAACAATATGAAGCAATTGTAATGCATTTTCATTCTTCAATACCATTCCAATTAAAACTTCTTAATTAGGATAACAAATTGGCTCTTTTGATTTGGTTATCATTTGTTCTTTTTCGATTTCAATCACACGTTGGATGGTTATTGCTTCTCTGAGTTCCCCCTGTTCCCAAATGATCAGAAATAGTATATAGAAATGGAATACAAATTGAATTACTTCAACAGTGTCACAAGGGCAACATTTTAGTTTTTTCCTATAAGAGTGATTGGAAAAAATTCACTTTCATTGGAGAAAAAGTGACCCTTACAGACTCCATGGGATGGGGGCTAAACCTGCTTGCTGTCCCATGGCCTAAGCCTTTGCCTCTACCTGTAGAGCTCTTTACCTGCATAGGCTTACCAGGTCTCCCACTGTGGTGGAAGACCTCCCCCCTCAACTTTCTGTCCCTGCCACCACCACTCAGCAGTGCAGAAAATGTGTAAGGACAACACAAGGTTATTTTCCCCATCCCTACCTCTTACCTCTTCTGCCAGTTGCAAGCCAATGGCTGGCAACCCTATTCCAACATGAGTTCTGTTTCTTGGTCACAGTGAAGTCTAATGGAATATTGAGGATCAGCTTATTTTACTGCCTTTCCTTTCTTTCCCACAGCCTTGTTTGCCCACAATGCCTTTTTCATCCCTTGCCTGCTTGCCTACATTTCTCACCCCATGGTGGGGCTTCCTTCTTCTTTTCTTGCAGCTATTATCTGTTTAAGGGGCTGCTTAGCAATCCCCAAAATATAGTTCAGATGCCAGTAATTTGAGGTTTGGGGGATTTAAAAAAATTCCCTTGCATTTAAATTTTTTTATTATTATTATTCTGCAAACGAGGTTTTTCTACGATTGTAGAAATGCCTCACCTCTCATATATAGCTCTATTGTGTGGACTTTTTGATCTGCATTATGGGACCATGCTCAGAATTAGATATAGAGATACTAAACATTATGATGTGTAGCATAGAAAGAAATATCTGTATGTATGCATCCCTCTTGTATAGCTATCTTTTGAAGCCAGTTAAAATCCTTGCTATATATTATAAACAGCTACAGAGTCTGAAAATGATTCCTGTATATCGGAATCCACATGATTCAATTTCCTGGTCATGCAAGAGCGTGACAAAGAGATGGATCCCAGACTGACTTTGATTTGATGTGATTATAGTGTTCAAAAATAATGTTAATATTTTGATATGTAATGGCTGCATGAAGCTATCTCAACAGAAATTCCCTATCTATGCCTCAGACCTTCATAGAAATTATGCTTATGAAAAATTTATAATAAGTAATTCTTTTTCTAATTTTTGTGTTATTTTCCTGATGTATGGTTGGTTTCTTAGTCATTTTTGTTTATGTTTAGTCATCACTGAAGAAGATCTATGAAACAAAGTTATTAATATCCAGAACTTTCGTAACCTGTACTTGTTGGACTTACCTGTATGACTTACATGAAACTTATTTAATCACAGGAAATATTGAACAGATTGTATTTTTGATATTATATGCACATTTGTATGATATGTACTCTTTTCTTAATATATTAGCATCGTGCAGCCTTAGTGTCTTTCCTTATACAGCCTTTGTTCTGGATTTTGTATATTGCTGTGTGATGATCTACTGTTAATAATATTTTGATATGATCATCTTAATTGTGATTCCCACCTTTATGGCAAATAGGTTAGTTTGTAGAGGATACATTTAGAATTCACTAATAGCTACCTTTTTCATTATATGATAAAGTACACGAGGGCGTTCAGCAAATGACTGCCCTCAAAAAGATGAATACAAAATTTCACTGCTGCACTTCACTCTATTTATCTAGCCTCACCTTTGTGGGAAAACAAGGCTTTACTGACCTCTATACTGTCTAAACAGACATTAATGAATTGAGTGTTTTAATACGGAACATATAATTTATCACGTTAATAAGAAAGCTTAGTGGGGCTTGAAATTGGCAAATGCTAAGTTGCAAATTGTATCCAAGTTGTAGAGAGGCCCTGCTCTAATGACAATGCAGATTGGAGCTATATGTTTTCCATCACAAAACTATCAACTAGACAGAAACTACATATTTTAGCATTCACCCCTCCCCACCCAGATTGCCCAATGTGAAGGGCATTCACAAAAATCACCATCCTTCAGTTTACTGGAAAACAAGTAGACATTTGACTTTGTTTGTTAATAGTGAGTGTCATTTGTTCAGAGTGCCAACTGCCATTTTGTCTCTTGCAGGATGCTTGTTCAGTTTTCAGACTGTAATCAAAATGTTCATCAGCAGCTTCCTTCCCCACGAGAGCTATGGGGTCCCCTTCCAATAGCAGGATTGCCTTCTACATCAGAGTGCTGAAAGGGCACTATGCGATTCACAGTATAAACAAATGCAAGGATGTTTACAACCCCTGCCCTGATTTTTGGTTCATCTTCATTTTTTTTAAGTTTTTTATTAATAATTTTGGGGGTGTTATTTACTCATTTCTTCATTATTATTTCTATCCTCCTTTCATTTTGTGACCAGGCATGGCAAGTTCTGGGGCTGAAGATGGTGCCAGGGTTGGGTCTTGTCTGTTGCCAGTGGCTTTTTATTTTCTTAATTGATTAATGAATATCTACAACCCTGTCAGAAGAAAGGTTTCCTCTCCCTGTCAGCCCAAGTGGTAGCTGTATCAGGTACACAGATGGGGAGATTGGAAAGCAAAAATGGTACTGAAAAAAATATCTGAGTGGCCCCCTTGCATGCTTCTGGTCAGGTTCAACGGCGGAGCCTAAGCAGTCAAAGAGCACAAAACTATAAGGTGACCAGCAGCAACAAGAAAGTGAGTGGGACAGGGTTACACCTTCTCCTGTGGAGAATCCAAGTTTGGGTTTTTAATCTCACTCTGCCTCCAAAAAGCTCAGGGCAACGTTCATAGTTTTCATCTCTCTCATTGTATTTCACAACAACCTTGTGAGCTAGGTTAGGCTGGCAGAGAGAGGCAAGGGTGTAGACTTTCCAATTTCCCAGGGGGTTGGGGCTGGGCCAGAGACATCACAGGCCATTGTCTCCGGGGAAGGCTCAGCAGTTCCTGGAAAAGTTTGAGGGGGGTCTCCAGCTCCCCAGCCCCCCCTGAAGTTGACGCCTATGGAGAGAGCAACTGGCTAAAGTTCATGAAGCAAACTTCACTGAAAGGGAATTTTCCCCTGTATTTCCCAGCTCCCAGGTCGACATTCTAACCACTGAATCACAGGATCTGTCAAATATTTTAGATGAGGACTAAGAGAGAAAGGTTGGCCTAAGGGTCACCTAATGTGACTATGAGGAGAACTGGCTATCTTTAAAAAAAATTATGAGATTAATAACTGGCTGAGAGATTTCCATTCAAGACTAAACATAAGGAACAAAAGCACATAGTGACCAGTCACAATAGAAATAATTGGCTGCTATATTTATGTATTACATAAAAATAGTCATAGAATGTACAACTTGAATTTCATAGTCTTTCCACTCTACTGTTTACTCTTTCCTTTATAATTGTGTGCAGGGATCCACTTTGGCCACAATTCATATGATATTCCCCTTCCAAATAGTGGATTTTAAAGACAAAATAATGCATCCAGAGTTTCAGTCACAGAACTCCAGCATCATGTATAGCCTCAAACTTATCAAAGTGCAAGTTTGAAGTAATTGTAATATCTTTTGGAAATAATAGTCACAGTGTCTTATGTAATCACCCACAGATATTTTTCATATCTCATTCAATAATTTATTCTATGAGGATTATATCTGGGCGCTGCTATGATCTACTGAGCTGAAGATATGCCATCTGTATAGTGTTAGTCATTCTATATGTTTTAATCTAAGATTTTATCTGTTTTTGTGTGTTTGTTGAGAGCTGCCCTGAGCCAACGTATGGCGGGGAGGGCGGGATATAAATCTCAAAAATAAATAAATAAATTTAGAACAGATGTGTTTATACACCCAAAATATAGCAACCATGATTTCTGCCTTTTCACCCTTGTATACTGAAATAATAAAATAATTCAAATAAATATATGTATTCATTGATTAACCAGGAGATATATGAACACTGTTCTGAGTTTCCATGTGGAGAGCATCAGGTGGCTTTGATGCTGGAATACTTTTTTACTGGAAAGAGATGAGGCTGCACAATAAAGAAACTGGTCCCTGATGTATTGGGTGACTCTGCAGTGTTTATGGCCCAGTCATCAGAACTTTGGTTTGAAATGAAGATTCCTCTAATTATACTCTCAGAAGCTATCAGAACCTTAGTTTGGGGACAGGAGTTTTAGGGACAAAACAGCCTTTATCTAGTCCACAAATGTTAAGGCTAAAATAAAAAACGTATTAGTGTTAAAATGCCACACGACTCCTGTGTATTTTTGCTGCAACAGAGTAATATAACTATTACTCCGGAATTATTAACAACATTATAGAACAAGGAATTCAACAGAAATTGAAGACACATTTAAATAATATTCAGTTCTGAGTCCACTTTCCATGTGTTTGCTACAAGAGCTGTCTGAATGTGGCTGAGCCCCTCTTTCTGCCTCTTAAGGTTTTACTATGTATTTTCTTCAGGCTTAGGCATTTTGTCCAATATCAGAAATATGATATCTCCCCAGTACTGCACAAATTCCTGCTAGACTCAGAATCCCCTACCTGTAACTGAGGGTTGCCAAGTCCCTCCTGGCAACTGGCGGGGGATAGAAAGGACTTACTAGGGGAGGGATGGAGGCCCAGGTGACGTCACCAGAGATGTGGCAATGTTACTTCAGGTGCAAACAGGAAGTGGCATCATCAGGCTGCAATACCATGGCAACACTCTGGTATTTGGGCAAAAATTCCATGGCAAAATGGTTTCTACCATAGAGTTTTTGCCCAAATACCAGAACATTGCCCAGGAATCACCAGTGATTATGTCACTTCCTGTGCACACTGGAAGTGATGTTGCCAAGTCACCAGTGACGTCACCTGGGCCTTTTTCTTTTTCCTGGTAAGTCCCCCTGGTGGTGGTGGTGGGTGAGTAGGGTTGCCAGCCCCCAGGTGGGGCCTGGGGATCTCCTGCTTTTACAACTGATCTCTAGCTGACAGAAATAATCTCCCCTGGAGAAAATGACTGCTTTGAAGGGTGGACTCTATGGAACTGTACCATGCTGAGGCCCCTCCTGTCCCCAAACCCCGCCCTCTCCTGGCTCCACACCCAAAGTCCCCAGGTATTTTCCAACCCAGACCTGGCAACCCCAGGGGTGGGACCCCTGCCTCAACCGGGGGGGGGGGCGGGGCTGGCAACCCTACTGTAACTAGAAAAAAAAACACCAAGCTCCAGGTCTGTTGCTGGTGCAGTTGGGAAATATAGTTTTGTTTGAAGTAGGAGACAGAGGCATTCAGCTCTTTAATCTATGTGATGTAGACTCCTTCCTATACGAAGCAGTAGCTGCTTGTGGCTTAGCTTTGGAGGATCATTTTATTACAGTCAAAAGTCAGCCTTATTCCTCTGAAGTAATCTGTCTGCAAGAACATGTAGACTGACAGGGATCAGTTTTTAATTATACAGAACTGCCAACTTTATTTTCAAGTGAGCCCTTGGAGTAATCCCTCCTTAATTCACACAATATATGTATTTTAATTCCTAGGAATCCACTTAAGTCTGCTGCTGGCAGAGGCACTTCAGTTTTTGTGGGGGTCGAAACTTCACCTTTTAAAACCAGTCCATCCTCCCCGCCACTGACTCTCACATAGGAGTGGGTTTGCCTGGAGATCCCCCGGAATTACAACTCAGCTCCAGATGACAGAGATCAGTTCCACTGGATAAAATGGCTCCTTTGAAGGAGGTATTCTATGTTATCATACTAAGCAGGGGTCATTTCGAGAAGGAATGCTCAGGAACGCCATTCCGAGAGCAACAAGCCCAGGATTGGGAACATATGGTGATGCACTGTGGAAAAAAGCAAAAGCATACTAACTTGATCTGTATTTTCATGCTTGTTATAGGGTAGCTTCCCTGCAAAAATAAAGTAAACCAAAAGTGTCTTTAGTCAAAGACAGATCCAACCCTTACAGACACCGACACAACAAACAATCTTCAAATGCAATGAAAAAACTTATTGCTGACCACGGACTTAGTGACATCTGGAGGTGGCAACATGGAACTGAGAGGGACTATACTTATTTTTCCTCTAAACATCAGGTCCACACCAGACTAGATTACCTGCTAGTTTCTCAAACACTGATTTCTAAAATCCGATCAACTACCATTGGCATCCAACGCTGGTCAGATCACACACCCGTAGAATGTGTACTTCAGATGTTTTCCAAACCAAAGACAACATAAAACTGGAAATTTAACATTAAAATTTAACATTTTTTCCCACCATAGAGAACAATGGAGGGGATGGGACAACCTGTTTGGGGGCCCATAGAATTGGATCCCCTGGTCCAATCTTCTTGAAACTTGGTGGGTATTTCGAGGAGAGGCCCCAGCAGCTACCCTGCAAGTTTGGAGTCTCTCCCTCAGACCCCCTTTCCTCCAGCCCCTCATATACCCTATGAGTTTTTGCCATTGATTTCAATGGCCCATAGGGTATAATGGGGCTGAAACTGACATTCCCTTTCTGACACACTTCCGGTAATGTCAGGGGATGTGGCATATGCTAATGAGGTATGCTAATGAGTTATGCTAATGAGCTCCTGCCCCTCTTTTTCTATGAAAGGACCCCTGCTCATCCCTAAACTGACCAGGGCCAACCCTGCTTAGCTTCCAAGATCTAATGACATTGGGCTAGCCTGGGCTATCTAGGTCAGGGCAAGTATCCCTCATATGTCTTATTGTCTGTGGTTCAAAACCAAACCCTATCTCAACAACACCTAGACACATTGTCTGGATATAATACAACCCCAGTTGCAAAAAAAAAGTTGATTTTTGTGTGGAAGGGTGTTTTATCCACTATATGCTTTATATTTACAGTGTGGGGGGGAGTATAATGTAATGTCTCCATTCTGCCTCTAAAAGTGCAGCTGGGGAGGCAATCCATCCCAGACAGCTGGTCAACAGCTTTAAGACAGGTAAGGTCAAAGCATACTTGAGTTAGAAAGGTACACTGGCTAGTGTGTCACATTTGAGTTGACTGTGGGAAACCTAAGCTGAAATTCCCACTCAGCCATGAAGCTCCCTAGGGGGTGATGAACAAATAATTTCCTTTCAGCCCAGCTCACATTACAGGATGGCTGTGAGGATCACACAAGATAAAGTTGCACTGCAATTTGTTAGGCACCTGGGCCTTGGGGAGAAAGTGGGAAATAAAAATCAGTCATCCAGTTAATCATTTGGCTTACCACAATGTGGCCTAATGGGACCATACCATTTTTTTTTTAGTAAGTGTGCTTCATTGCAAAGTAAAACCACATTTCTATTCTTTAAATACAGTTGTGGACATTGGGTTAGATCTAGCCAGCTTTTTCACTGAGTCTCACCTAATTTCCTTCCTTACTATTCTCCTCATGGTTTTTCTCCATGGAGATTCCCATAACTCTCAGCATCGCCTTCCTCCTTCCTCACTTTCTCACTAACAGAAAAGCTGGATGGAGTGACCCCATTGTTTATAACTTATTGCCATTACTGAATTTATCTGGTGTGTCATTTGCCAGGTGTGGAACAAATGTGTTATGCCTCTACTGCAATGACAGTCCATGGGGTATCATTAGGAACATTAGTGGCGGCTATATGTGCTATTTTGTCCTCCCCTAGAGTGCATAGCTCAAAATACTTTTGTGGGCAAACCATAGTTTGTAGTTCTGTTTGAACTACAAACTACGGTTTCTTCTCTTCCTTCTAAATCAGGATTCAACCAAATTTATGAACCCTGTTTTATAGGGCAGAGAGCAAACCACTGCTGAGACTCTGGTTTGTTAGGAAAGCCTTTCAATTGTCAAGTGATGTGAAAAAGAAGATGGAGGCAAACTTGTTACCCAAACTTGTTCCCATGACAACAAACCATGGTTTGTCATTTTGTTAGAAACTTGCTTGTGTGTTTATGGCCTGATTAGAAATAATCTCATCCTCCATGAAATAACCAATAGAAAATGCACAAGGAAGGGATGATGAACAACTAATTCAAAGAATGGAATGACCTGTCCATCATACAGAAAAAAATGGTTAAAAGTTGATACAAGTCCTAATGTAAGAATGGCATTGAAATTCTTATTTTTCTTCATATTTCTGCATTAAACACCTTGATCATAGCATTCGTGCATTAAATACAGGTCTGATGCTTCATAAGGATTTAGCAGGAGGTAAAAATGAATTTGCTTTGGAAAAAAAATATAATAGAGGGATAGTTTCTCTTTAATTTAAATAAACCTAGAAAGCTTAATCCATTGTAAAACCTACCCAGTTCCTCCTGTAATCCTCTCACCCATGCTTACTTATTCTTCAGCTTAAACTTTATACCTTATACCTCCTTGGAAGGGGCAACCTGGCCCCAAGAGTCAAACTAACCTAGAAATGAAAATACAAGGAAAGGCTAATATATGCATATTAGGTAATTGTATGCACATTGTAAGCACTGCCTGGAGCAACTGTTGCTTAGATTTCCAGATACAGTATTGATTCAAGCCACATCTCTCTCTAGCAATTTATCAACACTAAATTATTCTAAACATCACAGTATTTTTTTTAACAAGGATAAATTTTAAAATGTTGTTTCTATCTAAGCCACAACCAGGGGGAAAAAGGCTCGAATTTAGGCACCATTTCCACCCACAATTAAAATAGATACATGTCAGAAACAAATTGACGGCTCTTAACACAAACACACACACACACAAGGTGTTAGGGCATGGACCTAACAAAGAATGTGCTCCCTAATTTAAATGAATGAATACAGTGTAATAATTTAATGTGAAAATGGTTACATGGACTTCAGCCACACTACAATTCACATTTGGTCACTCTTTTTAAAATGGAAATAATTTTAATTACAAGATTTCTGCATCCTAGCCAAGGATGTATTTGACAATGATTTAAAGCACCTATGTGGACATGGGGAATATAAATAAGTTTAAGACAGCCCAGACTAGTCAGCTATTCATGAGTATTTTTAATGGTTAACAAGGAAGGCTTTCTTTTTCAACAATATTTCAGGACTTTTTAGCCTATGTGCTTACATCACCCTGACTTACAATTGCCTGAATTCACCTTGGTTGATTCCACAGCAAGGTTTCCCCACATTTCAGCCATCTGACTGGAAGGTTTTCATCATGTTTCCATCTTCTATTCATGCACAGACTATCAACAGTTTATTCTTTCCATCCTGGGCAGGATGCTATCCACACAGGGGCCATAGTCACACTGGAAGCTTGGTGCAATCTGGCAGCACCTCTATTTGTGGTGGTTTAAATTGTTGTGGGAAGGGGTGACCAGACAGCATATCCTGAAGCGGCCTCACTGTGCTGTCATCCCATGGTTGACCATTCAGATTATTGCTGCGGGCAACCACGGAGCGGGGGAGTGGGTAGTCAGGGGGCTTCTTTTTTAATTTGTCTTTTGCATGTGTACATAACTACTTATTCAAAGCATCACTCCTGTTTTGACAGCAGGAGAAGGCTGCCTTCCCCTCTGAAAAAACCTCATCTTTTCAATTAACCCCTTCCCCACACTGTGTACTGCAAAGCTGTAGGCAGAGGAACTGGCATGAAAAAAGACAAAGGAAGCTTCTCACCCTGCCCCCCCCCTTCACCTCAGAGAACAGCTGAAGCCTTGCTGGTGTGCATGAAAATGTGGTTGTGTGCACATTGCTAACTGACAAAACAACAATAACCAAGGAGTGAAAATGGAACAGAGTGATCACACTTTGCAGCCGGGTTGAGCTCACACCAGGGGAGCTCAGACATCCAGAAACGTGGGGTGAAAGCACTGATATCTGCAAACACCGGACTTTCCTTGGTGCCTGATTGCTCTACTTCCCAAGCAGAGCAGAATGGATTGGTGACGACTGGGGCATGGTAGACAGATATTGCTGTTTGATTGTGCTCTTTAAATCCACAAAGGTACTGCAACAATATTGGCACAAAATGCTTGCATGACCACAGCCAGGTAGTTTCTTGTGTCAGGAAAGCAGCACAATGGCAGGACTTTTACAATGAAGTAGTCATTTTTTAAAAAAAACAAAATGCCATCAGGTCACAGCTCACTTATGAGGACCCCTCATGAGGTTTCCAAGGCAAGAGACATCCAGAGGTGGTTTGCCATTGCCTTCCTCTGCCTAGCAACCGTGGACTAACCAGGGCTGATGTTGCTTAGCTTCCAAGATCTGGTGAGGTTAGACCAGCCTGGGCAACCCAGGGCAGGGCAGTTAGTCAATTACTTGCCTATTACTCTTTTCATTTGTTGATGACCTCAAGGGGCCAGCCCAGGCAAGTAGCATAACTGAAGAGAATTACCCAGGTGCCTCAAAAATAAATAAATAAACATGATAGGTAGAGAATTCTGAGGGTCATGTAAGGGAGCTCAAAATACATCAGGTATGAAAGGGAAATCAACACTAAAAATAAGAGAGAACTGGCTACTGCAACAGTAATTTCACTCAGAATCACATCAGCAACCAGGCTAACCATGGAAAATCACCCTGGTGAAAAAGCATCTGATTGGCCATGCAGCAATGGTCACCTCAAGACTGGACTACTGTAATGATCTCTACATGGGGCTGCCCTTGTCTCAAATCTGGAAGCTGCAGCTGGCGCAGAGGCCAGGCTGTTGATGGGACTCCCAACTCAGGAGCACATCCAGCTGGTCCTAAAGGCATTGCACTGGCTGCCAATAGCATACTGAACTCATTTCAAGGTGCTGTTTTTGACCTTTAAAGCCCTCTATGGTCAGGGGCCTACGTACCTGAGGGACTGCTTTTCCCCACATGTTCCCCAGAGAGCACTGAATTCAGGGGCCCAGAACAAGCTGGCCTTCTTGAGCTTTAAGGAGGCCAGGCTGGTGACAACCAGGGCCAGGGCTTTCTCAGTGGCGGTTCTGTTCTGGTGGAACGAGCTCCCAGTAGAGATCAGGGCCCTGTGGGACCTCTTGCAGTTCTGCAGGGCCTGTAAAATGGAGCTCTTCTACCAGACCTTTGGAGCTGCCACCACCGCCAAATATCATTAACAGCTAACAGCAGTAGGATAGAGAGCCCTGTGTCTCTGGAATTTTTAACAACGGCCTGTACCAATCACCTGAAAGACATCTGAAGAAGATCTAAGAGCTGATCATCTGAAAAGAGAACTGAGTATGGCAGCCACCGCTGAATCAATGACAATCAATGATAATAATAATACTTGCACTTATTATGTCATGAATTGGTCATAGTATTGTTTTAAGTGTTTTAATTGTTTTAATTGTAATTTATATGCCATTTTATGTAAGCTGCGCTGAGCTGTCCTTGGCTGGGAGAACAGGGTAGAAATTTGACAAATAAATAAATAAATATCAACACAACCACATTCCCAATACAGCCCCTGATTGGCTGGCATTAACCTACCTGACTGAATCCAGAAAGGAGAGAAAAGCATTAGTTAGAAGGACAAATGATGACGGGGAACAAAGATACTGAACGAAATGAAGAAAAGGTGAATATCTGCACATATTTTAGAGAAATGTTGCTGAATTTTCCATTTTCAGCCTGAAAAATTGAAAGCAGAAAGTATTCAGGGCAGCCTGGAAGTAAGCTTAGGCAACCACAAGGCAAAGTTTTCAGAAAGTGGTGTTTCAGTTCTCCAATTTGCTCTGTGTGGAGCTGATAGCCTCATACAGTCCATTTAACTGAGACAGAATTGTAACGAAATGGAGCCACTCTACCAGATGTAAGAGCTGTGAAAGAAGGGAAGCTGGAATAAAAAGAGAGTTTCTTTCTTCCTTAGTCAAAAGATCATGCTTCAATAAACAAGTTAGTCTCTAAGGCATCATAGAATTTTGATGTCTTTCGCATTCTCACACCCAGCAAATAACCTAGTCGACATGTATTGTTTAAGTTATGATTTTTAAGGTAAGGCCTCTGTCACTGTCCACCCCGCCCATTCCATTTAATAGAAGAAGAAGAAGAGATTGGATTTATATCCCACCCTTCTCTCACTTGGAGTCTCAGAGCAGCTTACCTTTCCCTTCCCCTCGCCACAACAGACACCCTGTGAGGTAGGTGGGGCCGAGAGAGCTCTGAGACAACTGTCCTTGAGAGAACAGCTGGTACAGAGCTATGGCTTGCCCAAGGTCATCCAGCCAGGTGCAAGTGGAGGAGTGGGGAATCAAACCCGGTTCTCCCAGATTAGAGTCCGCACACTTAACCACTTCACCAAACTGGCTTAATAGAGCCTTAGGGAGGTCCTGCTGTTTTCTTAAATGCAATATATTCCACATAGCCTCATTTCTTAACTCTTGAATTCTTCGATTGACAAGTCAACTGTCTTTTGAGCTGATATGACCCTTAGCCCAAGTATTCGTGTAAGAATTTTCTGCTTTGGTTTGTGAATGCTGGGTTTACAGTCTATGACTACTCAGAGGTTAAGCTCAAACTGTCTTTACAAGTAGATTCAGGTGGTTAGCTATATTGGTCTGAAGCAATCAAACAAAGTTTGAGTTCAATGCCACCTTTAAGACCAACAAAGTTTTTGCCCACCCACCCCTTGAATAAAGACACACACACTTTGCTGGGTTAAACTGGGTATTTATTTATGTTAGGCTGATCTGCATTCAGTTAACGATTAAGCACGGGTTACACCATGCCTGCGAACTGGCCTTCTTAGGGCAACTCCACCCCCAACTCAGAAACCAAGTCAGGGTCCTTCCTTATCCTGGCCGTCATTGCCCATATGTCACCTGTACAAAGGAGATGTGAGTTAAGACCAACAAAGTTTAATTCTGGGTATAAGCTTTCATGAGCATGATCTTCACAAGCAGTCTATCCAAAAGAAAGAGCTACCCTCCCCCAATTCCTTCTGAATTCCAACAGAGTTTGGTGTAATAAAGACCTTCCAGCCTCAAGGTGACCAAATCAATTCCCTTTAGATTTGTTTTCTGTTCACGCTTCTGTACTAAGTCCTCATAGGTCTCATAATAACAATTTTCCAGCAATAGTTATACCTTCAGTGATATAAGGGCCAAACCAGAGACTTTAAGTCTAACTTAATACTGATATCATTTTATCTCTGATTTTAAAAGCCACTGCTGCATGTAATGCATCTCCTGCAGCAGCTCTCTTCATCCACACTTTTAACTGATGTTTGTTGGTCACGGATATGTTTTTTTTTTTTTACTTCCAAATGTCCTCCTACAAATACAGTAAATAATCAAGACTATCTAGTTTATTCCTGCTGCAAATACACCATCAGAGTTTAGGGCTATCATTTAAAACCTAACCAAAACATGCTTAGTTTAAGTAATAATCCAGTCAACTAACTACCCTCCTTTCTCCCCTGATTATCTTTTGACATTAAAATGCTTGCTTGAACAAAAAAGGTCTTAAAATAGTGCAGAAAGGTACTCAGCACTCTGGTGGGAACTCAAAAGGCCAACAACATCATTCTTCCCTTACAAATGTAACCTTACAACAACCACCCTTTAATTTCAGTACAGCTAAGAGACAACAACTGGCCCAAGGCCACCCAGTGAGCTTCCATGGTAGATTCTTCCAGATCCTGGTCAGACAATGCATGACACTGGCTCATAACGCCCCCCCCCCCAAAAAAAACTTATTTCATTTCATGGAAAGAAACCTTAAAAGCTACAAGAATCACATAAAATGACATGCCTTTGGGGGATTATTGTACACTTTCTTTTTCCTGATGTAACTACACTAACTTTTATTGACACTAGGATTTATAGTATAGAATTCATGGAGGTTGGGATTTTCGAAAAAGAACAAGAGCTTCAGACACTCATATTTCATGGTTTTTTTAGGGTGTAGAAAGAGATACAGGGATCTTAAAGGATATTAATGGACTGATAGGTCAACACAGAAGCAAGTCTGGAAAATATTACATTTTTGGGAAAGTAGCAATCCTTAGAAGTACAATCTACAGTATAAGGAACGTGCCATTTGGAAGGAAGCCTAGACTATAATGTTTGACTCATATGAGTTAACATGCGGAATTATAATATTTGACTATTCTTCCAGGACAATCTGATGTGCTAATTAACCAGATTTTTCTCTGGTAAATATAAACACAGATGTCATTGTTTTGTTATGGCCTCTTATAAGCATAATAATGCTTGATGAAGATCTTTGGCATCAGAATAAGTTAAAGGTGTCAACTAGTCAAATTAATGATGACTCCTTTTAATGGTTCTCACATTCTTATGAAAATTGGAAGAGCTAGGATATGAATCTAAGCTTGATAAAGACGATCAAATAGAGAGAGTCAATTTAAAGCATGTTGATCTAGGTATATAAGCACACTTATTTGAAAGCATCAAATCAAACAGGATTTACATCTTGGAAAACTGATGTAGGCCCATAGTGCAATTTTTGCTTTGTTCTCCTCCTTTTTCCTCTTTGTTGATGTAAAACTTGCTCCCTGCCAACTCTGGTTAGCAACTAAAGATCAAGTTGTTTCTCCCTGGCTAAGGCTGCTAGGTCCCCTGAGGGGGCAGGGGTTTGCCTGCTCAAAGGGCCCCTGACATACTGGCCTGGATCCAGCCGGTGGTGGGAACCTGCCCCCAAAGGGCCCAGATGGGGCCAACGTGCCTGGCACAATGACATCACCCAGAGGTGATATCATCACGCTGGGCACGTTGCTGAGGGGATGCTCTATCATTCAGCCTGAAAACTCTATGGTATCATGTCCCAGACGGGTAGCTTCCCCCACACACCACAACAGTTAAGAGACCTGGCAACCCTATACCCTGGCCCATTTCAGTGTAAGGGTTTGATGTTAGGTGCAGGATGGCTCCACACAAACTTATTGTGGTGTCCTCATACTGAAACTATGGCTTGCCATTGGTTTGCAAACTGTGGTTACAAAGAAACCATGTGTGCATCAAACAGGGTTTGTAATCTTGCAAATTCTTACAAAGACATGATTAACCCTGGGAAGCAAGGGGTGGAAAATGTTCCTCCTGAGAGAGAAGAAGGGAAAGATAATGAGGCATGAATTCTTGTGGCTGGTGTTAGCTGAATTGCTTTAATTTAAGTTTAGCAATTGGCAAAATACCGGGTTCTTGCCAACCATACCAGGGTCCCACCCCTCCCGGGAGTTCTCCAGGAAAAAGGCACATGAGGCAGATGGCAAATTCAATGTGGTTTACTGAATGATGTTGTTCAAGCACACAAAAACAGATTCTCACACACAGACACACAAACCTAAGAAATTTAGTTAGATAAAGCACAGTTGCAATTTGCAGGAAACGTTGGTTGGATTATACTGTACCTGTCCAGAAGAGGAGTTGTCCACTCAAAATGGAGAGTTTGGATGTGGAGGAAAATAGAAAAATGGGGAACGTGTCTTGAACCAGCAAGGCCACGTGGTCTCTCTGGTCGCGAATCCAGAGATTTAAAGATGGAGGCAAAGGTATTTGGATAGAAAGCTGGACATAAGAGGTGGTAAAGCAGATAGGGGACGATGGCTCAAGAGACTGATTGCCTCTGTGCAGGGTCTTTTATTAGGTGGTCTTGGGGGCGGGCTGCGTAGACCACATCCCACTAACGCACCTCTCAGGTAGTCCATCCCTTCAAACCCTATCATTGGTTCAGGTAAAAGGGGGCTGGTGGCAGAGGTGTGGTCAATGTTTCAAAACTATGACCTCAACAGGAGCAGACACCTAGGCAAAGTCCGATGACTCACCGGGGCTACTTCATTGTCTTTTAATGGCCCTGGCCGACTGGGTGATGGCCCGACCATCAGTTGCCAGGTAACCACGTTACCATAATCCGTTCAGGTATGTTGGAGGGGGCAGGGGTTGACCAGCGTAGTGTGACAGAAAGAAACCTCATGGCAGAAGGAGTCTTTGTCTCTTTCTTAGTGAACCATCTAGGGTGCCAGCCTCCTGGCATGGACTGGAGTTTCCCCCAGCAATGAAGAATGCATGTGGCCCTTCCAATGCTAGCAACCCAAGTTCAAGCTTATGAATCTCAAAATCCATAAGAGCACTTAAAGTGCCTTGCTGGCCAACACTGGATCCCAATTTTTTTGCAGAATGTGGTGTACAGGGAACTAGAGTCATGTGGGAGGGAGTTGGAGAAGAGCTGTGGCACAGTGTAGAGTATCTGCTTGGCATGCAGAAGGTCCCAGGTTCAGCCTTCAGAATCTCAAGTTGAAACAGTCTAGTATTAGGAGATGTGAGAGACCTCTCTATGAGATGTTGGAGAGTTGCTGCCAGGCTGAAAAGACAATGCTGACCTGGATGGACTGATGATCTGATTCAGTATAAGGCAGCCTCTAAGAAATGGCGGCGGAGAGGTAATTGGAATAATAAGAATGTGATGAAGTCTTTTGATTATTTTCTTTCCTTTGCTGCCAAATTTGTATTATGGAGCTGTGATGGCCCCATCCACTTCCCTCCCTCAGAGGCAAGATTTTCCCTCTACTAACTAAACTGTCCTAGTAACATGTTTTCTTCTTTGCTGAAGAACTCTGGCTTTCCCACCCTGTCATAGTATGATATTTTGGCTGTTGGCTCAGCCCAAGAACCAGAGGGAATGATGGGGAACCCGCTTTAACTTAAACAATTTAAATAACACTCAAGGCATTTTGAAATTCAAAAATAACAAAACATTTTATTTAACACAGAGGGGAAAGGTCAGGTGAAATTGGGGTAAATTTTCTAAGGTAACTCAATATAGATAACTCTGAGGTAAAATCAGTTCCTGTGCAGACTTTAGTTCTTATGTTTCAGGCTAAGAGTTTCTTAAGCTTTTCACAGTGACTTAAATCTTTATGTTGAGAGGCTTTTGTTGCAGTGTTTTTCCCAAACACTTCAGTACTCTTTCTTTGAGTATTCTCTAACACTTTTGGCTTCCAGAAGGCTGGTACACTAGTTCCAGTACCCAGACCCCTTCTCTTGAAACACCATTATTTGTCTTGAATTTTTAACTGACTCTTAAGGCCTCTACAGACAGTTTCTAACCACACCAGACCAGGGATCTCTGTACCCTTCGGAGCTAACTCCATGTTTGACTGGGTAGGGAATTTTCTTCTCTCTCTTGAAGATATATCCCCTTTCCTTGGCCCAAATGGAAGTCTTCACCTACTTCCCAAACTTCCTTGCCAACTTTCCCCCAGTTGTCCTGCTCTCTGCTAAGGCTAAAGTCAGACTGAATCCTCCTCAGCATCCAGTTCAGAAGTCTTTCTTTGTGCAGCTGATGCTGACCAATCAGATTGCTTGGAGCAGCCTGTCACTCGATACCCTCTATTTCTGTGAAGAATTAACCCTTCACAGCCCTTCAGCTGTTTGTACAGCTCTTCTAAGCTTCTTAAAAGTGCAGTCCCTCAAGCATTTGCATATTTGAGTGACATCAGTAATGACAGTGAGCAAGATGTTCAAACTCACTTTTCTTTTCCTGAGTTATAATGATTGTGGTCTCACTGCCGCAAGAGCACAGTTAAAATTTATGACAGTTTAGACAGCTAAAATAGTGAAAGAGCGTCCTTAATAACTTTGACCTATAGAATCTATTGAGACACCAAATCTGCATTGATATTCTTGGGGCGAAAAGAGAAGGATCGTTGAGAATGGCTGCAGCCTTCTGACAACTTACTCAAGAATAGGCTCATTGAAGACTTTGACACTCTTTCAAAGTGAGTGACAGGAACAGTAGACAGAGTAATTGAGGAGAACTTGGAAAGTTTTTTGCCCAAAGTGAGTCTTATGGTAAAAAAAAAGTTTAAGAAAAACAAAATGTGAAGTCTTCTATACATAGAATTAGATACATGGTAATCTGCAAATTATGCATAGGAAATAATTCTGTATCTGATGGGAAAAACAAGCCTCATACTCTGTATGTTTGAGACACAGATGTGTGGCATTCCATATATGAATGCTGAGGTCCATTCTTGGTGGCCAATATCTTGTGGGTGTGTGTGAAGTGTTGTCAAGTTGTTTCCAATTTATGGTGATCCCATGAATTAATGACCTCCCAAATGTCCTATCATTAACAACTTTGATCAAGTCTTGCAAACTAAGGACCTTTGTTGAGTTTATTCCTTTATTGAGTCAATGTTTTAGAAATCTGTTTCTCCAAAGTAAGAGCCATGTGGTAAATAGAATGTCAGGCTAGGAACTGGGAGTCTCGGGTTCAGATCCCCACTCTGCTGTGGAAGCTTGCTGAATGATCTTGGGCCAGTCACTCTGCCTGTCAGTCTACCCTTGGAAATTGTTCCTTATCCATGTTGAACCTGGTATGTGGGGGAGATTTAGCAACCACTCACATGTGCTCCAGACTACAGCCCATTTCCTTTGTCCCCAAATGGAATGAGAAATATAAAAACAGAAGCATGCTCCCTTCTGTAGTTGTACCTGGAGAAGGAGAGTTGATTTTTATACTCTGCTTTTTACTACCCAAAGGATTCTCAAAGTGGCTTACAATTGCCTTCCCTTCATCTCCCCACAACAGACACCCTGTGAGGTAGGTGGGGCTGAGAGAGCTCTGAGAGAGCTGTAACTGACCCAAGGCTGCATGTGGAGGCATGGAACAGTCATGAAGGATAAGTTTAGAGTTTACATCATGCTTCTGGGAACAAGAAATACTGGGTGACTCCAGGAGATTTGGAGATGGAGCCTGGGGAGGACAGGGACCTCAGTGGGGTACAATGCCATAGAGCCAACTTTCCAAAGCATCCATTTTATTCATGGAAACTGATCTCTGTAGTTTGAAAAAGAGCTGTAATTCTGGAGGATCTCCAGATCCCACCTGGAAGCCGGCATCCTTAATTGCAGCACATAAATCCTTCTCTACTAACAGCAGATATTTACTTCACTGGAATAAGTCCCCCCCCCCCCCCCATGTAGAAGTGGTGCATGATACTGGAGTATGGCTCCTTATGCCATAGGAAGTCTCTTCAAGAATGGATTAAAAGAACTGAACCCTTTGCATTTATATAGCTGAACCAAACTTTTATCTCTTTTCAATCACCCACTAGTTTGGTATTAGTATTTGGCTATTAGAAGTGGGAAATAATGTCTTGCCTAAGGCCAGCTACAGAGACCATCCCAGAGGCAAAATCTGATCCAGGAACTTCCTACTCCAGGCAGAGTTTCTTAGTCAATATTCCTCACTAGATCTTTATTTTCTCATCACCATGCAAATTTAATAAATTGGCTGATCTAAAATGTACTGATCTAAAATGGCTGATCTAAAACATACTGTATTATCATAGAGGACAAGGTTTTATATTCCCCCAGTGGCTTCTTGAATCAGACAAGAGGTTTTACTTTGCACTTGCCATTAAATTTTGTCTCAAACTACAGAAATGTGAAAAAAAAATAGGCCAGGCTTAAATGTACTTGTCATTGTGATCTGTGAATCAGAATAAAATATGGGCATCGCTGAATGAATCTCCAAATTCTAGACTGCACAACTTGTGAAATGTTGGCTTCCTTTATGTATACCTGGAATACATAATTTGGGGGTACTTGTCACTTGAGATGGCTTCAGTTCTTCAGTCTCGGCACAGAAGCCTCCAAAGGCAAGGGGAGCCTTAATTGACTGACAACAAATATTGAACTGTTTAGTTGCTGAAGTGTCTGAATACTCCAGTGAATAAACATTAAAGTGCCAAATTCAATACATCTGCTTTGCGAGCACTGAGAAAACAAACTTCTAAAAAATCAGAAGGCGTGCAGCTTTGAATCTGAAATTGCAAATCTTACTTGATTGGATTTATGAAATACTACTTAAAACACTCCTCTATACGAGACTGTTGCTGCTCTCCTTTCCCCAAATGATCATCACAGTATATTTTGCAGTCATCATTATTCTCATATTCACAAGTAAAAATTAATATAACACATAACAGATACAAGCTTACACTGAATGTTTTTTGATGACCATTTGCATTATAATCAACAGCTCATTCCTGTGAACTACATTACACTAGAGAATCTCCCTTATACATAATTCTCTGTTTGTTTGTTTGTTTGTTTGTTTGTTTATTTATTTATTCTTTAGTTTTATACCCCGCCCTCCCCGCTACGGGCTCTGTTGATGGTGGTATGCTCTTGAACATTCCACATGCCACACACGCCTTTGGTCCTCTGGCCTGTCAATCAGAAGCTGTCCCTATCCACTGGCTGTGAATACTTGTGTGCCATTGGCTGGGTGCTGCTCCTCTTCCCCGCCCACTCCTTTAGCCTCTGTGCCCTGTCAGAATTTCTGCCAGATGGCTTTCTCTCTTGACAAAGTCACTTCTCCTGCTTCCTTCCTATGGGGGGATTAACTGTTACCTCAGTGGCTGTTGATAGGTGAAATGAAATGGAAGTTACCTGTGTTTATAAGATGGCTGCTGCCTGTGGTTTATTTAAAATGTTCCCCCATAAGGTTCAATTGTTACCTCAGTGGCTGTTAGTAGGTGAAACAAAATAGCAGTTACCTGTGTTTATAAGACGGCTGCTGTCTGTGGTTTGTTTAAAATGTTCCCCCACAAGGTTAAATTGAGCTGTAGTTCCAGAGAGGGGCCAGCAGGAGCATCACTCACTGGGTTGAATGGGGCTTTCTCATCTGCTGGCCTACAGTTCCCAGCTGCCCCAAGGCCAAAAAGTGCAGGAAAAGAGGGACCCTCCCAAGGGGCGGGGCACCATCAATATAGATCCCAGACCATCCAGGGAGGATTGTGTTTAACCCCTGTTTTATTTAGTTGTCCCTTATTCATTTAGTGTGTTTGTATGCTCCATAATTGTGTAAATACTAAAATAAATTATTCTATTTGGACCAATAATATGTGTTGTGCTCCGACCCCATAGTCTCCCCCGCTCTGCAACACCAAAGGGAGGGGGTAGCCCAGGGAAGCAAGGAACGACCAGACCCTTGCGTTGCCAACTTTCCAGGGATCCCCCAAAGACTGGGGATTCCATCTCCAAATAGGGAGATTTGACCACAGGGGTCTTACTGACCCTCTAAAAAGGCAGTGTCAGGGCTTCAGAGCACGGTAGAGGCTGCAGGTGGGGGGGAATGGAAAGCTGAAGAATGAGAGGGAAATTAATGTAGGTTGATGCTTGGCTGGGAAAGAGATGGGGTTACCAACTCCAGGTGGGGAATTCCTGGAGATTTGCAGGGTGGAGCCTGGAGAGGGTGAGGTTTGAGGAGAGGCGGGGCCTCAGACAGGTACAATGCCATAGACTCTGCCCTCCAAACCATCTATTCCCTCTTGGGGAACCACTGCTGCCAATCTCCAGGTGAGGGCAGGAGATCACTCAGAATTACAACTGCTCTTCAGGTAGCAGAGGTCAGTCTCCCTGGAAAAGATGGTGGACTCTGTGTCATTATACCCTGCTGAGGTTGCCACAGCAAATTGATGCTGAGTGCCCAAGGCCTTGACACTCTCCAAGAGCCTCTTTCTAGAGTCCATTGTATTTATTCCCACAACGGGCCTTATTCCTAGTAATATATAAAGGGCAGTGTGAGGGTAGGGTTGCCCACTTCTTGGTGGAGCCTGGAGATCTCTCTGAATTATAACTGATCATCAGGCTACTGAGATCTGTTCCCCTGGAAAAAATGGCTTCTTTGGAGACCAGACTCTGTCGCATTACATTCCACTGAGTTCCCTTCCTTCCCCAAACTCCACCATCCCCAGGCTTCACCCACAGATCTCCAGGAATTTCCTAAACTGGAGTTGCCAATCCATTGTGAGGGTATGATATGTTGGGGACCTCCTGCTCTGCAGAGAGCCAAAGCCTAGAGAAGAGGGTTTGGCCCCATCCAGCATCCTCCTCTTCTTCTTCAGATCTTCTCCTTTGCTTTCAGAAGCAGTGGCTGCTTTCCTCCTCAGCTTCTAGTGCGACCCTTTATAAGGCTAGTGCTGGATCAGTACAGGCCCTATGGGCATTTTTGACCCATCACAGGGAAGAGCTCCCTCACATGGTTTGAGGTGGGTGTGGTCCAGTAAGAAAGGATGCTCCATCTCCTAATATCTAGGCCACTGCAGTTTGCACTGAGGCAGCTCCAGCCCCCACAACACCTCCAGTGTTCCCTCTAAGCTGAGCTAGTGTGAGCTAGCTCATGGTTTTTTAGCCTCCGGCTCACACATTTTTGTCTTAGCTCAGGAGGGATGGCTCCAGAGCAAACTAATTTATGCAGTAGCCAAACTGCTCACTCACAACTTTAATGTCAGTAGCTCACAAAGTAGAATTTTTGCTCACAAGATTCCACAACTTAGAGGGAGCATTGCACCTGACATACAGGGAGAAAGATGAACCCACCTACTACTGGGTCAAATGTGCCAAGTCACTGGCCACCCCAATCAGGAGGATTGTAGACAGAACAGCATCAGGTCCACACCTTGCCCAAATATCCATGCCTTCAACACAGAGTGGGCCTGCAGCAGCCCAGTAAGCAGGTGACTGACCCCCTCCTTCAGGGGGCTGGTAGATCTGCAGTCAGCATGTTGGGACTCCAACAGGTAGTTTAAATGCCCCAAGACTGGAGCAGAAAACATGTCTTTGGACCTGTCCCCCTCTCTCACATAACTGCTGTCATTGGCTCTATTTATCTCCCAGCTCTGGGGAAAAAAACCTAACTTCTTTCCACCCTGAATTTGGTAGTTTGAGGGGAAAGGGGTTTTTACATGGATGGAACTGTTAGGCCCCGTCCACACTGTCACTTTTGTCGCTCATTTCTCCCTATTGCTTCAGGTTCCCACACCCCCCATATGTTTTGTTCTCTCTAGTAGTCCCAGAGGGAGCAAAACACATGTGGAAAAGGAGGAGGAACCCAAAGCAGTAGGGAGAAATGAGTGACAAAAGTGACAGTGTGAACGGGGCCTTAAGCTACCTTCTAACAAAGCACAGCCTTGCTCTGTCAAAGTCAGTGTTATCTACTCTGACTGGGCAGTGGCTTTCCAGGGTCTCAGGCAGAGTTCTTTCACATCACATATTGCCTGGTCCTTTCAACTGGAAATGCTGGGAAATGGACCTAAGATCTTCTGCATAAAAAGTGTATGCTCCAGAGTAAAATGTACTCTGCATAAAAAGTGCATGCTCTACCACTGAGCCATGGTCACTCCTTGAAAAAGTCAGGCAGGGAAGGCGCTGGGCATTTTTGCAAATGATCATACTTTACCACCTGTAGTACTGTGGCAACTGCACTGGATCAAATTCAAGGTGCTGGTTTTAACCTTTAAAACACTAAATGGTATGGGACCATCGTACCTGAAGGACCCCCTCTCCCACTATGATCTACCAATTTGCTTGCATTCTTTATCATGCAGTCTTTTGGTGGTGCCTGGCCCTCAAGCAGCTTACCTCTCCTCTACCAAGGCAAGGGCTTTCTGTGGTGGAATGCTTTATCAGAGGACACGTGTGCTTTCACAGGAATTGCAAGACAGAGTTCTTTCAGCAGGCTTTTAATTAGTCATTGTGTACTGTGATGGACAGTAAATGGTTAATGCTTTAAACCAGACTGAGAATCTTGAGTGACAGGGCATTCAAATGGAATTCTTCAGTTGAGAGAGTCAGTTAGGAGTGGCAGTTGAGGGCTGACAGTTACCAGTGAGACAGCAAAACAGACTGGGAGAGGATCAAGAAGGATCCTGAGTTAGGGAAGTAGGAAGCTTAGCCCATCTGAGGGAAATAGCTCCAAGAAGATGGAGCTGATCTCTAGTAAGTAGATAAAGAAGGAAACTGGAATTTGTATCATTGTTCCTGCCTTCACCAGCTTTAGTGTCCAAAAAGCTGATGATAGTTTATGATAGAAAAAAATGCCAAATCTTTCTCCTCAAGTTTTAAAGATCTGTCTGAATAACAGAAACAATTACTTCTTTATGATAAATTATCTGGTGTTTGTTTTATACAAAGTTACCTCATTTCTGTTGCCTGTTCACTTTATAAGTCCTGAACCTGATTCCTACCTGACCATTTCCCCTCAACAGTTTGTTATTTTTTACTTATCAGTCTCATGTGTACCATTATTAAATCAGAAAAAAAGAAGGATTTTAGTCTCTCCCCTCAGTTCCCTAGGTTGGGTCATCATCTAACAAGATACATTCAAACAACTGTGTGGGATAGCCAGAGAAAAACAAAGAAGAAGGAAAAAGGAGCTACTCAGCAAAGAACAAGATAAAGGGAAATGCTGTGAGGGAGGGCAAAATTGTCATATGTATGGCTTGTGTTTTTTCCACAGGATCATTTTATTGTTGGGTTGTTGTATGCAGTCATGTTCAATAAATGCTTTATACACCTGGTTTTAAATTGTGTTATATATTAAGTATTTGTATTGCTTTTAAGACTGTTTATTGAATTGTATTTTACTTTGATGTAAGCCACCCTGAGCCTTGCTTGTCAAGGCAGTGATGATATATACATTTGATATATTAATAATAATCTATAGAAAACATGGATTGTATGAAAATGATCCATGTAGGGTTTATTCATCTATAGCCCCACCATTTGCAAGAGCAAAAAGACGGCTTCAACTGTACCTATTATAATGGCAAATCACATAGTGGCACGAATCTGCTGCTGTTTGGAAGCATGCCAGATTCCACTAGCAGCCTCCTACGCTTCTGCAGGTGACTGTGTGCGGGTTGCCAAGCATCCAGGCCAAAGATGCCAATTAGGAGTATAACAGTTAGTGACAGAATCTGAAGGATTCTCTTGTGAATTAAAACTTACCAAAAAAAATTTTCCTGGAAAGCAAAAAAAAAAAAAAAAAAAGGCTTTGTTCCTCTTTGGTGAAGCAGTACTGAAACCAGGACAGTGAAAGGAAGCAGACATTAATTTGTCACTGGTTGTCTCCCTGGGATATACACACAAGCTCCACAAGCGAAGCAAAAAAGGGTTTTTTTTTTTAAAGAATGGGAAGAATCAGTGCTGTGTTATGATCTGTCTCTGTTGACAAATAGAAGCTGCATCAGTAAAGACATTGCTCTGACTTCATTAAAATAGAAACCCATAGGACAAAAAACAACAACAAACCCACATAAAACCGGTTGGAATTATCCAAAGCCGGGAAATATATACGGCCATAAACGTAACACAAGTGGTGAGGCAGTAAAACTGTCTCCATCTTCACTACAGTTAAATAGCGCTGACAGCAAATCCAGCAGAGACATGCAGACAAGAACGGCTATCATAAAGAGATGGATCAGGGATTTAGAGGGCAAAGGAACCTGCTTGGAGTAGAAGGGTCATGTATCAGACGCTGCCAATGCTGAGCCTGCAGAAAGTGCAGTGAGGGCGGGCAGCGAAGGCAAATGGCAAGGAACTGGAGAAGACAACAAGAGAGAGCAGATAGTCTAATGAAACTCCTGCTTGGTGGTGCTAGCATTCTCCAGTAAAGAAAGGTGAAAAGGTAGTGTGTTTTTCTAAATGAAAGAAAAAAAAGGTGATGAATGAATAAGCCAGATGCCCCGAATCCAGTGTGGCAGATGTATGTGGAAGCTCTTGCTGCACATGGAGTCCTTTGCTGTAGTGTACATGCAGCCCTCATTTCTCTCTGCATTATGATGCCGTTGAAAATGCATTTTGCTATATATTGTACCTACACATGGGGTACCTACACATGGGGGTCAAATTACAAATCTGGATTGGTGTAGATAAGTATTGTTCAGTACTCAGAAGAAGGAGAAGGAAGCACCTGTTTATCTAGCAAGTGCAAGATGCCTTTCAAGATATTTTTTTTTCAAAATGACAGGAGTACTCTCATCATGTTTTATTGTTACCTTACATGCAGTGCACAATCCTGCTGTTTAGGCGCTCAGTAAATGCTAGTGGAGAAAAAGGTTGAATGCTATGTGCTGTTCGATAGAGCAGCTGGACCAGACAACTTGTTCTAGGGCAGTGAAAATCCCAGATAGCTTCTAGAGATAGGAACCTACAGAAAGAGAAGCCAGAGCTTAGAGATTCTCCAAGCAAAACAGGAATCAAGCTCTGTTTTGGAATTTTAAAGAACTTGTTGTGAAACTTCCCATCTAACTAGAAGAAGAGGCTGAGAACAATCCTAAGCAATCTACTGGAATCCTGCTCAGGTCTATTTGTTGGAGCTTACTCCCAGGTTAGCATTCTTGGGATGGCACTGTAAGGCTGCAAGGGCACTTTCCTGAGAGTAAGCCTCATTGAAGAAAATACTTATTTCTGAGCAAACCTGTTTAGGATTGATAGTGGAATCCTAAGGAGAGGTCCACCTTTCTAAGTCCGTTAAAGTCAATGGCTTAGAAGGGTTTAACTCTGTCTGGGCTTGTTTTGTAATAAAGCTAATTTGTTAAGATGATCCACAGAAGTTCAAGCCCAATGCACTAGTGAGTTTATAAAGATTTCAGATGAAATAAATGAGATGAATCTATTGAATCAGTTGCCGAGTTAGAGAAGGTCATAAATATCATTGATCCTCCTCCTGCATATGTCATGAACTGCTAGCCTGACACCAATAATTCTGACATCTGTAAGAGGGAAGTTATGGACCTCCATGGCCTTCAGATCAGTAGCAACTAACTAGTTAAGCTGGAAAAGAAAGTTTTACATTCCAGCTAAGTGCTATATAGTTCCCACATTATGATAGACACAGACCCAGTGCAATTTGCTATTGGAGACATTACTTCCCATCACACAAGGACTTGTCCATTCTCTCAGTGGTCTCAGACAGCTTCTGCAGTGCCATTTTGTCTCTCTCACAGAGGATTTCTGCTCCACAAGATGACTCTTGTTATACTATAGCAGCTGCTACCATACAGTAAGCACAGCAGAAGTATTTGGATGCCTCAAACCCTACCATGACATTTGTTCAGGGAACTGGGTGACTTCCACTATCACTTACCTCTTATAAATAGTATGGAGATGTCCTCTTCACTACCAGAAAGCTGCAAAATGGACAGATTATCTATACTCTGTAACACACTGGGCTGCAGACACTGGACAATATATGGATCCATCATCTCGGGGATCTGTTTTATTTGAGGTCTGATCTAAAGTGACTTGTTAGATTGATAAAACACACTCTGACCCTCCCCCTTCCCCAGTTCAGAATTCCTCACAACTCTTGTGTATGGATTTGTTATACCAAAGAGCTGTTGTTCCAGCATCAAGGAAGTATTACATTTGTGAGCCATTAGTTCCCCTGATTCCTCCAGCCAGACCAGCGGTCACGGAATTCAGCTAGCAGAGTCATCACAGCGCAGCTAAAAATAGCCATGGATGTCACTTCCTGACAGGGCATCCAAAATAAGCTGTAGAACTTAATTCTCACTGCCTGACAGCTTGTGGAATCATTTACACTTGTGTAAAGTGAGTGTAAAATGAGTGTCAGATGCTCCCCTGTCTAATTTGCTTCTCCTTGACCCTTTATTTTTCTCAGCCTATTCATCCTCAAGCTGCCCCATGAGAGGATAGCTACAGAGAATACTTGTTTCCTCAGAGGTGCCTGTATATGGGTGTGTTCAGATGGGTGTACTGGAGCCAGCTGGAGCTGGCTCAAAATGGCTCGTTCCAGACAATTGCGATCACACTCACCTCAAAGCACAATCAAGCGGCTCCCCGGCATCTACACTACCGATGCGCGGGGGCGTGTATCGGGCTTTTTTTTTTAAAAAAAAATTGCTGCTTGCGCATGCGCACAAACGCTCATATGTAGGGTTTTTAAAAAATTATTTTCATGCATGTGCAGAACCATTCAACTGAATCACTGCCTCCTTTTGATAGTTCCGCAAAGCACCATGATTTCACTCACATGACTGAATCAATCTGCCTGAGATGTTCACTCCTCTTTAAAAACTTTTTTATTGCTCTTTTCTGGCACTTTCACTGAGGGAGCATCATGAATCCTCAGGAGCTGCGCTTGGTGGCCTTTCTGACTGCCCAGATCTGCCTTAGTGGTCCGTCACCAGCTTCACAGGTTGACAACCCTGAGAGTGAGGAGGCTGGCATTTGTCAGGTGGTACCTGGCAAGTAGAGCCAGACTTCAGAGTCCTTTGACATGGCATATCTCCTCATGATGGCTGAGCAAAGGGCCCCACGGAGGTGGTGGGTCTATCCTCGGCCAGCTGAGCTCTGGACCGTCTGTGCCCTTGTCATCTGGGAGGACGAGCAGTGGATCGAGAACTTCTGGATGAGCAGGGCAACCTTCACATGGCTGGTGGACTCTCTGAGGCCACATCTGCAGTGTGAGGGGACAGCCATGAGGGACCCCATTGTGGTAGATGAGCGTGTGGCCATCACCATATCTTGGCTGGCCAACACCACATGCTACTGTGTGGTGAGTGCCCTATTCGGAGTGGCACAATCAACTGTGGTAATTGTGGTGGAGGTCTGCCTGGCGATCGAGGCGCACTTGCTGAGCCGCACTGTCTGTCTGCAGTCACCTGGACAGGTATCTCCCCTGTAAAGCACAATCATGAAATAAATTAGGTGTTATACAATGTATGTCTGACTCTGACACAAAGTCTACTTTGTCAGCCACTGGCATTAAAGCTGTGAGCTAGTGATTTGGCCGCTGCATGAATGCGTTTGCTCTGCGGCCAACATGTCTGAGCTGGCAGCTACAAAACCATGAACTAGCTGACACTAACTCAGCTTAGAGGGAACACTGTCTGAGGGTCATGCTGAGACAGTCAGAAATCCATGTTGATTCTTGAAATTGTTACACCATAGGGTTGCCACATGGGGTCATCAACCTCCAGGTTGGGCCTGGAGATCTCCTGGAATTACAGCTATTCTCTATGACAAACATTGGTTCCCCTGGAGAAAATGGTTGCCAAATCCCCAGCCAATAGGAGATAACAGCCTTCATGTTGGGCCTGGGATCACCTGGTATCACAGCTCATCTCCAGACTACAGAGATCAGTTCCCCTGTTGAAACTTGAGGCTCACTCTCCAAATCTCCAGGAGCTTCCCCACCTGGATCTGGAAACCCTACACCTGCATCCCCTGCCAGCAGCCAGGGAGGACCTGGCAGTCTCTTGGGAAAATTGTGTTTTTATTCCCTCCACAAACCCCACATACACTCTACAGGGATCTATGTCAAAGTTTGCTGGAATTTTCAAACCTAGAGCTGGCAACCCTAGGTGGCTGCTGGGAAAGATTACCTCAGTCAACAGAGGGACAAGGCTGGAGAATGTGGGGTGGGTTCCTTTGTGACCTGGGGGTGGAAAAATCCCACAATTGCATGTGGACCCATGTGTATACACTCACCACATGCACTGCTTGCCCCACTTGGTGGATCTTCCTGGTGGTCAAGGGGCATGAGATCCAGTGTGACTTCTGTTTGGGAGGGAGGGATGCACTCCTGGGTTGGCCTGGGTGCTGTTCTTTCCACAAAGCTGTGTGACAGCCTACTCCTGGTCACACTGGCTCTGCCCTGAAAGATCCGACTGAGCTCCTTGAAGTATGGGCAGGTCTGCCAGGAGCTTCCTGATCTTTCATTGTTGGCAACAACTTTTTTGTATGCCAGCCGCAGAGCCTTTTCCTTTCTGCAGCACTCCTCAGCAGTCCTCCTGAACCCCTTTGCCACCATTCCCTCTGAGATTCTGGAGAATACATGCATGTTCCTGCTGGATGAACCCAGTTCCTCCTGGACCTGCTGTTTTCCCCACAGAGCTAAAAGCTCCAGGGTCTCAGCCTGGCACCAGGAGATGCCTCTAGCAGCAGCAGCCATCACAGCTAAGTTTCACTTTCCCACCCAAAACATGCCCTGAGGAGATTGTGTGAAATGAGTTTCAGCACAGGTCAGGTGATTCCTAGGTACTATTTCCAATTCAAGCCAGCCAGCCTCTTTAATATGACACTTTGCTTTAAAATTTTCACCCGAAAATAGCCTTAGCATGACCGTTAACTTATCTAAATCAGGGGTGGGCAATTGTTTTGGTTCGGGGGCCACTTTGTGGGAGCGGAGGTTAGCGGAGGGCCGCACCTTTTAAAATGATTGCATTCATTAGTTAACTTTGCATTTCAGAAAAAGTATAAATTGTATCATAAAAATCCATAAATATAAATTAAATAAGTGGTAGTTTTATTCAATTTATTTATTGTGCTAATTTCATATCATCTATAGCTGCAAGCACATTTAATTTTAGAATCACTTTAATGAGACAAATGTACCCTATCACACTTTTCTACAATTTTTTTGAAATCAGGAGTGAGATTGCTTGTTGAGATTCTCATCACAGCCTGCAAGTTAATGTCTGTCAAAGAGCATCTATATTTACTCTTGTTGATCTTCATGCAAGAAAAACTTTGCTCACAAATATATGTAGACCCAAATATAGAGAACATTTTCCCAGTAAATTTCTTCATACATGGAAATTTTTTCAGCAGACAAAGATTTGTAAAAGTCAACTAATGTCACAGCATTAAACATTTCTTTCACAGTGTGATCTGACTGCATGTCAATAAGTTCAAGCTTCAGCTCCTCAGGTACTGTATCAATATGAGCAGTGATGGGATAAGAGAGCAAATTGAATTTAGGCTCAATTTTCTTGAAGTCCTGAAATCTTCTTGGCGGGCCGCAAAAAACTCTGTGGTGGGCCGCATGTGGCCCCCGGGCCGCAATTTGCCCACCCCTGATCTAAATGATAAAACGAGTGACCATTTAAAGATGTGTGCTTTAAATTTGGGTACGAATGGGCACCCATGTGAATCTCGCTGAAGCCCCCCCCCCCAAAAAAAAAGGTGGGTGAAAAGCAAAAGCTAGAGACTTCCGTGGGGAGGGGGGGAGACTCGGAAGTGGCTTGGCGACAGCTCCACATTCACACACATTGAAAAATGCAGCTGGAGCCGGAGAAGGACAGGAGAAACCAGCAGAGGACCTGGTCTCTGAAATGCGACACTTTTAGACAGTATTTGGTGAGGTATGCGATGGCTGGGAATGGGAGGCAGCTGCGGCTGTCTGAACACACAGATTTGAGCCAGCTCGAAGCATTTCAAGACGGCTCAAATCTGTGCATCTGAACACACCCTATCTGTCATGGTTTGGTTGCTACTGTAATCAATCCAGCTCCCCATTCCAGTAGCTTTGTGTTTAATAATCTATCCCTCCTGAAGTGCGCTCCCTTGCCACCGATAATATGAAGTAATTTGTCTCCACAGTAATGTAACAAAGGTTGGTCAGCATGGACACTCATCTGTACGGCAGCCATATAGAGGCAATAGGTAAGACGAAATGCTACAAAACTGTTATTAATTCGAACATATAAGTCTACCAGGCATGTCACTGTTTTTGCTTTCCTCTTGACAGACAACTGACCTTGCTTATTCATGTACTATAGGATAATCAATAATTCAATCTCCAGAGTTAATATTTCACTTTGATATCTGCTGTCCATAGCTTTATTCATCAGTCTAGGACAGCAAACATGAATTCCTCATGAATTTTCTAGAAATAAATATTGCCTCTAGTCCTGTAAGAGATTGTTCAAACATTATATTACTCACAGGGGTTATTGTATTGTGATTATAACTCCAGACATTTCTCTGTTTAATAAGTAACTTTTAAAATCTTCATCAGTTATCTATAAGAAAATTTACACTGTGCAAACACATTACCAAAAACAAGAACAACAACAACAAAAAACACCTTAAACTGTCCTATTCAGGCCTAGGCTGTGGTCACATACTCAAAATAATCCACTTTCAATTCACTTTCAGTGCACTTTTCAACTGGATTTTACTGTGTGGATTGGCAAAATCCAGCTGGAAAGTGGACTGAAAGTGGATTATTTAGTGTGTGTGACTGCAGTCCTAGCATGTGACTCCTTTAGATTAAAACATCATGGGGCTGCTGACTGAAGTGTATCTCTCTTGCTCTTGGGAAGCCAGTTTGGTGTAGTGGTTAAGTGAGCAGACTCTAATCTGGGAGAACCGGGTTTGATTCCCCACTCCTCCCCTTGCACCTGGCTGGATGACCTTGGGCAAGCCATAGCTCTGAACCAGCTGTTCTCTCAAGGACAGTTGTCTCAGAGCTCTCTCAGCCCCACCTACCTCACAGGGTGTCTGTTGTGGGGAGGGGAAGGGAAAGGAGTTTGTAAGCCACTCTGAGACTCCAAGTGAGTGAAGGGCGGGGTATAAATCTAATCTCTTCTTCTTCTTCTTCTTCCTCTTCTTCTGAATCACAGTGCTGAAATCTGCTGTAAAGCACACCAGTGTAAAATGCAATCAGACAAAAATCATGAATAAGGTTACCAAGTGTCTGGAGGGGGAAACTGAAAAAAATACTGGACATTTAAATGTTAGGGTTTTTTTCCAGCCCCCTCCCCCTGAACAGTCAGTGAAAATACCGGACTGTCCAGGTCAACTGGCAACCTTACTGAGCCCAAAGAGTAAAATATGCTGTTTGGGCTTAGAGGAGGAAGTACCAAGGCAGCCCAAGCCCAAAGCAGCCGCTGCTGCTGCTGCTTCGTGCTTGGGTTGGGTGTCCTGCCAGGGCAAACATCATGTTTTGCACTGTTTGCTCTGGGGGAAGCAGCTCTGAACATGAAACAGCAGCCGCAGCTGCCTCTTCACACTGAAGATGAGTGTTCTTGCCAGGGCAAACAGCTTGCTTCATGTGGTTTGCCCTGAGGGGAGGGGATGGAGCCTTGGTGTATCTGACAGACAGACAGACAGACAGACAGACAGATGAGAGAGAGAGCTGACAACCCTACTCATGAAAAGGGCTGTAACTCAGTGGTGGAGGGCCTGCTTGTAATGTTTAGGATCCCAGGTTTGACTACCAGTATCTCTTGTTAATGGATCAGGTACCAGGTTGAAAAGTACTGAGGTCGGAGATGTGTTGAGTGAAAATACCTCATAGTTTATTGGTAGGTCCGAACGAGACTAGTCTGCTGGACTCGCAGGTCCACTTTTTATCCCCGTTCCTGACCGCACCCATGCCCATACCTAACACCTGTGATTCGCTATATACAGTGTCCCTGCACCCTATTTGTCTATCCCAGGGTGCAGACTCGCTCATTTGTCCCTTTTAGCATCCAGGGGATCTATTGTCTCTGGAAGTGAAGCTCAATGGCTTCTCCTGGCCACGTGTTTGGTCAACCACGTGTGCAGTTCCTTGGCCAGAGCATACCACTGGTGATGTGAAAGACCTCTGCTTGAGACCCTGGAGAGACACTGCTAGTCAGAACAAAGAGCACTGGGCTAGATGGACCATTGGTAGAACTAGAGTAGCTAAGTGCAGACCTGGAAACTGTGGAAGAGTTTTGGGGGCAGAGTATGGGGGGAGATATGTCAGCAATGTGTTGTCATCATATTTGGCTGGAACCTGGAAGTGACATGGCCAGCACTCTTGGATTTCACCCAATTCTCTATGGTAAAAACCACAGCAATCAGGAAGTTTCACAGAGTGTCACTGAAATCACTTCTGGGTTCCAGCTGGAAGTGGTGCTGAGACACAGCCAACATCCCCCCCCCCCCCGCTTCATTTGAGCCCTTTCAGAAGAATCAGTGGAAGTTTGCCACCATGAGTGAACAAATGGCAACCCTTGGTCTGAGTCAGGGATGGCCAAACTGGGGCTCAGGAGCCGCATGCGGCTCTTTCACACATATTATGTGGTTCCCAACAGGGCAGCTGGGGAAGCTAAATATCATTAGCAAACAAATATCATTGGAAACATAAATACCATTGTCAATATCTGCTTTTACCCCTTTTGCTATTATTTTTGGCAATTTCATTTAATGTTAATAAGAAGCAAATTTGCATATTTTCCAATAAAATATGTAATATTTGTTCATGTCTTGCCGCTCGCAAACATCTGATGTTTATTCAGTGTCGCTCTTATGTTAAGCAAGTTTGGCCACCCCTGGTCTAAGTCAATGTAAGGCAGATTCGTGTGTAGTCAGGAATCAGCATCCTTGTGATGAATTTCCTACTCTAGGGTATATCTTTCTCTGGTTACTCTCACTTCTATACCTCTTCTCCCCTTTTTGCCTGACTTGCGATGAACTGCAGATTGTAGTTGGGGTGGTGGTGGCCAATGCTCCCTCTAAGCTGGGCAGTCTTGTGAGCAAAAATTCTACTTTGTGAGCTACTGGCATTAAAGTTGTGAGCGAGCAATTTGGCCACGGCATAAATTAGTTTGCTTTGGAGCCATCCTTCCTGAGCTAAGACAAAACTGTGTGAGCTGGAGGCGAAAAAACTGTGAGCTAGCTCACGCTAACTCAGCTTAGAGGGACCACTGGTGGCACAGACTGCAGCCTAATCCCTGGTGGATGTGATAACCATACCACCTCTTACTATGTGTGTAGCTCAAAAAATCTGAACCACTAATTTCTGTTGGCAGTTTTCACAAGACACTATGCTGATGCTCCTATTTCATGAGGTAGTAAACTGCAATCCTGTTTGTAATGAGTCTGCTTAAATTCTGCTAAATCAGTAAGATTTAAGCCGTCAAACTCGCACAAGAATGTGACCTGGAGGTAAAATACTGCTTTCCATGTGCAGAGAGCAAAAACATGAAAGCTGCACATATTAGCAACTGAGAAGGTGAGTTAATTCAGCCTGCTCTTCTAGCCTTTCCCACCCCCTTTTCTAAGGGCAGCCTAGCTGAGTGGGAACTTTAAGAACAGCTCAAGAAGAAGGGAAGGGTTAGGAGACTGACTCTACTCTCTGCTCTGCAGTGCAAAAATCTGGATGCCTACATCCAGGGGTCATTTCATTAAAAAAAAGGTGCAGGAGCTCATTATCATAACTCATTAGCATATGCCACACCCCCTGACATCACTAGAAGTATGTCAGAAGGCAACACCCACCACTCAGGCTCCACCCCAAAAATCTCCAGGTATTTCCCAACTCAGACCTGGCAAGCCACCTTTACACTTTGACTAAAGACACTTTAGGTTTCCCTTGCTCTTGCAGGGAAGTTACCCTACAACAAGCATGAAAATACAGATCAAGTTAGCATGCTTTTGCTTTTTTCCACAGCGCATCATCATATGTGCCCGCTCTTGGGCATGTTACTCCCAGAATGGCGTTCCTGTGCATTCCTGCTCGAAATGACCCCTGCCTATATCCCTGGCTTTTTCCACCTCACTTGGAACTTACTTATGGTCATGGCAGCCATACCATGTGTACACACTATTTTAGATACTGCATACTTTCACTCGAATGGGTAGAATTAGGGCCTTCAGTTGATATTGGCTGGTGCTTTGCTATGCGTTGAGTTTAAGATTGCCAGGACTGGGTTGGGAAGTGCCTGGAGATTTTGAGGGTGAAACTGGGGAGGCCAGAGTTTGGGGAAGGAGCTCAGCAAGGATGGGATGCCCTAGAGTCCACTTTCTGAAGCTGGAATTTTAGCCACCTTGGTGGCCCTTGTGCTGCTTAAAATTTTGTAAAATCAATCAAGACAAATTATTTCCTCTGGAAAACTGATCCTCTGTAGTCTGGAGAGCAGTTGTAATTCCAGGAGAACTCCAGGCCCCATCTGGAAGTTGGCAACCATCATTGAGGAAGGACTGCATAAGGACTGGACTTGCTGACATCCCAGTATCATTTTGTTTGGGGGATGCTAGAAACTGGCACAGTTATATATATGTGGTGTAATTGCTGTTGCCAAATCTGATCTTTCCTAATAGTGCTATCAAAAATGGTTTGAAATAGAAAAGAGGCATGAAATGCAATTTTACACCCTGTCTGTGTTGCAAAGTGTATTTGACAAATCTATCTGTTTGTCCAAAGGGGAGTTAAATATGCATTTGGCAGGGCTTCTTCTAAGCCAATAATCAACATTTGGAAAGGATTTGGGTGATGCTATCACGCAGCAAGGCCCTGGCCTTCAGTGTTTTTATGCATTAGTCTAATCGCTGAATCATGGCATATCATTTATTTTCAACAGGCCACTCTCATCAAAACAAAATGAATAACAGTGGCATTAGAGCTATTGACAAACTATTTTAGGGTGACTTTGCCTCCACGTCTCTGCATGTACTGAAGCGATCAAAATGTTGCTCCGTGATTGCTTACACTATGAATTTCTGCATCTGCTTAAGACAATTCAATCCATGTTTCCTCACAAGGAAGTCAGTAAATTTTACTCCCTGGTAAACTGGCCTAGGATTGCAGCCATAAAGACCAATCTTATGCATCCTTGGATGAGTTCACTTCTTCTTTAACTTCCTTCCTTACCCTTGACATATGTGGAAGGTGACATAATTGTGGGTAGAACACTACTTCACAACCAGAACTCTATGGGAAGTCAGTTTCCATATGCACAATTTGCATATATGAATCAGATGTCCTAATTATGCACCAACCATCAGCAGCATTTTGCATCAAGTTGAGGCTTCGGAGGAAAGGACAGCAAAGGTGTTTCTGATCGGACCATTCCCACTGTCAGAAAGGAAAGATTTCACACCAGGTGTGTGCCCCCCCCCCTCAGCAGGACAATTTACATTTCGTGATAATGAGACAACTGGATCTCTCAGCCCCCCCCCCCTATTTTTCCACTCTAGGACTGACATTACTCGCAGAGGCTGAAGGAATGACACACCACGTTCCTGCTGTCTCTGTTTACCAAGGACAGACCTATATTCTGTTATCTTTCCCTTCCTCTCTGTTGGTGCCATCTGGCTGGGCCCAGCCTGGTGGTGGCCAGTACTACTCAGTTAGGACTGACCCAGTAGCTATAGCCACTGCACAACTGGGCCAGACTTTTCCCAAGAAGAGGCTGCCAGGAAAGGGAAGGAGGGATGGCTGAAGACAGGGACTCAGATGAAGGTAGGTTGGCTGGTAAGTGGAAAAGAGAAGAGGAAGCAGGAAAAAATGGAGAGGCTCTGGTCTGGAGGCTGTCAGGAAAGGGAGGAGAAAATAGTAGGTGGATACATTGGGGAATGAGATACCCCCCTGAAGTCCTCGTGGGTCTCTTTCTTGTATTTATCTATCCAAATTGCCTGGTGATGCCATAGAGGTCCTGAACAATTGCCTGGCTGTTAAAATAGACAAGGCAGAGCCAATGTTGGTTGGGAAGACTGAGGTCTTGAAGGACACTGCACTTCCCAGATCTGATGGTGTTAGGCTGATCCTTACTGAATTAAGTAAGGGCCTAGGGAATATACTGGAGCCAGCATTATTGCTGTTAGGGTTGATAGATCCCCTGGGGAAGGTGGGGATCCCCCCACTCCCAGGCCACACCTCTCCACTGCCCAATCAGCTGGCCAGTGGGGGGGGGGGAAACTCACCCAGAAAAACAGAAAGATCCAGTAGCCCTACCCATGTGACCCAGAAGTGGTGACACTCTTGTATTTGGGCAAAAACTCTATGGTAGAAGCCAAATTCACCATAAAGTTTTTGCCCAAATACCAGAGTGTCATCCTGACATCCCAAAAGTCACTTCTGGGTTTCATGGGCAGTGATGTAGACATGTCACTGTACAAAGGCTGGGCCTCCCTGCTGTTCTTGGTAAGTCTCCCTACCCCCCGCTGGTTGCCAGGACGGACCTGGCAAGCCTAACTGTTGTAGAAGCAATTTAATGCACTGCAAAATATGCTTTCATCCATCTTCATTTAGCTCAGAAGATGGCTCCCTACAATGGCTTAGCTGATGTGGCCACATGGATCCATGCCACATTAACCTCGAGGCTAAACTATTGTTATGCACTCTACATGACCCTGAAGTCTGACCTTGAAGTCAGCACAGAAACTCTAGCTGGTAAAGAGTGCCACAGCTTGGTTACATTATGTAGTCATTCCACTGGTTACTGATGTGTTACCAGATTCAATTCAAGGCCTGAAAGCTCTACATGGCCTTGGACCTGCTTATCTGCAGGACTGCTATGCGCCAATGAAATGGCTTTGCTCATCTCAGCAAATCTTTCTAAAGGTGCTGCCCTGCAAATGGTAAGACTGACAGCTGTCCATGTACTTGTATTATCTACTGTGGCTAGGGTTGCCAGGTCAGGGTTGGAAAATACCTGGAGATGTTGGGGGTTGTTATGTATTGACCATGCGGTCGCCATGTGCTCTCTTAATTGCGACCGCATGGCCAGAGCACATGGCCAGAGCATGGCCAGAGCACATGGCCAAGAAACTACCTGAGCTTCAGCCAGGTAGAACAAAGGCCAGGTGGATTCAAACCGGCCACCAATCCTGTACCTAGGTTTCTCCCAGGGAACCTATGAAATGTAAATAGACTTCTAATAGCCTATCAGGCCAGTTGGGTGAGGTCAGGGGATTGTCCCTGACCAGCATAAAAGGAGGGCTTCGAGCCCTGGGTTGTATGCTTCATCCGGACCAGCAATAAAGATCTAGCTGTTTTACTATTCCATGGACTCCCGACTCCAATACTTATCAGTGGCGACGAAGGTGGGATCCCGATGAGCAACTCTCCAGCAGACCACAGCAGCACAGCGAGCTCCATCCCGCCGGCCTCAGGCATCTCCGAGCTCCAGCGCTCCAACGCCTCGCCGCAAGCCGCTCTGAGCCCAATCCTCCGGCACTAGCCAGCGCCAAGCCTCAGCGCTCCCCGGCACCGCCGCAAGACAGAGGACATCGCTCAAACAGCCGCCGCCGCTCCTGCTCTGGTAAATATGGCAAACGCTCCGGGACCAATTACCCCTTTCGATACGTCTCGCCCCGAGACGTGGGAGTCCTGGCTCAAGACGTTGGGTTGCGCCTTTAAGGTCCGCGGAATCACAGATGCGGACCTGAAGAGTGCCTGGCTCTTGAGTTCCGGAGGGGTGGAGGTCATGCGGGTGGCCCAGAACCTACTAGCCCCGCAAGACCCCACCGAGGTGTCTTACGACATGCTCACCAAGACCCTCGGTGATTACTTCGCCCCGAAGCCATCAAAACTGGCCAGGCGCTGGGAGTTCATACAGCGCTAGCAGCAGCCGGGGGAGTCGGCCGCCACTTTCCTGGCTGAACTCCGTCGACTAGCCGTGGGCTGCGAATTCCGCCACATGGATGACCATGTGGAGACCGCCTTCATGGGAGGGGTCCAGGAAGCCAAGCTCCGCCGGCGCCTCATTGCAATGCCGGAGCCAACCTTGGAGAAGATGCTTGAAACTGCGGCAGCCTTCGAGACAATGCAAAAGGACAAGGCAGCCACCAAAGTCCACCAGGCAGCTCCTCCCGAACTTGACTCAAGCGAAGAAGAGGATGTCCACCGGATGCAACCACGCTCGAAGAAGGGTGAGCCCGGCGTCCCCAGGCCCAAGGGCCGGCGCCCAGCATCTGTCTCTGTTCCCTCTTCTGCTTCCCTCAACAGGCAGGCCCCAACGTGCGCCAGCTGCGGGGACCCCCACGACAGATGGACATGCCGCTTCTGTGATGCCATCTGCCGCACCTGCGGGAAAGCAGGACATCTCGCCCGGGCCTGCCGCCTGAGGAACAGCCACCGTGCCCCAGCAGCGAACTTCGAAGAAGTGGGTAGTGTCGTTCCCACGGCCACGGTAATGAACTTGCCTCAGCCCATCCCGGGCGCAATTTCCGTGTCTCTCCGAATAGAGGGAGTTCCTTGCTCCACGGAACTGGACTCAGGGTCAGCATATTCAATTGTGTCCGCAGCTACGTTCCGCCGCCTCTGCCCGAAGGGGGCACGCTGGCTGCAGCTGCCGGCTGGGTTGGTCCTCCGGGACTTCCAGAAAAACCCAGTGGCTATTAAGGGGCTAGCCAGGGTCCGGGTCCAGTTCCACACCTTTAATGGTCTGCTGGACCTTCTCGTGGTGGAGCGCAATCTAACCAGTCTCCTAGGTCGTGCCTGGTTCAAGCCGCTCGGAGTGCAGTGGACCGGAATACACCGCATGGGCTCTACTGACTTCTCATCCATCTGCGAGGAATTTCCCGCCGTTTTCAATGGCTCATTGGGCTGCTACAAAGGACCCCCGGTTTCCTTCGACCTGGACCCGGCAGTCCGGCCCATCCGCGTGGCCGTCCGCCGGCCACCACTCGCCTTCCAGCCCAAAGTGGAGGCGGAGTTGGAAAAGCTCGTGGCACAAGGGGTGCTCGAGCCGGTCTCCCACGCCAAGTGGGAGACTCCCATTGTGACCCCCCTCAAAGCTAATGGGGAAGTCCGCATCTGCGCGGATTACAAATGTACAATTAATAAGGCATTACAGGACCACGCGTACCCGGTACCGGTGGTCAGCCATGTTCTGGCCTCCCTTGCGGGCGCCAAAATATTTGGAAAATTAGACTTGGCCCAAGCCTATCAGTAGCTTCCCGTAGACGAAGCAACGGCTGAGGCACAAACGATTGTGACTCACAAGGGAGCGTTCAAGGTAAAATGCCTCCAATTTGGGGTTAGCGTAGCACCCGGAATCTTTCAAAATCTAATGGATTCTCTCCTAAAAGATGTTCCAGGAGTGAAGCCGTTCTTCGACGACGTCCTCATCGCCGCCCCGGACGCCGACACGTTCGCAGCTCGCCTCCGGATGGTGCTGCAAAGGTTCCAGGACGTGGGTCTCAAGGTTCAAAAAGACAAGTGCACCCTGGGAGTCTCCTCGGTGACCTTCTTGGGGTTCCAAGTCACCGCAGATGGCATTCACCCTACAAAGGAGAAGGTAGCGGCAATTACAGGTGCACCCCGCCCGTCCTCAAAGGCGGAACTCCAGGCATTCTTGGGACTTGTGAACTTCTACCACGCCTTCCTTCCGCACAAGGCGGCGGTCGCTGAACCCCTGCATCGTCTCCTGGACAAGGGAGCGGCTTGGGCCTGGGGTCCCAAGCATGATGCAGCCTTCCGGGCCGTCAAAGACTTATTAATTTCAAATGCGGTCTTAGCGCATTTCGATGAGAGGCTCCCTGTCATCCTGGCCTGCGATGCATTCCCCTACGGCGTTGGGGTGGTCTTGGGACACCGGCTACCCAACGGAAAGAAGGTACCGGTTGCCTACTACTCCAGGACCCTGTCGTCGGCAGAACGGAACTACGCCCAGATCGACAAGGAGGCCCTAGCAATCGTAGCCGGCATCAGGAAATTCCATGACTATCTCTACGGATGGTCGTTCACCGTGGCCACAGATCACAAGCTGCTGCTGGGTCTCCTTGCCCCCCACAGGCAGACCCCTCACATGCTGTCCCCGCGGGTCCTGCGGTGGTCAATTTTTTTGTCAGGCTACTCCTACGAATTGGTACATCGCCCGGGGAAGGCGATGGGTCATGCAGACACCCTCAGCCATCTTCCCCTCCCGTCCTGCAACCCTGATCCGGCTCCCGCTTTCCACGTCGCGCTCCTAGAGTATCTACCGGAGTGCCCCGTACAGGTATCGGATGTGGCCCGTCGCACGCGGCGGGACCGCATCCTTTCCCGTGTCTCAGACTGGGTGGGAAGGGGGTGGCCGGAAAAACCGGGACCAGATTTCGCCGCTTTCACGGCACGCAGGCACGAACTATCGGCCCACAAGGGATGCCTGCTATGGGGATCTCGAGTGGTGATCTCCGGGCCCCTGCGGCCCCGAGTGCTAGAGGCCCTCCATGAGGCTCACCCGGGAATTGTGCGCATGAAAGCTCTGGCCCGGAGTTACGTATGGTGGCCAGGCCTGGACAAAGACATTGAGGGGTGGGTCCAGAAGTGTACCAAATGCCAGGAGTCACGGCCAGATCCGCCACACGCTCCTGTCCGATCCTGGGAATCTACTAACAAGCCCTGGTCCCGCCTGCACCTAGACTTCGCGGGACCGGTCCAGGGCCGGTTGTTTCTTATCGTTGTTGACAGCTACAGCAAGTGGCTTGAGGTAGTGCCGGTAGCTTCGACCTCCACCAACGCTGCCTTAAGAAGTCTCTGGCCGATCTTCGCGACACACGGAATGCCAGAAACTCTCGTGACCGACAACGGGACCGCCTTCACCTCCAGCAAGTTTCAATGTTTTGTGGAAGCCTGTGGTCTGCGCCACATCCGCTCCGCTCCGTTCCACCCCGCAACCAACGGCCAGGCCGAGCGCATGGTGAGGACAACGAAGGACACGTTAAAGAAGATGGAGCATGGCGACTGGGAAGAGCAGCTGTACAAGTTCCTGTTCTGCCAACGGAACACACCCCACTCAGGGACCGGTCGCCGGCCAGCCGAACTTCTGATGGGAAGACGACTGGGAACCATCTTGGACCGCCTACATCCCGACCGAGCAATTGAGGGGAACCTGACAACGGAGGACCGGCCAGCTGCCTGAGGATTCGCTCCCGAAGACCCCGTATACGCAAAGAACTTCACGCGGGGTCCGACATGGCTCCCCGCGAGGATCGTCCGAGTCACAGGGCCTTATTCCTATGAGGTCCTTACGGAAGATGGCGTAGTCTGGAAACGGCACATTGACCAGATTCGACGCCATACCCAGAACCACGATGATACCCAGGCCCCCGAACTCCCTGCACCAACAGACCGTGACATCGACACGACTCCAGAAGCAGCGCCAGACCCTGATCCGGAGACTGCAGAGATGCCGCTCCTGCCCGCGGACAAAGCAGTCACACCATCCACACCTGAACAACCCCCGAGCAGACAGGCCCCGCCAGCAGAACAACTACCCACACCACAACCTGCCGACACAAGCAACACGCCCCGCCTTACAACCCCCCGGCGCTCTGGACGTGAGCGCAGACGCCCAGACTATCTCAAAGACTATGTGTGCAGAGGGGTTCTGGACTATGGGGGGAGGGGTGTTATGTATTGACCATGCGGTCGCCATGTGCTCTCTTAATTGCGACCGCATGGCCAGAGCACATGGCCAAGAAACTACCTGAGCTTCAGCCAGGTAGAACAAAGGCCAGGTGGATTCAAACCGGCCACCAATCCTGTACCTAGGTTTCTCCCAGGGAACCTATGAAATGTAAATAGACTTCTAATAGCCTATCAGGCCAGTTGGGTGAGGTCATAAAAGGAGGGCTTCGAGCCCTGGGTTGTATGCTTCATCCGGACCAGCAATAAAGATCTAGCTGTTTTACTATTCCATGGACTCCCGACTCCAATACTTATCAGGGGTGGATCTGGGAGAGGCTGGGGTTTGGGGGAGGGGAGGGGCCTCCGCATGGTACAATGCCATAAAGTTAACCAAAGCAGCCATTTTCTCCAGGAAAGCTGATCTCTATCAGCTGGAGATCAGTTATAAAAGCAGATCTCCAGGCCCCACCTGGAGGCTGGCAACCCTAACTGTGGCTCCCATCTTGTAGAATAGCTGGCCTGAGGAAGTTGGGAAGGCTTCCAAATTACTGTCATTCTGCTGGTTGTATAAAATAGAAATGTTCAGGAAGGCATTTTTATAAAGGGAGTAAGGCTGTGGTGTAATAAAGAAACTGAAATTGTTCAAGATTATCTATTACTCGACTCCATCATCAATGAAAAGGGAGACTGCAACCAAGAAATCAACAGGATTCTGAGACTGGGAAGGGCAGCCATGAATGAGCCAGGCCTTTTTCCTGGGGGAATGACTCAGCACGCAGTTCCGGAACCTCTTTGACATAATTACTTTTAACTTGTTTAAAACTTCATGAGTTTGCAGTATACAGATTGAAAACTTCATTTCCCTCTTGAGAGATCCAGCACCTCTTTTTCCAGAAAAAAAACCCTGGAAGGAGATACAGAAGATTCTTACATGTAGGGATGTGGTGTGGGTGACAAAGATCAAGTTAATTCATGGTGTTCTCTGTTACTGTGTATGGGTGTGAAAGCTGGACAATGAAGAAAGCTGACAGGAAGAAAGTAGATTCCTTTGAAATGTGGTGTTGTGTTAGCCTGATTGCCCTGATTTCTTAATAATATCAGGGAATTTGAACTTATTATAAGTTGGCAATAGGTAAAAGGGAGCAACCACCAATATATACAGGGGTCCCACTTCTTCCAGAAGAACCAGAAATAGACAAGGAGGCTGGCTTCAGTAATAAAATGATTTTCTTTTACTGAAGAATCTTTCTCAAGCAAACAATACAGCAATCACACACGCAGTTACACAGATACTAGGAAATTAGGTAGAGCAGAGACATTCACATTAGCAGAGTAAACATCGGTATCCACATCGAGGGTGATAATTACCTATTTGGCGAGATGATGCGTCCCAGTGGGAAAACTGAAGGAGACAAAAAGAGAATTAGGGATCGTGTCCTGGACTGGCAGAGACACATGGAAACTCTGGCTGTGCAACCAAGAGTCTTTTGGGACAGGGTAGAAAAGCAAGAGCTTGAACATATTGCTGGGTATCCTCTTTTATTAGGGGGCTCTGGGGGAGGGCTTAACTGGACACCTCTCTTGGTGGCCTGCTCCAAAAAGTCATGTCCACAATGGAGAGGGGGCTTAAGGAGTTGGGCAGTATTAAACTCTACTGAACAGTGACAGAGACACCTTGAGGGTTGGTATGACTCATCGGCTAGCTCTTTCGTGTTGTTGATTTGTCCTTTTTGTCTCAGGGCTGCAGAACTGGTTTCTTGGCTGGCCAAGTCCACTGTCAACAGAAGGCAGAAAAGAGTCTTTTGTGCCTTCGCTGCAGAGAAGGTTGGGGAGGGGGTTGCCTGCATGATGAAGAAGGGCTTCTCTAATGACATCTGGAAGCATATGTTTAAAGCACAATGGCGAGTGGCTGTTTCTGTGTGGGTTTCTGTGTTAAGGGATGTCTCTGGGAGCTGGTGACCTTGGGAACCACTGGCACATCATCTCAGGCTTCAGCTGGTGTGTGTGTACAGCTGGCATTGTGATCTCAGTCCCTCTTACACTTTTATCAACACAGTTCATTATTAACACTTATAGACTTTGTGTCTATAAAAGCAGACAAGCACCTTGCAGGGCAACAATCGAAGGAGAGTTTTATGTGGACTGCCAAAAAAAAACAAATAGGTGGGTTCTTGACCAAATCAAGACTGAACTCTCCCTGGAAGCCAAAATGACTGAACTGAGGTTATCATACTTTGGTCATATTATGTGAAGACAAGAGTCACTAGAAAAGACAATTACACTAGGAAAAGTTGAAAGCAGCAGGAAAAGAGAAAGAGCCAACATGAAATGGACTGATTCAGTGAAGGAAACCATGGTCCTTAGTTGGCAAGACCTGAGTAAGGCTTTTAACAATAGGATGTTTTGGAGTTCATTAAGTCCCTATAATTTGGAAATGACCTGAAAGCACTTCACACACACACACACACACACACACACACACACACACACAGAAAGAGAGAGAGAGAGAGAGAGCTGTGATGTAATGGAATGGCTGAGGGGATTTTTTTTAAAAAAAAATAAAGGGCACTGGATTGCTCTGACCTGTATAGTCCAGAAAAGCCTGATTTTGTCAGATCTTGAAAGCTGAGCATGGTCGACTGTGGTTGGTACTTGAATGGGAGACTCCCTTGTAATATCAAGACAGGAGGACAGGGGCAGGCTTTATTCAGCCACTTCTCTGAATATCCTCCAGGCCCCCGGTAGGGGTCAGTCACCAGAGGTTGACATGACTTCCAGGTGCAAACATACACACAAAATACAAAACTACCTTTAAAAAAAGGCATAGAATTGTAGTCTATTCTACTATTTATTGTATTATTGTCTTGCTGTTACAGCATTGTCTTATACTTATGTAATTCCATTTTCTGCATTTTTGGCAACCCTAGCTATAAATACAGTAAATAATATAGAAGTTCCCTGCTTTGCCTATCTCATTATTAACATTACCTTTAATTATTAGCTCAGTTGTGCTGCCTCCTTCTTCCAAGGAGATCAAAGTGTAGATGGAGTCTTTCCATCTACTGGCCAAGCTCTCAGATCACTTCCCTGGGTCTCTTTTGCTAGTCAAGCATCATGGGTCTGCCAAGATCCAAGCACTTCCAACAGCAAACTAATGCAAACTATTGTAAAAGACTAAATCATATTTGTATAGCATGCATCCTGGAAAATATCCGTTTGCTACATATGTATTATGTCAGAAAGCAGCATCTTATTGCAATCAAAGGATGCCCCCAAATCACATGTGCTGGCTTACTGATTGTCAGATCAGCCAAATTCCCTTTTGAACTATTACTAATAGTGTCTCTGATAACAATGCATTCTTGATCAGCCTCCAGCCACATGGCTTGTGTCTCTGTTTAGACGGCATAACATGCATCTCAGCTACAACCCCGACTCTCGACTCTAAAGAAGATATCAAAGGGAAACTTCACAGGCCTTAATATCTGAAGCAGAGCCAGGGAGAGATAATTCATATTATTCATGAACTCCCAGAGCACGTTTGGAAGAAGATTGGGGTGTAGATCAGAAGGAAAGTACCTTCTGTCGCTTGCCGGATAACTCTACTAAGGAGACAGTAGAGAGTGTGCCAAGTTAACCTGAATAGTCCTCATGCTTGGGGAAATTATCTGAAATCAACTGATGTCCTGCTCTTTTCATTCTGATCAGATTTGCTATTTGCTAAATATTCTAGTACAATTATAAAAAATGATGAGCATGTGGAGAAGGGACATTACAATCAGTTTGGCAGGGATGTGGATTGTATTCATTTTAAAGAGTATGGAAGAGAAAATATATACATACAGCTCCCAATCCAGTACAGTATAATAAAGAGCTAAACAACTTGAGCCTCTTTAGTCTTTTATATATGTCTGGGTACTTCAAGGCTAGACCTGCATAACCTGTGACCCTGAAAGCCCATTACAGTTCTCTAGCTAGGTACAATGGCCTTCCAGAATCTCAATAAATCTCCTGGTTTTTTTGTGTGTTTTTTTGCTGCGTGCCTGGAATTTCAAGAAACAGTGGATTGTCAAGAATCTTGATAGGCTAATAAAGATGGCTAAGAAGAGTTAATGCTCTTCGATATCCATTGAAGACAGCAAGATTAGAAGGGTGTAAACTCTGCTTGGATTGCAATGTCAGTTTGGTATGTCACATATTATTTCTTTGTGTGGCGGCAAAACTCTGCCCCAGCTGGGTGCCAGATAGGTTGGGAATGAACATTTGGGACCTGCTGAAATACCTAACTGTCTGGTCCCATTTGTAAGTTAGGGTGCTGACCCTCTCTTTCTCATTAGTTGGTTGACAGCTCAGAGAATACAAGGTGGGAATGTACTAATGTGGCTTCAGATTGCAAAAACCCTGACCCTTTATGTGTCAGAGGCCTTTGGGAAAATCAAAATCACCCTGAGCATGTTTCTCAAGTAAATGATGGAATTCTGCCAAAGGAGTGGAACCAATTGGTTTCTTCCCATCACTAGTTCAGACTTCTGTGGCTATGATGAGACAAACAGACTGTGAAGTAGAACAACTCCCCCCTTTCAATCACTGTGTAGAAGTGGTTGCTTGGATTGCATTGTGGACCCCTTCATAGGCCACACCCGAAACAACACCATCTTTGTTGCCCAAATGTTACACTGGATCCATTCTTGATGTGGAATGGAATTAAAGAAATTGACAGCTTGCTCAGTTAACTGAGATCTGTCATATGTGTTCCATTGCATTGTTCCTCAGTTTGAAATGTCTCAAGCTTTCAGAAGACAGCTTTCCAATTTGTGATTTTATGCTGCTGTCACATACCAGTGACAAGAAACCCCAAACTCTCACCCATTATGGCAATTAGAAGATAACCGTATGCCATGCTGTCATACTTTTTTGATCAGTAGATCATCAAATTACTATAATTTTTCGGGTTCAACCACAGTCGGACAATTTTTATTCTGAGGATAAAGAAGGTACTTAGGAGAGAAAGAAGATGTGAGACAAAAGGATATAGGGAATCAGCGGAAGCAGACTGTTACATAATGGAAATCCACAAAAATTACAAGAGAAATTAATTCCTTGGATACTTGGAGAATGAAGTTAAAAATGAAACATATAATGAGAGTCTGATCTTATGCTTTGTTCCACATATAGCAGCAGATGCTGTAATTGGACCCAGTGTTCCCAGCCCCCATTGCTGCTATTAGCAACAGTGGGTGAGTACAGATGGCTAGTGATCCAAACACCATCCTGGTGTAGGGATGCCTAAGAACCATACACCAAATATGCTCATCAGGCAAACATACAAACCTGAACAGAGCCTTGGATCTCTGCATCACACTGCCCTCCATCTGAAATGGCATTCCCAAACAGTTCTGCTGCTGCACAGGATTTTTTAACCTGTGGCACATTAGTAGCAGGTGTTGATGAAATGCACACCTGTAAAAGAGCAGGAAGAACCATGATATTTGCAATGGATATGGGCAGCAATGCTGTCAAAGGGAATGCTACGAGAAACAGACTGTGCATATGGAACTGGTGAATAAAATGTAGAGCAGATAGGAAGGACAGACAGACAGACTAGGGACATGCAAGTCCAATAATTCTCAGAAACAAAGAATATATATGATGGAAGACAGGGCCAAGGAGTGATTTTTGTTCTGTTAATAAGAGCCACTGTGGTGTAGCTGTTAGAGTTTTTTTGGTTTTTCTTTTTACTCTTTACTAGGACATCCAGCCCTTCTCTACCATGAACTTGAATGGTCTTGGTCCAATCTCTTTCTTTTAGATCAATCTGCTTCACAGCCTTCCGGCAAGGATAAACTAAAGGAGAGGAGAATGTCGCCCTGAATTCCTGGGCTCAAGAGCAGAATAGAAATGGGATAAGACAGGAACCCAAATGGAGAATAGAGTTACCAAGCTTCAGGTGGGGCCTTGAGATCTTCTGGAATTACAGCTAATCTCCAGCCAACATAGATCAGTTCCCCTGGAAAAATTTGTTGCTTTGGAGGGTGGACTCTATGGCATTATACCCTAATGAATTTCTTCCCCTTCCCTAAACTCCACCCTCTCCATGCTCCACCCTCAATATCTCCAGTTATTTTCCAGCCTTCAGTTGGCAACCCTAATGGGGCGAGGGCAATATTACTATGGTCTTTCTCATGTTGTTTCACATTACTATGATCCCATGTTGTTCTACATTACTGTTAGTTTGCAGTCACACATGCCAGTTGAAGCAGAGGGGAAGCGAGGCTATTTCTTCCAGAGGAATTTGACACTCAGTTGTGAGATCACACAGCTCTTTGTAGCTGCGGGCTCAACTCATCACTGTGTAATCAGATGCAACCATGGGTTATTTTTGGGGGGGTTGATATTCATTTCCTATGCACATAAACGAGGAATCGCACCTCCACACTTAAAGCTCTCTATGGAGTATGTGATTATGTGCATACTGTGAAGGGGGGGGGGGATGACACTGAGTTGGGATGGAATGATCAGACCATCCCAGAGGCATGAGAGTGTGCTTGCATGATCAGACAGGGGAAAGTCCATTTGTGCCCCACTGGAACCAGTTAGAGCTAGACTTTCCCCAGTGTCTTTTAGCTCTGCTTCTGTGGCGGAGCAGCACAGGTTGCCGACAACTGCGGGACATTTCCCCGATGCTGCTGTCTGATCATGCCCTTTAAATCCATCAGGCATTCACAGCTATGTGAGATCTAAAGGTCTGTGTGATTGCAACCTTAATGAACTGGAATGGAATTGTAGAAGAACAACAATAACAATCAGGCTATAGTCACCCCTGATCAGGTACAAAGTGTGAAAAAATTCTCTTCGCCAGTCCACAAAATGATAAAGTTTATTGTCATGTCATATAGTGGCATGCACTGTGTGGTGTGCTACAAAGCTAGTACAATCCAGGCAGGATGAGGCTGCCTAGCTCAGGCAACAGATTCTGAGTTTCAAGTAACTGCCCTTCAGAAATTCAGTAAATCTGTCAATGCCAATTGCCTAGTTCCATATTGATTTGTTATTACCATTTGGATTTTGTTCATCAGACACCAAATTACCTTGTCCCATTATTGATAGCTTTTGAGCAACACTGCAGGAAGCAACCTTGATGACATTTTACATATAGTTCTTTCAGAATGTTATGTCGCATTTTACCAATGCATGCTCATGCATCAATAAAATATTGCATTAAGAAAATCTTAAGATTTGCATTAAGAAAATAAGAAAAGAACATCAAGATTACCTTTTGGCAGCATTCCATCAGTGCATGTGTGTGCATCAGTAACATCAAGGACGAAATAGGCAGGCACATAGCTACAGTGGGGCATTTCGGGGGCCGCCCCCAACTTCCTGCCAAGCCCCCCCCCAACTTCCATTGAGGCCCCCCTGGTGCCCAGGTTGCCATGGCGGACCACATGATGATGTTGATGAACCATGGCATGAATGGACTGCAAGACTACTGGATGGGGATGAATGGGGGTGAATACCTGCCTGCTCCAAATGAATTTTTTTTACGTCAGTGCCCCTGAACTTATTTAAAGGCTCCCTAAACTACAAAATCCTGACTATGGACTTGAGAATAGTTCTAAAGTAACTGAAGGAATGAATTCCAACCCGCCAGTTTGGGAAAACTGAGAAAGTATCTTAATTCTATCAGAACCTAAGGAGAGTGGAAGGCAAAGAAGAGATAAATTCTAGAGCAATTAAGGAACAGAACATGGGAAATTCAATTGCCATGACTGATGCACATTGGTAACAATTATACTTAGGAGCTGAATTTCACTACAATCTTCAGCAGTGAGGTGGCAATCCCTCTTTTCCTCTGCACCCAGTTATTAAACAAGCACAACTCTTTTAACATTTTACAAGATTTCAGGACAAATGAATTTCCATTTTAAAACAATGTAGGAACACTAATTCAAGGTTATTTAAGAAAAGTACAGTACAGGGTTTGAAAGTGTCTAAAAAACAATAGGAGCTCATTCTCATATGTAAAGAAAATCATGCATCACTGGGGGGGGGGGGAGCCTGCGCTGAAGAGCACCATTTGGTAAGAACTCTGTGGGAAGCAAAGAGAGATAATACAGCTATTGTAGAGTAAGTCTGAATAGTGATTAATGAAGGTTGCCCACAAGACTCTTTCACTCTCACTCATCACATTTCTTGTTCCATTCTCTGAAGACAATAAAAGCATGCCAGGCAATGTCAAGTTACGTTCTTCCAGTTCTGTTAAAGAAATATAAATCAAATGTACATAAGAAGTTGTGTTTTTTTTTGAAGTTTTAGGCTGTGTGCAAGGTTATCTCTTCTGTTTCAACCCATCGGTTCAATTTCAGTGTTGCATATTCAGAATGGGGTTGCCAAATCCTTCCTGGCAACTGGGGGGAGGGGGGGAATGGGAGGGGATTTGCCAAGAGTGGTAGGGAGGCCCAGCAGATATTGCAGAAACATGTCTATATCACTTTCCAATGTTACCTGTAAATGAGTCATCACGGTGATGTCGGGGCAACACTCTAGTATTTGGTCAAAAACTCTGGTAAATTTGGCTTCTACCATAGAGTTTTTGCCCAAATAACAGAGTGTTGCCCTAACACCACCAAAATGATGAGGTCATTTCCGGGTCATGTCAGAAGTGACATAACTGCAATGTTGCCCAGGCCTCGCTCTTTTTCTGGGTAAGTCCACCTGCTAGCCAGCTAATTGATGGTGTGGCTGTGGGGCTTAGTGGCAGGGACCTCTGCCTCCACTGAGGAGTCTGGCAACCCTAATACATAAGGAGCATAAGAGGGAAGGTGGCATGGTATAGCCCAGTCTCATCAGATCTTGGAAGCTAAGCAGAGTTGGTAGGAAGAAGAAGAAGATGAAGAGTTGGTTTTTATACCCCGCTTTTCTCTACCTTAAGTAGTCTCAAAGTGGCTTGTAGTTGCCTTCCTTTCCTCTTCCCACAACTGGCACCTTGTGAGGTAGGTGAGGCTGAGAGGCTTCATCTGGAGAAGTGGGGAATCAAACCCAGTACTCCAGATTAGAGTCCCCTGCTCTTAAATTACTACACCCTACATGGGTGGAAAACTTTCTAGGAAGACTCTGCAGAGGAAGGCAATGACAAACCACTTCTGCTTCTCGCTTGCCTTGAAAGCCCCTTGCTAGGGTTGTCGTAAGTCAGTTTTGACTTAACAGCATGTACATACATATGGATGTACAAGCAAGGAACCCACAAGGACTTACGGAGGGCATCTCATTTCCCCTTCCCCCACTATTTCCTCTTTCCCTTTCCTGAAAGCCCTTATAGTATGTCCCCTTTTCCTGCTTCCTTCTCTCCTTCCTATCCCCCAGCCAGCCTACCTTTATCTGCACCTGTCTTCACCTTTCCCTCCAGTTGGATACAGTAACTTTAAATGAAAAATTAGTCTTGCCTCCTGTTGTAATAATATCCGATGATTGTCAGCATTTTCAAACTGCCTCCCAACATACTTAAAAAGCACCCTAAATCCTAAGTCTTCACGAATATGATTAGCCTGAGTCCAATGTTCCACCAAAGGAGCTTCTCGGACTTTGTTTCTAATTCGCTCCTACTGGGTCTTCCCACTGAAGAGGGTGCAGTGTTTTCTTTGTTCTTTCCCTTGTTGTATTCTCTGTATCATTTGGGGCAAAATTACATCAGGAAGGTGTGCCAACATCAACATGCATTGGTGGGCTGCTTCCATATAATGCTGATGCTGGGGCATTGGGTAGGGTGCAACTTATGTCCCAATGGACTCCAGTACCATTTCTATGCTCCCAGTTGGGTCTTTGTGGCAATTTCTTTTCTGTATTGAGAAAGCACAGCTACAGCACACCAGCACTGGTGAATTGCCAGCTTCCAACACTTAGAAATAAGTTGTGAATGTAATAAATGTTTAAGAATTTATGCGGGGGAGGGGAGAGAGAGAGAGGGAGAGAGAGAATGATATTCCTGAGAAGGTGTTAAGAGGGATTGAAAAAGAATGCTGTGAAATTTAAATAGAGCACAAGCTTCCAAACACGGATGTTCTGCAGCTCTGTTATTCCAGTGGAGCATATCTGAAAGTCAATTGTCTGTGCTCGATCAGTCTTCAGCTTTGCAAACAAGGGATACAAGGTACCAAGAACATCTCAAGTCTCATTAAAATCAAGGAATGACATCAATATTCTCTTATCTTGCCTACCACCTTTTGTTTTCAGTGAGTCATGCATAGGAGATAACTCCCTGAAGATCATCTTCTAGTTTGTTCAAAAATAAATATTCCTATTATTATTTTGAGGCATTTCCTATGCTTGTTTTTCAGAAGCCATAGGCATCAGTGCCTCATCAGGATTTTCATCCGTGCAGGACTTTTCAAAGTGCCATGATGTTATAGCAGCAACAGGAATGGTTCATGTCTATCTTTCCACTACTCCACATATAATCCAATTACACTAAATGGGGAAAAAAATCATGGCACACAGACAGAGAGACAAACAAAACCTTCTGGAGAACAATATATAGCATGACATGCTTCCTCACATCTTGGTAACTGCACACAACTTATAGTCTACAATTTATACAGCCTAAACTGTACTCCTTATCAGAGTGGCATTTTTTTTAAAAAAGTGCCAGTGTCTGAAATCTAAGTAGTTATGTCACATACACCATACCTAATAACATTGGTCTTCCACCTTGTGATGTAACAAGGACTGATTTACAACAAGGTAGTCTATCTCCTTTGCTAACTGGACTTCCATATCCAGAGGCTTCAAGAACCCAGGAATCTCTCAGATCATTATATTATTTTATTTACTTTATTTATAATCTGCCTTTCTGGCAAATTACAGTGCATAAGGCAATACAATCAACACTGAAATAGACAGGGAGGGTGACCCTAGCAGGAGAAGAAAATGTGGTTTAGACTCTATGATCTGTTTGTTTCCAACAATGAAATACACTTTCTCTGTCCTCTGGAGATTAGCTACAGGTTGTAGCCCTTAGAGTGAGAACTGACTCAGGTGAGTATACAAAAACCTATGAGCAGACCTTCCATGAATTTTAAAACTTTTATTCTAATTTATATCAAGCAGATAAGCCTCATGAACAACAGGAAAAAAAGGATATTTATTGAAAGAAATAGAAGCTGACCATGTCAGACCTTTAAACATAGTACTGTTTCTCAGTGTTGATGTAGTCAGTTTCTTTCATGTGTGGGGCCTGGAATAACTGCCTGCGCTGCCACAAAAGGGCCTAAATGCAATTCAGAATCCTACCATTTCATATGTTATGCTGAATAGAACAGTTTTACCCTGACCTGGATAGCCCAGGCTAGCCTGATCTTGTCAGATCTCAGAAACTAAGTAGGGTTGTCCTTGGTTAGTATTCAAATGAGAGTCCACCAAGGAATTCCAGGGTTGCTATGGAGTGGAAGGCAATGGCAAACCATCTCTGTTAGCTTCTTGCCTTGAAAACCCTATGGGTAATAACATTCTCACCTACGGTAGCCCTGCTAAGTATTTTACCATCAGAGCTTTTAAGGGAAAGGAAATATGTCTTTAAAAACCTGCTGGCTGCAGGGAGACAACTGCTGGCATAGGCATGGAAAACAACCATACTCTACCTGACATGGATGTAAAGCTTTGTAAGATATGGCATGTGGTCCTGATGGATAAATTACAGCCTATAGAAAGATCTGTGAAGGTAAAATAGACTCTCAGAAAAGGCTTGTTGAGACTTGTCTTCCATTCATCAAGTACTGGAATAGATACAGATCCAAAGAGCAGGCTAAGGAAGAAATCCAAAGATATGCCTAAGTAGGGTTTCTAGCAAATGTAGATATAGTGGTTTTCCCTATAAGCAGCAATTTTGATAGTAGTCTTTGCTTCTATTTGAGCGCAATTGAATTTTGAATTGTATTTGATCATATTTTTTTCTGCTTTGTAGGATTATTTTGTATATTAATGAGATGTAAATATGAATGTGTGATGCATTATGATATGCAATAAATGTGAATGTAATATGGATCTGTAATAAAAATATTTTTTTTAAAAAAAGAGAGATAAGAACTCTATGGGGTTGCCATAAGAGGGCTGTGACTTGATGGAACTTTAAATAAACACACACCCAGAAGCCCAATCTGCATTTGCTATGTAAAGCTGTTCCATGCTGCTGTGGTGCCGGCTTCCCATTTGGGTCAGTATAAAGCTCTCCTCCGTCTGCATCAGGACATAAGTTGTTTAGGGAGAGTGCGCAAGAGAGGGGGAGGAGCGGCCTCCTGGGGGCACCGGCAGGGCACTGCACTGTGCTGTGCTGAGGGGAAGAAACAGCACCTGTAACCCCCCATGCAGAAAGTAAAGGGGGGTGACCTGGCAGAGGGGGAGGCAGAGGGGGCAGGAAAGATGGAACGAGCTGGGTAAAAAACACAAAACACCCAGCGGTTGCCAGGCAGGGTGTGCTGGGGACTGCCCCAGGAAATAACAAATGCTTCAGGGGTGGGCATGCTTCCAAACACCCCCCCCCCATATGATCACAGAAAAATGGTCCCTGTCTGCTTTTAAACACAGACAACCGGATTTTCAGCTAACTTGTTTTTTTTTTGTGACAATTTGCATATCTCCTTAGAAAAGATGGGGGGGGGGGGAATTCGGCTCCAGTTGTCTGCTTTTTGCTCACAGCTGCTTGAGGGTGGGGAGGAGCATTTGTTGCACCTTGAAACCAAATCCAGATAAGGAGATGCCGCAGGGACCTCAAAGTTACCACTAAATGACAATAAAATGATGCAGACAGCCGATGCTGAGATGAAACAATAGGAGAGTGGATGCAACATGAGATGCAGACAGAAATTTGTGAGATGATGTGAGATCATTGGCACAATCGTGGGAAAGACCAATGCAGATTGGACCAGAGAGAGAGAGAGAGAGTTTTGCTTGAATTAAGTGGAAGGGAGCCACAGTGAACCAACTCCCATACACCTGCAACAATATTAGAACTGGCTTTGAGTTAGCACTAGTCCTGCTGAGCATTCATACTGAGAGAAATGTCTCTGTGCTGCCTTTAAAAAGTGTTTAGCATTGACAGAGGGCCCAATAAGAGATGACTGGCTGCTGTGATGGGACCAGGTTCCCACAGTACCCATTTTAGAAATCATACCCTCAGCAGTCTTTGCACTAAAAAGTAATCCAGGTGTTCCAAACATGACCCCAATGGCCATGGGAATTACTAATGTGAAATCAATTAGAATTAACAGAAAATTAACCTTCCTTCCATCTTAATAAAAGAGCTAGTTCATACTGTTATTGCCCTAAAGCTGTGATTAGGAGCAAGTTTTATATGAGGCTGGTTTTGATTAAATTGTCATCCTTAATGCATACACTTTAACATAATCTGCCCTAAGAGAAGAGAGATTCACGGTGGGAACAGCCAGGGCCATGCTACATTTAATTGGCACCTCTTCGTTAAGCAGAGTTAACTTCGCTTGGTCACAGTTACACCAGCTGGCATCATGTTTTATTTCTGCATTGCATCCCTTTCCCCCCACAGACATTCTGATGCAAAATAAAAGAAGAAGAAGAAAAACAAAAAAGGGGAGTGAGAAACATACAAAATGTTTATTCTCAGTGTACTGGCAATATGCTGTGAAACAAAAGCGAAATCGAGCATAAGACAGAGAAGGGATGAAACGCAATGTCCCAAAGTCTTTGAAGGACACTGATTTGTCACTCTGAGGTAAACTCTGCAGCACCACCAGCAGCTCCTCAAAAGCTCTAGATAAGCAGATGCTTCATGCATTTATCCTGCCAAGAAGGTACAAAGTTCCCTCTTCCACTTGTGTCTCCTGCTCAATGAAAGGCTTTTGGCTCTTCTGACACCATACTTGTCATGACCTTGGCACCCCTCCTCTCCCATTGAATGACTCAAAAGATTTATTGGCTCAACTTTTTGCTAGCTGGAGACACCTTGCTCCATGCTAATCTCACCAGCTATGCACTGCTACAGAGATTGGCTCCCCATTTTCTGGTTAGCATCCCTCCAGTTTCCAGCCCAACAGCTACTGAGTTCCACTTGATATATTCTGACAGAACCACTAGACCAGACCTTTGCAGAATGTTGATCATGTCCTGTGTGACAAATCCCTCCACCTTGATGTTCTGGAGATATAAGAGTAAAGACAAAATCTTTAAAATGAATTCTAATTCCCCGATATTACCATTTTGCTAGAAAAGGGCATTGCTGTGATGGAGTCCCTGAGGCAGAACCAGCTTAGGGGGTAGCAGATGCTGTTTTATTTCACCTTACCCTGAAATCTGATACTCTAGAGTGAAGTAGGATTTAATTGAACTGCGGCCATTAGAGAGAACAGCAATTTGTATACAGTGCCAGGATAAAAGGACAGTATCTCATAAATTGTACTTTGGCTACAAATCTATGCATAAACACATCCACCCACATCTTTCATAAATAAATCCTGGGGAATTAGCTGGATAAGGTTACACAAAGCTACCCTAAGAATTTTTTTTTTTTTTTTGATAACGCAGCTTCCAACTTGGTTCTGTAGCCTAAAGAAACCATTCAGGCACAGAGAAGCCTTACTCATTAATATCACCTAGGTTATTTAGAAAGAAATCCAAATGACTCTGAAATGCAACGGATACTATTCTTCAAATGCACCCAACTGGAAAAAATCCTAATATTCATGCTAATAGAATTCTGTTATTCAATTCAGTTTTTGAGACACTCTGTGGCTGAAGGGGGTGAAAAATATAACACTGATAATTCACATTGATAATACAGGAAGAACAAATGTGGACAGGCAATATCCCAAAATTAATCTCATTGTTGTTGTATTATTTCTTTTTGTAATAAGTCAAATTAGTGTATTATAATAGTGATCACCCCGTCTTCTGCTCAACGTATGACTTCATGCCCCGGTTCACCTCCCCTTTTGAAATAGCTTGTAAAAGAGCAAATGGAATGTTTGCTGATTTTAAATAGTTCTTAGAGGCAAAAATGTGATCAAAAATTCCATTTCACACAGAAAGCTGGAGGTTTACTTATAATTATTCAGGGAACTGACAATATGCATTTTCAACGGCATAAATGCTGTTACAGTTTAGAATGTAGTCAGAACCTTTAAAAGGCCTCCTTAGATATTTTATCATAAGGAAAAGCACAAATAAAAAAGCATTCACACATGTGCACAGGCATTGTAGAGCCCTAACACAGCGTGAAGAGCCATGTAGTATGAATGGGTGACAGAAAACTGGATCCAACCAGCTTTTCCACTGGTGAAAATGGGAGGAACGGCCACAAAGGCTATGCTGTGAATCATGGGACCTGCATGAACAATAGCAATGTGGGATGGGGACAGCAGTAAGGAAAGGGGTTAGGTGAGACTGAATTAAAATGCTGGCTCAATTCAACTTTATTCCTGGATACTTATATGCCCTCATGTAAAAATAAAACTCTGTAATACACACAAATTGTGCATCCAAGAAAAAGGGTCCTCTGAAATGCTAGCTTTGTTTGTGTAGGATCAAAACAAGAAAACCAAGGTTGTGAAAACGCTAATATATAATAAGAAGTTGCAATAAATACATGATACAAAATTCAGTTCATAGTGTAAAGTCTCCACAAAAAGTTTTCAAAGGTTTCCTTTTCCAAAGACATCTGACGAGGTTTTCCAGAAATACTTCACTCGTTTCATCCAACAAGGACTTCATCCCAATAGGAAAATCTTAGGCACAAAAATGCCAAATCAGTAGTATGCAGAAATAGGGGATCATAAAAACTACAAAATTCATACATACTTGATGGGTTGCCACAAACATACACAGGACACAATTACCATGATGCTATTTAATTCACCTTTAAATGATATAGAACTGAGGGTGAACAGTCCAGTAGCCAGATTTGCAGATGATACCGAATTATTCAGGGTGGTGAAAATCCCATCCCAAAGTTTCACTTGAGACCAATCTTTGTGTGTGAGTGTGTGAAGGCACACGCCGAGCCATTTGCAGGCCTTTTGTTCTGTAAACAGTCCTTGAGCAAGAAATCCCTTAGGGAAGAAGCCCCCCCCCCCCCCCCGACAATATCTTCATCTCCATTATTTGGGTTTAAAAGTTCTTTTTGTTGTTGCTATTTTCACAGCTTTAATTCTTTTTTCAAGAAAGATTGAAACTAATTAGTGCCTTGTTGTTAGTATGAATTGCCCATACCTGCTGACATGATTTGTCTGTTGATATACTTTCATTCATTCATGATGTACCATGTGTCTTACTGATGTATTCAGTTTCAGCACACAAGCATTATCAGTACATTAATGTCAGTTAGCACTGCCATAAGTCTTGTTGACCGTTTCATCAGTGTTGACTGTCCTCATCAATAAGGTTGCTGAATGTATCTTATGTATCAATGCCTACTGTTTTACCATCTATTCTGATGGCCAATTAACCTTGCTTTTCGTTATAGTCTTATTTCAACTCCTCTAGGTCCCGCCCGGGAGATTGCATCGGTGAACGGACTCCCATCTTTGGAATGAGAGTCTAGCTTGCCTGCTTCGCTTTGCACAAGCTTATTGCTCATTAGTTTTTCTTCCTCTCTTATCTCTAGCTTGCCTTTCCCTAGCTAATGGCCTTGAGCAGAAAAGCCTCCTGTTACGTGTTATAAGAATCACAGGTGTTATGTATTCCTTTGCTTAGTTTTCCTTGGAAACATTTACCCTAAAAATCTCAACAGTGTTTTTTCCTGAGAACCTAGTTTGCCACGCTTTCCTTGGGAACAGTGGTCCAGTATATTTGGGCGCCAATAATTCTTCCAATTGATAGGTGAATGGTAAGAGGGGCATATTTTATATCAAGTATAATTGTAGTTGTATTTCTATGCTTGGGCATTACTAACAGAAAAAGTGTTTGACCAACAAGATCTTTTCTGCAAATAAAGGACTTTCTGCTTAAGGAGACCTGTTGTGGACTATATCTATTGGCACAATCTCACAATTGCCTGCTCCTTCTGTCAACTTGGGTATCTGGGGGGGGGGGGGGGGCGGTGATTTCAAAAATGTTTTGACATTTCATTTAACAATTGCCTGTACTAACCATATTGTATGGAGCTCAACTGTATTTGTCTCACTGCCCACATCAATCACCTCTGTTTTCTTAGTTCTGTATTGCTTGCTCTTTTTGAATGCTTAGTGTGCTTGTAATTAGGGAAATTCTTCAATAAAAAAAACTATTTAATTTTACTCTTCAAATTTGGATTTTTCCTACTGTACCGGACCTAGGTATAGACTGGTGTACAGGTTCCTTGTACCCCTCTGGCCTTGCATGCTGCCTAGCTAACTTTCCCAAACAACAAGGCAGGCCTTTGGTGGTAACACACACACGCACACACACAAGACAGTGGCACAATCTGAAGTTTGCAAGCACCACCTAATTAGGCTAATTGTTGTTGTATTTTTATTGTTTTAACTGCAGATTTAATTTATTAATGTGATTTTGCTGTTGTACACTGCCCTGAACCCTGTCCTACAGGGGAAGGCAGTGTAGAATTTTATCTCTCTCTCTCCCCCATTCACTGAGTTTATAATCAGAATCTCTACTCCAAGTATTCCAGTTTCGCAAGTTATACAGGTTTATTAGGGGAAGGGAAGTGGCCTCTACTAATGTAGAATACTCATAATAGTCAACTGTAATTTTGTATTTACTTTTCTATCTTTTAAACACCAACTTCATTTCTCATTGGCTTTTGATAAGTAATATGAAAACAGCTACTTCTGTTACTGTCCTGCATTTTCTTGAGGTAGATTGCTTTAATTTATTGTCTCATTACATTCTGTTAGTCCCCCTTGCAGCAGAAAATAGGGTGTGAATGTTTCAAATAAATAAATGACTAGCTGACATATGCTGCAATTGTCTTGTTTCTGAACTAGCCAGCACTGTTACTCACACAATAACACATGAAACTGTGATGCTGCACTCTGCTGAGTCAGATTGTTGGTTTATTGAGGTCAGTATTGTTTACTCTGGCTGGCCAAGGCTCTCCAGATTTTCAGGCAGGTGTTTTTACATGACCTACCACCTGATCCTTTTAACTGGAAATGCCAGCGATTGAACCTGGGACCTTCTGCATAGAAAACAGATGCTCTACCACTGAGCCACAGCCAAGAAGATAATAGGATAGCAGTCAGCAGCTGAAAAATGGATTAGGTAAAAGCTGTCCTCAAGCATCACTATTTAGGGGAACAGTTAAGGAGACAGACAATGTCATGGAGAGGTATAGTCCACCCAGCAACTGAGCTATCCAAGATGAAGCACAGGCTAGTCTGAAGGAAGGCTTAATTAGCAAAAGCCAGGGTCCACCTGTTAAATTTTGTACTACTTGATGACCTTACCCTTGCTGTTGCCTCAATAGAGACCTTGACCCTGTTGAGATTCACAGCTCTGCTCCATTCCCCACAGTAGTATTGGTGACTGTATACCTTGGGGTAACCAATATGCAATTCTCCCTCTGGTCTAAATTTCTGTTCAGGCCTGGCACCTTTTTCTCTTCCAGGGGGTAATTTGGAGATTCTGGAGGCAGACAGATCTAGTTGTGAGTGAGTGGTTTTCTGTTTTTTTCCCTGCTCCCTGGAGAGAGTGCACTATTGTGTGGTAGGACTGGGGTTCTGGAAACTCTGCAAGATTCAGAGCCTTGTGTATGCTGTGGGCTGTGGGCTCTTCTGAAGAGGCTCCATCACACTTCAGTGGTGGCCAGGGTATGTCCTCACAATAGTCTTTTCACCAGGAAGAATTTCCTGTTGAACTCAGTGGAATTGCAGTGTTCAGCTCCCCTTTTATTATTTGTATGTTTATCTCCTGCCTCATCAGCAAAAAAAGCTCTTGAGACAACTTCTATGCAAAACTAAAAAAAAAAAAAACATTCTAGTGATCAGAGGCAGAATAAGACCAAAAAAGGGACCTCGTTCAAACACACACACACAAAAACATGGGTGCACACACACAGAGAGAAAAGTCAATGGAGCACACAAATGTTCATGTTGTCTTCTAATTTTTCTGTTGTACCTGAAATGACAAAAGAGGACACAGTCACACTGTGTAATATGCTTCCAGCATCTGAGGACTTAAGTGAATACACTGATTAATGTTGTTGCTTAAACAAAGGTTAATTTGTTGATAAAGACAAATTGGACTCTCCCTTTTCAAAAAAATTTGTGATGAGATCATGACACCTATTAATCCAAATCAAAGTTTTATAAATAGGGAAATAATAGAAGGGTAGCTAAGGATTCCTTGGATTTGCTCCTGATCAAGGGACAGCAAGAAGCAAATAGGAGCTAACCACCAGAGTGCTGAGATAGCTTAATGGACATACTGATAAATTGCAATATTTTTTTTCCCACAAGTGAGTATCAAATTGCTTTAATGGAAATTGTCAACCCCCATTATGTTTTGGATTTAAAAGATACTTTATCAGTGGATATTTGTAACATTAAAAAAACCATTCTGTCAATCAAGCAATATTCCCCCCTCCCAAAAATTATGTATGGATAGAAGTTGGTCAGTGATCTACTTTCCAACACTTTCTGATGATCTCCGTCCATAAGACCCTGTCTGCCATCTGTGGTTGTCTGGCAGCCCTCTGTTGACCCATTTAGGGTGGCCTATCTGGCATCAGTCAGAGCCTGGGCCTTTTTCGTTATGTCTCCAGCTCTGTGGAATAGGATCCCTGAAAGGTGAGGGGGTCACCCTCTTTGAAGATCTTCAGGATATATTGCAAGGCCAGCCTGTTTGCCCAGGCTTTTAAGAGAGTCTGAATGGCAGGCATCTTTCAAGGGAGGGGTAGAGATGTGGGATTTGCTATTTTATTTTTGGTTTTAACTGGGTACTTCTTTTAGCTCTTATTGTCACCCACAGTGAACCATGTAGAGAGGCAGGATAGATATAGATATAGATATAGATATAGATATAGATATAGATAGATACATAGCTATATAGATATATATAGATAAATACAGTCTAGATTATTTCCACAGGGAAATTTCTGTTTTCACATGGCTTTTTAAAACAATATCTTAATTTTACCATTTAAGTGGGTACAAAATAAAAAAAAAAGGACAAAGGGAAAGGTGAGAAGCGTAAAACATTTTTTTTTACACATGACTTTTTTTGTCTATAAGACTTAGCATATGTTGACCTGGCCATCTTGGGAATCCTCTTCATGTTTTCCCATGATCTTTCTATCCTGTGACAATTAAAATATTTGTATTATCCTCTTGGAAGCTTTCATTATCTGCTGGTTATCATCTTCCTAATGGTGAGCCGGGTCCTCAGTATCAAAAACTCCACACAATAGCACCCAGTATTGTCAGATATTTTCAAACATACCTGGGTGGGGGGAACAGCCCACAGGTTTGCAGACAAATCTAAACACTTTTGACAAGGCCAGGAGGTTAACTCCCCCCCCCCCACAAGTTGAAGAAAAATGATTTTTCATTGTCATCCTCAGGGCTGCCTAGCAACTCCCAAGATGTGTCAGCAGGGCTGAGGAACAACAGAGTGATGGGAGGCAGCAACCACTGCTGTCATGACCACCAGGAGGGAAAGAAGAAGCCAGCTGGGGGGAGGCAGCTGCTGAGTGCCAACAGTGTTTGGATTATGTGGTAGTGATGCTCATGGGCTCAGGGGACTTAGCATTTCATCATAGCACCAACAGCATGATGTCACTTTCAGCATGATCCTAGAGGTGATGTCATTGTGCCAGGGTGACTCTCTAGCATTCACCCAACATTCTGTGATCATGCTGGTAGTGGCATCATGGCATCAGTGCAATGCCAATGCCTCCTCCCCATTTCCCCTGGTATTCCCCACCCCTGTCCAGCTGAATGGTGGCATGCCAAGCCGGGCAGGGGGTGTTGTGGAGTGTAAGGACTTTGGAGTGTAAGGGAATTGTGTGGAGTGTAAGGGAATAAAGTCATAAATGAAGATAGTGAAACTACTGTAGATCTACTAATGAGTATGACTCTACATATGGATTGTTGACATCTGATTTAGTGTAATCCTAGGTAGTTTAATCCTGCTGGTCTGGCTTATATCCTGTACACCAGTTGTGAACAGGAAACCAATTTTGACAGACTGTTGTCACTCTGCTCATAGCTGTTCAGCAAGTTATTTCACCATAGTCCTCCCTAACACTGTTGTGTCACAGCTGAATTGATTTCTGCTCCCAACCCTTACTGTACTCCTGCTTTGCTCAGCAGGCAGTTGCTTAAATAGGTTGCCTCTGCCCCACTGGAGGAATGTTTTTAGATTTTTTTTTAAAAAGCAATTGCTGATGCTCTAATGCAAACTGATTTTTTTAGCCATCAAAAAGGGGTACATTTCCACTTATAATTCTGCAACAAAAAGGATAGAGACATACTTAAAAAAAAATAAATCAAAACTGGGTATTCAGATAATTGGGTATATCATGGCAGCACATGATCTATCCTATTCTCTGGATTCATAGTTCTGATTTTTGTTCAGCCACTAGATGCATATCGTATGTCTCTGCAACAGAAAGGGCTCGAGACCAAGATGGGAATTCAAATAAGCTAGTCAATCATTTGAAGAAAGCTGACAGGAAGTAAGTTGATTCATTTGAAATTTAGTGTTGGAAGAGAGTTCTACGGATACCATGGATCACCAAAGAGACAAATAAATGGGTTCTAGATCAAATCAAGCTTGAAGAAGACAAAAGTCACTGGAAAAGGCAAAAATGCTTGGAAAAGTTGAAGGCAGCAAGAAAAGAGGAAGACCTATCATGAGATGGATCGGGGGCCACGGCCCTCAGTTTGCAAGACCTGAGCAAGGCTGTTCAGGATAGGACTATTTGGAGGCCATTAATTCATAGGGCCACCTTAAATCTGAAGCGACTTGGCAACACTTAATATACACACTGCAGATTATGGCAACAAAATGTTAGAGCATTTGATCACAATAGCAACTGCTGATTTAAAAAGCACTCTGGGGCATCTATCGGCATTTAAATCAGTCACAATTGATGTAAATCAGTCATAAATAAACATAGGGTTTTTTTTTTTAATCCTATGTTAATTTAAATAGTCTTTAGTGAGATTAATGCCTGCCTGTCTGACTGACAATGTTTTGTCACATGCACACATATGGGGGAGGGGGGAGATGCAAACCTGTTTGTCAAATGTTAATTCAGTGTGAACCAAACAGCCCTGGTGACCAGCTCACCACTGATCATCACAGCCCAGTAAGGTAAATTCAACAGTTTAACATGTTCAACATGATCTTTGCTGTACCCCTAATCCTATTTAGTTGCTCCATCCCAAACCCATTGAAATCAACGGACTTAGACTGAAGGAACTTTGCATCAGATTGTGCTACGTTTGGCTGCCTGACTGTGACTTTTACCATTTGCATAAATGTCTACTAACACTACTGAACAATGAATGATGGACAGAGAGGACTTATGTAATACTACAGCAGCCACTTCTGTGAGCAGCAGGGGCTAGGAAGCAGAAACGGCAATGGGAAAAGACGTCTGATCTTCCAAAGGAGGTTGTGATCCATGGTGCAATTCAAACAGGAGTACTTAGATTTAAACTGATTTAATTCTCCTAGTTTCCCTTCAGACTAACATAATTTCAACCCAAACAGGTCTAGCTCAGTGAGTCTGAGAGTCAGGTTTCCAGCAGGCTCCAGTACAATGAAATGTCTGGGCGATCAGTCATCCTGATATTTTCAAAAGAGCATGTGGGAAATTAGCTGTGAAATGCAAGCTATCTTCAGCATGAGAGATATAACTGAAGACCTGCTTGTTGTTCTCAGGCTAGAGCAGTTCTGAGCTAGGGAACAAAGAAAAGATATATTTGGGTGAAGGATGCTATTTTGAATCAAATTTTTGCTTCTTTTTAGAAATGGGTGCAGAGAGGACAGTTTAAAAGGCACAGTGAAAATGTTGAGGTTTACAGAAGGTGCATTCCTCAACCAGAGTAGGCAGTGAGGGCATTTCCACCTACCCTCTTTAGGAATGAAGCACAAGGGTCTAAATCAGGTGTGGCCAAACTTTCCTAACGTAAGAGACACACAGAATAAACATCAGATGTTTGAGAACCACAAGACATGAACAAATATTGTGCACACAATTTTATTGAAAAATATGCAAATTTGCTTTTTATTAACATTAAATGAGACTGCCAAAATAAAGACAAAAGGGGGGGAAACTGATATTGATAATGATATTTATTGGTCCAATGATGTTTATTTGTTTGCTAATTATATTTATGTGTCTAAGAGAGAGAGAGTGGAAAGAACAGATGAAAGAGGTGGAGAGAAAAAGAGAAAGAGAGAGAGAAACAAAGAAAGCAAATAGATGGGGGAGGGATGAAGGAAGCAAAACAGAAAGAGAGAGAGAGAGCAAATAGATGGAGAGTCTCCTGGGAGCAGCACAATATGTGTGAAAGAGCCGCATGTGGCTCCCGAGCCACAGTTTGGCCACCCTGGTCTAAATGGATGGAGGAAACATTGAAGCATGGATTCTTTCTGTGGCTGCCATCAGCAGCCATTTGCTGCAGCATTCGTCCGTTCATCCTTCCCTTACACTGGTATGTAGACAAGCAGGTTACAGAGGAGCCACACAACCGGGGGGGGGGGGGGACTAACACCAGACTTGCATTTGTTGTTGGTACCTATTCCTGTCTGCTTCTCATTACTGAAACTGAGAGATGATAGTTTAAGCAGCCCTAGTCACTTAATTGGTTAGGTACAAACTAGGGGAGTGTGTTCGGTATAACCCTTAAATAAAACTAAAGAGGTCTCTTTAAATGCCTTCTTCAAGCTGGCCCCCAACTCCGCAGTGGTGCAACTCACCAAGTGAACTCAGGCATTTAAAGGGTCTTCCTTCCCTCCTTTCTCCTGGCTGCAGCTCCCAGAGGCCAGCAGAATGGAAAGGGGGGAGAAGATCTGAGATCTCCCCTCACTCACGTGTGGTGTGACTTGCAATCACCAAAGTCATTTAAAAGGAATTTTCCCTTTAAATGGCTTCTGCAAGCCATGCTGTGCACTAGTGAACCCAGAAGCTGTACAAGTTCACCCACCTCCTTCTCCATTATACGAATAGGGTATAATGGAGCTGAATAAATTTGGTAATCCCAATTATTTCCCAAATCTCAATATCGGTATGATTCTGGAATATCAGGAAATGCCAACATTTTCCAGGTTCAATGTACCTGAACCTGAAAAATGCCAATTTTTTTGTGCACATCTCTAGTAGAAACTAGAGTGGCCAATGACAGTAGTGTGTTGCCTAAATGCTGGCTAAAGGGACTTGGCAAAGGTGGGGCTTGGCATCACTTGAGCCTTAATGCTGAGTGGCATAAAGAAATGGAGATAAGCTCAGGCACATCTTGGCACATGTTTGTGTACAGGTAAAGAGAAGTTAAGCATAATAATAGGTCTTGGGTTGGAACCAGGGAGTAAATGCCTCTTAGCTGGTAGCCATGGACTGCCCATTGAATTATTGCTTTTTAAAAAAAATAATAAACAATGATAAACATTAGGAAATGCTAGCAACTAGTTATGGAAAAGGCATTCTCATGATACACACTTGATGGCTGCCTCAGTAATGCAATGCATATCCCAGTACATGCCCCACATGTCCTAATCGACAGTCTGGGAACAAACATACACAAATTATTTGTGAACCAATTTAACTAAAAGTAAGAATTTTGCAGTGTTTGAGGAAGGTTTGCCTATCTCTAGTTGAGTGATATTTGTATTATCCCAATCCCAGAAGTTCCTTCATTTTTTTATGTCATTCAGAGAATGTTTGAAGACTACTACCCATTTCTGTTCTCAGTTAGCTTCCGCACAAACTATGCACTTCCCAAGAGTCCACACATTGTCTATGATGTTACTAACCATGTCACAGTAGCCATTCATGTGGGTGAAAGATTCTTGGATATCCTCACACTGCTGAGGGAGCAACCATAGCAGCTGCTCATGGCTATCAGAAAAATATCTAAATTGGGACATGTGTCCATGAATATGGAGCCAACTGGATGTCTCTTTCCCATCAGTCTGGTTTCTCAGTGTAAGGAAGGATGGTGATTGGATGGGAGTGATCATATGGCTGTGATCTTCACACTCATAAGCAAACAGAGGCTAAATGGTACAGAAGCACAACAAAGTGTCCTTGTCTTTTGCCCTGAGCTGGATGGCCAAGTCATTCTGACACTGTCAGATCTCAGAAACTAAGCAGGGTCAGACCTGGTTGGTATTTGGATGGGAGACCACCAAGGAAGGTCAGGGTTGCTACACAGAGGCAGGCAACAGCAAACCAAACCATCTCTGTGTGTATCTTGCAGTGAAAGCCCAATGGAGTCACTGGAAGTCGGCTCCAACTTAAATATAGCAACTGAAAATCTTTACTTCTGTTGCTGTTGAACTGATAAATGCTGCTTGTGCCTTTAAAGCCCTCATTTCATACTGGAGAGGGAAAGGTGATGCTGATACTGACTGATATAAGATGCATATTATGTCTCCTGTCAAAAAGTTTTAAGCGTCTTCACTTTGGTGAGAAGCTGAAGAAAGAAAGGCTTAATGCAATCAAGATGAACAAGCACATTCTTAATAGCCTGTAAGGTATTCAGTGCTTTCCCTGAGATAATCCCATCATTATCACTGTCAGTTTATTAGTCCAGGCAGTATGCTAACTGCCTTCTTCATGGTCATTGCTGACAAATATGAGATGTGATGCTTTGGGATAAAGGCTGGAGTTCTTACTACACCCCAAGAAAGAAGAGTACACTAGTCAATAAAGGATGACAACAGAGATACCATAAAAGTTTTGATCAAAGATGACCTTTTATTCTTACTCCTCAAACGCATGGACAAATTCATCTTACCACATCCCAAGGGCGTTGGCTAAACTCCCCAGCTAATGTCCGTGCAATTGTAAATGACTTTACCCATTAGATGTGGCGATTACACAGGAACAAGTGAGATCAGATAAAAATGTTACTCCAGACAAAGACATCTGATGCTGTCTGATCACTTAATGGGTAAGTGGAATAGAAGCAGGAGAGACAGCCATATCGTCAATAAGAGAGAGCAGTTTTATTTTTTTAAGATTGTAGTTGGAGTTTTAGCTATCTGTGTGCAGCTGAATGGGGGGGAAATCAGTCTCCGAGTATTCCCTGAGGAAGGAGATTTTATCAGAAGCTTGTTATCTCAGTCATAACTTTCTCTCTTTCAGCAATTCAAGGATCTCAGTATCTGAAAACCTTCAAGAAGTCATCTCTTAATGAGAGTATATCCCTCTGAAATCCATATCACAAACTTATTCAATTAAGAGGAGTCCACAGAGACAAGTGATGTCCTCAATTTATATGCACAATAAAGTTAAGCAACAGGCAATACCAAAGCTCAGTGTTCAAGATGACTGGCTTCAAATATAACATCATACAGGATTTTTCATTTCTCTCTTTCCTTATATAAACATGGATCGGGGGAACTCTGCATTTGTCATAAATGTACATATCGAGTGTAATCATGATGCTGTAATATTCAAAGGAAATATTCTAACCTTCTTGATAGTGGTCCGTATTGGAAACACAAAATATTATTCTGAAATTGCACATCAACCTTTACTCCTCTAATGTACCCATTTTCAAGGCAGAGATCACAGTATTGCATTTTTTATTTGACCTGATACAGGTTTTGGTTCCAGATGAGTAACTGTGTTAGCCTGTAGCAGCAATACAAGGCAGGAGGCAAACCAAATTTATTCCAGCATGAGCATTCATGGGTCAGAACTCATTTCATTAGATGCATGAAATGTACAAACATAAGGCCAATGAATTTACATTAAAGGCTGCAAACAACAGAAATGTGGGGCGGGGCAAAGAAAAACGTTGCAAAGGTAGTCCAGTTTAAAACAAGATTCAACTGAAGGAGAAATCAATCCAGTCAGAGTGGGTGGGAACCAGGGCTTTTTTTTTTTTTTGTAGAAAAAGCCCAGCAGGAACTTATTAGCATAATAGGCTACACTCAACAGCAAAAACTTATTAGCATATTAGGCCACACCCCTGACAGCACAGCTCCCTCCCAGGATCGGTTTCCTCAGGTGCCCCACAGCTTGTGGGGTGCATGGGGAACCCAAGGGAAGGAAGGCGGTTTCTGGATCAGCTTCCCCAGATGCCCCATAGCTGCAGGGCACCTGGGGCACCTGGGGAATCTCTCTGGATCGGTTTGGCTTCCCCAGGTGCCCTGAGGCTTGCAATGTGCCTCGGGAACCCAAGGGGGGGGGAGGCTGTAGGCGTGGCCAACTCAGAAGCCAGCCAGAACTCCATTCCTGTGCGTTCCTGCCCAAAAATAGCCCTGGTGGGAACCACTCCAGAGGACACCTGTGTCGGGGTACGCACACAACATAAATATCATCAGGCATGGGTCCAAGGGGATCTTTTCGCCCGGGGACTCATAAAGGAAGGCTTAGTACACCTCCAAACATAGTGAACCAGGGGATGCCTTTATTGCCCTAACCGAGGAGTCCCCAGTCTATCTGACTCTACAGTCGCATTTGCAATTCTGATACAGTGTTGTTGAGGGAGCCACAAAATGGCTGCTGCAGGAGGCTCAGCCAGCCACCAACTGGATGCCGCAGTTTGCCTTTGGTCACACAGTGATCTTTGTGTTGTAGGGGCAGCTGTTGCCAAAGTAATGTTTTAAAATCTGTACCACCAATCAAATCTCCAACTACCAATCAGAAGCCTTGCTTGCTGGGCAAAAGCCCCATATGGCCTTACTCACTTTCTAAAAACATCTGACACACACCATGGAAGGGGTTGGCAGATGATGTGGTGCCCACAGGGGCTATGTTGGGAACTGCTGTCCCAGCCAAAGATACAGAGTAGCAAAGAAAGAGAAACAGTAACTTTGAAGTCAAGACCAGTTCTAATGAAATAAAATGTGGATGTCAGTTTTAGGCACCTAAAAATTTTAACAGTAAGAATTTACTTGTGGCAATCTAATGAATGGCATTCAGTTACAAATGACATTCAGTTAGAAATCTTTAGTATCCAGTTCTTATTAAAAAGTAAAGGTAAAGGTTTAAGCCAGTTGAATCTAACTCTAGGGAACAGTGTTCATCTCTGTTTCCAAGCCGAAGAGTCAGTGTTGTCCAAAGACTTCTCCGTGGTTATGTGGCTGGCATGATTAAACGCCGAGGTGCACAGAAGGCAGTTACCTTCCCACCAAAGCAGTACCTATTTATCTACTTGCAATTTCTTGCTTTCGAACTGCTAGGTTGGCAGGAGCTGGGGCCAGAGACAGGAGCTCACTCTGTCACAAGGCACTCAGGTCTCAAACTGCCGAACTACTGACCTTTCGGTCTGCAACTCAGCGTCTTAACCTCTGACCCACTGCCAGTTCTTATTAAGTTACCACAAAATGGTGTTCTTTCCACATGGTTACTCTAGGGAAATACCACCTGGTGTAGGAGAAGGTATGTGGAAGGATGAAAAGAGAGAAGGAGTCCCTAGACAGAAGGTGGGGGAAGCTATGAGGAGCCAGAGGATGATGAAACCAACTGATAGGCAGTTGGAAATGGAATTGGGGAGGTTTGAGCTATTAAGTGGGGAAGGGAGGAAGGACATGAAGATAAGTTTCAGGGGAAAGGAAAGAGTACTGAAGAGTAGTGGACTCAGGAGACCAGGAACGGTGAAATCATGAAGCCTTTATTGAGTGATTCAGCATGTGGTTGCTACACAGAGCATACTACATTACAAGTACAGTGCATCATACCCTGTCTGCCCTGAAGAGGAGATGTTGTCTTTTGCAAGTGGTAGAAAAAAATATGATGAGGAAAGCTGATTCAACATGCAGTTCCAGGTGAGCCCCTCTGATATCTTTCTCTCTGATTATTGCCAGGAGATGGCAACAAGTTGGGGGCAGGATCCTTCATTGGATTACCTGGATGGCTGACCAATTAGAGCTGGAAGGTGCCAGGGCCCCTTGTGGGATACCCAAAATGATTAGCATCCTACCTGAAGATAAGATTATCCTGGGTCTGGAGATGGGATTATCCTGCCTGATTTTCCATTGTGAAGGACATTTTTGAGTGGATTGAAATGCCTAGTTATTGGCGGAGGACAGACTGGCAGGATGAAGCGCAAGGGAAGTGGGGCAAAAAAACCTGGGCCAAGTTGTTGCGGGGCTTTCCGGTCGCACTTCGTGGACTCATATAGGACCATGGAATGGAGCATTCACACTGTAGGGTGGCCCCTGGTGGTGCCACTATGGTGGCACACAGCTTTGGTCCATTTTGCCAAACTGCATGTAGGCGCATGGGCACACGGGTGCAGCAGCCGGATCAGCGGGTTCATATTACCAGTGCGGCTTATTTGAGTCCACACTTCCAGCAAGCAGGATCAATGCATACCCAGATGGCTTGACACCAGTTTCACCAGGTATCTTTTTAATGTGGGATCAAAACACTTCAGGACGGGGTGAGTATGGCACGGGAACACGAGACAGCTGTGACTGTGTGAACCGGCCCACTTAATCCGCTTGAGAAATATGCCTATATCAGGCCAAACTGCCAGTTTGAGCTCAACCATTGTCTTGCGAACAATTATCATTAATCATGGCATGGGTGTGAGGTGCCTCAAGAAGTTATCATAATGTGGGAGGAGGATGTGCTACAAAAATCAGTAATGATAACCTAGGTTACTGCCTCCTACCTGTGATGGGAAAAATACTGTTTCAGATTTTTAAAATTTGAATTTGCTAATTTGATATTTTTGTGTGCCACTGATGTGTGCCCATAAATTAGCTAATCTTGAGATCAGTTCTTGAAATGACTTTGCAAATTGATGTCTCTGACAATATAACCAATGCTGGCCATTTAAAGAATGCATCCAACTATGCAGGTATAAAGAAAGAATGAAGTGCAAGCCATTCCATGCTTGACGGGTGGATCATTATAATGACCCAACCATGACACAAGAGCTGTGTGCTTCATCAAGAAGATTTAGCTTGCAGACTATTCAAGTGTACAAGTGGCCACACATTGCAACTTGTTACTTATTATCAAGGCATGACCTTGCCATGTAGTACAAGCAGCAATTGTGCAAGCACAAACTGATCAGTCTGCCTGGAGTCTGAGACCACTTTCAGCAGAAAATATCAAGGCAATCCAATCAGAAGCTCAGTTGGCATGTAAGGGAAGATTAAATTCAAGGGCCCTGCTTTGGGTGCCACTGCCAGCTGAGGTTAGACTAGGGTTTCCAGATCCACGCTGGGAAATACCTGGAGATTTTTTTGGGTGAACCCTGAGGAGGGTGGGGTTTGGGGAGGGGCAGGATTTCACAGAGTGTAGATGTGCAGTAAAGCAGAGCACAAGCTATTTAAAGGATAATGTTGGTTTATTAAGAAGAAGTCAAACTTTGTAAGAAAGAGGAGAGAGAAAAAAGAAGTCTGTCTAACTGGCTAGGAGAAAGCAATGAAGAGATCTTAGCAGGAAAAGCCCAATTGAGCCAATCAGGAGACAGGAAGAAGACTATTTGAAAATAATAGGAAGTCCCTAATCTCACTGTGCTAACTAGCTGTTCCCTCTGCTGCCCCCTGCAGGATGTTCTTGTCATTTGTTTTATTTATGCACTATAGAGCTTGCATATTCCAACAATATCTCTAAAAATTGCTACTGGCCTCCACTCATGTTCTTGGTGTTATGTCTGTTTATATGTTTTTATTGAACAATTGTACATATACTTTATTTTAAATGTTGTTAATGCTGAAATGCTTTAATATTTGATTACTGCCTTGGGGAGCCTATTTGGGTGGAAAGGTGACTTAGAAATGGTTTAAATAATATATAATAAATACATTTCAATGAAGACCTGGTGAATGTGCCAAAATGTTCAGTATCCCTGACTGCTGAATCCTGAGGGTTTTTTTTTTTTTAGTAGTAGTAGTATTTTAATTTTATCTGGTGTATTAGTCTAAATCAAATGTGTTTTAATAGTGATTTTTAGAAAGCATAATCAGCATTTTTAAAAGATAGTGTGAGAGGTTAATGCTTTAAATTAGTAAATGTTTATTCTAGAATTAAATCCCAGAGGTTTGTGTACAAGATTGCAGCAATAATTTATATTATTATTCCATAGTTATCTTTTGGTCTTGTTGTCTTATTCCTCTTTAATAGTTAAGAGCTTTTGCTGGTATTGATGTCTAACACAACCTAACTACCCTCCTCTGTGAGGTCATTGTACACTAAAATGAAAGTTACATATCAGTGATACCTATTCCCTATAGATTACATTTTAGCATTTAGCGGTGTATTTAAAGTGTACTTCACAGTCTCTTGAGATGAACGCTGCTAAATCAGCATAAGATACTGTTAAATATCTTGGCAGCCTCTTTTGTTTAGGTTAGCAGCTATTTAATGAGAGTTCACACTTTACAAGAAATTGCAAATGAAATAAATAATAAATAACGACGATGATAGTGGGTGATTACAGTAACCTGCATTCTGATCAAGAAATCAGTAACAGGCTGTTTTAAGGCTGGGGTATTGGCAGTTCCCATTCATCCCATGATGGTGCCTAGTTCTCTTTAGGAAGAACAGGTGTTGGCTGTGATGGCAATAGTGTTGCCAACCTCCAGGCAACTGATCTCCAGGCAACAGAGATCAGTTCACTTGGAGAAAGTTGTTGCTTTGGAAGGAAGACTCCATAGCATTATAGTCCTCTGAAGTCCCTCCCCTCCCAAACCCTGCCTTCCTCCAACTCCACCCTCAAAATCTCCAGGTATTTCCTATCCTGGAGCTGGCAACCCTAGGTGGCAACAAGATTGTCCTTAGGCAGAACTGGGTTTCCACATAAGACCTTTCCCCCTAAAAAGTAGTAGCGTTAGATTTGCAGTTCTGCTGCTGCCTTTTTTAGAGCATATGTTTGGAAAACCGCAGGTTTCTCCAGGCCTAGCCTGCCTTTCCTACTAGAGCACAAGCAATACCTTGAGTCTGCATTTAGAATGCTGTGTATAGTTCTAGCTGACATAGTTGGGGGGAAAGGCAGCACTGGAAAAAGAGGCTGATAAGGGCAACCAAAACAATCAAAGGGTTAGAGCAGCTTCTTTACAAGGAAAAGCTAAGGAGTTTTGGGCTTTTCAGTCTTGAGAAAAAAATGACTAAGGGGTTGTGAAGAAATGCAATTTTTTTTCCTTTGGAGGTTTGAAATCAGCAAAACCTTCACTCTGAGCCTCCCCCCCCCCAATAAAGAACAGGCAGGGAGGAGGAAATCAATTCAATAGCTTTCCAGGCTCACCTCAGCTATCTCTTAAGAAATAGAAATGTTAATAGGTATATCTAGAGACAATAGGAGGGTTCAGCCCCCCCTCCAAGGAGGGAATAGATTTCGAGGACTTTAGACTAGAATCTTGGGGGGGGGGGAGCTTCTCTAGGGCTGCCAGCCTCCAGGTGGGGCCTGGGGATCTCCCACTTTTACATCTGATCTCCAGCTGACAGAGGTCAGCTCCCCTGGAGAAAATGGCTGCTTTGAAGGGTAGACTCTATGGCATTGTACCATGCTGAAGCCCTTCCTCTCCCCAAACCCCACCCTCTCCTGGCTCCAACCCCAAAGTCTCCAGGTATTTTCCAGTCCAGACTTGGCAACCCTAAGCTTCTCTGACCTGGTCTGGCCTGGTCAGTGGGTGGGGAAAAGAGGTGATAAAACTCAGGGAAGTAGGGAGGAAGTTGTCTCTTGTGCTGAGTCAATCAGAGCAGACAGAACTCTTAACAGAGGTCTGAAGTAGGCAACCATTAACCATTTCCCTACAGGTTTCTCAGTCTTGTGATTCTTGATGTCAAATTTGTGTCTATTTGTCCTTTGGTGTAGGGTTTGACCTGTTTGATCTAGGAGAACACTTCAACTTTTCAGGACATTCAGTAGGTGACCTCAAAGTCGGGGGAGTGTTCTGAAAGTTGTAATAACTTGTAATTCAGCAATTTCCCTTTCCAGTCTGTTCTTGAACACTCAGAACAACCCCCCAGGACTTAACAAGGATATTGGTTTCTTATCTCACTACATATGTTAAACTCATTCAGTCCTGACATATGTATTCTCACAAGAAGGGCTACACATCCTCTTTATTTTAGTATATTTCTTATTTAAAATAGTATATTGAAATAGCAATTGTAATGCAATTAAATGGGAATGTATTTATCTGACAGAGGAGACATAACACCACTCAACACAACCATTCACCCCCCCCCCATTTGTTACCTCCATGCTTGAGAGAAGATGAATGTTGCATAGCAACAGGTTCTCAGTTATTTGATCTTTGTATTCCACAATTAAGAAGAATACGTTTACACATCAGTCTCCAAGTTTGATATGTTATTTGCATCTATGTGTTTTCCCATGGACTTGAATTCAAACAAATAATGACCATGTGGACTTAACTTGTTATCTCTGTTTGGTTTTTGCATCTATTAAGTTATGTTAAATAGTAACCACATAAAGCAAGCTTGTTATTCCTGATTCTGATAAATATCTCAATTATGTTGTATGCTAATTTACTGTTCAACCTCGGCCTATATGTATGGACTAATAAGTTCCATTTAACTGTATCTGAGGAAGAGCATGTGCATACGAAAGCTCATACCTTAAATAAAACTTAGTTAATCTTAAAGGTGCCACTGGACTCAAACTTCGTTCTATTACTTCAGACCAACATAGCTGCCCACCTGGATCTATCTTCATGGAAGACAAATTCAACAATGGATATTAGCCAGGACAGCTACATGGAATCTCCATGTTCAGAGGCAGTAACCCTCTGAATACTCACCAGTGATTGGGGAAAACAAGAGGATGAGGGTTTGGTCTCTTTGCTCTGCTTGTATGCATTCCATGGACAACTTATTGGCCACTGTGTGAAACAGGATGCTGGAATAGATGGGCCATTGGTCTGATCCAGCTGTTCTTATGTTCTTCGTGTACATATAAGCTACATCAAGGACAAAACTGTGATGTCATAGATAAATAGTCTTATTGTGTCTATTTTTTTAAAAAAAAACCTGTTTCAAATGTATTCTAGAATAAATGATATGTCTTGTATCTCTTTTTGGTCAGTGAAACCATCCCTTTAACTCACATCAATAAAACATGCATTCAAAGTGTCATAAAATCCCAGAATACATATGGTTTAATTTTTTTGTGTTTTGTTCCCAGTCCTTCTTTGTATTCAGGCTGCCTTCCTCTGAATTCTTCTATGTGACATCACAGCAACTAAAGCAGTGATAGCCAGCATGGTCATGACATCTCTTCCTGCTCATGATCACAATGACATCAGAACCTATGAGTAGCAAAGAAGTATAACAAGCAGCAAAGTTGAGTCCTGAAGAGCAGAATAGACAGGTGCTCCAAAAGTGGACAAACGATGTTGGCTTTTTCTTACAACCAGGCGTATGCATGTACATGCAGGATGTTCATATGTTCACTGTAATGTGTAAACAGGGTGTAATGTATTAGGGCTAGAACATTCCAGGACCCTCTATCAGGGACTGGCTCAGCTTAGAGCTCTAGAACAATAGCTCACCAGGACTCTAGAGGTGACTAATGAAGAATCAATGTTATGTAAATAGCGTATTGTTGGGAGTTGGGTGTGGTTGGGTGTGGTTTTGCATGCTATTTAAACAGGGCTGTTGCTCTGGGGTTTTGCCTTGTTCTTGCTGAATCACAAATAAAGCTGAGCTGATTGCTAGACTTGGGGTCTGCTCATCCATGGAACCCAGTATTTAACACAGGGCTTGTGTTCTATGCTTTGTACTAAACTTTCAGGTTAATTGAGAGTTCTGAGGACCTTGAGAAACTGCACAGTTTTGTGCTGCCACTGTTTGGTGACAGTTTAGTTGGTCCTAGTATTATTATTTGGTTTGGGAATGGTTCTGCTTTCAAACATAACACAATCTCATGTGCCATACAGGAAAAAAAAATCTGGAATGACATAACTATAATGTGATGTAAATGGGTTTGGAGACTAAGCCAACTAACCCCTCCCATGTTTAGCCCACTTGAAAGTAAGCCCTGTTCTGCTCAGCAGCACTTACCTCTGAGTAGACATGCAGAGGCTCAGGTTGCTCCAATAACTACCTTCCTAATATTTGCAATAAAAGGAGTCTGCGAAGCACAGATGAGTGATGCTTGTTCTGAATGATGTCTAGCAGGCAGAAAGAAAAGAATTGTAATAATCCAGTCAATTTGAGATCTTGCAATTGCCTTAAAGTTATTTTATAGATGCCTTTATAGTAATCACGGCTCACAGAGAGGGGGAGAGTTCTGCAGTAAGTAAGAGAGGCAGTATCCAAAGACTAGAATTATCACATTCCTGTATAAAGCTAGAAATGCTCATGTAAACATGATTTATAATGTGTGGCAGGCATCAGATCTATAGGCATATACCATGCCAAAATATTTGTGGACAAAAGCTCAGCAACGACTGCAATGGGGACAGCGGTCATTGTTTAACAGTCAAAAGAAGAAATAGGAAGCTGATGCACTTGAATTGTATTTAATTTAAGAGCGCTGTCTTGAGGGTTAGATTTAAATCTAGAACCACTTTAGCTGAAGGTCAAAGATAGAAGGAGCGTAACTCAGTAGTACAATATATAGAAGTTGGGCTGTGTATTTTAACATTTTTTTTAAAAAAATGTTTTGGGTCTGGATTATTGGTAGGACACCTGCTTTGTTGTCCCAAATTGTGTGTGTGTGTGTGTTTTACTAGTTCATGATTCTAATTCAGACTTTTTGTTCTTCTTGTTGTTTGGTACCCACTTCTGCCAGCAGTGGGGGCTGGAGATGGTGGGGAAGGACCGAAACTTGGCCCCAGTCACTAGGAGATCAATCCCAGGCAAGTTCAGGGCTAAACCAGTTCAGTCCTTAAATTTTAAAAAATTGTTTGTTTAGGATATTTTTATCCCACCTCTTTAGAGTCCTGCTCCAGGCAGCTTACTATTAAAAACACCACAATATAACAAGCTGTTATAATCAGGAGCCTGGGTAAAAAGATGTGTTTTGGCCTGGCACCTAAAAGAAAGTAAAGCAGGTGGCAGGTAAGCCTCAAGGGGGAGAATCTTCCAGAGGGGAGGTGCCGCCACAGAAAATGCCCCACCTTTAGTTGCCACCCACCTCACCTCTGAAGGCAGGGCTCTAGAGAGCAGGGCTTGAGAGGCAGATCTTAACGGGATAGTAGAGGAGGAGATGGTTCTTCATCAGTGTTCCTTCTAAGCTGAGTTAGTGTGAGCTAGCTCACAGTTTTTCAGCCTCCGGCTCACACATTTTCTCTTAGTTCAAGAAGGATGGCTCCAGAGCAAACTAATTTATGCAGTAGCCAAATCACTCACTCACAAATTTAATGCCAGCAGCTCACAAAGTAGAACTTTTGTTCACACGACTCCACAGCTTAGAGGTAGTTTTATTCTTCATGCAGGGATGGGAGAAAGTTGAATATCAGCTGTTGGCTCAGCTGTTTGGCAGGGCCTAGTTCCTTCAACTTTTAAATGCTTATTATTTTCTGTGAAAGTAGACCTGGCCTCAGCTTTACTTTCAGAGAAAATAATATTCCTTTACACATGAACACACATGAAGCTGTCTTACACTGAATAAGACCATTGGTCCATTAAGGTCAGTATTGTCTACTCAGACTGGCAGCAGCTCTCCATTGCCTCAGGCAGAAGTCTATCACATCACCTAATATCTAGTCCTTTTAATTGGAGATGCTGGGGATTGAACCTGGCATCTTCTGCATGCAAAGCAGAGGCTCTTCTTCTGAGCTTCCACACACTACCAACCAAATAGTCGTTTGCTGGGTGAGCTTCCTGTTTTCTGCCTCCTTATAGGAAACCCAAAACACTCCTGAATTTCTGGAAGAACAATTACCATTAGTCCTGGGATTTCAAGAGTATTCAGAATCACTTTGGGTTATACTCAAGCTAACCAAACCAAAAATGTTCAGGGGTGCATGTGTGTGTGTGTAGGTGTATATATATATATACACACGCACATGCATGCATGCTTGGGTACACCCAGGGGTCCGTTGGGGCCAGAGCGAGGTGGAGCAAAGCTCCGCCAGCTCAGGAGTGGCCACTAGGGCAGCCACGGGCTGAATCAGATTCTCTGATCTGATTCAGCCTGCCGCCTTATTGCTGCCGAAATTCAGTGGCAATTTTAAAAGTGACTGGAGGGGAGGGGGTTTGAGGGAGAGGCTCCAAACTTGCAGGGTAGCTGCTGGGACCTCTCCCCCAAATACCCACCAAGTTTCAAGAAGATTGGACCAGGGGGTCCAATTCTATGGGCCCCCAAACAGGTTGCCCCATTCCCTCCATTGTTCTCTATGGTAGAAAAAAAGGTAAATTTTTTTCCCACCATAGAGAACAATGGAGGGGATGGGACAACCTGTTTGGGGGCCCATAGAATTGGACCCCGTGGTCCAATCTTCTTGAAATTTGGTGGGTATTTCGAAGAGAGGCCCCAGCAGCTACCCTGCAAGTTTGGAGCCTCTCCCTCAAATCCCCTTTCCTTCAGCCTCTCATATACCCTATGAGTTTTTGCCATTGATTTCAATGGCCCATAGGGTATAATGGGGCTGAAACTGACATTCCCTTTCTGACATCCCTTCCAGTGATGTCAAGGGACATGGCAGATGCTAATGAGTTATGCTAATGAGCTCCTGCAGCTCTTTTTCTACGAAAGGACCCCAGGGTACACCTAAATGCACATTCCTAAGCAAAAGATCTCATATTCAATCCATGGCTTTTCCAGAAATAGGTAAAAGGAAAGACCTTGTTGTGCTTGGAAGCCCCTGCCAATCATAGCCAACAATGCAAGAAATCTTTTCATGTACTTCTTATATATAAAATACAACCATTGATTAGAATATACAATAAGCAAAAAAGGAAATACCTCCATATGCAGCACAGAATTAACCTATGAACTTCATTGTCAAATTATGCTGTAGAGACAGCTAGCAAAAGTATGTACTTCTTGAAAAGGATTAGTTACATTTATGGAGAACGGTTCTACCAATGCAATGCTCTGAGCCCATCCGGGGAGCGGTGTGTGTGTGTGTTAAGCCTTGCCTTCCACATCATCGGTTAGAGGAAAATGTTTTCCTTCCAAACCTGTTAATTATAATGATAGGGACAACAATATGTAGTAGGGATTATATACATTATATCTCTGATTGTGAACCAGAACCTTGACATGAGGATCCTTAAATCTACACATTGCATCCAGGCACAGAGTAGGGAATCAGGAAGAGACCTTGGTCAGCCTACATATTTCCCCTCGTGAGCCAACTTCTTCCCTAACCAATAATTTAGATTTTTTTTTTAAAAGATCTTATTGTGGTGGAAGATATGGCTGCCATTTGTCAGGAACACACCTTGTGAGAGGTGCAAAACGGGTGGCACAGCCTTCCTTCCACACTCTCATGGTTCTCTGCTGGGGCCAGGTGCTTTCACTAGCTATCTGGCGGAGATGCTGTCTGGCCATAAAATCTCCTAGTCACCAATAAAACCAGTGGGACAGCACGTATGGACAAACATGCACGCAATTACATGTTTATTGAAGTTTTCTTGTTAAGGAGCTCAGGGAAGCATACATATTTCTTTCCTCTTCATTTTATTCTCACAACAACCCTGCTAAGTTGATTAGTCTGAGAGTGACTGACACCAGGGTCACCTGGTATGTCAGCAGGGGCATTTGAACCCGGGTCATTACTCTGGCAACTCCTACACTATGCTGGCAGAATCAAAGCAGTGTCAGACTGAGGTCAAATGCCTCCTGGAAGAAGAGAGTTTGAACAAATATCTAGAAAGCCTGAGCAAAGGTGCATGATGGACCTCTCGGAGTAATGAATTCTACAGTCTGGGAGCTACAGCTGAAAATGCCTTTGTTAAAAGCAAAAGAAGCTTTCCAAAGATTTTCAGAATTGCATAGATCAGTCAAAATACTTTACAGGCTAAGCAATAATAGTTCATATTAGTTAGCGGCCATGTTTGGGCTCTTCAGTGATGATTCCTGTTAGAAGACTATCTGCCTCATTTTCCTTCCAGTGAATCCTTTGATAAATCTTTCCCCAATTATAAATAATATATACTCTCATTTTGGTGACATTCTTATGGGGTGAAAACATCTTTTTTTTAAAAAAAAAAACCAGGAACATTAAGAAAGGGAAAAAAACCTTGCAATATATTAAGTGGGCAATTATTTTCTTTGTTACAAATGCAGACAAATTCAAAAGTCAGATTTACACATTAAGGGTAGCAGGGGTGACTATTTTAATGGATCCTTTCTAGATAAAAATGTGCATTGCAAGAAGCCAATTTTGATTTAAAGTGATGTAAAATCCAATTACGGGCAGAACCAATTTTTGACAAGCCGCTTTAAGTGATTACTATGTCTTTGGGAGGGATGTACTGTATGTAGCCACAAAAATGATCCTGTGACCTTAACTTGTTGGAGCCAACATCATTAAAACAGAATGCTGAAAGCATTTATAGGAAATGTGGAGCCATATTAATGCAGGAGGCCATCGAGATGGCATTTGATGGATGCCAGACCTGCTGGTTCTTTGATACATGTTCACCGTTTAGGAGTTTGAAATACCAAACTGAAGTTGTTGGCTTTTTATTAAGACTGTTTGAGCAACATGTCTTATTGTAGTTGTATTAAATAGAAGCCCAAATGATGAATTCGCTGGTGAGGCTATGCTGTACAAGTGCTATCACTTGTTAACTTCACATTAGACAATGAATGTGTACTATGTTGTATATCTATACACTCACAGATTGAGCTTAAAGCAGTTTATGATAAACTGTCAAACTGCAGAAAATCTCAAGACAATGTTTGCTTGGATATACTGTGATACAAAGGCGGAAAATAAAGGCAGCCTATATCCTAAAATAGGAATGTCATCAACACACCAGATTTTAGTACAAACCATGACCAAGGGAGGTCTTAATAAATTTTGGGCTCTCGGGCAAAAGTCCATGATAGGGAACTAGAATCACTGACCTCCCCACAGGGCCACACAGCTACATGCAGAAACCACAGTGCTGATGGCTGCCTAGGCTTACCATGCTCCAGGTGGCACCTGGAGATCTCCCACCATTAAAACTGATATCTAGATGACCAAGATCAATTATCCTGGGGAAAAATGGTTGCTTTGGAGAGTGGACTCAATGGTATTATCAGGGGTCATTTCGAGCAGGAGCTCGGGGGAGCTCAGCTCCAGGAGTTGGTGCCAGCCCCCCCCCCCCCGCTTGTGTCATGGCTGCAGCAAAATGACCTCGCCCCCTGGAAAGGTTCTTGTTCCTCCAACCAGCATTCTGAAGGCTTCAGCCACCACTGAAGCTATCCTCCCAGAATAGTGGTATTTCTGAGGCTTGGATTAGTAGCTGTCCCCTCTCTGCCAGCGCTTGCTTGCTTGCTTGCTTCCTTCCTTCCTTCCTCTCTCTCTCTCTCTCTCTCTCTCTCTTCTTTCTTGCCTTCTGACATACTTCTGGTGATGTCAGGGGGTGTGGCATATGCAAATAAGTTATGCTAATGAGCTATGCTAATGAGCTCCTGCACCTCTTTTTCTACTAAATTACCCCTGGGTATTATACCCTACTGAGGTCCTTCCCCTCCTAAACCCCTCCCACCCTGGGCTTCACCCCCAGCATCTCCAGGTATTTCCCCACCCAAAGCTGGCAGCCCTACCAGTCCTGTCACAGTTCTGAAGAGCGTGGAGGAGCAAGGCAAACCTCTGATGGGCAGGCAGACAGGTAGGTATAATGATTAGCCACTGCCTGAGCCTCAAAGTGGGTGGGCAAATGTATGGCAGCCACCAAGCTGGCCGGCTGCTGCCCAAGCCCCAAAGTAAGTGGGCAGACTGAACAGGTGTCGGCTCTGTCTCCCCCTCTTATTTCCCTTTCCATCAGGGGGACAGGGCCATGGGTGGTCAGGAGCCTGCCCAACCCCAGGCCCAGGGCAACTGCCTCTGATGCCCTGTGGCTAAAACCACTCCTGACCCTTTAAACTTCAGTGTTTTGTGTTTCCCTTCAAAACAATCTGTCAATCTGTATAAAGCTATATCACATAGCTTTTATTAGCTCTTCGTCTATACAAGGGTAAAGATACACATAATGGATAAAGAAAGCTTACAGTATATTCCAGTTTCTGACACTGCACATTTGAGGTAATTAGACGTCCAAAACATTCCTACTATTCTGCTTTCTGGGGGGAAAGTTTCTGATTTCACCTATATTTCTTTAAAATAATTTAGCAGACCGTGGGAGCAATCCTCAGCAGTCTGACTCAGAAATTGCCCACTTCAAGTTGGGAAATTCCTAGGGAGGGCATAGTGTTGCCATGCCTCCAGTCCAGATGATGTTTCCGCTGATTTCGCAGGGGCCATTTCCTGCCCCCAATGTGATGTAATAACATTGCCTGGAGGTGACATCATCACATCACTAATGTTGGGGGTGACACTAGTTTTTGGGCAAAACTCCATGGTAAAATTGGGCTCAAACTATAGAGTTTTGCCCCCAAACTAGAGTGTCACCCCCCCCCCTTTTTGGCAATGCAATGACATCACTTCTGGGTGACATCATCATGGTGTACGCACCAGAAGATCCCAGAACGGTCCTGGGAGCCCACCGCTGGAAGCCAGGTAGCATCTGGCAGCCCTAGGAGGGCAGGGTTTGGGGGGGGGGGGGGACTCAGCAGGGTACAATACCATACACTCCATCCTTCAAAGCAGCCACTGTCTCCAGGGGAACTGTAACTGTAATTCTTGGAGATCTCCAGGCCCCACCTGGAGGTTAGCAACACTAAGTAAATTCCATGTTACTCAATGGGAGTTACTTTCAGCAAAATGTCTTTAGGATTACAGGCTTCATCCGTTCATGTCACTCTCATGTTGATGAGATGCAGAGGAGGATGTTCTTTCAGTACCCTTAACAGTGATGTAGAAAAAGCAGTTTTGGCAGTTCAGCTTGTCATTTGGGTTGAGAAAAACCACAACTGCCGAAATGGCATAATTAATATGACTACTCAAAAGCTTGTAATCTTTAGGGGCTGATAAAAGTTTCTTACTTGTATAATTCATATTTGTATAAAAACATATTTAAAATGGCAGTTCAAAAATGGAGAGTTCTCACAGGCTTCTTTTGAGAATATTGCAAAGGAAGCCACCTTATACTAAATCACCTTATACTAAATCAGACCATCAGTCCATCAAGGTCAGTACTGTCTACTCAGTCTAGCAGCAGCTCTCCATGGTCTCAGATGGAGATTTTTCACATCACCTAGCACCTGATCGTTTAAGCTGGGGATGCCAGGGATTGAACTTGGGACCTTCTGTGTTCCAAGGAGTATTCTACCACTAAGCCACAACCCCTTCCCTAGATGTTAGGTGAGATAAACCTTTCTGTGATGTCATTTTGAGGCCAGTCCTAAGCAGGCCTAGTCAGATTCCTTCTCGGGTCTATTGAATGGAGCTTATTTCCAGGAAAGTGTTCTTAGGGTTATATTGTTAGAAGTCAAGGTTGAAATCAGTGTCCGTTTTGGGCTACAACTGGAAAGACTTTGACCCAAAATCTCCATCAGCTCCCTGGTGACTTAGGCCAATTTCTCTGTCTTTCTTGCTGCCTAGCCAAGCCTGATTTTATGCATGCCCAATAACTGGGTTGGGAGAGCTCCCAAAATTATATCTGATCTCCTGCCCAAAGAGATCAGTTCTGGCAACTTTGAACAGTGGACTGTATGGCATCACATCCCTGCTGATTTCCCTCCTGTTCCCAGACCCTGCCCTCCCCAGGCTCCACTCCTCCCCAAAAAACCCTCCAGGAATTCCCTAGCCTAGAGCAGGCAACCTTGCCAGGGAAGACTCCGCACTGCTTCAGCCTATAGATGGAATGCCCCCCCCCCCCCCCATATTGTTAAGGTATCTCTATAAATACTACACTCCACTCTATAAATACTTCACTAAAGGGAGCAAAAAGGGGAGCAGAGCTTTTTTTGCCAGCTGTTCTAGTTTGCAGGGAGGGATTTTACATTTACTGAAAGGAGCAAATGAACTCTACCGTATGCCACCATGCTGTCTTCAACTGTAACCAACATTCCACCGTCTTATTCTCTTGCTAGGTCTGAGGGTTCTTGTGAGAATAAAATGGAGACTTCTGTACAGCATCCTAAGATCCTTGGAAGGACAGCAAGATAACATTATAGGCGACCATAGTCTAGGCAAAGGAAAGGTTCAGGCAGAGTCATAGCAGTTACAAAATGCTGACTTTCGGGTAAAGCAGTGTTAAATAGAAAATGAATTTGCCCATTCTTTCAGGTGACTGGAGGCAGTAAAACTTTGCATTCACACTTCTCTCCCACCTGTGCTAGGACTGTCCTGAACTGTTGTTGAAAAGTGCACAGTCCATGGTTTAGGTTTGAAAAAAAAAACCATATGGGTGCTGAATCTGTTGGCTGACTTAAAGAAGTAGTTTCACATCAGAGTGAACAAACACACTAGGCTAGCATCTGCCAGAGGCTAAACCAGCTCTCAAGTGGCAAAACATGCCTCAGCTACAGGTCATAAAGTAAACACAGATGCAGAAAGTCTGTTCATCGGAGGGACTTGGGTTATGAAGCACAAAGTGGGAAATGGTGGTACTAGAGCTTGGCAAGAAGAGCATTAGAAGGAAATTATCCAATGCAGGAGTCGGGGGGGGGGGGGGGGAAGCCCAGAAGAGAAGCTTGATCTTTAAGCAGGCATGAAAAGCTAAATGTTATCTATAATTTCAGAGAGCTAAATGTTGACTAGATTTCCTCATAATCTCTTTTATAGACCAGCGAAAGACCCAGGGAACTTTGGGATAAGAGAGATATCATCTTTTCTCCACCCACAGGCACAAGATGGTAGCTTGACTTTTTATTCATTCTCAGAGTATGCCTCATTACCAATTCTTAGACAAAGACAAAGCCAGATAACAGGAACAAGACCCTATCTGAGGAGATAAAGAGAAGAGATAAAGGGGAAAAAATGGACCAACAGAAAGGGAGAGACTTGGCCTTTCATCCTTCCATTCTACATACCCTTTCCCATAGAATTATAAAATGTATAGGCATTGAAGAACTCACCCAGTTTCATGTAGAGTTGCCAGTTGATGCTGAGATCCTGGCAGAAAAAAATTGGGGAGGGGGTAGGAACAAGTGATTTGGCATTGCAGCAATTAAGGATAAACCACAGGGTTTTGAGTAAATCCTGGATCATTGCCCCAGAGCAATGACATAATTTCTAGTTTTGCATCAAAAGTGATAGTGCACCTTGATGCAATGCTGAATCACCCCCACCCCATTTCTCCCCATTGGTGGGAGGTCTGTAGCCTAGTTTCATGTCAGAGTGGATGTCATGCCTACCCTTTGCTAGGGCCAAACCAAGATCAAACGTTCCCATAACCCAAACCAGCTCTGTTCTCTTCAGGGCCTATAAGATCAGTTGCCAAAGTGACAACTAAAACCATGTTCCTAGTAGCAATTATATCAAGTGCAATCAGACAAATGACTATCAGTCACAGATCCCGGTATGGTTTTCTGTGTCTGTAGAATTGTCTGCATTGAAAACTTCTTCTGATTATTTGGAGGACCCATGTTTTAAGAATCCCAAATAAAGCAATACAGGTTCAGAAGATAACAACAACAAGAACTAACATGTAGTTTTGAATGCCCTGACCTGGATGGCCCAGTCTAGTTTGAGCTCATCAGCTCTCAGAAGTTAATCAGGGTCAGCCTTGGTTAGTACTTGGGTGGGAGACCACCAAGAAAGTCCAGGGTTGTTACACAGAGGCAGGTAATGGCAAACTGCCTCTGTTTTTCTCTTTCCTTGAAAACCCTACAGGGTCACCATAAATTGGCTGTGACTTGGTGGCACAGTCCGCCACCAGGACTTTGAAAGTCTTGGCATTGAGTTCTGTCCTTGGTTCAAATATATTTGGCCTCCGCCTCAAAGTGATATGTAGCTGGGATGCTTAGGCATCCTTTGTTGGTTCTTTAGCCCTGGACAGTTCTTATTCTGTGGTGAGAGAATCTATAATTCAAGCCTCCCTGAATTAAATTGTGCCTTCTTCTGCCCTTTATAAATACCCTAATCCTAGCTGGAAGGGGGGCGGGGGGGCATTGGCTACAGAGCCCCATTATTTTGTGAGTAGAACGCTTTCTGTGTCTGCTCAGAGGCACATATGCTTTCACAAGCAAAAATAGTACCTCATTGTTTTCCTGTGTTTGAAATGTTAATCAGCTCATAACCACCAATCTTGGTGCTGGCTGCAAGGATTACCAGACATTTTAATGTCCCTCATGGAATACAAGGCCTCCAGATATGAGAGCAATTCACACATTTTGCTGTAGGAGATGAGAAAATTTCCTTTGCAGATGTTACACTGGAAGTGTGAAAAGCAAACCTCTTTATTCTTTTTCTCCCTCTCTCTCTTCATGTCTCCATAGAATATTCAAAGCCACTATTAGGCAACTATCTCAGCATAGGCAAAACAAACAACATATCAAAACAACCCCACAGACTGACACAGCCAAATGGTTGAATTGTTTATGAGGCAATAATTAGAATGAAGATATACCAGGCAGTGGTTTTCTGGTTTTAAGGAACTATATGGGTAAAATAAAAATCATCCAGTGGTTATTCACGTGCAGCAAATATTTGCTTTTCACGCAGATTCACAACAACAAAAATCTTGTAAAAAAAATTGAACTTGGCCTCTGAATACCTGTACTGGAAGGCAGCATCGGGGGAAGGCCTTGGCCTTGAGATCCTTTTTGTTGGTCCTCCAGGACAACTGCTTGCTTACGATATGAAACAGGATGATGGACTAGATGGAATCAGCTCTCCTTATGTTCGCTTCTTAACTTTGCTCCCCTTGTCCTCTCCTCTTGCCAGCCTTGTTTTAGCTGCTGACTTGCAAACTCTCATCATATAGTTGATTTAAATTATGAGCTGAAGATGATTGGATTACTTTGGCTAATTCATGCTAAAGCCTAGATCACAGCCATAAACAGTGGTCTAGAGAGAAATTTATGCCTAGTGATCACAATTGTTAAAAGTAGCTAGATGGTTTTGCCAACTTTTATGAACAGGCCCCCCCCCTCCCCGGTGGCTAATTCGACTCTTGGAAAGATGGTCAGAGGGGCCTGGAAGCTTGCTGGGGGACCTTGGGCCAGTCACAAACTCTCAGCATAACCTACCTCTCAGGGTTATTGTGAGGATACAAACAGGAGAGAAGAATGATGTATGCAGCATCAGGTCCCCATAGGGGGAAAAGGCAGGGCATATATTAATTAATGTGGTATTTATATATTATAAAGAGTATGCCTTGACATGTCTATAATGGGGAAAATATAGTAGACTAAAAGTAAATTGAGTTAATTTGTGTATGCTGACTGTCCACTTGATTACTCTGGATGACTCTTGGATGGTCATCATAGCCATAAGTAGTGCTCTGGAGAGAAGGTGATTATCACAGCATAAGAAAACAGTACTTATTTCAGAATGATCACACTCCTATCACAACTACAGTAATATTAAACACGAACCGGAATTCTACGGGACTTTCTAGGTACAAATATATGGAGCTATATGGAATTAAAAACAGTTCAGCAGGATTTCAATGGCAGCTGTGTATCTCACTGCTTAAGAACAGAGTGCCAAGAGACACAATTATTAGAGGAGCCTGTATAATGCTTTTTTTATAAGCCTACAAGGGGTGTTAAAATTTATGGACAGACTGAACATTCCTGCTAGGGAAAAAAAAAACATATATGCAGTGATGGTGACTCAGGGGAAGAAGCCAAAGTCTTTGGAGAACTCCAGATTGTAATAAAGCAGCAATAAAAATGTATTCGTGGACAATTGTTCCTCCATGTTTATGTTTAATAAATAGGCTAATAAAAGAGTATTCCTGTAAGAGCTGTAGGTAAAAATGAATGAAAAAATCCCCACAAAATTCCTTAAAAAGTTAATGTGTATGTCTCATTTTTAAATTAGTTATGCTAAGATGAGAGCACCATGTGATCTTTGGAGCCTATCGTATACAAAAGGAACTATTGAAGACTGGGCTTGCCTCACTGAAGAAAGAATGGGGAACTGTGGGTCAGGGGTAAAGCATTTACTTTGCATCCCAACTTCAATCCTCAGCAGTTAAACAAAACAGGTAGTAGGTGATGTGGAAGACCTCTACTTGTGATCTTGGAGAGCTGCTGCCAGTCACAGTTAACTAACGTTCAGCTCATTAGGAGACAGCTTCATGTATTCATGTGACCATTCTGAGCAACATCATCCCTCTTCAAATCGTGCACAGGTGAGATGCGATGACTCTTTCCTCAGTCCAAAGTATCTATGTAGTTTGGCAATTAGTTTCCATAAGTGATTTGGCAATTAGTGTCCATAAGTGGTTTAGTTCTGAGTCAAACCATTGGTCCTCTGAATTCTCAGGATTGCTAGTATTGTCTACTCGGACTGGCAACAGCTCTCCAAAGTTTATTGTAAGTACATAAAACAGTTGAGGTTGTTGTATGCTAAGTCAGGCCATCAATCAATATGGCTCAGTGCTGTCCTCCTCAACTATTCTAAATCTTAAATTAAAGATCATCTACCATGGACCCAACATCATCATTGAATGCCAGTCTACAACAAAGCAGAGCTCCATACTTCATTTATATAGGTATGTTTATTATACATTCATATGATACATAGATTTTAGGTGTACCATCCATGAGGCCCAATGGCATCAGCCAACTCCTGTATGTTAGGTTTGATTTCTGTTTGTTGATTGCTACTTCTTAAAAGACTTGGGGGAGGGGGAAACTATGATCTAAGATTTTATCTTCAGGGTAAACAGTAAAATGCTCTGACCTGGATGGCATAGTCTAGCTTGATCTCATCAGCTCTTGGAAGCTAAGCAGAGTCAGCTCTGGTCAGTACTTGGGACAGGAGACCTTCAAGGAAGTCCAGGGTTGCTAAACAAAGGAAGGCCACCTGTGTTTGTCTCTTGCCCTGAAAACCCTGTTAGGTCACCTTAAGTCAGCTGCAACTTGATGGCATTTCCCACCACCAAACAGTTCAAAACAACTCTCCTTTGCTGGCTATTAGAAGTTCTTGCAAATGGGGGAAAGGGACTGTCATTTGCCCTCAAAGTTCTGAATGCCATCTAAGATTTGTAGATCATACCTTGGAGGACCCATTGAAAATCACTGTTCTAGTCCAACAAATGGCACTGGATCTCCAAGCTCTCAAATAGAACTCTTTTCTAAACCCCAGGCCTGTCTTTAACTCTTGCAGTATGATGGTCATGCACACTCTACTTCCCTGAGAGTTGAGAACCTCAAAGTGCTAGTGCTTATGTGGGTTGATTCCCTTTGGAGGACAGAACACTTGAGACTTAGAGTATTCTGGCATATTGGCTAGATGTACAGGTAGATTACAGGTGGGGGCACTCCTACTGGGTGGAAGATCTGCTATCCCAAATCAGGTTGAGAGAGAGATCGAGAGAGAGAGATCCTGCACCCTTCCATGAGCTTTAGCAGATTCATAGCAGTGGCCTTTTCCTTCTCTCCTCACTCTTTCTCTCCCAGCATCAGAATCCCCTTTCATTTTCTCACAGAAGCCTGCCCCAGCCCTTCAACTAATCAACAATCTTACCTCCTCCAAGCCCTGATGGATACTCAGGGAAAACCCAATTTTTAAGGCCCTTTGAGACAACATGTATGGATGTTTTGTCATATAAAACAGACTGAGGCTTATTTTTTAGAAGCCAAGCTCACAACAGGGTGTTCAGGGATGTCACATGTTGTTTTGGAGAGAGAGAAAATAGGGGTGCTCTCCTGAAAAAATATATCTAATTTTGATTTCAGGAAAGGCACAAATACCAGTATTTGGTGGTATTTGGGTCTCCTGGTACCAATTTGGTTTGGATTTTTCTGGCATTCCACTATTATTTGTGTTCCATTATTCCCTATGGGGACTGGGTGTTTGTGTGTGTGGGGGGGGTATTTTTCAGCCAAACGATACCAAAATTGCAGGGAGGCTAATGCTGCTTGTCCACTAAGGACCCCAAAGGGTTTCAGTTCTATTGACCCCTGAACAAGTGGCTCCCAGCCATCCTACTTGCAGGGGTATGGACTGAGAGGAATAGACAGCCCTGGAAAAGGGCCCTTCCCCCACAAGGGAGGGAGGGAGGAAAGGAGAAGCAGCCAGCCAGATTCACTGCTCTGCTAGGCCTTGCACCTGGCTCATGCTGGCTGTGAACTGCTGTCCCTGGGGCAAGAGAGATTTGTACCAGCTGGGAGCTGCTTTCCTTGGACTGGCTCCTTGGGCTCATGCTGGCTGTGAGCTGCTTTTGCTGGGCTGGGTGAGACATGCACTTATTGCACGCTGCTTTCCCATTGTCCAGAAAACCAGTCAAGGGGGGCGGGGGACAGGCCTAGGATCCTTTAAGTCAGCCCCTGAGATTCCTGAATATATTTGGGGACCAGATACAGGTATTCTTGAAAACTCCAAATACCATTCTGGATACTTGAGTAGACCCAGAAATACTGATAAGGACTGGAGTAAACATCCCTAACTGAAAAATCTCCTTCAAACAACTAGATTGTTTTTGCAGGTAGATGTAAAACCCTTTCAGGAAAACATTGTGTGAGACATCCAATTTTGTTGACACTGAGAGAATGCAAATCTTCAGACTCTAACAACCATCTGGTGTCTGTTGGCAAACCATCATTTTATCATTTGAAGGATATAGTTCATTAGAGGGCTTTTCTCATCAAATACATTGTAAGTTGTTTGTATGAACAGCCTCATTTCAAGATGCTGCACTTGGGGTACTAATGAAAGCAGTCATTAAAGACTATTTTATTTTAAATTTGATGCAAGAAGTTATAACATTAGATACAAGTTTGTAGTCATAAATCCATTTAAATAAAGGCATGGTCTGTTTTTCAGATGTGCTGGGAAATTACTTTCTCACACAATTTGTGTTATCAACCTCAAGGTGAGGCCTGGAATTCTCCTAGAACTAGAATTGATCTCTAGACTACAGAGATCATCAGTTACACTGGAAGAAATGGCAGATTTGAGGGGTGAACTCCATGGCATGAAATCCCCTCTGAGCTTGATTGTCGAGAGGGACTGTGGCCTAGTGGTAGAGCATCTGCTTGCAATACAGAAGGTCCCAGGTTCAATCCCTAGCATCTCTCTCCTAACTCTGCCCTCCTCAGGCACTAAATAAAAATATCATCCTGCAAATTACTAAATTCAAGTGAATGGGAACCAGAAGAACTATGGGTTGAAACCAGAGATATTATCAAGGAAGAATGTACAAAGGCTATTCCTGTTGCCAAAAGAAATGAAAAACCTTGCTGGATGACTGATGAAACTCTTAAAATAGCTAAAGATGTGGGGATATTTGGTTAATATAGCAGAGTTTGCCCAGTCATAGAAACGTAATGCTGAGTATAGTAAATAAATTTCCCAAGAAGTATATTGCAAAAAAAGGGAAAATTTAGATTTATTCAAGTAGATCCAGTTCACATTTAGGTTTCAGTCGAAAGGAGAAAGAGAACCCTAATCTAAAGAGTACTTTCCCTATCATAAATGGCCAGCTAATCCAGCATCATGTGTATGGGAGCATCAGGGCATTGTATCTACAGGGGAGACCTGCAGAGATATGTGTCTCCATGTAAGGCCATGTGAATAGAGGACACAGGGAGAGAGAGGAGGAGTCAGAGAGCAGCTCCCAGGTTAAGAAAAAGAGAGGCACCCCATTCAAGGAGATAATACCTATACACACTTAGAGTGATGCAATGCCACCCCCCCCCCCCCATGTCCAGACATGTTGAGTTGCTCACTCCAACAAAAGAGAGATGAAAAGCAAAAGTAAATGTGATGGAAATAGACCCAGAAGTCTAAATGCAGCATTTCAGTGACAGGCACATAGCAACAAAGAGAAATATTATAACAACCAGTATAATGAAATAGAAGGGAATGCAACCTATACTCTAGACAAAAGGCTACTGTTAGGGCAGAATATGATGAAACAGAATGGTTCCCAAATTGAAGTGTCAGAAAAGGACTGTTTTTATAGTCACATTTCTTCAATTTATATGCGGAACATATCATGAGGAAAACTGGATTAGATTAAGATGAAGGAAGAATGAAATTTGGTGGAAGGAACATTAACAATTTGAGATATGCAGATGACACCACATTACTGGCAGAAAAATAGTGCTTGAAAGGACTGCTGATGAAGGTTAAAGCAGAAAGGCCTAAAGCAGAATTACAGCTGCACATCAAGAAGACAAAAGTAATGGCTCCTGGGTAATTATACAACTTTATATTTGGCAATGAAAAAAATTGAAATTATTAAAGATTTTCTGTTCCTTAGCTCCATTATCGACCAAAAGGAAGACTGCAACACAGAAATCAGAAGGAGCTTGAGACTGGGAAGGGCAGCCATGAAGGAGTTAGAAAAGATCCTTAAGTCTAAGTTGCTGGTGACCAAAATCAAAATAATTCATACTATATTTGTTTTTTCACATTTATAGCCTGCCTTTTCATTACTATGTATGGGTGTGAAAGTTGAAGAAAGTTGTTTCATTCAAAATGTAGTATTAGAGGAGAGTTTTACAGATACCATGGACCGCCAAAATTGTTAGCCAAATTGCTCTGTTTGCTTTAATAAAAGGTTGGGGAATTATGATATTAATGTGCTATTGGCATAACTACAGGATCATGGCCTTTATATACCAGAGTCCCACCTTATCCAGGTCACAGAAATAGATGCAGAGACTAGATAACTAAAGCAGTGATCTCTTTACTGAAGAAATCTTGTCCTTATAAACAATAACCAAACATTCAGACACACAATACAGAACTAAGGAAGTAGAGGTGATTGATCGAGAATAGAGGGGGTGAGTTATGGGGTGATACTACCTGTCTAGATGTGCAGAGGTCCTTGAGGAAAGGATTATGGCCTAAACCCAGAGGGTAGAGGGGTGGCCTGCCAGTTGGCAGGGCAGAAAACACACACGGTCTGAGGCCATGGATTTAGATAGTTAAAGGCACTGGAAAACAATGCAGACCAATGGAAGGTCTTGGGGGCTGGTCTCAGGTGAGAACAAAAGATTACCTGGGCCAGTCAGGTGTACCAGGAGGTGTGTGACACCAGGATGGGCAAGGCCTAGATGTGGCCAATGAGCTTTCAGAGGGGGCAGAGTCTGGATTAACAACTGGAGCCAGGTGTGCTGGGGCTAGCTGAATGGATTTTAAGACCCCTGATGGTTCTGCCAAGGCAGTTCAATAGGTTCCCAGATACAGACAAAAGAGGGAAATGGGCCCCTGATTAGCATCAGGAAGGATCATTAATAATTTGAACGTTTGGTTGGTTTATCTTGGTATCCTGAGGGATGAAGAGCAAGGAAGGACAAGTACCACACATAGACATGAGATGACACAAGAAAAGGGCTGGGTGAGGTTCTGGAGACAGAACAACTATTGCCAGATGGCCTTTGGATAGCCTTTAGAAATGTAGATACTTCACCTGGTGGAACCCAGTGTTATCCCATAAGCATAATCTCTTCTGGATGGAGGGGGAAGACTGGAGGTTTGCTTTGAGGGTGCCTTTTGAAACCTGAATGTGAAATCCCTGTTTCCAGAGCTATGGCTTGCTCTGTGTTCCAGGACCAGGAGTGTCTTCCTTGGCCTGAGTTTTGTGGGTCTCTGGTTCAAGTTAGAAGTGGGGTGCCCCTTGCAATTGGGGCTACCCAAGAGTAAAGACAGCACCTCTGGCAACAAAAGGACAAATAAGAGGGTTCTAGATCAAAGCAAGCCTGAACTCTCCCTAGCAGTTAAAATAACTAAATTTAGGCTTTAGTACTTTGATCACATTATGAGAAGAGAAGATTCACTGGAAAAAGACAATAACACTAGAAAAAGGCAGCAGGAAAACTGGAAAATCCAAGACGAGATGGGTTGACTCAGTCAAGGAAGCCATGGGCTTCAATTTGCAAAACCTGAGCAAGGCTGTTAATGATACAACATTTGGAAAGTCATTAATTCATTGGATTGCCATAAATTGGAAGCAATCTGATGGCACTTAATACACATATATTCTGTAAATAATCCCATTCACGTTCCACCACAATCATCCTACAATAATAGTGTTATTTTTTTACTAGTCATTCTAAAGTCTTTACTAATGATACTTTATTTTACGAGACCAGATTTGAAAGATTTCAGTGGACAGTCATTTCAAATAACTAAAGACAGTGCTTTTGCTCACATCTTCAACAGATACTGTGGCGTGAGACTCCTGTGCAGCCAATTGATGAGACAAAAATATTGATTTAGGGGGGAAATGACTAGCTGCCATCATTTCAAATTTTATGCGATTCCACTAGAAAATGATGCACAGCTCCTGCCAAGCACAGAAGAGCAGAACCTTCTAAAAGTACTCAAAAACTAAAATAACTTAGAAGAGAAATCCTGATTCCCGGCAGCCCCAGAATTTATTGTACTCCTGGTACACTGTCAAAAATTGATTCCCTATCTCAATTGTGTTTGTATATCACATATGCTTCCATTCTCAGGTTCTGAATGTTTCAGTTTGGAATGGACAGGTTGGTGGTGGTGGGGAGATAAGTTTGATATTCTGTTGCAGAAAAGAAGGATGTTCTCATGCTAAAGAGGTCTTCCTTGTTTTGTAGAACTGAAATATAAATCTACACCAAAAACATGGAACAGTGTTCTCATTATTAGTGTTGAGACATTTTCAAAGTTCACTGCATTTTTTCAGTTTCACAGGATGGGTGCTCCCAAATCATCCCAGCCCCAAAATACATTGTTGTTATCCAAGTTGTTCGAGTCATGAAACAGAGAGAGAGAGAGAGAGAGACATACCGACAGACAGACACAGACATAGACAGATCTAGATCTGTTCTTTCTGTTTATTTTATTTTTTTTATATAAATTTTTATTGATTTTTCCTATATCTACAACTAATATGCTACAATCTAAGCTACATATACCTTATACAGAGAGTACTTTATCATTTGCTTAATACTACCATGTTACATAATATAATTATGAAGCATTTAGAACCTTGGATAAATTTCAATTATTTTGTTACTGCTACTATAAAAATTATCAAAAATATTTGGCAGGCATGCCCACCTAGAGAAATACGGTTAATTAAACAATTTATAATACATAGGTGCAATGCTTAATAAAACAGTTTAATCACTATTTCTTCTTTCGTCCTCTTCTTGTCTTAACAGTCTCATCTACTTTTGGAGCTGCTGCTCCTTTTTCCGGGTCAGACACTTCTTCTTCACTCTTTGAGCTATCAAATCCATACATGCTTTCTTGCGAGGCCAGTGAACCATCTGAGTCTCTCCTAGTTTTCTTTTCTTTGCTTTTTTCCAGAATTTTTTTCGCTTGTTGAACAGAGTCAATCATACTTTTTATCTTTGATGCTGAAGCATAGTCCTTCTGGAGTATTCCAGCGATAGATGATAGACTCAGACTGGAGCCAAGATGTCAATTTTCCATAGGCCTTCCTTCTTTTCCTTATTTCAAATGGGATATCCTTCATCACTTTTACTTCTTCTCCCAGGATCTTCAGAGCTGCTTTGTTTGTGGTCCTAAGCACCACGTCTCTTGTAGATTTTTTGGAGAACCTTATCATAATTTCACCAGGCAGGCTTTTCTTTTTAGTATAATCTGGATAGGTTCTGTAAACCATATCCATATCGCTTTTTATATCCGCTGCTTTCATGCCTGTCACTGGTTCAAGTGCTTCACTTAGCAAATTTTTAAGGTCTTCTCCTGTGTTTTCTGGCACATTCTGAAGTCTTAGGAAAAAATTCGATCTTTCCATTTGTAATTTCAAAAGCTGATCATGGTGGAAGGCCTTTTCCTTCTCTGCCTTTTGTAGTCTTGAGTCTTGGTTTTTTACTGAAGTTTTTACTTCCAGAAGTTCTCGCTGCAGCTTCTCTGTGGTTTTATTCGACTCTTTTAGTTCTAACTGCATTTTGTCCATCTTCACATTGAGAGCTGTCATTTGGTCCACTAGAGGTCGCAATAACGAGGAGAACACCGCGCTCATCTCTGTGGTATCAACCTTTGCACTCGGAGCTGTACTTCCTAGTTTGGGGGAAGGTTTTGGTTTCCCCCCATTGTTGAGGCTGCGCTCTTTGTTTATAGATAGATAAGATGAATGAAAGGAGCAAATTTTCGAACAGCACTTATGTCCTTTTAAAGTTTATATCTCCAAGTGAGCGATGCTGCCATCTAGCAAGGCGGATGGGCTTTTATTCATGCAGTAAAGCCATGTGAAGAGTCTGGTAAGTACGCCAGTCCCGGAGGGGGGGGGGGTTCACTCCTCCCGCCGTCTTCCCGCTGTATTCTGCTTTTCTTACTTCAGACTCACGTTTTCTCCTGTTCTTTCTGTTTATTGATTAGTTGAATGTCCCAGATTTGGGGTATGGGGGGTTGGTCATTGGATATGGTTTCAGATAAGGATGATCATTATGGGAGTTCTATAGGGGTATGGATCGCTACACAAATGCATAACAAGCAATATATGTGATTTGAAGAAAAAATAGTGTGTAAAGCAATATAAAATGCACACTGAAATGTGCTTCATGCAAATCCATACAGGCAGAGTTCACAGACATTCATTATGGTTCATCAGAAGGATGCAGAATGAAACATTTGATGAGGCAACATGGCAACCAAGCCTCCTGCTATGCCCTCCTGCTGGCAAGCTGCATTACTTACTGCATTACTGCATTATCTGACATCACTTTCAGGTTTTCCTGGAGGTGGCATCCTGGTGCACACAATGCAGTGTACCTCCCTATGTCCCCACCCCCAAGCTCCCATCCCTAAGCTCACTAACATGTTAGAGTTCTTTGAGGGGGTAAACAAACATGTGGACAAGGGTAACCCAGTAGATGCTGTTTACCTAGATTTCCAGAAAGCTTTTGATAAAGTTCCTCTTCAAAGGCTCCTGAATAAACTCAGTAATCATGGGATATGAGGACAAGTCCTCTTGTGGATTAAAAACTGGTTAATTAACAGGAAACAGAGAGTGAGTATAAATAGGCAGTTTTCATAGTGGAGCGTGGTAAGCAGTGGGGTACCTCTGGGCTCAGTACTGGGTCTGGTGCTTTTAAACTTGTTCATTAATGATTTGGAGTTGGGAGTAAGCAGTGAAGTGGCTGTTTGCAGATGACACTAAGTTGTTCAGGGTGTTCAGGGTGGTGAGAACCAGGAAGGATTGTGAGGCACTCCAGAGGGATCTGTCAAAGCTGGGTGAGTGGGCATCAATGTGGCAAATGTTGTGGGTACTGGCTCTACTGAGGCTGACTACTCCTCAGATGAGGAAGAAGCATGGAGCAACCCAGCCTCCTCTGGAGTCAGCCCAGCAGAGGAAGCCTTAACAGCACCTGAGGGAGGAGGCCCCAGCAGCTGCACAGGAGGTGCAACCAGAGGAAGAGAATGATCCAGAGCCTGGCCCAGCACCCCCAGGTGGAGACACCCCAAGGCCAGAATCCCCACTTAGTTCTCCTGAGTGTCCCAGACACAAGGCATGCCAGTGGCTGGATGTGTAAGAGCAATGGAAGAGTGCCAGACTACAGTTCTTGCAAAGGCAACTTGAGGGGCTATGAGTCTTGGTAGATTGACTCCCAGGGAAGAGAGGACCTAGTCATAAACACCCTCATGCACCTGCTTCAGCATGGAAGCAACGGTGTATGCTTGGACCTGTTCTGGGCTGTTAGCATCTGCTCCTCGCTCCTAGCTCCTGCAACCTTTGACTGCTTTCCCAGCTTTCTGACTTTCAGCTCTGTTGTATGACTTGATTTCAGACTGCATATTCAGTTTCCAGTGCATGGTTACTGTGGTGATCAGCTGAGCCAGCACAGCAAATAAGGTTCAACATGGGCAAGTGCAAAGTAATGCATATTGTAGCCAAAAATTCTAACTATAAATATACATTGATAGGGGTCCAAACTGGTGGAGACTGACCAGGAGAGAGATCATAGGTTTGTGGTAGATAACTCACTGAAAATGTCAACTCAGTATGTGATGGCAGTACAAAAAGGCAAATGCTATGCTGGGGATTATTAGGAAAGGAACTGGAAACAAATCAGCTAGTATCATAATGCCCTGTATAAATCGATGGTGCAATCTCATTTGGAAATGGCAACTAAAATTATTTAAGGGGATGGAACAATTTCCCTATGAAGAAAGGTTAAAGAGGTTAGGGTTCTTCAGCTTGGAGAAATGATAACTGGGGGATGACATGATAAGAGGATTACAAAATTATGCATGGGATAGAGAAGGTAGAGCAAGAAGTACTTTTCTCTCTTTCTCACATTACAAGAACTCGTGGGCACTCGATGAAATTAATAAGTGGTAGGTTTAGAACAGATAAAAGGAATTACTTCTTCACCCAAAGAGTAATTAACATGTATAATTCACTACCACAGGAAGTGGTGGCAGCTACCATAGACAGCTTCAAGGGAGGATTAGATAAACATATGGTACAGAAGTCCATTAGTGGCTATTGGCTGCCCCTATGTCTGGGGCAGTGATGCTCTGTATTCTTGGTACTTGGGGGGCAACAGTGGGAGGGCATCTGGAGTTCTGGCCCTGCTAACGGACCTCCTGATGGAGTAATTCAGCCTTGCAGTCACCACAACATGTTATCATTGTGAATTAGCCCCTATTGATGAACGCAACTCTGGGGGTTTCAATACATGGTCGTCCCCCCCCGCCGCCCTTTCGTTCATGGTACTCTTCTACACTTGCAGGATGGATGACATTAGGGAAAAAATATTTTACAATAAGAGTAGTTCAGCAGTGGAATCGGCTGCCTAGGGTGGTGGTGAGCCCTCCCTCATTGGCAGTCTTCAAGCAGTGGCTGGATGAACACTTGTCAGGGATGCTCTAGGCTGATCCTGCATTGAGCCGAGGGATTGGACTAAATGGCCTGTATGGCCCCTTCCAACTCTATGAAAGAAATAAATTTATTCACACTCACGGATAATCCTTACTGGAACACTGTGCTTGAATTAAACCTGTGGGATGGATCCAACTGGCTTTTCACTTCATTTGGTCCAGTTCTCCTCCTTACCATAGCTCTCTGTCCCACATGACTTTTGTCCCAGCAGCTCCCATGATACCCAGTATACCATTTTGGGTGGTCAAATAGAACCTCTTTTTCTTCTTTTGACAGATGAAAAGCTGGTTGCATTCAATCCTGCATTTAGGATGATCTCCATCAGTATAGGTAGCATAGGGGATACACATTGTCAATGAAGGCAAGAATCTTAGCATTTAGCTAATTTTCAATTCATGAGACATGTTCCTGGCATCCTGTCAAGAGTCACATGTAATTCTAAAGAATTTCTAATGAGCTTTTATTAGCATAAAAAAGCAAGAATCTGACAATGTAGAAAAAACATTATGGAACATAAATGCAAAAATGGAAAGCTGTCACATCTCTTGGATTTTCCGTTTGTTTGCAAGCAACACAAATACAGTTTTCCTCTGTAGTTTTGCAAATTAAAATAGCTAAAACCACAGCTGACAAAATTGCACAGAGTGTTGAGTTGATCATTATTGAATGACTTGCATTGAGTGGAATCTCTCTCTGTCACACACACACACATAAGAATACATAAATATATATACACACTATTTGGCAGAGTGTTGCCCTGAACACAGATAAATGTACGGAACAACATACTTGCCAAATCCTTTTGGGGGGGAAATAACTCAGAGGCCTACATGTAACAAACCTAATAACAAAATAATGACACACAGAAAACCAAGGAAAGTAGATAAATAGGATGCATGAACTCTCATTAATGTGTCAAAATCCTGCCAAACGTGTAGCCAATCATCAAAGGCAAGCACATAAAATTTGCACCTGTCATAATACTAATTATATTTTTGATCATAAGAATTTTTCATTGACAAATTATGTTCATCTGTTGTCAGAATATTTTATTCCACCACTGAAAATAGTTTGTCTCACATTTCATAAGGCACACAAGTGAAAATTAGCACATGGGGCAGGGGGAACCAGGGAATCAGTTACACAAAACTCTGAAGCCAGGAAAATACAGAAGAAACTCCAAATCTTTCTCTAGAAGAACATGAAGCATATGAATATAAAAAGGAAGCTCATGTGACTTGTTTCAGATCTAGTTACACCTTAGAAAGGTTTTCATATGGCAATAGTTGGCCGTCTCCCACCCAGCATGGTGTAGTGGTTCAGAGTGGTAGACTCTGATCTGGAGAACCGGGTTTGATTCCCCACTTCTCCACATGAAGGCAGCTGGGTGACCTTGGCTGGTCACAGTTCTCTCAGAACTCTCTCAGCCCCACCTGTCTCATAGGATGCCTGTAGTGGAGAGAGGAAGGGAAGGAGATTGTAAACTGACTTGAGACTCCTTAAGAAAGAGAAAAGCTGGGTATAAAAACCAACTCTTCTTCTCCTCCTCCTCCTTCTCCTCCTGCTCCCCACATCAACTGACTATGCGTTTCAGTTTTAAGAGACAGGGAGAGTATGAGTAAATGGACAATTTTCATAATGAAGGGAAGTGGGTTCCAACATGCTTTGGTATTGGGTTTGGAACTACTAGATACATTCAGTACTCTGGAAGGGGTGAGCAGTGAACTAGCCAAGTTTGCAGACAGCACCATATTATTCAGAATGGCAGAAACCAAGCCAGATGGTGAAGCACTGCAAGAGTATTTCTCCAAACTGGGTAAGTGATTAACAATCAGTCAGTTTTGGTCCAGTGTAGGGGTGTGCACTGGGAAAATTATCATTTCAATTCCATATTGTAATTTAAGAAAGGGCATGTGTTTCAGTTTTAAAAATTCTCAGAAATGCTGTTGGAAAATGGCTGGCTTTCCTGAGAGGACGTTTACTCACCAAATGGTATCAAAATATCAGGGACCCTAGTCCACCCCACCTCCTGTTTTAAAGACTTCCCAAATTTCAAGGGAATTGGACAAAGAGGCCCAATTTTAAAGTCCCTTGAATAAGGTGCCCTTAGCCATCCTCTCTGCATAACGGAAGAAGGCGTGGAATGGCCAATGGTTTTCTGAGGTTGTTTAAAAAAAAAAAAAAAACCTTGGAAACTGAATAAAAGTAGTCCTTCTAGAGTTTCTGTCTAATGAGGCACCCACCAGCTGATCACCTTGTGGAAGAAAGGAAACCTACAGATACAAACCTAAACAATGAAAAATGAGAAGTTACCCCAAATCACTAATTGTTCTGCACAAAGGTGGAATACATGTAACCCGCTAACTGAAGGCAACCAGAAAAGCCAACAGACCAAATAACTAACAAGAAGCAAACTCCTCTTCAAAAAAAAAAGCCAAAAAATCAAAAACAAACTGTTGTGTACTAAGACCGCAGTCGCCTGGCCTCCCCCAATGGCGACCGCCACGCGGTCAGCGCACATGGTCAGAATCTACCTGAGCTTCAGCCAGGTAGAACAATAGCCAGTTGGATCCTGAGCGAGCACCAATTATGTGCCTAGGTCTCCCGCTGGGGGACCTATGAACTGCAACCACGGACTTAAGGTCCTATCAGGACTTGAGGGCGAGGTCAGGGCATTGTCTCCGGCCAGCATAAAAGAGGGCTCTGAGCCCAGGTTTTCCCATGTTCGATCTGACCCTCAATAAAGAGCTTTGCTATGAAATCACTACCACTCGCCTCCCGACTCCAGTACTTTCCACAAACCAAATAATAAACCACTCATACCACAAAGCAACAAGGGGGACCCAATAGATGTTGTTTACCTTGACTTCCAGAAAGCTTTTGATAAAGTTCCTCATCAAAGGCTTTTAAGTAAGCTCAATAGTCATGGGATAAAAGGACAAGTCCTTTTGTGGATCAATCACTGGCTAATTAAAAGGAAACAGAGAGTGAGTATAAATGGGCAATTTTCTCAGTGGAGGAAGGTAAGCAGTGGGGTACTGCAGGGATCAGCACTCGGTCCAATGCTTTTTAACTTGTTTATTAATGATTTGGAGTTGGGAGTAAGCAGTGAAGGGGCTAAATTTGCAGATGACACAAAGTTGTTCAGGGTGTTGAGAACCAGGGAGGATTGTGAGGCACTCCAAAGGGATCTGTTGAGGATGGACAAGTGGGCATCAGTGTGGCAAATGGGGTTGAATGTAGCCAAGTGCAAAGTGATGCACATTGGAGCCAAAAATCCTAACTATAAATACATGTTGATGGGGTCCGAACTGGGGGAGACTGACCAAGAGAGAGATCTTGGAGTCACAGTAGATAACTCAATGAAAATGTCGAGACAGTGTGCGACTGCAATGAAAAAGGCCAGCACTATGCTGGGAGCTATTAGAAAGGGAACTGAAAACAAATCAGCCAGTATCATAATGCCCCTGTAGAAATCAATGGTGTGACTTCATTTGGAGTACTGTGTACAGTTCTGGTCACCACACCTCAAAAAAGATATTATAGCATTGGAAAAAGTGCAGAAAAGGGCAACTAGAATGATTAAAGGGTTGGAACATTTTCCCGATGAAGAAAGGTTGAAGTGCTTGGGGCTCTTTAGCTTGGAGAAACGACGGCTGAGGGGTGGCATGATCGAGGTTTATAAGATTATGAAATGGATAGAGCAGGTAGAGAAAGAAGTCCTTTTCTCCCTTTCTCACAATACAAGAACTCATGGGCACTCCATGAAATTGCTGAGCAGTCAGGTTAGAACAGATAAAAAGAAGTATTTCTTCACCCAAAGAGTGATTGACACATGGAATTCACTGCCACACGAGGTGGTGGCCGCTACAAGCATGGATAGCTTCAAGAAGGAATTAGATAAACATATGGAGCAGAGGTCCACCAGTGGCTATTAGCCACAAAGTATAGATAGGAACTCCCGGTCTGGGGCAAGTGATGCTCTGTATTCTTGGTGCTTGGGGGGCAACAGTGGGAGGGCTTCTAGTGTCCTGGCCCCACTGCTGGACTTCCTGAGGGCACCTGTTTTTGGCCACTGTGTGACAGAGTGTTGGACTGGATGGGCCATTGGCCTGATCCAACATTGAAGCTTCTGTTATATTCTTAACAAAATAAGACCTCTCCTGAACTCCCCCCCCCTTCAGCAATCAAATGTCTCCCCCCTTACTAACTATCCCCCTGAAGGAAAGGATGGAAGAAAGCCTAGCGAGTAGTAATAATCTTACTTTTTTTGTATAATCAAAGGATATCCTTCCAAGCAGGACTGTAAATTTCTCCTCGAAGGCTTCAAACCCGCTGTGCTTTATCAAGTTTCAGTGCTCAGAGTAAAGTAAAAAGTTTAAACCACAACATAGGAAGGAGCATTACACCAATGTGTCTACTCAGGATGCAATCTTGCTCAATCGTAGTAATAATAATCCAGCCACTGTGTTGAGAAGTGCTGTCCAGGTGGGGTGGTGTTGCCAACCTCCAGGTGGTAGCTGGAGATTTCCTGGGATCACAACAGATCTCCACCTGGGGGAAAAAAAATGACTGCTTTGGAAGATGGACTGTATGGAATTCTACCCCCATTGAAGTCCCTCCCATCCCCAAACTTCATCCTCCTCAAGCTCCACCCCCCAAATCTCCAGGTATTTCCTTACTGATAGCTGGCAACCCTAGGCTGAGTTCTAACATAATCCAAGCAAGGCATCTCTCTCAAGAGACAAGACATATGTGGCGCCAAATGGCCATTGTCAAGGACAGCTGCAGTGTAAAATTTTCATTAGAAATCAGAATAGGAGGTGGATTTTGTTTTCATTTTGTTTCATTTTTGCTTGGAATGCAAAAATGTCTAAGGTTTTTGCAGCTCTCAGAATAGACGTACAATAGAAGAGATGGATGCAGGAAAATGATGTTCGATCTGGAATCTGCCACTGAAAACGATTGCTTCATGGTATTCTACTAGACAGGGCTATGGTTCACATCCTGTTTCTCTCTTGTCCTCTCTTGCCTTTTTGAGACCCCTAAAAAGTCTGCATATCATATAGAATGGGAACGATGTTCATTTATTACTTACAGTTGTTCATTTGAAGATTTGATTTTCCATCTAACGACATGTCTGGTTATTTTGGGAATAAGCAGTGCAAATATAACATGAAATGACAGTTCCTAGAGATGCCATGCATTTGATGGAAGGCAGAAATCATATTGTAAAAATGTCATATTGCTACCCTGGGAAAAAATATACTCTTAAATGGAGAGAAGAAATGGAATTCCACCAATATATAAACTTCCACTAAAAAAACCCCCTTTAATAAAAACTGTGTTTTGTATCTTTAAATGAAATATAGAGTCCTGGAAACACCAATCCCTCAATTATCTGGTTCTCATTGGAAGCAAAGCCGAGCATGTGGAAAACGGTGAGGGAGGGGAGGCTGTGCTGTGTCTTTCATCTGATGTTCATGCAAAGGAAGCCCTGTGGTCCAAAGTCCAAACAAAAGAATTCCAAGAAAAGAGAATGCCATGGTTAATTGTCAGTTCTAACGTTCAAGAATAATCCCAGGCACTATAGATACAAAGCCTTGTCTTTGTTATTCTGCTCGATAATGTTCAGAGGGAATCTACTAGCTGCATTTTATCTTGATGCATAAGAATGTTCTGAGGGATGGGCCAATGTTCCTTATTTCATATCTTTTTATAGTTGTTTATGTTTTTCTTAACAGTTTCAGTTTTCGGATTTTTAATGTTCCCCTTTGAGCTTCATTTAGATTGTGTACACGTCGTACATTTGTACAGTTTTTATACATAATTTATATTGTATTTACACATACAACATAAGTCGGGGTCTGGATGGTGGTAGGGTTTTCAAGGCAAAAGATGCTCAGAGGTGGTTTACCATTGCCTGCCTCTCATTTACTAGCCTTGATTTCTTTGCTGGTCTCCCGTCCAAGTACTAAACAGGACTGACCCTGTTTAGCTTCTGGGATCAGACAAGACTGGGCCAGCCTGGGCCATTCAGATCAGGATCACAGTGTGAATACTACTGACTTATGAATGAAGTATTGATTTGTTTACAAGATTTTTATCATTCTCCAAGAACCTCATTTATCGGCCCCTCCCTCACAACAAAAGTGACCTCAGAAAAGAGCTTAACCAGGAGTCATCCAGAGAACATAGGAACATAAGAGAAGCCAATGTTGGGTCAGGCCAGTGGCCCATACAGTCCAACACTCTGTCACACAGTGGCCAAAAACACCAGGTGCCATCAGGAGGTCCAGCAGTGGGGCCAGGACTCCAGAAGCCCTCCCACTGTTGCCTCCCCCAAGCACCAATAATACCGAGCATCACTTGCCCCAGACTGAGCGTTCCTATCTATACCTTGTGGCTAATAACCACTGATGGACCTCTGCTCCAGATGTTTATCTAATTCCCTCTTGAAGCCATCCATGAGAGCTTCATAGCAGAGTGGGGATCTGAACCCTGATCTCCTTTGTCATAGTCCAGAAACCTAACCCCTATGCATTACTGGCTTTTTCAGGGGGGTGCAGTTGCGTTTGTGTGCATGTGTGTGTGCCCGGAAGTCATGGTGACCTCTGGCAACTCTTACTGGGACATGGAGGAGATTCAGAGCAGTGGCTTGACAGCCTGCCTCTGCCTCCCAGCCCTTGTATTCTCTGGAGGCATCCCATCCAAATATGTATCTGTTGGAACTAAACTGGTCTCCCCTCATTGCTTTAACCCCTCCCATTGGGTGCAGAGCCAGGGTGGTGTTGCATATATGTTGTCAGTCCAGGTTCTGGGAGACCTGGGTAGAAATCTCCACTCTGCCATGGAAGCTTGCAAGGTGACCTGGGGCCCATCTGTCTCACAGTCTGATCTACCACCCAAGGTGGTGATTGTGAAGATGAAATGGAGGCGGCAGGGAATGGTGTTGTGAAATGCTTTGTATCCCCTCTGGGGAGAACAGTGGGAAATGAATACAAAATGAAATCAGAGACCAACATAACCATCATATTGGAAGACTTCTGATAGCTTCTGAATGTCAGAAATACTTTTGATCAATTTAGGATCCTTCCTTATAGCTTTGAATGAGCCCTCAAGTCAGACTGTTAGTCAGTTTCCAACTGCTCATCTCCATCGCAAAATTAATATTAGGCATTCTCCTAAGTGAGGGATTCGGAAACAGTGGAACAGAGGGCAGAAAAGATATCCAGAACAATGAAGCATAGAATAGATGAAATCCTTTTATTCTTTTGCTGTGATAAGAACATAAGAAGAGCCCTGCTGGATCAGACAAGTTGTCTAGTCCAGCATCCTGTCTCACACAGTGGCCTACCAGTTCCTCTGGATGGCCAACAACATGGCATAGAAGCCAAGGCCTTTCCCTGATGTTACCTCCTGGCTCTGGGGTTCAAAGGCTTAGCTCCTCTGAATGTGAGAAGCTCTTCCCTCAGTCACCATGTCCTGTAGGCATTGATAGACTTATTCTATCCACATTTTAATCTTTGTGTGTGTAAAGCAGTATTTCCTTTTGGCCGTCCCGAACCCAGGGCTCCGTTGGGGCCGGGGCACGCCGGAGCGTCGCTCCAGGAGAGAGGAGGGTGGGGGGAGGGGACTTTACAAAGCCCCTCCCTCCACTCACTCCTCCGGCCCAGGAAAAAGCCCCTCCCCTCCCCCCTTCACTCTTCCCGGGCCGCAGCAGGCCGCCGCCAGCCCGGGGAGAACCCCCTTCCCTCCCCCCCCCACTCACACTCCCGGGGCCACGGCAAGTGCCGCCGGCCCCGGGACAAGCCCCCTCCTTCCCTCCCCGCCCTCCCCCCGCCCTCCAACTCCCGGGGCCGCGGCAAGTGCTGCCAGCCCCGGGACCAGCCTTGCTGGCTCTTTCTTGGCGCAAGGGCGTGGGCAGCAGCTGGAGAGAATCAATGAATGGCTTGGCCCGAAGGGGGGGGTCCAACTGAAATCCACCGGAGGGGAAAGCCCACTAAGGCCCCAAGGAAACTGGCCCTGGCCTGATCTTCGCGCTAGCTCTGCGAGGGTCGACCAGCAGGGTGGGCGCACAGGGCTTTTTCCTCCCACCACCCGCACCAGGCATGGCGGCGATCCCCCTCCGGGAGTGCAGCGCGTCAGCAGCGGTTGCCACGGGAGCTGCCGGCCGCATGCAGGAAGCCTGCCGCAAGCTCCAACTGGTCAGTTTCAACAGTCGCGGGTGGCTTGAAAGTCATTACGGCGCAAGGCAAGGAGCTGCGGGGCCGCCGCGACGGAGGCGCCCACGCTGCTTGGAGGCGGCGTTATATAGGCTGAGCTGGGGCACGGCGCGGCCGCTCGGAGTCCTGGCTGGGTCCCTGCCTTGCTTGTGGCTGGCGGGGGGAAAGACGGCAAAAAAAGAGAATCTCACTGGCCCGTGTGAATCGGACCGAAGCCTCTCTGCAGGCTGGAAAGGGTGGAACTGGGCTCGGAAGCAGCCGAGAGTGTAAGCTCGGGGGCGCGATTGCTCTCGGACTGGGACGCTTCCGCTTTAGGAATGGAGGCTGGGCTTTATTGGGCACGGATGCCTGCTGGGACCCAACTGGTGCAAGCCATAGCCGTCCTGAGGAGAACCCTTGGAGCGGCTGGCAGTTGCGCCACCTGTTGTAATTAGGCTGGTCTGTGCACTAGGGTTGCTGCTTGGTGCCTCATCCTCCCCTCCCAACCTCACCGTTGGGAGGCGCCCTCCTGGGGCTCCTGGCTAGGAGAGTCAGTCCCGGCTTTCTCGTGGTCCTCCTGAGCAGTTGTGTCTGCTGCCTCGGGCTCACACGGCCCGAGGAGGCTCTTGCGTTTGCCTGCCCTGGCGAAGTCGAAGGGACCAGCGCAGCCAAAGAGGAGGAGTCTTGTGACTTCGTGCCAACTGCATGTTCGGGCCCAGTGTCTAGTTTCTGAGCCTCAAGTTAACAGTGCCGTTCTAAACAGAGATGCCCGTTTTCAAGCCCACTAATGTAACTGGGGTTAGAAGGGTGGAAGCATGTCTGGGAGGGCACTGTCCAATCATTAGTTTTCAAGACTTTTTTCTGCTAAAATATTTTCTGCTAAAATATTTATATTCTACCTTTCCTTATGGCTCAGAGAGGCTTCTTTCTTCCCTCCTCTGGTTCTGTTTTCTCCTCTGGATCACTTATTCCAGAATATCTCTGGTGATGTAAATCCTTTCTTCTCTCTCTCTCTCCCCCACCTACCTACCTTCCTGTTCCTTCCTTCCTCTCTCCCCCCCCACCTACCTACCTTCCTGTTCCTTCCTTCCTCTCTCCCTTCCTTTCTTCTCTCTCTCTCTCCCACCTACCTACCTTCCTGTTCCTTCCTTTCCCCCTTCCTTCCTTCCTTCCTTCCTTCCTTCTCTCTCTCTCTCCCCCACCTACCTACCTACCTTCCTGTTCCTTCCTTCCTCTCTCCCTTCCTTTCTTCTCTCTCTCCCACCTACCTACCTTCCTGTTCCTTCCTTTCCCCCTTCCTTCCTTCCTTTCTTCTCTCTCTCTCTCCCCCACCTACCTACCTACCTTCCTGTTCCTTCCTTTCCTTCCTTCGTTCCTTCCTTCCTTCCTTCTCTCTCTCTCCCCCACCTACCTGTTCCTTCCTTCTTCTCTCCCTTCCTTTCTTCTCTCTCTCTCTCCCCCACCTACCTACCTTCCTGTTCCTTCCTTCCTTCCTTCTCTCTCTGTCCCCCACCTACCTACCTTCCTGTTCCTTCCTTCCTCTCTCCCTTCCTTTCTTCTCTCCCTCTCTCCCACCTACCTACCTTCCTGTTCCTTCCTTTCCCCCTTCCTTCCTTCCTTCCTTCTCTCTCTCTCTCCCCCACCTACCTACCTACCTTCCTGTCCCTTCCTTCCTTCCTTCTCTCTCTCTCCCCCCACCTACCTACCTACCTTACTGTTCCTTTATTTCTTCCTTCCTTCCCCCCTTCCTCCCTCCTTCCTTCCTTTCTTCTCTCTCTCTCCCCCACCTACCTACCTACCTTCCTTCCTGTTCCTTTCTTTCCTTCCCCCTCCCTCCCTCCCTTCTGACACACTGCCGATGACATCAGGGAGGTGTGGCCTTTTTACACTTCCGGTGATGTCAGGGGGTGTGGCATATGCAAATAAGTTATGCTAATGAGCTCCTGCACCTCTTTTTTTACGAAAGGACCCCTGCCCGAACCTACTGCACCTCAGTTTTATTGGGTGCCCTCGCAACTCAATAATCAAACAAGGATAATAAGCTTAGTTTATATGGTTACCATTTGTTTGGGTTTAATTCTGGGAGGAAAACAATGAAGGAAATAAATATGTCAAAATTGGAGAGTGGAGACTGATCTATCCTTAATTGTGGAATGCTGAGAGTAATTAATCTGTCTTCTCTCAAGCATATTTGGTCCTTGACTCTGTTAAACAACTTCATTACGCTTTATGATAATTTACTGCTCACCCTCTACCAATATGTATGGACTGGTAGTTTCCATTTTTGTTTCTGTCTCTGTCTTGACTTTAATTGACCCTTCCTGGCAACTAACCCCCACCCCCACCCTCTCTCTTCCTGTACATTATGGTCAAGGAAATTCTGTTTCACTGTATCTGAAGAAACGTGCTTGCACACAAAAGCTCATACCTTGAATAAAACTTTGTTGGTCTTAAAGGTGCCACTTGGCTTAAACTTTGTTCTGCTGCTTCAGACTAACATGGCTACCAAGCTGAATCTTAATGCAGGAAAGTAGCTCATACGCTACTGACATAAAACAAGAAACATCCCTAATTTGGGGCATCTTCCTATTTCAAATAGTGAGATTTGGATTGTGTATCACTTCATAACAGGAGAACTGGCCCTCACTGTTGTTGATTTCAACAGAATTTACTTGCATTTAAGCATGTACAAACTAAAACCACTAAAAACACCATTAAATGCCAAGGGATCAATTACAGAAACATCACTAATGAATGGAGTTATACAAAAAAGGTGAACATTGGATTTTGCCCCATATATTGAATCATTGTATAGATAATGACAAACCATCATTTCATTAAAGGGTGTAACTGGCAAACAAGCTGTGTCTTCAAAAGCAAGGGCAGAATACTTCTACTTCAGTCCCTGTGGTATTTGCAATTTGTATCCTTTTATTACTTCAACATTTTTCTTTCTTTCTCTCCCCCCCCCCCCCCCAAAGATGACAGGCCAAGTGTTCGTCTTGATTGATGACATGAATGTTCCTGTTCTGGCATTACTAGGATCTGACCCGCTTGTAAGACTTGTTAAGAGCTACTAGAGACACACAGCCCTGATAAACCTCTGGTTCTATTTGGCTTCACCATCAAGTAAAATGTTCTTCAGGCTCAGGATATTTACTTGACTGTTTGCATTCCTATAATTATTTTCAAATAAGAGCTGAGAAGAAAAGAGAACGTCTGCCTCAGGCTGTCTCTTCTGAATGCCAGCAAAAGACTCATAAGGACTGCTCAGCCTCTTCATGAGCGCATTATTCTGTTTTTCACACTGAAAATATGATTATCATGTATAATTCTCCCAACAGAGTGGTGTTTCTTTTTTTAAAACTCTTAGATCATTATCAGCACTGAATGCTAGCTGCAGTGTTTCCATTTTGAAGGAAGAAGAAGAGTTGGTTTTATACCTTACCCTTCGCTACCTGAAGGAGTCTCGGAGCAGCTTACAATCACTTTCCCTTCCTCTCCCCACAACAGACACCCTGTGTGGTAAGGTGGGGCTGAGAGAGTTCTGAGAGAACTGTGACTGACTCAAGATCACCCAGCTGGCCTCATGTGGAGGAGAGGGGAATCAGACCTGGTTCTCCAGAGTAGAGTCCGCCACTCTAATTGGTGTAGGGAAAGAAAGGGAGGGAAGGGAGGCCAGATTAGTTCAGTGGGCAGGATGTAGGAACTTAACATCCACCATGGACTCATCATTATTTTAGAGAAGCATAGGTACTGTCTCATCTTTGGTTGTTTTGCTTTTAAATATTGCCTACAAAAGTCAATACACAGAAGACTCATTAGATGGAAGTCTCAGAGTGACATGTGTAAAGATCTTTGGATATCAGTTGGAGCCTACCAGCTTCTCCATTGTTAAAAAGTTGGGGAAATGCCCCTTTTGACCACTGAAAAACACTACACTGGGAATGATGGGACCCATATGGACAAAAAAATGGAGGAAGTTACACTGTGGAGAAGAACTGGGCAAGATTGATTAGAAAAGCTGGTAGGATCCAAGCCAATGATTACTGTTACACATATACGGACTACCCAATATTAGTTGGCATGGAGCTGATGCCCCTCCCACCTTTCCTTTTTTTCTCCTTCTGCCCTGCTAGCCTCATTGGGGTCATTGCTTCAACAGGGTGATGGCCACAAGTATTTTTTTAAAAAATATGTGAGATAGTTTCCTTGTGATAAGAGTGGTTATCCTGTAGGCTCTGTGCCAATGGTTCTGAATTCAATTGTTACCGTTTTCCCCCCTGTGATATGTATTTGGGAAGGGTAGAAGGAGGCGTGGTAGGAAGGGATGAGCCAGGGAAGGGGGAGAGAACTTTATCAGCAGCCTGTCCCCCTTCCAGTACTGCTTCCAAATACAGGATTCTTGATTAATATACCCCTATCTCTTAGGTGAAGTTAGGTTTGTTGTGCTGGAGGACTTCCAACATACACACTTAACTCCACTCCCCCCCCCAGGGTGTAGACTTTCCAATATCCCAGGAGTGGGGCTGGGGCTAGGCCAGAGACATCACAGTCTATTTTCTTCGGTGGTGGCTCAGCACCTCCTGGAAAAGTTCAGGGGGGGGGGCTCCAGCTCCCCAGCCCCCCTGAAGTTGATGCCTATGCTCCTCCATTTGATGCAGCTCAGGAATGTCATTACAACTATGGATCTGTCCTGAGTTATATTTGTCTTGATACATTCCATAGTACACATGTCTGATTTGATCTTCCACTCTGGCTGGGAGGAGGATAGTCTGGGAGTAGAGAAATTTCCAATAGTTCTGTTGCCATGGTCAGATAGTTACTCAGTAAGCCTTAGACCTGGAGCTGGAGTTGCTCATTTCCTTCTGGGCTTGTTATCAGTGCAAACCACATCTAAAGGATGGATTCATATGGGTTCCCAGTAGCTTTGGGAGATTTCCCAAGTGATATGGCTAGTCTTCCAGAATAAGGGAATACTTCACAGTTGACATCATCACTCCTAAGTGTCTTATTTCACTCATCCAGGTGTGTTCATTTCCATGGTTTACTGAGGAGCTGGAAGAGATGAAATGGCAATGAAGCAGCTGGATTGATGGTGATAAAAGACTGAATTTAAAATAAAAAAATCACAGTCTAGAGAGTGTGGTCCAGGCCAGTGATGGCAGCAAAGAAAAAACACTTATCTGGTATCATACTCACAAGTGTTCTGGTGACTTTCAAATTAGACTAGATAACATGGATTATGTGAAAACTTCACAGAAAATCCTGCAAGTCCAATATCTGGTCCCCAATTATTGTCAGAAGTTGGGCACAGTGACCATTCTACATCAATTCTATGTAAACTTCACTGGCTATCAGTTCATTTCTGGGTCTAGTTCAAAGTGCTGTTTTGATCATTAAAACCCTAAATGGTAGTTTTGTATATACTACTAAGCAGGGTGTGGGACTAGGTGAACTAAATGGTATCTTCCAGTTCTATGACTCAGAGGTGATTGATATATTTTGAAAATGGAGACATAATAAAAGTGGCCCTCCAAATTCTAGGTCTCCCTATAAATTGAGAAGTGATTACACCTAACATATTGAGGTTAAATAATGCAACCCACAAGCCAAATTTATCTAGTGTACATTGTCACTGTGCATTTTTTCCTCTCTATGACCACTCAGTTATAGCTGAATGACATACTAATCCAGTTTGCTTTAAACCAAAGCATAGCAATTGTTGAGGTCTGAAATTTGCCCTGAATATCTGGAGGGAATCTTTCTAGGCTGAAATTTACAGCATTCTTTTCTTTCCAGAAATACCCTTTGTTGTAGATATTACATCTAAGAATATCACTTTACCTGTCAACAGTATGAAATATGCTCTATTTGTGTCCTACGCAGTAGGTCAAAATCAAATCCCAGCTCTGCCAGTTGTAGGTAAAGAACACAAGTAGGCACTGAAGGATAAGTTGATACCTCAGCATAGAGGGGATCTGTCTTTCTGGTACTGAACTCAGGACTCATGATGCTTTGGAAGAAAATAGCCTTAAATGATTGTGTTTGTTGATGATTCTTTTTATGAACTAAAATGAAAGGAGCCAGATTTTATGTGATGCATTCTTTGTGCCTTGAGCTATGGTTTAATCAACCCAGATCTTATCTATTGATGAAAATATTTTCCTATCACTGTAAGTTTTTTTTTTACAAAACCAACTGAATAAGATATAAGATCTTTTAAGAAGTCAACAAGCATAATAGACACATACCAACAGAGACTGATGTTGTTGTGTGATGTGAAAACTGTTGGATTTTTAGGTTCACTTGTCAGGAATATGTAAAATTCATTCTAGGGCTGGAAGGAATGTCAGATTGTGTATACTCAAGGGACTGATTGCCAAAATGCTTCAAACTGTTTGCCAAAATGCTTCAAACTGTGCTATGTCCCTGTTAATGGTTGCAATTAAATAACTGGCAGACATTTAATGCCACAATTACATATCCTGAAACCATTTTAAGTCCAGAGATCCAAAGGGAAGGTTCTCTATGGGATGTGATCTAACAGAGTCTAAAAATGGTAAAATGTGATGATTCTTTATGTGGAAACGATGGGTTTGTATCTAAAACTCTTTAGCTAATGGCTTTCAGTGAGTAAAGCTCATTATCCTTCTCAATTTCCAACAAGTTGCCATAATTTAAGAGTACAAATAAGGGTCTGATTGATTATATGTGATGTTAAATGCAGTTCTCCTAGACAGACACATGGAACCAACAGATCAAGATGGGTTAGTGTGTCTGTAGAAGCAGAAAGTTAGAAGTTAGTGTGTCTATAGAAGTAGAAAAGAGCAAGAGTCCAGTAGCACCTTAAATGCTAACACAATTTGTTACCTGAGGGACCGCCTTTTCCCATATGTTCCCCAGAGAGCATTGCAGTCAGGGGTCCAGAATCAGCTGGTCCTCCCAGGCCTTAAGGAGGCCAGTTTGTTGATGACCAGGACCAGGGCTTTCTCGGTGGTGGCTCTGACCTGGTGAAATGAGCTCCTGGAGGAGATCAGGGCCCTGTGGGACCTTTTACAGTTCCGCAGGGCCTGTAAAACAAAGCTCTTCCACCAGGCTTTTGGGAGCCACTGCCACCACCAATGAAGAACATCAGATGGTTGAATATGTGAAGGCCCTGGATGCTGGAAACCGCCACCTATAACCTACAGAACAGCAACCACTGCATGAACAATCAAGATGAACACTGCGCGCTAACTGTAAGCTGAGAACTTTGAACAATGGCTGCTACCATTATATGGACAATGATGAATAACAATGATTACTAGCACTTTATGGTTTTAGAATTGTTTTAATGTAACTTATGTTTTAATGTATCTTATCTGTTTTATGTAAGCTGCCCTGAGCTGCCCTTGGCTGGGAGGGTGGGGTAAAAATTTGAAAAATAAAATAAAAATAAAAATTGTGGCAGGATATGAGCTTTTGTGAGTCACTGCTAACTTCTTCAGATACAACATAGAACCAACCGTAACACAAAGAGCTTCCCCATGGCCCTTTCCTGCTAGTCAAAGTGTATAGGGTGGAAGGGAGGGAATGATGAAGCCCCTCCTGCTACCAAGACACACCTGGGAACCAATTTCCTCCCCCCACACTATTTTTCAAGTGAGTGCAGCTTAACCTGTTATACATGAGTTGAGAAAGCCCAACCCAACTCGCATTTAATGTCTCATCTAATCATACTCTAAATTCCCAGTCTTCTTTTGCCTTTTAAGTGGCTGAGTATGACTGGAGTTTAGAGACTCAGACCTTAATGACACAGAGACCTTAATGACACTACATCTCTAACTCCATTCTTCCTGTTTAAAACATAATGGATAAATGTAAATACATACTTTGCATTGATTAACACATCTGGATTGGAAAAGACCTGGAACACAGCCAAGTCAGTTCTTTGCTTTGAAGTTACTCCACCTACTTTGACATATCTCCACTCACTTCAACATGCAATGCAATAGGAAGAAGTATCATGCACAGTCACTATTCAGGGGGAGATAACTAGAGGTACACAATCTAGGTTTCTCTGAGGGTCCAGGGAGCCAGGCATCATACCTGCCTAATTTTTCTTACCTGGTAAAGATCTCTGATCAAATGATAGACCCTCCGTGGCATTCCTTTTTAAATATATGTGAATGTGTGTATGCATGTGTGTGTACCTGGAAGTCATGGCGACCTCTGGTGACTGATCTCTGCTGGGGCCTGGAGGATATTCAGAGAGGTGGCTGAATAAAGCCTGCACCCACCTCCCATCTCTGGTATTTCAAGGAGGTCTCCCATCCAAGTACTTGCCAGAGTCGACTCTGCTTAGTTTCCAGTATCTGATGAAACTGAGCTTGCCTGGGCTATCCAGGTCAGAACATTAACATACCTTTGAGTCTTATAAGCAATGAAAATGAAAGGGTAATACAAGATACCAGCATGAAGTTCAGAGGAAGGGAAAGCAGAAGAGGGTGGTTTTTGAAGTCACACCAAAGCATCAGTTAAATTTCACCTATGTATTGGGAGGTAAAACAGCTAATCAGGCACTCAGGTTGCTCAAGTTAGGCCCCGTCCACACGAGCGAGATAAGCTGGATAGGAAGTGACACAAATTTGTGCCGGCGCAATTTGTGCTGCTTTTGCGGGATTGCACAGGTCCATGGACCTGTGAGGGCGAACCGCCGCTGTGTGATCACACACACCCGTGGGCGAGTTGGTTTTTTTTTTCCCGGCCATTTTCAGTGCGCTTATCTGCTTCTACAAGGGATCGATGACTTGTCTCTCCACCCTCGGGGTCATCCGATGATGTGCATATCAGGATGGGAGGGGAAAAAAACCAAAAAGCCCGCTCCCCAAAGCCACTTGTTTGCACTGGCGTGATCACACCAGGAAAGGTCAGTTCTGGGCTGTCGCAAACCATTTGAAACTGCCTTTTCACTGGAAGCTAAATAAGCCGATTCCCCACCGGCTCAAAGAGGTTTGCGACACTTTGACACCTGCTGCAGGACGCTTCCCAGATGTGCTTGTGTGATCACGCCACTTTGAGCCGGTGGGGAATCGTCCTTCTTGTGTCACAAATGGGTGCGTATGATCGCACCCTTAATTACTTTATGAGCTTGTGGCCTTATAACTCCACATTGCCTCATGTCTTTATTCCAAAGAATAAGGTTCATAGAAATCTCCTCTGAACTGCTTTTCCCAAGTGGGTAGTTGATTTCCAAACCAATGAGACCTAAGAAGTCTTTACCAGATTTTCCATATATATGTATATATATTTGTCCCAAGCAGAGGTTATCGGATTTCTCTTTGTGCAACACCTGAGAGACCTTCTCACCCTTTTACAGGGCTATTAAGACCTTGCACATTAATCTTCATTACAGTTAATGAACTATGCACCATTCTATGAGATTCAGAGTAATGAGGGGAAGGCTAAGCAAGATTTATGCTTCCAGAAATGACAGTAAATTGTTAGTTGTGGCAACAAAAATTGTAATTTGGCAACATAAGCACTGGTATAATGAAACTATTATGTATTGCTGATCTATAGCTCTTGGATAAAGTACAGTGAGTGAAATGGATAATCTAGAACCACTAGAACAACCAATTTATTTATTCATTTCTAAGATTTAGAGACCTAGAAAGTATCCATGAATGGTGCACAGTAAATATAATTATGATATCCAACTAGATGCAAAAAGTGATCCTGAGATGTGTAGATCAGAAATCATTCAAGATGGTCAAGAGATTCCAAACTAGGAAGAGAATGACAGTTGTAATTCTGTTGAAATAACTGAAGCCACTCTGTAGGAAGAGGGTCAGTACAATTGAGAACAGCTGTTGCACAGTGGTAGAGCATCTGTTTGGCATACAACTGCTTCCCAGTTTCAACTACTGGCATCTCCAGTTAAATAGTTAAGGTGCTAGGTGATGTGAAAGATCTCTAACTAAATCCTGGGAGACTACCAATCAGGCTACCAATCTACTGAGAGACTACCAATCAGAGCAGATAATTCTAACTTGATAGACCAGTAATCTGTCTCAGTAGAAGGTGGATTCATCAGAAAACCATTGCTGTTAAAGATAATGGTTCATAGTAGTTCAATGTAATAGTGTTTTGCTTGTGTTTATATCTACGAGCCACTCTAAGGGAGGATGATCCATGCAATAACAGTTCTTCCTTCGCTCCTTGTTTAGTCACCTCCTTGTCTTTCACATCAGCTACTAACTGATGCTGAAAACAATGTATATTGTCACATGGTACAGGACCTCTGTTCAGGTGGCCTCTGGGTACATGCTTGCAAGTTCTGCTTCTAGAAAAGGATGGGATTGTCTAATATACAAAAAAAAATTAAAACCCATTTCTTTGACAACTAGAGTGCCAAGTTACTGTTTTAGCTATGGAGATGTGCACATCTCATTGGCGAGGAAAGCAGTGCGTCCTAAGAAGCCAAACTTGAGAAGAGCCTATTGCATTTTGTGAACTTTCTTTTTAAAGGAAGGCTTTAAGTTAATAAGCAACTTGGCCAAAGCCCCAGAGAACTGCTGTCATAAGGTATAGCAGAACATAGCCACATTCCTTTCTAGTCCTCTGTACTCAGAAGACCATACACACAATGATCATTAGGCTGGAAAATACAGGGAACGCAAACCTCAATCAGTTGATCTTGTACAAAATTGACTCTCTACAGAGCATCTGATTCCTTAATTAGCACATGAGAAGGGAGAGGAGCCAATAGTGAGGCTGATACTTCTGCTGAAGGAGGTAGATATCAATGAAGTCTCTCCTTGCTGACATTTTCCCTGTTTTGCCACTTAGATACTGAAGATATATATTAAGAAAAAAAATATCACTGAACAAACAATAGAGCAACAGAGACCCCTACAGGACCTTCCAACACACTAGTGAAGGGGGAAGTGTTGAGAAAAAATAAGAGCTCGGTTGAAATTTTAAACTTTCTGTTCTTATGGATTACCATCAGCAGTTGCAATAGCCCATAAAAGGAAAATGGGAGAAGTCAGTGGATCTTACATATGAGACATTCTGCATTACAATTATTTCTCTCCAATTTCCATTGCTTACACCCTGTGGTAATTAATGGCTAAAACGTATAAGCATGCACACGTCAGCCAGAATAAGTGTAGAGGTCAAGTTTCCTGAATGCCATGAAGTTATTTGCATAATGTTCTTACAAGATGTGTTTTTAATCATCTGTACGAAAAAGATTTAGGAAAGGGATTTGGAGTTTGAAATAGAGTATTTGTATCTAGTTGTAGCTTCATCTTCCATAATACTCATGGAGTATTAAAACTGACCTCCATGGAAGCTACAAGATATTGCATTAAGACATCATATTTAAGGACCCATCTTAAGCAGGCCTATTCAGAATCCTATGTAGGTCGTTTCATTTGGCTTACTCCCAGGAAAGTGTTCTTGGGATTGCAGTAGGGTTACCAGGTTTGGGTTAGAAAATACCTGGAGACTTTGGGGGTGGATCCAGGAGAGGGCAGGGTTTGGGGAGGGGAGGAGCCTCAGCATGGTCCAATGCCATAGAGTCCACCCTTCAAAGCAGCCATTTTCTCCGGGGGAGCTGATCTCTGTCAGCTGGAGTCAGTTGTAAAAGTGAGATATCTCCAGGCCCCACCTGGAGGCTAGCAACCCTAGATTGCAGTGTTAGTGGTCCTTGTTTTACCCTCTTCCTGCCACTTTTCTACAAAATATTTATACTGCACTAAGAACATTAACATCGCTGAGAATAAGTGGTTTAAAAATCTGTGTCTCCTTTTGCTGATGTTAAATGGTAAGCTTTGGCTTTGTGTCTAGTGCAGATGTTATGCCTATTAACGTATTAAGACAAAAATAGTCTGTAGTTTTATAAATGTGGTCTTCCATATCCCTAAAATTTTCGGGGAGATAACAAGTGGCACAGATATGGCTGTGTAGGGAACTAATTACTCAGGAGTCATTATGTGAAGGCTAGTCTAGCTCTGTGGCATACTTAGCTGAACACAAATGCATCTGAAATAGAAGTAGTACAAGTGGAGACCCGCAAGAAACTTGTGGGATGGTTATCCCATTCCTCACACCTTTGCTTCCTCCCTTCTCCCCCTACCTCTCTCACACTTTTTCTCCCTTCAGCCCCCCCTTTCTTACTCTCTCTCTCTCTCTCTCTCCTCCATGTATGTTACTTCCTCTCTCTTTCTGACCTATCTTCATTCTCTTTGTTTTTCTGCCTCCCGCCCATCACCCTTTCTCTCTTTTTCTGCCCCATCACTCTCCCAGCCTTCTGCCTGCTTCCTCTCCCCACACAGCAGCAGTGGCAGCACACTGGGAATCACAACGGATCTCCCAGCTACAGAGTTCAATTCACCTTAGGGCTGCCTGCTCCTGGTTGGGAAATTCCTGGAGATTTGGGGGTGGAGCCTTGGGACAGTGAGGCTTGGGAAGGCAAGCAGCCTCAGCAACCCTCCAAAGCAGAGATTTTATCCAGGGGAACTGATCTCTGTCACCTGGACAACAGTTGTAATTCTGGGTGCTCTCCAGCTCTTGTCTGGAGGCTGGCAAGGGTAGTTAAAGTGAAGGAAATGGCTGGTTTGAAGGGTGGATTCTATGGCACTATACTGGTCTGTAGTCCCTCCTCAAATCCCACCCTCCCCAGGCTCCACCCCTCAAATGCCCAGGAATTTCCCAACCTGGAGTTGGCAACCCTATTGCCTTCCCACCCAACAGCCAACCTACCTTCCCTCTCCTGCAGTCTCTGCAGAAGAAAAGATTTTTCTCCCAGCCCACCGTTTTTTCTTTCCCCTGTAACAGTAAACCATAAAGCCAATTCCCTGGGAGGAGGATGGGAAAGAGGGAAGAAATGAGGCATTGAGAACTTCTCTCACCTGCTCAAAGGGCAGACTCAGACATTTATTTTCTGCTGGCTCCCCCCCTTCCTTTTGAGTGTTTGCTTTCTTCTTGCAAGTGGAAGGAACTGCCTGAGCAGAGTGAAAATCGCAAGGTAGATCCTGCTGGAGGCTTGAATGTTCCTTCGGTGGAGGGAGCGTGGCCATGAGAGAGGACTGAATGCAATCAGAACTAGGGAGGGAGAGAGAAGGCTCCTCGGTAAGTCTGTTTCCTGCACATGCACAGTGGACACTGATTTACTTTTTGGCAATTTATAACTTTCCCATATATATTGTTTACAGTTTTTAGATTTTTCTGCACCCTTGGGGAGTGGCCCACGTGTGCAGGATAATCACTTTACCCTCCATGTGCCCCTGATTTGCAGAAATAGGTATCTGCATGCACAGGGGGCACTTGGGAATTAGATATATAGATATATCAGAGCTGTTCCTGTTCCATAGTGTGTCATTTCTCAAGGATCTGCTAAGAAATGGAAGGCAAACAGGAGTTGGATCCAACCAGCTTTTCCACTGGGCAAAAAGGGAGGAAGGGGGTGGTTTTTTGATTGTTGAAAAGACTATTCTGGGGCTCATGGCATGGGGCCTGCATGGATAAAAGGCATGTGGGGTGAGGGCAGTAGTAAAAAGGCAGATTGGGATTGAACCCTCTCAGTAATGATCTAGGGATAAAGGGGGGGGCACCACAGTGGCTGCTTTTTTAGAAAAAAAATTCAAATTCTAGAAGCCATAAGCATTTGTATTATTTCCCATTGTATGGCTTGTCCATAGCAAGGACTAGGGTTGCCAGCCTCCAGGTGGGGCCTGGGGATCTCCCGCTTTTACAACTGATCTCCAGCTGACAAAGATCAGCTCCCCTGGAGAAAATGGCTGCTTTGAAGGGTGGACTCTATGACATTGGACCTTGCTGAGGCCCCTCCCCTCCCCAAGCCCTGCCATCTCCTGGATCCACCCCCAAAGTCTCCAGGTATTTTCCAACCCAAACTTGGCAATCCTAGCAAGGACAGAACAATCTTGCTCCATAACATAATCCAATTATGTTAACAAATTCTTAAAATAACTTATTATGAATTGATGCTACTTAATTTTTCTAGGTAATGCCCAAAAGGAGGACCTGGGGGACAACATAACACGGCTGATGGATTCTTTGCTTCTCTTCATTGATTTGTAGCCATTCGAAATGTGGTGGAATGCATTTAAAGGTAGCCGGACATCTGTAACTCCAGTTTTATCTTGGATATATACAACAGTATAAAAGCTGGCTTCCATATATTCCCTCTTTCTCCTTCACAAATACTCTGAATGACTGCTGAATTGCCCGAGGGAACTGGAATGCTGCTTTGACTGGGGAAAACACCATGTGCTGTTGTGATCAACATGTTCAGGGTTTGCAGCCCAGTGCTCTGTAGTTGCCGTGGTGCATGCTTAGATAGTTGAATTAGGACTGTTGAGAGCCAGGTTCAAATCCCCCCTCTGCCCTGCAGCTTACAGAGTCAGTCTCTCTCTCTCAGCCTAACAGATCTCACAGGATTATTGTGAGGACATAAAGGAAAGAAAGATTTGTATATGCCACTATGAGCTTTCAGAGGAAGAGTAGGATAACACTGCAATCAGGATATGAAGCATAGAGAGATGAGTTTTACATAATAATAATTAGAAACCATTGGCCAGATGTTTGATGGCAGATTTTTCCAAATTAATTTAACTCTGTTACTGTAACTTCTGTTAACCTGAATTAGACCCACCCTTGGTAAGGGAATATTGAGCACCAAGGCTTCCGTTCAAAACACCTTAACTTGAAATTAAGTTTTATTTGCATCAGTGGGACATATTTCCATGCCAGTGTATTATGGATGTAGTTTCAGTCAGCTGTTATAACTCTATTCCTGCTCTCTTTCTTGATGACATCCAGCGATCAAGTGTATTGCCAAGGGGCACTGGTACTTTTCCTCTAAGAGATACAAGGGCAATGAACACACAAATGCGGGAGAAAAATAGACTTTATTCAGTAGCTTAAGTAGTCTACAAAAAAAAATCATGTCTACAAATGGATCAGTGCAAGAAAATGATATGCTTATGTCTCTTCAGCTGTCAGGAATCCCTGGAGAATGGCAGTGGTCAGACCCCCTGGACCCAGCCAGCTACATAGCTCTGTTCTGTGGTTTTAGTCTATGCTGAGGTTCCAGTCTCAGGGTTCCACCTGAGGCTCATCTACTATCTTAAGATTCACTAATTTCACTGGTGCTTGTAATAAATCATAGCTGACCTTAACAGGAGTGATACACCCCAGACCCTCCCAAGGCCAACAGATTAGCAGTGGGGTATGGTAGGCATCCAATTGTCATGGGTGTGAATGAGGGAGAGCTGATGGAGCTTGCAGAAACTGCAGCTGGCCCCTCTGAAGCAGCAGAGGAGGATAGCTGGCAGTTGCCTGTAACAGCAGTCTTCACACCTGGCTCAGATAAGAAGGAAGAACTACAAGCTGAAAGTCCTCCTGATGTGTGACTCATTTAAGGGAGCAACTCCGGCAAAACTTAGCAACCAAGCGAAGAGAGGCCAGGTTACAAGGGAGGTGCTCAGCTAGCCCAAGTTTTAACAGGAGCCTGGGTGATCATGCAGCTGGCTAATTGGCAACAGCATTTAACTCCACACTCTGGGCAGTACTCTTTGTGGGAGCAACAAGTCAGCGTCATACTGCTTTGTACCTAGACCATTGGACCCCCCGACTTTGGACTTGGCTCTGTGTTCATGGTTCCTGACCCCGGCTGGGCTTTGGACTCTCTGGTTAGTGATTTTGGACGTGACTGTGTTTCTAACTCCTGACCTTGGCTTGGCTTTGGACTCTACACTGTCTTCTTGGCTCCTGACCTTGACTTGTTCTGGACTCCCTTTAACTGGCACCCCAGCTCGTGACACCAATATAGATAGGTGTGCTATCTTCCCATTACCCTCTTTACACCGTACCGGGTACACAGAGATAACATACTCCTTAGTTCAGTCCTTTAAGCAGAGCTACATGCAAATTTGATTGGCATGTTTGGGTCTGCAAGGCAACTCAGGCACAAATGGAGAAATGGTGGCACTTCCCCTGGCTCCTCAAGATGACAATGGTCTCCTGCAATTTCATGGCAGCAAGTCACAGCATTAAAAATGATAGGTTGGATCCAAGTTCCCATGAAAAGAGGGGACTGGCCCACCTTCTTCTTCCAGCAGCCTAGTGTGACCCTGTAAAGCCATCCGCAGGGCTCTCTGGAACAATATGCCATGTGGCATTGAGGAACTTGCATCACAAAGGAAGAAGTGGTTGAAATCACATTCACCTTCCATCCCTCCACCATCAAGATTCTTTTGTGTGGGTTTGGTATGTGTGTAAAGTGCCGTCACAGCCGACTTACGGCAACCCCAGCAAGAGGTGTTCAAGGCAAGTGAGAGGCAGAGGTGGTTTGCCATTGCCTTTCTTTGTAGAATCTTACTTGGTGGTATCCAGTGCTGTTTCAGACCAGCATGGCTACCCACCTGAATCTATCTTATTCCCAGGTTATTCCTTCCCACTATACTACACTGGTTCCTCTCCCCCCCCCCTATGTTTTTGTGTGCACATAGCAACATGGAAGTAAATATAAAAATATATAACATTCACATTATCACATTGATTTTTTGTGTGTGTGTGTGTGTGTGTATCAAGTTGCAGCTGACCTATGGTGAGCCCAGTGGGGTTTTCAAGACAAGAGATGTTCAGAGGTGGTTTGCCATTGCCTGCCTCTGAATAGCAGCCATGGTATTCCTTGGTGGCCTCTCACCCAAATACTAACCAGGGTCAACCTTGCTTAGCTTCCAAGATCTCATGAGATTGGGCTAGCCTAGGCTATCCAGATCAGGGCACATTGAAATTAGCTCTTTTAAACCTGTTGATACCATGCTTCCTACAACCTCTGTGCTTGTGTATTCTATGGAACTAAATCAGGATCAGAGCTTGCAAGTCAATTTAAGTTAAACATTATCATATCTAATTCTCAACAGTCCTCTATTTGCAGATATCTAGATCCACAGATAGGGGGCATACTTACCCCAAAAACATTTTTTTGCAAACTTGGGTGACCACCTAAATTAGCAGAAAAATCTGAAAATTTAAAAAAAAAATCTTCCCAAAAGAAAAAGTGTTTGTGCACATGCTCCCAGGCACTGCCAGTGCTGACAGGTAGGGAAAGGGAGGGAAAGAGAGGGAGGGAGAAAGAAGGGGTGTTGGCTCAGGGGAGAGAGAGAGAAAGGAGGAGGAATTGGCTTGATAGAGGATTGGAAAGAAAAAGAAGAGGGGGTTCACTGAGAGTGAGAAAGAAAGGGAAAGATGGGGGGAGAGGGAAGGAAGCAAAGGTGGGGGAATGACCCTCCCTGAAAGTTTCTTGTGAGTCCCCCTCCCCAATCATTTTTATTAATTCAAAACCCTCCGCCATACTGAACAAATCTAAGGTTTATATAATTAAACACATAGATACAATAGTGAACAGAATCTTGCAACAGACAGTTATACTAAATGTAACCCTCCCCTTACCAATTAACCTTTTACATATATAATTTTGAATTACCTTATATAAAGCTGCAAGAGCCACAATCTTATGCAACTCCCCAGAAGGCAGGCTTTCCTTGGGTTGCTTTCCTTCACTCACTGACTCCACTGTATCTGTATGTGAAGAAATGTGCTTGCACACGAAAGCTTACCCCTTGAATAAAACTTTCTCGGTCTTCATAGTGCCACAAGACTCAAACTTAGTTTGACTCTACCCCTGCTGGGCTAAGCCAACTTGTTCTGAGTGTAGTCCTTCCCTTTTCCCATTGACCTTGCATTCTAATATTGGGCAGAAGGTTAGGTTGTAAGGTAGCGACTGGTTCAAGGTCACTTTGAGTGTCATGGCTGATGGACGGTTTAACCCTGGGCTTCCCTGATTGGGAGGCTCTCTGTAGATAAGAGCATCTCCACTGTTGGAAGAGAATGACCCAAGTTAACATTTCTTCCAATTTTCCCACGTTTTCTCTATATTCTGTTTTATTAACCTTCCCTTTCCCTTCCTTTATAAAACAGGTAATCACTATCTCGGTAGCATGGTGCCTGGTACTTTTATTGTTCATATTGGAAGCCATACAGCTAAGTAGCCAAGTTCCCCCCATCTGTGTATTTTCCTTCATAAATAAGTTAGAGGTGCAGTCTTTCAGGAAATAACCTACCCTGGTTTTTATATCTGGGGGACACCTCTAGGGTTGCCAGTCCCCTTTGGCTACTGGTGGAGGATGGGGGAGGGGAGGGTTGCCCGAGGGAAACCCCTGGAGATTTGGGAGTGGAGCCTGGGGAGGACAGGGATCTCAGTGGGGCACAGTGCCACAGAGCCCACCCTCCACAGCATCCATTTTCTCCAGTGGGAACTGATCTCTGAAGTCTGGAGATGAGCTGTGATTCCAGGAGATCCCCAGGTCCCACCTGGAGGCTGGCATCCCTCCTTTATTAACAACATGATGAGATTGGGCAATGGATTTAAAAGTGAGAAAGGGTTACAGAAAAATGGCTTGTGAACAAGGGAGGAATGTTGTACGGAGGATTTAGTTGCAATACTTGCGCTAAAGAGAACAGGGAGAGAGGTTAAAATTTTAAGTCAGAAGAAGGAAAGACTTGATTTAACATATAATTACCAGCAGAAGTCTTTAAGCTCCGCTGCAGGCACAGCAGAAGGAAAAGGAATATGTTATGCACTGAGATTCTGGAAGAAAAGCCTGCTTGTCTGCACAGCTCGGTATAGGTTCCACTGTTCAACTAAATGGCATTCACTAATTATTCTTTACATCCTGGCCTGTAATTCCACTGCAGCTGTGAGCATCAGAGAGAACATGAGATGTTCCTTGTGTGGCAGATGTTTCCTCACTTCTTTGCTGACTTGCCTGCATACCTGAACAATCACCTTTAATATTGGGGAGGGGGGGATTGCAAGAACAAAAAAGAAAGGGAAATACTTTACAAGATATCTTGATCAAGCTATATCGCTGCACTGTCCTGGATCTTGTGAAGCTATCACAACCAGGAGAAATTTCCAGGTTAAAAATTACACAATTGCTACAAATCCAGTCTGAGTCTCCAAACGGATCAACTTGTAATTCTCTGAAATCCTAAGGTCAAGACTTGACCCAGCCAATGTTGTCTTGTTTTTCACATTTGAAAGGGTTCCCACAGCTTTCTTTTCTGGTCTTAAGGCTGAATATTCAGCTGCCAACAATAAAGCGGCATCTCATCACAGACGTGAAAGAGTTTTCTAGGCTTCCCATTATTTTATCGTTTACCAGTTCTTTATGTCTGTGAGCCTTACAGCAATTGGATTCTTTTAACTTTCGAACTATTAATGTTTTTCATGAAATTGGATAAGCCATTCTAAGAATCCTGGATTCCAAGGACATCATCATTTGGTCTTTCCCACGCCAACACATATTATACACCTTCACCTGCTCACCCTTCCTGATCAAACCAATTTAAAGGACAAAGAGCTCTTTACAAAGCGCCACTATCATAACTTTCTGATCATCCTGCTTTAAATCATTAACCCCATTCGTCTGCAAGATGAAAAGTCCAAAGTGAACACAAGCCCTAGGAATGTCTGGCTGTCCAGCCTGCTGAATAACATCAGAGCCCTGTGGGACCTTGTGCAATTCCACAGGGCCTGTAAGGTAGAGATGTCCTGCCAGGTTTTTGGTTGAGGACAGCAACAGTTGGTTGCACTGGCTGGCACCCTTTCCCTCTCCCCCATATATATATTGTTTAAGTTTCCCTCTCCCCCTCCCACTAAATGGCCAGGCAGTCCAGAATGGGAACAGAAAATTTTAAGTCACCATCTTGGATTTTTTATTTTGGTTTTATTTCTTATTAACTATATAGATATTTTAAAATTTGCATCTTGTCTTGTGGCATTTTGCCTTTCATACATCACCCAGAGCTGCCGGGATAGGACAATTAATCAATTAATTAATTATAGCCTGATTATGAGATAAGATGAATACTGATTCTCGGATGGTGAATTTGCAAAACAACTGAAAGGTAGCAGATATCTGCCAAATCTTCTCCACTTCTAACACCATGTGATGTTAGGGTTCAATCATATGAAGGACACACTAAAATAAGTTAATGTATTTATCTATTGCCAAACCTAGCTGAATGTCCTCTGACTCTTACTGCCTGAAGCTCTTTCCTCCAGCCATCCTATAAACTCCCATCCTATATGTTCCTATAAGGATGTCTCTCTAAATTATAATCACTACACCACATATTCCATCTCTGGAACTTACTAGCTCAAACCTCTTAAACTGGAAACAGTGGATGCTGCTTGTGACTGTCTCTTTAACATGGCACTAGGAACACTCATCATGCCAAGAGAGTAGAATGTCTAGGGATGCATAATCTCATCCTATATGGTGTCATTTTGTATCAATGGTTCTAAGAAGCCCTTGATCAAAGATCTTGGCTGGCATCTTCTTAAAGGTTCGGCTGTAAAGAATAATTTAAGTTACATAAGCTTGGACAGATATCATTGGCTCAATTCTATGTTGATTCCATAATTTTGCTGTATCAAATGTTCTCTTCTGGGTCCTTCTTTCAAAGATCCACTGAGAATTTCTGTTAACTCTGTTTGTATGGATACACACACCTCACATTTGAAACACATTTCAGATATTTTTAGTTGTGTTGCTATCCATGCTTCGATGATGATGATGATGATGATCACGATGATGACGATGATACTTGTGTATCCATTGCATTCCCCAAGTCCCCAAAATATGAGACTCACCAGCAGAAAATATGCGTAAATTAATGCACATAGAGGATTCACTCCAAAAAACATGGACAACTCAAATTAGAACAAAATGTTCTCCTGTTGGAGAAGAATTTGGAAGCTTTTCTAGTAAGGTGAATAATTTAAGACATTTTGAAAGCTTCTAGAAGCATTTGAATACAGATCATATCATCTTCTATGCCACTCAATGGGTTGGATCTAGCTAGCTTTTCCACTCAGTCCTGGCCTTTCTTACCCCAGCACCCATCACATGACTTTTGTCCATGCAGATACCATGATCCCCAGAATAGCATTTTTGATGGCCAAAAAGTCCACATTGTTGTTTTTTTCATTAGTTGAAAAACTGGCTGGATCTAACCCAAGTTCTTACTGGAGTATGGCCAAAGTAGGCTTCTAATGCATATATAGTTTTCCAGGATATTATCATTGTGTCATTCTTGCAAAGATAGCATTTAGATAGAATGACAGCAAAAGAAAGATTCAGAGGTTTTACAAGGATAGAATGAAGCTGGAGGAAATAATGCTAATAGGGATACAATTTTTAGAAACAGAAGGGGATAATCATGCAAAAGGGAAGGAGGGAATGAATCAATGGAACAATGTACTCTCAACACAGAACAGGTATCTAGGAAAAGAAAATGGGGTTGCATTCTGCAGATTTATAAAGCCGCAAAAGATAGATAAGGGAACCATAACACCCTTTTGTTAATAATTTCAGAGCAGTAGTCATGTTATTGTGTTGCAGAAAAAATAAACAAAAGTCTTGTGGTGCCTGAAAGACTAAGAAAATTATATTCCAGCATAAGCTTTCATCAACCTGACTAGAGCTCACTTCTTCAGATGCAATGAATGGATCCTGACTCTGTAGTTATTTTATAGAGGGATGTAAAAATAAACAGATGGGTCAAGGGACCATGAAATACAGGAAGAACAGAGTGAAATGAAATTGTCCCAGGCATCACCACCCCATGAATACACAAGAGAACCGTGCTTATGTTTAACTAGTTTACTTAAATGGTTGTTGTTATCTCATACACTATTAGAATATTTAGGGTCAATAAATCAGCATTATATGTTATACAAAGAAGGACCTACAAGGACTTGTGGGAGGCATCTCATTTCCCTTTCCCCACAATTTCCTAGTTCTATTTCCTGAAAGCCCCTATAACATCTCTCCTTTTCCTGTTTTCTTCTCTCATCTCACCCACCACTATCCTACCTTTATCTGCCCCCTTGTCTTCAGCTTTCCATCCTTCCCTCTCCCTGGCAGCCTCGCCCTGGGAAAACTGTCAGAGGCTGCAGTCACACACACTAAATAATCCACTTTCAGTGCACTTTCCAGCTTGGTTTTTACTATGTGAACTGGCAAAATTTAGTTGGAAAGTGCATTGGAAGTACACTGAAAGTGGATTATTTAGTGGGTGTGACTGCAGCCAAAGTTGTGCAGTGCAAGCCACCAGGCTTGCTCCAGTTACACAGTGGGGAACCTGCAAGGACTTGCAGGGGGAGCCTTACCTTCCCCTGTACCCCCCACTATTTCCTCTTTCCCTATTCCTGGCAGCCCCCATATTCCCAGCTTTCCCTGCTTCTTTCTCTCCTTCCCACCCACCATCCAACCTACCTTTTATCTGTCCCTACCTTCAGTTATATTTATTATTTGTTTACTTCTTTTATACCCTGATTTTCTCCAAAAAGGGGACATAAAGCAACTACATCATTCTTCTCTCCTCCAGGTACCTAGGCTGATAGTATGTGACTGGCCCAAAATCTCTATAGCAGAACAGAAATTTAAATGAAGGTCTCTGAGATCCTAATCTGAAACTCGGACCACTACTCCACACTGGCTATTTTGGGGTGGCTGCAGGCTGCCCAGTGGTTGCTGCCAGGCCTGGCCCCAGTGAGTCCTCCCTCAACAGCTTGAAAGGACTCTGACCCTCCCTCTGCCTTTTACTGATACAAATAAAGGCTTAAAGGCTGGAGATACTGTTATGGTTTCCTAGCAATGCCCACTGAGAGCATTTGTTTCTTACAGCTACAGGAGTTGCTCCTATCTTTTTGGAGGGTTTTTGGTTGGTTGCTTGGTTGGTTTTATGATTTCACATTTTCTGCAAACCTGGGGCTATTTTCCTGTTTGTAGAAAAATATGTTGTGTGTATCCACGCATGGAGCCATGTTGAGATTTAGATATATTGATGTATATTATATGTACAGATGATCTTTCTTATATGTATACGTACTATAAAATTGCATCTAAAAACACACAAACATACACAATGTGTGTGACTGCTCACTTACTACTAGTTAGTTGGGAGGCATGGCTCAGTGGTAGAATATCTGCTTTGCTCAGAAAATGTTCCAAGTTCAATCTTCAGCATCTCCAGCCAAAAGGAGCAGGTGGTATGAAAGACACTGGGGAAACCCTGAGATTCTGGAAAGCCACTACTAGTCAGAATAGACAGCATTGTCCTTGATAGACCAATGGTCTGGCTCTGTGTGAGGCAGCTTCACATGTGTTTATGTGGTCTTTATCTTCAGAAAGAAGGGCTTCTCAACTCTCTGGGCAGTTAAAAAGAGAGAGAGATTTTAGTACACACTTTACATTTTTAGTCCTTCTTCCCACAGGATGATATTAGCAGATAATTGTATTATTACTCAGTCTGACACAACTGGAGGTGGTTTCTGTTTCTCTTTGAAAGCGCTGTCTTCTCAAGAAAGCAACGGAAAATAAAAGTGTCAGGTCCCAATTTGTGGTAGAAAATAGCATTCTGGGAATTTGGGAGAGATAAAAATGACGAGCTGTAATATAAACTATTGTAAGCTTAGCTAATATAAATCATAGGGTAACTCAAGAGCTGGAAGGGATTTCACTAAAGAGAGAATCAAAGGAAGGACAAATTGTAACAACGATTTGAAGGTGGAGAGATTCATAGGGGGAAAGTGGAGATATGGAGATTGTTTACTGCACATTTGCAGTAATCCCAGGGGAAAAATTGCCTCCCTGACAGCAGGAATTCTGTTTTTCAAACCCAATTTATTTTGAAGAACGGACATTTTGGACTGTTATTTACACTGAAAAGGAAATCTATCTATATAACCATTCCATTCCATGTGTCTGCAAATGAACAAACACCGGTTTCTTTTTGGAAACACTTCTCTAGCATAGGAAGGAATCTTAAAGTGCAATCCTAAACAGGTCTCCTCAGAATTTTACTCTACTCCATGGGGCTTATTCTCTTCCCAGCGCTCTTATAATTGCACTGTTATCCATGGGAATCTCAGATGAGGAGTCAGGCAATAGGCTGAGACTGCTTCCTGTATAACCTCCAGAGAGGTACTTCCAAATGCCTGCTGCTTCTAGGAACTGCAGAGGGGAGAGGCATAAGAAATGGCTGGCTACTCAGATCTCAGTGCCTTTGTGATGTTATTTCATTTATTTTATGGGTTGGAGCCTGCCTAGATTTCCACAGGTGCAAAGGGGACGGTTTTCGCCAATTCCTTCTGTCCTGCAGGATGCCACCCAAGCTATTTCAGGAGGCCTTCCTCTGCCACAGGAGCAGCATTCTAGGTTTAAAAAAAAAATCTGCCACTGGATAGGGGAATTGACAAAAATCTCCCCCTTACTATTCCTAGCATTAACCAATGGGCAGGTGAATCAATAGCATTAGTGTCTATGCATTTAATGACTATAGACTTTTGCAGCCTCAGGGTGTTCATTGCTGCTTTTAGTTGCCATCCCTAAAGAGATGTCAAGCAGGGGGAAGAAACAAAAAAAAGAACAAGGGGGAAAACCCCTCAAAATCCAGCAACAAATAGATTTTAAAACAAAAAGAAATAGAAAAAAGTAAAAACACCAACACCAACACGGTAGTGCCAAATCTACATATAAGTTTCCATAAAAGATTTACAAATATCTAAAAAAAAAATAAGCCCATACACCACTGTGTCTATATGTCCTGCATTCAAGTATTGATAGAATTCTGAGGTCCTCATTCAATTGATTTATCATTTATCTTTCCAGAGTTGTAATACACATCGTTTAGCTGTAGTACAGGCACAAAGTTTCCATTTTTGTTGACCATCCATTAGTCTCCAAGAGACAGGCAGATAGTTTAGAAGGAAAAGGGCTCAAGCACCTGCATATATAAAGGCCGACATTGTCTGTGTATGGGATGAACATATGAAACTGCCTTACAGACCATTGATCCATCAAGGTCAGTATTGTCTACTCAGACTGGCAGTGGCTCTCCAGGATGATCTCGGGCAGAGGTCTTTTGCAGTGCCTACTGCCAGATCCTTTAACTACAAATGCCAGGGATTAAACCTGGGACCTTCTGCATGCCAAGCAAATACTCTACCACTGAGCCATGCTCCCTCCGCTAAATGGGGACAAGTATATTATAGTCCAATCTCATCAGATCTCAGAAGCTAAACTGGGTCAGTACTTGGATGGGAGACTTTACAGAGGAAGGCAATGGCACCTTTGCTTAATCATATGCCTTGAAAAGCCCTTGCTGGGGTCACCATAGTTTGGCTGCGACTTCATCACACTTTACACACTTCATGGTACTTTATATACACACACATCATATGTATGACCATAATAATATTTTCTTTTTTTTTGTAATATATTTTTTATTATTATAGCAAGTCAAAGCAGGATACAACAATGTCAACATTTTCAATGCCAAAAAACAAAAACAAAACAAAACAAAAACCCAAAGTCATCATATCAAGCAGTGTACAATCACAAGAAAGTATCTTTGAAAGAGTCAAGTTAGTGTCTGGTGGTTTGCTAAATCTGTTTAACCTGAGTGTAGCTGTCTTAACCATTAAGTCTAGTGGGGTATGTGGTATAAGCAGGGGAGGAGAGTCATGAAAGAGGCAGAGTGGTAGGTTTCAGAGACGGAGCCAGGAGGAGTAGCCAGGATCCTGGGGAAGTAAGTTCTGGGCGGTCATGTATGTTAGGAATGGGTACCAGGTGCACACAAATTGGGAGGAGGTCGCATCAATGGAGGGGTTGGGCGGGCTGAGGCTATTCATGATTTTGTCCATGATAAATTGTTCCCAGACCTTCTTTCGCCAGGAGTCTAGAGATGGAGCGGTATTGAGTTTCCAAGATGCCGCTATGGATGTTTTGGCCGCCGTGAGGAGGAGGATGGTCAGAGGGAGAAGTGGCTCTTCTCCTAGAGAGGGGTCCCTAAGGTGCAGTAGAAGGACTGTTGGGTCTAGAGGTAGAGATTGAGATGTGATGGGACCATAATAATATTTTCAGTAAGGATGTGCACAGGATTTTGTTTTCATTTTCAGTTTATTTTAGTGTTATTATTCTTCATTATTGTTATTAAGAGTGTTATCACTTTTATTCTCTTCCATTCTCTTGCCATTTCTTTCAGTAAGCAATGTATTTCTAGCTAAAATATTTTCCCATTAAACCAGGACAACATGTGCTTGGTATAAAAATCACGTCAAAGTGCACTCCTCATTGTTTGCGTGCTGTGTGTGTGTATCTCTGGCAAATATTCCAAAAAGTTTTCTGTGTGTTGAGTTAGTCATCATTCAGTCTCTGACTTGCTTGAATTCTAAGCCAGATAGCCTGGTTCCAGAATGTTTTATTTATTTTAGTTTAGAATACTTATAGGCCATGTTTCCACTCACAAGGGTCTTGAAGGCAGATCCAAATTATTTCAAATATTACCTATTGGTTGATATTTTTTTTCCAGTTTGGACTATATTAAAGAATGGAAAGAATTTACCTCAGGTTGTGATCAGCAAATGACTGACTACAGATCCATAATCTTTCTTGAATACTAAGGAGATCACTTTGGTTCACTTCTAAACAATTCTCCCCTAGACAGTGATTACTGAGGAGAAGACAAAGAAATGTAAACAGTATAGGGTGCCAGGCAGTGCCTGTGGACTGAGATACGTAAGCCGACAATAACAGCTGTAAAAAAAAATCCCATGGAGTTTCCAGAGATTCCTAGAGCTACCCTATGTCACTTCCCATTTTTTAAACCAGAAGTGATGATGCCACAGCCAGCATTGTGTATGTGTGTGTGTGTGGGGGGGTATTTTTCTCCTGCTATCACGCTGAGCAGCAGCGGGCATTAGGGGTGGGGGATAGGGGACCCCCCGCCCCAACTGGCAGCCCCAGAACAGTAGATTCCTTGTACTAAGAATTAACATTTTATCAGGTAATGGATGATACGCCTTTTTACAAATGGGCTTTTGCACTGTGTAAAATTGTGTCTAGCAGTGCCATTCTGGCAGGATCACGACCTCCGCAACTCATGAATTTCAATCGACTTGGAGGGGTGTAACTCTACTTATGATTGTAGTGTAGGATGTACATTTCATGCGTCTGATGTAGTGAGCAATGACTCATGAAAGCTTCTGGTGGGATAAATGTTGTTAGTCTCTGAAGTACCACTGGACTCCTACTTTATTTTGATTCTAGGTCAGTTCCTATAATCTCTTTGTTACAGAAAAGTGTGAACATTCATCATACACAGACTCTGCCAAGGTACTTTGTGGTGGGTGACAAGCTCAGACATGTTTTGGCTCTTTGCAGCAGTGCTAAAGCCGCTTTTCAGCTCCATGAGCCACAATAACCAGTCACACCTATTTCAGCAGCTTACTTGTTTGTCTGCCTAGAAGTAAACGGGCTTAAGCACATTCCTTTATCACAGTGTCATTTAACTACAAGCCTTTCTATCCCCTTCCAGAACTGCTAGCATGTTTATTTTCCTTTCCTGAATGGAATTGATGCTTTTTGATAGTTAGCTATTGCTTACTAGAATGATAGGTACAAAGTCCCACTTCCAGTTTTGAGATTCTGAGCCACAAAACAACCTGCCAATGTTGAAAATAATGGAGTCATTTCCTGCCCCCCATTACTTTCTCTAGGATTTCTCTGCATTTATGTTTAAACCACTGTTTTTAAGGATTCCAAAGGAATTAACTACAAAACAATTGCATATTGCAAATTTCACCCCATTGACATAGCTCACTATATTTTGAATATGTGAATGACTTCCAGAGCAATTATGAGCAGCCCTTCTGAGTAGGCATGGGCAGAAACTGGCCAGTTCATGGTTTGCAAACTGAGTTCATGGCAGGTCAACCAGCATGAACTTTCCACAAACTTTCAAGCAGTTTGTGAAGGTTTGTGCTGGTTTCTGAACGGATACATTTCCAGACAGACTGTCTCCACTCAAATAAAATGTTTCCCAACCTCCAGAGCAACAGGGGGAAGGAATTCTCCAGCCTTGGAAACACTGTTGTCAGTTTTAAACTAGTCATGTCAGTTTCAAGAGGTTTTTTTTAATTCCCCTTTGCTGGCTTTCTTTCGTGTTCACTTCCCATTTTCTTGCATAGAGCTTGCAATATTCCCCCCCCCCCCCCGGCTTGGATTTGTGACTGTGCTTTGGAATAAGTCCTTTTAAACTTTAAATGCCAGTAGCACTCTGTACATTCTATTTCTGCTGGGCACTCTGTACATTCTACTGGTTCTGCTTGGCTTGCAAGAATGCCCCCCTTGTTTGGATTGTGATTGAGCTGGCATTGCCACATTGGTACTGGGAGGCATTTTTGCGAGCCCAGAAGAACCAGTGCAATGTACTAATGCCCAGCAGAACCCAGTGCCATTGTGGCAATGCCAGCTCAACAGGACTGATGTCTAGCACAGAATCACACTCCAAGCAAGGGGGGTTGAAAGTCCAGGAGAACCAGTGCAATCACAGAGTGCCCAGCAGAACCCAGTGCCAATGTGGCAATGCCAGCTCAATCACAATTCAAGTGGTGGGAGGGGCTTTTTGCTAGCCCAGCAGAACCATTACAATGTACAGGGTGCACAGCAGTACCAGGGCAATCACAGAGTGCCCAGCAGAACCCAGTGCCAATGTGGCAATGCCAGCCCAACAGATCCGATGTAAAGCACAAAATCACAATCTAAGTAAGGTATCCTAACCTTTTTTTATCTGGTACTTTGATTCTGTTCTGCTGGGCTTCTAGTGCCCTTGCTTTTTTTTGCTGGTAGTTTCCCCCTCCATTGAAAACTATGGAGGATGGGCACCTTCTCTGGGGGGCCGTAACTCAAATCCTGTAAATCCAATCCCAATGAAACTTGGAGGGCAGGTAGAGGAGAGTCATCTGGAGATCCCCTGTGAACTTGGTGCCTCTAGCCTGCCAGGGAGGCATTCTACCCCATCTTAAACCCCACAAACTAAACCAGTTTGTTTAGCTCTTAAAATTTTATGATGGTTCATGACTCACAAACTGGGCATGCCACAAACCATGAACCAAAATGGACCACATTTTCCCAGTTCATGCCCATCCCTATTTCTGAGAGTCAGAATCAAGTATATTCAGTGGGGCTTACTCCCAGGAAAGTGTTCCTAGGGTGGTACTGTTTGTCTGGCACACAAAGCGGAATTGATTTATTGGGAATAGTCTGTTGTTTGGATAGGGAAAGGAAGGGCTATTTTTGAATGTTGTGCACAGAAGTTTGGCCATAGCTTTCAATTCCTTGATTTTTTTCCTCTTTCCTGAGATGTTAATGTACATTATAAAAACTATAAAAACACTGGGGAGGGGAAACTATCTTGATAGAATTGTATGTATAGTTTCATCAAGATTCCCTTTGTATGGTGTTTCACCAGTTTATGGTTATGAATGTACACTGGTTACCATGGCACAAAAAGGACTTTTATGTATTCATGAACTATCACATAAATATCTCTCTTCGGAAATGTTTATCAATGTACATTAGTGGGAGAGAGACAATCTTGAAAAGTCAGGCTCTCAAATCTACAGCAAACCTCATATGCTCCAGTTGAAGATTTAATTTTAGACATTCTCCATGTTATTGCAACTGAGGAGGAGCAGAAGGAAGAACAGAGTAACCTTCAGAAATAATAAAAGAACAGAAACAAGGGAAATAAACATATTCCTGTTGTTCAGGAATATAAAAATGCATCTTTGGCAATAAAATGTTTGTTGAGAAATATTCTAATTTATACAAACTGAACGTTTCCCCTGGTTTTACAGTTTTAAATAATAAGCTCTGTTAATCCACCAACATAAGTTTTGAACATATTACAGTGAACACATGCACATGCATACATCTGTTCCTAAGAGCCAAAGTGTGATCACTCTGCAATTGAAACCAGGAGCCACTATCTTGATAATTGTGGGGACAGTATCACACATTCAGCTGCACATGTGTTGTTTTTTAAGTGTGTGTGTGTGTGTGTGAGAGAGAGAGAGAGAGTTTGTGTGCTTGCCTGGAAATCATGGTTGACTTCTGGTGACTCCTACTGGGGGCTTGGATGTTTTTCAGAGAGGTGGCTTGATTAGCCTGTCTCTGCATCCTACCTCTGGTATTCCTTGGAGGTTGCCCTTCCAAGTACTTGCCAGAATTGGTCCTGCTTAGCTTCTGAGATACGATAAGATTGGGCTTGCCTGGGCTATCCAGGTCAGGGCAGCTGTACACGTGTTGAATGTAACATAAGAATTACTCAATGCACATTAAAAAAAAAAAAAAAACACAAGTGTACACTTTACACAGATTGTACATGTGTTCAGTGTAACATGAACAGTGCTATAGAAAGCCATCCTAAGCTGGTATGCTTAGCAGTAAGTCCCATGCTATTTAACAGGGCTTACACCCAGGAAAGTGTCCTTAGGATTTCAGCAACAGAATATCATTTGCAGAAGACTATAGGAGCCAGCAAGAACCATAAGCCAAGTGATGATGTTTTAACAAACTATTACTGGCATTCATATACTTATTTCTTGTTCCTCGTCAGGGGCTTGCTGTTCTTTTGGACACAACAAACTTAGCCCCATTGCCTGGTTCTGCAGGAGCTCATAAGCAATCACAGAACCAAAGTTCATTTCATATGTCTACAACAGTAAGCCAGGACCCTCAAATGGATCATCAAGTTCCAACAGTTGGGTTGTGATTCGAGCCCCTATAGAGCAGCCTTTGAAACCTGAAGCTGCTTTAAACTGAGTCAGACCATTGGTCTGGATATTCTCTCTCTAACATGAACGTTAAAATTCAGAAAAGTGACAACCACTTTTTTGTTCTGTTTATTTACTTTATCATCTGTCTTTCTCACTGAGACTCAAGGAGGATTATGTATGTGAAGTTGCAGATGACTTATTATGACCCCAGCAAGGGGCTCTCAAGGCAAGTGAGAAGCAGAGGAAGCCATTGCCTCCCTCTGTAGAGACTTCCTTGGTGGTCTCCCATCCAAGTACTGACCTTGCTTAGCTTCCAAAATCGGGTGAGACTGGGCTATACCATACAGTGTTTACTCCTAATAGTCAAATAGACCTCCATCAATCAATTACAGCAACAGGATTGATGCAACCAAGTAATCACATCTGGATGGGGTAGTAAATGATGCTGAAATCTCCTTACTCAGCATTCTGCAGAGCATTTATTATCTTAGGAACCTGGAATTGGATGGTAATGGGACTGGCATCTGCCCAGGTTTGCTTTGTGCTTAATCTGGCCTTGTTTGTATACGTACTGAGCACCTGCAGGTTCCACTGACCTTGTGAAATTGGGATCGTTAATTCTGATTCCTGGCATCTCAATAAATCTTGCTATTTTGGGAAACCTGTACAGGCAAATTCATCTTACACAAGTTAGCGTGTTATTCTGAAGGGTGTACATAAGGTTTCATCAGAAGAAGAAATATTTGAGGCTCTTGATTTATTAGGAGGCATTAGTGGGGTGGCATACGGGAAGTCTGAAGCACATCTTTCCATGTCGCAAGATACTCTGTTGGATTTTAGCTATACAGAATTCATCCCAGTCTTGGGTTATTGCCATACCACAAAGCAGGAGAATCTTTGATTTAAAATATATCCAATAGAGTTGGTGAGATGAATGTCATGTAACATTTTGTTACATATAACTCACAATGACCAGAAAAATACCCATAAATCCCTCCCCCATTTTTCGTCCCTATTACAAAATCTATCTGGATCAGCTTCATCACCTATGGGTGATTCTGCATCTAGCATTCTCTCCATATTTTCTCAACTGGGAGGGGAAAGTGCAGCTCAAAACCACATTCAAATACCTCAGGGTAGTCAGCCTTACTGTCTACAAAGTCATCTCTGAATGGCCATAAAATGACCATAAATCTATGCAGAAGGTACAGTAAAACCTGATGATCAAAGAAAGTGAAAGCAATATGGAGTGTGGAGGCTACCATAAAATCCGATGATCAAAGAAAGTGAAAGCAACATGCAATGCAGAGGAGAATTTCTGTTCTGATGTGAGTTTGCTAAAACAATAGAGGGAAAAGCCAATGCAGGATCAGCCTATGTGACTAGAAAGCTTTCTATTTATTCTGGCAGAACAGCAACTGTTTAAAACAAGCACAGAATTCAATGTGTTTTCCTTGAGAAATCAACATATTAAAACTGATATTGTGCCCTCCGTCAAAAATGCGTTGTGTTGCTAAATTTGCTCTGCCGTGAAAGACTGAGGCTCCAATTCAAGTCACAAACACAGGGTGTGGACTGACGGGCTCAAATGTCTGCCCCGTCCTCTTCTGGAAGTCATCTGAGTGCTTCTGAAATTCTCATACTTGCTGCCCTGACTTCATCATTCTGATGTTGATTTCATTTCCCCTTGCGCAAACTGGACTCGTGATCCTTTAGTTTGGCATCACTTTCTGTTTCTTGGCCTTCAAAACATTTGCATTTCAGTGTGATTTTCTGTCTGTCAGCTAGCAGTGCACGCATAAATGTGCTCTGAATCGCATATCCAATCATAAGGTAATCAGATCCACAAAACCCAAAAGATGCAGATCTGATAACAGTTGTTGCAAGAGTCAGATAACAACGAATGTGCAATGGTTATAATAATAACCCAATGGGGAGGGGAAAAAAGCCTGGTTTTGATCTCAGCCTCAGCTGCTTGTGGCTCAAGCCCTCTAATGGCAACAGCAGTGCCAGCGGTAACATACGGAAGGCTGGGTTTTGGCCTTTCTTTCATCTGCACTTGACTGTGGTTCTCCTCTGGCAGCAGCAATGATAACAGGTGGAGGACTGGATTCGGACCCTCCTTCAAATGCTGGCCCTTGATGCCTTCTCTAATTGTGTCTGCTTATCTGCCCCACAGTCAGCTCTCAAGCCGCTTAACTTGCACAGGACATATAGTCTGCACAGCAGGAGACTCAGTGGGAAACTGAGTGGGCTGCCAACACAAAGGGCAGGGTGGCCTTGCTTCGTTCATACTGTGATATGTATCATGTCTACTAAACTGATGGGGGTGGGGAGTGCTGTCAAATTGCAGCAGACTCATGGTGACCCACAGGGCTTTCAAGAGCCAGACAGAGATGGTCTGCCGTTGCTTGCCTCCGAGTAGCAACCTGGACATCCTTGGTGGTTTCCCACCCAAGCGCTAAAGAGGATCTATTTGTTTATTTTATTTATTTATTCCATTGGGTTTGCATCCTGCCCTATCCCAAGTTGGGCTCAGGGTGGCTCACGACACTTCAATATAAGAAGCAACAAATAACATACAGTAAAACCAAATTGAAACATCAGTAATCAAACAGTAACAAGCAGACAAAATGAGATGGCAATAAACGGAATGGGACTCCAGGGCAGTCCTTAGCGTCTCCTGTACGATGATTAGTCCTGTGATGTTTCTGTGATGAAATTCTGTGGGCAGGGGAGCCTGTGATGGACTGCACACCCACTGCCTCAACCGAAGGCCTGGCAGAACAGCTAGATGGATAGAAGAAATGTCCCTTTTTCTTCCTCCACCTCTGTTACACTTCTTCCATCCCACTCCATTCCTCAAAAATCCTAGTGTCAGGCGTTATTGGGAATGCATGGGTTTTCCCCCTTTCCTGTTCTACTGGAAATAGGATTTGAATAACAAGACATAATTGTCAACTGACTGGCAAATCAAGCCCAATTCCAAACATCCCTCACCTGGTTCAAACTACCACTTAATGTTGTAGTTATCATGGAGCCTCTGTTACTTTGGTGATCCTTGTTTTTTCCCCAAAAAGAACAATGAAATAAGAAAAAAAGGTTATCCTAGAACATTTCAGGAAGCAATACTATTTCATTGTTTCCAGCTCTTACAACTTTCTCCTTTCTCATCTCTGATAACTTTTTTAGAATCCATAATATTACTGTTTTGGTTACGGATCCCTTTGCAAATACATTAACAAACAAGTGAACACAATGTTATTTAATTTGTGATGACTCCACATCAGCTTAATCAGGCTAGTGACTGCAAACTCCTTAATTATAGCATTAGGGATGTGCCCATGCCATTACAGGAGGTGCAGAGATGTAAAATAAACATCTGCTATTCTTGAAGCTTCATGCTTAAATAAAACTCAAGTAGGTTGTTAAACTACACACCACATTAAGCTTCAGTCTGTTTAAACTCCAATCCACATTAAGCCTCAGAGATGCTTTCTGTCCACTACAGGCAAGCATGTTCCCATCTCCTGTAGGTAATGCTAGGTCAAAGAATTTTTCCATAGAATTCAAGATACTTTATAATGCATGAACACACTCATAGGGATAGCATGGTGGGACACCAGCAAAGGCCCACAGCCTAGCAGATGGTTCACTGTCCACTTCTACCAGAATATGAGAGAACACCTCAGAGAACATTGTGCAATCATCAGTGGGAGGCAATGGATAATGGATCTCTTAGGTGAGCCTTGTGCTCTCCACTACCCCCAGATCACTTTCCTGCAAGATAATGGCAGATCTTGGTATCAATGAACATCACACACATACACACAACCCAACACTCTGGCAATATTAACTGGACCACCATTTTCTAATAGAAAGGTAAATGTCTGTTTGTCTAAATAGACAACTCAGAACATCAATACAAAATCAGGTCAACAGCAAAACAAATCTGTATGAACTGGCACTCTGATTAACAAAGGCCTGACAGTGACATTTTTTAGTTCAGACAAACTGCATTTTAAAATGTTTATCTTCTCCTACTAGTGCTTACTTTGTTTCCTTCCGGTGTAAAATTGACACCAGAATATGAGCCTGTGACATTTGCCACAGTCGTAAATTCCTTCAGTTTACTTTCACCTTTCCCCCCTTTCAGCAAAAAACAAATAAATAAATAAATAAAAATCTTGATGTCAACAATTGCATAAAAAAAAACTGTTGATTGTTTGGCATCTGTTTTATCAATGTACATATTGATATAGAGAAGATGGAAGAAATATAGATATCTAAAAACTTGTTGGCGATCCATTTCTGCATTGTGCTCTGTCCAAAATTCAGAAATAAAAAAGAGGTAGATCCTATCTAGTATGAACAAAGCTGTTAAAGTTAAAGAGTAACTTACCTGCCATCGCACTTCCCTTGTACTCAATTGCTCCTCCCCCCCAAAACCCCTAAGTCCTTAAGGTAGCAGACTGCTGAGAACAGACTCAGTAGGGGCGTACAGTGGGATGGTAGAATCACCCCAAATCTCCCCCTCCAATCTTCAAAAGGTGGAAAAGGAAGTTAGGACCCAAGCTGCAGGACTCTGTCAGGAGGAGAACCCGCCTGCCTCTTTCTACCCTCCCCAAACCAGAAGACAGCCAGGGCAACCACAGTACGGCTGAGGCAGAAGCACTGCAGCCTGACAATACGGCCTGACCAGGGAGGCGGGCCGGGCGATGGTCCCCAGAGCAAGCACATTGAGGGTTCCCATGTTTCAGTGGCAACCTGAAGCCAAGACCATCAGAGGGTTCCCCGGGGGCCCTGGGCTACTTCCTCCCCAGCCGGATTGGGGAACGCCCACAACCAAAGGAGGGCATGGTGGAGAGGGGTTGGGGGGCTCCTACAATGATGTTGGCCAGATAGGGAAGAAGCAGGGTGGGAGTGCACCGATGGGAAAGGAGAGAAGACCAAACCCATGGCCATTTGTTATGAAGAGAGAGGCAGAGCAGAAGGAAGGAGAGGGTGAATAAAAAGGAGGCCGAGGAAACTGACCAAGGAAGATGACACCAGGTGCGTATCCAGAGAGAGTCATGGAGTGAAGAGGGGCAGGGACAACCTGAAAGTGAGAGAGAGCAGAGCAGAGCAGGGCTGGAGGTTGCCACCCTGAACTCAGAGACTCTGAAATAGGTGCCAGGTAGAAGGAGGGCCAGTGAAGTAACTGGCATCTGCCCCAGGAGTCTGAGGTTCAGCAACCCAGCTGCCCTAATTCCCCTACCCTAGAACCGACCTGCTTGCTTCCCCCCTCATGTTCTCCCAGTGGAGACCGGACAGACTCCTAATGCATCATTTACAGTTTGGAAACAAGACTACACTATTTGGAACACCAGAATCCTGGGAGAGATGTAGATGACGAAAATTTTAGAAGCTCCCTTGTTTCTTTATTTTCCCCTCTACAACAGTTTCCTTAGCAGAAGCCATTATGGGAAATTGCAAGTATGATGCCATCTGACAATGCCTTATTTGCATTTACTTCCAATACTGTGGAACAGAATTCACCCCGCATATTGCCTGTGCAACCCTTCTTGAAAGATTTTCATTTTCTCATGAACTTACACTCCGATAATGATGTAGCTCTCCATCAAAAACGAGAGAAACTGAATGTTAAGTATATAATCAATGTTCATACAGTCCTTTTAAGGTGACATGAGATTATTAGTAGGCTACAATTATTCTAGTAACACCCAGGGGTTGTTTTTTTTCTTGTTTAAAAAGGATACCAAAGGCAAACATGTTAAAAAAGAAACCCAGGCAAGGCCCTCAAGGACAGCAGAACAGACATAGAAGGACACATGGAGAGAGACATAGATACAAAATTGAGGTGCAGACAGTCTCTAGCTGAGAATGCTATTATTTGGAAGAGCATATGACTTGCATTTAGAAGAGCATGTGAATGAACCAGCAAACCACATTTCATCAGAAAATATAGTAAATGAAATGAGCCCTATACCTTTATAATAACCTATGTCTCCTATTCTGATATCAACTTCTCAGTGCATCAGGCTTCAGATCACTGTGGCTAGGGATGCTCACAAACTGGGGGAAAATGCAGTTTGGTTCAGTTTGTGATTTGTGGTGTGCCCCATTTGTGAACCACAGACAAAGGTGGTAGAATCCCCCTCCCCCGGTGTGCTAGAGAAACCAAACTCTCAGGGGATTTCCAGCTGACTCTCCTCTCTCTGCCCTCCAAGTTTGGTAAGGATCGGATTTGCAAGGTTAATGTTATAGCCCCCCAAATGTGACCACAGGAAAGTGTTTTATGGGGGAAATGGCCACCTGTCATTTCCCCAGAAAGCACTTTCCTGGGGGCACCTTTGGGGGGGCATAACTCAGACCCCATAAATTCAATTCTCACAAAGCTTGGGGAGCATATAGAGGAGCATCCAGGGGAGGTCTACTGTGAGTTTGATTTCTCTAGCTTGTACAGGACCTATTGTATACACTCCTAAACCCCCTGAATCTGTGCTTACCAAAATTACCATGATTCAGGAGTGTATGGAACAGATCCTATGCAAGCTGGAGACATTAAAGTTGCAGGAGACCAACCCTGGATACTCCTTTACATGCATCCAAGTTGCTGCTTTGAAGTTTTGTAAACATTTTGAATGAGTGAAGTCAGTCTGTCTGGAAATGTCTCTGCTCATGATCCAGCACAAACCTTCACGAACAGCTTGAAAGTTCATGGAGAGTTCATGGTAGATGACCTGCCACAAACTTGACTTTGCGACGAGCCAGTTCATACCCATCCCTAACTGTGGCACGTTGAGGTGTCTCCTATTGGAAGGGCAGAAAATAAGAACATTTCTTTGAGAACTGCAGACATTGCAGATTTAAATGGCCTGCCTGCCATGGGTATGTTCAATGAATTGCACTTTTGAGAAACATTATGTGCAAATTAATTGGGAATTTTCATGCCAGTAAGCAAGTTGGCTTTTACATTGGAAGGTCACTTCTCCTTTATAGCTGATAGTGAAATGTAATGCTATTTTAAATTTTAAAAAAGAAATCTGCATCAGTAGAAGGTCAAATGTGTGGCAACACTGATAGCATATTGTTCAAAATGAACCAACTCCTAGCACAGTGTTGTGGAACCAAGAGGAGATAACCTTTAATCTTTGGGAAGATATTATAATTACAAAACTTAAAGGGGGAGAGCCATGTTTTAGAGGGTGAGAACAGTGGGAAGCCATGCATATATACGTGAAGCTGACTTAAAATGAATCAGACCATTGGTCTATCAAGGTCAGTATTGCCTACTTAGCGTAGCAGCGGCTCTCCAGACTCTTTCACATCATCTCCTACCTGGTACTTTTATCTGGAAATGCTGGAAATTGAACCTGGGACCTTCTGCATAGAAAGCAGAGGCTGTTCCACTGGTCCATAGTCCCATGTTGGCATACTTTCCCCTGAAAAATATCTCATTAAAACTCAAGAGACAGGTTGGGAGCATCAGTTCTGTGATATCAAAGCCAAGCAGCTTGGTTTAAATTAAGCCTGCATATTGTGACCCTCAGCTGGGGAAAAAAGATTTGTATGTGTGTGTTTTTGTCTGTGCATTAGATGGGTCTTAGCAGACTTCTGAACTACAGCAACAATTGGGTCTCGGTGGCAGAAGGACATGAACTTTATTATACATTTATGATATTTCAGTAGCATTTTATTTTGCAGTAGCAACAATTGTTCACCTGAGGAATTTCTTATTAATATTTGTAAGCCACTGTTTTTTGCCACAGACTTTTTAGTTATCTTATCTACTTATACCATATCTTACTACTTATATCTACTTATATCTTATCTATTTATACCTTGCTTTTTTCCCCCAATGGGGACCCAAGGCAGCTTATAGGTTCACCCCTCCTCCATTTTATCCTCAGAACCAGGGCTATTTTTGGGCAGGAACGCACAGGAACGGAGTTCCGGCTGGCTCCTGAGTTGGCCACACCCAGCAGAAACTCATTAGCATAATAGGCCACACACCCAATAGCAGAAACTATTGGCTACATTAGGGGTATGTGGCCTAACATGCAAATTAATTCCTGCTACAAAAAAAAGCCCTGGGTTTTGACAACAAACAAGGTAAACAGAATAAGAAGCAAAAGGTGGGTATGGCTGGATGACCACTCTTTTGGTAACATGGGGGTGAGGCCTAATATGCTAATAAGCTGTGCTGTCAGTGGTGTGGCCTAATATGCTAATAAGTTTCTGTTGTTGGGTGTGGCCTATTATGCTAATGAGTTCCTGCTGGGCTTTTTCTACAAAAAAAGCCCTGCTCAGAACAAAAATCCTTATAATGTTAGGCTGAGAAAGACTGATCACCCAGTAAACTTGCATGACTAAGCTGGGATTCATACCTGGGTCTCCCGGAAACTAGTTTAACTTTTTTTTCTTTTGATAGAAAGTAGATTTACGCATGTATGTTTCACATACTAAGTTTTACTCAGTGACTCTTATGATCGATTTACAGATCCTGTAGATAGATGGATTGAGAACCTTACAACTTTGTCAGTGTTTGAACACATGGCATATAGATGACAACTGCCTATGGACTTATTTTTTAGATATTTGGAAATCTTTTATAGAAAGTATTGTGTGACTGCCACTACTGTTGTTATATATGAGTTTCTACTATATCTATAGATATATGATAGATACATTCTCTTTCATTAGTTATTAAAATTTGTTATTTTTTCACCTTTCTTATTTTTTTCCCTGTTGTTCGTGAAGGAAAGAAATAAGAAAAAAGTACAAATACAATGAACAGAGCTTTCAAATCAGCTCAGGTACAAATTACAAATGGAGGGTTTTGTGCCTTTTGTTGTTAGCCCTCAAATAATTAAATATCTTATGTATTTGTGTGAATATGTCCCAAGTAACAGATGTGTATGCCCAAGCCAAGCTGTGCTCCTTTAATTCATTTTTAATTTGACCTTTACACACAAGCAACAAAACACTCCAACCATAGCATTAAAGTTGATTAAATTTGTACAGCTGATCACCTGTATCCAGATTCCAATTGATTAGCTCTGAGGCCTTGGGCCAGCTGTATGAACTGTAGCTGTTCGGTGCTTCTCCAGCTGTAAAACAGGGTTAATAATGGTTTACTTGCCTCACAGGGACACTGTGATGAATGAGCACATTTTATAATGTGCTTATGTTTATGTAATTATATTCACAGCATATAATCTAAAAAAAACCCCTACTCTAGCAGTTCCCAAGTGTATTCATTATGGAGATATCTTAGTAAATTAAATAGATGGTTAAGAAGAGGACTTGGAACTAGAGTTGCTAGTTTGAGGTTGGGAAATACCTGGAGATTTGGTGGGAGATTGGACCTGATGAGGGTGGGATTTGGGGAGGGAAGGAACTTCACTGGGGTATAATGCCATAGAGTCCAACTTCCAAAGTGGCCATTTTTGCCAGGTGAACTCATCGCTGTCTCCTGGAGATCAGTTGTAATTCCAGGAAATCTCCAGCCACCGCCTGGAGGCTGGCAATCCTACCTGGAACCCATGCTTAAACACTCATTCTATAGTTTATTTTCAAGAATCTATGCAGACACACACAAGCATGAGAATGAGATCCGCTGAATGACTGGCATAACGATGGGCTACAATATTTTACTTCAGGAGTTATATCAGAAGCACATAAAACTAGAATGCTTGGAAAGAGCTCACTCACTGGGCTTAGATGCACAGAAGCAGGGCTCGATTTCAACAGGAACACACAGGAACGCCATTCCGGCTGGGGTCTGAGCCTGCCCCGCCCCCTCCCTGCCCGGCCTGAGCTGTTTACACTTAAAGGGAAAGTTCCTGCAGAGAGCCGGCAGGAAAAAGCTCCACTGGGTGCTTTCCCTTGAAGAGCAAACAGCCAGCAGGAGAAAGCCCCGCCCAGAGATTAAGCACAGGGGCTAGGCTTTCTGCATTTGGCTTGCCAATGTTGCGTGGCTTTCCCTGCTCCAGTAAGTGCCTCCCCATATCTTTTCCTTCTCTCTCTCTCTCTCCCCCACCTTTCTTTCTTTCTGTCTTTCTTTCTGTCTTTCTCTCTCTCTCTCTCTGTCCCCACCTTTCTTTCTTCCTTTCTCTTTCTCTCTCTCCCTCCCCTTCTCTCTCTCTCTCCTCCACCTTCCTTCCTTCCTTCCTTCCTCTGTCTGTCTACCTTCTTTCCTTCTTCCTTCCTTCCTTTCTCTCTCTCCCCCCACCTACCCCTTCCTTCCTTCCTTCCTTCTTTCCTTCCTTCCTTCCTTCTGTTCTTTCTGTTTTTATAAAAAAATATTAAAAAGGGGGGGATGTAAAAAAGCAGAGAGCCCAGGAAATGCTGGTTTTGACAATATCTTTAATTTTTGAGAATCTCTTTAGTTTTCTCATGGCATCTTCTGCTTAAGAAAAAGTTTGAAGCCTGAGTTCACTGTTGTATTTTGTTGGGAATGGCTTGCAAATATATGTGCATCTAAAGTCTGTATTAAAGTGGTTTGGTGCTTACTGCCATGTAAGAGAAAAATCTGAAAAAGTAGCTTCATTGTTGTGTGTGTTGGCAGAACACTTGACTGTTGCATGGGGCACTTTGGGGGACATCTGCCGAGAAACAGAGTTGTAACTAAAAATGAGCATGGTCAGCTGCACTTTGGCGATTGCCTGTTTTGTGAAATGTAAAAAAGTGGGCAGAGTTTCTGAAGAAGATGATTGTCCCTCTTCTCCTGCCACTGGATTGACATCTGCCTTTAATGGGCCAGCAAAGTTGATGTTCTTAAACCTCCTAATAAGAGAGATTTCCGCTTTTGAGGAGTTCCAACGATTGGTGATCTTGTGATGGTAGTGATACTTTTATGTGGTAAAGACCACCTGTTCACAGGATAATTTTACCTGTGGGACAGACTCTGCATGGTAACCACTCCACTGGTACATAATTGCTTGTAAAAACTATTATAATATAATAATTCAGGTGGGTAGCCATGTTGGTCTGAAGCAGCAGAACAAAGTTGGAGTTCAAAGTTTCATCCAAGGTATAAGCTTTTGTGTGCATGCACACATCTTCCATCTGAAGAAGTGTGGGTGGCACATGAAATCTTATACCTTGGATAAAATTTTGTACCATGAATAAAATAGTCCACAAACTACTCCCATCCAGTGCATCCACAAACCTAGAAGAAGATATTGGATTTATACCCTGCCCTTCACTACCCAAGGGAGTCTCAGAGTGTCTTTCAAACTCCTTTCCCTTCCTCTCCCCACAACAGACACCCTGTGACACAGGTGGGGCTGAGAGAGCTCTGAAACAACAGCTGGTACAGAGCTATGGCTTGCCCAAGGTCATCCAGCAGGTGCAAGGGGGGAGTGGGGAATCAAACCCGGTTCTCCCAGATTAGAGTCTGCGCACTTAACCACTACACCAAACTGGCTCCTAGCATTGTTCTGCCAGTGAACTAGGGTTGCCAACTCCAGGTTGAGGAAATCCCTGGAGATTTGGGAGTGGAGGGTGCAGTTTAGGGGAAGGAAGGACCTAAGCAAGGCATAATGCCATGGACTCTACTTTCCAAAGCAGCCATTGACCTGATCTCTGTAGTTTGGAGCTCAGTTGTAATTCCAGGAGATCTCCAGACCCCACCTGTAGGTTGGCAATCCTAAAAAATCATATTCAGCGTACTAGTTCTGCAGGAAGGCAACCTGATTTCTATGGGAACCTAACCCTTAGGAATTGATTCCAATCCAGTGTGGGAATAATTGTTGGACATAAGATATTGGTTCAGGCAAGGTTTTGTATAGATGGGGCAGAAAATAATGTTTTTATTGGTTTTGTCAAAACTGTTTTGACAACAAGGTAAACAGAATAAGAAGCAAAAGGTGGATGTGGCTGGATGACCACACTTCTGGGAACACTGGGTGTGGCCTAATATGTTAATGAGCTGTGCTGTCAGGGGTGAGGCCTAATATGCTAATGAGTTCCTGCTGGGCTTTTTCTACAAGAGCCCTGCACAGAAGAGTTACAAAAGACTTAAAACTTAGAGAAACAATCAATGCTATCTCAACAAAATTCCCTAATCTAGAGAAATGTTAAAAATAATGGATGCAAGAAGTCTGTTGAAACCACTGTTATGCAGACACAATGCAGTTCAACATGGCATCTGTCTTGAATTTAGAGACAACTTCTAAATTACCAGTGCTAGAAGGCAACATAATAGGGAAGGCCTTGGCCTCAATGCTCTGTTCATTAACCCTCCAAGGTAACTGTTTGGGCACCTCTATGAAGCAGGAGGCTGGCCGGGATGGACCATTGGTCTGATCCAGCACAGCTCAAGTTCGATCATGGTAACTTTGAATGTAATAACATTTGTGTTAACTTTTGCAGCATCTCTGCTTGTTTTGAAGATTTTTGCATTTAGGATCCACCGCTATTCCTCTCCCGTATATTCATTTCCACCCAACAATAATTCTGCTTGTTTTCAGCATTTTATTACCATGATTTTGATTGATTGGTTTGCAGAAAGAAAGAAAAAAAGGCCAGTCTGATGAAATACCTTTATCATTAATACGTTTTTGCAGATAGTGCAAAATTAAATGAAGCAAGAGCTAGATAAACAGCAAAATGTAGATGGCTGCAAGCCGTGTTTTTCTTACTGATTTCATGCAGTGGGAACAGTAGGGCAGCATGAACTTTTTAGGTTATTTTGTGCATTATTTTAGAGTTTGAGAAGGCTGGTGTCCTCTCTCCTGGAATTCTTTTTCCAAGTACCAAAATTCAGATATTTCTTTTATACTGGCATTTTTGTTTCATACTTTTCCCCACCTAGGTTGCCAGTTGCCAGGTAGGGCCTGGGGATCTCCAGCTATTACAACTGAGCCCCAGCTGACAGAGATCAGCTCCTCTGGAGAAAATGGCTGCTTTGAAGGGTGGACTCTATGGCATTGTACCATGCCGAGGCTCCTCCCCTCCCCAAACCCCACCTTCTCCTGGCTCCACCCCCAAAGTCCCCAGGTATTTTCCAACCCGGACTTGGCAATCCTATCCCCACCTTTTTTAAAAAAGTTATTGGATTTAAGATATCTGCTTTTTAAATGACCGAACATGTCCCTTTAAAGTGCTAAAATCAACTTTATGCATTTTTTTCCTCATTCCAGAAGTTTGAACACTCTGGCATTGTTTTCTGTTCCTTAGGTTTCCTTCATAAGGAATTGCTTTCCCTGTATCCCTTCTCTGCTTTATTCTCAGTATCAGTGGATATTGTTTCTGTCATACATACCAAGCCTTCCCTCTTTACCCAGAATGAGAGTTTCAATGTCATTTTTTATATTTTTCTCATTTTTAGATGTCAATCCATTTTCTTTTAGAACAGTTCAATTCAAAAATACTTTTCATACTTCCTTTTGTGACCTCTATTCCATTGGCAGGCAACAAAGGTTTTTATTAGATCAACATGACCTGAATATGGGTCTCCAACCTTATTGAACCTGCAGATGCCTTTGGAATTCTGACACAGTGTGGTGGGCACAACCACAAAATGGCTGAGAGAGTATTTCATCAAGTCCCTGAGCCCACCAGTGCTAAAACTCTTGAATACCTGTCATGCAAGGCTGTCATCTGGCAAAGCCTCTCTTGCATGGTCCTGAGCCCTGAGTCCACTTAACACCCAAACCCCAACAGGGGAGATGAATTCACAATCAGGAGAGTATAAAATGTGGGTCCTCAATCAAAGCACCTGGTAGCTAAGCCCCTCTGCTCGGTGTGAGCAGACAGACAGGGTGGCCAGAGCCCTGAGTCCACCTAACATGCAAAACCCCTCAGGGGTTTTAACCAGTTCCCTGCCTCTCTGTCTAACTGCCAACAGCCAACAAAGGAGAGGCTGTGAAGCTGAGCTGGTATATAGCATTCTGATCCCATAGAGCAGAATGGGGAACTCAGTGCCTGTTAAACTTTGGAGGGCTCTTATTGCTATTTCCAGGGCTGGAGAATTCCACCCCCTACTGCTTTGAAGTTCTGTAAACATTTTCATTGAACAGAGACTGTCTAGAAATGTATCCATTCATGAACCACCATTCATGAACAGCATGAAATTTCGTGGCATGTTCGTGTCTGTCATGCTGCCACAAACATTGCTTTGCAAACCATGAACCGCCCAAAATTCATCATGAACTTTAGTTCATGGGCCAGTTCATGGCCATCCCTAGTTATGCATAAGAGCTGTAGTTGCGGAGAGTTATGCTAAGGAAACACCCAGCTTTTGTGGCTAAGAAGCTGCAGCAACGTTAGACAGAAGTTGGTGTCTGGGTCCCCACTGTGAAAATGCTGCTTAATTTGTTGCTGGCTGTCAGAGCCAGTTCAGCCAGTTAAAAAAATAGAGTTCATCTCTAAGGAAAAGTTCATGTCTTAATATTTCTTCAGTGGGATTTTTTGCAACTTTCCGATGCCTACCTAGAACTCAGTGAGCAGTAACATTCAACCTTTAAAGTAAATTCTTATTGAATCACATTAATATTTTTTAAAAATCCTGCCTTGGACATGGAATGGAGGTGTTTGGAATTTTGATTAGGAAAAGGAAAAGTTGCATATAAGAAAATTAAAAAGTGATCTATGACTGTGTTCGCTTTGCAAATTGCATTTAAAAGAAAATCTAAAATGCCTGGGAGGATTGCACATATATCATTTCTTTCCTTTAAAATAAAATGAAAGCTGATGTGGATTTTTTTTTTTAAAAAGATAAGCACTTAGCAGCAGATCTGTTCTTTTATAGGCTTCCTTGTTAGGATCCCATCCAGGTCTGAGAGGGGAAACCCCAACCCAACGAAAATATAACATTTACCTGGACCGGTACAGCGCAGCAGTGGAGGAGAGGGGAAGATGGCATTCTCTCAGAAGCTGGTGATCCTCTTGGCCTATGCAGCCACTGGCACCGTCTCTGGGCTGTTGGTGTTTTTTGCCTGGAACCCCTGCCCAGTCTACGGCAGCCTTGCACCATTGCCACTGGTGGGCTCTCCAGTGTGCTGACACTCTGGCCTCTCATCACACATGTGATATACATGTAGGATTATTGGAGGACCTGGCTGAAGGGCTTGAAGTTCTATAATGTTTACCTGGCAGTCATCTTAAAATAATGTACATTGGGAGGAAATCAGCTTTTCAGTGCATGAACAGTGGCAAGAGAGGCTTCATCATTCCCTCCCTTCCACCCTGCAACATTTTGCTAGCAATATGGTTGCCATCCTCCAGCTGGGGCCTTGAGATCTCCAACCATTAGAACTGATCTCCAGGCTAGAGACATCAGTTCCCCAGGAGAAAATGACTGTTTTGGATAGTGGACTGCATGGCATCAAAGCCTACTGTGGACCCTTTGTGAACCCTGCCCTCCCCAGGCTCTATGCAAAAATCTTCCAGAATTTTGCAATCTGGTGTTAGCAACTCCAGCAGGAAAGTGGGGGGGGGGGGAGGGGAGGCTGTTTGTCTTACTGCCTGTTCCGCATGTCCCCTGGGCAACAAATACACAGAGAATGCTAGCAAATTTGGGATTGTGTAGTGTAGGATAAGATCACCATAAGAAACCAAATAACTGACCATGTTGCACACAAAGGGTGCTTCCTTCTCAGGCAGCACTTTCACCCTCTTTCTGTCCAACGGCTTGGGTCTTAAAGCTCATCTTTATTTGCTCTGCTTTGCCTTTTATCTGGTCCAGCCCTAGGCTGATTCTGCATTGCTTTTTCCCTCCATTGTTTTAGTAAACCCACACTGGAAAAGAAATTCCCCTCTGCATTGCATGCTGCTTTCACTTCCTTTGATCATTTGGCCCTCCAAACCCCATGCCGCTTTCATTTCCTTTGATCATTGGATTTTATAGTACCTTCTGCTGTTTATGCCATTCTGCCTTCTGCCATAAATTTATGGCTATTTTATGGCCATTAAGGGGTGACTTTGCAGTCAGTATGGCATTGGCCTGGGGTACTTGAATGCGGCTTTGAGCTGTACTTTTTCCTCCCAGTTGAGAAAATGTGGAGCGAATGCTAAATGCAGAATCGCCCCTCGACACTTCTGCTCACTCAAGTGGAGTTGGGCTTGGCCTTTCTTCCACTGTGCCCAATCTATTTGAAAGAAAATCCTTCAGATTTCTCAATATGCTCGCTCAAGGGTAGAGTTTTTCAATAAGGAAATAAAGAACAGTTTGGTGTGGTTTTGGAGGAGAGTTTTCCACACACCATGGACCACCAGAAACACAAAATAAGTGGGTTCTACACCAAATCAAGCCTGAACTCTCCTAAAAACTAAAACGACCAGACAAAGCTGTCATATTTTTGTCACATTATGAGAAGGCAAGACTCACTGGAAAAGACTGTAATGCTAGGAAAAGTTGAAGGCAGCAGGAAAAAAGGAAGACCCAACATGGGATGGACTGAATCAACAAAGGAAGCCATGACTTTCAGTTTGCAAGACCTGAGCAAGGCTGGTAATGATAGGACATTCTAAACAAACATTAATTCATAGGGTCACCATAAGTTGGAAGCCATTTGACAGTATGTAACATACACATAAATGTGAGTAAAAATCACTGGTATGAATCCAGTTTTCCATTGTTCCTTCATATATTTCCTAAACAATGGTACATGTTATTTGGTTAAGCTTCTAAAAGAGATTAATTTACAAAGCTCAACTGAATGAAGCATTTACACTTGCTAGAGGGGCCTATTTTGTGTATGTGTGTGATGACACATGATTTTTTAAAACTAATTTTACAAAATGTTTCACTGTATCTAACAGATAAATCAGCCGGCATTAGGAACTGTCAGCTAATGCTGCCATCCCCTGCCTGGGAGGTGGGATGGCTGAACCCGTGGTGTCAATACTGTGGAATGTTATGTTATAGTTCTCATGTCGTGCTTATCGCTCTCCCGGCCACTCCAACCTCAGGAGGCTGTTGGTGCTGGCTTCATGTATCTTTTCACTGTCTGGCTATAAGTCTTCCCACTTACTCCCTGGGAACTGTTGACCAGTATTTTAACTGCCTTTTTTCTGACATATTGGTTACATTACACTACCAGTCCTCTTTGAATTCTGTATAATTGTCCTGGTTACAACAGTACCCACCATTACTAACACAAGAAGTGCAGATGACCATATCAGACCTTTCTCAATAAAGCTTTCCTGTTTAAGGACACTTGTTGTTGACTGGCTCTGTGGGACTCTCACAGGAATGCAAACTAAATGCAATCCACCAACAAAATGCATCACAACAATTGTATCTTATTATACTAAACAACCTTAAATGCTATTTAAACTTTCAATATTTAAAACTACTCCCTCAATTCTCTAGACTGTTCTTAAAACTTTTAAAGCTATTAAACCTTATCCTTCCTCCCCAACACACAGATTTATTCATAGACCAGAACAGAAAGTTTTACTGCTTTTTTCTGTTCCCAGGCGATCCCCCCCCAACTCTGAATGAACAATCCTGAATGCTGAAAATATTCTCTCTGTGCCTGAAGAAGCAACTACTGTGAAAAGCTGGCAGCGTTTGAAGAAACTTTCGTTCCAGGTGCTTAGCCAAGGAGTTCCAGCAATACTGTGGGTGGAGAAAATGTCTTTGTTTGCAGAGAGAAAATACTCATAACTGAGCAAATTGCAGAGCTTAGGTAGGTGAAAAGAATAAAAATTAGAAGGATACAACGTTATCCAAGCAGGCATTGGGTGGTCCTCCAAGATATTGTCTGCGGTCTTGTCAGATTTTTTTTTCTTATCCTTTCTCACTCAGACTGAAGACAGACTGGGAATGTGGCCCGCTATGCCTCTGCTTTGGAAGTGGAGGAAGGGAGGCCGTCCATACAGCCACAGCTGTGCCCTGTTGCCTGCGCGCTCACCCATCCCTGAGGTGCTATCCTCACGCTTCAGGCGGAGACCCCTTGGAACCGGTCTCCAGCCATCTGGGTGCACATCCCTGCCACTTCCTGCTGGTGTGGACACTTCTATGGCATGGACCAAACGGTGCCAGAAGTGTGAACGGGCTGTTCTGGCTGCTGCACCTATGTGAATAGCCACGCCTTGCTGGAACAGCCGGAAGCCACGTGCCGTGGCAGTGGAGGCTCCTGGGGCCGCCTGGCAGTGTGGACACGCCATTCCACCTCCTCCCCAGTATGGTCCCGCAGCACTGCAACCAGTGCGAATGGGTAGCCCTGCGCCGGTTTTCCTGCATGGCCTTCGGCCCCACAGCTGTTCCGGGGCAGATTCTCAGTCTGTCCTCAACCTCTGTTCTATTTCTATAGTACAGCCCCCATTCCACATGCCTTTTGACTATGCAGGTCTCATGGTCTTCTGAAAAGTCTTTTTTTGGTTGGTTAAAGGGATCCTCTACTTCCTTTTTACCCAAAGAAAACCTGCTTGAATCCAAACCATACTGTAGTATCGCCTGGACCCAGTGGCTTGATGCTACTGTCTGGGATTGCTTAAGAATGTATGATCAGCTGTGATGGATAAGACCACCAGTCTATCCAGCACCTCCTGTGGCAGTGAATTCCATGTGTTCATCCCTCTTTGGGTGAAGAAGGACTTCCTTTTATCTGTTCTAACCCGAATGCTCAGCAATTTCGAGTGCCCACAAGTTCTTGTGTTGTGAGAAAGGGAGATAAGTACCTCTTTCTCTACCTGCTCTATCCCATGCATAATCTTATAAACCTCAGTCATGTCACCCCTCAGCTGTCATTTCTCCAAGCTAAAGAGCCCCAAGTGATTTAACCTTTTTTCAGAGGGAAAGTGTTCCAACCCTTTTATCATTCTAGTTGCCCTTTTCTGCACTTTTTCCAATGCTATAATATCCTTTTTGAGATGTAGTGACCAGAACTGTACACAGTATTCCAAACTCCATTTGTGCACAACTGATGCACAAATAATATTGGGGGAAATGTACCTGAGGAAATGTGATGGCAGGAAATGTACCTGAGGAAATGTACCTGAGGAAATGTGATGGCAGGAAACGGACAATGGTAGGAAAATCAAGACTCCCTGGTTTGTTGCTCATAAAGGCGATCTGAAATAAAAATGAGGCTATAGTAACAGTTCCAAAATACTTGCAAAATTCAGTCTCATCTCTATTCAGGGAGCAGGAAGCAGTCACTCCCTGAGGGTGCTTTCTTGCTGTAATTCACTGGAGCGGGAGAAGAAAAATCTACCAGTTGTTGTTCCTTTTCCCTCCCCAAGCAATTCCTCAGTTGCCTACTCCAGATTAAGGTAGTAGAGATCAGGGCAACAAAATGTTTATTTTAAAAAATCCTAAGTATTTTTGTTGTGATCTTCCATGCACCTAGTTCTGAGAGTTTTGTTTAGCACAAACAGGATTCCACCCCCCACCCCCCAGCAAGGTACAACCAATAAAACATATAGTAAATGAATTTTGCTTTCATTTTGTATCAGATGGGTCAATTGTATGTTGATTTGGAACTGCATTTCTATCTCTGCCTAGTCCCTTTTTGAAATCAATATTTCATTAGCTCTTCCATATGGTTGGCATGGATGCAGATCTCAAAACTGATCAGTCCATAGCTATGCAGTTTTAACACTCTGCAGTCCGATCCTATGAACACTTACTTATCCTCCGTGGAAGGCTGTGGCTCATGGGTAGAACACTTGCTTTGCATGCAGAAGGTCTCACATCCAACTCTAGCATTTCCACTTCAAGGATCTCAAATAGCAGGTGCCAGATTATAATGTGTCAGGATTGTAAACCACTGCAACGATTATTGTGGATATCACCTGCTTTTACCACATTGTCTCATACCTTGTCGTGCATCTTCTGTATTGTTTATTGTATATTCTTTCTTAGTTTGTTGTTTGCATTGTTCTCTTGTTCTGTAGTACTAGTCGTATTGCATTGTTCTTTGGTTGATTTATGATGCTGTCTGGACTCTAATCTGCCTTGAGTCTCAGCAAGAAAGGCAGACTGTAAACAAAGTACATAAATATTCCTTCATCTTCTTGAGACCCTGGAGAAATGCTGTCAGTCAGAGCAGATACTGTTGAGCTATGTGGACCGATGGTCCATCTGTATATGACAGCTTTGTATGGTCATACTGAGTTCAGAAGGTTTTATTCCCACACTAGCATGCATAAACTCTTTGCCTAATCTGACTGTGTCTGGTCTGCATACTTGTGTAGATATGTCCACGCTAGTATGAGTTTATTCCTTCCCCACCTTCACAGAAGCTGGCTTCAGGAGACCAGTGTACAAAATACATCCTGTCCTCCACAGCCTTTCAACGTATTCTACTCTGCAGAGCTGCTGTCTTGAATTTTAACACTGACTGAAGCAAAATGTCCTGGGGAGCAGTACTTGGATGTGCTTCCTCAGACCAGAGTAGCTCAAAGCAGCAAGTAGAGTATCGGCTCACATGCCAGAAACACGCTTACCTGAATGGTGCAGTACTACCACCAGTCTGAAAGTTTTACATGGGCACAGAGAGAAGAAAGGTGAGAAATAAAATTGATCAGAAGGGAATCATACTAAGCATCTAGGTGGGAAATTAGCAGGTCTGGACAAGAGAGAGAAAATTCAAACTTAACTTTAATAAATGCAGGAAACCCTTTATTATGCATCAAAAAGTTAAGTGGATTAAGAGTCAATTTTCATAACTTGCTCTGCATTTCCCTAAGCAAATGTTATCATTGGGATATTCAAAAAAAGATATAGGGTTGGATCCACCAGTCCGCAGGTTGAAATGCAAGCTCTCTTAGCACAGTGGTATCTGACCAATCAATAGTACTGGATATACTGCTGTGTAGTCCAATCACTAGTAAACCTGAACAACATCTTGCCCAAGAGAAAATCCAAGCTGGGACCCAATTTAGCAGAAGCTGCCAGAGCAGGCTTTTTGGTATGTTTCCCATCTGTGCATGGACATAAATATTCTGCTGGATCCAATATATATACTCATATGTACACACAAGTGGGGAGCCCACAAGGTCTTGCAGGATGCATCTCATTTATTCCTCTCCCCCACTGTTTCCTCTTTCCATTTTATGGCAGCCACCATAACCACTGTCATGGGTCCTGGCTCAGATGAGGCTGACTATTCCTCAGGCCAGGAAGAGGCACAGAACAACCCAGCCTCCTCCAGAGTCAGCCCAGAAGAGGAACCTTTGCCAGCATCTGTGGTAGAAGAGGCCCCAGCATCTGCACAGAAGGTGCAGCAAGGCGAAGAGCCTGAGGTGCAGTCAGAGGAAGAGCCTGGTCCAGAGCCTGGCCCAGCACCCCCTGTTGGAGACATCTTGAGGCCAGAGTCCCCACCTAGCCCACAGGGCATGCCAACGTCTGGACGTGCAGGAGAGAAGAAGTGCCAGACTTCGGCTGTTGCAAAGGAAACATGAGAGGCTGTGAGTCTTTGCAGGTCGCCTCCCAGGGAAGGGAAGATCCGGTTATAAGCAGCCACTCTCACCTACCTCAGTGCAGACGCAACTGTGCAATCTTGGACCTTGTTCCAGCTGCCAGCCTCCGCTCCTTGCTCCTGAGAACTCTGTTTTGTCTCCCAGCATTCCGACCCCTGGTACTGTTTCTCGACTTGTTCTGGACTTTTGTACCTAGCTTAGAATCTTGTCTTTGTGGCGACTGGCCAGAGCCACCACAGCCTCCCCCCATGATTCTTTCTCTCCTTCCCACCCACCAGTCAGCCTACCTTTATCTGTCCCCTGTTCCCTCCTTTCCTCCCTCTGGAAGCTTACTCCCTGGGGAAAGTTTGGTTCAGGGGTGTGGGAGCTGCTGCCAGGCTAAGTGGTGTGGGTGGGGAGGCACCAGTGGAAGCCGCTGGGCCTGTTCCTGTTGAATCCTCCTCTATAAGGAGACATGATAACAGATGAGGATGGGATCCTATTATATTTCATATATGATTTATATAAGCACAAGAGCATGGCAGAAATTCTGCCTTCAGCATTTGTAGTGTTTAATAAATTGTACTCAAATATTAAGAGAGATTTCAAGCCCCCTCCCAATATGAGCATGTTATTCCACTGAGATGGAAGAGTAAGGAGGAGAAAAGGCAGGAAGGGGAGAGAAGGCCAGAGCTATTCATTCCAGGATCCAGCAGAAAATCCAACAGTGGAAGGAAAATTCAGGTGACTTTGGAGCTAGCCAGTCCCAAATATAACATGACTTCTGGGTGAGGCAGCAAGTATAACACGCATAGACAGGTTCAGACAGTCAAGAGATGGATAAGAAACCTAATGAGTTAATGAGGATAAGAAAGATTATTTTGTGGGTAAACAAGAGGATATGCCTAACGTGGCTCAGTACAGAACCAACATAGCTCTTAAAAAAAACATTTTTTTTTAAAAAAAAGAAATGAATAGAAAAGAAGATTGCTTTAGCATTGTGAGTCTTTTTGTGCCACTTCCTAATAAAGGATTCACAACAGCTAGTGTTTGGGCTGCAGAAATGTTACAGATTATTAAACATCATGTCAATTACCAGTAATGCAAAGCTGCATACTTTCTGTTATGCAAATAGCCTTTGTTATACTGGGTCCTTGTTGATTTCTTGGTCTGAATTTTTCTCTTTAATTGTAGAAGTTTGCAAACTCCTGGGACAGAAGAACTAATCATTTATTTTTAAGTTCCCTTCAAATTCAGTGACAAGGACTTCAGTTTTCCTTTTGGAGTCTATGAACCTTGAAACAGCTTGAATTTGGCTGGGTTGTGCCCTTTTATGTCTTGTTCATTCCTTCTTGTCTACTCCTTAGATATATATGCTTAGGTACTAAAAAACATGATGTTCATCTTTATTCTCTCCCTTACCACTGAAGCCAACTATGCCCTCCCAAAGTGTCAACCTTAGAAATGGCAAAGGATGTAGTATTTGGGGGGGGGGGGCAGGAGGAAGCTAGAGGGGAAAAATTGCTCCCCTCTTGGTTGAATTTTCCCTTTGTTCATATAAGAGTTTGCAATATAATGCATAAAAGATGCTCTCTACTGATGTCCCTCCAACCACAGCTCTTAGCTAAATCCTATTACATTTGTGAGGAAGATTCAAGATAATCAGGAGTAGCTCTTTGAAATGTTACAAAGAGGGTTCTTGCAGAGGGTTGGCAAATACTTTTCTCCATTCATGATTCATTGGCTCCAATCCCTTATCTTCAAGAATAAGACTACCCAACCCTTCAACACTCTTCCCAAATAGACGTGTGCACTCAAACAGCCCAAAATATTCTAGGACTGTTCCATTTCTAGTATTATTCCATTTCAAGTAGCTTTGACCAACTTGACTGGAAAGCACACTGAGAAAATACAGTAGGAACCTTGCATTTGGGCATAATATCTTAAAGTTTCTCAGTACATGAACACATGAAGCTGGCTAATATCAATACAGTATTGTCTTCTCTGACTGGCAGAGTCTTTCCAGATTGTGGATGAAAGTCTTCCATACCACTTGCTACTTGATCCTTTGAATCGGTGATTGGATTGTACCTGGGACTTTCTGTATGCAAAGCAGCTTCTCTGATATTGTGCTTTAGCCCTTTCCATAGATCATCTTAGGTCCATCTTAGTATTGTCTCTTTTACAGACAGTGATCTTTTCCAATCCTACTACCTAAGATCTCCTTCTGACCAGACATATTGGTTTTTTCATATGCTTCATCACTGAGTTATGGGTCATCCCCACATTGCTGTATGATTGATATATACTTAGAACTTGATTAACTTTTATGCTATAGTTGCTTTTGTGATAGACTCATGCCATGATAAAATTGTTTATCTTCCACTGGCACTGACATCAAAATAATCCCAACAGCTTCAATGGCATTACCCCCTATTTACCTGACAGTCAGTGAGGAGTAAATTAGACACATTGATTTTGTCTCACACTGCTAATAACCCATCAGACTGGCCTGTACATTTTGATTGCCGTCTCCTGCATATTCATCCTTTGTGACTATGACTTTATCCTTAACCTTAGCTGCTGTTCGGTGAGACTATCAGGACTGTGCAAAGGGAAGCAACTTTCGTGTCTATACAACTCAGGCATTCTTGTCCTTTTATTCACCTTCATACAAATGCATGTACAATAAAGACACACTCCCCCCCCTTAGGTGTAAATAATGCTAAAGCCCTTGATTGTTTCTGTTAATAATGTTTGTTCATTTTCCAATGTGGAAGAATTTCCAGGTCTTTCATGAGAAGGACCCCCCAAAAAATTAACTTAGGTTTAGTCCAGTCCTAAACACAGTTGCACCCTTTTAAGCCAATTGTCTTCAATGGACTTAGAAGGATGTAACATTGCTTTGGACTGCACAATAGGTTGCTTTCCAGTTCGATAAGGTTTACTTCCATTTGTGCAAGACTTTTGATGTTTTGCCTCTTCCACAACAGAAGAAGAAGGAGTAGGAGTTGGTTTTATACCCCACCTTTCACTGCCTGAAGGAGTCTCGGAGCAGCTTATAATTGCCTCCCCTTCCCCTCCCCACAGCAGACACCTTGTGAGGTGGATGGGGCTAAGAGAGTTCTGAGAGAGCTGTGACTGACCCAAGGTCACCCAGCTGGTTTCATGTGGAGGAGTGGGGAGTCAAACCCGGTTCTCTAGATTAGAGTCCTGGAGCTTCAAATTTTGGTGATCTTCATGGTGGGTGTGATCTCCTGGAGCTCTGGGAGGCGCGACTCAGACCCAATGGAAAGAAGGGGTGCCGACTGGTTTTCAGACCTCCAGGAGCATCCTACCTGAGGTGCGAGGGGATGCCTCTCCCGAGGTGCCTCCATAGGTTCTGCCACTGCGGCACCTTTGGGCACAAAGAAGTGCACACCAGACGGTGGCAGGGATCGAAATAAAGCTGCAAGAAAAATTACCTCTCTGAAATGCAAGGTGAAACTGTGAGTGATTGACTCTCCTTGAGATTCTCTGATCTGAATGTAAAGTGCAGAGCAGGGGATTTAAATGTTAAATCCCCCCCTTAAAGAAGTGGCTTCTGTATTAAGAACTGAGAATCTGACTTTTGTTAAAGTGACTGGAGCCTAAACAGGAGTTATTTAAATAACTGAAGCCTGTAAAGCAGTAGCTTTTATGAATCTTTTTAACTTTTTGGAAGTTGGAAATATAAACAATGACTGGATGGGGAGAAAAGATGGCGGGGAAATCTAAACCTTCTCCCAAGCCTGCATCAACACTTCCGTCAGCTAAACCTGATACAAGTGCAGACCTGACTGCTCTATTGGCTACAGCATTGTATCCTCTGATGGAACAATTAAATACTGTTAACTCTAAACTGGATAATCTCCAAAAACAAGTGGCTGATGCAAACATAAGGTCTGTCCAAACAGCAAAAGAATTAGCAGAGGTTAAAACCAAAACAGAAACATTTGATGTAAGACTGGACGTGATGGAGAAAGAAAGGGCCTCAGATAAGGATTATTTATTGAAACTGCAAATGGGATGGCCAACATTTTTTTTTAAGATTCCAAGGCTCCCTGAACAAAAAGATGAGAATCTCAAACAGATATTGAGTGAAGCTTTGGCTCCAATGACAGGTTTGCAAGCGAATTCACTACAAAGTGATATGGATATGGTCTACAGGACCTATCCTGAATTTGTGAAGAAAAAAATCTGCCTGGAGAGATTATGGTGAGATTCTCCAAAAAATCAACTAGAGATGTAGTGCTCAAGGCCACAAATAGGACTGCCTTGAAGATCTAAGAAGAAGAAATTAAAGTATTAAAGGACATTCCATTTGAGATCAGAAAGAAGAAGAAACCCTATCAAAGTTTAACTACATTTCTGCAAGCAGGGGTCATCATGTACAGGTGGCTCACTCCTGAAGAATTTTTAACTACAAAGATAAGAAGCAAAAGATAGACTTTGCTGCAAAAGCAAAGAAATTTTTGGACTTTTTTATGAAAAAAAAGTGAAAACATCCACAGAGGATCCATTAGAACATCAAGAGAGCATTTATGGACTGGAAAGTTCAGATGCAAAAAGCAGTGAATCATCGGATGAAGAATCTGATGCAGATCTGGGAGCATCAGCACCAAGACCTCTGGAGGAAGAGGGCAAAAAAAGAAGATGGAAGAAAAAATGAACATTGATGTGTTAAAAGCTACACTGGTTTATTGTATCTCCTGTTTTGAATTTCAGTCATTTATGTAATTTTTAAAGCTTTATGGCAAAAAGTAGGAAATAGGTACTGATTTTGAATGCCTGGATATTTTACTAATTTTCTTGAAGTAATTGAAGCATGGATAATATAATAGCATAGAAATTTGATTCCTGTATACCTTAGGGTAGTTTAGGGGCTTTTAGTTTAGTGTCTGTGTAGATGTAGAAAATAAAATTAAAAAAATTAAAAATATATATATTAGAGTCCTGCCACTCTTAATCACTACACCACACTGGCTCTGAGTACTCCTTCATTTTGGAACACTTTCCTCCACCCTTTCTGTCCTGGCTCGCCCCACTTCCACTCTTATCCAGAAATTATCACATCCTACACCGTATTGTGACATCATCAACCAACTCACACCGTGCTGTACCCCACACTGTTCCTAAGGATTCTTTGACCCTAAAGAGCTGCAGTTAGGGGAGTGCAGATGCAGCAGCCAGAGGGAATTTCCACTCCGTCTGTGTAGCTCTGATGACAGCCAACTGCTTGTATGTTACTCAGAAAAGAGAGGGCTTTTGGTAGACCCTTGAAATGGAGACTTGCAACCTTCCCTCCACATACAAACAGATGAGTGCTAGAAAGATCCAGGGGTCATTTCGAGCAGGAGCTCGGGAGAGCTCAGCTTCGGGAGTTGGTGCCAGCCCCCCCCCCCCCATGCCTGCTTGTGTCATGGCTGCAGCAAAATGATCCCATCTCCTGGAAAGGTCCTTGTTCCTCCGACCAGCCTTCTGAAGGCTTCAGCCACCATTGAAGCTATCCTCCCAGAATAGTGGTATTTCTGAGGCTTGGATTAGTAGCAGTCCCCTTTCTGCCAGCTTGCTTGCTTGCTTGCTTTCTTTCTTTCTTTCTTTCTTTCTTTCTCCCTCTCCCTCTCCCTCTCCCTCTCCCTCTCTTGCTTTCTGACATACTTCTGGTCATAGGTGTCAACATCAGAGGGGTTGGGGAGCTGGAGCTCCCTCCCCCCGAACTTTTCCAGGAAGTGCTGAGCCTCCCCTGGAGACAATGGCCTGTGATGTCTCTGGCCCAGCCTCAGCCCCCCCCCCCTGGAAATTGGAAAGTCTATGCCCTTGCTTCCAGTGATGGTGTAGCATATGCAAATAAGTTATGCTAATGAGTTATGCTAATGAGCTCCTGCACCTCTTTTTCTATGAAATGACCCCTGGAAAGATCAATTAGTGGCCTCCTTCTTCTTGACCAATAAACTTTGCCCTAGCAAAACAGGGGGGACGAGGGAGTGGCCAGTGGGGAAGGAGAACTGAAAGGGAAGACTGGGGAGTGGCAGTAGTGGAGGCAGGAAGATTCAAGCCTTCCTTTTAGCTGTTCACAGATTTGCAGAGATACTGGCTAAATCCAAGAGTGGAATGATACTTTTGCATTTGATCTTCTTCAGAACTGCTTCCCCCACTTCCAGTGTGATGCATAGGTACAGGTTGCATGGGGAAAATAGGAAGGGAATAAGGCTGTAGTATAATGGAATGGAGGGTGCATTTGTAAAGGATAGGGATGTTTATTGTATGTGCCATCTTGCTCTTACTTCAATATGTTTAGTTTTGTTGTCCCATTATCTGCACTATTTGTGATATGTCTGATTTTTTTTTTCATTGTTACTAATTTTTATGATCCTGGTTCCATTGCATTGCTTGTTGGATGCCTCATGCTATTTGATTGCATTGTCTTAAACTGTGTAATCTGCCTTCAGTCTCAGTGAGAAAGGTAGGCTATAATTAAAGTAGACTGGGAGAGAGGGAGAGAGGAGGAGGAGAAGAAGAGGAGGAGGGAGAAGAGACTGGATTTATACCCCGACCTTCACTTGGAGTCTCGGAGTAGTTTACAATCTCCTTTCCCTTCCCTTCCCTTCCCCACAGCAGACACCCTGTGAGGTAGGTGGGGTTGAGAGAGCTCTGAGAGAACTGCTCTTGAGAGAGCAGCTCTGAGAGAACTGTGACTGACTCAAAGTCACACCAGCAGCTGCATGTGGCGGAGTGGGGAATCAAACCCGGTTCTCCCATATCAGAGTTCGCACTCTTAACCACTACACCAAGCTGGCTTTCATAAGAGAGGCCTTATATTATCTGAAGGCAAATGGTGGTGGACCAATCTGTAAAAAGTTTACCCTGGAAGCCTTTTGCAGATAGTTGTGGAATCCACTGTCATTCCCCATCCCTAAGCAAAACAGTGCATCTGATTCCATAGTTCACATTCCATTGTATTTACCTCCTTGAATTCCATTTATTCAAGAGACTTCCATTCCCTTAGGAAAGAAAAGGGTTTCTATGACTTACTGTTTGGGAAAGAGTATACATTCAGGATGTGACAAGAAAGACTGGACATTTATTCCTAATTGACACAATGTTTAACACATCTCAGTTAAAGTGGGGGCTGCTTTTTTTCAATGAATATTTTATGCTCCCCAAAGACCAGAAAATAGAATCTAAGTAGATTTAAACAAACACTCTTAACATTTAATCAGGCAAACTGTGGCTATCACCCCCAGCTTAATGTGTGTGGAAGTACATGTGCTTGGGTAAAATGAACTCACTGCAATGGGGAGAACATGTTTAATTACTTTCCTGAATCAGAAATGGCCACTGTCTGTTCCAGCAGGTCATGAATATGGAAAGGAGGGAAAATTTAGCTGGAGGTGGTTGGTTTCCATTACTAGAATATGAAACCCGGCACTGGAATCACCCATTTCTTCTGACAAAGCTATTTTCATCACATGCAAGGGGGGAAAAAACCCTTAATTTAAATCTTGTTGCAACACAATTATGGGCAGAAAATGTTGTTCCAGTAGAATATATGGCAATATCCTATCCTGGAGCTGCATGTGAAGCTCTACTGCCATTCCACAGTGTAATGTCCTCTCTGAATTTGCAGCATTTTTTAATAACCATTTCACCATTTTAATTCAGCTGCTTCAGAAAATAAAGCTGCTGTGGAACTCTAATGTTCAGATACAGGATAATATTTTCAAGACTCATTTTTTTGGTTTTGTCTTATTGATCCTGAGGCAGAGCATTTGGTATCTCCTTAAAGAGCTGTATATGCGCAATGATGAAGATAACTCCTTCTGAATAATGCTCTGGGGTTTACCGCCCAAAATCAACCGAACAAAAAAAAGAAACCTTCAGAAAGTCACGGAGTATTTATTTTCTTCTACTTTCTTGAAATAGCTGGGGTTTTCAGCTTTGTATAGAACAGGAAAAGGAAGCATAAGTTCCTTTCACTGAAAGAAAGCCAGAAATGAAAATGTTGTTTTTAATCACTATGCTACTGTACCCCATGGGTTTGAATATCAAATATTTATTAATTTAGTAAAAATATAATTAAAATATAGGGCATTATCATCCTCCTTCTGAGCTGTAGACCTGAGATGTAATTTCCATAAAACAGCCCCAATGTGGTATTCATCTATGAGCCAGTTTGGTGTAGTGGTTAGGAGTACGGACTCTAATCTGGAAGAACTGGGTTTGATTCCCCACTCCTCCACATGCAGCTGCTGCTGTGACCTTGGGTCAATCACAAATTCTCTCAGAGCTGTTCTCTCAAGAGCAGTTCTCAAAAGAGCTCTCTCAGTCCCACCTAGAAGAAGAAGAAAAGAAGAGATAGGATTTATACCCCACCCTTCACTACCCAAGGGATTCTCAGAGCAGCTTACAAACTCCTTTCCCTTCCCCTCTCCACAACAGACACCCTGTGAGGCAGGTGGGGCTGAGAGAGCTCTGACAGAAACTGCTTTTTTTCAAGAACAGCTGTGTCAGAACTATGGCTTGCCCAAGGTCATCCAGCAGGTGCAAGTGGAGGAGTGGGGAATCAAACCCGCTTCTCCCAGATTAGAGTCTGCGCACTTAACCACTGAACCAAACTGGCCAAGACTGTTGTTGGACAAAACTGTGAGCCAGGGTGGAATTGCTGTACAACTGGCAGCTCTCAGATAGTCCAGGATACAGTAACTTCACTAAGGGGTATATTGCTGCAATAAACTGTGCAGATCAACTGCTACAAAATAAAACCCAGTTTGACCCATTTATTTGGTGGGTGTCTTCATATCCAGGGGCCAGAGGTCACATTTGCTTGAAGAGATCTAGTCTGTATACTATTGGTTGACTTCCCTCCCCTTTAAAACAAATGAATTTCCAACCACATGTTGTGCTTTCCATACCTTACATATATATAATTCATTAAATATACCTTTTAAAAATGACACCATAGCTTCTCAACTGTGCCCTCTCTGCATTGTAGCAAGGTTTTTTGGTGGTTTTTTTTTTTTGTAATTCTTACTGATTTTTCCCCTCTATTTTTTTTACTGCAAGAATAATCCATTATGCAGCAGAAGAAGCATAATTCATTCCTTGTAAAAATCCCAGGAGACTATTACTATGATGTCTATGAAAGTGATGCTGTAATAAGGGCTTGCACATTTGGAAGGTTATTTGTAATCGGCTTCAAACCTAACCTTTATGTACATTGTGATATGTATTCTTTTGTGTTCTTTCGAAATAACTGCACATTTGGATACAGTCAATAGCCTGCTACATTACCAAATGTAAATTGATCGTGCCTAGTAAGCTGATAAACTGAATGTGGGTTGTTAAACCTAGAAGCATGACCTAGTAGTAGAAATAATAAATTGTGATGAGGAATAAAGTTTTTTGTTCATGCAGTTGCTGATGGGGGAAGTGTGAGAAGGCTGCTCCTGCCTTTGGCTTGGGCAAACTGTAGGATCTGTGTGTGTGTGCATGTGCACGCGTGTGTATTCATCTGAGGTGGATTGCTCATTTGGGGGAATCTTGCCCTAGAACAAGGGACAGATTTAGGGTTGAATCTAATGGATTTGTTTCACTGACAGGAACACCTGCATAAGACAGATGGTTTCCTGTTCTGTTGAGGGGTGTGCATTCAGCTATATCCGAGCCAAAAAAATAACCGAATCTTTCAGCCGAATATAAATCTGAGGGTTTTTTTCTGGCTATCCAAAATATTCATACCCCCCCCCCCAATCCAGAAAATATCTGGGATTTTTGGGACCACTGGATCACCAAAGTTAATAGGCATTTAAAGGGACTGCAATCCCTTTAAATGCCTTCTGGGTGAACTCACCACTTGGAGAAGGCATTTAAAGGGCCTATGAACCCTTCAAATGCCTTTGGAGTTCACTCACAGCTCGCTGAAGGCATTGAAAGTTACTGCAGTTCCTTAAAGCACCTTTTCCTCCTGCTTTCCAGCTTTCTTAACAGCTACGTTTAGCTTTAGTGACCCCTCACCAACACATATTTATTGTATGTTATCCTGCACTAGCCAACCACTGAGGCTTGTAACAGGTGAAGGGCTTGATACAAAACCCTGTCACATTGCATAAGGTGCTTTCTTTTGGCACAAGGTCTCCCACTAGTAAAGCACTGGGATAAGGCACCTGGTGCTAATGTTAGAAGAACAAGGTGCTAATGTTAGAAGAACAAATCTGTAGGCTTCAACTCTTATTCATCAATTCTAATCCAGCTAGGCATGATAGGTACAAGGCTTAATGTTAACTGGAAACCATGGTTTGGATCCAACCAGGTTTTAGACTGGTGAAAAAAGTCAAGTGAATGAAGGGTTTCCTTTGATTACTGCTCCTAAATGCTACATTGGTGATCATAAGACCTTAATGGACTAATGTCATGAGACAGGTGCTATGGTAAGAAGGGCACTTGGGCAGGACTGAGTGGAAAAGTTGGCTGGATCTGACTCCATGTCTATTTACAATCAACAAAATGGGATATTCAGTAACTAATGCATTCAGATCTTAGAAGACTGGAACCATCAGAAAGAACAGGAGCATAGCATATGTATTAATATGATATATTAAGCGGAAACCCTTATCGTGTACCAGGCCATGATTGAACCTTAATGTCCTGTTTTCAGTACAGAGTAATACTGGTCTGTCTCTTCTGCTACAGTTTTTATAAAGGAAGGCCCCTCCAGTGAGCTATGTCAGGTGCTCATAGGAGGGATTTTCCTCACCTTTCCCTTGTTCTCCTAATTCCAGGAATCAACAGATTTGTCCTGTTTAGTTTCTTTTGATATCCTTATCTATAAAGATGAGTTGGGATGGCAAGATTCCATGGGGCACCAAAATCAGTTGGCTGCAAGAACTGCCACTCAAAAGGGGGTCACTTTTGTTGCCACTCTCCAGGGGAGGGATGGAGATCACACCAAATTACAACTGCTCTTCATATGGCAGAGATCTTCCCCTGGAGAAAATGGTGGACTCTGTGCCATTATACCCTGCTGATGTTGCCACAGCAAATTGACAGAGTGCCCAAGGCTGGGGCACTCTCCCAGAGCCTCTTTCTGGAGCCCGTTGTATTTATTTTCACAATGGGCCTTATTCCTAGTTTATTCATATTTACCATCAGTGATTTTGATTCTTTGCTCTTCGCTGTCCATTTTGTAGACTTCTTTATGTTGTGGACATATAGGATGATTTCTATATACATCTTATATACTATTTATATAGATAATGCATGTCATTTATACATACCGTATATTTATGTTGATTTATTAGGTCAACAGGTGTACTGCCACATTTTGCACTTGCTACAGTTTCTGGGTTAGATTCAAGGGCAGCCCTGCATACAGTGAGTTAGTAATCCAGCCTAGAAGTGACCATTGCATGGGTCACTGTAGCTAAATTCCAGGAGGAGAGATAGGGAGCCAGTTGCAAGACCAGCTGAAGATGGTACAAGGCTGATCTGGCAACACTGGTGACCTGGACGGTTTCTTGAAAAAAGCTCACAAAGGCCCAGAAATGGCTTCATTTCTTTGCCTTTTTACTGACAGAACCAAGCTTTGTTGCCTAGCAACAGCCACTGAGGGAATAGTTAGTTCCATAGGAGCCAAGCAGGAGAAGTGTCTTCTTCAGGAGAGACAGCCGCTTGGCAGTTATTCTGACAGGGAACAGCAGCTGAGGTGGCAGTGGGCGGGAAAGAGGAGCGGACCCAACCCCCAGCCAATGGCACGTGAGTACTCTTGAGTGGCCATTGATGGGCCAATGGCTGATGGAGCATACTGCACAGTCAATGGGAGAGCTGGAAATGGCCAATACATAAGGGTTTTTTTCATGTGGGCTTTTTTCTGGTCACCGACCTGGACCTCCATGGAAAGTGAGTCATCCAGAATCACATCTATGGTTTTCACCTTTGGGGCTGGTGTCATTGGCACCCCACCGAGGGTTGGAAGTTAGATTCCCGATCCCACCTTCCCACGGCTCAGGTACAGGACCCCTGTCTTCACTGGATTTAATTTCAGCCGACTCTGCTATAAGCATCCAGCCATCGCCTCCAGCTTCCTGACCACAATATCTGGGGTAGAGTCCAGCTGGCTGTCCAACAACAGATAAAGCTGGGTGTCATCAGCATACTGGTGGCAACCCAGCCCAACCCCCCCCCCCCCCGCCCAACCAATTGGGCAAGGAAGCACATGAAGATGTTAAACAAGGTAGGTGAGAGGATTGTCCCATGTGGTAGACCGCATCCCAGTGGGTACCATGGAGAGACCTTCTCCCCAAGAGCCACCCTCTGACCCCGACCATGGAGAAAGGAGGAAAGCCATTGTAAGGCAGTCCTTGTATCCCTGTGTCAGCAAGGCACTGGGTCAAAAGATCATAATCGACTTTGTCAAACACTGCTGTCAGGTCAAAAAGCCACAGCAGTGTCAACCCACCTCAATCCAGATGTCTACGGAGGTCATCTGTGAGGGCAACCAGCACCCTCTCCATCCCATGGCCAAGGCACACATTCCAGGTCTACATTTTGCTCTGCAAGATATTCTGCAAGATATTCTGCAAGATATTCTTGCAGGACATAGGTCTTATTATTTTTAGACCTGGCATTACACAACACCAGTGTCGGAGAAGGGTATACTTTCCTAGCCCTATAACCAACATCTCTTGGGATTGGATGCAGGTAGGAAGAGGACCAAGCCTTACCATATTTCCACCTCCTTCCCTTATTCCACCTTGTTCCACTGGCATACCTCCCCTGCCCCCCTATTACCAGTATCCCCAATCCCATTATGGCCTTCCCTAATAGATCTTTCTGTCCCAAATTTAGCCCAACAAAGTATCTATCAGTAAGCACAAAAAGCAGATCTGAACCCCCAATATCCAACAATCACTAACATCCCCCAACCTAATTCCCCTAACACCATCTTACTATTTCCCCAACCACCTCCCTCTTCAAAGCCTAGCAAACCTCCTACCCTACTAATAAATACAATTCAATTAAAATTCACAGTTTACAATACAATCTAGTTAATCAGTTTGAGAGCCAGTTTGGTGTAGTGGTTAAGTGCGTGGACTCTAATCTGGGAGAACCGGGTTTGATTCCCCACTCCTCCACTTGCACCTGGCTGGATGACCTTGGGCAAGCCATAGCTCTGTACCAGCTGTTCCCTCAAGGACAATTGTCTCAGAGCTCTCTCAGCCCCACCCACCTCACAGGGTGTCTGTTGTGGGGAGGGGAAGGGAAAGGAGTTTGTAAGCCGCTCTGAGACTACAAGTGAAGGGCGGGGTATACATCCAATCTCTTCTTCTTCTTCTTCTTCTTCTTCTTCTTCAGTTTATAAAATTCATCATCCTAATTAGTTTAATATAAATTAATCAAACACTCCTAATAGCAGGGATAAAACAGATCAATTCAATAAACCCTTCAATAATATGCTGGGTGAAGGGGCAAATTTAATAATTTCTGTGGTCAAGGTAAAATTTTACTTCTCCGGCCAAAGCGGCAGTTCTTACAGCAGAACACTTTCCACATTGCTTTCTTTTCCCTCTGCACCAGATAGAACGTTGAAGCCGCTGCAGTCAGTCCAAGGTTGTAGTAAAAGTTCCTGGGGGCTCCAGGTAAAGTCAAGAAGCCACAAAAGCTTCCCAAGATGTTCACAGTTGCTCAGAGTCATCCCCGACCATCCACAGCTGCTGGGGGGGGGGGGGGCTCATCAGTTTTGAATAAATCTCAGAAGCATGCCGAGAGCTGTTCTTCCTCTTGAGGTGATGACAGGGAGCTCCAGATCCTCTTGCCCAGTGCCCAGCCGATAGCAAACACCACCTTGAGTCCACCGTGGGCCCTGCCAAGATCGAAGGTGGATCCCCCAGCCGATGGTGGGTCCAACAGCTCCCTCGCCTGCAGTATTTGGTTACTATTTGGCATGCAGTGTTTTTTTTGGGGGGGGGGGGGGTTGGTTTTATCATGGATCCTGGTGTTTCATGCTTTTAAAGGTAATATTCAGGCTTTGTGGTAATTACAATATACCAAGAAAAGCTATTTTCCTTTATAGAGATGAGTGAGTTCCCTTCCTTTCTTGTTCTTTTTGTTTATATGTCTGTCAATATTTTTGATTATCTGCTTCTCACTGTTGATTTTTCAGATTGATGTGCATTGTTAATGCTAGTTGTTCAGACTTCATGTGCAATTTATGTTATTTATACATACAATGCAGATCCCTGATGCCACAAATAGATATAATGTATAATGATGATTTGTTGCCATGCAAATCACTTTGAAAAAAATGTTTTCACCTGGTAGAAACGGTTTGTTGCGAGGAAACAAAGAAGTAGCACGAAAATAAAGAGCCACAGATGCAGTTTGTGTAATGGAGAAGTGACATAAAAACAGCAAGGTGGGGGTCGAAAGAGCAGGTATTACAAATTAAATTATCCTTAGACTGGTTGACATTGGTAGCATTCCACTTGGTATTTCAGGCCTCTTTAGGGTTGCCAGCCTCCAGGTGGGGCCTGGGAATCTCCCGCTTTCACAACTGAGCCCCAGCTGACAGAGATCAGCTCCCCTGGAGAAAATGGCTGCTTTGGAGGGTGGGCTCTATGGCATTGTACCATGCTGAGGCCCATCCCCTCCCCAAACCACACCTTCTCCTGGCTCTACCCCCAAAGTCCCCAGGTATTTTCCAACCCGGACTTGGCAACCCTAGGCCTCTTGGGCTGCATAAAGGATGCTTCCTATCTCCCTGTATGTGGTTTATGAAAGACCCTTCCTGGGGCACCTAAACCAGTGTAGTGTTTCAGGCCTCTTAGGATATATAAGGATGCTTCCTATCTACCTGCATGTGATTTATGCAAGACCCTGCATGGGACACCTAAACTAGTGTAGCATTTCAGGCCCCTAGGGCTGCACAAAGGATGCTTCCTGTCTACCTGTATGTGATCTATTTAACCCCTGGGATGCCTCAACTAGCTAGTGTAGTTTCTCTGACTTCACAATGATCTATAGCAAACTATCAGGCTTCTCATCAGCCACCAAGCTGGATTCTACCCACATTAGCTATGTATTGGAGGTTCCAAGAAGTTGAGTAAATGTTTTTGTTTTTTCCTTTCTGCCTGGAACCATAAGAAGAGGGGAAGATCAAGACCTTGGCAGGGTCCCTTATATGGCAGGTGGCATGTATGCATCCTGATTGCTCACAAACTATACAGGACTTCCATATTTCATAAATTCTTCCTGATTCCATATGTCTCTCCCCAATGTCTTACTTTCAGCGGATGTTCTAGGTTTTCAGTAGTGAAGTGGGTGGCTCACAGAAACAGGGCTTTTCTGCTGTGGTACCTAAATCACCAGGAACCTACTTGTTTTTCTTTAAGCACTAGTTTTAAATTTTCTTTAAAATTTACCCATGTTTTTGGAGACATCTGATGGCAATTTTACTCTTCCACTGTTGGAAGCCCATTTCTGTTTTATTCTATCACAATAAACATATATGAGTTGTTTGAAATTTAGGTTTTAAACCCACCCTGAAGGATAGGGTCTAAATATTTAAATATATAACAGAAACATTGAAGGAAACATAGGTGGCAAATATAACACTTGATTCAGACAGGCAGGCAATTCTGGTGGAAGGGACAGTAACACTGGACTGTCAGGATCTCTAGGGTTGGGATCTACTAGCCTACTGAACTGCCATCAACTGGCCATGTTTGGGTCTCTAGTAGGATGTCCATCCCCCAGACTACAGAGATCTCCTGGAGAAAATGGCAGCTTTGGATGATGGACGCTATGACATTATATCTGCTGAGTTCCTTCCCCACATTCTACCTTCCCCATGCTCCACCACTAAATCTCCAGGAATTTTCAAACCTACTGAATGCAACTCTAGGATATAAAAGGAAAGAGCATCATTCAATATCAGCCATTACAACTGTCATGAAGGATGAAGCTACCAGTAGGTCTTTAAGTACCATTTGCCTATTTTAATAGATGGCCATTTCACCTGGGTTTTTACTGTTTAGTAGTCCTGACTACTTTAACTGGTTAGCTTTTTTGATTTGCTGCTGTTATTGATACATGGCCTGCTCTTTTGTAGGTTAATTGGACAGAGATCTTGTATTTAGAGTCATTTATACATGATTTTTGGGGAACTGCCTCCAGCAATCAGCAATCCATGGATTACATTCAGCTAAACTTTTGGTTTCTTCCAGTCTATTAAAAAACTGAAAAACAGGCTTCCTGCCATTAGGGGGTTAACAAAGCAGTGCTTTCTGTTTATTTCAGGCATCAACTTTGGACATTGATCTCAGTGATCTTGAGCTGGAGTCTGGATTTCAGTTTTGTTGTGTGTTTTTATAGCCATTTTTCCTTGGCTTCATGATCAATGCCTATGCCATGACAAGCACTGAACATGTTTGAGCATGATGTTAAATCTCTTTGGTGTTATTATAGTTGAGATTCAACTTAGACATTAGAATTGGAAGTTAGCAGTAGAAATTTATTCTATCTTTTGAAACTGAGTTTAACCCTATCTACTGATTGTCATTGAAATTCAAGTTTTATCTTGCAAACAATCCAATTCTCTATAGTTTTTTTTAATCTTTACATTTATTATTTATTTATTTAAATAAATACATAAAAATTATTAGGGACTAGATTTCATTCATACTTTTGTACACTTTTGTCAAGGCTTTTAGGGACCTCAGACAAGGGTGTCTTCCATATAGATAGGCTGAGGACACTCTCCCTTGTTCCTCCTTGGCCACTGAACCTGTTTGATTTACACCAGAACCAGTGTATCAGTATTCCCCAGCCCCACTTAAACCACTGTGCCTTCACCCCATGACACATGTCTCACCCAGCCCCCAGTGCAGCTTAGCCACCAGTGCTTATCTTCAGTATTTATAGTTCCTTCCAGTATATATAATCCTCTGGCCATCCATTGGCCTTTGCTGCTGGGCCCTCAGTCCCTCTTGGGGAGTCCGCTGTTGGGTCTCAATGGCTAGCTTTTGCTAACCCTCATATCACCTCCCCTGCACTGTCACTCCTCCCTGGTCCGACTGCAGGTGCCTTGATTTGGTGCTGAGGCCTTGTCTTCATGTTCTTTGGCTTGTGTTACATTGGGCTGTCATCCGCCTGTGCCTCCTGCAGACCCACTCCCTGCCACTTGCCTGCCATTTTCAGGCTTGTCCTTGCCACCCTGTGGACCTCTGGAACCACTGTGTTCCCCTCCCTCAGACCCAGTTTTGTGCCACCACCCTCTCACCTTCGTGCCCACAGCTGCTGCCTTTGGGGCCTTCCTAGTCCTGATGCTGAACTCTCCGGGTGCTGCTCCTTACCCTCTGCTGCCTTCTGGAAACCCCTGAATGTCAGGCCTGACCCTGCTCTACCATTGGTGGCAGCACACCACTTCTAGCTCAGTCATTTTCACTACCAATTGAGCTGTGAGAGGACCCCAGCTACTGACAGGGCTTCACGGGACTGGGCAGTCAGTCACAACTTCTATACATTTACATTTACAATACTGTCCCATTTCTGCTCTGGCCAGGGGTACCACCCAAACAATAAACAGTTCGAAAGACGGGCAACTGGTCAAAGCAGGAGCTGCCTACAGGAATCAAGGGCAAGGGAGAAGGCAAGATCCTGGAGAGCTTGACCCTACTCAGCAGTAGAACTGAGCTGTTACTGTGGTGCCTTAAGCCTGTGAAGTTCAGACTTGCAGGACTTCAGTTCATAGTTATAGGACTTAAGTTCAAACTTGTAGGACTTAATGGTTCCCTTCTTCCTATTGCCAGCAGGGGAGCCTTAATCCTGCCAATACTCGGAGCACAGTTTCCTTCATCATATATATATCTAGATGGCAGGTTCTCCGAGTTGCCAGGTGTGCACTCCTCCACCTCCTCCTTCTGCACCAGGGGGTTGCTTGGGCCTACCATTGTCTTTGATACTGTTGGCTGATGACTATGGGGATTCCCAGCTCCCTAAATGTGTTGTGGTGGGTCTAGGTAGCAGGGTTGCCAGGTCTGGTTTGGAAAATACCTGGGGATTTTGGGGGTGGATCTGGGGAAAGGGTGGGGTTTAGGGAGGGGAGGGAAGGGACCTCAGCAGGGTATAATATCATAGAGTCCACCCTTCAAAGCAGCCATTTTCTCCAGGGGAGCTTATCTCTGTCAGCTGGAAATCAGCTGTAAAAGCGGGAGATCCCCAGGCTTCACCTGGAGGCTGGCAACACTACTAGGTAGACTTTGCTTCCATTTTTGTTGTGGAGTGAGGGTCCCAGGACTTCCTTTGGGGGACTTGAAGTGCAGAGAGCCTTGTCACAGGCTGTATTACATTCACAGAGTTGATTATTTATGGTGGTTTTTTTTTTTCTTTAGGTAGTTTCATTTTGAGGTCTCTTTTCAACTCCATTTTTTTCCCCTGCTAAAACGAGGGCGAAATCATTTCAGCCTTTTGAAAGAAATGACATACATCTGCCCTCAGGTAATTTCTCAGTACTCCCAAATATAGCGTGTATTTCAAAATCATGTTTTCCCCCTCAGATACATCCTGTTCAATCAGATACAATACATGAAATTTGTAGTTGCAAATAATCTTGTTCTGCCTGATGAGAGATCAACTATATTAAAATGTTCTCCAAAAAGCAAGACATATTTAAAGCCCCAACTGAAAGCTCCAGTTCTGTATCTCCTGAAAAAATGGGAAACATTCTGTCAGGCAGCTACATTTCCTGTGCTTTCCTACACAAATACATCCTCCCCTGAACCCCTGTGGGACAATCCAGGTGTGAAGCCCAAGGCCATTGTTGCTACAGAGCTTCCCCTCCTTTGTTTCAGCAGAATTCAGTGGCACAGAATGAGCCGCTTGCAAAATCAAACCCTATTCTGCAAACAGATTTGTAAAATGTATTTTTGAAGCACTTACATTCAAGATTTGGAACCATTCCTAACCTGGAGTTTTACTCTTCTGTGTTTTGAATCGGCTGTCTCTGGTGCTGTGTCTCTTTCTTTTTAGTTTCTGCTAATGGCAATACAAAATTAGTGATGTTATAACATCATGCTCTGAGTTTTCCTTTTGGGGAGGTGTCACTCCCTCTCCTACCGTTGCCAACCCTGGGTTTGGAAATTCATGGCGATTTTGTGGTGGAGCCAGGGGAGGGAAGCGACTGGAGAGTGACCTCAGCAGGGTATAACGCCATAGAGTCCACCATCCAAAACAGCCTTTTCCCCCAGAGGAACTGTCCTCTGTAGTTTGGAGATTACTTGTAATTTGGGAGGTTGGCAACATTACCCTCTCCTCCTCCAGCAGTGGAGGAGGAAGAAGTGGCAGCATTGGCATTCTCGGGCATTTGGTGGTTGCGGAGGCAGAAGAAGCGGCGATGGCATTCTCAGGCATTTGGTGGTGGCGGCTGGGGCGGCGGTTGGGGGAGGCACCTTTCCCCAAGCCCTGCCAGCTGCCTGGTAAGTTTGAGGGTCCCCCCCCCCCTTTTACACTTAGGCACTTGAGTGGCCAGGCACCCAAGTGTAAATGGGGGAAAAAATGGTGGACAGGACCATCTGGACAGCCCTGCTCTTGCAATGATTGTGAGAGAGGGCTGTCCAGATGGCTCAAATGTGGGCTCCTCGCGTGACTCCCGGGAAAATACTTGATTTTTCCGGGGTCGGAAAATGCGGGAGGAACCTGCATTTGAGCCAGCTTCGGCACGGGAGTTGTCCCGGCCGTTCTGAACGGTCCCTTTAAATGCTGGAGGAAACAGCTCTTCTTCCCTCATTAAAGGGCCGTGTGACCGCGGCCTGGCTGCCTGTGATGTAGAACAGTGGTGGAGAAACTCACACTGTGATGATGTCATATTAGTCTGCACTCCCTGACTTTACCAGGGAGTGAAGAGAAGGTGACACCGGGCTGCTATTTTTGGCATGACCATGATGTAATGTCTAACTCTGGCCAGAGCATTTCTCTGTATTTCTGATAGAGCCCACTGTATGTTATTTACTCAGAAGTTCAAATCCAAATCTGCTTGAGAGGAAAACTTAACCTGATTTGATTCAAAGCCCCAAATGGGTTATGGAAACTCTCAGGGCAGGCAAGATTGTTCACTACCCAGATCTGTAAAGTACCTGAGCATGACAACTTTCTTTCTTTCTTTCTTTCTTTCTTTCTTTCTTTCTTTCTTTCTTTCTTTCTTTCTTTCTTTCTTTCTTTCTTTCTTTCTTCCTTCCTTCCTTCCTTCCTTCCTTCCTTCCTTCCTTCCTTCCTTCCTTCCTTCCTTCCTTCCTTCCTTTCTCTCTCTCTCTCTCTCTCTCTCTCTCTCTCTCTCTCTCTCTCTCTCTCTCAATATATATAATTACCATAAATCACACAGATTCAGTTATAGGATGAGATCTTGCTTGTTCATGTCATGGAGATAAAACAGATGGAGATGTGGAGATTGTTGGGCAGCAAATTGCTCAGGAGTTGTCTAATATTGTTTTCTTGATTATGGTATTCTATTATTTTAAGTGCATATTAGATGAATTTTTGTCAACCACTAAGAATTCATTGAAGCAAATCTGGGGGGGTGGGTATAGAAAACAATTGCGTGGTTTGGCATTCCCCAGATTTTCAAATTCAATTCATTCATAAACATATGATCCACATACATAATACTGAATCATAACTGATGTCAAACAACTTTTCACACTCACAAAAAATTGAAATGTATCAGGCAAAGTCTGGGATGTCAAAAATATTAATTCAGTTCTATAGCTTTGTTTGTTTGTTCATCATGGATTTAATCCCCTGGATAAATTATTCCTCTTGCTTTTTTACTAGCCAAATAGCCCTGGGTTCTAATCTTTTTTTCCTTCCCATATATCGGATTAATTAGCAAATAATGCATTCCATGATTGCTTGCTGAACAAAAGTGGCTAGGAGGACAGGTGAGGACGGAGTACATTGCACCAGTCTGTCTAGTCTGTTTTTTTTTTTTAAGACTGTATTGATTTTTATATGCATAATTGCATTTTATCAAAGTACATAATGGCTTATAGTTCTACAGTTTTCCTTTGTAGTCACACTTATCCATTACACATAAATATGCACACACACACATGCTATAAATGAGATCTAGATATTGTTAATAGAGATCTAAGACTTTCTTAACAGAAAGTCTGGGAAGAGAAGCAGCTGTCTCGGACAGCACCCAGCCTTCTAGGGGCAAGCTGAATCTTCTGTATTTGTTTTTCCATTTATAATTTGTCAATGGTTTGGTTCTCTTCTTTTTTTGCTCTTGGTTTTATATGCCATTTTCACAATATTATTACAATACAACGAATATCACATTGTTGGAAAATGTGCAGATTTGGACATTTCAAGTGAGGAAACAGGAAGTAGTGTCAAATTAAAGAATCATGAGTTTAACTTACACAAGAGAGATGCAAAATCAGCATGGCACTTTCAGGTCAAAGCCCTCGGGCTGAGAAATCCAAAACCATCCCTATAGGTCACCATTTAAGTACTCAAAAGCCAATCACATAGTCGCCATATGTAAGAACAAACCCCAAGGGCTTATTTAGGATTTTTGGTTTGCATGAGACTGGCAGTGTGCGTATTCACTGAGATAATATGGGATGGCGATTTGGGATGCTCATTGAAAAATTTAACTATGCATCCTCCTATGATGAGATCAAGTGGACTCATGCAAGTCTTCCTAGAGAAACAGAAATGGTATGAAGAATGACCTCAGAAGTCAGAGCCTATTAGAAAATGGGAAAGGCTCTTGCAATGGATCAGTCTGATAGCTACAGATGTACTTTAATACAGCACCTTAATAGTGCTTAGTGATGTACAGCTCCATCCTAAGTAGAGTTATGCTCTCCTAAGTCTATTGAAGTTAATGCACTTAGAAGGCTGTAACTCTGCCTAGGATTGCACCATCAACTTCTTAAATAATAGAGGGTCCTTAAAATGAATTATATTGCAAGTTTGGGGGAGGGAAGAGTGATAAAAAAAGGATTATTGGAGCAGAATGAAACTTACCTTCTACATTATAATTGCAATATATTTTTTAAAAAAATTACCTGTTCTGTGGATATGGGAAATTATTTATTTTAATTCTGTTTTTGGCATTTAGGCATTTCTTTTCATTCACGGAAACAAGTTCCTGGATTTTGGATTACTTCTGGCTTTTTATTTGTAGATGTCCTTGGAGGTTAGGCTGCTGTTTATTTATTTAGAACATTCCCATGCTGCCTGTCCAAGAGACCTGCGCAAGGCAGCTCACAAAGTAATATGTAGAACAAATGTTGAGTCCAGGGGCACCATTAAGACCAACAAAGTTTTATTCAAGGTATGAACTTCCGTGTGCATGCACACTTCTTCAGATACAATGAAATGGAAATAGAAACAACAGTTACACATATAGTGGATTAGCATACAGAATAATGAAGGCGTTTTTAACAGATTAAAAGAATAACAAGCTTTGTTTATATGGCTATCATCTGTTTGGGTTCAACTCATGGGGAAAAACATAGCAAAGAAATGAATGTATCAGAATTGGAGATTGATGTATCCTTAATTGTGGAATGGTGAGAATCTGTTATTGGGTTCCATCAGTCTCCTCTCAGGTGTGGAGGTGACCTTACAGCATCTTTTTCTTTCAAGTGGGGCAATTGGCTATGTAGAGTTATTTTCCTTATCCCCAGACCAGATAAATACATTTACATCTGCCATTCCAAAATACATTAACACTTAATTACATTCTTAATTGTTAGGAGTAATAAACTGAGACTTTGTTGTTGCTCTCTGTTTGTTGCCTCTCAAGCATGGAGTTAACGAACAGAATCCTTTTCTTAGAGATGGAGTGCAGTGTTATGTTAGAAAAATACATTCCAATACTCATTGCATTACATTATAATCACTACTCCAATATACTATTCCAAAAAAGGCAGGGCTATTTTTGGGCAGGAATGCACAGGAACAGAGTTCCAGCTGGCTTCTGAGTTGGCCACGCCTACAGCCTCCCCCCTCTCGGGTTCCCCAGGTGCCTCACAAGCTGTGGGGTACCTGGGAAAGCCAAGAAAATCCAGGGAGGGAAGGCAGTTTAAACTGCCTCCCTCCTCAGGTTCCCCAGGCACCCCACAGCTGTGGAGCGCCTGGGGAAACTGATCCAGAAACTGCCTTCCTTCCCTCAGGTTCCCCATGCACCCCACAAGCTGCGGGGCACCTGGGGAAGCCGATCCTGGTAGGGAGCTGTGCTGCCAGGGGTGTGGCCTAATATGCTAATGAGTTTTTTTGCTGTTGAGTCTGGCCTGTTATGCTAATGAGTTTCTGCTGGGCTTTTTCTACAAAAAAAAAAGCCCTAAAAAAAAGGAATATACTAAAATACAGAGGATGCATTTTCTTGGTGAGAATACCTGTGTAAGGACTGGATGAATTTAGGATATGTAATGAGATAAGAAACCAATATCCCTGTTGAATCCTGTTGGGTTTTTTTGGTACCGAGTGTTGCTTTAATGTAATTCAGCAGTTTCCCTTTCCGTTCTGTTCCTGAAGTTCCTTTGCAATAAGACAGCTACTTTGAGGTGACCCATTGAATATCCTGGAAGGTTGAAGTGTTCTCCTACAGGTTTCTCAGCCTTGTGATTCCTGATATAAGATTTGTGTCCATTTATCCTTTGGCATAGGTTTTGTCCTATTTGCCCTATGCAGAGAACTGAAGGGCATTGTTGGCATTTTATGGCATATACAGTGTTAGAAGATGAGCAAGTGAATGAGCCTGAGATGATGTAGTTGACATTGTTAGGTCCAGTGATAATGTTGTCTGGGTGTATGTGGCAGCAAAGTTGCCTCCTCAAACCCCATCCTCCTCAGATTCCACCCCAAAAATTTTCAAGTATTTCCCAACGCAGAGCTGGCAACCCCAGGAAACCTATGAATAATCACCACATGGGACAGGGGCTATAATAAGGAGGAGAATTAGGTGAGATTCAGTAAAAAATCTGGCTAGATCAGGCTACTATTTTTTTTTAGTGAGCTTCATAAAATAAATTAGAAGAGAACTGAAGGGAACAAATTATTCTGATTATTTAATAACTCTATGGTAATGGTTGAATAGATCTCATTACAAATGATAAGAGGTATTTTGAAAGGGTTAAAATTAGACACAAAGGGATTTTCAGGATTTTCACATGGGGTGGCAAGAAAAGATCTGAAGATCAAGATGATGTATGTGAGACATTAGCAAAATCTCAGCTGGCAAAGAAATGGGGAGAAAAGCATGTTTTAGCCACAGGTCATGTAGGGAGATGAACATCAAATTGCTAAAGATAAACACAAAATCTGAATAACGGGGGGGGGGGGGGGAGGGAGAGAAAGAAAGTTGTGTCTCATATGCACAATGAGAAATGCATTAGGCAAAATAAATTACTCAGTGCTACATGCCCTGGAAGTAATGAAACAATTGACATTAAAGGGAAAAATCTCTTAAGCAAGAATATTTCTTCAGAGTGTGACTCTCTCTGTCTGTAGTAGGATAAGTTAAAAAAAAGATTCAGTCAATTCCATCCTTGTAGCTATCACTCACTGCTAAAGCACAGTGTAGGGCGGCCATGGTAAATGCCCCCAAACAAGCTTTGTGACATAGAATTTCCTGATGTTTGTCAGTACACCTCAAGAACCTCCAAGTCCCTTCAGGAAATCATCCAATTTAAGTGCATTTTTCATCATTTATTTATTTATTTTTATTTATTTAATTTATGGCCCTCCCCATGCTAATGTTTGGCCTAAATAGACATGTGGTTTGTGCAGACCAGTTGAGCTAAATCACAGTAGATTCAGAGCATTAAAAAAAAAAGGCATAACATCTTTGATTGCCAGATGTTTTGGACCTGGGCCCTCTGACTGGCCACCATATCAAACGGAATGCTGAACTAGATCTATTGGAGCCAGGTTGGTGGGGCAGTCTTGGCCCCCAGGATCACGCTGCTGCTCTGAGGAGCAACAGCAAGCATAGCGTGGAAATGGTGGTGTGCAATGCTGTGACATCACTTCCAGAGCCGGGTGTGTATGGTGTCCTAGGCATTATTTGAATACCACGTGAAATCTCTTGGAAGTACTAGACTGAAAGGTAAAATAATAAAAAAGAGGAAAGTGACAATTGGGGTGAGGGGGCATTTGGCCTGGGCCTCAGACTGAAAGGAGCCTCAACTGTAGTCCCTTTTTTAGCACTCCATAAATGATAATGCCCAGATTCCAGGTGAGAATATGTGAGGATAAGCCTGTACAATTAGTTTTGTGAGGGCATGTTTGAAGTTTTTGGACATTATATTGGATAACCAGCCTTATTTAGTTTTCATGTGTTCCTTTTTAAAAAAAAAAAATTGTGACCAGGGGCCTCAGAAATTAGAAGTGGCCCATGCCTCTCTGGACCTCTGAGAGGTCCTGGAAGAAACCTAAACTGAATATCTACAGTAGGGGTCCCCAACTTTTTTGAACCTAACCTGTAAACAACTCTGGAATTCTGACATTGGGTGGTGAGTGCAATCACAAAATAGCTACTATAGAAGGTGGAACCAACCACAAAATGGCAACCACAGGAGGCAGAGCCCCCCCCCCCCCCCCACGAACACAGAAGAAGCCTGAGTGAAGGGGAGAAGAGGGGTAATTAAGACAAACTAGTCCAGAGGAGTGAGAGAGTAAAACCAACACTGTGGTGGCATCTGCCACTGAAACATTATTTTAAACTGCACAGCCAATCAGATCTCCAGTGACCAATCAGAAGCACCACATTGGGGACCTGTAATGAAGAAGAAGAAGAGGAGGAGGAGGAGGAGATTGGATTTATTCTCTGCCCTTCACTACCCGAAGGAATCTCAGAGCGGTTTACAATCTCCTTTCCCTTCCCTTCCCCTCCCCATAACCGACACCCTGTGAGGTAAGTGGGGTTGAGAGAGCTCTCTTGAGAACTGCCCTTGAGAGAACAGCTCTGAAAGAACTTATGGCTGGCCCAAGGTCACACCAGCAGCTGCATGTGGAGGAGTGGAGAATCAAACCTGGTTCTCCCAGATTAAAATCCATGCTCCTAACCACTACACTAAATTGGCTCTACAGGGTCTCTTGTCACTACTCAGGATATAACCCTACACAGCTGGATTTGGGGGTCAGGATTTCTAGGTTTCTTTACTTATGAATACAATAGTAGCTGAGCTACACTACAACCCTACATGAAGTAGTAAGTTCATGGCTCAAGAGTAGCACGTAAAAAACTATTTATATCATTATAGAGATTTAGTTCACAGTGCTGACACCAAACAAGTGAAAAATCGGTTAGAGGTATTCACATATCACAAAGTATCAGTTCTAATAAATACACAATAAGTTGGTAATTTAAAAATCCAACTAGGCAGTCATTTACTGAGAAATGTTGTAAATCTTCATAGTAATCAGTAGGAGATGTTGATGGGACAGGGTGCCAGTTCTACTCCCATTTAGTTTGCGTCTTCAAGGCCAACCTTTCACATTTCAATTGCAGCACACCAATAGCTTAACAAAATTAAAATTAAGTTTACTGCCAAATAGTTATAAATAGCCAAATACATCTAATTCCTCCCATGTAATAACAATAATAAAGTGATACCAATTGATTAACAATGCTCTAAACAGAAGTTGTAAAATGCTCACATGTGGATAAATTATAAATACTTTTTTAAAAAAAATAGCAATTAAGCAATATTACTTCATTACATTAAACATTCACAAACATCAGCTGCAAACCTCTCCTATTCAAAGGATAGTCTCTTAAACATACATAATACTGTACTGCTTAAACAAAAAAGCTCAAATCACATTTCACATTTAACCCAGATGGATCTACATAATGCACAGTATACATCCAATAAGATTATCATTGTTGTAAACACTTGACAATCTAATTGATTGTAGGGATTTTTAATTAACTTCTCAATAACAAAAAATTAAAATCAGCTGGTCTATGTCTCTCTCTATATATAATAATTCTGTTCTCGAGTGGCAACATTCCATGTGCTCCCATTGGCTGTGAAATGCTCTCCCTCAGCCACTGGCCCATCAGCCATCACTCAAGAGTACTTGCATGCCGTTGGCTGGGGGCTGGGTCTGCTACTCTTCCCCACCCACTCCCCTTTCAACCACTGTTCTCTGTCAGAAGCACTGTGTCTCCTGATGAAGACTATTTTCTTGCTTAACTCCTGTGTGGGACTAAGTGTTCCCTCAGTGGCTGTTATGAGGAACTCATAGGGTTGCCAGCTCCAGGTAAGGAAGCCAGTTTAAAGAAGCCAGAGTTTGGGGAGGGGAGAGGAGAGGCCTCAGCTGAATAGAATCCCATAGAGACCACCAGCCAAAGCATTCTAACTTTTCCCTCAGTGGCTGTTTGGTAGGCAACCAAGCTTGGTTCTGTCAGTAAAAAGACAAAGGAATGAAACCCCTTCTATGCCTTTGTGAGGAACTCATTGGGGCCAGTCCTGAGTATGGTTGCCAGCTCCAGGTTGGGAAATTTCTGCTGCGTCCCCCCCCCCCCCAACACTGCCCTCCAAGGGATCCACCCCTCCCAAATCTCCAGGTATTTCCCTACTCAGAGCTGGGAACCCTACTTTCCCCTCAGTGCCTGCTGCTGGTCAACCAAGCTTGGTTTCTGTCAGTAAAGGCCTATTTTGGCCTTTGGGAAAAAACTCATTGTGCCCTTAAACCCTGCTGAGATGCCCCTCCCATGACAGCCAATGTGATGTGGCAGTTAGGGCTTCAGAGCATGGCAGAGGCTGCAGTGTGGGGGGGAGGTGGAAAGCTGAACAGTGAGGGGGAAATAAAGGTAGGTTGATGCTTGGCTGGGAAGGAGATAGGGTCGCCAACTCCAGGTGGGAAATTCCTGGAGATTTGAGGACTAGAGCCTGGAGAGGGTGAGGTTTGAGGAGGGGTGGGGCCTCAGACAGGTACAATGCCATAGACTTTGCCCTCTGAACCACCCATTCCCTCCCAGGGAACCACTGTTGCCAATCTCCAGGAGAGGGCTGGAGATCACTCAGAATTACAACTGCTATCCAGATGGCATTGATCAATTCCTCTTCAGGTAGCAGAGATCAGTTCCTCTGGATAAAATGGTGGACTCTGTGTCATTATACCCTGCTGAGGTTGCCACAGCAAATTGACGCTGAGTGCTCAAAGGCCTTGGCACTCTCACAGAGCCTTTTTCTAGAGCCCATGGTATTTATTTCTACAATGGGCCTTATTCCTAGTTTGATATAAAGTGTATAACCAAAGGAGTAGTCAAGGAACCATTTTTATAGTGCTCCAATGTTCTGATTAGGGATGGCCACAAACCATATTTTTGCAGTTTGGTTCATGGTTCTTGGCTGACATCCTGGAATCTTGGCCTCACATCCTGGAATCTCCCTAGGGTTGCCAAGTCACTAACGTTAAATAGCGGGCGGGCGTTGCGTGTGCACGGTGTGATAATGTCATCTGGAAGTGATGTCATCACATTGGGCATGTCACCGGGCGACACTCTGGTAATTGCCATGAAAACACTATGGTACCATAGAGTTTTCATGGAGATTGCTAGAGTGTCACCTGGTGACGTGCCCAGCATGATGACATCACTTCCAGGTGACGTCATCACACTGAGCACGTTGGCCGGTTCTGGCCACTTCGGGGCTGGGGTTCCCCTAGCTGGCCGTATCTGGATTGGCAGATTGGGGGCCAATTTAGTGGGGGAATCCCCACCCCCCGGGGGGACATGGCAGCTCTAAATCTCCCACACAATATGCCAGTGTTGATATATAATATTCTAAATTTCTCCTGATAGAGAAGACAATTTCAAGAAGAATTCGCTGGTTTTGATTATTTACTCATCTTTCTATTTGACAACTACCCATCCTGTGTAACCTGTGGCTTTCAGATAGGTGCTGCTTAAATCCTTTGGGCTAAAACAACAGCAACAATGAGTAGCCCAATGTTTAGAATGACCCAGAGATTCTAGAGTTCCTTAATGATACATATTCTGAGTTGCACAAAGAAAATGAGATTTTAATTTTCCACTTCTCATTCAACAACGTGGCCTACCAGCACGCTATATGTTAAAATCCATAAACTGACTTGGATGCCTCTTTAAAGATGTTTTGTTTCAGGAACTGTTTACTTAACCATTCAAATAGGTTTTTACATTTATGCTTGTTTAACTCCCATCACCTTCTGTGAGTTTACTCACAATTTTCCAAGCAGCTGAAGACCAGAATCAGGTTTGCCTGTGCCCCTCCTTGCAGTGACTTCATGACCATATTAATGAAGAAGCAGCACTCAACAAAGTAACAGCAGGCTAATGTATATTTTGGGATTATTTATTGGCTTGCAAACAACATAATTCCTTGCTGGTTGCTGGTCTGAACTCCCTAGGGTGTTTCAAATATGCCTTATACAAGCCTTAGTTGGGCCTGCCATATGTGTCTCTAGGTGTCTCTCTAGCAGTGGCCTTCTCAAAGGAAAGCTAAAATGCCTTGTTTTCCATTAAGCCTCTTCTCCTCAGCTAGGAAACCCATAACCATTTCCATTGCATTTTAAATTCAAATAGATGAAGACATATTTCAGTTTTATTTGCACTGTTTCACACTGGTTCTCCCCTCGCCTGACACACGCTTTAAACTCCAAATCTCTGAAACCTTGCAGCACAGCTTCATCTGAAAGGACATAATAATGGAAATGTAGCTGTGGATGCAAGCAGCCCTTGCTCCCCCCCCCCCTCCAGTTGTAAGAAGGAGACAGACATAGATATGGATTTAAACAAGGGCCACTTTATTTAACTTAGTTAACCTGTGCGGCAAGAGAAAAAAACAAAACCCGAATGTGGAAACAGTCAAGGTAGGTGTTTTCCAGGACCACCTCCTTGCCCTCCATTGGGTGAGACACCTTACCCCCTCAGGGGTCTTATTGACTCATGACTAGCAACCTGGCTAGCTGTAGGCCACCCTGTGGCAGCCTCCCAGAAGCTCTGAAAGTTGCCGGAGGAACCTGTCCAGGGCTGTCCCAAAAGCCATCTTCAACCCCAACCTTGGACCCTAAAACCTGAAGGCTGTTTGTGAAGGACTCTTATTCCCAACAGAGTATGCCTAGAGGTACTCACCAAACCGCCAAGTGACCAACCTATTTAACAATCCCACCACCACCAATTCTCCAGTTCCTCTGACCACAGTGCAGGGTAGTCAAAAACACTCCCCCCAAAGAGCCAATCTTGTGAGGAGCAAAAAATTCCTATCTGCCCCCCCCCCAAGAAAGAGGCAACCAACAAAAGCATGCACTGCCTACAGGGTGGGAGGGTGGGCTGCTTAAAAACATCAAAGAGGAAGAGTGGGGGGTGGAGCCACCTTATATTGGTCTGGCTTCACCCCCTCTCTACGGGGTGTCACAGGCATCACTCCAAACTGTGCCATCTCCCCTCCTTCCTGGCTGGCAAAGGTGGGCCCTCCCTCCAGCGCTGTCAGCTCGGAGGGAGGAGGGAGCCAGATTCCTTTTCTTCCCTGTATTATTCTGGAAGTCCTGACTCCTCACAGTGATTTTTAAATATATATTACTGATGGTACCCAAAATACAAAGCTGAAAGTTTCAGGCAAAACTAGCAGCCACATTCTGAATTACCAGCCGCCCAGAATATTTCCACCTGCTCAGGTTTTCTGAGATCAGACGTTAACTATAAAATCTCGTTAGAGCTACTTTCAGTATTCAAAATGATCTGGCCATTGCATACTGTCACTGCTCTCAATTCAACATAGTACTTAGGGCCAAACTGCCATTACACCAAACATGGGTCCAACCCGTGGCCGCTGATGCAATTTTAGAGGAAAATTTAGTCATTTTAAAACTGCTGTGAGGGCCATGTCCTGATCAGGCCTGCACAGCAGCTGCAGCAGGTGATCTTGTCTCCTCCCCACACCTCTTTGAGTGCCAAAACATCTGTGGGGAAGGAGCTGTTTTAGCATATTAAAAAGTATGGAGGGGGAAAATAACAACTTAACTGGACTGGACTGAAACTGTGTCATGCAACATAGCGCCAATAAGGCTTGTAGAACAATCAGATTGAGGACTTGCCCATAGCTTGCAGATTCCAGCGTGAATGTCTCATATCTGTTTTTGTTGGGTGAATGTCCTGAGTATCGAGCAAGAGTCACAAAAGTACATATGCACTGGAGTTTATAATTATAATAAATTACCTCAGAGTTATATTTGATTCACCACAGACATTTTACCCCTGATTTCACCTGACCTTTTCCCCTCTATGTTGAATAAAACATCTTGTTTATTTTTAAACGTTCTAAAGCCTGTTGTGTGCCATTATCAGAAGTTTAAGTTAGGGAGGTGATTTGTCTCTTCCCTGAAGTTCCTAGGCTAAGCCGGCATCAAAATAAAATAAAGTGACAGGGCAGGATGGGACAGCGATAGATCTTCAGAAAAGAAGAAAATAGATAAAGGGGCTCTCAGTCAGAAAGGAAGGGGAAAAAATGGAGGGAAAATCCTGTGTCTGATTGAGGGAACAGGGCTAGGTCAGCAAATTGTTTTATCAGAATATTTCAAATGACTCCACTTACAAGTCCTCCCAAGGATTAATTTTCTGCATGCATTTTTTCTGCATGCTACAGCTTAGAGATATCATTTCCCAAATAGAAAACATGTGGCTTTGAGTCAATTTCATATCTGAACACACACACACATTCCTGCTTAGGAAAGATACTTTTAAAATGAGGACCATTATATGGCTGTAAGCCAATAAGTGCATAGATTTGCATGTTTTAAAACATACATGCAATATATATATGGCCAGATTTTAAGACATTTCATTAGAACACTGCAAAGCTATTCCAGAACATGGAAATGTCCATGAAAATAAATGTATGGACTGAATTATGTTGGCCAAGTACGCAGTTATCTCAGCTACCCACCTCACAGCTTGGAGAAAGGCCTCTGAGGAAAATGCTTTTTTCCAGGTAAATTGGCATGAAAGTCAGTAGTCCTTTAAGTACCCTGATCCCAGAACATTTATGGCATTGTTTCCTATCTTACATGTCTGTTTCTGATGGTGGAATATTTCTTCTGTTACTGGAGAGTAGCATTTCCATTTATTTTCCCCTCCAATTGCAGACCCCCACTTTCCTCTCATACTGTGTTGATCCCCCAGAATAAAATTTCAAGGGGCCAGTGGGCTGCAGTGCAAAGGGTGTAGATCCTGCTCTGTGAGTTCTGTTCCACTTGTGGATCTTGCAGGATACAAGCCACTGAACACACAAGAAGCTGCCTTGTACTGAGTCTCACCTTTGTCTATTTAAGGTCAGTATCGCTGACTCTGACTGGCAGCAGTACTCCAGGGTCTCAGGATGAGCTCTTTCTGCCACCTGCTCCTTGCTCCCAAGGTTAGGACCTTCTTCATGCCAATCAGGTTCCTTCCCCATTTATCTTGGGCTGAGGTGGTTGTGGTAGAGAGTGGGCTGTGAATTGGCATGAAATCCAGAAACATGAAAAGAGCAAGAGTCCAGGAGCACCTTAAAGACTAACAAAATATGTGGCTGGGTATGAGCTTTCGTGGGTCACTGCTCACTTCTTCAGATATTATCAGAAACATGAAGGAAGACATCAGCAGTGAAAGAGAGCAGGCTGCAGAGTAGAACTGGCCTGTCAAAAATTATTGCAAACTCAAGCTGAAATGTCAGCTCACCTTTTAGAGTACCTTGAATAAATCATTATTTCTTTCAGCCAGAGGTTCTTAATTAGACTTTTAGGAAAGAACAGAGAGGCTGTTTGAGGGTCACAGAATGTGTGGATAAACATACAACCCCCCGCCAGAACCCCCCCAGAAGAATAGCCATGCTATTGATAAGCCTTTTAAAAGCCCTCCTTTTAGACAGGTTTAAAAACCAAGCAACAAATTTGGGAAGTCCATCTTACTTCAGCGCACGAAGCTGCCATATGCTTTCTCCTCCCCAGGCACAGGGACAAAGGATTTGTCCCTGTCTAGAAATAGTCTAGAAATGTCTTGGATATCATTTTAATGGTTATCAAGTGCCTCTTTTTTATTGATGAGCCATACTGTGAGGCAGACTCAGAGAGCTAGATTCAGAGGAGCAAGGGCAGAAGAAACAAACAGAAAAAAAAGGTTAGCAGTAATAGCAGTTCAAATTGCCAAAATACTACACTACATAATGAGGGACCCTGGCATTTCCTGAAAGATATGATTCGCTGAAGGAAAATATTCAAACAGTGCTAAGCTATGGCCAGTGCTACCCACAGCTTTTGTAAAGTTAGGCACAGCTACAAGGAAAACAGCATTATTTACCCAGCAGTGCAACACGTCAAAATAGATTTGCTGTGCAATCCTAAACAGAGTTACATCCTTCTGAGCCCACTGACTTCAGCAGACTTAGAAGGGGATAACTCTGCTTCAAATTGCACTGTATATTTTGCAAGGGAGAAGTTTCCTGGTTTCATTAGCATGACACCTTTTCTAAAGATAAAACAAAGGGAAGGGGAAAAGATATGAGCATGCATAGTCTCCTTATGTCCATTAAAAAGCAACCACAATTCCTAAGTATGCCAAAGCAAATTTCTGACTTGCAAGTTATTTTTTTAAAAAAATGAAAGGAAGGGAAAAGGAAAGGATCAATACATTTTTTTTAGTGGGGAAGGAGTTTATGTTTGGTGCAAATACATCCAATCTGCATTGAAAGAAAATACAAGACTATCAGAATTGGTTTATCTGAGTCAGACTAGTTCAACATACCATGTGCTAAATTTTATCGTTCTATCAAATTTGATTTGCCATTCAAATGGTAACTTTATAGCAGGATGAAGAGAAAGCCAGCTATACAAGTATCATTTAAGGACCATTTCCATACAAGACATTTGCTGCTCCACACGATCAGTTCCAACTATCCTCAGGGATGTATAATGATCGAACGTCATATATGGGGGATACAGCTGGTGTACTGCTGGTAAAAAAAAACAATTTCCATGATTTGTGACAGGCTGAAAAAGAATCATATTCATTGCCAAAATTGCTGTTATCCATATACACCTGGGTTCTCACATTGCATTCTGCACAAAGCTCATGCCCAAGGGGGGGTGGACTACTTTGGCATAGATCACGGAAAGCAGCTTAGATCTTGGAAGGCACAACCTCATGAGTTCCAGCTGTGATAGATGGGACATTAAACTGAAGGTGCAATGCTGTGACCCTCCAACCATCATGTAATACAACGTAATTGAAATGTAGGAGTACCTACTTGCTGTACTTCTCCAAGTGATCTCTAGCTTAAGCTAATGTGGTGACATTTGTCGACTTGCCGTTTATACTTTCTGCCCTTATGACTTTACACAGTGAACAGTAATTGAATCAATAGCACATGCTTCCATTTTCTGAACACCTCAGGTAGCCATTAGCTTGAAGGGAACACTTCATAACTTCTTCCTGTTGCTTTTGTTCTGAATAAAGAGATTATCAAGGTAAAGAGTTTCTCAAGTTTGCCACATTACAGTACTTTCAAGCAGCCAATTAACACCTATGATGTTTCATCATTGTGGCATGATCACCTTTTCACACATTTAGCCTTGGTTCTAACCCAGTTCCTATGTAGCTGTGGTCTTTGTGTCACCTGAGCAGAGCTGACCACATGGGTTTTTCCCCTTCTTACAGGTACCATTCCTCTCAGAGGATACTGATGTGCTATGGAAGACCAGTGTAATCCTAGGGTTCCCAGCTCTGCACCAGCAAATGACCAGACTTTGGAGGTGTTGCCTGGGAAGCATGGAGTTTCAGGAATATGTGACATCACTTCTGGGTGATGCTCTAGGATTTCCCCTAATCTCTATGGTAAAGACCCCAGAGACTTGGGGGAAATTTCTACAAAGTCACCATCAATACTATTCTTCCTCCCCCCAATCTTTTCTCCCACTCTTTAAATTGTTGCGGGAAGATTGCCCACTATCATCAGACAAATGCCAAGCCTAAGCCTCACCCATAGAGCTGCATATGCACATTCAGAATGCAGCAGCATGGGTTGCCAAGATCAGGAAGGGGCTCCTATTGTGGTTCAGATGTACATGTATATCTCATTCTGAATGAACAACCTGTGTATCTCTTGAAGTTAGGAAGGCAGAGGCTAGGGCAACAACAGTTTGGAGAACCCAGTCATACTAGGGTCTCATGGAACTGGACATAAGATCATATGATTTGCTTGGATGAGATCTTTCTATTGGAACTGAGTGGTGATGGGGGGGCAAGGAGAATCTTGCTCTGGGACCTTATGGTCGCTCTCAGCAGTCACAAAGGCAGAGCATAAAATATTTGCAGATGTTCTCAGATTTAATTTGAAAGTGTCTGGGGAAAATGTACGGAATGAAAAGAGTTTAAGAAAAGTGGAAGAAATATTTCTCAGCAATGACTACAAGTGGTAACTGGAAGTCATGTCCAAATAAATATGTCATGACAGATTGTTTGGGTTTAGGGTTTGAAATTCTTACGGCCACCTGCTGAGAAATCCAGGGCAGAGGAGTGATGTATGAAGCTGATTATTATGAATGGCTGTTTGAGAAATGCATTGGAAAAACTGGTGTCAGTTTCCATTAGACAAGTCATATTCTGAAAATCTCCCAGTGGCAATCTTAGGAAGGCGAGGGACTCTCTGCATTGAAAAGACAAGGTCTTGGTTAATGATTTCAACCTCTAGGCCTTTCAAGACAGCACAAGAACTCTGTTTCAAAGTTCATTCGGGAGAATGTTAGCAGCATAAACCTTGTAGAGTTATGGCCTACTAGACCAACCCTCTCAGTACACGACAGCCATAATTTGTATCCAATGTATGTTAACTTCTAGCTGTGTTGCATGTAGGTTGCACATAGGTTGATACCACACTCAAAATTGGGTGAGGATCATCTTTTGGCAAGCCATCAAGAATGAACAAAAGCTTCACTTTCAGAACAAAGAAAAAGCTGATCTTTTTTTTGTTCTATGAGGTATAGCCAAGTATATGATTGCCTGATTACTTGATAACTGCAGTTGGAGGCCAACATGCAATGCCTCAAAACAACCCATTGCTACCATAGAGTGGGGGTTACAAGAAAAACACACACATCCTATATCATTGATTGATATGATGGGGCTGGATGCTTAGAAATCCTCCATGTGTCATGGCACTATTATTTATTTATTTATTTATTTCAATTTTTATCCCACCTTGCCCACACTAGCAGGTTCAAGGCGGCGTACAACAGTTAAAATCCAATAAAACACAGATGCACCAGCAGTGCAATAAGTTACAATAAAAATTATCAAAACCAGTGATATAAATACAAAGTGCAGTTGCAGATGTGCAATGGCCATATGAGTGAATATAAATAACATCTGGCCCCAAATGATCACATAGGTGGACTGCTTCCTAGTGGTGATTTACATAAGCGTGGTTGCAAATTGTATCAGTGAACTGCCACCAGGAACAGTGGTGGGCACACTGTACAAGTCTGAATTGAATAGTGGGAACTGGTAGAGATTAGCCCTTTCCCCTCAGTGAAAGTGTGGTCTGGTGATACAAAAGTTACTCAGTACAAGCCACTGGGTTCATAACAGAATGATTCTTCAGATAAGAAGTTTGTGTAGTAGTGGGTATATTCATGTAGGAAGAAAAGAACTAAGTCAGAAGGAATGGGATGAAAGACTTGTGTGGTGAAAGGCTTTAGAACTTAACCAACATTCTTAGTCATGAATCTCAACTATCCTGACACTTGTGTACTTTGAGAATCAGAATGACTCATTACATCTAAGCTATTAAAAAACATTAAAAAACTCTTTAAACAACAGGAAGCATAGTTCAAAAGGAAAACTGAACTGGCTTTCAGAAATTAAAAAGCGGGTCTAAAAGCCATCCAAAATACAAAGTCTAATTTGTTTTTTGTTGTAACGCAAGAGCATCCTACCAGTGTCCTTTATTTCCAGCATTAATCAGCATCTCCAGGAGATTTGAGATCTGTTGCTTGCACTTCAAAGGACGCCTTAAGAGAGAAAGCCTGAAGACAAAAGGTCATTCTACACATTGTTCTGGAATGTAAACCACTTCAAATGAAAGGGAATATATAATAAAATTCCACTTGCTGTTTCTGAAATTATTTCCTCTCCCCTCCCTATGTATAAATCTATGCTATAGAATGGGCTTTAGCCATTTAATGTGCAGGCATCTCTTGAAAAACAATGTATATAAAGTAGCTTCACAACCTCTTGAGTCAAGGTGAATGAAGAAGACAAGAGTTATTTAAAAAAATTCAAAAAGATTGAAGGAAACTCAAATTTCTGAGCTGGCTCAAGTGAACTAAAGACAAGTATAACAGTAAACCAAGGCACATGTTAAAAAACATATTTCTGTTATACCATTTGTATACTGTATTGCTAAGGTAGAAAAAGTGGTTACATATTTTGAAATATTTACATCAGTGAGTACCATGGAAGCTAGTAGTATGTTTCCTGATACTCAATTGTTCTTCCCCAAAACACCTTTTCCTTAAAGCTAAGAGCCATCCTGACTTTTGTCCATTTCATTGGTGTACAAGGTGCTTCAGAAGAGCATGTGAGCTCTTTGTTTCTGCAGGGAGCATCAATTTTGGAAACAGCTGCCTCTGTTTGGAACCTCCCAATGTCCTGTCATTATAACTAGCCCCCCACAGCAGCCATTTTGTTGTGGATCCCAATATCTCCTCTTAAAACTTCAAAAAGCTCAGTATTGTCAGCCTTCAAGCCTTGCTTTCTGTTAGTAAAAGGAAGGTAAAGGAGACTGGGCTGTTTTGGCCTTTGAGGGAAGACTCATTAGGGCAATAGCCACCAGCAACCACTGGGCAACTTGCTCTCACACAATTTGCTACTGTTTAACAGCAGCCACTGTACAAAACCTAGAAGGTTACGAGAAGTGTGCACTGAGGAAAAAATCTTTATAATTTTGGATCTGGGCTTCTGGGTTGACCCTTTTTACCATGATTCCTTATTTTGCTTAGGACATTACTGGTTTGGGAATAAAATCTGTATAGTTCTAGAGTTGGGACCATTATTTTCAATGGGGAATGTATATGATGGTATGTAGCAGCTGTTTATAAAGATAGTAACACCAGATTTGCACAGAACACAGTCGTTCCTGTAATCTAAAGCCTGCTGTGCAGGCAAGGCGGGATATAAATCAAAACTAATAAACAAATGATAATAAATAAAGACACTCCCCCCTAATTTTCAAGCAGATTGAACAAACGGGGTTCAGTTTTACAGACTGCATTTATCCCCGTCTCTGTGCAATTGCATTTATCTCAACTGATTCCTAAAATGGCAGTCAAGTGGCAGGCTAGCAGGGGAGCTCTGGTTGGCTACCACATTAAAAAAAACCTTTCATGCATTTTTCTATTCCTTCAGTAACTGACAGACAATAAAATTTTCTTACCTTTCCACTAAAAACTTGTGATTTGTTTCTTTTCACAATATGAAAATGGCTTCCTTTGCAAACTCCCTTTCTGACTGCCTACCATTATTTCCTGTGGGGGGCTTTAGAGGAGGGGTGGTGTGGTTGTTTTTCAGTTTGGTGTAGTAGTTAAGAGTGATGGACTCTAATCTTGAGAACCAGGTTTGATTCTCCACTCCTCCACATGCAGCCAGCTGGGTGACCTTGGGTCAGTCACAGTTCTCTCAGAGCTGTTCTCTCAAGAGCAGTTCTCTCAGAGCTCTCTCAGTCCCACCTACCTCTCAGGGTGTCTGATATGGGGAGAGGAAGGGAAGGAGATTTTAAGCTGCTCTGAAACTCTGAGTGAAGGATGGGTATATATCCAACTCCTCCCTTCTTCTGACACCAAAATTGGAGCAGAGGGACTGCTTCCTGCCCATTAGAGAATGGTCAAGTTTTAAGCTAATTAGGACAAGGAGACAAATTCTACAAGTCCCCAGCTATTTTCCCAGCCATAAGACTTGCAAAGATCAAAAGAGTTCTGCCCCCAAAAAGGAAGGAGGGAAAGAGAACTGCAGATTTATGTGGCTTGTTTTTAAAGGTGGTTGGCTGGAAGCACCCTTGCAAGAATCCAATTGGAAGGGAGAAATGCCATTGCTCAGGAAATCAGTAGAATCAAAGAAAAACTCAAGCACATGCTGTAACCAGTTAGCAGCACCTGAAGATGGAAAACAATGCGGACCATTCTGGGAGGAGTTTTTCATAATACTTAACAAGCTTGGATTTGTCTTACAGTTGTGAGAAACCATGGTACTGGCCCAAACTAGTGATTTCTATGTATATCTTCAGTTTGGGAATTTTGTTATTCACATGCTGAGTGGTTTCAGGATCCAGCTAGGATCCTGGAGACCCAACCCAGGTTTAGATCTCTATTCTGCCATGTCTTGGGAAAGATTCTAACTAAGTAAATTTCACAGTGTTGCTTTTGTTGCTTACTGATAAGGAAATCAAGGCCCTCTAGTGCTTCATTTTATTCCTGAGATTCTTCCAAACGTATTGGAGCCTGAGAGCTATAAATTGTGCTAAGATTCCTGGGCCATGACTCTTGCAGGCAGCAGTGATCTTGGGCTATTGATAAACATCCTGAATGCCCACATTTCAATTCTTTTCTGTTATCTAGAACTGTCTCTTACTGACATCAGAGAATCACCTGGGGAAGTGAAAATTGCTGCAATTTGATCCATGCCGATAGGCCTGAGTTCTGGGCCCAAGAGTTGCCTCTAACAGGGGTTCATTCAGCTCTTTGTTCCACTGAATCCAGACAAGGAATCCAGCTGGTATATGATAGTGATGGGAGGCCCTTGTTTGTCTTGAGCAGGGATGTCAATATATTGGCTGCCATCTCTATGCCAAATTATGTCTTTCCACATTTGCCTGCCACTCTGGATTTTCTCAGTGTTTGAGTTAAAACAATTAAAGTCCATGGCAAAACAGCATCCAAAAAACTCGAGGTAACAGCAGGCTGAAACCAGGTTGACCACTGAAGGGAGGTAATGTAATGCAGAATGGGGGAAAAACAGAATAAAAAGAAGGTTGAACTCAATTTTAGTGCAGAATGGGGGGGAAAACCTGGATTAAAAAGAGGGTTGAATTCGATTTTAGTGCAGAATTGCTTGGAGGACACTGCGGTGAAAATGGATTAAAAGGAGAGTGCAGAACGGGCCAGTGTTTGTTATCTGTGCAATATATATCTATCTATACATTTTTTAAAAAAACAAACAAACAGATAATATAAAGAAGATACAGGAAAGAAAAAAGTGATTATATATTGTTATGACTTGTGCTACATTGCCTTTGCTGCACACTCGGTTGTCTGGGTCATGGTCTGGACTGTCCATATTTCATTGGCCTTTACCTAATATTTGTTTGACAAACTTTCTGTGAAAAAGGTATTGTGGTTTCAAGGGAGAAGGGCAGGAAGCTGATATTGACTTCCTAGGCTTTTTTCAGTCAATAGACACAGAAATAGACCCAGAAATGTCCTTGCTTCCTCCACTTTCACAATATTTGCAGATAATAGCAGATGCCTGGAACATTTTTTTCAACCTTTTGTCTCAACATACTGAAGGGTCAGAAAGATCTACTTTAATTTGTACAGTGTTAAAATAGCAACAGTTTAAGACAGGCACCTACTCTATCCCTTGTGCATTAGTTCTCAGTTTCCAATAGATATGGAATACATCTTGTTCTCTTTGCAGTATTTGTTCTCAAACCTTGCAGCATCAATGAGAGGTAACATTCTTCACACACACATATACACACAGAGTGCCTTATGACTTAAACTTAAACGGATTTCTTTGGAAGCAAGTCCAATTGATTTTTAGTGCCACTTAATTGAACACTTCAGAATGGTGGTAACACTTCAGAATGCAGGGATTTTGCTCCTTTTTTATCTTTTCCTCATCTCTTCTTGATATACAATATATATATATTTGAATACAATAATTTACAGGGAAATATTGCAACAATTTTATATAACATTCCTATAGGGAATGAGATGTGTCAGCTGGAACTGGACAGTGCTGTCCTCTTACTGTCTTCCACTTCTTACCTACGTTACACTTTTATTCAGCCCTTTTCTGAAGTTCACAAGATGTACCACATTAAGGATCATAACTTCAGTCTTCCGTGGTTTGGTTTACTATTAATCACCTCATTTATTTGTGGCTGCATTCCCTGCCACACAAACAGGGCCTAAGGTGGATATAAAAGAGAAACAACTCAGTATCACAGTACGCTGTGATATTTCCTCAATACTACTGTGCAGAAACATGTATACACACAGGCATGTGACATAATGTAACTCTACATGACCACTAAAAAGGTCTCAAGGCAATGAACACCAGCATGTTCCAATTCCTATTGTGACAAAAACAGATCTCTTCGAGAGAAGATTTAAGGAAGAGAGAACCTTAAGTGAGACACACTTGGTTACTTTGAGGTTACCAGCCTAACAGAAGATCCATCTTGTTTCCTGTTGCATCCATGTTTTTAATGGCAGCTAGAGCCCTAAAACAAAGGTAGTCCTATCATCATCCCATATATCACCAGGGCAGAGCTGGAGTTAGTCCACCTACTGTTAAACCTGTTTACAAGGTTAATCTGCCATTGTTCTCCATGGCGGCGTTGGGTTTATTTATTTATTACATTACGCTTCTATACTGCCCTCCCCATGAGCAGGCTCAGGGTGGTGCACAACAAGTTCATATAAAATACATATAAAATACAAAGCAACGTATGAAATACAATAAATAATCTAAAAGTACCGATCCAGAAAACCTAACATCTACATGGTGCCATAGTGCAAAGTTCTGATTCTTCGATTTACATTAGGTGGGGGTGGGGTGGGGTTGAAAAGTAGTTAGTGGCCTGGATAGTTGTTATAAACTATTGGAACCATTAAAAGCCGTTGCTGTCTGCAACCATATGCTTAGCGGAATGTGTCTTCCTTGCAGGCAGGGCTCCCTCTAAGCTGAGTTAGTGTGAGCCAGCTCAGTTTTTTAGCCTCTGGTTCACACATTTTTGTCTTAGCTTAGGAAGGATGGCTCCAGAGCAAACTAATGTATTCAGTAGCCAAATCGCTTGCTCCAGTTTGGTGTAGCGGTTAAATGTGCAGACTCTAACCTGGGAGAACTGGGTTTGATTCCCCACTCCTCCACTTGCAGTTGCTAAATGACCTTGGGCAAGCCATAGTTCTGTCAGAGCTGTTCTTGAGAGAGCAGTTCTTTCAGAGCACTCTCAGCCCCACCTACCTCACAGGGTGTCTGTTGTGGGTAAAAGAAGGGAAAGGAGTTTGTAAGCTGCTCTGAGACTCCAAGTGTAGGGCGCGGTATAAATCCAATCTCTCCTCCTCCTTTCACTTATGCCAGTAGCTCACAAAGTAGAATTTTTGCTCACAAGACTCCACAGCTTAGAGGGAACATTGCAGGCCCTGTGGAATTGTAACAAGTCCTACAGGGCCCTGATGTTAGTAGGCAGAAGGTTCCAGGTTAGTAGGCAGAGAGATCCACCAAGTCAGAGCCAGGGCCAAGAATGTCATGGCTCTGGCTGAGGACAGCCAGATGCTCTTTGGGCCACGGACTTCCAGTAGGTGTTGGTCTCCTGAGCATAATGCTCTCTGGGAGACATGCCAGGAGAAGAGGTCCCGTAGGTACGTTGGTCTGTTTAGGGCCATTTAGGTTGATTCATAGCAAGCTAGGAATAAGCCCTTCATGAGGCTGTTGCCCCTGGCTGACCTGAAAGAAACTTGACTCAGCCAGACAGCATCCAAGGCCAACAAAGTCTGAGGCCATGATGTCAGGAAGAAGAGATGTGACTGACAGCACTTTCATAAACTATACACCAGTTTTGGGGGAGAGCCCTTGGTACATTCTGTTTCAAGTCTTGATTATTCTTTAGAGCATTGCACTGTTAGCCATAACTTACTCACACAAGTTATCAAGGTGAGATAAAAATGTACAGGCCCCAGTATTTATAAATACGCAGCTGCCTTTTTTCCCTACCCTTTCACTCTCTCAAACAATCATAAAATTCATGAGATGCACAGATAATTGATTCGGTGATCTATTAGGCCACAAATGGTTGCAAATGTATAATAACTACACTAAATTGCTCAAGCAGAGGATTGCATTAATATTTATATCCACGAATGGGCAGATTGGGACAATTAGCTTCAGCATACCTGAAACATGTTGTGTCTGTAAAACGACTTGAAATGAAGGCGGATGAACAGATATTTGTTTGGTCTTTTGGTCCAAGTTTTATATACTTCAGCACTGAGACAATGCCCCAAAGGTTTGGGAGAACAGATTCCAAGTTTGGGAACATATACCTATTAGTTAGTGGTAGAATGCATGATTTGCATGCAGAAGGTTCCAGCTGCAAATAGCAAAATTTTATATCTTTGTTATAAAGTCTTTAGAAGGGAGTTAGACAAATTTGTGGAGAAGAAGGAGGAGGAGGAGCGGCTTCCCCTCCCCACAACAGACACCCTGTGAGGTAGGTGGGGCTGAGAGTGCTCTGAAAGTGCTCTGAGAGTGCTCTGAAATTCGGCTGCAACTTTAAAAGGAACTGGAGGGGAGGGGGTTTGACGGAGAGGCTCCAAACTTGCAGGGTAGCTGCTGAGGCCTCTCCTCGAAATACCCACCAAGTTTCAAGAAGATTGGACCACGGGGTCCAATTCTACGGGCCCCCAAACAGGTTGTCCCATCCCCTCCATTGTTCTCTGTGGTGGGAAAAAGTGTTACTTTTTTCCTGCCATAGAGAACAATGGAGGGAATGGGGGCAACCTTTTTGGGGGCCCGTAGAATTGGACCCCCTGGTCCAATCTTCTTGAAACTTGGTGGGTATTTCGAGGAGAGGCCCCAGCAGCTACCCTGCAAGTTTGGAGCCTCTCCCTCAAACCCCCTCCCCTCCAGTCACTTTTAAAGTTGCTGCCGAATTTCGGCGGCAATTCGGCAGCGGGCCAAATCAGATCAGAGAGTCTGATTCGGCCCCTGGCTGCCCTAGTGGCCACTCCTGAGCTGGTGGAGCTTTGCTCCACCTCGCTCCGGCCCCAACGGACCCCTGCTAGCATGATATAGCAATAAAAACCTCATATTTGGTAATTTGGCTAGCTTTGGATTTAAGTCTTAACCTGACCAGCTGAGAGCAAATGTGAGCTTCCATGTGTCCTCTGAACCCCACTCATACTCCTAGGACCTAACTATACATAATATGAAAACAAAGCATATAACTTGCCTAGATCCTGGCTACCGTCACCTGGATAGTTTAGGTGAGCCTGATCGTGTCTGATCTCAGAAGCAAAAGCATGGCCAGTTCTGTTTAGTACTTAGATGGGAGACCACCAAGGAAATCCAGGGTCACTCCGCAGAGGCAGGTAATGTTAAACCACTTATGAATGTCTCTTGCTTGAAACTCTGTGGAGTTGCCATGAACCAGTTGCAACTCAATGGCCGAAAACAACAACAACAAAAGCCCCAAAGATCCTGGCCACCCATGAAAACTAGTGTCTGTGGCATTTTATCCCCTTAATATCCTCCAGGATCCCTAGCCAAACTGGCCTGGAGAACAATTGCTTCCTGACTCCAGCTTTGCTGGCTCTAGTCTGTAATTGTGTTTTTACTTGTTTAATTGTTGGACTTATTGCTGTTTATTGTTGTTGTGACCTGCCCTGAACCCTGCAGTGCAATGGGAGGGCGGAACAGAAATTCAAGTAAATAAACACGTGAACGAATAATGCTATGGTTTTTTTTTTAGTGCTGCTTTGCTTTCATATAAATAAATTTAGGATCGGGGTGTCGGTTCACCTGCAGCGATATTGCAGTTTTACAGTTATAGATGAAAGTGCTGAACAGCCAGGACATATTTCTCAAACCATTTTTCAACAACAAATTTCCAAAAGGGTTTCAGTAAAGCAGCTGGTTGTTATTTAGGAATAATGGTTCACACGTGGCGATAGAGAAAGGGGCTGACTTGATGCCTCCTGAAAATCTTTGTGAACCCAGCCACCCTGGAACCACAGCTCTCTCAAGATGTCAGCTTTGTTGAAACTGGCTCATGATTTTCAAGTTCCAGCTTCTTTTTCAGATGGAAGCCTAATCACCCTGTGAATGAGACGTATTACACAGCTCTCCCTCCTTCCCACTTAGCTTTTTCTAGTAGTGAGTTAAGATCAAGCTTTCCTGCTGACTGTTTCTGATACAGGGCTGTGAAAATCTGAATAGTCTGCTTCTTGGTTGTCTTTGGTCCTCTTCCCTTTTTGCTTGGAATTTTACAGTGGTTCTATAAGGGTTTTATGGATTTTATGAGCAATGTCTTATTGTTTATTGTGTACTGCTATGGAAGCTTGGCTAGATAAAACCTTTTAAAATAGATAAATAATGCAAGATGCCGCAAGTATATAGAAAATGTACACCATGAAGGCCTATCTGTTTCTGAAACAGATCTTTATTCATACTGTAAATATTTGTTCTTTATTTAAGTAGGTATTCATACTCCCCTTTTCTCCCCAAAGCAGCTGACAACATAATTCTCATCTCTTGTATTATATGCTCCCATGACTAACCCTGTGAGGTAAGTCAAGCTGAGAGAGAGTGGCTGGCCCAAGGTTACCTGGTGAGCTTCTGTGGCAGAGTCAAGCCCAGAGAGTCCCTAGTCTGACAATCTCACCACTACACCACACTTCACTTTAAGGTACAGCTCACCAGGTCTAAGGTCCAGGGCTATTTTTACTATTGGGATTCACCTCAGGAACCTGAAACAAAACACAAAGAAGGGAGTGCTTTTGAGCATATAGAGTGCTTAGCACCCTTACCTTGATGCCCTAGGATAGCATGATCTCATCAGATCTTGGAAACTAAGCAGGATCAACCCTGGTTATTATTTGGATGGGAGGCCACCAAGGAAGTCCAGGGTTGCTACACAGAGACAGGCAATGGCAAACCACCTCTGAACATCTCTTGCCTTGAAAACCCAACAGGGTCTCCATAAATTGGCTTCAACTTGATTGCACTTTCTACCACCAGAGTGCTTAACACTCTCCACAGATAGTCATAATCCATTTAGGCAGGGGTCCGTTGGAGCAGGAGTGCGCAGGAGCGCAGCTCCGGGAGTGAGGAGCCCAGGGGGCGGGCACATGACCAAGCCCCGCCCCCTCCTCGGCTTCCTCGAGCAGTGCAGAGGCACAGTGCCCCGGGGAAAGCCCTGCTAGGGTCTTTATTGTTTTTAATGTTTTGTTTTAATATTGATAATTTTATCATTGTTCCTTTTATGACTGTGTGCTGCTTTTCCAGAGACTTGCTCAAGGTGGCATATAAATTTTCTAAGTATACCATTTTTTATCTGGGCACATGGCACATAAGTACTGGAGAAATTTCACCAACCCTTCAGCAGCTTCCACCCCATCAGTTTGGTGTAGTGGTCAGGAACTGTACTCTAATCTGGGAGAACCGGGTTTGGTTCCCCACTCCTCCACATGCAGCTGCTGGTGTGACTTTGGGCCAGTCCCAAGTTCTCTCAGAGCTGTTCTCTCATGAGCAGTTCTCAAAAGACCTCTCTCAGCCCCACCTACCTCACAGGGTGTCTTCTTGTGGGGAGGGGAAGGGGAAGGGATGGGTGGTGCACATGTCCTGGGTATCTCAAGTCTACTTGAAACCTGGTGGTTTCAAGGGAGCAGGAAGAGAATGAGGGTGTGTTCTTTATGCTTATTTTTATTGCACAAAGTATTGGATGGGGAAGGGAATGGAGGAAGAGCAGGTCAGTTTCACTCACCTGTGGAGTGGAGCCTGAGGGGTGGATGTTGCCTTCTGACACACTTCTGGTATGTTAGTAGGTGTGGCATATGCAAATGAGTTATGCTAATGAGCTCCTGCACCTCTTTTTCTACGAAATGACCCCTGCATTTAGGACATTTATATCCCACCCTCCCTCTAAGGACCTCAGAATATCATGTATGTACGTCCCTTCCCTACTTTATCCTCACATTTCCTCTTTGGAGTAGGTTAGTGTGGCACAAGCTAATCCAGTAAACTTAGTTGGGTGAGTTCTATTTTGAACCCAAGTCTCCAAGACACTAGTCTGACTTTTGAACACTAACCACTCCACCATGGTGATTCTCCAAAAGAATTATTCCACATGTACGAAGAAAAGGAGCATGATTTGCAGGAAACATTGAGCCCTTGAACTTCTTGTTAGAACCAAAGGGACCAACCAACTGCATCAGAGAGGCATTAGTCATCTCATCACTGATTATGGCACTTTTTATGCTTTAATTCTGCATTGTCTCAGTTCTTTGTTAGAGTGACTACTGATGTTGACAACTGTAAGAAGGGAGTGGAGGATTACATTGCAGGTGATGGTGTTAACAATATCCAAAGCAGCCAGAATTGGATACCATACATTTGATGCCAACATGGTTTGTACTGGATGTGCAAATTCATGCTTGATGGCCAGCAGTGGTTCCAGTCAGAAAATAAGCAAGCATGGCACTCTCATTATGGTGTGAAACATTCTGTCACATTACATTTCACAGAAATGAACCATTCAATCCATGGCCAGTGAAAGCAGCCAAGCAAGAGGGCCAGAAGGGTGGCCCTGCAGAGCATTAGATAGGACCACTTCTGCAGATGCAATTCTCATCCTATATATATGGCTGGCCAAGAGCATGTTGTGATCAAAGTTTGAGGGGGAAGGCATCCTGCCTTTTTACCCCACTTCACAGTGTTCCCCTCCTCTCCCCCTATATTCCACCATGACAGCTTTGGTCAACGGAGCAGGGTCTTCCGCAGGTGCCAGTCTGCAAATGTGCAAAATCAACAACGGCCCATACATGTGCCTTTTCCGTCATAGGTCTAGCCTTACAGAATGGCCTGCCTGTGAAGGTCAGGAAGGCTCCCACTCTCCTGGCTTCCCACTGAATTAGTCAAGAGGGCTTTTCTGCACAGGCCATAGAGTCGCACTGTGCTAATACTTCACAAAATTACTTGAATAAATTATTAGGGATTATGGTCTATGGCTGAGGACAGACTGAAAGTCTGCCGCGCCTCCGCGGTGCAGCAGACTAAGGCGGGGGGAATTTCCCCCACGGTGCGGCGTTCGCACGCCGCCGGAAGGAAGCCACCCACAGCGTTCAGACTGTGGGTGGCTTCCTATGGCAGCATGCGGACGCCACGCAGCTCCCCCTCCCGGTGCACGTTCACACCCGCTCCGGCGGGTGGAACGCACACCACAGCAGCCAAGCACCACTTTGAAGTGGTGCTCGGCTGCTGTGGGAGGAGTGCGGCGCTGGACGCGATGCATCCGGGCCGCCTTCTCGGGGCAGATGCAGCCGTCTGAACTGCCGCTCTGCCTCCGCTTTTGAAGTGGAGGCAGAGCGGCTGAGACTGCCAGTCTGTCCTCAGCCTATATTACTGCGAATAGTTTGTTGAGACTTGGATCCTGTTACAGAATTTTTGCATCATTTAATGTATTATATTCATACTTATGCTTTGCTTTTGTTCTGTTTCTAGATTTCTAGTTGGTTCTACAACCCTAATTCCTATTGCATTGTTCATTAAATGTCCCATCCGTCAATTGTATTGAATCACTCTGTGGGATTTGCCTTAAGTCCAAGTGAGAAAGGTGGGCATGGAACAGCAGTCAGTGGGGGGGTGTATGGGGGGGAGGTATTTGTGAATTTCCTGCATTGTACAGGGGGTTGGACTTAAATGACCCTGGAGGTCCCTTCCAACTCTATGGTTCTATGATTCTAATGTAAATATAAATAAAAATGAATACAATCTGAGCAACTGTCCGGTGTCTAATAATTGTCTGTAGCTGCTTAGCAAATGGATACCCATTTATACATTGCCAGAATTAATTTCCCTTGTCAACTGTTAATGTGTAAGACTTTGTGAACATACCATGTTTATTTATATATTTATTTAAAGTTTTGTATCCTGCCTTTCTCCCAAGAGGAACCTAAAGCAGCTCACAACAGCCCCCACCCCACCCCAGACAGTACAAATAATCAAACAAAAAAAAAAAACCAGAACAATCTATGTTTTGGACTGGTCCAGGGTTCCATAGTTGGCTCATCCAAAGTTAGACCGATTTCCCACAAGCAGCTGCTATGGGCAGATTTGCTTAACACATAGGTGTGGCCAAACTGAGGCATCATGTAGAATGTATCTGCTGGATCCAACCCTATTGCAACTATAACTATGACTAAAACAGCCACAAGAAATGATTTGACTGCTTCATTTCTCCATACCTACAAAAACCTTTCTCAGAACAACATGATTTCATAATTCAAGGGTAATAGAATCTGGTTCAAGATCTTGTTTTTTCCCTGTGTTTGTTAACTCCTGAATTCATGCTCATCTCCTAGTCCATGCCATGTTTGTTTGTTTTTTAATTATATTAAGCACTTTGCATTCAGCATGGCTATCACTTTATACTTTTTTTTTCTTTATATGGTTTGCACAGCAGTAAAGAATATAATTTACTTGGTCCTGTTGTTTTATGACCATCAGCTATTATTATTTGTTAAAGACAAATTAAAATATGCAATAGCCCAATAAACAAGGCGTTCTGTGTTTGTTCTGCTGATACCAGTAAACATTTGTGCTTACTTAATAGTATCTGAATGCTGCTATCCCTTATCTCAAATAAAAATATAAAATGAGTCTAGTAGGATCAAGCCAAAGGAACTGTGAAGTTAAGGTAGCTAGCGACCAGTGGGAGTTTGGAAAACAGGAACATTATGGGGGAGGTCTCTCAGCTGATGGCATTACATCACATTATATAATTCCAGGAAAAACCTGGAAGTGATGTTCATCTGCTTTAGGAATCACTGGGAACACTATGGTTTTATGATAGAATTTCCAGCAATCCCTAGACTGTACTGATGTCACTTCTGGACTCCCTGGGATGTAACACCTTTTTTTTTTTCATGTTTTACACACCACTTTTATGCACCTGAGTAAAAAACAGTTGTTGTTTTTTTAATGATAGTTGTGTGCAGTTCTTCTGGCAGAAGGGCATTTGTGGAAGAGGAGGAAACAATTTCCATGGATTTCCATGGATTTTCCTTCCCACTGCAGATCACAATTTTGCCCCTATGTCACCCACTAAGTCTAAGAAACAAAACTATGCTACAATGGGAGGAAGAAGAAGAAGAAGAGATTGGATTTATACCCGCCCTTCAGTATATGAAGGAGTCTCAGAGTGGTTTACAATCTCCCTTCCCTTCCCCTCCCCACAACAGATGCCCTGTGAGGTAGGTGGGGCTGAAAGAACTCTCCTGAGAACTGTCCTTGAGAGAACAGCTCTGAAAAAACTTATGACTGACCCAAGGTCACACCAGCAGCTGCATTTGGAGGAGTGGGGGATCAAATCTGGTTCTCCCAGATTAGAGTCCATGCTTCTAACCACTACACCAAACTGGCAAGTAAAGTTTTGCTGGATACACACCAATATTCTACTGTGTTTTGTTAGGATAGTAAGTGGGAGGGAAATGGCTGCAGCTTCATCTTGAGTGGAGGATACTCATGTTAAGAAAATAGAATTTTAAAACTGAAAGAGCATGGTCATGAAATTCAGTACCAAGTTCCAATACAGATCCTGCTGTATTTAATTCCTTCTGTATTTACTTCCTTTCGTTGTAACCTTTCCCCAGAAAATACCAGAAAAGATGTCTTCTAAAAAAAACTTTAAAACAAAAACCTGTAACCCATTTTAGGATATGAAAAGAGAGTGTGATGAATATAAACATTTGGCTCCTGGAGAATATACTCTCTTCTAGCAGCTTCAAAAACCATTATCAGCTTTAAAAACCTACAAAGAAGTATACAGAGCTCGGTAATTTGAAATACATCATGTATTGTTTTTCCTTGTGGCAACTAAAACAGCCCTTTGAAACACCCTACCATAATAAGCTCTCCTAAAGCAGTCCAAAGGTATACATAATTTTACTACTTCTCTAGGTAATGTCCCCAGATGTTTTTGCACATCTTTCAATTATTGTTAAATTGCTGTCATTGTCAACAGCCCAGGAACACATGTTCAAAGGCATTTCTCTCCAGGAATGCCACTAAAATGTATGTATTCAGGATAGTTAGAGTAGACAGAGAATGCAGGGGATTTCAAAATGTATTTTTTAAAAAAAAAAAAAATAACAACAACAACCCTGTCTTTCAAAGTAAGTGTATTCTTCCCTTATGTAATGTCTGGAATTTGTTTTTCGGATATATATTTTTTTACTTTACTCTTATTACTTTACTTTACTCTTTTACTCAAGAGAAAATAAACACGTGTAATGAACTTGCAAGATGTGTCTCTGTGTAAGTGCCATTAAGTTGCTTCTGACTTATGGTGACCCTTTGAACTAATGAATGCCAAAACTTCCTATCATTAGCAGCTTTGATCAGATCCACAAGCTCTTATTCCTTGGAGGGCAGATAGGGAAGAGGTACCTATAAAGCCATCTTAAATTATTCTGAACTTCTCTGCTGCTCCACTCATTTCGAGGAGGATGTCTGGTCCAGTTTTTCGATCCACTCCCAAGAAACTACCCACCACATCTATTGAGAATGAGCCAAGACTAGCATGGATGGATGGTGGAATGAAGACTCCCGACATGTACAAATATCTGAAGAAGTGTGTGTGCACATAAAAGCTCATACCTTGATTAAACCATTGTTGGTCTTAAAGGTGCTACTGGATTCAAGTTTTGTTTTACTACTTCAGACCAACATAGCTGCCCACCTGGATCTAGGTGCAAGTTAAGATTGATGTTGCTTCTTAGCATGACATTTCCATGGCCACTGTGTGTTCTGTAGAGTGAAAGTTGTCATGTAAAACTGCAAAAATATATGCATATATATGAGGCAAGGACCTGTTTTTATGTTGTAACTTTAATGCTACCAAACACATAGCGTGTGAGTCATATCAAGAATTGTTCATGTCTGGATAACCAAGTTACTTGACCACTAATGCCATCTTCATAGACCCTGCTCCGAGGGCTCCTGCCATCTGAAGCTAGAATGGCAGCTCAAAAAAGAGCCTTCTTGGTCACAGGTCCAAACTTATGGAAGTCCATCCCCGGGGAGATCTGTCAGTCCCCCTCTATCATTTCTTCCTCCAGCAGGTAAGGACTTTTCTGTTTTGTTGGCATTCTCTCACTGACCCTCCTCATTTCTGTGTTTTGGTTAATTGTTATAAATTGTATCAGACAGGTGCATTTTTAAACTTACTTTAACCTTTTTTACTGTTGGGTGGCTTGGGGACCCTAAACTGGGTGGAAAGGTGGCATAATTTAAAAAAAAAGAATAGGAAGGAAAATCCTTTGTTGGAACAATTCCCAGTTCGTGTGTTCTGGAATTTCTATAAAATACTGATTGCTTTAAAAAAATATGCACAGAAGAATTGTGAGAGGAGCCTAGATGTGTGCAAGAATGTACATTTCATTTCCCTTCAGAAGGAGACCTGGGAAAGGGTTTTTTTAAAAAAAACAAAGCAAATAGGTCCTGTTTGGTGTTGCTGTTTGGATAATGAAAAAAATTGGGGAAGGGGGATGAATAAAGGAATTCATTGTTTTTGTTCAATTCTGGGGTTTAGCAGTCTGGTTTAGAGAGGGTGGGAGCAGAGTGCAGACTCCGTGGGAGGAAGAAAAAGACAGAGATCAGGAGTAATGAAACTGAGAGTGACGCTTTCCTAGCCATCATGCACCTCTTGCATCAGAAAGGAATTCTTCTGATTGGTCTTGTTTTCACTTTCAAGCAATTATATTACTAGCTCAGTCACCAAGGAAATACTTCCTTGATTTTGTAGACGCACACCTCACACACAGGTAGCCAAAGAGAGAAACTGGTGCATATGAATTACTTCTGTGCTTTTAAACCTGAGCAGTATCAGATTCCGGTGTTTTCCTAATGCTAGTAGAAGAATTCTTTCAGAATCCTTTCCTACTTTAATGTTCATAGTAACTGGTTAGTTAGTAAATGTCTGATGTCTCTGCGTTGTGTGCAACTGTCTGCCTTCAAGGTGAATTTCTGTGTTTTATAGTACATACAATCTCTGACTTGGATCGCCCAGGCTAGTCCAATCTCATCAGATCTTGGAAGGTAAGCAGGGTGGACTCTGGCAACAATAACAATATTGCACACAAATAATTATTTTTACTCCATGCTTCTGATTGGAATGCATATGGAGTGAATCTCTCCATGTCTCTATATTACTTGCAATCCACACACATGTGTATTCTAGCAAATTACACCACACATTCCTATAGCACACAAGACTAAGATACAACCATCCACTTCAGGAATCAACAGCCACATCAGCAGAAGAGAAAGGACAATTCCAAAGGTGATAGAGGTGGAGAAATCTTGAAGGGTAGCTAATGGGCAGTAACAGTAGCAGAAGGTGACACTGGTGGAGGATCCCATTATACATAATTGAGATGGACGAATTGGACTTAAGTTTTGTTCAAAACTGGGTTGGTAATGTGTAACATCATTGGAAACCATTGGAGGAAACGATGGCAGAGTTTGTTTTGTTTAGAATTCTTGACTCAGGCCGAGGACAGACTGGCAATCTGGAGCAGGAGGAATCCAGAGGCAAAAGCTGCGGGGGGAAAATTCCCCAGGGCTGGCCATTCACACTGGCCAGTGTATTGTGCAAGGATGCTGTTACGGAGTGTTCAGACTGCTGTGGAGCGGCCCTGGGTGGGCCGACCTCCACAGCTTGTGGCAGGGCTGTTATCGGCAGTGTGCGTATGTGTGCATGTGCACATGTGTGCATGAGCGCATGAGCACTCATGCACAAATTGCTGAAACGGCACATTCACACGGCCATCTCTGCTTGAATCCTGCCTTCTTCTGGTTCACACTGCCTGAAAGCGGGAGGCATGCGGAAGACGGCCCCTGGACACCGGTTTCTCCTGGTGTCTTCCTAAAGCAAAAGGAAACCAGCTTCAACGTGCGTAAGTGTGGAAGGGAGCTGAGGAACAGCTGCAGATGTCTGAACGGGCTCCCTTCCCCCGCTTCCCAAGCAGAGCTCTCCCGGGGCAGATTGCCAGTCTGTCCTCGGCCTCATACTGTGAAAACAGCTTTTGTGCATGTGCAGAATACACATTGCTATACAACGCTCTCCAGTATTTTTGCCAAGAAAACCCCATGGACAATAACAAAAGGCTAAAACAGTGTTATCAATGCAGCAAACATGAAATTGAGCAGGTTTTGGAGGATGGCAGAGGACAGGAGGGCCTGGCATGATCTGGTCCATGGTGTCGCAATGATTCACACTTGACTGTGTGACTGAGCAACAAAAATACATATCCTGGACACCAAACATTTCTCTGAGAGAGCAAAGCACCTCCACCTAAAGGCAAATACCTCTTGGGTTCTATGGAACTGTGGCAAACCTTAAGGATTCTCCAGAATCCCAAAGAACACAGAACTGTCATTCAGAAGCATGTCTGATCAAACTCCAGGAAACTTCCACCACCAAACCTAAAGGCTTTGGATTGGATGTTAAGGATAGCAGCACATTCCTCCACCTCATGATGGATTCCCCTGACACAAGAGGCTCTTCCGCTTGTTACACTGTGTGGAGGCTGTCCAGGTGTGGCCCTTCACCCAGCCACCACCCCAGTGGCAGCCCTGGACCTGCCACACTTACCTGGGCTGGTGGAGAAAGAGCCTTCATGGCAGGAGGCAGAGATGGAGCTGTGCCAGGGCTCCACCTCACTGTCAGATCCCACATTCATTGGGAAGACCAGGAGCCAGCCCTTGCCACAGCTGGCTCCTGAAACAACTGCTTGTCACCTGCTGATGGCATCACCAGCCAGGGATGAAGAGCCAGCAGCTCACTCGTGCCACAACAGAACCTCTAGCAGATGGCCAGAGCTCTAAGGTTAAAGACTAACGACAGGAACCTGGCTAAGGGGAAAGGAGAAGGGACATGCCCTGGCCAGGCCAGACTAAAGAGGGGAATTGGGTACAGGCTGGAAGGAGAGAATAAAAGAATGCTTCTCCAAATCAGGCTGGGGAGGACTGAGGAGATGGTGAGCCTGGTGCTAATGCTTAGATCTCTCTGAAGGAAGAGGGCTGGGTGCAGCAACCCTTGTCCGGACATCAATTCTGAGACTTGGGGAGCCCCCATAAGGAGAATACCATGGTGGAGGGCAACAGGGGTGAACAGGCAGGAGGAGGCACTCACAGAGGCCCTTTTAGCTGAAGAAAAATGCTGCCATTGGTGGAACAAACCCATAGAAGCCAACCTGTTATTTTTCTCCCCTTACCATTATTTTTCTTAACTTCTTTTCCTTATGATAAGTAGGGATGAATGAGTTGTCCTGGCTGAGCTATGTCATCATTTCCCTGATTATCTGAACATGGATGTTCTGTTGGTTTGGCTTTCTGCTTTTCTCCATGATATATTTCATTATTTCACTCAAAACCGTGTATTTTTGTTTTTTATTCAGTATGACATTTCCTGCGTGTTTGGTTGAATGAACACTGCAGTCATACACTGTTCCCCAAGGTAACGTGTGTGGGCTTGTTTACAGTGGAGGAAATGGGTGGCATTGGGACTGAGATCAGTTGTCACTCCCCAGGCTGTATAACCTACGGGCTTCCATTCATTCTGGCATAGCAACAAAAGAGCTGAAGCCTGTAAATAAATATGTAAGTAAACAAATACTAAGGAATATTTCCATAAGGAAAACTTGTCAGTCCACTTCAGTGTGTCATGCCAAATAAGTGGGCAGATGAAATTTGGTGGAGAATTTGGGTGGTAGATAATTTCATGATGCAGATTTAAAAAAAAAAAATGGTCCAGGAAGAATCAGTGTTAAATGCATGTTGGATTCTGACACTGCAATCCTGAACAGAGCTATATCTTCTAAACCAGCGGTTCTCAGCTTGTGGGTCGGGATCCCTTTTGGGGTTGAACGGCCATTTCACAGGGGTCGCCGGCTGGTGCCCGAGCCCGCCCCGCTCCTCCTTGCCGGCAGAAAAGGGCCCTGCGCTCAATCGAGTGCGAGGTCTGGCCTCCCGGCTCTTTGCCCTCAAAGGGAGCTTTCCCTTTAAGGGCAAAGAGCAGAAGTTGGTTGGGGCCGGAGCCCCACCCCCTGCTTCCAGCAGCCCTTCCAGCAGGGGCCACAAGGAGAAAGAAGCCAGCAGGTAAGTCAATGGCCGCTTCCCCCTCCCCACTGCCACCTTTAGGGTGCTTCGCCGTTGCCTTCCCTGGGCTCCACGCCAAAGCGCAGAGCCCAGAAAAGGCGGCAAAAGCTGCCCCCCGCCCCCTTCCCTAGGCTCCGTGCTGAAGCGCAGAGCCCAGGAAAGGCAGCAAAAGCCCCCCTGCCTTCCCTGGGCTCCGCACTAAAGCGCAGAGCCCAGGAAAGGTGGCAAAAGCCCCACCACCACCTTCCCTGGGCTCCGTGCTGAGGCGCAGAGCCCAGGAAAAGCGGCAAAAGCCCCACCACCTACCTATTTTCCTTCCCCCCTCTCTCTCTTCCCCCCTTTCTCTCTCTCTCTCTTCCCTCTTTCTCTCTCTCTCCCCTCTCTCTTTCTCACCTTTCACTCTCTCTCTCTCCCCTCTCTCCCTTCCCCTTTCTCTCTTCTTCTTTTCTATCTCTTTATCTCTCTTCCACCTCTCTCTTCCCCCTTTCTCTCTCTCTGTCTCTCCCCCTACCTTTCTCTCTCTTCCCCCCCCCACCTGCAACAGCCTCCCCCCCCCCACCTACCTTCATTTACTCATGGCATCTTCTGTTGAAGAAAAGTAAGCCTGAAGCCTGTGTGTTTGTTGTGGCTTGTTGGGAATAGCTTGCAAATATATGTGTGTCTAAAGTCTGTATTAAAGTTGTTTGGTGCTAACTGCCATGCAAGAGAAAACATCTGAAAAAGTAGCTTCATTGTTGTGTGTGTTGGCAGAATTTTATGGCTGGGGGTCACCACAACATGAAGAACTGTATTAAAGGGTCACAGCATTAGAAAGGTTGAGAACCACTGTTCTAAACCCATTGATTTCAATTCAACTCTGTTTAGGATGGCTCAGAGGGGGACTGCGGTGGCTCAGAGGTTTGGACGCCGGGCTGCAGGTTCATAGGTCAGCAGTTTGAGACTTGAGTGCCACATGATGGAGTGAGCTCCCGTCTCTGGCCCCAGCTCCTGCCATCCTAGCAGTTTGAAAGCAAGAAATTGCAAGTAGATAAATAGGTACCACTTTGGTGGAAAGGTAACAGCGTTCTGTGTGCCTCAGCATTTAGTCATGCAGGCCACATAACCATGGAAACGTCTTCAGACAGTGCTGGCTTTTTGGCTTGGAGATGGAGATGAGCATTGCCCCCTAGAGTCAGATTCAACTGGCTTTTGAGCAAGGGACACCTTTACCTTTACTAGGATTACACTATGAATCACAAAAATATTAATTTGGGCTATATTATTAGTATTTAATAACCTTTTAAACATAAAGTATGAGTAAAGATCCAACAAGATCTCTTATATGGTTTGATCACTAAGGATGGTCTGTCATTAGACATGCGTCATCATGAAATATGATCAACTTTCAAGGGTATGGAAATTTAATGACAGAATGATATTTGTCAGTGTGACACTGGAAATAAGATACTGTTTCCTTATGAGGAGGCTATGTCCTGTCAGATGTAATGCTACACAAATTCTATGTGACAGGGTTGTTTTTTTTAAATGTGATAACGTTTGCCAGTAGGATTCAGTTTCTTAAAGCTTGTTACTAGTGGCTGACTAGGCCTGTCAAAGTTAATGAAAATTAAAAGATATTCCGTGCAAAGATTAATGGGATTTATTTTTTGTATCATTTCACTTCTGGGGGTCTCACATGAATTGTGATAACAATAATTTCAATCTCCAAAACCTTATGCCGACATAGAAATAGGTTAAACTAACCTGGAAGTAATGGTCGCAAACCTAAGAATACTTTCCTGGGAGTAAGCTCCGTTTGATAATATGGTTGCAGTCACATGCATGAGATAAAGCGGGGGGGGGGGGGGAGAGGCTATTTCCTCTGGTGGAAGTTGACCCACAGTTGCATGATTACACAGTCTTTTGAAGCTGCAGGCACAGCATGATGGGATGCAACCGAAGAGGAGTCATTTTGTGTTGGGGTTTTTTTTGCTGTTTGTTTCTGATGCACTTAAACGAGGGATTGATGATTTGCACCTCTGCCCTGAGGGCTCTCTATGTAGTGTGCGATGATGTGCATACTGAGAAGGGGAAAAAAACAATGGCATGGAGTCAGGATGGCCTGATCAGACCATCCCAACGCCATGAGAGCATGCTGGAGCAATCAGGCAAGGGAAAGTCTGCCCGTGGCCCATAGCAACCCATTTGCTACTGAACTTTCCCAGTGCCTGTTTACTCCACTTCTGTGGCGGAGCAACACAGGTTGCTGCCAGCTGCAGGATGCATCCCAGATGTTCGTGTCTGATCGTGCACTTTAAATCTGCCCAGCATTCATGCCTATGCTGGGACTACTTGTGCATATGATCACAGCCTATGTTACTTATCTCTGATTAGAACTGCTCAGGGTTGCTCCAAAAGGACTGACCTGTAGGCATCAGTGATACATACTTTGTGTGTGGATGACGGAGGAATTAGATTCTTCTATTTTTGCAATCACATGTCTTCCATACCTACCACTAGTACTTCTTCAGGCTTTCCCCCTATCCTTTCTTGAAATATTTATCCCCAGAAGCAAAGTTCTCACTAAAAGATATAGCTGTAAGAGAAATGCTGACATTATTCCCATATGTGATATCCATGGTGGTTAAACATCTGATTGCTGGGGTGGGGGGGAGATATTTGGGGTGTTTTCTTTAAGTTCATCCCTGGTGAAAAATAGCTCATGTGCAAACTACAAAGGATTGCTGGAAGCTTAGCCCCAGGGTTGCTGAAGAGTACACATTTTAGCAAGTTGTTAATCATCTGACCATATTCCTAAATCTAAGAAATGACTTCTGATTCGTGTGGGTGTACTTGCAGGCAGAGTTTCAGCAAGCAGAAAACACACAGAGACGTTCTACTTGAAATGCCCGCTCAGTTTTCAAAATATGCTCAAGGGCAAACCAACACACAAGATGCGCAGTGATATAATTGAGTTGCAAAAAGAGCATGGATTAGGACTTCAGTATTAGAGAAGAGGAGGTTAGTTTACTCTTTCCAATGTTTCCCTGATTGGAAAAAGAACATAAGAAGAGCCTTATTGGATCAGACCAGTGGTCCATCCAGTCTAGCATCCTGTCTTGCACAGTGGCAAACCAGTTCCTCTGGAGAGCCAACAACAGGGCACAGAGACAGAGGTCTTCCTCTGGTGTTGCCTCCTGGCATTGGTAATCAGAGGTTTACTGCTTCTGGATGTGGAGGTTCTCTGTAGTCACTTTACTGAATAGCCACTGATAGACTTAGCCTCTGTGAATCTATTGAAACCCCTTTTAAAGCTGTCAATACCTGTGGCCATCATTACATCCTCTAGCACTGAATACCCCATATTAATAACTCACTGTGTAAAGAAGTATTTCTTGAAGTGTCCCCTGAAGTGTTTTAAGCCCTAGCGGGGGGGGGGGGTAAAGAAACAATGTGGGCACCTCACCCCCATACACACAGTAGGAATTAAAGCAGCAGGGATGGGGATTATTTTTAATCAAGGAAACAGTATGGAGAGGAAGAAGTTAAATTCAATCTGTCCTCCATCCTGTGGCACTTTCCTGGAGGCACATTCTTTGGGAGGCTCCAATCCTCACCAAACTTAGCGTGCAGGTAGCGGTAAGTCCGCTGGAGACCTCTGGTGAGCTTGGTGTCTCTAGCATACTGGGTGACCATTTTACGACATCACAAACCTCACAAACCGAACCACTTTGTTTCACTCCTAATAGTTCATGACAGTGGATGGTTCATGAACTGGGCATACCACAAACCATGAGCCCCATTTTCCAAGTTTGTGCCCATCCCCACACATTACTAGACTCAGTGAAGGAGCGAAGAATGGTGTAAGCTTCTTTAGGTCCCCATTGGGGAGAAAGGTGGAAAACAAATGAATATAAGAAAATAAATAAAAATAAATAGTGGCAACATAGAAGTAGGGCAGAGAGAAGAAGAAGAGATTGGATTTATATCCCGCCCTTCACTTGGAGTCTCAGGGAGCGATCATATGCACCTATTAGCCACGCAAGAGGGACAATTCATCAATAGATCAAACTGGCACGATCACACCAGCACATCTGGGAGGCATCCCAGAACTGTCGTTGAACCGTGGCAAACTGATTTGATCTGGCAGAGAACCGGAGTAAAAAGCTACTGGTGAAACTCTGGTAGCAAATGGGTTGCTGCGGCCCACAACTGGACTTTCCCTGTGTGATCGCATCTGCACAGAAGTGTGGCATTGGGGATAGCTTGATCACACGCTATCCCGATGCCATGCTGTTCCCCCCCCTTCTCCATGTGCGCATCATCAAAAGCCTTTAGGGGGAGAAGCGATTCATCGATCCCCCGTTTAAGTGCCTCGGAAACCCACCACACACACAAAAAAACACAACTCACCCGTGGTTGCGTGTGATCATGCAGCGGCAATTTGCGCCAGCAGCTTCACGGAGTTGTGTGATCACGCAACTGCAGGGCAAATTGCTCCAGAGCAAAAAAGCCTCGATTCCCCTCTAGATTATCTTGCTCGTGTGGAAGGGACCTCAGAGTGGCTTACAAACTCCTTCCCCTTCCCCTCCCCACAACAGACACCCTGTGAGGTAGGTGAGGCTGAGAGAGCTCTTTCCAGAGTTGTCCTTGAGAGAACAGCTGTGACAGAACTATGGCTTGCCCAAGGTCATCCAGCAGCTGCAAGTGGAGGAGTGGGGACTCAAACCCGGTTCTACAAGATTAGAATCCATGCACTTAACCACTACACCAAACTGGCCCTCAGAGAAATTGGTACTGCAGTGGGATGGAACCTTTCCCAGTAGGGGTGCCAATGCCCAGGCAGAACCTGGCAATCTCCTGGATCTACAACTCCAGACTACTGCCCCCCTAAAGAAAATGGCTGGCCTGCAGGATGAACTCTGTGTCATTATCCCCCACTGAGGTACATCTCTTCTCTAAATCCTGTCCTCCCCAGGCTTCAACCCCAAATCTCCAGGAATTTCCCAGTCCAGAATTGGTAACCTGAGTTTCCACCCATTCTCAGTCTTAAGAAAAAGTAGGAAGTATTGAAACTCGGAAGTGAAACTATCAGAATGTATGGACGGAAATGCAATAGATGTGTACGAATAATATGCATTCTTTAGTGTAGAAACTTCTGACCCAGCCTTTTGGGATTGCAATTGGTTGTCGCTTTGTTTGAAGGCGCCTGAATCAAATTTTGGGTGTCAGCTAGTTTATGAAGGAAGCCATCATGAAAATATTCTCTGCAATGGAACGGCACATATCAAATGCTGTAAATGGTTGCCTGGGAAAAGCAATGTCATGAACAGCACTGCAATAACATGATGGCTCCCATAGCAGATAGTATTCAAGATCCTTGAAACTTGAAGAAATGACATCCTTGGATGCACCCACAGGACAGTCAACATACAGATTATGAAACTTTTTTGGAATTGATTGATGGATACTGTTAGGGGCAACAATTCAAGAAGAGGACACCCCCTTCCTTAGGAGAATAAATGATACAATAGGCACATAGCCCAATGGTGTTTTTGTTTACTTACTGTGACTGAAGGAAGTATGAAAGTTGAGGATGCCTCCAGATACACAGACATTTGATAGATCCAGTCCCTCAAAGGAGAACTATGTTAATGAAGTGAATCAGCTCCCATTGTCACAAGGAATTTAGTGTGTGTTCATGATTAGTGGAAGATTCTGTGTCTTTATTAGGACACAGAAGTAACTGAGAAGCCAAGTTGCCTGTAGGAATGTTCAAACACCCACCATTTTGGCTCACATTCTGCGAGCAGGAAGCCGATTTTTGGAAAGGATGTTTGGTAGTTTGTGAGCCACTCAAACCTGTATTAAAGCAGTGCCTTGCAGCACAATCAGCAGTGTTTCATGCGCACACATTGTTGTGTAGCCCAATGGGAATTCTACTTCACAGACCTGTTACTACTGCTTGGCAGCCAATCATATAAATAAACCATGAGCAAATCAATTGATGAGTGAACAATTATAAATGAACTCTCCTTTTTTAAAAAAGCAGTCTTACAGTGTGGTGTTTAAGTTTGTGTTATTGTCAAGGTTATCTCATGCATGTGGCATTTTCACACAGCCTGATGGGAGTTTCAGTGCTACCCCCCACCCTAAGCGGGCTGGCTTAGACTGAGTCGACTGAAATTGAATCCTCTGAAGACGGAGGTCCTGTGCTTGAGTCGGACTGGAACGGGGCTAGGGTACCCACTTCCGTCCTTCGGTGGGGCGCCATTGGTGCCAGCTCCGAGGGTTAGGAGTTTGGGTGTGCTCCTGGACTCCTCATTGACGATGGAGGCCCAGGTAGCAGCCACTGCCAAAGCAGCCTTTTTCCATCTTCGGCTGACTAGGCAGTTGGCCCCCTTCCTCGAACGCGAAGACCTAGCTACAGTGATCCATGCTATGGTCACCTCACGTCTTGACCACTGTAACACTCTCTACCTGGGGCTGCCCTTGTCCCAGATCCGGAGGCTGCAGCTGGTGCAGAATGCTGCGGCCAGGCTTTTGATGGGTCTCTCTTTGCGGGACCACATCTGGCCTGTGCTGCAGCGGCTGCACTGGCTGCCTATAGCATACCGGATCAGGTTCAAGGTGCTGGTGTTAACCTTTAAAGCCCTTTATGGTCAGGGGACCACCTACTTGAGGGACCGCCTTTCCCCATATAGGCCCCAGAGGCTACTGAGGTCGGGCACCCAGAATCGCCTGACTTACCCCGGTCCAAAGGAGGCCCGGTTGTCTTGCACTAGGGCCAGGGCTTTCTCGGTGGCGGCCCCTTACTGGTGGAACGAGCTCCCAGATAACATCAGGGCCCTGCGGGATTTGTTGCAGTTCCGCAGGGCCTGTAAGATGGAGCTCTTCTGCCAGGCTTTCAAATAGGGGCCACCGCCGGGGAGAAAGCCAACTATACCATCTCCCTGGCCCTGTTGATCGCACCTCGCTGCAGTTATCCACCGGAGCGCTAGGAAGTCGCCATCTTGTGGTATTTAATCCAGTGCTGTTTTAAACGTTTAAATGTTTTAATCTGTAAACCTGTTTTTATGTTTTTATATGTTGTGAGCCGCCTTGAGCCGGTTGTAAAACTGGCAAGGCGGGATATAAATGAAACAAACAAACAAACAAATAAATAAATCAACAGTGCAGTCCCAAGCAAAGTTCTAAACCCACTGACTTCAATGAATGTACAGGGATGTAACTCTATTTAGGACTGACCTATGAATTATCTGACCTGGCCATCCATGACCCTGGGGCAAAATCAATTTCAGCCACTCTGCTGATGCAAAAACAGCTGGCAAGGCAGAAGGAAATGAAACCGAAACACTGCAGCTACTGTGCTGCTTGGCAGCTGCCTGTGGCAGATGGCAGGGAGGCAAATATTTCTGAGGCTTGGCTCATGAGTGATCACGGCTGTTGAACACAAGAGTTTTGCCAGCTGAACCTGTTTCCCTGGGAGGTTCACGGCATCCCTAGTTGTCTCCAGCAGCAGATTTCACCAGGCTGTTGGGATGGGTCCTGTGGATCTGTTCTGACAAGGTTGGTTATGTAGCTCAAGGAGCCTTTCCCCCTGTCCAAAGAGGTTTTTCAGAGCCTCTTGCATCATGGGATAGCTCTTGAGGTAGACTAATGGAACAAATCCACAGGATCCAACCAATTATGGCTGAAGCCTCTGCACACCTCTGGCAAGTGTGTTCTGAAGCAAACGACTAATGAGGACTTCCCTGCAACTTTGATGGTGTTGTTATGGTTTGGGGGATTTCGTATTCACTTTTTTTAAGCATAGCCATTGATTCCTTGCATTCTGTCTCCCCTCCCTTTAAAAGGGGGGTCTCTCTTTCATTTCTCATCCATTTCACTTTGAAGAGAAATCAACGTACCCTTTTATAATTTCTTTTGTTGCAGTTGTTTTATGTTATGAGAGCAAGCATGGTGTAATGGTTAGGGCACCATCTGATATAGGAATGAAGTTTTAGGTTTTGACTGATATAATATGGATTTCAAAATTGTAGAATGTTATAAATTGGTTTCTTTCTGTTCGTTGGAAGCCGCCCTGAGCCCTGCTTGCAAGGAATGGGACAGAATAAAAATAGAATAGAATAAATTAAAAAATAAAAACAGAGGATTCTAATCTGGAGAATCAGGTTCAATTCCCCACTCCTCCTCCACATGAAGCCTGCTGGGTGACCTTGGGCCAGTCACAGTTCTCTCAGGATTCTCTCCGTCCCACCTACCTCACAAAGTGCCTGTTGTGGGGAGAGGAAGGGAAGGAGATTCTAAACCGCTTTGAGACGTCTTGTGGCAGAAAAAAATGGGGTATAAAAACCAACTCTTCTTATGCTACATACCACAGGGGGATTTGGGAAGATATCTGCCTCTGAAATCTACAGAGTGAATTTCTGGAATTTTGCAGAACTGCCCTTCTTGCCCCTCCTCTCTTCTTTAATTAAAGCAGAACTGATTAGAACCTGACTCTGAATTCCTAAAAAGAAGAAAGAAATGGACTATTGGATTTCTGGCAGAAACTGAGTAAACAGGAATGAAGAGAATGTCTCTTGATAATACTAGAGATGGAATTCTACATTTTGGCAGAAGAAAAATATTCTGACCAAGGTATGCAAACACAAACATATAAAACTGGTATTATAATTTATTTATTTATCAATTTAACTATTTATGTATTTAATTCGATTTATACCCTGCCTTCCCTACCAAGGCAGGTTCAGGGTGGCTAAATACTAATCTAAATACTAATAAATGAATGTGATGTCAAATCATTAATGGCACCTTGAGAAATTGACATCTTGGGGGATGGATAGAAATATCAATTGGAACGTGATGTGAAGATACGGAGAAACTGCTCTGAATATTTTTCCCTTACAACATTCCCAGCAAAATTAAAGGAATTTATCTATATTTTCAAGACTGCATTCTACAGCAGCTGTTTCATTACCTGCATATCATTAATTGAATAGGGAATCACTTAAAACTATCCTACATTAAAATTCAGAGACAGTAACTGACTTAGAAATAAGTATTTATGAATTCATGAAGTATTAATCCCTAAATCTGTTGCACTATAATTGTTTTTATTGTGTGCAACTGATTTGTTGTCCAAGAAAATCAAGTGGTATTACTCCCTTGCATTATGATTATATTCATGCCAAACCAGTTATTTGTACTGCCTCTCCACTGCACTGTTTCGATGGCTTGATGTTTCTAATTTTGTTACATTATCCTGTTTTATAAGGCCTTACTTTGCTTTGTAATTACTTTGTTAGGTCTGAGAGGAGAGAAAATTGAGAGATCTGTAAAACAAGCAGAAGGAAGTTATTCAGGATAATTAAACCAAAAAAAGAAAAGAAAAGAAAATATCCAGCATAGAAGTAAAAATGTTTTAACTCTCAATAGGCTGGCTGGAAGTGTGAAGGAAGGGAATGAAGTACATTGATCTGTATATATATTAGTAATGCATTGGTGGGTGGATTTAGTGCCTATATTTTACTCCCTGTAGAACTACATTCGAGCGCAGTAGTACCTTTAAGAGAACTTATACCATGGAAAAATGTTGGTTGTTAAGGTGCTACTGGACCCGAATTATGGTCTACTACTAGAGATTAACAAAGCTACCCCTCAAAAATTTGCTCACTGTAAAATTGTTCTCCCCTAAATTTTGACTACAGAAAGCTCAATGGCATAATTTGACTAGGGAGAATAGGCTTGCAGCCAATTTGTATTCAGTGCAGAGGGACCACAGCATCATATCCATATCAGTTTCACTATGTGCAGAGCCTAGGGTTTCCATTGTCCAGGTGGAGACCTCCTGGAATTACAACTGACCTTCAGACTACAAAGATCAGTCCCTCTGGAGAAAATGGCTGCTTTGGAGAGCGGGGTCCTCTTTGTAGTAAATGGAACCTGTGCCTTTTAAAAAACAGGCTTAGGTTCTAAATGGAACTCTCTCTCTTCACATGAATGGGTGTGTCTTCTGGGATATGCTAGTTAGAACTGGGTTGTTGGTAGTTCGGATTCCAGCCATTGTTAAGTCTAAGTTATTACCTTACCTTGCTGTTCTGCATATTAAAGAAGGTTTTGAAGATATCCTCTCTGGCCTTAGGGCAGACCATTTGCCCACCCCACAGAGTACACTTTACAAAGGGGCCAAAACACCACACTCTCCCCAAACCCTGCTCTGCAGGCTCCATCTACAAATATCCAGGAATTCTCCAACCCTGTGTTGGCAACCCTAGCAGAGCCAGTCCTCTAAATTCAGACTCTAAAGGCAAGATGCATTATTTGTTTCTTTAATACTCATTAATGTTGCCTCAAAACAAAACCTTTTTAAGGGAGCTGATAGTAAAACCATTAGAAAGGCCGTGAATGATGGATACTGATAGAAATTAATATAATTGATAAAATAACTACAGCCATCGAAACGCCCAAGAAAGACAGTACTGGACTACATGGATGAATGGTGTCAACCCATCTAAGGAAACTTCATCTGTTCATATGAAGAGCAGCATGTAATACTAACTGATGATAATAATCCTTTGCTCAAAGTTTTCGATTAAACTCATTGAAGAAACACCTATTTACTTCAAAGGGATTGATATCAAATAAAAATACCATTCTTTTTTTTTTAAGGAAATAAACTTTTACACAGATGTCTGCAGCTTGGTTCTCTTTGATCCATAAGATTACATCTATTGTATGAGATGAATTTTTAAATATCCAGATTCAAAAGAACGAGTGCGTTTAATGATGGAACTGCTGACATTTTTGCAATAAAGAAAAGTCTCTTCAAACTAAATTAGTAATACACATTGCTAAGCGGAGTCAATAGACTTCAAAGTGTAATTAATTCACCCTAAGCTACATTTGGTGTCAAAGGCAATAAGTGAGGCCGCCTTTAAAAAAAAAGGCTTCTATAACTGGCTTCAGACAAGTGACTGATTCCTTAATAGTTGTTGATGGATTAAGATTTCAAAGGACAATGGGAAAACACTCCTCCATAATGAGGTCTGATTACAGCAGCCCCAATGAAGCTGGCGTCAGATTGTTTCTGTTCCAGTGGTCACCAACAGCAAAATGAGCAATCTACTGTTCCTGGCTGTGCATAATTGTCCTGCTTATACATTTTCAAGAAATCAGTAGACACCAGCAAGGGTTGTCTTGAAAGAGAGAAAGGAAAAAAAAACATGGGCATACAGAAAGATACTGGTATTCAGTTATTAAGTTATTACAATATTTAAAAAGGATTCCTTTGCTTGAAAGCCAGTCGAATCCGACTCTAGGGAGTGGTGCTCATCTCCATTCCAAGCCAAAGAGCCAACGCTGTCTGAAGACTTGTCCATGGTCATGTGGCCAGCATGACTACTGAGGCATACAGAACGCTGTTTCCTTCCCACCAAAGCAGTACCTATTTATCTACTTGCAGTTTCTTACTTTCAAACTGCTAGGTTGGCAGGAGCTGGGGCCAGAGACGGGAGCTCACTCTGTCACGCAGCACTAGGGTCTCAAACTTCGGGTCTACAGCTCAGCATCTTAATCTCTGAGCCACCTCAGCCCTATATTACAATATTAGCCTGCACTTATTCCAATATACTCAAACTGGGGTGTACAGATCCTTCCCATATTTAGGCCTTGGTGTCCCCCAGACCCAGCTTCCCATGCCCACGGATTTGAGGAGTGGGAGAAAAAAATGGCCTCCACATAAGGCTCCTAAATTCAGGTTGGAAAATTCCCTGAGATGTGGGGGTGGAGCCTGGAGAGAGAGGGTTTGGGGAGGGAAGGGACCTCAATATGGTATAATTTCACACAGCCACCCTTCAAAGCAGATGACGAGAAATAACTAGAGTGTCATAATGTGAAGGGAGAGTTGGCAACCTCCAGGTGGGGGCTGAGATCTCCTGGACTGATTTCCCACAAGCAGCTGCTCCAAACCAGCTCTTCTCTTTCCCCCAATTGCATTAGTCAATTTCCCACTACTTGCCATGCAGCCGCATTTTGACCCATATCATCCCCTGATTTTTCTCACATCTTCGTGATCTCAAAAAACAAGGATTGCAAAGACACAGGGAAAATCGGGGGATGCTGCAGGTCAAAATGCAGCCACACAGCAAGTAGTGTGAAGTTGACTAATGCAATTGGGGGAAAGAGAAGAGCCGGCCCGGAGCAGCTGCTTGTAGGAAATCAGTCTTGGTATTACAACTCATCTCCAGAGTACAGAGATCAGTTCCCCTGGAGATAATGGCTGCTTTGGAGGGTGGACTCTATGGCACTATATTCCACTGAGATCTCTTCCCTCCCCAAATGCAGCCCTCCCCTGGTTCCCCCCCAAATCTCCAGGAATTTCTGAACCCACAGTTGGCAACCCTAACAGAGGCAGCTGCAAGCTGCTGATCTTGTGCTTTTAAGTTGAGGCCTGCAGTTTTATTCAATTACTGTATTTATGTAGGACAGCTGGAGTTGAAAGTCTGCTCCTAAGTGTGTACAGAAACTCTGCCCTGTGGAGACCCCCTCAGGATCATAACCACTGGGAGGTGTGAAACCCCTTCAAGCTTCTCCATTCTCAGCATCACTAGATTGTGGGAGTGCCAGCAGTACCCCTGGCATCACACATGAAACACATGAAATTGCCTTATACTGAATCAGATCCTCGGTCCATCAAAGTCAGTATTGTCTACTCAGGCTGGCAGCAGTTCTCCAAAGTCTCAGGCTGAGGTCTTTCACATCACCTACTAACAGATCTTTTAACTGGAGATATCAAGGATTGAATCTGGGACCTTTGCATGCCAGACAGATGCTCTACCACTGAACCACAGCTACTGGAGATAAAATTTCATAAATAAATGCATATATGTTTGTCCAGTATTTCGCAGTGTACAGAAGCACATGCACATAGCCACAAAATTCTGCACAAAAAGATTCTAGATGCATCAACCATATGATCATGCCAAGGTCTTTTCCCCATAGTGTTTTATCAGTACACCCATGTGCACTGGTCATGTCGAGTGTGTACGTGTAAAAGAAATGATACACATGAAACAAAGGACCTGTAAGCTGCAACACAGGCGGCATGGCCTAATTATGGAATTAATACTACTAATTCTCCTAGTTAAACCAAAATTATGAAGTTAAATGCAACAGCGAACTTGGAAAACGTGTTCCTCCCTAGTGATGTACAGTCCAAGTCTCACCTCTCCAGTTTGGTGTAGTGGTTAAGTGTGTGGACTCTAGTCTGGGAGAACCGGGTTTGATTCCCCACTCCTCCACTTGCACCTGGCTGGATGACCTTGGGCAAGCCATAGCTCTGTACCAGCTGTTCTCTCAAGGACAGCTTGGGAAAGAGCTCTCTCAGCCCCACCTACCTCACAGGGTGTCTGTTGTGGGGAGGGGAAGGGAAAAGGAGTTTGTAAGCCGCTCTGAGACTCTTAAGTGAGTGAAGGGCGGGATATAAATCCAATCTCTTCTTCTTCTTCTTCTCTCTTAGCTATATACCTTGTCATTTTAAAAAAAGTTCTTAAAATGTTAGTTGAATTTGTTGAAAGATGCAACTGTACAACTTGAGTGCAAAAGCTCTCATCTAGCCATTGTCTCGTTAAGCGGCAAATTCTCACAAGGTCAATCCCCGCTTTCCCTGCGATAATTTATAGTTTTGCGGCCCTGTTACATTTACTGTGTATACTTATTTCAGTTCTTTTGAAGTTGCGCATTTCCCCTCTCCTGCTCCAGAACACAATTTAAACAATCTTTCTGAAAAGGTCAGCCCCCGCCAAGCCTGTCCCCTGCATCTGTTACATAAGACTGTAGTGTAATGCTAGTGTAGTTATTGCATAAGGGAAGGGAAGAATTCTAAACCAGTCTATTCAGAGGTAAATCCCATTATACTCAATAGGGCTTATTCCCAGCAAAGTGTTCTTAGGACTTGCCTTAGAGAGCAATATCAAGTTGGTCTTCTCAGAATCTTAGTCAGGAACCCTGAATGGGACTTTACTCCTAGGATTGCAGTGTAACACTGCCATTCTGTGCAGGGTTACAGCCTTCTAAGATAATGTTAGAGTCCAGTGGCACCTTAAAGACCAACGAAGTTTAATTCTGGGTATAAGCTTGCATGTGCAGGCATACTTGTTCTCAGGGCCAACCCCAGGGTTTTTTGCACACTAGGCAAGGATACCTTCTGCCCCACGCCCACCCCCTTTGCCTGCTCCTTGGCTCTTTCTGCCTTTTGTTTGAGGAACTGAGCTCCAGATGGTTTTTTTCTTAACAGCCATAAATTTATAAAATTACTTTAAGATCAGAAAAGATGAAAATTGGTGTGTGCTTCTGAACTCTGTCCTTCTAAGCCAGTTTGGTGCAGTGGTTAAGAGTGGTGGACTCTAATCTGAGAACCGGGTTTGATTCCCCACTCCTCCATATGCAGCCTTGGTCATTTTCCCTCATGAGGAATAGTTTGATCAATACTGCATGGGACCTTCTGCATGCAAAGCAGAGGCTCTTCCACTGAGCCACAGCCCCTCCCCTAAAAATTCCAGTCTCCAGGGACTGAACCTGGAACCTTCTGCATGCAAAGCAGATGCTCTACTGAAGTGCCGAGTCTCTCTCTCCTTCTCTCTCTCAGTCTCTCCACCACCCTGTTTGCCAGCTGCATCCCTAGGCAGCCGCCTAGTTGGCCTAGTGATAGAGCCAGCCCTGCTTGTTCCCTGGATCCAAGCTTTGTTCTGTTGCTTCAGACCAATACAGCTAACCACCTGAATCAGCCTTCTGTGATGATTGACTTTCATGGACTTAGAAGGGTGTATCTCTACTTAGAATCTCACTACAAACTGTGGTGGAGGCACAGGTTGAGTTTCTAATACTGAAGAAAAACAAATGAACAAAAGCCCCAACTAGGCATCATATCAAGGGGGTCTGGTGGAGCCGAAGAGCAGTAAAAGTGTGCAAGACATCAAGAAGTATAGCTACGGGAAGCTGGGTTCCAAATTAAATGCTAAACATTCTCTGTCAAACAGAAGCCACTAATAATGACTCTGCAGAAATGTCTAAAGAATAATGCCTAATATCTCTTTGAAAGACATTGCAGTCTTCACTGTGTTATTAGCATCAGGACCAGTTTGTCTCTGCCAGTGTTAAGAGAAATTCTCTTTATTCCTTTCTACCCAGTTTCTCCCTGAAATCCAGCCATCCATTACTTTCCTTCTTAGGAATCTGGAGTCTGTTTCTAATAAATTCCATTCTGATCAAAGAGAAATTCAAAAAGAGGAGGGGCAGGAATGGAAGTTCTGCTTAATTTCAGAATTTCACTCTGTAGATGGTCAGAGGCAAACCTTCTCATCCTCCTTCTAGAGCATCACCCTGTGCTGCGTAACATCAAAGTAAACCTGCAAGAGCTGAAGTTATAAAGGGTGCAGGTGTAACAAGAAACTGCAAAGAGAAACAAAGGCAAAATTCTTTGTGAAGAAAAGAAGGAGTAAAAGGAATCAATGGCTATGTCTTTAAAAAGTAAATTTTGAAGAAGAAAAGAAATTCCAATCGCCATAACAACACTAGTCTTCATGTGGTCATCTGATGTAATGGAGACTTTTGGTATTGAGGGAACAAATTAAGTACAATATTAATTCAGCCTAGTACAATGCCATCTGAAGCAGAGTTATGCCCTTTTAAGCCCATGGACTTCATTGGACTTGGAAAGGTGTAAATGGGCTCAAAATGAGCATGTTTATAGGCTTTATAGCCTACAATGGAAAGTGCTACAGAAGATGTCAACATTAAAAATACCACAACTAATAAACAACAATATAGATTCAGGAGGGTAGCCGTGTTGGTCTGAAGCAACAGAATGGAGTTTGAGTTCAGTGGCACACAAAAGCTTACCCAGAATTAAACTTTTTTTGTTCTTAAAGATGTCACTGAACTCAAACAACAATAGAATAGTAGCAGCAGCAGGTTAGATCCCAAGAACCATGAGTAGGAGTTCTGGCCATGATGTAGATGCCCCCTTCCCATTTCTGCAGCCCCCTGGCCATCCTGGAATATGTTCTTGAAGGGCACAGAGGAACGACATGGGATGCAATGCAGAGAGCTGTATCTTGAATGGAAAATCTGCAGCAATTATGGACTACCCCCCCCCCCCCCAAAAAACCCACACACAAATCAAAGTGCCATCTGTTCATCGAAGAACTTCTTTGGATCCATCCCATTAATAATAATAATAGTAAGATAACAGTTGGGAGAAGAACTATCAAAATTGTCTTGAAGGTACCATAAGAATGGGGCGTTAAACATTTAGTTCTTGAAAACAATTTGGATTTTATCTTCTTCACAGCCTGATTATCATCTGATGTGACAGCTGGTGTAACAAAAAAAACCCTCCCTAAAAACATAATTTATACAGTCGTTGTTCAAATATTTGTGTAAGACATCTGCCCGGGAGCAGTAGCATTCTGTGCATATTATGTTTCAATATATTACCACATTTCCTTCCTTTTCAAATGTGTGTCAGTGCTTTTTGGTGATCTGGTCTGACATAGCCTTATCTTTAAGAATGATTCTAATATTTCCTTGGCAAACAGGCATGGGTAATAACAGCGAGGGCTGAAGCTCTTCAGAAAGATCAGAGCATGGATTGTCAAGAGACAGTTTTGGAAAACAGGCACTAATGCAAAGTTCTGTGGCAGTTGATTGTTTCAATTAGTTGTGAGAAACAATTAAAAGATAAGTTTAGAATAGTCTGCATGTATTTTTCAAGTTGTTGATGCTTTAAGCATGCTCATAACTGGAGCACCTAGGAGACATCAAGATCAAGCATCATAAAGACTGTATTTCATTGAAATCAAATTAGAACTTGCATCTAAGTAAGGGTCAGCAGAAAAGGACCAGTAAGCCTATAGGGAAATAAAGGAAAGGGTTCAGATGGGGGTAGCTGTGTTTGTCTGAAGCAGAAGAACAAAGTTTGAGTCCAGTGGCACCTTTAAGACCAAGAAAGCATGCACATGAAAACTTATATCTTGAATAAAACTTTGTTGGTCTTAAAGGTGCCACTGGACTCAGACTTTGTTCTACAGGAAAGGGTTGTCAGACTCTAGCTAGAGATTCCTGAAAATTTCAAGTTGCTGGGCTTGGTGGGGACCATTAAAGTCCTTCACAGCTTGCAGGATACAGAGCTCAGAGAATGTCATTCCTAATATGACCACTCCATCTCCATTTGAGATCCATGGGTGATGCCTTGGTCAGCCTTCCTTTGGGAATGAGCCCTCTAAAAGGGCACTGTTCTGACCATCATCATGCAAAGTGCCAATCTAACAGTAGCTGCTGCACAAAGGGATTGTCCTTTAAGAAATTGTCATGTTTTTTGTACAGCAGACATTTAAGTCATCTGTAAAGGCAGGTATCTGCACACACATTAATAACCATAGTGGTAAAAGTTGATAAGGAGTAGCTGCAGCATAACAAGTAATGAGAATTTGAGGATGGTTGGGTTTCACTATTGAAACGTGCTTTGCATACAGCTGTCCTTGAAGGTGGTTTAGAAAGTTCAGCTAGCCCACAGTGTGGCAATGTGTCTCCAGATGAATGCAGAAAAATGCAAGCATGTTAAGCCCAATTGAAGATTTTGTTATTAACCCTTAAAGCCCTTCGTGGCCCCAATACCTTGGATTTCAGGGCTGACCCTTCCCTGTATCAATTTCCATATCAGTTTGTGTCTTTAGATCAGATCCCCCTTTTTTGCTTCAGCCTTCTTCAAGAACTGTGAAATGATCGGTCCGCACACATCTCTTGCACCCCACTTGCTTGTTTTCAGGAGGAAGTGTAAATAAGAAAACCAACTGCTTTTTGGCCTAGTTTGGTAAACCCTAGGAACGATATCATATAAGTGTTTGAAACAAATTAATATGGAAATAGGCTGCAGCCAGTCTCCTGGAGCCCAGTCCTGTAATCCCTAGAGACAGCCATCCCCTAACATACGAGCATCCTGGGTAACCAACCATTTATTTGGCTTTCCTTCTCAAAATGAAGACACAGGACCCAGAAAGGGATTAAACTAGGATGTTGTCAGTTACCAGCTGAACTGCAAAAATCAGTTCATTCTCACAAATCCTTCATTGTGAGAGCCCTAAAAGGCTCTCCAGAGGAGCTGACAGCATCTGGGGAAACCCACCCTGTCTCCAAATGTGGCCCAATAAGCCACCTTGCTTTTTTTTTCTTGAACAAAACCCTGTGCTGAGAGATGCTGTTGACCACCACCATCATCTCCACATGCTAGTCAGCATCAGAGTTCAAATGATAATCCCCAGCACTAAAGGAATTCCTTTCCCAAATGCCTGGCCTGGTGGCTTTTTTCATGAGTGGCTTTTTTCCATACCTCCCCAATCCTGAGTTGTTTACCAGTTTACATTATGCTTCCAATTTATAATCTGCACTATTCCTGCCTAGTGGCCTGCTAGCACTAATGAACTCTACCTTGTCAAAGCTTCAAAACTAAGCAGAGTTGACCACATTTTGTGCATGGATGGGAGAAGAGCAAGAAGGTGGTGTTGCATCTAGGATTGTCAGCTATTGCTTGGGAAATTCCTGGAGGTTGGAGGACGGAACCTGAAGAAGGTGAAATTTAGGGGGCGGGGGGAGAGACCTCATTGGGGTATAATGGCATAGAGTCCATCCTCCAAAGCTGTCATTTCCCCCAGAGGAACTGCTCTCTGTTGCCTGGAGATCAGTTGTAATTCCTGGAGATCTCCAGCTACCACTTGGAGGTGGGTAACCCTTAGAGACAGGCAATGGCAAAACTACCTCACAGGGTTAAGTTAAGGCCAAACCAACCCTCCTGAGAAAATGCCTATTTAAATGTCCAACCCTTTATAAACAATATGAAGTAGGCAAAAAGTCCCTCCAAGGCTGCCATGTCCCAGGTAGGGCCCAGAGTCCTCTTGGAATTACAATTGCTTCCAGACTATAGAGATCATTTCCTCCTGGAAGAAATGGCAACTTTGGAAAATAAACTCTACAGAATCACATCCCTGATGGGCTCCCTCCTCTCCCTAAATTCTGCCCCACCCAGACCCCTTCCCCCAAATCTCCAGGAATATCCCAAGACAAGAGTTGTCACTCCTATCCTGAGTTAAAAGGAGATTGAACATCCAAGATTCGTGTTTTCCTCCAAAGTGACCAGCTAACTCCACATCATTTTGTAAGGACCCTGCCCCCGCCTCCAGCCCAGACCCCCTTGGGGTTAGTGAGCCCCCCCTTATTTTGGACTCAGTTGTTTTAATAGGTGTCCCCTTTCAGAGCCTAAGTGCCAGGGGATCTGAAACTTGGGGAGTCTCCTATAGGCACCTGGGTACAGCCATGACTTCGGGAAAGCCCAGAAAAGAAGTGTGTGCTGGAATTCTGCAGTTTCCCTCAGCTTGAGGGAAATATTACTAGTCAAGAAAAAAAAAAAAACCTCTCGATGCTAAGCTCCAAGGTATGTCTAATAGGCTCCAAGGGACACTTCATCAAGGCAATGTGAACCATTTCCAGCTATAGACAGTTGGGCAGCCCTTAAGTATCACTAATTCAATCCAGCCATTGATAAAGGCAGCCTAATATCTGATTCACCCAGGATGGGCCGTCAAGAGTGCACCTAAACCCACCTTTCATTCCTGGTTGCCACCCCAGCAGGAATAACGAGACAGACAACAGTCTTGGAATTAAACAAGGGCCACTTTATTAACTTACAAGACATTGCAGCAACGGGACAAAAAAAAAACCTAAGCAAGCCTGGAACAGGCAAGGCAGGCGTCATTCCCTGACCTGCCTCCTTGCCCTTGTCAGCCGGGTTACCCCAGCCCCGGTCTTGAGCCAGTGATCTAGCTCGCGCCCGGCAGCCTGGCAAGCTGGTTGCCACCTAGGAGCGCCTACCCCTGAAGCCTTAAAACTTGCAGGGAGGTGCCGACCTAAGAGGTTCCCAGAGGCGATCATCATTTCCTACCCTGGGCCTTAAAACCCGAAGGCAGTTCCTGATGACCTCCTGTTCCCTAACGGGATATGCCATGAGGTGCTCACCAGTTCCGTTTACTTGCTTGCACAACCTGCCACAGCCAAGGCCAAGCCTCTGCTTTGGCCTTTGCTCCCCATTCAGTGACCAAGCACTAACCAAATCCCGTGCTGCAAATCCCGCAAATATTACATTGCCCTTGTCTTGACAAATGCACCCCGTCCGGCCTATACAGGTCCTAAAATTCAACACGGAAAGACACCCAACCCAGAACAATCTTCACGCCGGGCCACCTTGCTCTTATCCTCACAAGGTCGGCCTCCGCTGGCACCACAAGGGCCTTGCCCTTCATCACAGCCAGTAGCACCCGCCCTCATGTAAGCTCTTCGTGTGGAAGGGGCGAGGGCCAAATACATCGCCCTGTCGGCCTCAGCCCTCCAACCTGCCATACCTCCTCTGGCAGCCGCCCTGGGAACTGATCGGCTTCTGGAGCTAGCTGCCGGAAGCTCGTCATCTGTTTGCGAGAGAGAGCACCATCGACCCCGTTACTGACCCCCAGAATGTGCCTGGCCTGAACATGATGTTATGACGTAAACACTGCAGCGTAAAGGCCCGCACCCGGGCCATGACCCTGGGAGACCTTGATGTCAGGGAGTTGATAACATGTATGGTAGACATGTTATCACACCAGAAGTAGACTGTCTGATTGGAAAGTTCTGCCGCCCATATCCACACAGCTGCTCTATGGTGCGGTAGGCGGAGGCCCGCCATTGACTTGCAGAGTCTCCTGACAAAGGCCCTCCCGGGTGCCCCAACCCTACATGTAAAATTGAGATGGCCGGCCAGTCGCTGGAATTCCAGCAACGCATTTTTTGCCTGTGACATTGCCGTGCCCAGGTGCTCTCTTAGGCACAACTCCTAATGGGGAAACCCTCAAATTTTTAAACAGGGGGAGAAGAAAAAAGGGGGCCAAGGACTCTACCTTCCCTACATTCCCTAGCTATCTTTTCCCGCACTATATGCTCCATTCCGCAAACTGATTTTAAATTTGGAGCCATATATGAAACCCTAGTCCCCTGGTAAGGTATCCTGAAGCCATACCGCAACCCTTCCAAGAGGTAAACCCGGTCGCAGACGCGAGGGCAATTCCGCAACCAGTTTCCCAAAATCAGTAAGTTAATTGGGCTGGGCCCCTTTTTCAAGGGGGGGGTTGAGACCACCTCCTCCCCCTCCGTGCTTACCGCCCCTGCCACTCCACTTATCCCGTGGCTTGGGGCAGCTGGCAAGGGCATGGGGGCCTGCGCACAGCGGACACTCATGTCTAAAGGAACATGCCTTGCGGCTACAGGTCCCATGGGAGGTGAACTCCCAGCAAAGCGGGCGTCGTTGAACAACCTGCCCCACCTGGGCGCGGGTACCTGGCGGTACTTCAGCTCTCCTCATAGAATGGCCGCTATGTGTTCTCTCCCCCCCCCCGGGTGTTTTGGCTGGGGACATTACTTGCAACCATAAGTGAGGGTGGATCTGATCCCACCTAATTGCTGGATTCGTGGCTGTGCGCATGCGAAATTCCTCGTCGTATTGTGACCAGGCCGGGCTTGGGAAATCGGTAAATGCCTTATAAATGATGTCCATATACTGGAGCATCGCAGAAGCCCTCCATGGGTGGTGCCTAACTATCACTGCTGCATATATTAAAAATCCCGGGTACCAGTTTGCCCAGTTTCTATCCACTACCCTCCTTTTTAAGCGCTCCTTTTCGCATTCATCAAGGTCCTCCCTGTCCTTCTTTTCTAGCTCCCTGTACAGTAATGAGAACACGTCCACGAACTCACCCCTAAGGATCTTCTCCTTAGTAGCGGTGGACAAGTGATCCCCCAGGGGGAGAGCTGCATCCCCGCTTGGTATCGCACCTGCGTGCACTGAATCATAAGATGCAGCACTGAGAGAACCCCACCCCGGCCAAGGTCCCTGGTTGGAAGGTGGGGCCACATGTGCACCCGATGGGCCACTGACTGGTGTTGGTTGCGACCCAGGAGCACCCTGAGAGTAGGGGCCCCAAGGCCAGCCTGACACTGGGTTTCCCCAGCTGTCTGCCTTACCTCCCTGCCTCAGTGGCCTCTTGTACACCTCCACCTGTTGGGCATTCAAGCCCTGATTGTGTGAACCAGACAGTGCCTCCTCCATGTCCTCCACCGGTGCAGGGCCCCCGCCGTCCTCCAAGAACGCCACGCGGGCTAACACCTGTGCTTGAAAAGAAGCATTAGAATCCATCCTAGCCTTTTTACTACCACCCCCCTCCAGTGGTGTACCTCTTTCCCTTTCCAGGGCCTCCAGGCGCCGGAGAATTGCCATGTTAACTGGGTCATCCTCCTTCTCATGTGGTGGCGGAGCCGGACGCGCCGGGGGCCCTCTTGGAGCTGGCTGTTTTCCCTTAGGTTTGGGAGCTGGCTGCTTGCCCTTAGGCTTGCCTTGCCCCTTTTTCGAAGCCATGGTATCTAGACACGTGAAGTGGCAACAAACTGTTAACCAAAACAAAACAAAAGCAACAGCAACAACAAACACACAGAACCAGGCTGTTAGAAGAAGAAGAATAAGAGGAGGAGATTGGATTTATATCCCACCCTTCACTCACTTGGAGTCTTAGAGCTGCTTACAAAACTCATTTCCCTTCCCCTACCCACAACAGACCCCTGTGGGGTAGGTGGTGCAGAGCAAGCTTTTTCCCAAGTTGTCCTTGAGAAAACAGCCGGTACAGAGCTATGGCTTGCCCAAGGTTATCCAGCCAGGTGCAAGTGGAGGAGTGGGGAATCAAACCCGGATGCTCCCAGATTCCACTACACCAAACTGACTCTTAGGGAATGCGAAGGGCCTAATCTGAGGGGGCCCCTGCCTTAAAAAATGGGCTGCCCCACCAAGCAGGCCGCTGTTGGCACTATGGTATTGTTAAAGTGGAGGGGAAAAAAGTACCCCCGTGACCTAAACCACCCCTTGGAGGGCCTGGCCAGCCCTATCGAAGAGAGGAAGAAGAAGAAGAGAAGAAGAAACTGTATTTATAGCCTGCCCTCCTACCTTGGAGTATCAGAGCGGCGTATAAACTCCCTTCCCTTCGTGAGGTAGCTGGGGCAGAGAGAGCACTTTCACGCACCTTACCCCTACCAAACTGGCTCTCAGAAGTGAGTAAGGGGGAGGAATAAGCCCCCTCACACAACCCACCCACAGATTGTAGGCCCAAGAGGCCCCCAGGAAGACCCCCCCAGCAAATGAACGCGCAAGGAGGGCACGCTCCAAGTTGGCCGCCGGCCTAGCGTGCAAGAGGGAGGGGGAAGGAAGCACCCCCTGCCGGCTTATTATGCCAAAGGCCCCCACCGTGCAATGGAGAAAAGAAAGAAACCCCCCCCCCGACAGCCCGCTGCACCAAAGAGGCCGCCGTTGGCCCAACGCGCAAGAGGGAGGGGGAATGAAGCTCTCCTCCGTCGAGCCTGAGAAAAGAAGGAAGTGGAGCAACCCCAGTACCCCCCCGGCAATGAATCCCACGGAGAACACGCTCTCTAACGGGCCACCGCCCCTGGAAAATCCCCCCCCCCGACAATGTGCGCTCGCAGAGGGCTGGGGCCGCCGGACAAGAGAGATGGAAGCCCCGTCTAACTTCCCCCGCAGAGGGCAGGCCCGATACAGACCACCACCCGCTACCAATAAAGCAATGGGTGCCCAGAAGCGTGCCCCAACCTCAAAATAGTAAAAAAGGGGGGGCAGCCACAGAGTAAAATTCACGCCCCGAAGAACAAGATAGATCCTTGTCCCCGGCGGTAAGTGTCAGCAGCTTGGCCACCTGAGTGCCTTAGGTAACACCGCCGCCTCAGCCAGCAACGCCACAAGTGTGCGTGGGGGGGTAGACCCGGCGGCGAAGCCGCGACAGCCGCCACGTGACCGCCCTAGGGGCTGCTTATGCCACCAATGGGGGGGCCGCCTTTGCCGCCAGCGAGGGGGCCAACTGTAAGGCCACACAAAAAGAGCCGCGGGCGACCGCCGCCACGCAGTGCCAAGGCACAATCCCCGAGGGCCCAAAGGAGCCGCAGCCTCGCGCCACCCGGCTGCCTTAGGGGCCGCTTATGCCACCAATGGGGGGCTGCCTATGCCTCCATCGAGGGTGCCGACTAAGCCTCACAGAAAAAGCCGCGGGCAACTGCCGCCGCACAGCGTGACGGCACGATCCCTGAGGGCCCCGGGGAGCCACAGCCCTGTGCGACCTAGCCGCCCTCACAAGGAAGGGGGCTGACTGTTTAGGAGGATTTTAATGGTGAGGCCCCCACCCCCACTGCCACTCAAACCTCCGCCGCCACCACGCTCCTCCGAGCTTTAATAATAAAGGGAAGGGGGAGCCTAAAATCGGCAGCACCAGGCCGCGGGTGGCAGCCGCCTGGCTGCCTGCACAGCCGCCTCCGCTGCCGCTGTTAAGGGGCCGGGCAGGGCGAGGAAAAGGGGGTGTTCGCGCCTGTGCATCCTGAGGCTCGGGCCGCCGCCGCCGCCTGGCCACCGAGAACGACGGCGACGCGGGAGAGCCTGCCGCCTCCGTCTGCTCCCTGCTGCCGCTTTCCTGCTGCTGCCCGTCTAGGAGTGCTCCTCAGAAACGCTGCCGCCGCTGCTCACCTGCTGACGTCGACGCCATCCTCCGGGCTTCAAGGTAGGCCCGATTACAGCTCCCAAGCTCCGTCTGCATGCTCCTATCGCAGCGAGCACGTTGGATCAAGCTAGCACGTGGACCCAGAGAAGAGGCTGAGCTAGAGCGGGGCTCGGCCTTTTAACAGGCCGGCCCTGCCCCGCTGGCTACAGGACGCTGAGCGTCCCTCCTGTTGCTGCCCCGCCCTCCCGCGGTGCGGAAAAGCAGCACCCAGGCGCTATCGGCGGGGGCCAGGCGTCCGGGAGCTCAGTTCTTTGTCAATATGCTAAAACCATCCAACAATCACCACACCTCAGAATGTTAGGTATTTCCCCCACTAACCTCCCTGCCAGATTTTGACAGCAGTTACTTTCAAACTGCCCAGTCAGATTCAAACTTCCTATCTTGGACCGATTATGTTCCTGTGAAAGTGGGTTCCCTTGTCTAGCTATGGGACCCTTCCTCATAAAAAGATTATCCCAGTGCAGTGGAAAGTGTGCCAGTTTCCCCACTAACTGAACATCCCTGCAACTGCATCACAGGCTCCTTGTTTTCCTCCTCGCTCTGTCCCTTGGACCTCAGCTGAGTTTGGCCCTGGACCTCTCCAGACCTCAAGCCCAGAATTTCAAGTCATATGTCCCTTCCCTAAAACTTCCCCGTTTCCTCCCTCCTACCTTTTATAAGTGTGCCAACTTGTTGGTGTGTGTATATATGCATGTGTGGTTTCATAGGGAATTGGTTCTTGGTTGCCTGGTGTAATAGGTTCTTTTGCATACCGTAAAGCTATTTGTTTGTGTTTCTAATCACTCTCTCACACTCTTTCTTTGTCATTTTATTCTGAGGTACCACTACTGAGATCCACCCTGGTATTGCAAGGCTACAAAGGTCTCCCATCATTCCTTTCCCGGACCTTTTTAAAGCTAATTTCCCCTTCTTTGGGTCAGTTTGGGTGGCAGTTTGTCTGAAGGTTGGGTGAGGCAGGCAATGTCCATGTCAAAAAGCTGGATGGAGAGGGTGGGTCAGCTTTCAATAGCCTCATTTCCAAGGGGGCGGAGGACAAAATGGGCTGGAAGGAAGTATTATGCAATTATGCCAGTTCAGTAAGGCAAAGGAATTAGTAAGAAAGCAAATGTGGAATGATCAAATCTGCACCTATTCATAAGATGGGAACATAGAACAAGTCCACCTCACCCATGTGACTTACCATCAAAAAACTATTCTCACCATGTACCTTGAAATCAAGACATTCCAGATCAAATATTATGAAAGGTCCCTTGCTACCGTCTACAAAAGAAATGAGAATTAATAACATGAAGTCATTTAGTGGCTTTCTTTGCTCTTTTCCTCCCATTTTCTATAGCTTAAATTGTTAAGAGAGTTGTGTTCAAAAGGCTCCGTATAATTATAAAGAAATATCAAAGCTGGAGCACTCTTGCTACAGTGATTTTGGAGAGGGAGAAAAATAAAGGGGAGAAAAAAAGAATCCAAGCTCAGCAACCAAATTACATCCTTCAAATTGCCTTTCTAAGGAAAGGAGGGAGAAAAAAATAGGTGTTGCTTGTTTCAGAAAGAACATTTAACAAAACACAACTGAAGCTGTCTTGTTTGTGCTGCCAGACAAGGCAACTGCCGCAGTACAATGGTGGCATCTATTGGTACATGCTAAATATGAAATGTCTCAAATGGAAGAGGGTTTTCCTTTTCTCTTGGCAAAACTGATAGTTAATATGATTAAGTCTATATTTCTGCATGCTGGGAGCAGCTCTCGGAAGACGGTCTCTGCACAGAGATGACAGTGTGATTCATAGCAAAGGCTCTACGATGAGCAATTTCTGATTCAGGGGTGCTGCTATGTAAATGGACTAGGAACCCAGCCTGAAAGCCCTGGGCAAAGAGTAAGCCTGTAAAGAGCATTAGGTCTTTCTATTCCCCTAGACCCCAGACTCCTGCAGGTGACTTCCAGCAAACAGTAGTTCAGTTGACCCCCTCCTTTGCCTTCCCCACCTCCCTGTATGAATCATTTAAAAAAAAAAAAAACCTTTCTGAGCAGAGATTCAGAGAAAGCTTGTACTGCTTCCCAGAGATCTGACTGTGGCAAAGAAGAGTTTGCCATTTTCTAATCTTGAATCATTTTTTTACAAAAAACTTTTTGAGCAGAGATTCAGTAAAAGCTTGTACTGCTTCCCAGAGACTGTGGCAAAGAAGTGTTTGCCGTTTTCTAATCTTCATTATTACAAGAAAAAATATAATGTTGTAACAACTGAGGACAGACTGGGGAAGAATATCAGTATCATCCATTTAGAATGGCAGTTCGCTCTCCAGAGTCTCCAATACAAGCCTTTCACATAACTTGCTACTTGATCCTTCTAAAGATGCTGAGGACTGAACCTGCAGTCTTGATGCACTGTCAGTGACCCTTGGCCCTACCCCTGCCTTGGCAAAATAGTGGCAGACCCACAAAGAGGCAATTTTGGAGAGGAGGAGAGCACTATGCTAGCTTTCTCTGAGCATCTCATTATCTTATGGAATTTGCCGTCCCAGTATGTGATACTGAACATTAGTTTAGATGGTTTTACAAGGGGATTAGACAGATTCATGGAGGAGTTGGCTATTAGTGTTGACGACTAAAAGGAAAGGAGGTAGCTGTACAGAGGTAGCCAACCAGGCCTGGGCCCCTCTCTTTCTCCAGGGAGTGGATGATGCTTGACACTTCTCAGTGCAAGATCATGTGCAGGCAATGAAAGGTGAGTCTGGGTCAAGTTTTGAGCCAAGGTGGGGCTGCTGTACAGAGGTAGCCAACTGAGGCTGATAGTTACATCCAGTGTTCCCTCTAAGCTGAGTTAGTGTGAGCTAGCTAACCATTTTTTAGCCTCCAGCTTACACAGTTTTGCCTTAGCTCAGGAATTATGGCTCCAGAGCAAACTAATTTATGCAGTCAGCCAAATTGCCCGCTCACAACTTTAATGCCAGTAGCTCACAAAGTAGAATTTTTGCTCACAGGACTCCACAGCTTAGAGGGATCATTGGTTACATCCCCTCAAGTGCTGGGGATGCATTTATATACATATGTTTAACTAGACTGCACAGATCAGTCATCAATAATGTTCAGTCTAACCCACATTTGGTATCTTGAGTCTTTATTCTGAGATGTAGAAGCATTATCTTGATTTAGTAAAACAAGCCAGACTGGATGTACTGGATGTAATATATTGCTTTTTTGTGTTTGATGCATTATACATCTGCACTCTAGTAAAGTTTCTTTGTAGACATCATCTTCTTTTTATTGTATTTCCACCCTGAAAATACATCAAGCATTGTACCTATGAAGCAAGGATGCCTCTCATGTGTAACTGAAGTCACACAGGTCAGCAATTAGATACAGATTACTTTCAGTTCTTTGAATGCTTATCCAAACTGAATCGTCTAATTTTGGGATGCAAAGTGATGATTTCTCTTTGTGGAAGTGACCTCTGAAAATCACACAGTCCATTTCTATTTCATGTACCTTGTACCTTATTTGCTTTCACTGCGTTATCCCTTTCAAGGCAAAGGAAATTTCTTCTCTGAAGCAGCAAGAGATGCCATTTTATACTCCATTTTATGTTCAGTCTTAAAAAAAATTAAAGGACTTAATTTACTACAGGTTGCTTAATACCTTAGCTCATTCTGATATTAAGGCAAGAGTCTTGCTTAGATGAACATCTGTTTCAGGTGTATTTGTTATTAGATCAGGTGTTTAACTATAATTTACATCTGGATAAGTTTGCATGTAAAGAAATAATAGTTCCGAACCAAAAAAAGAGAGAACATTATTTCTTTATTTTTATGATGATATCTATGTGAGTTGAAGCATCCCTAAAGAGTTTGTGATAAGGTCATTAGGGTACCTATCCAATTGTAGAGAAACAGACATAATTCTGGAACAAAAAGGACAGAACAGGAACTTGCCAGAATTGAGAGTTCATGTGGTTAGAAGGAATTTGGAGGAGAAGGAGAAAGAGGAGAAGGAGGAGGAGGAGCTGGAGTTGGGTTTTTATCCCTCCTTTTTCTACCCTAAGGAGTGTCAAAGCAGCTTACAATCGCCTTCCCTTCCTCTCCCCACAACAGACCCCTTGAGAGATAGGTGGAGTTGAGAGAGTCCTAAGAGTACTGTGACTGGCCCAAGGTTACCCAGCAGGATTAATGTGGAGAAGTGGGGGGATCAAATCTAGTTCTCCAGATTAGAGTCCACCACTCTTAACCACTACACCATGCTGGCTCTCAAATGGGAAGTAAAAATGATCCTGAGCAAGCTAAGCTAGGTGGCCCCCATGCTACTATCAGCCAATGAGTCACTCAGGACAGCTGTGCAAACAGTCGGCATTAGATCATCCATTGCTCCCTTCTGAAAACTGGCAGCCATGTGAGAAAAGACAACTGGTGAACTGACACCAGAGGTTGCAGTGTACTGGTCTACATTTTAATCCCTTCATCTGTTGGCCAGCAAGGCACTTTGAGTGCTCTTATGAATTGTGATATTCATAAACCTGAACTTTGGGCTGCCTTGAATGGAAGGGCCATGTGCTTTCTTCATAATAGGAGCCAGCTCCAGCCCATGCCAGGAGGCTGACACCCTAGATAGTTCACCAGAGACAAAGGACTCCTCTTGCCATGAGGTTTCTTTCTGTTTCAGCAAGCGCTGGTCAAACCCCTGCCCCCTCTCCTACACACCTGGATAGTTATGCTAACTACGCTACCTAGCAACTAATGTGCCAGACATTAACCAACAGGCCAAAGTCATTGATTAACAATGGACTTGGCCAGGTGAGTCATCGGACCCCAGACTCAGTGTCTGTCTCCGGATGAGATCATACTCTTGCAACACTGCCCAACCCCTGGACCTCCTCCCTTTGTCCACCTTTAACCTATGGAAGGGTCCAAGAGGGACGGACCGCCTAGTAGGTGTGTTAGTGGGATGTGGTCTGCAAAGCCCGCCCCAAGACCCCCAATAAAAGTCCAAACCCAGAGACACTCGGCCTCTTGAGCCGTCGCCCTCTATCAGCTTTACTACCCCTTCAGTCCTGCTTTCTGTACCCAACCCTTGCCTCCATCTGTAATCCTCTCTCTCTGGAGCTCGCGATCCAGGAGAACCACGTGGTCTTGCAGGTTCAAGCCTCATGTCCCCATAGCCTTTATATTTTTCTCCCCATCCAATTCTTCCTGACATCAGACAACGCATCTAAGGTACTGTGCTTTTCCCCATCAACGATATCCTGCTCATGCGAATGTGCTATTTTCTCCCTTTATTTCATTAGGCCTGTGTGACTGTGTGTGTGATTACGTTTTTGGTGTGCTTGAACAACATTGTCCAGTAAACTACATTTAACTGGATATCTGCCTCATGTGCCTCTTTCCTTGAGAACTCCCGGGAGGGGTGGGACCCTGGTATAGTTGGCAAGAACCCGTGTATTTCGCTGACTGCTAAACATAAATTAAAGCAATTCGGCTAACACATCCTTTAAAACTAATTTAGAGCTCTTTTATATTGATGTCCGTTACCGAGAGTGATCATTTCCCTCTTGTTTTTTCAGTCATTCCACAGATACACCTTGAATCTGATTTGGCCCCTCCAGTTGATGATATGCCTCCTGAGTTCCTTCCCAGATCTATCTGGTCACATTATCTCTCAGAAAGAGTCCAGCTACTAGTTGCCGATCAAGCAATTAAGGACTTGTGTTCCTCAACAAGGGCCATTACCAGTGAAGGTTCTTGATGGCAGAGTGCGGAGGCCGTGTCACTGGAGGTTCTTGCAGAGTTGCTTGAGTTTGGATATACTTGCTCCTGGCCACATGACCCTCTGGAGCAGAAGCCCACCAAGAAATTTCCCTGTAAGTTAAATGGCCAGCCCACCCCTGATTTGAATGGTGTTTATGTTATCTAATTTTAATGAAAGCTCAAAAAGACTGAGACCTCTCAAAGAAATATAACTAAAATATATGCCAATCGAGGCAAACTGAGGATTCCATATAAGTGTGAGAGAAGAAACCATGGAGCAGGAGGAAGGAGCAGGGAAAAGGAAGTGCTTGTTGGCTAAGGGAAATGTATTAGTCTCCCAAGGCTTGCCGGGCCCTGGGAGGAGCCGGGAATCCCCTGCCCTTGGGTCACTCCCCCTCCACCTCCTGGTGGGGTAAGTCATGTAGTGATGTAGGCACGCACATGATGTCACTTCTAGTGACATCAGCATGTCGGGGGCAATGCTTCTGGCTCCTGGATCATCCCAACATCCCGCTGCCAAGGAATCAAAAGGACCTATTATCCCTAGGAAGTGACATTGCTGGCAACACCAGCCTAAGCCTCTCTTGACTGCCAGGAAGCCCCTGCTGGTTGTGACGGGTTACCCAGCAAACTTAGTTTTGCCCCTACAGGCAAAGAAAACCCTGGAAGGCCTTGCTATAGAGTAAGAAGAGGGTTCATCATGTTTGGTTGTGAGGAAGCTTCTCAGACCTTGTTAATAAGCCCCTGAAATGGTTTCTCAGGTGAAAATTTGTCCAGAAGTATTTGCCTTAAAACAGCTGGACTGAAGGAGATCTCGTTTCCAAGTTAAAATGTAAAGTGCTATTTCACCATTAAAGCTCCAAACCTTCCGATTAATTAGCCTTTTGTGACAATTTACCCGTCATCTAATAACCATAATGGAAATTCATCTGGCTTACCTAAGTTTGAAATGTTTGCTGGGTAGATACAAGTTATGTGTGTTGTGTGCCATTGGGTTGCTTCTGGCATCTGACATCCTTCCGTTCTTGCAAACTGTAGGCCATGACCTCCTTTACTGAGTAAATACATCTCATGTTGGGTCTTTCTCTTCCCCCACTGCCTTCAGCTTCCTAGCATTATTGTCCTTTCCAGCAGGTCATCTTCTCATAATGTGACCAAAGTATGACAGCCTTGGTGTAGTCATTTTTAGCTTCTAGGAAGAATTCAGGCTTTAAAATGACCTTTCCCCCATGCTTACAGAGACATTTCTTTCCATCTCAGGTAGAAGGGATGCTGAGAGGCTTGTTAGTGGATTTCCAAAACATTTTTATTAGCCAATAGCAACCACAGGGAGCCATTAACCCATGTCCAAGGAACTTTAAGGCTAAAATGTGACAAAATGGAGATGGTAAAGGGAGAGAAGGGAGATGGAGGCAACAATGCCCATAGGAAGACCATGTGTTTGTTCGAACTGTGCATTGTAAGTTTTCATAGCAGAAGAGGAGTAGTAAGCAGTTTGACAGAGGCTTTCTAGGATGGGTGGCTTTTGTGGAGGGATCTGAAGAAAGCAAAAGGTATGGCACCATTCAGGTGTCCTGGGATTAGACAAGGAGCAAAAGATTGAGGGAGCAAGAGACTTTCAGACAGCTGAGGGTGGCAGAGCTAGAGACTGTAGTGGGCAGAAAATGATAAGGTTGTAAGAATAGAGAGACAATGTGGGACAAAGCTGGAGGGCTCTGAAGATAAAGAAGAGGAGGTTGTGCTGGATCTGGGAGCAAAGATGCAGCCATGGATTCCAGGAACAGTGTCAGAGCAGTGGGTGGTTTTGATGGCAGAGTGAGGAGGCTGGGTGCAACAAGGGACAGTTATATGGTTGCCAACTCCAGTTTAGGAAATTGCTGGAGATTTGGTGGCGGCGCCTGGAAAGAGAGGAGTTTGCGGAAGGAAGGGAGGGAGTTTGGTGGGGATATAATGCAATAGAGACTGTCCTTTGATGCTGCTATTGCCTCCAAGGATGCTGATCTCTGTAGTCTGAAGATCAGTCATAATTCTGGGAGAACTCCAAGTCCCACGTGGAGGTTGGTAACCCTAAAGATGAGAGATCAGGGAGTTGTAGTAGTCAAGGTAAGAAGTAACTGGACCGGGATCTAGAGTTTTTGCCGGCAGGGCAGAGAAGAAGAATTTAGAACTAGACAGTGTTTTATGTGTATTCCTGGTGCTCTTTTGCGTTATGAGCTGCTGAAGGAATGGCAGCCCATAAAATGTGGTGAGGAATTTATATCATACTTCCAACTAACCTCTGACAATGTAGGAGAGCACAAAGGTCTATATCCCAAAGAATATTGCAGCGATGTCATGAATTTTTATGGGCTGAAGTTAGTACGAAGAACATGTCTTACTCTTCTGACAGAAAGTTGTTTGTGTTATTTATTTATCTTTCCCAAGTCCTCCTGTGCTCATTCTTTATGCACATAATATGTAACTGGGGTTGGAAGTTTTCAGCCAAGGAATCACCCCTTCGATTAGTTGACAGAATTTAAAAGGACTGGAGGGTTAATATTTCAGGCCTGTGCTTTCCAAGACACTCATTGCTTTATCCTCACAATGTGGGATCTACCTTTGCAGAAATTTTCAATAAATATAAAAGAACAGCAAAAAAGAAAAAAAACCCTATCACTAGTTAATTCAAAGCACAAGTATCAGGGAAGCAAATACTGTTATCCATTATTTACAAGTCCACCATCACAGAGAAAGCTGTAAATGTGAGAGCAGGAAATGGAAATATAATTTAGCGTTTCCATCTTTCCCCAAGATGATTTGCTGGAGCATATTGTGTGATATTGATTATGCTACTAACAACAGTGATATATTCAGCCCAACCGAGTGACAATTTTTGATCATACCAGCCTATTTTGTGAGAAGAGAAAGGGATAGTTCTGTATGTGATGTTAACTTCTAGAAATAAGAGCAAGAAGGAAATAAAGGAAGTGCTGTTGGATTAAAAGGGAGGGGGGAAGCATGAGCTAATAGTTTCCTTGTATTACATAAGAGTCTGAAGAAATCCACAACTAAAATAATTTTCTCTCTCTACTTGTTCATACCTTCAGGACCACCTCACCCATTACATCCCTACTATGATGTTTGTGTTCCATTTTTACAAAGGTTTCTGGAGGTGTCTGGCACTTTGGTTTAACTTCAACCAGATGAAGGTCTTTTCGAACATGGCCCCAAGCTGGTGGAATACTCTGTCTGAAGACACTCCTGCCCTGTGGGACGAGTCCAGTTTCCGCAGGGCCTGTAAGATGGAATTATTCTTCCAGGAGTTCCGTTGAGGAAATTTTACTGGGCCTACTATCAGCTCCTTTCATCATCATGCCAGAGTGCCAGTGTGTTGAACTGTTCTATGGAATTTTTTATTATTATTTTTATTTATGTTTGGCATTTATGTGGTTAACCCCCCCCCCCCAAGCCCCGATTGCCAGGGAAGGGGTGAATTAAAAACTGGGATAAATCCCAGACCATCCTAACAGCTTGAGAGAGCATTTGAGCGACCAGACAGTGGAAAGTCCACCCGTGGCCCGTCACAAGCAATTTACTACCGGATTTTCTCCAGTGTCTTTTAACTGTGGAGCCATCTGTGGAACATCTTCAAAATATTTTCTTTATATGGTACTGCTCTCATGAACTTTAAGGTTTTCCAAGTTCTAGTCCAGTGATCTATCTCGATGCTATGACCGAAGTCTTTCATCCATAGAATCATAGTTGCCTTAACCTGTTCATCCAACATGTACTCTTCTAATAATAGGTTATTTTTCCCACCACGTCAGATTTAAATTTTCCCATATACAATTTTCTTCTGGTTTCAGTTTGTTATTTTTATCTAGTAAAGTTTTGTATGTTATTATTTTCAATTTGGCTATCAATGAAGGTTTAGTTACCGCTTCTATAAGTGAGACCCATTTTGGAATCTTATTGTAATATCTTATTTTTATCAAACCATATTTTCATTAGGGCTCCCCTTATCATATGTTGGTTAAATATTGAATGTATTTTTTCTTTCTCATAATAAGTATAAGCATGCACTCCCATTGGTAAATTATATCCCTCCAATTTTAATAATTTTGTATTTTCTAACGTGATTCATTCCCTTATCCATACCAATGCAGCAGCTCTATAATAGAGCACCCAGTTGGGAAAACTAAATCCACTCTTTCTTTTCTCTCTTGTAATATTTTCAGTCTAATTCTGGGTCTTTTGTTGTTCCAAATAAATTTACTGCAATTTCTACCCAATTCATCTAGATATTTCATATTTCTTAATATTGGTAAATTTTGTATAACAAAAAGTATTCTAGGTAAAATATTCATTTTAACCACAGAAATTTTCCCCATAAAAGAGAGTTTCAAAATATTCCGTTTTATTATATCTTTTTGAATATCTTTAATCAGTTTACTATAATTATCCTCGACAAGTGTCATATTTCTGTCAGAAACTGTTATTCCTAAGTATTTGACTTTATTTACCACCTCTATATTCACAGTTTTTTGAATTTTTTCTATCTGTTTTGGGGTACAGTTTTTGGTAATCATATGTGTCTTTTGATAATTTACTTTCAAGCCTGCTGTTAGGCCATATTCATGTATTGACTCTATTAAGTGTGTAGCCAAATTAACTGGGTCTTCTACAATAAACACAAGATCATCTGCGAATGCTAATAATTTATATTCTTCTTCCTGGATTTTCAAACCCTTTATCATCGTGTTATCTCTTATCTGATCATTCAAAGATTCTAATATAAAAATAAATAATAGTGGGGAAAGTGGGCAACCCTGTCTTGTTCCTTTTTGGATTTCTATATCTTGGGTTAGTTCACCATTCACCTTAATCTTGGCATACTGTTTCTTATATATAGCTCTTATAATTGACAGGAATCTAGAGCCACATCTCCACGTCTCTAACTTATGTAACAGAAAACTCCGACTTACATTATCAAACGCCTTTTCAGCATCAAGAAATATTAACGCCAATTGTTTATCTGGATGGAAATCATAGTATTCTAAGACATTGATTATTGACCTTATATTGCTTTTAAGCTGTCTTCTGGGAAGAAACCCTACCTGATCTTGATGTATGACCTGAGTAAACACCTTTTTCATTCTTGTAGCAACTATGGTTGCAAAAATCTTGTAATCAGAATTCAATAATGATATTGGTCTATAGTTTTTGATTTCTTCTTCCTGGGTATTTGGTTTATGTATTAATGAGATTAATGCCTGTTTCCATGTTTCTGGTATTTCTTCTGTCGTCGTGATTTCTTGGAAAAGATTCTTCAAGGGTATCATTATATGGTCTTCTAGTTTTTGATATAATTCCATGGATATACCATCTGGTCCTGGTGTTTTATTCTTCTTTTATTTTCTTATTGCCTCCACTACCTCGCTAACTGAGATAGGATCGTTCAATATCTTATACTGATTTTCATTAAACTGTTTCTCATTATACATTTAAATATGCTGTTACCAACTGCTCCTTCTGTTGTTCTTGTGTATATAATTTTTTGTAAAATGTCTCTATTATTTTCTTAATATTTTGTATATTATTTTTCTCTTTACTTTTTTCATTTCTCAAATTCTTAATTATTTTCTTTTCTCTTTCTTTTCTTAATTTATATGCAAGCCATATAAGTGGCTTTTCTCCTGTCTCACATCTCTCTTTCAGTTTCTCTTCTGCCTTTTTGATTTGAGCTACCAACTCTTCATATTGTTTTGCCTTCTGTCATATTGTTTTGCCTTCTTTTCTTTTCCCATGATAAACCAACCTCTTATATATGCTTTAAATGCACCCCAAACAGTTCTTATAGGCATATCTTTTTGTATATTTCTTTTAAAATATTCCTTAGTTTCTACTTCCAATTTTTTCATAAACTCCGGGTCCTCTAGTATATTTTTATCTAAAACCCATCTTGTTCTTTTGATTCCCATCTGTAAAGTTAATATTATCGGGCTGTGATCCACGAATGTGTTTGGCAGTATCTCGCTTTCTATAATGTCTCTTATTAAAGATGATGAGGACCAATCATGTCTAACCTTGACCACACATTATGTCTGGCTGAATAATAAGTGAAATCTTGTTTCCTGACATTTCGGGCTCTCCAGGTATCTATTAAACTATATTCTTCTGCTAACTATAAGAAGGATCTTGGAAGCATTTTGCCTGTTTTTTCCCCTCTTTCCTTGATTTTTTCTATCCATTTTAGCCTCAAATACAGCATTGTAGTCTCCCACAATACATATCTCTTCTGTTTTTTGGTTTGCAATTATTTCATGGATTTTCTTTAAAAAAAATTTCCTGGTTCTGGTTGGGTGCATATATATTTAAAATTAATATCTTCCTATTCATGTTTATAATTGTCACCGCAATAATCCTCCCATCTTCTGCTGAGTATACCAATTCTGGGGTGAAGCCTTCCTTCACATATGTTGCTACTCCTCGCTTCTTCTTCTTATCTGCTGCTATGAAGACTTTGCCCAGCTTCTTGTTCTCTAAGTAATGTATATGGTTCTCCTTAATATGTGTTTCTTGTATACAGCTTATATCCATCTGTAATTTGCCTAGCTGTAAAAAAATTATCTTTCTCTTCTGAGGACTATTAAGTCCGTTTACATTCACAGATAAAAGTCTAAGCCTCTTCATCACCATTTTTTCCCTTTCTCTCCCTTACCCCTTGTTTTCTGTTGATATCTTTTCAGTATTTGCGAGGGGGTCACCTATGTTGATTTTTTCCCTTGGTATTTTTTTTATCTTTTTTCTCTTTCTCTTTTTTCTATTTGGCTACTACTTCTCCTCTTCCTTCTTCAATACTATCTTCTTCCTTCTGCCAGCCTAGATCCTCCCCAAATTTATCCAAAAAATCCTCTATTTTAAAGGTAGAATCTATCCTGTACCTTATCCCTTGAAAATTGAACAGTAGGCCCTCAGGTGTTAACCATTTAAACCAAATCTCATTCTTCTGCAGTAGGTTGGCAAGTCCCCTATATTTTTGATGCTTTTCTCAAACCCTCCATGGTACTTCTTTCAATATACATATTTCACTGTCATGTATATTTATTTTAGTTTTGTTTGCTTCTCTCAAGCTCTTGTCTCTTGTTGCTCTTCTATTCAACTTAATTTGTACTTCCCTAGGTAATTGGTTTCTTCTGGCAAATGCAGTATTTTTCCTATATATTTGATCTACGTCCTTTTCCACTTCATCAAACAAACCTAGGCTGAGGACAGACTGGCAATCTAAAGCAGAGGCAAAGCAGAGGGAACTGGAGCGGGGGAAAAACCCCACGGAGCTGGCCATTCACACTGGCCAGAGCAATGCGGATCAGCGGCGATACGGAGCGTTCAGACTGCCACGGAGCGTTCAAACTGCTGCGTAGCCAGCGCACACGGCTCGCGTGCGCCGCTGCGCTTTTTTTTTTGTTTTCCTTTGATGTGTTTCGCATGCCGGTGCGTTCACACTTCCTCCGGATGCCTCCCGCTTCTTCCAGTTCACACTGTTTGGAAGCGGGAGGCATGCGGAGGAAGGCCCCTGAACACCGGGTAAAAACGGTGTCCTGTTAAAGCAAAAGGAAAGCGACTGGGAGACGGGTAAGTACGAAACGGAGCCGACAGACAGATGCGCATGTCTGAACGTGCTCCTTTCTTCCGTTTGTGAAGCGTGCCTGCCCCACTTTACATTGCCAGTCTGTCCTCGGCCCTATATCTAACTGATCAGTTAAACTTTTAATTACCTCTTCTTTTAGATTCTTGTCAAGTGTTTCTGGTATATTCTGGCACCTAATCATAAGTGCTGCTTTTTCTACTTCTAAATCTATTAAGGTTTCTTCCAACTTATCTACTCTTGTTTTAGCTTCTTGTAGTTCTTGCTCTATTTTTATAACTCTCTCTTCTGTTTTATGTGTAGTTGCATTAATTTTTTGTATTTCCATTCTATTTTCAGCTATCTGCTTCTTAATTTTGTCAGTTTTACAGAAATTTGACCAGCTAGTTCTCCTATTTTTGTATTTACTGGTTCCATACATTCCTGTATCAGTGCTTTTAGATCTTTTATGTTAAGCTGTGCTACACTCACTGTGCCATTTTAGAAAGCCTTGAATACCTGTTTGGCCTGGAGATTTTATTGAGCCTTTTCATATTGCCCCCTGGATTGGTGGCCATTCAGTTTTATTAATTTCTTTCATGTTTTATGTAAATCCCTTCTTCTGTCTCTGTCTTATTCTACCTATTTCTTTATCTCAGTTTTGTCTATTAATTAATAGACAATTAATAGCATTAATAAGCATCAACACCAAAACACTCTTTGCATAGGATCCCCCCTCTCCAGCAAAACCATATACAATATAATATTATAATAACCTCAGGGGTCCATTGGAGGGGGAGCGCACAGGAGCGCAGCTCCGGGAGTGAGGAGCCCAGGGGGCAGGCAGATGACCAAGCCCCACCCCCTCCTCGGCTTCCTCGAGCAGTGCAGAGGCACAGCGCCCCAGGGAAAGCCCTGCTAGGGTCTTTATTGTTTTTAATGTTTTGTTTTAATATTGATAATTTTATCATTGTTCCTTTTATGTGCTGCTTTTCCAGAGTGTGCTGCTTTTCCAGAGACTTGCTCAAGGTGGCATATAAATTTTCTAAGTATACCATTTTTTATCTGGGCACATGGCACATAAGTACTGGAGAAATTTTACCAACCCTTCAGCAGCTTCCACCCCATCAGTTTGGTGTAGTGGTCAGGAGTTGGACTCTAATCTGGGAGAACTGGGTTTGATTCCCCACTCCTCCACATGCAGCTGCTGGTGTGACCTTTGGCCAGTCATGAGTTCTCTCAGAGCTGTTCTCTCATGAGCAGTTCTCAAAAGGCCTCTCTCAGCCCCACCTACCTCACAGGGTGTCTTGTTGTGGGGAGGGGAAGGGAAAGGGATGGGTGGTGCACATGTCTTGGGTATCTCAAGTCTACTTGAAACCTGGTGGTTTCAAGGGAGCAGGAAGAGAATGAGAGTGAGTTCTTTACGCTTATTTTTACTGCACAAAGTATTGGATGGGGAAGGGAATGGAGGAAGAGCAGGTCAGTTTCACTCACCTGTGGAGTGGAGCCTGAGGGGTGGGTGTTGCCTTCTGACACACCTCTGGTATGTTAGGGGGTGTGGCATATGCAACTGTTATGCAAATGAGTTGTGCTAATGAGCTCCTGCACCTCTTTATTTACGAAATGACCCCTGAATAACCTAGTTTTACAATCAGTATTTTATGTAAAACCTCTTGGTTTACCAATATTGTTCTTTTGTTCCCAACAATTTCTTCAAGTATTTTCCCCTTTGTCCCTTTGCTTCCAGCTTTTCCTTAGGCTCACTCTTCCTCTTGCTGCGTCATTCACGTATTGCCTCCTCTTTCTTTTCTCTAATTGCTTTCCCTGCTTTTATTCATATTCCACCACCCCCAAAGGACCTGGAAATTATACTTAGCTTCAGTTGTAAGTGGTGGTTTCTTTGTGATACTGCCTGTTGATTCTATTGGCTCCATTTACATTGTTCATGCACCCGACGTGTTGGGTATTTGTAGTAATCCCTTCACTTTCAAGCAGACATGAATGTAAAGTTGTAGAGTTTCTTCACTCTTCCTCCCACTCCATGCAAAGCTTCTTGCTTTTTGTACCCTCTTCTGGAGAACCCTTTCAAGCTGTTAAACAAAGTTCCAGAGGCTGCTATAAGGAGCAAAAAATGTGGAGCTCAAGCCTCCTGCATCTGCTCTAGACAGTACCAGAACCCCTCCTCGAATTTAGTGATAGGCTAGTTGAAGAAGTTGTGCTTCAGTGCATCAGAGAGTTTCCGTAGGTTCCTTCTTCACTCGGTATACACTCTGAGAGTCATTTATCCAATCTGAATTGAAATATTTATCAAGGAAAGGTGGCAACCTGCCTTTGCTTTGCCAATCGTTAAGTTTCTAACATCATGTTTTGCTTGTTCTTCAACAAGTAGCCAAGTGTTCGGGGAAAAGGAGTCCATTAAATCAGAGAAGACATTAGGACTTGTCACACAATTTGCAGCATTTTCTGCTTTGTTCATAAACCCAAGCCAAATACAATTTCTAGGCTGAGAACAGCGACAGAGTTTGAGGATCCAGAAATGGAGAACAAGTTTAATTAAGTGATGTGCATTCTAAATAAAGGGAATGGTTTCACGGGTTGACATTTTAACCAGAAAATTCAATCACAGGGACAACGAAGCATAGCCATTCTCCCCAGCATCACCCTTCTTTTTTGGGTTAGCATTTTTATTCACTTGTCTGATATTTGGGTATCATTCTGTCAGCATGGCGGAAGACTTGAACAATGCTGCTGCATATATTTAGACTGGAAATTGCTCGACATGTTATTTCATCTTATCTCTACTACTGAAGGGTCCATGCCTTTCTCTTTCTAGCATTAAATGCTAACTTTGATAGCTAGGTAAATGCCTGTTATCATTCTGAAGCTCAGGCACATTTAAATCATTCTCTGAAGGTGTTCTGATGGGCATTCTTAGCAGGGATGCTTCGGAAATTCCTCCTTGTTAGGAATTCTTCCCAGAATATGCCATTCTGATACAAGTTCACTTTCTTATGGAACAAAACTGAAAAGTATATTCTTTTTCCATTTTTCCCCATTGGATTTCTTTTGGAGATTTGTAGAGATCTGGGGGTAGAGCCTTCGGTGGGTAAGATTTCGGGAGGGAAATGACCTCAGCATGGTATAATGCCCTACAGGCCACCCCGCAAAGCAGCCGTTTTCTCCAGGCTGGTCTCAGTCATCTGGAGAGCAGTTGTAATTCCAGGTGATCTCCAGCCCCCACCTGGAGGCTGGCTACCCTAGGTCCCCTGAAGGAAATGGCTTCTTTAGAGGGTGGAGTCTATGGCATTGTACCTTCTAAGGTCCCTCTCCTCCAACCTCACCCTCTCCAGGCTCCTTCTTTCAAATCTTTAAGAATTTCCTAATGTAAGGCTGGGAAGCATCTTTATGGACTTTTCTGATTTATAGGGGCAGCGTATAGACTATGCCATCAGTTATATGGGACATAAGAGTACACTAGGTGACCAGTGGGAAGATGGGAATAGACGCCTACACTATAGGACCAGAGTACCATTTTCTGAGGTTGCCACCTCCTGGCAGAAGGTTGACACAGAGAACAAAGACACTCTCTCACACAAAGCCATGAGGTTACAGACTCACACCAGGAACTCCATACAGATATACACTCCTTGCATGTATGCCTGCTTGTGCCCCCTCCTGCCAGCCTTCATCTCCATTTGCTACATCAAAGGACTTCACACCTGGGTGTTAAGACACTGGGATGCTTCCTGAAGATAGGTTCCCACGGCCAGCGTTCCTGTGATCCAGAAGATCGGCGCCAGATCCCACTGGCAGCAACATCCTGCCCTAACCATCAGATAGATTTGAATATTGACCACTCCTTTAGCACCCCTTTAGCGGCTAGTGATAGCAAATGGACCTTCTATAGGTGTTTCTAGGGATGGCATCATATCGGGCCATCCTCCCAGATACCACCTCCCCTCCCAGGTACCACCTCCCAATAAAAGCTGCTCCCCGAGATTTCAAGTTAGTTCTTTTTAGCTGCTTCTTAGTTCCTGTCCTAGCTCCTGCCCTCCCTCATGGACCCCTAGGTGCACCACTGGGGTCCACCACATGGTCTTCTGCCAGTTCAGAGCCACGATCCCATATCTCCTTCTCAAAGATTTCTCATCCCCGATTTCCAGCCGGATTCCACTGCTTCTATAGAGGTAAATATCACCCTCGACGGAAACCATCAATCACCTGCTCATGCACACGTCTCTATAATTTCTATCTAACTTCCTAATACTGTATGTATGGATGGATGACAGAACAGCAGTGTCTTGTACAACCTTTTATTATATTTTAGTAAACGAACTATTTTACATCTTAAATTGAGTCTGTGTCAGTTCCTCAGAAGTATCAGTTAGTGCCGCCTCTGTATACACTGGTGAAAAGTCCCGTAAATCTGCTGCATATTGATAAGAGCTAATATTCCCCCAAATATTAATAATATAAAAGAGCAGTCAGGCTAACACTAACCTACCTCCTTCTCACCCAAAAGCCAACCTACCTTTACCTTAAGCTGTTCCTCCCCACCCCCAGGAAGCCTCTACCTAGGAAAACTATGGCCCACTTGTGTGGTGCCAGCCACTGAGCCAGGCCCACTTGCACAATAGGGACTTGGGGGAGGCACCTAACTTTCCCCTGTATCCCCCTCCCCACACTATTTCCTCTTTCTGTCCTCCTTCCCACTCCATATCCTCTCCCCTTTCCATGCCTTATGCTCTCATATTCAGCCATTCACCAACCTACCCATTGTATTGTATTTTTTTAAGATTCCAGATGTTTCTATAAAGTTGGTGCCCTTTTGGGGTTTGTAGAAAGATCTGGCCCAATCACAGCTCCAGTCACTGGATTTAAGTATCCAAAGATGTGGCCAGCTTCACTATTTGAATATAAGATATGATCATTCTAGAAGTACAGTGGAAGTAAGGAATACACATAAGATATTGAAACCTATTAAACATAGTATAACATACATATCTGACTGTGTACTGTGCACAATCCCACAAGCAAATTTCACAGTGGATTGCTGGAATGATATCAAACTTGATGTAGGGAATATTTGACCACAAAACAGAATGAATGTAATTTCTCCAATTCTAGGTACTAGAATCCAGCCAATCCAGATTACAGCCTGTCACCAAGTACTGGATTCGGTCCTTTCTTTCCCTCATTTATTTTTACATTAGTTTTTACATGATGAAAACCCAGCTTCAAGTGCTTCAATTAACATAGCAATGAAACAATTTGTACCTTTAGACAGATCCGCCAGTATCTCAAGTAAGTTTAAATAATGATCAAGTGTATGTTTGAAGCGCTTCCTCCTAAGGGGCTGTGTGGTCTGTAGAGAGCAAGAGGAAACGAACTTCTGCCTGCAGCTCCCAATAAATCATTTTGAAGATGTAGCCTTTGGTATATCAAGTTGTTTTTTTTAATACTTGATAAAGGTGAAGTCTGATAAGAATAGCAGAGTGAGATCTGTTGACTGCTTGTCCTTCAGTTCAAAATTTATATCGTGTGTTAACGTTAATTATGCAGTGACCTAATTGTATTGCGGCACACCAGAATATCAATCAGGCAACAAAAAGTGATATTGCATATTTAATTCTCCAGCAGTGCATTAAAATACTGTGACCAAAAACTTGCCTGTAGATTAATATTCATTGAAATGTTTTAGCAATGTTTTATGAATTCATGCCTCTCCATACATCTTTGCAGGGCCAGTGTCAGTATACCCTGAGGTGGGGCAGCTGCTGGGGCCCAGGGATTCTGGTGGGGCCCAATTCTGCTGACCTTTCTGCTAATGTACCTGCCTTGCCTGCTGCCCACCTGGTTGCTTGCCACTTACTGCCCAGTATCATCAGGGAAAGGCCATGCAGGTGGTCAAGGCATCTGTGAGTGTGGGTGGTGAGAGAGAAGATAAGAGATTGGATTTATACCCCACTCTTCACTACCTGAAAGAGTCTCAGAGCACCTTGCAATCTCTTTCCTTTCCCCTCCCCACAACAGACACCCTGTGAGGTAGGTGGGGCTGATTCAAGGATTGCCCTTGAAAGAACAGCTCTGAAAGAACTTGTGACTGACTCAAGGTCATGCCAGCAGTTGCATGTGGAGGAGTGGGGAATCAGACCCAGTACTCCCAGATTAGAGTCCAGACTCCTAACCACATAAAGACTCATAGGAGAGTGGGGGAAGGATGTACAGCAGGCTTGAAGCCAGGATGTCATGACTTGTGAAGCAAAAAAATGTTTCTAGTGGGGCTGCCATGGTTTGCCATACTGATGGGGGGTGCCATGTGCCCCTGTCCCTCCCCTCACACAAGATTTAAAGGGCCCTTCAGCTGATCAGCAGGGAGCATGTGACCTGCCAACCAGCTGGAGGGCCCTTTAAATTGTGCAGGAGGGAGATATTCCTTTGAATGCTTTTGTGGAGAAGTGGGGGGCTTTTAAGGAAGGGGGCTGGCCCTTTAAGGAAGGGGGCAGAGCCCTCAGCCCCACCATAGCTGCAAGCCAGATGTACGGGTATGTGGGTTGGCAGTTAGGAAGGGAGGCACAAGAAGGGAGGCTGCTGGTAGGCAGAGCTGTGGAAAGGAGCCTTGGGCACTCTCCAGAACCTCCCAAAATACGAATATGACTCTGTATCTTTGGATTGTCTTTCTAACCATCTATCATATGTCAGGCTAGTTGCTAATATACTTGATTGTGTGCTCTGCCTTCCTATCTCCATGCATATTATCCAATCCTATGTAAAACTCCAACCTCCTCCTTCAGCATAGTCCTACATACAGTAAGGTTTATCTCTAGCTTTTCTAAGTAGGAGAGGACAGCTGAGTACTCCAAACCTTTTCGAAATGGCCCATAGCTAGCACATGCACACTAACTTCAAGATGAGAGGAATTTACCAAAGTGCATTAGCCATATGGGTGAAAGGGGATAAAGTAAGTTAAGCTGAGCAGGAAGCAATGGTCCACTGAACCTAGCATTTCACAGAGCCTTGTGGCCAGCACAGCAACCATTGATATGTTTTGCAGATGGTAGTACCATGAGCAAAAAGATCACTCAGGGGTAAGGAACTTCACAACAATGGCAGCATAAATGTCCCTTTGCATGGTGGTTCCATGGACAGAAAGCTGTCCCAGGAGTTTGCAGCTTCACTGAAGGGAAAAATCTGTGTTCTTCTGCCCCAGAGTTTCAGGGCACTGAAATATAAAGCTGCCTAGAGGCTGTTGACCTCTGAGATCTTTCAGGACAAACACCCAAACTTGCCTTTGCCTACTATTTTGCCTAATCTACTTTAAGATCCTTTTAACTGGAAATGTCAGAGACTGAAGCAGAGACCTGCTTCATGGAAAGTGGATGCTCTATCACTGAGTCCCAGCCCTACCAATACTCGTTGCATGGACAGCTAGCAGATATGCCGGTTATAGAAGGTGAGTTAGAGGAGACAGAGTGTAACAGAAAATCTACTTCCTTTCATAGCTCTGCTCTTTCAATCCAAAAGGAATTATTGGGGCTCCTGGGATGGACGGCCTTTAGTTCCACCCTTCAAGTTTAACAGCAAGTCTCTGCCTACAGGCAGAGTATGCTAATTCCCAGAGACAGAAGCCAATGGGAGGCTGTAGAACCTCTGAGGGAGGGAGGAGGAGAGGAATTTTAGAGCCAGAGAAGGGCTTTCAGCACCTCAGACAGCACTTGACAAGCAAGGGAATATATAAAGAAATAGGGCTTAACATGGAAAGGACATGTTTAAATTATCCTGGGTTAAGTAAGGAAGGCTGGCTCACTGAGATATGAGGTTAGGCAGTAGGTACTGGATAAGGATGGTCTAGGCTCCACAAGTAAGCTAACCTGGTCTCCAGGACTGAGTCCTAATGTAAATTGGACTGGGCAAGTGATGACACTGAAAAGATAAAAGCCTACACTTCTGGCACTCATCTATTGGGTTCAAGGCAGCAGTAAAAAGAAAAGATCTTAAAAGCAATTTCCTCACTCAGCAGGGCAAAGAAGCCTGTCACTTGGGTGTACGTCTGCGAGTGCCTATTGGGACACTGTAAAATTCTAAAAGAAACTGAAATCCAATACTGGGGACATGTTTAAGTTATATCTGACAGCCAAAATAAGCTTTCACCCTTCTTTGGATGTGACAATATCCTGTTGTTTTGTTAAATTAAAGGCATCTGGGTGAGTCACCAGGATGAAGGGAGGAAGATAATTTACCTCAGGAACCAGACTGCTCTCCCCCCATCTATAGTTTACCTCAACACAACACTTATTGTATGCTACCATTCTTTAATAAATTGTGTGTGGGGGAGGCCCCATTAAGAGGCCTGGGTATCATAGCTTACAATTTCAATATCCTACCTTTCATCAAGAAGTATAAACTCCAGAGTTGTGTATGAAATCATATCACATTGCTAGGTTTTCCTAAGAAAGATACAGTTTTTCAAACTTCATACTGTTAAGAAAGGACAGTCTTAGCCATGAGGAACCTAAGCAACCACCCCATGTCCCACACTGATGGGGTCCCAACAGCCCATGGTTCTACCCACTTAATGGGGGGAGAGAGTAGAGGGGAGAAAGACAGCCCCCAAGAAACAGCCCCCAAGAGAAATCCTGCTTCCAGGAAAGAAATCAAAGCCTTTTTCATTATTGCAGCAGTTAAATGTTCTTGGTCATCTACACTGATTTGAAACTGTCAATGAACTTTTTTTTTTAAAGAACAACCACCAAAAAAACTCTTTAGTGTCCCCAATTTTTAAAGAACACACAGCTTTGGCATTACTAAAATGGATTTAGCCTTCTAAACCCTTAGTCCTAAGCAGTTCAGCTGGAATGTGCCTAGTTCTGGTCAATAGACAGAGGCTGGTATAAATGGATTTATGATCTAGATGTGGTCAGGATCAGATGTGACAGCTTTGCTGGTCAGAAAAAAAAAAGAGGGAAAAATCCCAAGCAAGAAGCTTTTAGCAATCTCTTTCCAAGATATAAATTAACCAGCTTATTTTTTGAATTTAGAAGTACTGGGAGTCTGATGTCTGAAATATGACTGTGGAATTTACTTCTAAGTAAGAACATTGCAGCCATGCAACCCAAGCCCACACAAGTATATGTGGCATTATTAGGGTTTCTTTTTTAAAAGCTGACTATTTATGAAATCAAACTAAGGGTCCATTTTAGAATTCATGGTACTGAAAGGTCACAAATTATTTCATGTATATGGGTCTAGTATTTTCTGAGAAAATTAGTGAGTTAGCTAATACAATCTAAGCCAAAAACGATGGGTGAAGGTCAGTCTCCTAAGAGTGCCTCTTCTGGGGCACCTACCTTTGCAAATCATTTCATTACATAAATAATACTGCCTGCCACATCTGCTGACCAACTCCTTGACAAGTTAGATCTTCAGAGTTCCCCCCCTTATCATTTCCCAAAATATCTGTTACACTTCTTAATACCCTGCTGAACAATTTCTTTATTTAGTTAAACTGATTTTATACTCTAAAGTGTATTATAGATTATTTTTTTATTGATTTCTACCTTGTAATTTTTGGTGCATTTTGAGTTTGTGAAACTCTAATTACATAAACCTTTTGAAATCCTTTAAAAAAAACAAAACCCTTTACTGTAAAGTGGAGCATTGGTAAACAACATTATTCTCTTCTCTGCTGTTATCCCCTCCGTGATTTCCATGGTGGACATGTTCTGAGCCTATGCCAATAGGGGGTGTCATGGAGGTTATTTCCTGATTCATATAGATCAAGATGGGTAGCCATGTTGGCCTGTCTGTAGCAGTAGAAAAGAGAAAGAGTCCAGTAGCGCCTTAAAGACTCACAAAATATGTGACAGGGAATAAGCTTTCATGAGTTTTATTAGCTGAAGAAGTGATTAGTGACTCATGAAAACTCATACCCTGCCACATATTTTGTTGGTCTTTAAGGTGCTAGTGGACTCTTGCTTTTCCCAGTCCATATACTAATCTAGCTAATAATCTAAGTACCCTAAACAGAACCAGTGATGTAACACCTCAAATACACATATACATCAATAAAGGACATACACATCAATAAAGAACCATGAAACTTTTAAATGCTGATTTATATAAAAGGTTTTATATCTTATATCTTACCCTAATGATTTACAAAGTGGAAACAGTCATGTATGGAGAATAAAAGTAACCACACATTCTTGGATGTTTATTAACCTCCACTGAATTCAAGGAGGCATACATATACATTACTAGGGTATAAAACAGTTTAAGTTTTGAGACAGTGATTATTTCAATATGTGATATAGTCAAAAGAGCAGGGCTTATTTGTGGTATTACTCACTAGTACTGAATACTGGCATCTTTTTGAATTTCTCTCCCAAGTCCTGAGAGGGAAATTGATGAAAATCAGTGTAAATACGAGTACTGCAAAAGAGTATGCCACACGTGGTAACCTATACTACAAGATGTTATACAAAACAGAGGTCATAAACAAATGGCATAAACATAAACTAAGTAGACCATATTTTACAAACTCAGACTATATGGTGCTTCTAATGTTTTTTCTTTAAAAAATGAAAATTACATTTTTTCACAATGATATGGGGCCCCTTGAATTGTCATTTGATATAACATACTGTGAACCAATCTGGACACATGAAGCTGTCTTATTTTGAGTTAGACCATCAATCAATTAAGGTCAATATTGTCTACTCTGACTGGCAGCAGCTCAGATAGAAGTATTACCTTCATCTACTACCCAATCTTGTTGCTGTTTTAAGTGGAGCTGGAACATTATGCTTGTAAGACAGATGCTCTACCACTGAGTCCCTCTGATGAATTTTGATCTCTCTTTAGTTTATCTTTCCATTCCCCATAATGGAATCATAAAATTAAACAGACATCTGGAACATTCTTACAGCATAGAGACTATGAGCATGAACACCTTTGTCTCATTTGAGCCTTATTCTCTCTTCCTCAGCCCTGCATCTATAACCTTAGGATAATTTGTTTATCCTAAAATATTTATACCCCACCTTTCCTCTTGGCTCAAGGCAGTTTGAGCCAATACTGATATTTACTATTTGGGTTTGTTGTAATCACCATAAACTAATCCTTGTGAAATGTTCTGAGTACCTGAAGTATGTTATGTAAATGAGTAGTAGTAGTAGCAGCAGCAGTAGCAGCAGCATGATAGATAGACTAGTGTTTCTGGAATGAATTCTTTAGATGCCAGCTCAGGCACAAACACTTTACTGTATGATCTTGAGTGAGTTATTATATCGCACCTCACAATGGGTGGGGGGATTGCCATGAGCATAAAATGGTGGGAAGGGAGACCATATGTATGAAGATACTAAAGTAGCAATCCAAACCTTCCGTTGTGTATACTTTAGGGTACTTCTGCTGACACATGCCCATGCAGTTCCTGCCAACATCCTCTTCCTTCTGTGCAACATCCTGTGCTCCCCTAGGACTCTCTGACCCTCCGAAGTGAATTTGGGGAAGGGGCTCATGGTTCAACAGAAATAAAAGATATACATGAATGCTATACTTCCCACGTGGATGCATGTCAAAATTATCAAGGCATACTACATATCTTATAAAAATACCTTGAGCATAGTTTAGTACCAGTTTCCATTGTGGAAGCTACCTGTTTCTGTAAGCAGTAATCTGAGATGTAGCCCTTAAAACTGTTTTCCCCCCTGCTCTCCCATATAATTTTACTGCTCTACCTCTCAACTATATCTTCATTTTCCTGGTGTTTTCTACCTCATTCATGTGCTAGCTCTGTAACCGGCAGGCATGTTGCCAATTAGTGAACTAATGTACTGGAAGAGAGTGATCAGAGGGACTACTATTTCTTCAATAAAAGCCTGCTGAGCAAAAAAAGAACAGTTACTTTCACATAGCTTCCAATTTTCTGCACTGAAAACCTGTACTGATTACCATAATGTTTTGATGTAGAGATGGCTCCTGGAAAACAGAATAAGATGGAACCTCAGTGTGATCAACAAACTAGTTTATTTGCCGTATTTTTATATTGTCACAACTGAAACACAGTCCACCTAAAACCACTTGAATTCATTCAGAATTTGGTTTCCTACAGTGTGATCCTAAACTGAGTTGCACCTTTCTATGCCTATTGCCTTAAGTGGACTTAGAAAAGTGTAAGTCTGTTTACCAATGCTCTCTCTTAAGTTGTGGAGTCTTGTGAGCAAAAATTCTACTTTGTGAGCTACTGGCATTAAAGTTGTGAGTGAACAATTTGGCTACTGCTCTGGAACCATCCTTCCTGAGCTAAGGCAAAAATCTGTGAGCCGGAGGCTAAAAAACTGAGCTAGCTCACACTAACTCAGCTTAGAGCGAACACTGGATGGCACTATTAGTTAAGCAGTATCTGGTGGAGGAAAGTGCCATCAAGTCATAGCTGACTTACGGCAGCCCTTTAGGGTTTTAAGAGACAAAGCCAACCACAACCATAGAGGAAGCCCAAGTGCAGGGAACAAGAGGAATAAATATTACAAAAACACTGGGAAAGGGGAGTCAGAATAAGATCCACACTGTAGTGGCAGTCGTCTGCACAGCCAATCAGATCTCCAGTGGGTGATCAGAAACCCTACTGGGCAGGAGCCTACTTGGCCCCACCCACCTTCTGAAAATACTTGGTGGGCACCAGGAAAGATGTCGACAGGTACCATAGCATCCTCAGGCACCATGCTGGGGACCCCTGGCATAGAGAATCAGAACAGTATAGCAATTGCAGTGTCAAACTAGGACCTTTGAGAACTGGGAGCAAATCTTCACTGGGTGACTATGGGCCAATTGTTCTTGCTCAGCCCAGCCGACTACATAGGGGTGTTAGAATATAATGGTTAGAAGAACCACAATCACTGCATTGCACTGATTAGAAGCAAGGTGGGATAAAAATGGATGGGGAACTTTCCTTATTTCTTTATCCTTCCTTTATTCAGTCCTGACCATACCAGAAAGCCTACCTCATGATGTCTTTTTATTACTGTATTTTCTGGCGTATAAGACTACTTTTTAACCCAGGAAAATCTTCTCAAAAGTCGGGGGTCGTCTTATACGCCGGGAGTCGTCTTATAGGGCGGGTGATGAAACTTCCAAGCCGGACTGGAGAATCTGCGGTTACCCCATCCCTACCACGTCCACAGCTCGGCCGACGGAGGGGAACGAGGGGGCAACCAAAGGGAAGGGCACTGTGCAGACCTCCAGCCAAAGGGCGCCTTCCGAAAGACGGTGCGCGGGGCTTAGTGAGGCAGGACTAGGCAGGCCCCCCCTGGGAAATGAAGAGGCTGCTACTCGCACCGCCGGCGGCCACGGGAAGAGAGGCCTCGGGCCACTTGCACTGCCGCGGGGAGGGAAACCTCGCATCGCTTGTGGTGGCCGCGGTGAGGTCTTGTGCTGCTCGTGCTGTTGCCGGCCGTGGGGAAGGAAGCCTTGCACCACTTGTGGTGGTGAGGCCCTGTGCTGCTTGCGCTGGCTGCGGCGATGCCCCACGGCTGGGGGTGGCGCAAGCAGCGCGAGGCCTCCCTTACCAAGGCCGGCGGTGGCGCAAGCAGCAGCCGTTTCATTTCTCAGGGGGGCTCGCACCACTGCCAGCCGCAGGGAAGGAAGCCCCCACGCCGCTCACGGGGAGGCCCCGCACCGCTCACAGCGGCTGCAGGGAGGTGTTGTGCTGGCGCACAACCCCCCCCCCCCCCCGAGAATTTAAAAAGACGATGCCCCTGGTGTGAGCTAGCTTACAGTTTCTTAGCCTCCGGCGTCCACAGAGTCACTTGAGAGAGAAGGACTAACTGAAGGTCTGGTGCTGTATTTGGTGTGCATTGGAACAGGGGTAGTCTTATACGGCGAGTATATCCCAAACTCTATATTTTGACTGGAAAAGTTGGGGGTCGTCTTATACGCCCAGTCATCTTATACGCCGGAAAATATGGTAATTGCTTACTGATGAGGATATCTTTTGATATTACAGTCAAGGTCAATAATATTTAGACCCCCAGGCAAGTTCTGGAACCCTGCCAATGTCTGTGTGTATTGCAGTGACTAAACACTATTGAGGGGCAAGGGATTTTTCTTTAGATGAAAAATGAGTCTTCCAAGTGGAATATTCTCCAGCTGGGCTCACCATTACCCTACTCAACTGTGATAGGGTTGCAAGGTCCCTCCTGGCAATGGGATGGAGGGGACTTACCAGGAGAAAGAGGAAGGCCCGGGCCATGCCACTGCCTTTGCACAGGAAGTGACATCATAGCACTAGTGGCATCTTGGCCACACTATGGACATCACACAGGAAGTAACATCCTCACACCAGCTATGTCTGCACAGCGCTTTGGTATTTGGGCAAAAACTCTAGGGTAAAAAAAGTCTTCTACCATAGAGTTTTTGCTCAAATACCAGAGCGTTGCCCAGACACACTCTCCCTCTCTCTCTCATTTTGCTACATAAGCAAACAACACTTTATAATCAATTATTATAATAAAATCCAAGATAATAACATAAATTAGATAGACACTCTCCTCCCCAAATTGAAGCAATCCACTGCAATCGTTCCATTCATGAAACACCTCCTCCTGAGCCGCGTCCACCTCCTCCGCACAAGTCATCTCCTCTCGTGTCACTCCCTCCCAATTGACAGGAAGAGGATTCCCACTGCCACTGATATCGCCAAATCACCAGGACAGGAAAAATAAGCAAAAAAAAAGAGAGGATTATTTGTTATTTATTTATTTATTTTATTGCCCCGCCCTCCCCACATGTGGGCTCAGGGTGGTTAGTATCAGTTGATATGGGTTTTATTTTGTATATGGCCTTTTTATTTATTTACACCCCTCCAAGAGCTTGTATTTACGCTGCCCTTTTGGAGTCTTTAAATGGCCGCTTCACCTCAATTCCACCGCTGAAACGGGGTGGTGGTGGTGGTGGTGAATGGAATAAAAAGGTATTCTCTATTTTTTACTCCTTCTGAGAAGGTTTTAAATGTGAATATGGGTGTTACTTATTTTTTTGAAGTTTTGTTTGAGTTGTTGAATCCTCAGACTCTGTAGGTTCTTTAGGAATTCAGCTTGAGCTCAGCATCTATCCGAGTATCCTAAGCAACCTCCCACTTCGAAGCAACTCCCAAAGTGACTGGGAGAGCTGCTGTTTCTCTATGGTCCTGGGGGAAGCTTCTTGCCAATGTTCTCTCTATGGGGGAATATCTAGACCCAGTTGGAAAGGGTCTTAGTGAGGTTGTAGGAACAGGCAAGTGAGCAGAGTCTACACACACACACGCTGCTGTTGAATCCAGAACCGGAACTGATTTCCATTGAACTTTCTATTTGGGCGGTCTTGATATGCATAGAAACTATGTCAAGTATCTTTGGTATCCTTGCTTTTTACGGACCTGTGGGATAAGTCAAATGCACAGTAGTATGCAGAACAGGAACAAAAAACTTTCCATTCTCCTGCCTGCAAAGCTTAGGCAGGTGGGTATCAGACACTTTCCCCACTCGTTGCATCCTGCCTTTGGATTCTGTCCCCTTAAAGCTTATCTAGCACCTACCAGACTGAAATACTTTACCCAGACTTTTAATGGACAGGTCCATATTTTTTAGCTGCTTTTATGACCTGCTTGTAACTTGAGGATGGTTTTATGGATATTATTTTAGGCTGTCCAATGCTTACATACTGTTTTATAATGGCTTCCTTATTATTGATCATTTTCATGCTTTTAAAAAAGGATTTTGTTGTTTGTTTGCTTTCCTTTGTTAGTAGCTTCAAGCAGCTATCTGGAGAGGTGGCTGTTACAACATCCCACCTCCAAACTTAAAAACCAAGTACTTAAATATCACACCCTACAGACTCCCCCACAAAAAAACTTTTATGTTATATTTAAGGCTTTTGGGACCACTTAGTCTTCTAGTCTTCGATGAGGGCAATGTTTGGATTCAGGATGCCACTCGGCATTCATTTGACCTTTTATGAGGGGACTATAAACTTGAAGGAACAACAAAGAAGGCTTGATGACAACAACTAAGGACTAGTATGCATAGCTTGGTTCATCCCCCTCCCCCCAATCTCCAGCCCTCTGTATTACAAAAAAAACTCTGTATTACAAAAATTATCAGAGAGCTGGGGCTTGAGAAAGCATAACCGTTGCAAAGGAGGTTTCTTGTTTGACCGATTCAGATTTATAACATGGAACTGAAAGGCTGTTAACTTTTAACTGGTTTTGACAGGAACAGTACCCAAACCTTTATACCACAGAGGAGAAAGGCTTCCCAGTAATGGTTTTCGACAGGAACAGCACCCAAACACTATCTATCTTAAAAACACCTGAAGTCCTTAATAGACTTCCTACCTAACCAGAAGACCTCCTTACCTTTCTCACACCAAAATCCAACAACCCTCATCTCTGTGAAATGGCTACTGGTTCAACTGCTAAATTCTTCCTTTTTTCAACATTCTAGTCCACCATTTGGAAATGATGAGCTGAAGGTTCCTTGAGGGCAAAACTTGAAACCATCTATTTCAGTGGCATACATTTTTTCTAAAAATAAATAATTAAGGGTGATGAGTGTAAGAGGAGTAGCACCCTAACTGATACAAACTTTTTTCTAACTGATCATATGTAGATGGTGTTTTTTCACAGTACCAAATCTGTTATTTGGTATTATGATAATCAGTGTTTTCCCCAGTGCTTTTTATATTCAGTTTCTAAAATAGATTGCCCGAAGCTTTGAAGTTACATGTCATTAGCACACTGAGAACATACAGCTCTATGTTTCTTTATATAAGAAGAAGAAAGTGAGTTGGATTTATACCCCGCCCATCACTCGGAGTCTCAGAGTGGCTTACAGTCTCCTTCCCTTCCTCTGCCTACAACAAACACCCTGTGAGGTAGGTGGGGCTGAGAGATCTCTTTGAGAACTGCTCTTGAGAGAACAGCTCTGAGAGAACTGTGACTGACCCAAGGTCACCCAGCTGGCTGGATGTGGAGGAGTGGGGAATCAAACCTGGTTCTCCAGATTAGAGTCTGCCATTCTGAACCACTACACCAAGCTGGGCTTGGGCAGGTGGCTGAGAAAGAACAAGCTGAAAATCAATCCGGATAAGAAGCAGTTGATGCTGATTGGTAAAGCTGATGTCCTGGTTGGGATTGTGCTATCTAGGTTGAGTGGAATGAGCCTGAAAAGTTAATGTGGCCAGGCGCAGCTTAAGAAGAAGAAGAAGAGATTGGATTTATATCCCGCCCTTATCTTGGAGTCTCAGAGCAGCTTACAAACTCCTTTCCCTTCCCCTTCCCACAACAGACACCCTGTGAGATAGGTGGGGCTGAGAGAGCTCTGACAGAAACTGCTCTTTTTCAAGAACAGCTAGTACAGAGCTATGGCTTGCCCAGCAGGTGCAAGTGGAGGAGTGGGGAATCAAACCCGGTTCTACCAGACTAGAGTCTACGCACTTAACCACTACACTACCAGTAAACCTGCAGAGGGCTCTCCTCCAGAGCCAGCCTCCATAAGAAAACATTCTGCCCATCTCAGTGAAGGCATGGGGTGGAGACAGTGCCGGAGCAACATGGCACCTTCAAAACAGAATATGTGCAGAAGTTCCTTAATGTGGATGTCACTGTGTGCAGTTCCTTCACTCTAGTTCCATGGGTATCCAGAATGAACTATAACAAACAAAATTTCCTCTCCAAGCAGTTGTTATCTTAACTAGGCATGCAGAAGTTACTGCTAAGAGGACATTCTTAATCTATTCTGAGATGCAAGAGGGCACAAAGTGTTCTCTGTGGTATGTTAAACTGGTCCTTGATTCATTTAAGACTGTAATGGCTGAAACCAGCGTACTGAATTGTGCAAAGAAGGCAAACAGAAGGTAGTGAAGATACTGGGGCAATGCTGTAAACACATTTCCACCGACCCACTACTATTAGGCTGTAGCAGCCAAAGCTTCTCTACCATTATCAAGGATTTTCTTGGAACTATTCTCCCTTTTATCTTCTACTCTGAGGTTTTCCCCTGTGCCCATGCCTGCTTTCTTTGTGCTATGAGAGCTGTACAGCACACTGCAGAGAAAAGAATATCAGAATGCTTCATGGCTGTATTTCCCCTCCAGATGCATTTCTTAGAAATCCACCTTCTATATAATAGAGAAATAGACTCTTGTTGTCCTGTTAGCAGAAGGCATTTATTATTTACCTTAACGTGTATCTGATGAGTCAGGGATTCCAGGTATGGGTCAGCACATCAGCAGCAGAACAACACCTGATAACATGATGACCTGCCAGCCTTTTTCTTTCTCTCATTCTCTCCCTCATTTTCCCATTCTCAGCTGGAGCTGTGTTTTCTGTGGTTTAATGTTAACTGTCACTCATCACTACGTACTTGCCATTTTCACTTCCCTTGCACTCAATAGGTCTCTCAGTTTCTCTGTCGCTGTTCCTGTTTATATTTCTTATGTGAATATATTGCTTAATCTTCTTTTCTGGACATTCTGCCCAAGATGGTCTCTCACAAACTGTGTTCTTACCTGATTGGCACCCTAATTTATTTAAGAACTGACAGGATTTTTGTAAATATAGTGTCAGGAAAAAGGGGGCCACCAGAGGATAAACACGCTGTATTTTAGAAAGCTGTGGGAAAGCAGAATAAATGGGTAATATAATTGCATGAACAATAAACAAAGAGAGAGTACAAAAAATAGACAGGCATTCCAAAACTTGGGGAACCTGGACGTCCTCATATGCTATAGTCCTACTTTGTGGTAACATGCTAATAGAACTGGTAAGTAGATTCATTTTACATGTTAAATGTCCATCATTTATTTAAAACTTTTTTTGCTTCACCTCATTTTTAACTTCAACACTCACACTACTGAAAGTCCTGAATACCACATTCTCTCAGAAACTAGCATTGTTCCAGTCTTGTCTAACATGAACTGTATTCTTGCCTAATTTAAAAGGGCACCCTAATCTATTATTTAGAAACACACAATAACTTTTTAACTATAAGGAAAAAGGAGAAGAATATGGTGTTCTTTTCGACTTCAGATTCCTGTGGGAGTAAAGGCTAGACAGACAATATAGTTCCCTGAATCCAAAGAGAGTCAGAGAGGGTATACAAAAGAGATAGTTCAAAACTTAGTTAAATGAGACCAGACCTCTTTGTAAACAAGCTGGGATATGGTAAGGTGCCAGGGATGGTTCTCATGTCAGGACAACTACAATCCAAGTTGTGCATCTTACAACCTGCCTAGCTGCTGAAGACTGAATGTAACAACAAAGCATCCTGGTCTGTACTTATGGGGGTCAGGTTGTACATTTTGGCAGACATCTCCTGCCCTTGGGTTTTGTCTCCCGCTGTCACTCCAGTAGTGTGTCAGGGGAAAATGGGGGGAATGACATCCCACAATGTTACAACATCACTTCCATCTGTGTAACTGAAAGTGACATCACCACATTGCACAATGCCCTAGGATCCCACCCCACCCCCAAGTCTATAGTTTTTTACCATTAAGTTTCCGGGAAATCCTAGAACATCTGGCGACATGGTGGCATCAGTTCCAGTAACACAGTTGGAATTGATGTCATGGCATCGGGGTGTTGCCAGAGGTGCTGACTTTATTCTTGGGTAGCCCCAGTAGCAATGGGCACCCCACTTCTAACTTGAACCAGAGACCCACAAAACTCAGGCCAAGGAAGACACTCCTGGTTCTGGAAAACAGACCAAGCCATAGCTCTGGAATCAGGGATTTCATATTCAGGTTTCAAAAGGCAACCTCAAAGCAAACCTGAAGTCTTCCCCCACCACCCAGAAGAGATTATGCTTATGGGACAACAATGGGTTCCACCAGGTGAAGTATCTACATTTCTAAAGGCTATTCAGAGGCCATCTGTCAAATAGTCCTTCTGTCTCCAGAACCTCACCCAGCCCTTTTTTTGTATGTCATCTCATGTCTATGTGTGGTACTTGTCCTTCCTTGCTCTTCATCCCTCAGGATACCAAGATAAACCAACCAAACATTCAAATTATTAACGATCCTTCCTGATGCCAATCGGGGCCCATCTCCCTCTTTTGTCTGTATCTGGGAACCTATTCAACTGCCTTGGCAGAACCATCAGTGGTCATAAAATCCATTCAGCTAGCCCCAGCACACCTGGCTTCAGTTGTTAAGCCTGACTCTGCCCCCTCTGAGAACTCATTGGTTACATCTAGGCCTTGCCCATCCTGATGTCATACACCTCTGGGACTCATCTTTGGTCCAGGTGATCTATTGTTCTCACCTGAGACCAGCCCCCAAGAAGAAGAGAAGAAGAAGAGAAGAAGAGATTGGATTTATACCCCGCCCTTCACTTGGAGTCTCAGAGTGGCTTACAAACTCCTTTCCCTTCCCCTCCCCACAACAGACACCCTGTGAGGTAGGTGGGGCTGGGAGAGCTCAGAGATAACTGTCCTTGAGAGAATAGCTGGTACAGAGCTATGGCTTGCCCAAGGTCATCCAGCAGGTGAAAGTGGAGGAGTGGGGAATCAAACCCGGTTCTCCCAGATTAGAGTCCACACACTTAACCACTACACCAAACTGGCTCTCCCCAAGACTTTCCATTGGTCTGCATTGTTTTCCAATGCCTATATCCATGACCACATGGTTTCAGACCATGTGTTTCTGCCCTGATGCCAACTGGCAGGCCACCCCTTTACCCTCTGGGTTTAAGCCATAATCCTTTCTTCATGGACCGCTGCACATCTGGACAGGTAGTATCACCCCACAACCCCTCTATTAAGCTACCAATCACCTCTGCTTTCTTAGTTCTCTATTGTGTGTGTGAACTCTTGATTTTATGTTTATATGTTTAAGAATCCTTTAGTAAAGAAATCACTGCTTTAGTAATCTAGCCTCTGTGTCTATTTCTGGGTTCTTGGGAAAAACAACTCTGGTATACACAGGTCTGATCCTATAATTATGCCAATTGCACATTAATATCATAATTCCCCATCTTTATTAAAGAACAGAGCAATTTGGCTAACAGCGGGACACCATTTTGGTAAGTCTTTCCTACCCCAGTCTCCCAAGGATTGCCAGTTATAGCTGTAGTTTCCCTCTTGTTCTGAGATCACATAACTTGGTTCTAGTAAATAACCCAAGAACCCAGTCACAAGACTTCAGGCCACATAAAGACATCTGTGTAATAAATAGCATAAAAGCCATATAAAATGTGACTTCATATGAATGTATTTGCACTCTTGGCTGCAGCATCTCAGTGACATAAACAAGTATGCAATTGTAGCACATGATAGGACACAAGGAACTTCACCTTGCTTTCTAGATGGAATCATTTTCCATGTGGAAAATCCATAATGTGGTTGTTGGATCATTATTCAAGAGGCAAAGGGCAACTTGTTGCCATGCAATCCTAAAAAAACCCATTTTCCTAGGAATAACCTCCATTGAATAGATTTGAGAAGGATTCTGAGAAGACCTACTTAGGAGGGCAGTTTTTTGCTTCCTGAAGACCCTGAGTGGGAGATGGGATGACTAAGATTGCGTTCAGATGGGTCTTTAGATCCGACCCAGGCATGGGTGCCTGGTGGATTTAAAGAGAACAATCAGACGGTGACATCTGGGAAAGGTGCCGCTTCCGTGATCGGCCCGTTGAGCCCTGCCAGTGAGCTATACTTTAAAGATACTGGTGAAAGTACAGGATAATGCTTGCCGACAGGCCAATGGTGGATTTTCCCATGTCTGACTGTTCCAGTGTGCAATCAGCCCATCAGGATGGTCTGACTCCAGACCATCCTGAATGGCCACCATTTTTAAAAATACTCTTAGCAATATGCGCATAAACGCATAAATGTTTTGACAGCTGCAGAGCTCTGCTCAAGCGTTCTGGAGAATTTCATGTTTTTTAATGGCCTGTGAAATTTATGAACTTTGTTAATTGACATAGTACTTAGAGGAAGGATAAAGTATGTCTTTCCCCATGCCAAGTAGTCCCTCCACTGAGCTTTAATCATTTGATTCTGTGCATGTGTGGAAAAACAAGTACATGGTGAGGCACATATACACATGCCCAAACAGATTTTTTTTAAACAAACAAACAAACAAAACTTATTGTGCAGCTCCTTCAGGTGGATGCCGTCTAGACAATCCACCACAGAGTCCACATGCGGTAAGGAAATTTACGGGGGAGTTGTCTGGTCATGCAACACTGAATAAAAAAGATTGGGATCAAATTAGAGCTGGGCCAATGGCAGGATTAACTGCCCGTCTGAACACAGCCTAAGACAGCATTCCTTTCCTGGGAGAAAGACTTGTTGACTAAAATGATACTTACTTCTTTATAGCAAGACACTTTCTGAGGAGTAAGCCCATGGAATGGATTGGGACTTACTTTTCAATAGAACTTGTTAGGATTGCTCCTTTACAGGGCATGCCTATGCAGAGATATTCTGAGTCCATTGATTTCAATGAACTCGGGTGGGAGTAACTGCAAATAAGGTTGCACCATTAGAGCTGTTACTGTTCAGAAAATGTGCTATGTTTGAAGTCAGTTAGACTATTCCAGGCATATTCTTGAATAATTTCTCAGAAGTATTTCACAGATTTCTGACAGCAACTGAGTACTTTAAACAGGTAACAAAATGGCAGGTTTTTTAAAAAAATTAAGCACTGAGCATCCATCATCTTCCCTATGTTTCCATCCTTCTCTGTATCGAGTTCTATGAATAAAGGCCAATGTTATCTGGGAACAGAAACTGGATACTTTTCCTGTGTGTCAGGTCTCATTCATTTTAGGCATGCAGCATCAGCAAACCGCTGAAGCTCGAAACAGAATGGTTACAGATGGTGCGCTTTAAAAATAGAAGGAGCAGATTTTGTTGTCTCACCTGGCGTGGATTTGAGTGACACTGAACTTTATGGGGAAATGCTGAAGTTCATCAAAACTAAGGAAGGTTGGATTAACCCCAGAGATGTAATTCAGTTTTAGATTGACTCTGGCATTACCTGGAAGATGCCATGCCAAAGTGCGCTCTCTCTCTCTCTCTCTCGTTATGCTACATAGGCAAACACTTTATAATCAATTATTATAACACAATCCAAAATAATATAAATTAGATAGACACTCCCCTCCCCAAATTGAAGCAATCCACTGCAATTGCCCCATTGATTTCCCATTAGTTCCTGGGTTCAATTCAAAGGGTTGGCTATTACCTACAAAGCCCTTCATGATCTAGATCCCACATACCTACAGGGCAGCCTCCCCCATATGTTCCTCTGCACCAGTTCTGCTCATCAGCAAAAGCTTCAGAAAATTTCACTTTGCCAAGGGTAGAGGTTAACAGGTGCTCATACCTGGGCATTCTCTGTTGTGTCTCCCACCTACCTGAGAAGGTCAGAAGTGCTCCTACACTTTTTTGGCCTAGCGTTTTTAGCAACTAGCCCACCAGTGGCCTGATCCTGACTGGACATCTGATCAGATACTGAATTGTGTTAACACCTGACCTCCTTGTTTATATTGTATTTTATGACATGATATTATTATGTGTAAACTGTTATTTTAATGTTATTTTAATTGTATTATTTTAACTGTTGTACACCGCTCTGAGCCCGTTTGGGGAGGGCAGTATATAATAAACTAAACTAACTAAACTTAACATCCTGGAAAATATGTAGAATTTACTTTTTCCAGGAGGACCTTTTTATAAACTGACTGTAGTCATTGCCTGTGAACTTTTAGACAGTTTTCATTGTCCTACTAATTGTATATATTACATGGTTTTGCTGCTTTCCACTTCAGTTTTGTAATCCTGCTTTGACGTATGTCCTATATAGGTTTTTTAGTGCATTCTCAAATTTTGTAACCCTATATTTGTTGCCTTGCTCCCATATGCTTCATTACATTATTTGTTTTATTACGTTTTAAAATATTGCTCTCATGGATTGGTTTTTAAATGTGCAATTTGTCTTGATTCTCAGCAACAAAGGTGGAATATGAATGAAATAAATAAATAATATATAAAATATTCTTACATTCCCATACTATGTATTCTTACATTTGGGGGCAGTGAAACTTGTGTGCGTGTGTAAAGTGCTGTCAAGTCTCAGCCTACTGATGGCAGCCCCTTTTTGGGTTTTCAGGGCAAGAGACTTCAGAGGTGGTTTGCCATGGCCTCCCTCTGTGTAGCAACCCTGGACCTCCTTGGTGGTTTCCCAGCCAAGTATTCACCCAGGCTGATTCTCTTAGCTGCTGAGATCAAATGAGATCAGGCTAGGAACTTACTCTTAAGTAAATTTGTGTGGGATAGTTATGCTTTACGCTTTACTATTTCAGGACTGTTATTCTTATTCAGTACGTTTTAGATAGGGCTGCCAAGTCCAACTTGGGAAATATCTGGGGACTTTGGGGGTGGAGCCAGGAGACTTTGGGGGTGGAGCCAGGAGAAAGGAAGTGACATCATTTTGTGAAGTCACATCCTGTGATGTTGCTTCCACATGAACTCATGAAGTTTCCTAATACTGAATCAGGCCATTGGTCCATCAAGGTCAGTACTGACTACTCAGACTGGTAGTGGCTCTCCAGGGTCTCAGGCTGAGATCTTTAATATCATCTATTACCTGATCCTTTTTTAGCTGAAGAGGCTGATACCTCCTGCATGTCAAGCAGATGCTCTGTCACTGAGCAACGGCCCTACTTAATCCTTCCTCATCTCGGCAGAATATGATTTTCATATCATAAGAACAGGAGAGAAGCCACAGTGGATCGGCCCATCCAGTACAGCCCATCCAGTACAACACTCTGTGTCACAACAGTGGCCAAAAATACCAGGTGCCCTCAGGAGGTCCAGCAGCGGGGCCAGAACTCCAGAAGCCCTCCCACTGTTGCCCCCCCAAGCACCAAGAATGCAGAGCATCACTGCCTCAGACAAAGTGTTCCATTTAGACCTTGTGGCTATAATAGCCACTGACAGACCTCTGCTGGATGGGGACAGAGAGAGAGAGACAGACAGACAGACAGAAAAAAGAAAGAAGGAGAGAGAGAGAAGGAAAAGAGCTGGCACAGGCACTTACTTCCATTTAGACCTTGTGGCTAATAATAGCCACTGATAGACCTCTGCTGGATGGGGACAGAGAGAGAGAGAGAGACAGAAAAAAGAAAGAAAGGGGGAGGGGGAGAGAGAGAGAAGGAAAAGAGCTGGCAGATGCACTTACCCCAGGCCCAGCAGCAGCAACCTTTCAATCTTACACCAGCCGCATGCAAAAGCAGGCCCTTCAGTAAGAGCTTAGTCCCTCGTTAATCTCTGGGCAGGGCTCTCTTGCTAACTCTTAAAGGGGAAATGTCTGGTGAGGCTTTTCACTGCAGGCTCTTCAGACATTTCCCTCTAAGAGGCCTGGAAGGGAGAGGGCCCGGCAGGCTCCGACGTTCCCCTCCTGTTGGCAGCCATTGCCTCCCCCCGGTGGCCAGTTTTGAAAAAGCGGGGGGGAAGCATGAAAAATCGGTGTTTCCCCTGCCCTACCGGGGGACTTGGCAGCCCTAGTTTTAGATCATCCTATTTTCATTTCTTTTTATACAGGAGAATTCAGGAGTAAGCAGGGATGGGGCCTGGCTCAGTGGCTAATCATCTGCTTTGCATACAGAAGGTTCAGTCTGGGATCTGCAGGTGAAAGTATGAGAACGTGAGGTTGAGTGAAAGAGCCTGGAGAGCTGCTGCTAGTCAGAGTTAGAAGATACTGACCTTGATAGACCAAGGGACTGACTTAGTATAGGGCAGCCTCATGTGTTCACATAAATACAGAGATAAATGAGGAGACTTGCTGGCAAAAGCAATATATTAGCTGTGTAAAATAGATTAGCCCTCACCTGGATGTCACAAGCTAACCTGATCTCATCAGCTCTTGGCTGCTAAGCAGGTTCAGCCTGGTTCATATTAGGATGAGAGTCCACCCAGGAAGTTCAGGGTTTCTACACAGAGGAAGACAATGGTCAACCACCTCTGAGTGTCTCTTGCCTTGAGAACACCATGAGGTCTCCATAAGTCAGCTATTTCTTGATGGCACTTTCTAATACCATCAGGATAGAACAATAACCCCCATGGTCTTGAACTTTGTTTCTTTTTCTTTTCTTTTTCTTTAGGACATAGTCATTGCCATTATATTTGCTCTGATCATTTGCATTACTACTGATGATACTTCTTTACTTTTATACCATGTCACACAAACTAAATAATCTACTTTCAATCCACTTTCAATGCACTTTCCAACTGGATTTTGCCAGTTCACCCAGTAAAATCCAGTGGGAAAGTGCACTGAAAGTGGATTATTTAGTGTGTGTAATCGCAGGCCACGGGTGTCAAACATGTGGCTTTGCGAGCAACTGGTGCTGTTTTCAGCCTGTGAAGGAAAAGGGCTGTTAATTCCTGCCACCTTCAGTGTCTGGCAGACCTTGAGGGGAAACTGCAGCCTTTTGAGCTTTGCCGCATTCCTAAATTGCCTCCTCCTGGTAGTGTTGGTATATCTGGCTCAACATTTGCCAGGAGCTTTCTTGGGGGCACTGAGAGGTGTGAGGGGGAGTTGGTTTGAGGGAGTGATGGACATTTCTTCAGGTTCATGAGGGAGCCATGCATTGAAATGGCACCTAGAAAGATCCTTTACAATCTCCCCATGAACATTCATAAACTCAGTTGCCATGCTGGCTGTTCTGAGAAGTGTGTAGTCAGGAGTCTTGAATTGCTGATTTCTGTAACTGTCCTCAACTGTTTGCAGTCTCTTTTAACGGTGTTTTAATCTCAAAACAGAGACTGCAGACAGCTGCATCTCCAGGCTCATGGAGAACAATTGGGGAAACACATTTTGCCCTTTTTTTACCCCCTTAGGGGTCATGTTGCTCACAAATCTCATTGGGTTTTTTTTTACATCATGGTAGGAATGCACTCCCCTTATTTGGGGTTTCTTGGTGCAGGGGTTTGGCCTGGGCATTGAATTGGGGGAAAGGGAATACCCCCCCCCTTTTTTTTTTTTTTACAAAATTGTCTTTCATTTATATTACATTTAAGACGTCTGACATAATTACATATTCAAAACACCATCCGAACAATCAGATACTAAGCAAGTTCATATGAACCAATTTTCTAGAATCTACGTTATGAGAAGTTCAATAACCTAATAAAGGAAACCACTTTTCTACAAATTTGGGGTATATTTCCATAGTGGGTGGGAGTGTGGCTAAAGCCATTGGTGAGGCTGGGCCAGCAGCATCGTTAAGGTGATTCTGCTGGGGCAGCGTCCCTGATGGATAAAATTACCCTGGCCCTGTTCCACACCTGACAGACACCTGCCTGTCTGGTGTTGGGAGGATTATGTTCAAAGACATCAGGAAGGCTGGGCCAGCAGCAGGGCTAAGACAATCCTGCTGAGCAAACCTCCCTGATGGCTGTAAGCATCTCACCTCCTTTCCTACACCTGACAGGCAGCTGCCTGTCTAGTGTGGGCGGGATGGAGGATTAGAAGCAACTGTGGAGGCTGGGCCAGCAGGATCACTAAGGCGTTATTGCTCGGGGGTCTCTCTGTTGGCTTTAAGCACCCTGAAACCACTGCTGCACATGACAGACAACCGCCTGTCAGGTGTAGGAGTTGTGTGTGTGTGTTTGAAGCCATGGGGAGGCTGGGCCAGCAGCATTACTGCACCTCACAGGTGGTTGTTGGCCACTCCTGATTTCCTCAACTATCATTAGCTGTCTGCAGTCTCCTGTAACTGTTGGCTTTTTTAACCTCAGAACACTGAGCTCTGCAGCTGACCAATTGGGGGGGGGGGGTGCAAGTAGGCAGCAGCCTGGTAGCCTCATAGAAATCAATGGGGGAGCACATTTTCCCCTTTTGACCCACTTAGGGGTCAAATTTCTAAAAATCCCTTCTTAGTGAGCACCTGCACCATGGTAGGAGCGTTCTCCCCGAATTTGGGGTTTCTAAGTCCAGTGGTTTGGCCTGGGCGTTGATTTTATGGTGAGAGGACTTTCCTTTATATTTATAGATGTATACAAAATGGGGGGTACCTTTGTGTCAAGGAAGGCATTTTGTGCTAGAGAAAGGGGGTCTCTGTGAGCAGCATGGATCTGTGAGATCCAAATATTTGCATGCTGCTGTCCTGAGCTCTTTGGTGGAAGAGCGAGATAAAAATGTGATTTCCCCCCCCCCTATACTTTATTCCCATTGGCTTCTAATAGGTGATATATTTGTAATTAGTAATTATAATATTTGTAATTAGTAATTGTAATTATGGCCTTTCAGTTTTTCAAATCAGTGCTTAACAAATCCATTTGTAAGACTATAGATTTATTTGGATTTTTAAACTCCTCAAAGTAAATGTCCAAATGTGAAAATGTTTGATTTTTTAAACCACATTTTGCTAAAATTCAATTTTTTTAAAAAAAACCCAACCCAACTTTTATTTTATAGTTGGCCAAGCCAGAAATGAACATTGTGGTGAAGTTTATACAGGTTTCATTTCCTTCAAAGTAGACTAGCTTAATACCATCTGGCAAACATTTCTGTTTTAAGATTAGTTAAACTTTTCAACACCTTCTACCAATCCCTGGAGCGCAAGTGAGCCTTCTGTGGTACAGACTAATCTTGACCAACCCTTCTATGAATCTGCAGAGAGCTGCCCTCCAGTTTCCATTTGATTGGGGGAAATCCCATATAATTACAGCTAAATTTACTGATATCATTTCTGAATCTCTAGTGTACCAGGTGTATGTTTCCTGACAATTGGTTTGAACTTTTTGCCCCACTTGGGAATATTCATTGGAATGCCAAAATTGCCCTAATTAACTTCATTTTTATTCAGCAGGCTGTAGCGTCTATAGATTAATTAACTCAGTTGCTCTAGAGCCCTGAATAACTTGTCACTGTGAATATCATCCTCCACTATTCTAGGTTGTGTTAAAGTTGCTTAGAAATATATTTTAGGACTCTGCTTGAGCATGAGATTCCACTGGGCCCAGCCCCCATGTTTTCCATTGAGGCACCAGATGCTATTGGCTGGCTGGATTGATGCCCAGCCAATAGGGTGTCAGGATTGAGTAGGTTTAAAAGCAGTTGTGCCTGCACAAGCAGTTGTGCCTGCACAAATGTTTTCTGCACAAATGTTAGTCCTGCTGCTGACCCACCAGCCCTCTGACTGGGATGAGCATGGCACTGGCTGATCATTTAGGAGCTGTGCAGGAATGTTTTACATTTCTGCCAGATTTGCACACTATGGCCTGATGATTATAACAAGCATGTGGTGTTATAAAAAGGTATGGGTTTTGGCTGGTTACAGCTGGCAGGAAAAGAACTGGTTGCTACAACATGTGTAGAGATAAATGGTGCACCCCTTGAGGCATGTAAGAATGGATGACCACTCCTAAAACAGTAAATATATAAACGATGAACAACAGTAATCGATACTATTAGAAAACAAGCACTGCACTCAAACGCAAACAAAACAGGTATATGGATATAACTACTAGGATATATTTTAACAATTCAATAAATCATTATCACAACTCATGTCATTATCACTCTATATTTACATTACAAACATCAATGAAACTTATTAACAACAGTGGCTAAAGCCAAACTTATAAATAACACTAGCTGAATCCAGCTAAATCCAACGAAGACTCCAGATTGTATTTTTTGTTTCGATAAATCTTAGTCAGAAGACTTACATAAGATTCATAAAGTACTACATGTTAATTTCACCAGTTTCACTGAGATGAGGAAACTCCATATTTATATAATAAGCATAACTAATACATGTTCACTTCCTATTTCACTGAGCAGAAATTGCTTCATCCTATTATTCACTAACAAGGAAAAAAGTGAAGACGGGCTACTGATCCTGCAATTGAACTATTCTCATGTGGCCGGCATGCCTAGTGAAATATGAAGTGAACATATATTAGTTATGCTTATTATATAAATATGGAGTTTCCTCATCTCAGTGAAACGTGAAATTAACATGTAGTACTTTATGAATCTTATATAAGTCTTCTGACAAAGATTTTCGAAACGAAGAATACAATCTGGAGTCTTCGTTGGATTTAGCTGGATTCAGCTAGTGTTATGTATAAGTTTGGCTTTAGCAACTGTTGTTAATAAGTTTCATTGATGTTTGTAATGTAAATATAGAGTGATAATGACATGAGTTGTGATAATGATTTATTGAATTGTTAAAATATATCCTAGTAGTTATATCCATACACCTGTTTTGTCTCCACTCCTAAAACAGCCCATAATTTGCTGGCGTGGTGTGATGGGCTATGGAGGGGACAATCTTAGTGTGAGGCAGTATCAGCTGAACCCTAAATTGTGTGAGCAACATGTCGCGGGAGGGAGGTGACCTTGGCAGCACACCATGCACTTAGTGTGCAGGTAAGGATAAATAACGCTGGTGGTAGCACTGTCCAAGTTGGAACCAGGGTGGAGTGGCCCTCAAATAAGGGTAGCTTATTGGCTCTATGGCTGAGGACAGACTGGCAATGTGGCCCAGGATAGGTCTGCTTTAGAAGCAGGGGAAGGGAGGCAGTTCAGACAGCCACAGCTGTCCTCCGTCTCCCTTCCGTACTCACCCATTTCTGAAGTGCTTTCATGGTGCCTCAGTCGGACACCGGCAGAAAGTGGTGTCCAGGGGACTTCCTCCACTTGAATCCCGCTTCCTGGTTGTGTAGACGGGAAGAAGCAGGATTCAGATGGAGGCAGTGGTGTGAATGTGCCGCCGTGGAGAGATATGTATATGTGCATATGCGCTCTGTGTACCACTGGATAGTGGCCGAATTGCTGCTGTGCCCATGCGCCTATGTGCATAGGTGCCCATGCACCAGTTGCTGAAATGGCCCCACCATGAGCCACAGAGGCTGGCCCGCCAGGGGCCGCTCCACAGCAGTGTGTATATGTCATTGTGCCTCCTCCCTGGAACACTTCCGCAGGAGTCTGGTCAGTGTGAACGGCCAGCCTCGGGCCACTTTGCCCCAGGGCTTTTTGCCCCACTGCTGTTCCATGTCAGATTCCCAGTCTGTCCTCAGCTTATAGTTGCAACCTACCCTTAACAGACAAAGTATATAGTTTATGATGCAGATGAGCCACTTAAATAATACAGCCTTAGTGTGATCTACTTGAACCATTGTCTCATATCACCATGGTTGTTAGGGATGCTAATACAATTCTCTGCCTACACTGAAGTTAACATAGGAGCCCTGTACTCACAGTTCAAATGCATACCAGATTCTGTTTCAACAAAATGTACATATCAGAAATATCTTCTTAAAAAAAAAAAAACTCCTGGTGCATATGTAATGCCTTACCCGTCACAGATATTCAGGATGCTACTGAATTTTTTTTTACTCCACCATTTCACTTCTCCTTTCCATGAAACGAACCTGTGAAACTTGATTCTCACACCATTTTCTGTTTCCCTGTGACAATTTTTTCCCATTATATGGATACAATTTTTAACTAGTTTAGTGTTGGTTACAAAGAAATGGCATATGTGTAAAAGTGACACAGATTAATTAAGGAAACCAGCAACAAAAATGGGTGGAATGAAACAACTGAACACTAGGATTGTACTAAAGTGAGTGTTTTTATTTTAATTTAATTTTAATTTTCACATGAATATTGCTGCTGTATTATTGTTGTTGAATAGTTCAGCTTTGTTGTCTTGTGCTACCCATCTTGCTCCCTCTCTATTCTACTTTTGCTGTTTAGATATCTGTCACCCTTCCATCTTTCCTTCCCTGGGAGGTTTATTACTTCATGTTGGGAACTGTGTATACAACACACTCAAATGATTTCTTTTTGCCATGGAGGAATCTGATTATAGGAACTTTGACTTTGATGGAGCAGAGGTCCATCAGTGGCTATTAGCCACAAGGTATAGATAGGAACTCTCAGTCTGGGGCAAGTGATGCTCTGTATTCTTGGTGCTTGGTGCTTCTAGTGTCCTGGCTCCACTGATGGACCTCCTGATGGCACCTGGTATTTTTGGGCACTCTGTCGAGTGTTGGATTGGATGGGCCATTGGCCTGATCCAATGTTGGCTTCTCTTATGTTCTTATGACTCTCGAAAGCTGAAAATCTTGATGCTGAAAATCTAGTTGGTCTCTAAGGTGCTACTGGACTTGAATCTACCTGTTCTACTGCAGACCAACAAGGCTACCCTCTGAAACTATCCTTTTTACCTTGAGACTCATGTTCTATTTCTTCACAGGTAAAGGATGCTTTGCCCTGACATGGATAGACCCAGTTTGCCCAATCTCGTCAGATCTTGTAAGCCAAGCAGGGTCAGCTCTGGCTAGTATTTTGATGGGAGACCTCCAAGGAATACCAGAGTCATGACACAGAGGCAGACAATGGCAAACCTCCTTTGAATATCTCTTGCTTTGGAAACCCTACAGGATTGCCATAAGTCAGCTGTGACTGAGAGCACTTTCCACCATCAAAGGATGCTTTTCACCTGATAGGGGGACTGATCTGGGTAAGAATATGTTGGGTTTATTGCACTGCAATGCTGCAATATTACATGGCAGTACTAAATGTTCTTCTAAGTCCACCCAAGTTAGTGAATTTACAAGGGTCTAATTCTGCTTAGGGTTGCACAGTTAACTGATTTATTACGCGAGGCATGCAGCAAGTGCCATGTTTCATTGGTTTAGCAAATGCTTGGCAATCTGCAGGCACCATGTTCAGTTCCTAATATCTCCTGTCAAAGAAGCTCACCCCCTTTCTCTGCCTGAGTCCCCATAGAGACATTGCCATACTGACTAGACGTCACAGAAGGTCTGGCTCATTCTAGGGCAATTTTGTATGTTCATGCCAGCTTTTCTCTCAGGGCTCAGAATGTTTACTTGGGCACAGTCAGAAAATAAGCTTTGTGGGATGTAAACATAAAAATACACCTTAAAAATCAATTTTATACTCAACCTATTGAAAAACAAAGATTATGATTCTATGTAGAATATAAGCAAGCATCAGATAAGAAGGGAAGGCCATTTGAATACAGAATGAAGTTTGTAGTGATCAGAAGGTTAGGGCAAAACTAGCCTCAGAGCGCTTTCTGAGCAATCTGACCTATGGCTCACAGGGTTATGCAGAATGTTTCGGTATCAAGGTGCGAAATGCAGTAGAGTCTTGCAAAGCAAAGAATAATTGCCGAGACATGTTTTTAGCAGTTAGCTCTGGCATCCAGGCTACTGCTGGTTCCGCATGACCCGTGGCCGCTAACAGCAGATGAATCTATGGTGGAATGATATGTTTGCTTCTGCCCAATGTTCTCTTCTTAACAGCCTGCTGGGAGCTTGATGCATGGCTTGAAAACATGCCAGGAGAACTGAAAGGGTGTTAATTCTTATATCATATATCTGACATGGTGCAAAAAGCGGTCCTTCTTCCTGTTGAACTTTATTTGACTTTCTTGGTCTGACAAGCTCAGCAATTCCACTCTCCACAAATAGTTTGTGTTCAAAAACTGAAGGGTAATGTATAAGCTCCCATCCCCTCTGCTGAAGTGCTAGTTCAAGGCTTTCAGTATGATTCACTTCATGTGAATTAAGGAAACCCAGAGGCATTTATTTTGCTGCAACTGTTGTGAAGGTCAGGCAGTAGGATCGACGACAAAAGCATTTCAAGGATAAACCACCTTCAGATTCTTTTGTAGGAATAAAAAAAAGAATATAAATTAGCAAACCAAAAGACAAAAGGTACGTGTGATCTGAGGCCCACACTGCACAGGACACTGGAGATCTGTGGTCAGATTCTCAGATGTGTAATTTAGCTGCTGAAATGATACTGGGAAAGAGGGGGGTTTATTTCTCCCCTCCATATTATTTCCATAATCTGAAATTCACCTCTCCTGAGTCACTTTAATCCAGAAGAGGATAATATGGCATAATATATGGGTGCCTGTCATCCCCCCCCCCCCCCCCCCGTGGATGGCTTAGAGCACCTGGGGGGCATTTTGGATTGGAGAAATATCATGGAGAGTAGAATCCTGTCTTCCTTTGCCACCCTGTTCCATACTCCCCCATCCAGTTTGCCACCCCAGCATGAAATAACGAGACAGACAACAGTTTTGGAATCAAACAAGGGCCACTTTATTAACTATTTAAACAGAACATGCAGCAACGGGTAAACTAAGCAAGCACAGGAACAGGCAAGGCAGGCATCATTCCCAGACACAGCCTCCTTGCCCTTGTAATGGGCAGGTAACCTAGCCCCAGTCTTGACCCAGTGAGATTCTGGCTCGTAACCGGCGGCCCAGCATACTGGCATCCCCTCCCAGGGGCGCCTACCCCTGAGGCTGCACAGACCTTCAGGGAGGAGCCTAGTCTGAGAGGTTCCCAGAGGCGATCACCATTCACCTCCCCAGACCGCAAGGCCCTAAGGTGGTTCCTGATGACCTCCTGTTCCCAACAGGGATATGCCGTGAGGCACCCACCAGTTCCATTTTCTTGCTTGCATAAACCTACCAAGTGACCATACTAATTAATACCCGACCACCATCTATGCCCTTAACCACTAGCAACAGTGTAAGGTAGGCGAAAAAACACCACATCCAAGCGCCAAACAGGAAGGGGTGTAAAAAATTCCTACCCGGCCCCCAAAGGCGACCAGCCTCAGCCTACACTGCAACCAGGGCGGGTGGGTGGGCGAGCGCGCAAAATGGACTGCGAAGGCGGGAGCGGGGCAACGGCTCTAATCGAGCTAGCCCCGCCCCCCGCCAAGCCAATGAGCACCGACGCGCTCTGTTGCTGCCTCGCCTCATGCGAGGCGGCAAACTTGCTCCCCCGCGCCACGGCGATGCCGGGCGGTGGGGAGCCCATTCTCAACATTATTTGCGTCTCGATATCATTTATACATAAATGGCTTGTATAAATGGTATATCAATGGCGTTAAAATGGTGTGTCCATATAAGTGGTGTAGAAGCTTGTTAAAATACCTCTAAAAAGAATGACTGACAATGACAACATACGGGATCAAGAAGAAATTAAAACGGAAGCATAAGCTTATCCTAGCACATAATATCATTACTAGAAGTGTTAACAGTCTATCATTTCAAAACACAAAAATGCTTTACTGGATTCATATAATCTGTATTCACCAGCCAGAGATGAAAGTTAAGCTGGGGAAATCAATTATTTGCCATGGTACCGACTAAACTTTACAGCTTGACAGCACAAACCTAAACAGAGTTATACCCTTCTAAATCAATTGACTTCTATAGAAGGGTATGGCTCTGTTTAGGATTACCCTGCGAAAGCTCTTGAGGCTTTGCAATGTGAAGCTGCTCCAGTGCAACATTCTCCCACAATACCCTGACCAATAACTCTGAGAAACTGAACACAGACACATGAAATTGCCTTATACAGCAGATGGTCACTGGTCTATCAAAAGCTACTGCTTCTCTTTTCTGACTGGCAGTCACTCTCCAGGGTCTTGAGTGGAGGTCTTTCACATCATCTTGTACCTGGTCCTTTATCTGAAGCTGAGATGCCAAGGATTGAAGCTGGGGCCTTCTGCGTGCATAGAAAGTAGATGCTCTACCACTGAGACACAACCTCGCTCTAAAAATTGGATCCGTGTGGAAGAAGCCCTATTCATTCAATTCATTCATTCATTCATTTTTATTTTTTATTTATATCCTGCTTTTCTCCCCTATCAGGATCATTCCTCCCTCTTCCACTTAATCCTCATAACAACAAACTTGTGAGGGTAGGTTAGTCTGAGAGACTGTGGGCTTGCATGGCTGGTCAAAGGATTTGAACCTGGTCATCCCAGATCCTAATCTGACACTCTAACCACTAGGAACACCTTTGTCTCCAGCAGGACCCCAAAGTGGCTTACATTGTTCCCCTTTCTTCCATTTTGCCTTCACAACTACCCTGTGAGGTAGGTTAGGCTGAGACTGTGTGGCTGGCCAAAGGTCACCCAGCAAACTTCCATGGCAGACTGAGGATTCAAACCTGGGTTGCCTAAATCCTAGTCAGATATTGTGACCACTACACCTCACTGGCTCTATTAAATTTAATGTGGGCAGTGATTTGATGCAGTTGGGGGGGGTGCTAAAATTGTAGCTGAAGGAACGTTGACATAGATGAAGGGTCTGACACAGCTGAAGGAACTTTAAACTTCCATTCAAATAGCCATTGTCCCTTATTTAGGACTTCTCGGACCTCCATTTATGACCCCAAATGAGGAAATTTCAGAAGACTTTCAGAGCCCAGTTGGAAGGTTACAGAAGTTCAAATCCATTTTATAAAGCATCTTTATGAGAAGAGCACTCAGAGATAGCAACTAATTAAAATGTCTTAATGATGCAAAGAAAGCCACCAAAGTTGTGTTAGATAACTACATAAAAACTATAGTATCATTGTGATACTGCTGAAAGTTATATGATGAAAAGAATATTGTTCTTTTGTTCATTTAAGCCTTAATCAATGGAATATTGCTTTGAAGAAGAAGGGAAAAAAACATAATAACCATGGTAGATTAAAAGCAAGTTGTCTGGATTCAGAAATAAGTTGGGGAGCAACAGTAATAGAAACCCAGTGGAAAAATCTAGAAATAAGCTTTAAAAAGTAGAAACGTCCACTGAGCAGTATCAAAAGCAATCTATGCAGCTGATCAAAAATAAAGAAGTGGAATAGAATAATGTGTGGGATCCAGCTGGCTTTTCTCTTGATACAGAAGAAGAAGAAGAAGATTATTATTGGATATATACCCTCCCCTTCACTTGGAATCTCAGAGCGGCTTACAAACTCCTTTCCCTTCTCCTCCCAACAAGAGGCACCCTGTGAGGTAGGTGAGGCTGAGAGAGCTCTTACAGAAACTGCTGTTTTCAAGGACAGCTGTGACAGAACTATGGCTTGCCCAAGGTCACCCAGCAGGTGCAAGTGGAGGAATGGGGAATCAAACTCGGTTCTCCCAGATTAGAGTCCATGCACTTAACCACTACACCGAACTGGAAAGGCCCCATTGTTGGCTACCCAAAAGGCTGTGCTGGGGATCATCGTACCCACATGAACAAAAAAAGCCATGCAATTGTGGACTTGGGTGAGATTGAGCAGAAAATCTGGTTGGATTGAACCCCCAAAACACAGGAAACGGTCTATATCTGGATAGTTCGAGCCATTTAACTGAGAGAATTGTGTTTTAGCTAAAAAAATTGGCTTAGTTTGCCTCAGATGAGGAGAAATACAGTTGTAACAACACAGTTATCAAACAGGGTTTTCTTGGTTCACAGCTCAGACACTTAGGCCAAACCTACATACTATGTTGAAATACAAGGGTGCTACTGATTCATCTCTCCCCTTGGCTTTACCTGCTAATGTTCTGTTTAAGTGTGACAGTCTTATACTATCCTCTGCAAGTGTCCATCAGTACAGTGAAAGAATGGCAAAACACTAACATCATGGCATTGCATCACTTGGTTTTCAGTCCCATTTGACTGGAGGGGAACAGGGGGAGGGATGGGCAGCATGTGTGTGCCTCCCTGTAATGTGCAGGTTAGGTTGAAATCACTGTATATGCTCTCAGTCTTTAGTCTTGCTCCCTTGTCCATAGGGTTGCCAACTCTGGCTTGGGAGATTCCTGGAGATTTGGGGGGTGGTACCTGGAGTTTGAGGGGCTGTGGTGGCTCAAGTGGTTAAGACGCTGAACTGAAGACTGGTAGGTCAGTAGCTCAGCAGTTCGAGACCTGAGTGCTGCGTGACGAAGTGAGCTCCTGTCTCTGGCCCCAGCTCCTGCCAACCTAGCAGTTCGAAAGCAAGAAATTGCAAGTAGATAAAGAGGTACCACTTTGGTGGGAAGGTAACCGCGTTCCATGCGCTGTGGTGTCTAGTCATGCTGGCCACATGACCACGGAAAAGTCTTCAGGCAGCGCTGGCTCTTCAGCTTGGAAACGGAGATGAGCACCGCATTTCAAGCAAGGGAAACCTTTACCTTTATCTTTTACCTGGAGTTTGGGGAGGCTGAAGTTTGGGGGGGGGGAGAGATCAGTAGGGAACTGATGTCATTCTAGAACTTCTGTTTCTCCGAGGCTCTATGTATATGGGACTAAAGCCATTTACACAAGTGTCTGTTTTGCTCTGTAACTCGATGCAGGATTTCTCTCCAGCTGTGAGAATCAACAAAGCAGAGAATATTGCCATGAGTTGTGACTAGAGATATATGCCAAATTATTCTGCCTGCCACTTCCATTATATTTGTGAAAATAATTATAGCATTTCATTCCCAGGAGTTATTGATCTAAGATGTATTACATTTCAGGAGCAATGCATTCTCCAATTCTATTTTAAAGCAAAATTAATTGGAAAAGATAAAAGAAAATATAATTACATGAAACAATTGCAAAATCGAATTAAACTATAAAGGGCAAATCCTTCGCTACCATTGGAGTGGACAGTTAAAAATAGATGGGGAGATACACTCACATGAACATATGCAATAAGTAAGAAGTTCTTTTAATTGTTAATTGTATGGACAAAAGTAACATGGAACAGGGGCTGTGGTAAGAAGAGGAACTGGACGAGACTGAGTGAAAAAGCTGGCTGGATCCATCCAACTCTCCATTCCTTGGCATTCCATCAGGCAAGTATCTTCTAGGATAGGTTCAATAGTAGGACTACTATGTGTACTTTCAAGACCATAACCGTGATGAGAGATATGAGAAGTCCACATTCATACAGAGATTATGAACTAGAACATACCAACAGAACAAAATTCAACCACACAAATAACATATAAAATCTGGATTTTGGAAAAATACCAGTTGTTTTTTAGCAGGAAAGGAAAGAGCTGAGATGCCTCTGAATTTTGCTTAAAATGAATTTGATATCTGGGGGATTTCAAAGAAAACTAAATGATTTTTTAATTTTTTAAACTACATTATTTATAGTCTGCCTTTCTCACAGGGGCTGAAGGCAGAATACACATAGTGAGTTAGTACAATCAACAAAATGGGACATTCAATGACCAGTGCATTAGGATATTAGAAGTCTGGAATCTAGGGTTGCCAGGTCTACTAACCTGGCTCGCAGGGGGTGGGAGGGAGCCTTCTAGGAGTGGGGGAACATTGCTGCACACAATGTCATTGGCATGGTGACATCATGCAGAAGTGACATCATCAAGCTGGGCACATCACATGGCAACGGTCTAGCATTTTGGTCCAATTCTATGGTAAACATAGACATGGGAGGGGCTGTTTGGGGATGGGGCTTCCCCTGCCAGCCAGCTGGCCAGTGATGGATTGGAGCCCCCAAAATTGGGGGGAACCACACCCTGTCTGGGGGTCTGGCCACCCTAATGGGCCCACCAGAAACAACTGGAGCATAGCATGAGTGTTCAGATGACATATTAAGCAGCACAGAAATTACATAAATAGGATCCTACTTACAATAAGTTATACAATGGAGTATAAACCACAGTTCCTAATCATTTATTCAAGCAAGTCTGTAAAACCAGTTTGTGAAACCCTATTACCGGCCCAGAAAAGCCTTCTTGAATAGTTCAGTTTTGCATAGTTTGCAGAAGGCCAGTAGAGCAGGAGCTTTCCTGACATCTTTGGGCAGGCCATTCCACAAAACAGGAGCCACAACAGAGAAATCCCATGTACAGGAAGTTGTTCATTTTGCCCCTTAGTAGACTGGCACCTGTCAAAGCCCCTGCTGACATGAGCAGAGGTGTCATGGCAGAGCATAGGGAGAAGGGAGTCCCACAGATAAGAAAGCAACACACCTAGAGTAGGGGAGAGATGGTCTGCAAATCCTCAGGTTTCTACTAAATTCCAGTTACACAGCAATATATGCCGATAGGGTTGCCAACTCCAGGTTGGGAAATACCTGGAGAATTGGGGGGGGGGGCTGGAGCTTGGGGAAGGCAGGGTTTGGGGAGGGAAAGGACTTCAACAAAGTATGATGCCACAGAGTCCACCTTCCAAACCAGCCATTTTCCTCAGGGAAACTGATCTGTCACCTGGAGACCAGTTGTAATTCCGGGAGATCTCCAGCCACCACCTGGAGACTCAAGTAACGGAAAAGATACACTGCAAGAAACTTTTGTAAATTAACGTGTTCTATTTGTAACTTATCATTCTATAAAGTGCATGATGTGCTGTTTATAGCATCTTTGTCAGGTATATATGTTCAGTACATTCAGTATATTTTAAAAATTAAGCCCCAATGGGAGTTTCCAGAATTACAAGCCCACTTCTACTCTGGGCTTGACTTTTAAAATACTGATGCAAAATTGACTGGTAGTTGTTAAATTGAATCAGCTGAATGTTATTGTTATACTGAATGTGCTGAATATATGTACTTGACAAGGATGTTATAAACAGCACATCATGCACTTTGTAGAATGATGTTACAAACAGAACACATTAATTTACAAAAGTTTCTTGCAGTGTATATTTTTCATTACTTGACTCTTCCAACACTGCAGCTCGGGTTGCTACAACCACCTGGAGACTGGCAAGCCTATATGGGGACAAAACATCTGAAAACATTTCAAGGGAAATATAAAGAGTTCTGATAAAACTATCAACACTTTTAAAGATGGAGAGTTTTTATATGCATGTAGAAAGACTGAGTTTGGAATCAGAAGCTACTGGTACTAGGGGGGGGCAACATTGGGAGGGCTTCTAGTGTCCTGGCCCCATTGCTTAACCTCCTGATGGCATCTGGTATTTTTGGCCACTGTGTGGACACAGTGTTGGACTGGATGGGCCATTGGCCTGATCCAACATTGGCTTCTCTTATGTTCTTATGTTCTTAATATGCTTCAGAGTAATTGATTTAAAAAAAAAACCATTTTGCATCTAAATGTTCATTTGCTTTTGTTTCCTTTGAATTCAATGAGAAACATATTTACAACAGTAACCTATTTGTTTTTTTATCCAATTTACATTAAAACTTCAGGAACTGTACTCCTCATGTAAGGGATTGTCCTTGTCAGATTTCAGAAAGAGAACAGAAAAGTTCCAGTTTTAAAAGATATTTAAGGCAAAATATATTCCAGAAATAAAATAGCTGTTTGACTATGAGAACTGATTTATTGCTTCCTGTTTACCTTGATGGCTGATTGAATGCATCCTGTTTATGTGATACTCCACCTGGAGATGAAAATACTCTACATTTCATGGTTATTTGATAGTAGCTTTCTAGATGCCAGCACCACAAGATCTTGTTTTTTAACGAGTCGTTCTTAACTTTATATAAAACTGGAATCCTTTCTCCCATTTCTCTGAAACTGGGCTGATTTAATCTTTTTTAAAAATGTTTCAGTCCTACAAAATTGCATCCAAACTAGATAGAAAACAAAGAAGAAACCACCTGGAATGTGTTTCTCATTGAAACCGATTGAAACAAGAAGATAGGATCAGGTTATTTATTTAAAAACAAAAGAAATGAAATATTGCTTTTGCTGGGGTCCATTTTTCTATTAATTTTGAAATGATTATACACTATACATTCATATGAGGGATGCAGAAATAATTCCATTCCCCAACACGTTAGAATAGTGTATAGCTTTGATCATCCCTTTTCATGGAAAATGACTAAATATGCAAAGTAACGAAAAGAATAAAAATGGATTACTTCTCCTGCAATCAGCTATGAGCTGGGGAGTCCTTAGAACTAAGAGGGCTAGGAAGGGTTAGCAACATATGTGACTGGAACAGGAAGTCTGACAAATGAATACTTTACCATGTTCATCTATAATGCGATTCCTGCAGAAACTGGAAACTTTGTAGTGCCATCCTAAACAGAGTTACACTCTTCCAAGTACATTAAAGTCAATGAGCTTAGAAGGGTGTAACTCAGTTTAGGATGGCACTGTTAAGGCTCTGGATACCCGATTTCAGATATCTCTGAATTCAGATTCTTCATCTGTAATCTGGAATAACAGTAATTTTCTTGCTGATGAGGAAATGGCTGTAAAGTACTTTGCAACTGGCCAGCCGATTCAGCTATCATTTATGAAATCTTCTATAAGCACAGCCCATAGAAAATGGAGCTCTGGGAAAAGGAAAGCTGCAGAATTTCTGTTAGACTCAAACTTTTCTATTCTGTTCTCAGGCTGTGAACTGTTGGGGAGGGAGGATTCCAGTGGGGTGAGAGGTCATGAACAGCTTTGTCCACTTAACCAATAGCAGTGATACTGCTGGGTCTCATCCTCCCCTTTACTCACAAGTAAATATGCTTCTATTTTATCCTGCACTTTCCTAGATTAAATTTTATGATAATCTCACTTTGTCTGTTTTAAAACAGCTGGGAGCGGTCTTTGCCCACTGAGATGATTGATTCTACATTTTTCATTTAAGCAAAATACACAAATATATGTATACAGCACACTGTAATAAATCCAAATGATAAAAGAAGGAGGGAAAAAATTATCAACGGGAGTCATCATATTGTAAAATGCATCACAACAGTCATTGTACACAGAACAAGCCTTCCAAACTTCCATTTTCACCTATTTTAACCATATTCCATAATTCCAGTAATGGCTTCCAACTGATGTATTACTCTTCTGATTGGATCATGATTTAACTGCCTCTCTTTGTAACATCCCACCTTTTTTTGTTTCTAACATAAATTATTAACCTAATGAATGTGCACTTCATGCATCTGATGAAATCAGTCCGGGCTCCTGAAGGCTTACGCTGGAATAAATTTTGTGATTGTCAAAAATGGTATTGTACTTCTGTTGCATAAAAGCAACCATTGGTGTACCTGGCCGTGTGAGCCTATTGTTGTGGACACAGTTTACTCAGTATTCAGCCCAGCAATAGAGCTGCCATGTTCCAAACATCCATTCAAGTATTGCTGCACCCACCCCCATTTCATGGCATCTCTTTATGAAAACATTGTGAAGCACACAGTGAGTGGAGAGTGCCTTTCATGGACATATGTTTGTGGATGTGTACCACAGGGCTGCATCTGAAATGTACTTGAAGAAGTATTCTGTGGCTGTGATCACACAAGCAGTTTGATCTAATACCGTTGCGGTACCCTTGCAGATTTAAAGAGCACAATCAGACAGCAACATCTGCCTTCTGTGCCCCAGTCGTTGCCACCCCGTTCTGCCCCATCTTTGAAGTGGAGTTAACAGACACCAGGGAAAGTCTGGTCTTTATGAATTCCAGGGCTTTCACCCCACATTCCCAGCTGTCTGAACTCCCCTGTTGCGAAGTCAAGCTGTTTAGGAAGTCTGAACCTTCCCTTCCATTTCCACCTCCATTGTTTTGTTTGGATCAAGTGGCTATGTGTGCATAAGCACATAATCACCCCTGGTATTTTCTTGCCATGGCCAAGTAGTCATTCTGGTATTCCAAGGTTGAGAAGTGAAGTGAAGGGGGCTGAGAGGGGACAGAGTACTTGGCAGAAGGATTGTGGAGCTGTCAAAAAGGAGCCAAAACTTTGAATACACACTTAAGCACATGGGTGAAAGGCAAAAATAAAAAAGGATGCCACAACAATCCAAATGATTGACCATGGGCCAAGCATGCAGTGAACCAGATCAGGGTGGGATGTCTAACCAAAACTTCCCGTTACAAGACAAAATGGTGCAATTAGAGGTGTGTAGTGTGACTGCAGCCATAGAGTGAAATGTGTGGCATGTATGATTGACCATCATTAACCATCATTAAGTGAAGTTCTAAAGAAACAGTTGGGAGAAAGTGGAGCAGAATAATAGGCACACAGAGCTCATCTGTGGTAGAGACATGAAACAACATCTAGAGAATCCACCCAACACTAATCAGAGAAGAGTTGTACCTATGAATATTTATCTCATTCTTTTGTCATTTCAACTCTTGTTGACTTCACTGTTCATGAACAATATGACTCAGTGGGTTAGATCTTATACTTTAAGCAGGAATGTCCCATAGCTTTACATTCTATCAATGTACAAGGCTAAGGGAGTGTTGGCATCTGTTCCTTCCAAAAGATGTGGACAGGAAAGAAACAGAAACACTCAAAACCTAACATCATTCAAGCTAAGTGGGTGTATGCTTCATTGGTGATTGGACATCCCCAGAAGATGAATACATCTAAATTGCTCTGAGCATGATTTAACTGTTTCAAATGTCAGTAATTTAACTAGAGCTAAGGCAAGTCAATGAGAATCACACATGGGCCATTATTGCAGGCTTGGATAAACAACGACACCCATCACAGTGTCCCAGTTTGGAGCAAGGTGGAGTTGCTCAAAATGCTGACAGCCAGTGAGTTGCCTTCATTGCAAGTTGCCCTTAAAAAGTTGGGTGAATAGTTTCTTGATAGAGATAAGCCTAGTTTAACCCAGAGATTGCGGTCCTGTGTGGTCTGGGAAGGCTCTGAGACAAGCAAACATGTGCCTACATTGCATATTTTTGCATCCAGCCAGACCTGGCACTGAGATCTTCTGCACTCCTCTGTTCTACATCAATGAGCTGCTGATGTCAGGGGACTGGATGTTATTTACTTACTTATTTAGCTTTGGTACGTATATCCTGGAGCCACAGTGGCTCAGAGGTTAAGATGCTGAGCTGCAGACTGGAAGGTCTGTAGTTAGGCAGTCTGAGACCCTAGTGCCATGTGATGGAGTGAGCTCCCATTTCTGACCCCAGCTCCTGCCAACTTAGCAGTTCAAAAGCAAGAAATTGCAAGCAGATAAATAGGTACCATTTTGGTGAGGAGGTAACAGCGTTCCGTGTGCCTCGGTGTCTAGTCATGCCGGCCACATGACCTCAGAAAAATCTTTGGACAGCATTAGCTCTTTGGACTGGAAACAGAGATGAGGACCACCCCCTAGAGTCGGATTCGACTAGCTCTCGAGCAAGGGAAAACTTTACCTTTTTATGTATGCCCTACTCCTTCCAGCTCCATCAAGGCCACCATGATAAAACTACCTATGAGAATGTCTTCTTTATAGAATTATACAGAGGAGCCAAATAGAGTTATAAAGAGGAGGGACTAGATGTGAAGTCACCATTTTGGGCCGCAGCCACACATTTGCCATCATATCTGTCTTGGACTCCAAACTCTTGCCTGTGTTTTCTGCTCCAGCTAATAGAGCAATGAATTTACATTAACATCTATGCTCGTTAGACTACATGAATGATTCATCAGCGTCCCTTGAGAGAGAAAATGGATTCACAGGCTATAGGAAACATATGGTTTCCTGTGGACCTGCTCTTTGATGGAATAACTAGTTGTGACTTATGCATGCCTTTCACTTCCCAGCATGTTCTTTTATGTCATCATATTGTACACTTCTTGCATTTGAACAAAGAACATCAGAAATTCCAGGAGAGTTAAGGAATGTTTACCCTTTTCATTATTTTTCTGTGCAATGAGGTAAAGGACTGCATATTTATATTTAAAATTATGTTATTGTGAGTTTGGGATGGCGGATGGCTTTGCCTTGCAGCAGAGAAGTTAACTTGAAAGCCTTTTTAATTCTTTGCTACTGTATTACCCTATGACTGACCAATCTACACTGCAGCATTTCTCATTCTATTCTGCATGATAAAAGTAAGTGGGAATTCAAGAGCATATGAATTGTATTGATGGATCCGTCTAGTCCTGCATTATGTTGGACTTGGATTTGAGGCCAAGAAACAAATTTCTGCTCACTTGTAGAATTCTGTGTTACCTTGGGTAGGTAATGCTTGAATGTAATTCATAAGAGTGTTGCAAGGATAAGATAGAGATGCAGTCTATGTATATTGCCCTCAGCTGTTTGCTTGAAGAAAAGTCAGGATAAAAAGATAAGATAAAGTAAGAAGCAGGGTATTTATGTAATGGCTACCTGTACCAGTTTGTCTCCAGGCCTGGGACCATTGATTGATTTATCCTCCTGTGAGGGGAAATTTAGTGATCCCCCACCTCTCCATTAAATTTTTTTATTGTTTTCAAACTCCTACACATTACTTACAATTTTTGCAACAAAAAAAAGGAATTAACATACTTAAAACAATTTCTACCACAATACATCGCCAACTCTATTCTGCTAATATTTCCTTTGTGAGATTATAATTAATTTAATCAGGTAGATGTTGGCATGCCTAAAAATATATATTTCTGCCTCACAAAATCACTCCCTCTACAATTGTACCTTCCATTTCTCATAAATTCCCATTAAGTCTTAACATGTTTGTAATCAAAAGCTCTGTATGTATTTAATTTTCATTACAAATCTGATATACTACATTACTTCATGATCAAATGATAAAAAAATAAAATAATACTCTATTTCTTTTCTCTGCTCTCTTAAAATTATTAAACTCAACTCTATTTCTTCCTCTTAACTGGAGTTCTTCTACTCTGCATTCCCTCCCCCCAGGGCTCCAGAAAATTTCTGGAGCAGACTCCCACAGTGTGAGTCTGACCCATTGGGGAGATGTGGGGGGGAAATCCCAGTGGCCCTACCCGCGTGCTCCCCTACATTTTTATTTTCAAGGCTGCAGCTCTTACTAAGGATATGAAACACAAACAAAAAAAACAAAAAAAAAATAGTGACTCAATAGCAGCTATCTCCTCATGCAATCATCTTCTTTAGTTGCCAGTTCCTTATTTTTAGTTCAGATCCAGGTTCAACGCCTTTAAAAGCTCTTTTCTGGATGATCATGGGCTGTCAGTGTCCGACCTTGGTGTTTGATCGATAAATGTCCAAGAGCAAGCCAACGGTACCTATAATTATTTTCTGTGAGCTTTTGAGCAATTGGACGAATGCTTTTCCTGACGTTTAAGATTTCCAAGGGAATGTCTGGAAACAGCTGAACCAATGTGTCCTCAAGTTTCAATCCTCTGTTCTTCCTGGCAATTTCCAAGAGGTTCCGCTTTGTCCTATGTCTTTACACTCGGCCACAATGTCTGGTTTAAACACTGGTGAGCCCGTTCGAGAAGGAAAGTTTAAACGAAAAGCATTACTTAGGGCTGGCCCCGGAAGCTGAATAATTCCTTCAAGCCATTTGTTTAATGCAACTGTAAGGTCCTTGTTTAGCTCAAAGTTTACAAAGATTCCATGAAACTTTACTTTAGTTTCCCTAGATTTGCAATCCAAAAGCATTAATTTGCTCTTAGTCCGTACTTCAAAAGATTTCAATTCAACTATTTCTTTGGAGTTCTCCTGTGTTTTGGCAGCTGCTGACTCCGCCTTCTCTTGGACTGCTTGTAATTTCTTCCTAACTTCATTCAGTTTATTTATGACCGGAGTAATGCTGTTTCTTATCTCCTACTTTAAGTCCTGTTTTAAATCTGTCAGCATCTCTTTCAAGTGGTTTTTGGTGAGGGAATCCTCCCTTTTCCGCTTGCTTACAGACTCTGGTGGGGGAGGGGAGTCCTCGTCCGAGGAATTTAGACCTTCCTGCATTGCTACAGGCATTATCTTGGAGACATTCTTACCAGTTTTAGCTCCCCGAGTCTTCCCCATTGTTGTAGCGAAGTTGTAGTATTTAAATTGCAGCCTGTTTTGTTATTTTAATCCTTTTGTAGAAGTCCAATGTGGAGGCTGAACTGGGAGTGACTGCTCAGCTTGCTGTTGCTAGTTCCTCCCTCGACCCCCCCACCTCTGGGGGGTCTCTGCTCCCACTATTTGACTGACCATGACCTTAGCCATAAGGCAAAGAGGGCAATCCACTGCAGACCTACTCTGACACACTGTAGTATTTGTACAATCTGCCATTTTGTGACTGGCTGCACCCACCAAAGTGCCAATTTGTGGCTGGTAGCTCTGAAAGCTCTTAATAAAATTAAGTAACTCTCTCCCTTATCTCCTCATTTCTAAGGCCTCACACATACTTCACTGACTCAGCCCATTTGGTCTCCTTGTTGACTCCTATGAACTGAGACAAAGAGAACATGCATAATGACTCTTTGCATTTGCACATTGAAGAGGAAGATTACTAACTGGGTGTCAGCCATCCTTCAGGAAATTTTGTCCACCACTATTAATTTTCTCACTAAGAAACACTTGACCAGATTCTAAGACCTTCAGACTTTTTCATAATGCAACTTGGAAACTTCAGATTTACATGAATAAGCAGCTCTCATAGTGCAGTGTCCTCTCCCATATACCAGCCAAAGTCAAATCACTGTTTACAGTAAGTGAATTGGCCTTCAGCAATTATGTGGTCACCTAGGCAAATGCCTTCCTAATACCAAAATAACATATTCCCTGATAAACAAAAGCTCAATTTCATATATGGTAGTAAGCATTCTCATCTTCTAATTATAAATTGTAATGATTGGGAAAGCATAATCTCTATTTAATTATAAAAAATGTCAGCTTAAGTCATTATTTGTATAATCAGATAATGATAAAAAATGTTCTAGGGAATGACAAAAACTTCTCAATGACCCTCTTTGGCAGATGAACTTATTTCATTTGACGCAGACGGTGAGATGATCGGGGATATGTTTGGATTACACGGTACAACTCGAACAGCTGAATTTCCAGCTGCTTGTTCATCAGAAGTGGAATCACAGTTGATTGGTGGATCAGCTGATAGTCTAAATATCCTACCCCCTCAGTAAAATAGCTACACAGTGAAGTTCCAGGCTGGGTGGGGACAGAACCATTTTTTAAAAAATCTCTGCATTGCAAAAGGAAGAAAAAGAGCTCATTTATCTCCCACCTCTTCCAAGCTGGGTGGAGAGAAATGCAATACTTATAATATCTGTATTATAAAATGGAAGGAAAAAATAGGTCACCCCCCCAATAAAAAACCACCTGGGTAGGGACAGAAGCAATGCAGAAGAGAGAAGAAAAGGAGTTTGTTTCTCTCCTTTCTCTGGATCCTAAGCTGAAAACATGGAATGGGGAGAAGACAAGAGAAATCAGCTGAGTTTCTGATCAGCCCCCCCCCCCCCTTTGCTGCATTTTAGGATGGGAGATTAGCTGGCAGTCAATTTCCAGTTTCCCCTCCCTCATTAGAAAACATTTCTGGATACAGAGCAAAATTTCTCCAGTAGGAGATCAGAAGCTGGGAGTAACCTTTTAATAGCTACCAATAGCCTCTTCTGCAAGTATATATGAACAGGTTGAGAATAGACAGTTGATGGCTGCCTGATCACCACTGGTGAATAGGAAGTGAGCTGAAATTTTAGAACTTATAAGCACAGGACCCACAAGGACTTACGGGAGAGGATCTCAGTTTCCCTTCCCCCACTATTATTTCCCTTCCCTAGAAGCCTTTATAACTTCTCCCTCTTTCTGGCTTCCTTCTCTCCTCCTCATCCACCAGTCAACCTACTTTTTCTGCCCCCCTTCTTCAGTTTTCCCCCTTTCCCTCCCACTGGCAACCTCTCCTCAGGAAAAATATGTCCAGTTGCATGGAACTGGCTGCTGGGCTGGGCCCAGTTGCACAGTTCAGGCTGCCTGGCCAATCCCAGTTGTGCAGTGGGAAATCCACAAGGATTTGCAAAGGGCATCTCACTTTCTACTGTAGTCCTGTCTTTATGTCTCCATTTCCTCTTTCCCTCCCCCTGTCAACCCCTATAAACCTTACATTTCCATACTTCCTTTTCTCCATTCCATACACTAACCTACCTATCTAATAAATAAACTCCTACCTACCTTATATCTTCCCCCATCTTCTGTTATAGTTTATTTATTCACTACATTCTCTTCTCCTCTATTCTCTCCTCTATTCTCTTCTCCTCTATCATTCTCTTCTCCTCTATTGTATCCTCACAACTTCCCTGTGAGTTAGGTTAGGCTGAGAATGTGTGACTGGCCTATGGTTACTCAGTGAGTCTCCATGGCAGAGTGGTGATTTGAACCTGGGTCTCCCAGATTATGGTCAGTGTAGGTGTGATTCAACTTTTGCACAGGTGTTTGAAAGCTCCTTAGAGCAGGGACTTCTCATCTGCATATAAAGTGCCATCAAGTCACAGCCGCCTTGTGGCAACCCCTAGGGTTTCCAAGACAAGAGACAAACAGAGGTTATTTGCCATTGCCAGCCCGTCTAGTGCCCTGGACTTCCTTGGTGGTTTCCTAGCCAAGTACTAACCTGGGCCATTTTTACTTAGCTTCTGAGATCTGATGACATCAAGCTAGCCTGGACCATCCAGGTCAGGTCAGGGACCACTCATGCTAGATCTACTATATTCTTTTTCATTTATTTTGGTTATTTTTATGCTATCTTCCCATGAAAAAAATGTTCTTTAGGTGGCATACAAAAAGACAAAATAAACAAATACAATCCAGATGGCACAAGATTTTCCCAATACATTGGGAGGTGGAAGAATATGAAGGCTTCCCCCCTGGGAGAGGCAACAGAAGGATGTGTGGTGGGGGAGAATGGCCAATTACTTTTCATTTTCTTTCAACAAGTCTTCAAGGCCTCCTGTTTTTCTTGCCTATGAGGAGGCAGTTGTCCCAGCAAGCAAAGTTGGGCTGCTTTTCAAGAGACAACATTACAGGAAAATCCACACAGAGAAAATTCCTCAGATGCCTACAGCTCTTCAACATTTTCTTCTGTTGTTTTATTTTGGCCTTAGGGACCACTTGATGGTATACCATGCACCACTGGTGTTCTTTGAGCCACAGTTGTGGAGAGACATAAACCAAACTTTCCAGGCCATGACTGGGCCAACTATAGACTTCAATACATATTCCAGACGCATAGACAATAAAATATTTATCCACATTAATATGTGTAGGTGCATGCCCTTATTTACTATTCTGTTTATAAATGGCAACAAAGGTTATTTGTAACAAGAGGTAGAGAATACGTAATCATCTAATTGCAAGCTTGCCTTGCTTGGTGTTGCTTGACATTTTTCATGCAGTCGGAACATTGCATCTGTCTGCAAAAAAAAAAATCAATATGTGGAATTAAAAAGATACCTATGATTCGTGGAAGTGGCGGAATTCGTGAAAAAAACCCATTCTTTATTAGAAAACACATTCCATTCTGTTTCTTCAGGCTGTAAAGTGTATTTTGAGAAATATTTTTAAGTCATACATTCTGTCTGTTGGAATCTGGATGGTATAAACAAAATCTCTGTTATAACAACACAGAGTGTGTCTTTCCAAGGGTTGCCATTAATGTATTCAGCTAGACATCACACTGTGGTCAGAATTCATAAGCATGGCCATGAGTTTGGTTGTGTCTAGTTGGACTTACAATCCACCCCACTGGAGAGCAGGCCCGCATGCTGACAAGCACAGACAAAGCTGAAATTGTGGACACAGTACTTTGGATCCTGGTGATTTTTGTTTAATCATTCCTAGGTTAATTTCAGTCTGTAGAGATGACTAAAAATATATGTTTGCATAGATCTCATCTACTTTGACCCTACTAAGAAACAGAATGTATACAAACTGAAATTAAATAGGTTGAGTCCAGTGGCACCTTTAAGACCAACAAAGTTTTATTTAAGGTGTAAGCTTTTGTGTGCATGAACACTTCCTCAGACAAATGGCAACAAAATTTCTTTGAGCCTTACATACAGGAAGATTTTTTTTCTTGGGGGGGGGGGGGCACTAGGAAAGACCAGGCAGAGTTTAAATGCATAAGTGAAGCTGAGATTGGATCGTGGCAGCAAGATCCATGAATGAATAGCCATTCATTGATCTTGCCGCCTTGATCTAATCTCAGCTTCACTTATGCATCTTAACTCTGACTGACCTCTCCTGATGCTTCCACCTCCACCGCCCCCATCTTTCTGTATGTAAGGCTTGAAGAAGTTTTGTTTCAGTTTGTCTGAGGAAGTTTAAGTGCACATGAAAGCTTACATACCTTAAATAAAACTTTGTTGGTCTTAAGGGTGCCACTGGACCTAAACTTTGTTCTTCTGCTTCAGGCCAACACGACTACCCACCTGAAACCCAACAGTGAATGAATGTTATATAAGTTGTTACATTACATATGAATTATTATTATTATTATTATTATTATTATTATTATTATTCTGTCCAGCCTGTCATGCATGTATGGATGTAAAATATGGTGTAGGCAATAACAAATGTAATACAAAATCTAGACTCACAATACCATCCTAATATAGAACCTAAGGAAGAAGAGAAGAAGAAGAGATTGGATTTATACCCTGCCCTTCACTACCCAGAGGAGTCTCAGAGCACCTTACAATCTCTTTTCCCTTCCCCTCCCCACAACAGACACCCTGTGCGATAGGTGGAGCTGAGAGAGCTCTGACAGAAACTGCTCTTTTTCAAGAACAGCTGTGCTAGAACTATGGCTTGCCCAAGGTCATCCAGCAGGTGCAAGTGGAGGAGCGGGGAATCAAACCCGGTTCTCCCAAATCAGAGTCCACACACTTAACCACTGCACCAAACTGACTCACATTATTGTGGATCAAATCATGGTCTATCTAGTCCACCACCATGTTTCACACAGTGGTGAACTAATCACCTTGGAGGGTCAACAAAGGGGGCATAGATACCAAGGCCTTTCCCTAATGTTACCTTCTGGCATTGGTATTTAGAAGTCTGCTGCCTCTAAATATGGAGGTCACTTTGGTCACCATGGTTAGTAGCCTTTGATGGACTACTGGACCAGGCTTGATGGACCAAGCTGCAATGCTTCCAGAAGCTGACTGTGCTCAGGTTTTTGTGAATTTCCATGGGATATTTCAGAATCATAGTATAGATCAGATCTGGATGAACTGCAGCTCTTCCTTCTCTAAAACATAAGCCAAGGATAAACTGAGCTCTATCCTCCTTTTGAACAGAACGTGTACAATGCACGGAACTATCCCAGATATGGCAGATCTTACTGCTGGCGGTGGTCCTTACTACACTGCCTCTTGCTACCCAAAGATGCTTCTGTCCTGCCATGTCAAACTCAACTGCTGCTTCTGGAAACACAGGGCTCCCCCTTCCCCACTCCAGTTTTACAAATGCCATTAAAGAGAGAGGCAGAAAGGAACACACAAGTCCATCTGTATGTAGCATTTTTTTTCTTGCTTTCCCAATCCTCTCTGTTAGGATCATCAAAAGCACCAAAGGCTCAGTCGTGAAAATGGGTCAGAAGGTTTAATTCCCCTTGCCTTTTTTTTTTTTTGCCCAACAGCTTTTCAAGTTAATAACATAATATACTATGCTGAAAATTATAGTTATCTATTAAAGAGCAGCAAGTTGGAAAATAAATGAGATGTGTTATATGCTATTTACAGTGGGTGATGTTAATTTTAATTTGTTTTAATACAAACTTCACACATATTAGAAGCATGAACCTCAGCATACTGATAGATTACACCACAGTTAATTAAAGAGGTTAGCCCCTTTTTCTGTTCTTGATGGTCTTCACAAATCATTGTTGGCTGTAAGTAGATTGTAATTACAAAAATAAGGTGTTCACAAGTGCAAAAATGATTGCAGACCTACTTCAGAACTGTATAATATCCTAAGTGACTGGAAAGATTTTGTGTAGTTCCACCTGAAATGAATACCTCTAAACTTCAAAAACACGATACAAGACGTAACAGACAGCAAATGGTTAATGTGGTAGCTCAGACTGAGAACCTTGATTAACAGGAGGTTCCAGTGGAATTCTATAATTGAGAGTGGCATTTAAGAGTGACTTTTGAGAGTGGCAGTTAGTTCAGTTGAAGTTGAGTTAAGCAGAGACAAGGATCCAGAGAGGATCCTCATATAGGGAAGTGGGACAAGAAGTCCTTCCATGAGGAGGAAGAAGAAGAGATTGAATTTATACCCCGCCCTTCACTCAAAGTCTCAGAGTGGCTTACAAACTCCTTTCTCTTCCCCTCCCCACAACAGACACCCTGTGAGGTAGGTGAGACTGAGAGAGCTCTTTCCAGAACTGTCCTTGAGAAATCAGGTCTGACAGAACTATGGCTTGCCAAAGGTCATCCAGCAGCTGCAAGTGGAGGCGTGGGGAATCAAACCCAGTTCTACCAGATTAGAAGCTGCTCACTTAACTAGCTCATAGTAAAGGGTGTGCGTGTTATCCCTATCAATCATTAAAGAAGGAGAAGGGGAACCTGTGTGTATGTTCCTGCCTTTACAAATGTTAGTAATTTTATGGCAAAGAAACTTACGCCTGTTTATTTAAATAGTGATTGCCAAGAGATTTTAAAGACCTGTCTGTAGAACAAATCAGCTACTTCGCTGTGACAAACTATTGTTTATAATTATACAAAGTTACCTCATTCCTCTTGTGTGTTCACCTACCAAGCTCCAAACCTGACACCTACTTGACTATTTCCCCATAGAAGTGAAATAAAGCAGTTTGCTTGTTTATATTTAACATCAGCCTCTTGTGTGCCATTATCAGACACATACAAATGAATCATTTTGGTCAGTTCTTCAGTTCCCTAAGCTGGGTCAGCCTATATTCATATACATTTAAACAACTGGGTGGGAGTGGGACAGACAAATAGATAAAGAAGAAAAGGGACTGCCCAGCAAAAGAAAAAGGGAAGTCAGGGAAGCCTTATACAAGGCATCAGGGTTTGTGCAATCAAACTCCATTTCTGAACAGCATAAATATGGGATCTGCTAGGAAAAACAGCACAATGTTTAGGTCAAATTGATTGTAACCCTGTACACATGACATGTACATACAATGTATTGCAGGTTGAGGAGGGGGAAGAGAATTGAACGGAGGGTTGCCAGGTCTTACCTTGGCTGAAGTGGGGGACTTTGGGGGCAATCCGGGGTGGGCGTGAATGGCAAATGATGTCCCTGATGTGATGACATCACCCAGAAGTGACATCATTGTGCTGGGGATGTTGTGCAGGGAACACTCTGGTGTTTGCCCAAATGCCAGACCATCCTTGTGTGATGTCCCCAGCACGATGACATCACTTCCGGGCGATGTCATAGCATCAGGGATGTCATGTGGTGACATCGCTGTTTGGGGGTGGGGTGGGGCTTTCTCCACTGGTCAGCTGGTGGGCTGAAGGCCCAAAAATCACTGGGGGAATGAAAACCCTAACTGGATGTACCCTCTATGCCCCTAGCTATACATATTGAACCAAATGGGTAGAGGTAGAAACAGAGCCAGTGTTTTGGATTCTAAGCGGGAGCAGTGCATTTTACCCTGAATGCACTTATTCCATACGTTCTGATAATAAATATTTAGGGAATGCACATTCTAAGGTACAACAGAAACTGAAAGCTTCAGCACAGTTCAGATTATAGGGAGCTCCTCAATTTCTGCTGTTTTCCAGATGATCTAAAAGCCCACTGTTTCCCTTCCTGTTTGAGCAGCCAGTAATCCCACTTGCTGAGGAGACTATCAATGGCTCCCTAGGTATGACTTGCCCACCAATTAAGTCATTTTGGGAGTTTCTGCTCCACCATCCCTCATTTTCTGAAACAGATCCAGTAACATCAAGAGCAGGACCATCTTCTTTGTGGCATCCCAGATATGGAACACTCTCATCTCAGATACTTCCCTGGCATGAGCCTTTTAAATTTATGGCATCATATATTAATTTGCCCAGCCTTTGTTTGCTTTTTTGTCTCCCCCTTTTTATATGTATGTTAGAAGAACTGAAGTTAGGCTTTTAATGTTGCCCTCTATTCCTTAGTTTTGTCTGTGCCTGCCCTCTATTCCTTAGTTTTTTCTGTGCCTAGTTTTGTCTGTGCTTGTGTGCTTGTGTGTGTGTGTGTGTATTTCTCTACTGAGTTTTATACATGTACTATCTAATGTTAATAGGTTCCCCCCCCCCCTGCTTCTGAGGATTTTTTCTGATGTTAAAATAGACAGTATTGGCCATGATAGATCAGTGGTCTGTCTCAGTATATTGTAATATGTTCAAAATCCAAGTCAGACAAAAACAGAGACCTAGAGAAACAATCCAAAATACACCAGGCAAGAATCTAGAACACAAGCTGGAGACCGGTGTGCTGTATTCTTTCCTGTGGGACAGTGGGATACTACTAGGGATCAAGCAAGACAAGGAGGGTGTAACTGTGCCTAGTTATAATGACAGTCCTTTTAGCATAGCTGCAGGTGCTAAGCAGAGCTAGAAAGCAAGTGTTGATTTGGGGCTAGTGTATAGATAAATGAGATAAGCATTGTTCCAGGGGGTTAGCCATGGCAGTCTATTGCAAAACAAACAAACAAGCATCTTAAGAAGATAAGAAGAGCCCTGCTGGATCAGACCAATGGTCCATCTATTCTATCACACACAGTGACCAATCAGTTCCTCTAGAGAGCCAACAACGGGGCATAGAGTCCTGTTCTCTGATGTTGCCCCCTGGCTCTGGGATTCAGAGGTTTATACAACCTTTTAAAATTAAGCATCCTGTCCCCTTTTCTGTCTGCTTTGAATTTCATTCACCTCTGTTCCAAAAATCTGTTCTAATTCAAATTCAGACTGAACCTTTCCAGCAGAGTCTGGGACTTTCGTATCTTTATTCTCCTGCTGGACCTGGGAAATAAAAAATGCTCAAGGGTAGATTATTCCATGATAACGTTAGTCTGCTTTGAATTTGATTTCAAGGCACAGTGTTGCAACCCTGGATATATAACAAGCATCCTCATCACAACAGCAAAGTGTACATCTTTAACAACAAAGACCTAAGCCCTCATTGCACTAAGTTGTTAGGACCATATTATATTAGGCCTACATTATGCTAAACTTGCTGGGTCTCCCACTATAGCTATAAAAGGAGACCTCCCAGCAAACCTTACCTTTGCCCTCTGGTAGGAAGAAATAAGGGAGGAACTGGGGTGTACATTGGAATTATACAGGCACAATGAGAGACATGGGGCACCACATGTGATGGTGTGACAGTAGTAATTCTGGGAGATCTCCAAGGCCTATCTGGAAGTGACATCACACCTCTCTAGGAATTGCTGGAAACTCTATGGTAAAATCAGAGTTTTGGGTGATTCCTAGAGAGGACTGACATCACTTATGTGTCTCCCCAGGAAGTGACATCCTCTTGCTAGTCCAGTGGTCATTGTTTTGTTTTGTTTTTTTCTCAAGCACCAGTGGAAAACATGAACTGGGGGCAGGAGATCCCCTGCTCCCAGAGGAAGTAGGGCAGCCCTAGCTGGCATGCTGACATAATTTCCGGAAAAATCCAGAAGTGACATCATGGAAGCGCTAGGGTCTGCTACCTTGTTGCTCCCAGGAGTTGCCAGCTGTGGCCTGGCAACTGTACATTGCACTCTCCCCCAAAACCTGATATTGTTTTTATTATATAATGTAAAATGCCTGTATAACTGAGTAGCTTCCTCTTTCCCTTAATCTCACCAGAATTTCAATTATCAGCAAAAAGAAGTCATTGGTACACTGTTTTACACCATGCAGCTGTAGATATTTGAAAGAATCTTAAGAATCCCTTGCAATATTTCAGAGGATACTGGGCTGGAACTGAGAAGTAAGAATGCCCACTCTGCCATGGAAGATGGTTGGGCGACCTTGGACAAGTCACACACTTTGAAAATAACCTACTTCACAGAGATGTGGGGATAAAATGGAGGAGAGGAGAACAATGGAAACTGCTTTGGAGATATGTTTGGAATAAGCATAGGTTTTATCACAGAGTTTCTGAAAAAACCTAGAGTGTCTGGTTTTTACTGTAAGTGACTTCAAAGCACCAGCATTATGCTAGTGTGCCAAACTTCACTCAGTTTTTACTTTCAGGGGGTTGCTGGATACAGCCAAAAAATCCTAATTGGAGAGAACAGCTGGTGAGGCAGCAGCCAAGGCCTAATGCCACATTCATGTGCCTGCCCTGCCACCTATCTATGCACCCTTGCCTTATTCCCAGGCCTCCCAGCGACTCATTAGATGGACTAGTCGAGGACTGGCATGGCCGGCTCTTGGCAGCCATCGATGAGATTGCTCCCCGACGCCCTCTACGCCCTCGCTCGAAGCTGGCTCCCTGGTTTACCGGGGAGCTGAGGCTGATGAAACAGGGTCTCAGACGGCTAGAGAGACGGTGGCGGCGTTTTCGCGACGAAGCTCCAAGAACATCTTATAGGACGTTTATGAGATCCTATGAGGTGGCAGTCAAGGCTGCTAAGAAAAAATTCTTTGCAGCTGAGGTTGCATCTGCTAGCTCTCGCCCGGCCCAATTATTTAGAACAATTAGGTCGTTAACGGAAGTGCCACAGAGCACTTTAAATGGTAGGGAATTGGAAATCGGCTGTGAGGCATTTGCGAGCTATTTTGCAGATAAAATCTTGTCACTCCGCCGCGAACTCACGGCCACAGTTGAGACAGTGTGTGAACTTGAGGCTCCATGCACGTCTTCAGGTGTAATCTTGGATCATTTCAGTCCTCTCAGTCTTGAGGAGGTTGACAGGCTACTCTTGACTGTATGTCCAACCTCGTGCAGCCTTGATCCGTGCCCCTCATGGCTTATAAAAGCTTGCCATGAGGGGTTGCGTGATACGCTCCGGGAGATTATTAACAAGTCCTTTTCGGAAGGACTGTTCCCGGAGGCACTCAAGGTTGCGATGGTCCGCCCTCTCCTTAAAAAACCATCTCTGGACCTGGCTGTTTTGGCCAACTATTGGCCGGTGTCCAACCTACCCTATTTGGGTAAGGTCTTAGAGAGGGCGGTGGTGGTTCAGTTACAGGGTTTCATGGATGACACCTTCATGCTTGACCCATATCAGTCCGGGTTCCGACCGGGTCATGGGACGGAGTCGGTTCTGGTCGCCCTCACGGATGACCTCCGAAGACATCTGGATCGAGGCGGTACGGCGGCACTGGTGTTGTTAGATCTGTCGGCGGCATTTGATGTCGTCGACCACCAGTTGCTGATCCACCGCCTCGCCGATGCTGGGATACGGGGGCTCGCTTTACAATGGCTTGCCTCCTTCCTGCAAGATCGGGGACAGAGGGTTGCGCTTGGGGGACAGACCTCCCAGAGGCACCCACTGGTGTGTGGTGTGCCTCAAGGGGCGGTCTTGTCCCCGATGATATTTAACATCTATATGCGCTCCCTTGCCCAGATTGTCCGGAGGCATGGGCTGGGGTGTCATCAATATGCCGATGACACCCAGCTCTATCTGTTGTTGGGTGGCCGGTCCGGCTCCTCCCCCGATGACCTGGAATGAGCACTGCAGGAGGTTGCGAGCTGGCTTAGACTGAGTCGACTGAAATTGAATCCTCTGAAGACGGAGGTCCTGTGCTTGAGTCGGACCGGAACGGGGTTGGGGCACCCACTTCCGTCCTTCGGTGGGGCACCACTAGTGCCAGCTCCGAGGGTCAGGAGTTTGGGTGTGCTCCTGAACTCCTCTTTGACGATGGAGGCCCAGGTAGCAGCCACTGCCAAAGCAGTCTTCTTCCATCTACGGCTGACTAGGCAGCTGGCCCCCTTCCTCGAACGCGAAGACCTAGCTACAGTGATCCACGCTATGGTCACCTCACGTCTTGATCACTGCAACGCTCTCTACTTGGGGCTGCCCTTGTCCCAGATCCGGAGGCTGCAGCTGGTGCAGAATGCTGCGGCCAGGCTTCTGATGGGTCTCTCTTTGTGGGACCACATCTGGCCTGTGCTGCAGCGACTGCACTGGCTGCCTATAGCATACCGGATCAGGTTCAAGGTGCTGGTGTTAACCTTTAAAGCCCTTTATGGTCAGGGGCCCGCCTACTTGAGGGACCGCCTTTCCCCATATAGGCCCCAGAGGCTACTGAGGTCGGGCACCCAAAATCGCCTGACTTGCCCCGGTTCAAAGGAAGCCCAGTTGTCTTGTACTAGGGCCAGGGCATTCTCAGTGGCGGCCCCTTACTGGTGGAATGAGCTCCCGGATAACATCAGGGCCCTGCGGGATCTGTTTTAGTTCTGCAGGGCCTGTAAGACGGAGCTCTTCCGCCAGGCGTTCAAATAGGGGCCGCCGCTGGGGAGAAAGCCGATTATACCATCTCCCTGGCCCTGTTGATCACACCCTGCTGCAGTCAACCACCTGGGTGCTAGGAAGTCGCCATCTTGTGGTATTTAATTTTAGTGCTGGTTTAATTATTTAAATGTTTTAATCTGTAAACTGTTTTTATGCTTTTATATGTTGTAAGCCGCCTTGAGTCGGTTGTAAAACTGACAAGGCGGGATATAAATGGAACAAATAAATAAATAAATAAATAAATAAATAAATTCCCTTGCTCAATTGCAAACCCATCACCCATACTCCTAGTTTCATTAGGTGCCCAGTGCAACCAGGGAGGGGCATGTGGGTTGTGCCTGGGAATGAGAATACATGGGGCAAGTCTTACATAGGGCTGCAAACTCCAGGTTAGGAAATTGCGAGTGCAGCCTCAGCAGGGTAGGGTTTGGGGAGCAGACAAACCTCAATAAGATATATTGCCTGTGGTGGAATGGGCCAGCTCAGGCCTGCAGGCTCAGTTCCACCCTGGCCTCCAAGGATTTCCCAATACTTGGTGAGGTTTTTCTTGCTCTTTCAGGTAAACACTGCCACCACCTGACCTTTGTATGGAATTGCCCAGCTTCTCTTCCAAGTTCTGAGGGCTTGCCTCTTTGTCTCCCACTGCCCAGCATCTGGTCACCACAGGGACAGTTTACTGTCTTGTGCACCCCTGAATGAATAGCTGCTTGCCAACTTACTGTCTTCCCCCTGGCACTCCTTTTAAAATAGTATGTCCAAGATGGTGGAGGTCTGTGTGATATAGAGAACCACTACCTGCATCAAAAGTTAAAAAGTATTTGTTAAAAGGAAAATATTCACAAGCATACTTTTAGCACAGCACCAGACTGAGCAAGGGATTCAAAAGAGATGGATAAAACACAATTCCTCTGTCCCTCTTTCATTTGTCCTACCAAATGTTAGAACAGAGGACAGGCTCCTTAGCCTAGAATGTTATAGATCTCTACAGAGTTACCATTACCTTGCAGCTTTCTCCAGCTGTCTAGACCAACACATGATAATGGCCTCCTCCTCCAGACCGTAGTTAAGAGTTCTGTCCACTCTGATGAACTCAGCACAAAAGAGCCCTTCTTCCTTGCTCCCATGAGTTTTAACACCCCTCTTTTCCCCCACCCACTGATCAGGTCGGGCCAGGTCAGAGAAGCTTTTCCTGGAGAATCTTCCTGAAGTCTAAAGTCCTCCAAATCTCTGTTCCCTGCTTAGAGAAGGGGAGCTTGACCCCACCCACTGTCTCTCCTGTTAGAGCTATTAGCATATATATAAAGGTAAGTTGGAAAGCAACTGGACTGACTTTTCCCTTTCTGGCTGCTCTCTTTTAAAAACCTGCTTGTAAACGTTTTACTCAGGTCAGTCCTCTACTCCCAAAAATGCATTTCTTCACAGTGCCATAGGATCAACCCTTTAGGACAACAATTTTCTCCAAAGGAACTGATCTATGTCATCTGGAGATCTCCATGCCTCACCTGGAGGTTGGCAACCCTACCTTATGAGCAAGTAGGCTGGAGAAGGATGTACAGGTGGGCAGAGTGATACAGGGACATGCAAGGAGGTGGTTGGGCAGTTGATGAAAGGGTAAGCATTGCTGTGGAGATGGGAGAAGCCCTCTGAGCACTCTGTTCATCATCCCCAAAACCTGTAATTAGCCCTGCCTCAAATTGCTTGTTTTGTACTTCCCCGTCTGTCCTTTTTTCCTTGTGTGTTGTTATTATGTATGGGCGATTTTTCATTGTGAACTGCCCTCATTTCAAAGGCAGAAAAGTGCATGAGATAAATAAAAAAAACTCGCTCACCAATTCTGTACAATCCTTAAAGTTTCCAGCTCCCCCCCCCCATGGAGGGGTGGGGATCCCCTACAACCAGGCCCCACCCCCAGTCAGTTGGCTGGCAGGGGGACATACCAGGAGAAAGAGAAAAAACCACGTCATGTCACTGGCATTGCACAGGAAATTACATCATCATGCCAGTGACATCCAGGCAACGCTCTGGTATTTGGGCAAAAACTCTGTGGTGGAAGCCCTTCCACAAGATTGCACAGGAGAGTCTCGAATCACCCATGGCTTTGTTTCTGCCAGTAAAAATACTGCTATTTCAAGTAATGAATTGGGTAGTTTGCACCGTCAGTCTAGCATTGGCCACACCACCAAGTGTTCTTTGGCACATGAAAAGACAACACAGAGAGATTATTGTTCTCAGAGGAAGTGCCTTACTGATGGGGGCTTCCTTATTCTGTAGGGACCCCATCCTTGAGAAACAAAGTTCCATTTCCCCATTGTTATCATTGTTACTGATCTACAGGTCTGTTGTAAAAATACCTATAGGCTAACTGTCAAAGGAATGTGCTTCTTTCAGTTCTTGAGCCACTATTACTTTTATAATTGTTTACCAAAAATCACAGCTGTCAAAAAGAAACCAGCATGTTACAATATGCTGTTAAGCATAGCTTTACACTATACATTTAGGTAACTTTTACATATAGTTTCCAGGCTGCAGCTGGCAACCCTCAGGAGGAATTGGAGGCAGGGTCTGGCATGCCAGCATTACATTAGTGTGCTTACATCACTTCTGGTTAAATTAGAGGTTACGCAGAGGACAGTTTTCACAAAATATAAGTTTTGCATACTAGTGTACATAAGCGTACTAGTGTGCATTCACCCCACTCCTCCCACTGGTGCTTGAGGTACCAATGGGCAACCAAAGGGATTGCCAGAGGGCTTTCTGTATAGCATCCCTACTTTTACACCAGAGAACACACACATGAACACATGAAGCTGCCTTATACTGAATCAGACCCTTGGTCCATCAAAGTCAGTATTGTCTACTCAGACTGGTAGCAGTTCTCCAGGGACCCAGGCAGAAGTCTTTCACAACACTTAATGCCAGATCCTGTAACTGGAGATGCCAGGGATCAAACCTGGGACCTTCTGCGTGCTAGGCAGATGCTCTATCAAAAGAACTATATCAGGGAAGCTGGGAAGTACAATTTGTGGTTTTTGTTTCATTTATAGTCTACCTTTATTTTATTTATCTCCTACTTTTCTCCTAAGAAGACCCAAAGTGGCTTACAAGAAAAACAATACATAAATAAAGCAGTGCACAGCAAATGGGATAAAAATGATATACTGGTCAAGGCCAGTCCTGAATTCCTTGGCTGGCTTGATAGGCTGCAAGCCACAGGGCTCTTGTCCCTCAATACAAACACCAAAGTCTTTCTGAGGTACCTGAGACAGGAGGAGAAAAAGCAATTCTTGGCAAAGATGTTATCCAGCTGACCAAGCTGTACTTCCTCTCACCCTTTCCCAGTCTTCTTTCTTGTTGAGACTCAAGGTAGATTACAGAGATGAGAGAACAATGCACTATGAACCAGTATAATAAATTTGAGCAAGCAGTGCAATAAAGGTGGATTATCAAATTGGAGAATGATACTGTAAAATGTTGTAATCCATCTATAATGCTTCCCCTTTGGTTCCCTTTATCTTTTTCTTTGCTAAGCAGCCCCTTTTCTTTCTTCTTTGTTTTTTTTGTCTGTCCCGTGCGGTTGTTTAAATGTATATAGATATATGCTGATCCAGCCTAGAGAACTGAGGGACCACTTAAAATCCTTCTTTTGTCTTTGTCTAATAATGGCACACAAGAGGCTGATGGAAATTCAGAACTAACAAATGGCCAGGTAGGTATCAGGTTTAGGACTTAGAAGGTGAAAAGGCAACAGGAATGAGTAACTTTGTATAAATATAAACAATTGATAGTTTGTCACAAACAAGTAGCTGTTTTGTTACATAGACAGGTCTTTAAAACTGAGGAGAGAGATTTCTAAGCAGTTTATGCTTAAATAAACATAAGCTTCTTTGTCTCAACCATACTTAAGTTGGTGAAAGCAAGAACATTCACACAAATTCTAATATCCCTTCTTAACCACTTGATAGGGATCACACACACACTTTACTAGGATCTATTGCTGTCGGGCTCAATAGACATCATACACACCCTTGACTGGGAACTGTTTCCCTTAGGGAAGGGCTACTCATCCAAATTCCTTAACTCAGGGTCCTTATTGATCCTCTCCTCCTGCTTCTCTACTTCTCACTCAACTGCCATTCTTAACTGTCCATCCAAACTGTCACTTTCAACTCTAGAATTCCATTCTAATCCCCTGTCACTCAAGGTTCTCAGGCAATGTTAAAGCATTAACCATTTACTGTGCTTTACACCATCCAGTAAATTGTCATACTGTTGAACTGTTTTCCATCCTTGATTGTATATTGAATGCCACCAATATTTGTATTTTTATACTGGGTTTTTTTGCATTTTATATTGTATTTGTGATTTTACTGTATTTATTGCTCTATTGCCTCATGCTTTATGCAACCTCGAGCCAGTTTGTTCCGGCAAGGTGAGATATAAATAAAAATAAGAAATAAATAAATATAAATAAATAAATATGAAGAAGGAAAATCCTTTTCAGTTTTTCAGAGATTATTCTTCTTGATCGATTTCATTTTCCTGAATGTTTCCATTTTTATGAGGGTGCTGAAAATTCTTTGTAAAAAAAAATCCCTTGCTCCAGCTTCATCCCACCCATCACAGTTCCAGGGATGTTCAAGCAGTTTAACAATGCCACCCTAAGCACAGTTTCTCCCTTCTACATCCATTGAAGTCAATGAGTTTAGAAGGGTGCAACTTTCTTAAGGTGACATTGTAAAGTTCTGGGGTAGAGAGGCCCTTCTTTCCAGCATTCATAAGAACATAATAAGATCCCAGCTGGATCAGACCAGTGGTCCATCTAGTCCAGCATCCTGTTTTACACAGTGGCCAGCCAGTTCATCTGGATGGCCAAGAACAGGGCATAGAGGCCAATGCCTTCTCCTGATGTTGCCTCCTGGCTCTTGGATTTAGAGGTTTAGTACCTCTAAATGTGGAGGCTCCCCTCAGTCACCAGGGCCAGTAGCCATTGATAGACTTATCCTCCATGAATTTAGCATTCTTCCCATATCTCAAACAAGCACCTAGTGTCAGAAAGTCTATTTAAAAAAAAATAGTCTCCTAGCACTTAGCTTTGATTGTAAAAATGCAAAGCAATATGCTCTACCTATTTTGCATTGTGTACTATGGGAACAAAATAAAATGGAATTTACTTTGGAAGCACATTAAACAAGGCATAAAAGCTGGAGCTCTCATTACAAAGCTTTGTCCTTTGCAAGATGAGACCTTATGATGAATTCATACTGGTGCTATTAATCTATATGGAAGAATTCCCAGGACCAAAATTGAGTGAAGCTCCTCTTATTAAAACCCAAATACAATGCCCAAACAACTATCTGATTCCTAGTAAAAGAGTCACACGAAGGTCATTCTTATGATAAAGCAAGAAAATTAAAAAAAAAACATATTATGCAAAAAGTTACCCAGAGCAATAAGCCACATTGTTCGAAGTATTATATATAAGTCACCAGCCAATTTCTCTTTGGTTCATTCAGGGAAAGTTTCTGGCTAGGATCAGCGAAAAATGCTATAACACTTGTGTCATCCTTTTTCTACTGAAAACAAAACACTGGAAAGAAGTTTCAGGTAATGTCAGTGGATCAAAAAAAAAGTGAGTGAGTGAATGACAAAGGGATGTACATCAACACTAAAATTTGGACTCCAGTTTTGGAATTGTGAATATCTAGAAGTCACAGCTCTCTCAGAGCTGTTCTCTCAAGAGCAGTTCTCTCAGACAATGCTCCGTCTAAGCTGTGGAGTCCTGTGAGCAAAAATTCTACTTTGTGAGCTACTGGCATTAAAGTTGTGAGCGAGTGATTTGGCTGCGGCATAAATTAGTTTGCTCTGGAGCCAGCCTTCCTGAGCTGAGACAAAAATGTGTGAACCGGAGGCTAAAAAACTGAACTAGCTCACACTAACTCAGCTTAGAGGGAACACTGCTCTCAGAGCTCTCTCAGCCCCACCTACCTCACAGGGTGTCTGTTGTGGGGAGAGAAAGGGAAAGAGATTGTAAGCCACTCTGAAACTCCAAGTGAAGGACAGGGTATCATTCCAACTCCAACTCCTCCTCTTCCTCCTCCTCCTCTTTTTTCTTCTTCGCCAAGTCAATAGGCTTGGACACCAGCATTTTCTCTTAAGGAACAGTTCATCTCACTTTTCTTTTCTTTTCTTTTTTTTACATCTGAGTCCCAATTCAATAGGAACATTTCTAGGGCACCACCAGCTTAAGCAGTTCATGGATAGGAAGTCTTTAAGATGCTATCTTGTGTTTCATACTGAATCTGATGGTACACTGTGGTGCTATGTCCCCTCCTGATTTCAGTAAGTTCCACCTGTTGGAGTTTTGTTGGAGTATGTTCCTTTGTTTAAAATGGGATATTGACTGCATAACAAGGCAGAAATAGTGGATTCTAGTGGGAGTTATAATTTGTACACTATCAATGCTATAGCTGATTGCTATCACACAAGGAGCCCAGAAATCAGAGTAGGTAGAAGGTAAGAACTCTGCTGTATCCTCAAGCCATAACACCAGTCTTTTTGTGTCCTAAGGTCCAACTCAGAATGAGTTAGTGTGTATCAGTCCATAATAGAGAAAGTACAAATGCTATAAAACTATATTACTACTTCAAATTAGTAGTTCCTCAGTGAAGTATAAAACTCCAAGTTCTAAGTTCTGATCCAGAAGAGTTATCATCAGTCATTTAATTCTTCTGGGACTCTCATGGTCCTAAACAAGGAGGCTACTAGTGTTCAACATTCTTTTAAACTTTTGAGGCACTGAAACATTTCATTTTGTTTTTGCAGAACAAACAGCTAACAGCATGGGAGAAGGGATAATTCCTCTTCCTGCTAACACTGCTGTGAAAAGTATAGCTAGACCTCCCCCCCCCAACTGAATTTAAGTTTGTTTTTTTAAGGGCAGGAGATCCACTCATAAATCGGCGGAGTATCATGTAGCTTGACCTTCATACATGCCTAAGCTAAGGATGGTATGGAACTTACCTTTCCAATTGAAAGTTTTCACCTTTGGCTAATATTCAATATGACAAAATATAAGGCTTGCTGCTGGTTCCTGAGTTCCCTGTTTAGAACAACTAATCTGTGATGCTGTCAAAAGACAAGATGTTAGAGAATGCCACTGGAATTCAGAAACACTTGACAGTTATCCCCCCAAAAAAAATTAAAAAGAGGAACATTCATCACTTGGGACACTTACACCTGCCTAAAAGCTATCTGAACTCCAAAGTATTCCTTTTTAAAAGTTTTTAAACTTATCTGCCTGTTTCTAACTATGCTTGAGGTGGGAAAGGAGAAGGAGAATGAGGAGGAGGAGATTGGATTTATACCCCACCCTTCACTTGGAGTCTCAGAATGGCTTACAAACTCCTCTCCCTTCCCCTCCCCTCCCCACAACAGACACCCTGTGTGGCAGGTGAGGCTGAGTGACAGAAACAGCTCTTTTTCAAGAACAGCTGTGCCAGAACTATGGCTTGTTCAAGATCACCCAGCAGCTGCAAGTGGAGGAGTGGGGAATCAAACCCAGATTAGAGTCTGTGCACTTTATCCACTACACCAAACTGGTTCTCTACACTAGACTGGGTACACGGTAGATACCCTTGAGGCTCCACTGACACATATTCTACTGTCTTTCAGACACCAGGTTAAAATATTTCTTTTGACCCAGGCTTTTAATGAACAAGTTGGAGCTTTATAGTCTGCTTATATCCTGAGAAGAGTTTTTATTAGGCATGTTTTAATGTGCTTTTAAGTCAGGGGTTCCCAGCCTTTTTGACACAGAGGGCACTTTTGGAATTCTGAGATGGTTAAACACAGCTACAAAAACCACAACCACCACGGAAGGCAGAGGCAACCACAAAATAGCCAGTGCAGAAGGCAGACCCCCCCCCCCGCCCATGCACACACAGGGAGCCCAAGCACAGTGGACATGAGCAGTAATGTTTAAAAAAATACACTGAGGGAAAAAAGACATGTGAGAGAGAAGGAAAACAACCCTGTTATGGCAGCTGCCACTGAAACGATATGATTTAAAGCCGCATTCCCAATCAGATTTCCAGTGGCCAATGAAAAGCCCCAATGGGCAGGAGCTCAACCTGGCCCCACCCAGGAAGAAGAAGAAGAGGAGGAGGAGGAGGAGAGGAGGAGGAGGAGATTGGATTTATAACCTGCCCTTCACTACCCAGAGGAGTCTCAGGGCGGCTTACAAACCCCTTTCCCTTCCCATACCCACAACAGACACTCTGTAAGGTAGATGGGGCTGAGAGAACTCTGACAGAAACTGCTCCTTTTCAAGAACAGCTCTGACAGAACTATGGCATGCCCAAGGTCATCCAGCAGGTGCAAGTGGAGAAGTGGGGAATCAAACCCGGTTCTCCCAGATTAGAGTCTGCGCACTTAACCACTACACCAAACTGGCTGTTGATACGTGCCGTGGCACCCATGGGTACCTTACTGGGGATGGGGACCCCTATTTTAGGCTGTTTTTTTAATGCTCTCGATGGTTTTTTGATGCTGGCTTTTGAATAATGTATTAAGTATCACAATTTTATGGTGTTTATGCTCGTATTATGTTTAACTTTGTAAGTTGCATCAGGCATGCTTTATAGAGAATGGCAGGCATAATCTAAATAACAGCAATTTAAATGTTTGGTAGACAACTCAAAGGAATTAAGTTGTCTTGCACATCTTAGTCACAGCAGTGGTGTTCATGCTTTCTGTATAAGACTGTTCTGGAAGGTTCTGGGAGGTGGTCTCATGGAAGCTTGAGGTTGCTGGCCTTATGGAAGCTTGAGGTGCATCCCCGCATTTAGACGCCTTGAAAAGTAATGCTGGATTGACCTAAAATGTCAGCATTTGGTGCCATAATCTAAACGATTTGCCTACAAACAAGACATCTGAGATGCCAGAGGTGTTCAATCGACATGTATAAATATTTCTAGCAATTTCAGTGAGAAACGCTGCAGGTTGTACAACAGTTCATAATTTAATTTTCAGACCCAGCTGTTGCCACTAAATCTCCTAATACACATTCCCCTCATGAAACACAGCCATTTCCCATAAAGCTTTATAAATCCTGCACAACACCTGCTTGATTTGGTAAACAAAGCTAAACTCCTTATAAAAATCCATGAATTGCAATGTTCGATGGCACCCTGCTTAGGTAGTCTTTGTGAACTAATGCCTAAAGTGAAATGTCTTCAGTCAATAGACCTACCATACTAAAGGAAGAACAGACTTTTCAGACTTAAAAGGGGGGTGGAAAGCAGCAATCTCACACTGCCTACACACGGCTGAGGTGATATGAATGTAATCAGAGGCTGGCCACCAAAGATCAGGCTGGTTATTTTGAATCAATACATGATCTTTCATACCTCACTTACATAGTTCCATGTAGCTATGTAGACCTCCCTTCTCTCTCCATTCTTTCTACCAAGTTCCCCCTCTTTCCTTTCAGGTTTCTCTTCTCTCTCCTATTCTTCTAATCTTCATATTTCTTCCCCTTTTTCATAGTCTTCTGCCCCTCCCCCCAAGCTTCTTCCCTTTGCCACACAAAGAGTTCAGGTTTCTCTCTGGTCTATCTTTCTTTACCTGCTCGAGGTAGTTACCTCTCTGGGATCTGAGCACTTTTGTATATGGCAGAGAGAAAGTCTCTGAATAAAAGGGACTTGGGTAATGTCAAGTAGCAAATCTTAGGATCCTGATTACTTAGCAGCTTTGCAACAGACAGGCTACTGAGCCAGTCATTGCCAATAGCTTCATCACTGGTACCATTGTCCATCTCTTAATATTTGGACAATAAGGGGGTGAAAGGAAAATTTAAAAACTATAATGGGCTTCACATTCTTTTCTTGGCTTCTGAGCATTCATTTAAAAATTGTTTTCTCCCCATTTTGTTTTCTGTTTTACCTACTATATTTAGGGATTGGTCTCAGAATTTCTTGCTCTGGGGCTGTCCTTTACATTATTTAGCTTCACTTTGGTCCTAATGACCAATATGTCTAAAGATGTTTCAAGTTGAGATAGGCAGACTGGAGGTATTTGCCTTGCTGTCTCTCCCATTGCATTCACCATCCATCATCCACAGTGCCACAACAAAGACAGAAGTGACTCTGGTTTCATGTGGCAGGTATGGATCAAAAGAAAAAATGTGTGGAAAAGGGTAATTGAGGGAACTAATCTCAGGAGCTGCTGCTTTGAATTTCTATTGCTCTAACACTGTTGCCCTGAAAGAGCAAGTTCTAGCATCTGATGAAGGCACTTTTTCCTGCATGTTTCCATTACACAGTACACAACACTCCTCCATAAAACATTGTAGACCTGTTCCCTTCCTCAGTTCCAAATAACAGGGGGAAATGTTCACAGTTCCAAAGAGGAGATGAATCTCTAGATGGAGCCATCTATGATAGCTACAGAAAGGGTCACTTTTCCATGTCATTTTCCAGCAAGTGTTCCTGGCCAAGGAGGCAGGGCTCTATAAATTATAATGGAGATCCCTTCCTCTGTGCACACCCTTGTTGCCGTATACAGTCATTTTAGCTGTACTGGATAGTTTGTGCAATTATCCTGAAGTTGACATGAGACTCTTGTAGCAACTCATATGTGGTGTACACCAGTGCGGTGTAGTGGTTAAGAGTGGAGGACTCCAATCTGGAGACTCGGGTTTGATTTCTCACTCCTCCACATGAAGCCAGCTGGGTGTCCTTGGGTCAGTCACAGTTCTCTCAGAGCTCTCTCAGCCCCAGTTACTTCATAGGGTGTTGGTTGTGGGGAGAGGAAGGGAAGGTGGTTGTAAACTGCTTTGAGACTCCTTTGGGTAGTGAAAGGCAAGGTATAAAAAACAATTATTCTTCTTCTTCTTCCCTACTTTCCTACTCGTACCAGTGACAGTGTATAAGTATGCACTTCTTTTTTTCCCCTCAGAGATGGATGTTTTATCTTGTGTTCACATTTAATCTTTTTTTTACCTCATTTCTAATTAACAGTTCTACATAAAGTTGCAAAAACAAGTCAATTAACACATATTACATTTACGAATACACTCAGCACCCCATTTAAATATGAACAAGGGATAAACATTTTTATTTGTATTTGTTGCTCCCAAATTTCATTTGCTTTTATTGTATTTAGTATTACATGCATTTGATTTTGTTACGTTCAGTTTTGTCCCCAAGTGGGATGATCTCTCCCACCTCCCATACACTTATTGAGTAGTTGATAGGAGAGCCAATGTGGTATAGTCACTACAGTGATGGACTGGGCTCTGGAAAACCCAGGTTCAATTTCCCACTCTACTGAGGAAGCTTGCTGGGTGGCCTTAGGCCAGTCACATTCTCTGAGCCTAACCTGCCTCACAGAGCTGTTGTGAGGGGGGGGAAAGGGAGGAAAAGAGAATGGTGTAAGTTGCTTGGGGCCCCAGTGGGGAGGAAAGCATGGCAGAAATGAAGCAAAATGAAATAAATATAAAGCACTGCTGCTGCAGTGGTGGGACTGGCTCCAGCCTTTCATTGGTGACAGCTCTCCACACAGTTGACCATGTGCCTAGTACCCAAAGGTAGAGGATCTCTTCTCCCATCTCTTCTGCTTTCATTTTCAATGACAATTTAGATATAGTAGGTATCTCATTAACATGGTGGAATGGGGAAATTCTATGGGATACAGTAATTCCTGGGTATAAGCTCTAAAGGCAGGACAGGAAGGGATGCATTGGTAGAGGTGTTGCTTTGTACTTCAAAGAGGGCATAGAATCAAATAAGTTAGAAAACATTGGGGGAATTAACTCCCCAACAGAAGCAATATGGGTGGAAATACTGGGCCCTAAGGGTTACTTAAAAGTTGGGGTATACTATCGCCCACCTGATTAAACCCTTGAGGCTGATCTTGACATAGAGAAGGAAATAAGGGAGGCAACTAAAGCAAATTATGTTATTATACTGGGAGATTTCAACTACCCTCACATTTACTGGGTAAACCTGTGCTCCAGTCATGCTGCAGAAATGAGATTCCTAGAAATTATAAATGACTGTGCACTGGGAAAATTGGTCACAGAGCCAACCAAAGGGGTAGTGAACTTGGACTTGGTTCTGAGAAGGTCTCAAGTCCAGGAAGTTATGTAGTTGTTGCTAAAGTTGGGAACAGTGCTATTAAGTTCAGCATTCAGGTCAAAGGAAAGTTACCCCTAAGGTCCCAAACTGTAACATTTGATTTTAAAAGAGGGAATTTTAAAAAATGAGGGGAATAGTAAAAAGGAAACACAAGTGAAATCCCTACAGGGTGCTCGGAAGCTATTTAAAACAACTCTGATTGACACCCATATAGAATGCATTCCACTGGTTAGGAAAGGCACTACCAAGTCTGAAAGAAGACCTGCATAATTATTAAGGCAAATCAAGGAAGATATAAAAAGTAAAGAGGCTTATTTTAAAAAGTAGAAGGTCTGTCCCAATGAACAGGAGGAATCATAGGATCTGGCAAAAGAAATGTAAGTTCAATAATTAGGCATGCAAAAAGAGATTCTGAGGAGTGGGTTGCTAAAAGCATCAAGACAAACAGTAAACATTTTTTTAAAAAATATATTCAGATCAGGAAACCAGACAGAGAAGCAGCTGGGCTGTTGCATGACAAAGGAATGAAGGGATTGTTAAAGGAAGTTGGGGAGATGGAAGAGAAGCTCAATGACATTTTTGCTTTTGTGTTCATTGTGCAAAGTGTGGGATACATACCCATGCCACTGCCCCTTTCTTCAGGAAGGGAGTCTGAAGAACTAAGCCAAATTGAGGTGACCAGAGATGAAGTTCTAGCTCTATTGGGGAAACTAAACACTGATAAGTCTCCAGGTCCTGATGGCATATACCTGAGAGTTCATAGGGAACTCAAATGAGAGATAATTGATCTACCTTTCCTTTCCTTTCTTTCTCAGAACTTCTCTGATCAGTAGATCTTCAGCAATGACTAAAAGAGTAATCTGTTAGTTTCTGAAGGAAAATATGATAGGAATCCAGTGAAGCTGATGGGAGATAGGTTCAGGATGGACAAAAGGAAATACTACTTTACTTAGAGAGTGATTAAAATATAGAGGATGTAGTCATGTACTCAGGAATAAGCAGCTTTAAAAGAGGATTAGATAGATTCAGGGAAGATATGTCTATCAATGGCTACTCGCCATGGTGACTGAGGGAAACCTCCACATTCAGAGGCATTAATCCTTTGAATCCCAGAGCTAGGAGGCAACATCAGGGAAAGGCCTCAGCTTCTATGCCCTGTTGTTGGCCATCCAGAGGAAGTGGTTGGCCACTATGTGAGAGAGGATGCTAGACTAGATGGACCACTCTCTCCCTCCCCCCTCCCAAGCTCCTGGGGGTTGTTAAGCTTTGGCTGGTGACCTTAGCTAAGCTAGATCCATTTATGGATATAGATTTCTTTTATCAGTGTATTCATTCATTTATGTTTTAAAAATTTACATAGTGTCTTTCTACCTGATATAGGATTTACAGGGTGGCTCACATCAAGGTTTAAAACATTATAAATAATCAATATAAAGCAGAAGCCAACAGTATAAAAGCAAAAACCCCAACACAGAAACGCACAACACAGAAACCACAACACAGATTCTAAATGCCCAGCTCAACAAGAAATCTTTCAGCTTATGCTGAAACACTAATAATGATGGAGCAAGGAAAACATCTCTTTATAGACTATCCTGTAGCTGTGGTACTTTTTTGGGGGGGGGAGCCCTTTTTTTTGTGACCATCTACCACATCTTACATGGTGGGAGTACACAGAGACAGTTGACTAAAGATGCCTTCCTTGTCTGGGCAGTTCATGTTTAAAGCCATTCTACTTTGATCTAATTGACTTTCTGGGGGAAAATGTGCACACATTGCTTTTGGGGGTGTATTTCAACTCCAAGCCAAATTGCTCATGTATCTTTGTACCATGAATATAGCTCCCTGTGGTGAGGTAAACATTCTCCAGGTTTTCACGAAGGGTCTTCAGGTTGCCCTAGAGTGCTGTATCTCTGCATATCACTGGAATGGTCCCCTAGGTAATAAAGAGAAGAAGAAAAAACCCTACCCCAACAGCAACATTACTAGCCTCCTCGGGTAGCTTTTTGTCCCATTTGCTTTTTGTTGTTGTTGTTTGCAGAAAGCAAATGATAAGTGTTAACTGACTGTACTTTGGGACCTTGTTGTACAGGTGACAATGTTCTAATGGGGGGGGGGGATTTATGGAGCCAGTTTCTCTACATGCTACCAATGAAGTGCAACTGGGGAAAGCTAATTCAACCCTAGGTGACAACACATACAATTAAGACAATGATTATAACACAGACACTGTTCATGAAGACAAGCCTGCTTCTCCAACTGACCCTGCTTCCTTTTGATTCTCTTTTCCTGCATAACATCTCATATATTTTTCATTTAAATTAAGCTGACAGGCAGAGAGCTTTATTTTTATCCTTTCTGTAGCACTTTGCAATTTTAGGTGCTTTTAAAATAGATGTTGTTCTTCAGACGAGACCCTATTCTAATCAATTATGATTTTGAGGAGAGGAAGATAATTTGATTCCAATAACTTGGAAAAAATGTGTGCATTGTTATGGTAGGAAAATGTCATTTCCAGTTGAAGATAATCACTGGGGATTGGATCTTGCCTGAAACTTCTGCATGCACAAGTGGGACAATTCCTCACTTCTGCATTGCACCTCTTACTCCAGGTTTTATCAGAGTTCAACTCGCAACATGATACCTTGCATTTATCCCTGGTTATAGCAGCATCCGTTTATCCCAGGACAAGTGTGTGGGGGGGGGGGGGAACCAGGGTGATTTCAAAGTAATGTGGAAACACAAAATACACCAAGATAATTACAAGGTGAACTCAAGTATAGTGTAGAATGTAAGTTTGGGGACAGGGTTGAACTAGGATTCTAGGAACTCTCACACACTCTCACTAGGAACTAGGAACTCTCACACACACACATGGTTTCCAAGGAGCAACATTTCAGGGGACAATTGGTGCATCAAGGGGAGAGAAAGGGGAGGCCATATGCTGCCTTGGACACTTCCAGGTGGGTAGCCATGTTGCTTTACTTTAAAAAAGCAAGATCCAAGCCCAGCACCACCTTAAGGACCAAGACAACTTCCAGGGTATAAGCTCTCAAGAGTCAAAGTTCTGACAGCTTTGACTCTTGAAAGCTTATACCCTGGAAATATTTTCTTTACTTTTTTGTGAGTTGTGTGTGTTTGTGAGCCTGGAAGTCATGGTGACTTCTGGCAAACCCTAGTGGGGCTGGGACATTTTAGAGAGGTGGCTTGATAACCTGCCTCTGCATCCTGGCCCTGGTATTCCTTGGAGGATGCCCTTCAAAGTACTTGCTAGGCTTGGCTCTGCTTACATCTGATGAGATCTGATGAGATCAGGCTTGCTTGGGCTATCCAGCTCAGGGCTCCCCTGGAAATCTAGTTGGTCTTCAAAGTGCTACTGGACTCAGATCTTGCTGCCCTGGTCAGAAATCCTTCCATCCCTGGACATTCCAGGTGGGACTTCAGCCTAAATTCCAGAGTCTTAGACAGAATATTCACTGATGAACATGTCAGGTGATAACCATGCTATCCCAGTAAGCTTTCTAGAGAAAGTGATATAGAAAGACAATAAACGTTATTCGTGGAGGCTTAACACTAAACAGTTAGTTAAGTCAAAGGGAAAGGTAAGGAGTCAGTCTGAGCAAGAGTGGTTAGGAGGCAGCTGATATTGTTAGGATGGGCTCCCAGTGTGCAAACCATGGTTTGCAGAAAACTTGAGTTTTATCAGCAACAGATCAAAAGGGCTATAGAAGTTGGCTGGGGGACCTTTTAAATGCCAGAGTTTTCCAAAGTACCAGAAATGATTTTTTTTTCATTGCACAAAAATCAATATTTTTCTTAAAAAAACAAAATAATGACACCCAAATCCACAGTGGGCCATTATGTGGGTTCAGAGAAACCGTTTCCAAGTCTAATATGCAACATATTCCTTGTACTAAGTAGAATGAATAATAAAAGGCCCCTTTGAATATAAAGCACAAATGAGGAGTGTATTAAGAGAGAGATCATTTACTTTTTAACGTTAGTGATCTTTGGTAATAAAATTGAAGGAGGCTTTTGAAATGTAATTCTTGGTAGGGTCTATGTCTTGTTCTACAAGGTAAAGTAGACTGGCAGAGCAATCTAAGGCAAAATTACACTCTTATAATTCCATCAAAGTCAAAGGGCTTAGAAGAATGCAACTCTGCTTAGGGAAGCAGTGTTAATCATTTTAACTGCTATTGAATCCTAATTCAATAAGCCAGCAGATCTAAGAATAAAATGCAATGCAAAAAGCCTACATAAGATTCATATATAATGAACACCCAATTTTGACAATAATTTTCATATTATGTTAATATTTTAGATGGAAAACATAAGGGGCAGATTCCTATCACTAAAATTTGCAACACAGCAGAATAGTAATGATTTGTGAAAATAGTTAACTGAAAACTGGCATCACTAGCCCAGCAAACATAATAGCTCCCCCTACCCCCACCCCTGTTCCCTAAGGTGCATTGACCACTTTCTTACTATTGTCGGGGTGAGCATAGAATTCATAGGGATGTGACATTTCATCTTACTTTAGGTCAGCATTGTGCTAACTGTCATTATGAGTTGGATGTACCTTTGTGAGAACGGAAGGTACATGTGGTTGCATAAGGGGAGTCCACAATTTCCAGATTTCCCACTAAACCTACATTCCACCATGCCACATCACACACTGTTCTTGAAGGTCTTGAAGAGATGGGCGGGGGACTACAGAAGACTAGAGATAGAAAAGATATATTTCCTGAGTGGAACTATGTGCACAGTTCTTTAGATCTAACCCTATGATATTATTTGTTTAATTAACTCCATACATAGTGAGATAACCAAGAATACTCCTGTGAATTGAGATTGCAATATGCAAATAATTTATCCCATGGAGATTCTACTGGAGTCAATCGAATTGTTCTGAAGTAACTGATTTACACTGTATGATTCACACAGTATCCCTGCATGAGTAGGCACGTTTCTCAAAGCAACCTTGCTATTCCTGTGACTTGTCTTGCCACCTCGACCTCCAATTCTAAAAGTTAAAAAGGAAGAAAAAAAGAGCTGAGATTTACTGCTTATGAGTCCCTGTGTGCCATCGGTGTCTGGCCATAATCCCATGCAATCTTGAAATCACTTCTCAAACAGATACTGCGGAATGTGCAGGTGCAACAAGTAGGCAACACATTCTCTCATATTATGTTGGTCATCCATCTGACAGTGAAAGCACGTAATGGGGGTGATCTGCAAATGGTTCTATTTATACAATCAGTGCATTTCATGGCCCAGATGACTATGACTTGTAAATTATTGTAAATTAGATTATTCAGTTCTTGGACTAGATTTTATCCCAACTTTCTTTCAATGAGTTTGCTCAGCATATTGTTGTTTTAACTGTAGTGGGGGGGAGTCCTTGCTGCTCTGGGAGGGTCCTGGCACACGCACAAAGTGTGTGTGCCACGATGACGTCACCGGGAAGTGACGTCATTGTGTCAGGCACGTTGGGGGGTGGGACCTCAGTAATTCGAGGGAAAATCATAGAGTTCTCCCTCGAATTACAGAGCATCTCCCCCGAAATGTGCCCAATGCGATGACGTCACCTCTGGTTGATGTCATTGCGCTGGGCATGTCTCCTCAGCCTGGCAATTTGGGGGTGGGGTTCCCCCTGGTGGCCCGATCCCAGCCGGTGGGCAGCGGGCCGCTGGAGCGGGGGTTTCCCTGCCCCCCGGGGGGACTTGGCAACCCTATATGCTTCTCTTCTCTTCCATTAGTGTTAAATTAACAACAACAACAGCAATGTTATGACGCATTAGACTTATGGTTACCCCTCATGTTTGTTTTTTTTTCAAGGCAAGAGATGAGCAGAGGTGGTTTGCTGTTGCCTTCCTCTGCATAGTATCCCTTGGCTTCCTTGGAGGTCTCCCACCCAAGTACTATATTCAGCAAAATAGGTAAATTAACTAAACCAGATAGCCATAGGAACTCGATGTCTGATTGTGTGGTGTTGTTATGATGCGGTCAGTTAATATGATGTCAACCACCATTTATCAGGAAATGGATTGAGGCAAGTGAAACTGGTGAGACATTCCTCTATTTGCAAAATTAGGTATCTAAAGATGTGTTGAAGTCTTCAAAGTACAGTACTGAGTAAAATCAATTGAGCAAAATGTCAGCAATATGCATTCTAATGGGGCAGGAGCAGCAATCAGTGAATCACATGCTGTATTTTGCCTATTCTTATTTTATCTGTAATGTACAAGATGGTACTAGAGACTCTAAAATATACAAGACTGACTATAATATAAATATCTCAAAATAAAAACAAAGCCCATATAATACCTTCTATAAGGACAGATCAAATTTACACAAAACGTTAGCAAGCTATTGAGCTCACCAGGACTCTTTATCAGGCCAGATGTTGTGAATTTTTTAAAAAATAAAATGGGGTGGGAGAATTAAAACATATAGGCCAGCATGTCCAAAATGTCTTTCAAGCACCCAGTGAATTATACTAGTCTCTTATGTGTAAATATGATGACCGAGATCCAAAGAGCTACTTTAGAAATGACCGGTGCATTTGCTTACTAAATGCTAGTGGAAAGTGCCATACAGTTACAGTCAAGTTATGGTAATCTGTGGAGTTTTCAAGGCAAGAGAGGTGGTATGCTGTTGCCTGATTCTGTATAGCAGCGCTGGACTTCCTTGGAGGTCTTCCATCCAAGTACTGACCAGGGCTGACCCTGCTTAACTTGTGAGATCTGATGAGATCAGGCTAGCCTGGGCCATCCAGGTCTAGGCTGCCTGCCAAATATTTAACTTACAAAAGCAGATTTTTTTGAAATACCCCCTGAACTTCAAAATGAATTTGCTGCGCTTCAGATGAGGCTGTTGCGTGACCATCCAAAACCAAATGCTGCACAGAAGTAGCTGTCTTGTTCTTTGCAGCTCAGTCAATTCAGTCAACCAGTGTGACCCCAGCAACAGCCACAGTTGTCCTAGTCCAGGTTCATGGATTGTAAAAAGGGCCACTGCATTCTCAGGCTCTCTCACTCACATTTCTTGTCATTGTCAAGTCACAGCTGACTCATAGAGATCCTGTAGGGTTTTCAAGGCAAGAGACATCTAGACGTGGTTTGCCATTGCCTGCCTCTGTGTCATTATAAAAAGACAAGTGTCACTGAAAAAGACAATAATGCTATGAAAAGCTGAAGGTAGCAGGAAAAGAGGAAGACTCAGCCTGAGACAGATGGACTCAATCAAGGAAGCCACAGCCCTCAGTTTGCAAGACCTGAGCACAGCTGTTAATAACAGGACATTTCAGAGGTCATTGATTCATAGGATCACCATAAGTCAGAAGCAACTTGATGGCACTTAACACACACACACACACACACACACAAACACACTGCTTCCCCCCATAACGGAAATCCAAAGCAGCTTACAATATTATTTTTCCTTCCTCTATTTTCTCCTCACAACCAACCCAGTGAGGCAGGTTAGGCTGAGAACATGACTGGCCCAAGGTCACCCAGTGAGCACCCATGGCAAAGTGGAAATTCACACCTGAGGTCCTAGTAACCCTATTCACAAGTTACAGTAAACACACCTATAATCCATGTTTGTGTATGCTTTATTGTTTCTTCCATATGCACTGAGTAATTTCCATGTTACAGTGAACACATGTGCAGCTGAACATGTGATAGAAAGCACCCATTGATCCAGGTACTGGTCCCCAGATTCATTTGTAAAGTGAACACACATTGGTTCTTTCTTACAAAGGTATGTATATACAGGCAGGATGTACATGCATTCATTGTGATATGTGAACAGGGCTAGTCTGACACTGTAACCACAAAACCACTCTGCATGAGCAAATTGCCACAGTTTCCAGTGTCATTGTCTTTCTATCACTCCCTGCCTTCATTTCTATGGGTTCTATTACCTATATAGACAGATCCATTGATAATAGACATAAACACAGCCTTTATATGGTTGATAGTATATTGTACTGATGGCTCAAGATGACTCACAGTTTTTCAGTGATGAATTCAAGTGGCTCAATGCCATTTCCTTAGTAATAGGGCACTGCAAATAGATGTGGCACAAAGATGGTGTTTTTTAGAACTTCTGCCTTAATGTAGTTGAGAATTGGTGTGGAGACAGAATTAGAGATGGAGCCTGCTGTTCTAAAGCACCTTCTGCTATGCTGGGTCTAGATCTGCTGATAGAATTATAAATGCTGGTTGGCTATTGTTTTTCTCAGGATGCTGGGCTAAATGGACCCCTGCTCTAACCACCAGTGGGGCATGGCTGTTCTTATGCTGGACAAAACATAGTACCCTACCACCCTCTGACAACCCAGCATGGAAGAAAGGCATAGAAGGTTAGCCCCTTCATTTAAATACATCTGTGCACACCTGCATTTCATGTTTCACTGTGATGGACTACACTTGAAAATCTCGTACGTGTTGTATAAACATGTAGGGTTAATGCCTCACAGAGTGAGAGAGTGACTGGTTAGCATAGGCTGAGCAGAAAGACTTGGGAACTGACTGCTGCAGAGAACTCAGTTTGCGTTTAGCACTGACTGTGGAAAGTTTAACTCTGATTGAGGAGTGTTTAGCTCTAAATGAAAACAGCATCATAATGACTGAGGACTGGGGAGGTTGACAAGGAGGAGTGGGAGGATCAGTGAAGACCCTAGCCAAAAAGGATAGATCTTCTAGTTAGATAAGTGATTCCCTACCCATTTGATAAGGAAGATAGCTCAAAGAATGGAATGGCCCCTGGTGAGTTTAGAGAAGGAATTTAGATACTTGGTCACTACCTTCTGAAACCTGCCTTCTGAAACCCAAGAGTCAGTTATACTCAAGAAAGTATACTGGAGTGTTTAGAAAACACTGAAAAAAAGGTCTCAAATATTCTAAGACTGTGTGAAAAGTTTAAAACTTTCAATTGCTGGAAACATGAACTGTAGTTTGTGAAAATATTAAGTTACCTCAGATTTCTTATTGATTTATCTCAGACATTTCCCCCCTGATTTTCACCTAACCTTTTCCCCTCTACGTTGAATAAAATATTTTGGTTTTGAACATTATAAAGCCTCTTATATGCCATTTCAGAAGTTAAGAGGGTGATCTTGTCTGTTCCCTCAAGTTCTGGGCTGAGCCAGCATAAAAATGCAATATTATGAGAGGGTGGGTCAGCCATGATCTTCAGGAAAGAGGAAAATAGTTAAAGGGGCTGTTCAGTCAGATAGGAAGAAAAAAAGGGAGGGAAAATTCTGCATCTGAATACGGCAAGGTTGTCATAGTCACCTTATCAGTCTCCCCAATAATGTGAACTTAGTCTACTGTCCTATAGTGATACTGAATATATGAGCTGATCCATATAATCCAAACAATTAAACCAAAGTGCTGTGGTGATGTGGGGGGTGACACTTGTTTTGCATGCAGAAGATCTCAGGTTCAGTCCCCATTATTTCCATTTAAAGGGATAAGGTAAGTAGGTGCTGTGAAAGACCTCCATGTGAGGCCCTGGGAGCTGCTGTCAGTCAGAGTAGGGCCATATGAGGCAGATCCAAATGGAATACCACTCTCCTCGCACCTCTTGGGAAGAAAGAAAGACTGAAAAGGGAATGGAAGCACGTGCTGACTAAGGAAAGCCTATGTGCTTACTGGAAAATTCTTTCTTTTCAGTAAGGGCAGTCAGTAGCAAGCTCTACCATACAATGTCCCCTGCCTACTTGCTGATAAGCTCAGCAAGCACCAAGGGAATTTCTGGTGTTTGACATGGTGCCTAAGGGCACCCTGTTGGAGAATCCTAGAATGGACATTAGTGTTATTGATAGAGTGATGACTTGTCTCAATGTGAGACAGATTCATGTGTTCATGCATGTGTGTTCAAGTACAGCAAGATTCCTGGAGCTACAACACATCACAGTGTAGGCAGGAAATGATGTGTTTGAATGTTTCACTGTGTAAAAAAGAATGCCAGACTTGAACATAGAAAAATAGTGCTTCAGGGTGAATATTAGAAATCTTGCCAACCTTCCACAGGCAGGGAGCATTGATATGTGGAACAATATACAAATCTCCATCTCTACTGACTTTTTACATTTATTAAAATACTTATGTACCACTTTCTCTGTACTTAGGTACAGAAGGCCTCTGCACCCTTTTTTTCTGAATGCATAAATTAGGTCTGGATAATCTGAAGGGCTTTAACTGGATATAAAAATAGTCAGAAACATTGAAATGTTTTAACGAGGAGCATTTGATGTATCCATCAGCTAATTTCACTGTATAAATAGAGCAATAGTGTGTAATTCCACATCAACTTTAGGTATTTTTCATCTGTATTAACTAGTAAACTATCCATGAAACATAATAGTGTGTTTTTCTTAAATGTTCTAGTAATCTCCAGCTCCATTTCCTAATACTATGAAGAGAAGAAACAGTCACTAACAATAATCAGCCAAGAGATTCAGTGATGTAAATTATTTGACTTTATAAATATCAAATTGAAAATGGGACAATTATAATGGAAGAATGTCATACTTTCCCCCTGCAAAAATGCAATAAAAAGCAAATTATAAAGCCATTCCCTAGCTATCCACACTCCATTACTACCTACAATTATGGAAAGGACATATAAAAATAATTCCATCTGCTCTGCTTTTTCTCATAAAAATCTTGATGATGTGCAATATATGACAGTTTTATATGAGAGGTGCCACATTCTTTTGGCATATAACTGGCATTGTGCCTTAAAATAGAGTCATGCTGATTTACACCATCTGAGGAACATCCCCGTTAGTCTGCTGTGCTAGTTGAAAATTATTTAAAATACATATTAGTCTTCCTGCAGAACAATGATATATATATATATATATATATATATATATATATATATATATATATATATATATATACATATTTAAATGAGCCATGTCTGGAAAGGTACAAGATATCTGGAAGAGGGATGAGGTAAGGAGCCATTTTGAGAGCTGGAGTAGAGAAGAAGAAGAGAGAAGAAGAGATTGGATTTATACCCCGCCCTCCACTCCCCAAGGGAGTCTCAGAGCGGCTTACAAACTCCTTTTCCCTTCCCCTCCCCACAACAGACACCCTGTGAGGCTGAGAGAGCTCTTTCCCAAGCTGTCCTTGAGGGAACAGCTGGTACAGAGCTATGGCTTGCCCAAGGTCATCCAGCCAGGTGCAAGTGGAGAAGTGGGGAATCAAACCCGGTTCTCCCAGATTAGAGTCCACGCACTTAACCACTACACCAAACTGGCTCTAGCTAAGAGCCAAACAAACTAGCTAAGAGCCAAACAAGATATGATACTGGGAGATATGATACTGGGAGCCCACGAATGGAGTTCCTGGGGGTTTTTTTTCTTTAAATAGTCATGGCAGATTTGTATTGGAAACATGGCATGAGGCAAGGGTGTATGTAAAGCCTTACTTCATGCCATTTTCCCAATATGAAATAGCCCTGTGGAGTAACTGTTTACTCCAATAGGAAAAGACTTACTCCCTTCCCTTGCACACGGTCCAAGTCTGAATCAGACTTCCACACACCTCATATTTAAAAAGAAAAAAATACTGGTGGCTCCATTCACAGAATTCCCAGTATCACATGTGGTTTGGCTCTAAGGGACTGAGCTTTGACTCTAGTTCAAAGCTTGCCTCTGTCAAGAACCCGCTAAACAGCATGAGAAAAACAGTTCTGCCTGCATTAGTTGTTGTAAGAATGACTACAAAATAATGTAAATGAAAAGCTCCTGAGAGCATTAGCATCCACAGAAAGAACTATAGATTCTGTAAAGAAAAGGGGGGAAAAACACCTATCATGGTTTTAGCTATGTGGGCTGGAAGATCTCTAGAACATAAAGATACCGCAGAAGGAAGAGGTGGGCTTAAAGTATTCAGAAGGGAGGAAGGAGGAGGGTGGGATGAATACAAGTCATACTTATTTAATGCTTCATCTGGTATATTTAAAGTGGCTAACAGATTAAAAACATACATAGAACACATCTTAAAAATTATTAAAACTAAAAAACCCCATTAAAACAATTAAAAATAAGCTAAAATCTACATACAGTACAGTAAAATACACATATAAACAACAATTAAACATAGGGCAGGAAGGAGGGGTCACTAAGGGAACACAAGGCAAGACAAAAAAAAATCTCCACTTTCTGTCCAAGGAGGATATGCCTGAAGATGAAGGTAGGATTTCCAACCACCAGGTGTAGCCTAGTGTTGTCCTGAAATTACAACTGATCTTCAGACTACAGAGATCAGTTCCCCAAGAAGAAATGGCAGCTCTGAAGACTGCAGTCAGGAAATTAAAAGATGTCTGCTCCTTGGGAGGAAAGCAATGGCAAACCTAGACAGCATAATAAAGAGACATCACCCTGCCAACAAAAGTCCATACGGACAAAGCAATGGTATTCCCAGTAGTAATGTATGGATGAGAGAGTTGGACCATAAGAAAGGCTGTGCACCGAAGAATAAATGCTTTCAAATTATTGTGCTGGAGAAGATTCTTGAGAGTCCCTTGCACTGCAAGGAGATCAAATCAGTCAATCCTAAAAGAAATCAACTGTGACTGTTCCCTGGAAGGTCAGATACTGAAGCTGAAGCTCAAATGCTTTGGCCACCAAATGAGAAGGAAGCACTCACTGGAGAAGACTGGAAAAGACTGAAGGTAAAAGAATGGGACAACAAAGGATGAGATGCTTAGACAATGTTATTAATGTGATGAGCATGGAGTTGAGCAAGCTCCAGAAGATGGTGGAGGACAGGAGGGCCTAGCTTGATGTGGCCCATGGGGTTGTGAAGAGTTCGACTCAACTGTGCGACTGAACAACAACAAAAGGTTACTTCTGGTTTCATTTTATTCTGAATGTTTTAAATTGTGATTTGTAAGCTGTCTTTTTAAATATATTTTTATTGATTTCTATAACTACACAAGCTAAAAAACAACTACATTACCTAAAAACCCTGAAAACTACACTATCCTAAAGTATACAGAGACCATTTTATATCATAACTATAAAATTCCATTTTAAAATATTGCAAAAGTAATATTAAAGAAATCTAGGCATATTTACTCATTAAATGATCCTTAATTCTAAGCTTTAAATCAATACTTAAATGACTAAAAATTCAAAGTGTCACAACATTACAAATATAGCTTTAAACATAAACAAAGTTAATTTTCCTTCTGTCTTCTCTTCTTCTTTTCTTCCCTCTTGGGCTTAGGAGCTGCTGCCCCCAAATCTCCATCTGATTCTTCACTGATCCTTTACCTCCAGCAGAATCAGAGCTTTCCAGTCCATATATGCTTTCTTGGTCTTCAAGAGAGTCCTCTGTGGATTTTTTCTCTTTCCCTTCTTTGCAGAAATCCAGAATTTTTTTTAGCTTTTGCAACAGAATCAATCTTTTGTTTCTTATTTTGATAGCTGAACAGCAAACCTTCAGGCGTAATCCAATTATTCATGTTCTTCTCTTGCAGGAATCTAGTTAAAGCCTTGTAGGGTTTCCTCTTCTTTCTTCTTTCCTTTAACAATTTAATTTCTTCTTCTTGGATCTTCAGGATGGCTCTATTTGTGGCCTTAAGTACCACATCTCTTGTAGACTTTTTGGAGAACCTTACCACCACCTCTCCAGGCAGGTTTTTTTTTTCTTTATAAATTCCAGATAGGTCCTATAGACCACATCCATATCACTTTGCAGTAACTCCACTTGCAAACCTGTCACTGGAGCAAGAGCTTCACTCAAAATCTGCTTTAGGTTCTCCCCTTTTACTTCAGGCACACCCTGAAATCTCAGAAAGAATGTTGACCTTTCCATCTGAAGTCTTAAAACATTGTCCTTGTCTGAAGCCCTTTTTTTTTCAATAACTTCCATTCTCAAATCCAGTTTCTCAGATTTAACTTTAACAGCTATCAGTTCTTTTGCCAAGTTATCAGATTTCATACTCGCATCTGTCATCTGCTTTTGAAAAGAATCTAGCTTAGCATTAACTGATCTGATTTGTTCCATCAGAGGGTGCAATGCAGCCGCTAATGTAGCAGATAGGTCTGTACTCAGCTCTGGTTTCTCAGCTGGCAGCAATGTTGGCACTTTTGGAGAAGGCTTAGAAGGTTTCCCCACCATTTTGTCTCCTTTGCCCATCATTATTTTTTTCTTTTACAATACAGAGAAGTTCAGAGTACAGCTTTTAAAAAGAAAAATTTTCTTCTTTGCCTTCAAACAAACAAGCTGTGTCACTTTAAATTCCAGTCATTCAATCCAGCCAGCCTGATTCTCTGTTGTGTTTAAAGTGCCGCTTCTTTAAAATTAAAAGACTTTAAATCCCCCCTATGTTACAATTAGAGAATCTTCACTCAGTTTTTGGAGAAAGGAAAAACTCACTTTTTCGCCATGCATTCAGCTCGATCAACACTTTCTTTTGCCGCTTATGGTCTCTGCAACTGACCAGAGATGCTTCTTTGTGCTGTGCAGCTCAACATCGGTAGAACCTTTGGAGGCAAAAGGAAGCCTTGATCCCCAGATCACCACCCAGGGAGAGGCTATCCCTGGTGTCTCAGACAGGAGCCCCCTCCAGGAGCTCCTGAGGGTCCGAATCCTGTTCGGAACCCCTTCATGCTGCCAGGACTGGGTCACGTCTCCTCAAGCTTGAGGAAGACGCACCTGCCATTAAAAACGCCAAACCGGAAGTCCCATGATTTGTAAGCTATCTTGAGCCATGGGTAAAGGATGGATACAAATATTTATTTTTTGTAAAATAAAATAAATAAATTATAAAGCTACAGATCATACATCATCAACACATGCATGAAGCTGCCTTATACTGAATCAGAAAATTGGTCCATCAAGGTCAGTAGTGTATACTTAGACTGGCAGTGGCTCTCTGGGGTCTCAGGCAGAGGTCTTTCACATCACCTGCTCCCTAATCCTTTAAACTGAAGAGGCCAAATTTGAACCTGGGACCTTCTGCATGCCAAGCAGCTCCTCTGTCACTGAGCCATGGGCCCTCAACCCATGCATGTCTCCTCAGAATTAGGTCCTACAGTGTTCAGTGGGAGTTACTTTCAGGTATCTATGCACAGGAATCCACCCTTAGCCTAGCAGTTCCAAGGCAGGACTGATTAGCTTTTCATTCTTTTATTGCTAGTCTCCTTATGACAAAAAAATAATTTCATCATTGTTACAAAGGTGGGGGGAGAGGACAAAATGCTTGTAAACTGGTGAGGAGGGAACCCAGTAAAAGTGCTATATTGGCTGTACAGAGATGGTCCTTGAAGCCTCCTATACACACCTTATTTGCAGCAGGTAGGGGGGGATGTGTTTTACTAGCCCTGTGTGGCTCTCAATAATAGATGCTACATTTGCAGAGACAGCTCCTCCAATTAAGAAGCAATCATCATTTTCATTGGGAACATCAGCTGCTCACCAAATTGTCAGGATTTGTATGCTAGCCGACCGTCATCTCCTTTAAGGATCTCCTCCTGCTCTAATGATAAGCAAATCGCTCAAGGTCCAATTGGATGACTAATTCGAAATTCTGTTTTATTCCAGCATTTTGGGGGATATTGAATCCTTATGTGTTACCAGTTAAAATTGCCATATTAAGGGAGATGATAAAGTATTCAAAAAGTAATTTGAGAAACTCCTCATTCACTCTTGTGAGAGATGCCTCAGCTACTTCAGAGGAAGAGTTTCACTTCTTTCTCATGCGATGAATTCAAATTAGGCACTTGGCTGTCTGGAGTGATAGAGAAGTAGCTCATATTAAAAAAAAAACTGAGTGCTTTCCACTCGTGGTTTAGCCAAGCGGTCTCATTACTGTGGCAATGCTGTATTTTACTAGTTAGACTTCGTCAGTCTCAGAAACAGAAGTATTGATTTCAGTGACCGTAAGACTAAGCCATTGGGTATCATTTATCTATACACCAATAGAGAGCTTGCCAAAGTGTGTGGATGTGAAGTGAAGACACTTAATAGGATAGCACAGTCATAGTGCCAAGCTTAAAATATACTGCCCACTCTGTAGTTATGCAAAAGAATAACTTAGCAGGATCCTTGCTTAAACTGAGTATGTATAAATTCTGAGTGTGCTCACTTAAACCAACACTAGGGAAACCCAACATGAACAATGAAGGGATTGAGTTTTAAGAGAGTTTGGAATGTTGATTTGGAGACAGCAGCCAAGATCTAGTAAGGGAGGGGGAGCCAGTGGGATGCTATGAGTCTCAGAAGGAAAAAGAACCTTTTACTTATTTACTAAGAAAGGCATCTGGCCTCATTTCTACAGAGAAATGGGGAGAGCCATGACTCAGTGGCAGAGTATCTGCTTGGCATGCAGAAGGTCCCAGGTTCACATAAACACATGAAGCTGAATCAGACTATGGGTCTATCAAAGTCAGTATTGTCTACTCACCTACTGTGTTATCCTTGAAACTGGATATGCCAAAAATTGAACCTGGGACCTTCTGCATACCAAGAAGATGCTCTACCACTGAGCCACGGCCTCTCCCAGGTTCAATCCTTGGCATCTCCAGGTAAAGGATCTGGTAGTAGACCTCTAACCTGAGAATCTGGAGAGCCACTGCCAGTCTGAATAGACTGTGCTGACTTGGATGGACCAAGGGTCTGATCCAGTAAAAGCAGTGTCATGCAATTGATTCAGTAAAAGCAGCTTCATACAATTGTCATTTACAAAGTGGATTCATACCATTGTCATTGAGTGACAAAAGGAGGGAAACTGATCCCCATGAAATATTTCTGGAAGACTAGCAGGAGACTTTTGATGTGGCAGAGAAGATGGAGGTACTACTGATAAAGCTGAACCTTCTGAAGTGTTACCTCTTCAGTAGTTAGAGAGGTGACCTAAACATACAAGGCCCCCTTGTTCTCAGCAGTCAGAAACTATGGTCCTCTGAAGAACTATAAATACCAATAAGTAAGTAAGTAAATAAATAAATAAATAAATTCTGGAACACAGCTTTACCACCTGAAGGAGACCCTCGAGAGGACAATGTTGTTATTTTCCATGCAGAAAAGGGGGTTTAGAATGCCTAGTGGATGGGCTCCTGGGGTTGGGAATCAACTTTCCGAAGCCCATGAGAGGCAAGCTTGCTTCTTCTGCCTCATCAGTGTCTTACAGGTCCTGAATACTTCCATTCTTTTGGCACTGCTCATTTTGTCCTCCTCTTGCTTTGAATGGAAGAGTTCTTTTCAGCATGTGGCCAGTAAAGAGGAATATTTTAGCTTTTAAAAACCAGTTTGTTTAAAAGCCTGCCCATCAATTAAGAACATTATCAAAGGCCCTCTTGTATATGACCCCACAGTCTGAGGAGTGATTGTAGGCGCACTACTTTAGTGAGAGACCTCCCATCCTTTCTTCCATCTCCAATGCTGGCATTGTACTGGCAAAAACTGGAAGTGACATCATAAGGTTGGGATGATGCTGTCGGATTTGCCCAAAAAGTTTTGGGTGAATTCTAGAGCACCATGCCCACTGTAATGTTGTCACTTACAGGTTTTACTAGAAGTGATGTCTCACACCAGCACAATGCCCATGTTTATCTGGGCCACCCCTCCATTTTTCTTGGTGTAGTGTGTCAACACCTGGTACTGGATTTTTCCTGTTATTAATTGAAAGCATGGCCACAAAGAAAACAAATGAACCCTTAAGAACCATTTTTGTCCCATTTTGAGTTGCTCAGCTTTGCCTCAGCTCCTTCTTAGTTCCATCAAAGCCCAAAGATAAAGATGAAAGGGAGCTGAGAGTGTATTTAGCTGCTGTTGTGCCTCTTCCTCTTCTTCTTTTTAAAAATTATATTCTGCTGTTCTTTCCAATGGAGACCTAAAGCAACTTATCACATTGTTCTCCTCTCCTTCACCTTATCCTCAAAATAGGGTTGCCAGACCCCCCTGGGGGCAGAGGAACCCCCACTGGGTACTTCCCCACCACTAGTCAGTTGACTGGTGGGGGGGAAATCCCACCTCCAATTGGCCCCAAAGGTAACATGATGGCATCACCCAGAAGTGATGTCATCATGTTGCCGATGTCACATGGTGACACTCTAGTTTTGGGGCAAAACTTTATGGAAAAATCAGCTACAAACCATAGAGTTTTGACCAAAAGCTAGAGTGGCAGCCCCCTGAAGTTGGTGACATGATGATGTCACTTCTGGGTGACATCATCTTGCTGCACATGCAGAAGATCCCAGAAAGGACCAAAGAGCTGGCAACCCAGCCTCACAACAAGGTTAGAGTAGGATGGGCCCAAGGTTAAGCAGTGAGTTTCCATGTCAGAGCTTGGATTCATACCTGGCTTACCTAGGTTGTAGTCCAACATGCTAATCAGGATACCATGTTAGTTTCTTTTTCTTCCTTCTCCTTTTCTCCAGGAGCAAGTATCCTCACAGCTTTCACCCAGAGTTGCTGACTCCAGTTTAGGGAAGTCCTGGATATTTGAGGATAGTGCTCAGAGAAGGCAATGGTGGGGGAGGAGAGGGTCACAGTGTGGATGTGACGCCATAGGACAAATAGGATATTCCCTATTCAAAACAATAAATGAACACAAATTTGATATAAAATAATATTAATAATATTCATATCCAGGCAATATTCACAAACCAGTTGGGGAACATTTCACTCTCCCAGGGCTCTATGTTACTGATTTAAAAGTTGCTGGATAAGTTGCTGTTATCCAGCACAAGAACTGCAAAGGGAGACTCCAGTGTCAAACTAAAGAATTAATGTTTGAAACCATCTCCCAAGGATTTAACAAGGGCCTGAGAGTCTGTATCCACTAAAAGTGTTCATCTGTTTAGCAAAACTAGTGAAACCCTACTATTATTGCTGCTGATGAGTCTGTGTCATTTTACATAATTACGCCTCTTCCTTTACTTCCAATTTTTCATGACACTTTGACCCTGCTGTTTATAACTCTTTTTCCTTCATAACCTAATGTGTGTGTGTGTGTTTAGCTGTACTTGCCAATGTGTTTTGTATCAGACCCCCTAGCACCTAAAACTAGATAAACCGGGATCAAGGTGGAAAACTGCTATAGGAAGGCAGGCACAAGGCTAAGGTACCACTGCAGAAAAAAAACCTCTGCTTTTGGTGATCAAGGCTGAATTCCCATCAAAACATTCCTGGGATATTATTCCCTACTGAAAACAATGGGACCTATTTCTAAAGAGACCACACTTGGACTGCTAAGTAACAATCTGAAGCTGAGAGCCCAAAGAAAGGGTCTTGCAAAAGAATTTACATGCCAGAAAGTTTCCTGTGAAAGTCCATGGTTGTTGGAATATCCTGGGCCCAGACAGTCATACACAATGCAAAGGCCATAATTCTCTGAGAGGTCACGAAACCATTATCACGGAACTTGGTGGTGAAATTTGCTGCCACACATCTATGGTGACCCAGTAGGGTTTTCAAGGCAAGAGTAGGGTTTTCAAGTCAAGAGAGAAGCAGAGGTAGTTGCCATTGCCTGCCTCTGTGTAGCAATCCTGGACTTCCTTGATGGTACCCCCTTCCAAATACTATCAAGGGCTAGCCCTGCTGAGTTTCCAATATCTCACAAGGTTTGGCTATTCTGACTACAACTAACTGCTGCGTCTCCCTAGTTTGAAATATCCCTACTGAACAAGCAAAGAAAGATTTCTGTGAATGTGAAACTAGTTTTCCTTAGAAGTCATAAACTATGCTGTGAAAACAAGAGAGTACTTCAACCAATGTGTACACTCTTCTGTGGAACTCCTTCTGTAAAAACATAACATTGCCACTAAAATAGAATCTCTGTCTCAAATAGTCAAGTAAATATGGCAGGCAGCTCATTAATCTTCAAGAGGCAATTTAGAATAATGCTGCAAACACTTCAAGTGTTACTGATGGTTGTTTGAGCATTGCTAAACTAAAAGAAAGCACGGGCAGAAAATGCCCAATTAAGAAATAAGGAGCTATGAATATAGATAATTTGATCAATTGGCTGAAACATGACTTTGCATTTGGATAGAAATAGCCCTTTCACAAGAGCAATGAATACCTTTTTACTTATTCTGGAAATTAGTTTCATGAAACACAATTGCATATATTTTATTTGCATTTTAATATTCTATTTATTAAAACAATCCACATGTAGACAGTCATTTTCTTATGATCCAAGTTATTTCTGAATTGATTAGTTACAAAGAAATACTCCTGTCTCCCTTCTTTCACCCGCCTCCCTGTATATACATAGGGAGGGAATGAAAGGAGGGAGACAGGCATATCTCTCTGCAACTAATCAATTCAGAAATAACTTATATATATATATATATATTTACATACACATTATACACACACACGCACACCAGGGTGAATTCAAAGTTCAGGAAAGCAAAGAATGAATATCATTAGATAGAGTCAGGTGGCACAGTGACTTAACATGTTGAATCAATTGTAGTGTATTACATTTTAATTATACCGTCCCTTAGGAGTCCTCAGCCATCTGCCCAATTACAGCCAGTTTTTGACAGTCCATTTAGCGACAGTTCAAAACATCATCTTTGTTGCTGTAACAATTTTATAACCTTAGCAGCAACCTAGAACTGCCAGATATTTTCATTATGCACCAATTATTATGAAAATGCCATTCAACACTGGGGTTCTTTTGTTTCTTGATCTTATAAGTTATTTATGGGATCACGGTGTCCACAAAGTCCTGAGCATTTAACATTTTGGAGAGAGACATCTAATAGCCTTTAATAAATCTGTTTCTCTTCTTTACAAATGTATCTGATTTTCACCCTGTGCTGGCAAATTCAGAATGCTTTGCAACATAGAAAGGTGCTTAGTAGTATTAGAAGGTGATGGAGAACGCTTGGTTTGGTTGAGGAACCTGTATTGTAAATGATGGTGACTGAGAGTCCTACTAAGGTCACTTCCCTGACCTGGGTAGCCCAGGTTAGCCTGATCACATCAGATCACAGAAGCTAAACAAGGTCAGCCCTACTTAGAATTTGGATGGGGGACCACCAAGGAAACCTGGAGTTGCTACACAGATTTGGTCGATGGCAAACCACCTCTGAATGTTTCTTGCCTTGAAAACCCAATGGAGTCACCATAAGTAGGAATGAGCACGAACTGCATTTTGCAGTTCACTCCATGGTTTGTGACTGAACCACAAACCAAACCACAAACCAATATGACAGTTCATGATCCAAACCAGTTCACAACAATTTGTGAGCCTTTTAAAGTTTAAACCACTGCTTTCTGCTCCCCACAGCTTTTCATGGGGAGCAGAAAGCAATGGGTTCCAAGCAGTTGACTGGTGGGGGGCGCCACTCAGCTGTTTGGTTTAAATGGCTTGGAGCCATTTAAACCCTGCTTTCTGCTCCCCACAAAAAGACACAGGGGACAGAAAGCAGGGGTTTCCAAACAGCTGAGCAGCAGGGAACACCACTCAGCTGTTTGGTTTAAATGGCTCTGAGCCATTTAAACTAAGTAGCTGAGTGACTGCACCCTGTTTGGAAACCCCTGCTTTCTGCTCCCCATATCTTTTCACATGGAGCAGAGTTTAAATGGCTCCTAGCCATTTAAACTAAACAGCTGAGCTGTTTTGAGTGAAGAGCAGAACCACCATGAACCATCATGAACTGCATCAAAATTCATGGAAGTGGTGAACATCACTTTGCAAACCATAAACCAGCCAAAATTTGTGATGAACTTTAGTTTGTCAGCTGGGTTGCCCCCATAGACGGAAGAAAGACTCAGACAACAAACATGGGATTAATGGCCACTTTATTTATTAACAAAAACATGGCAAGGGCTTAACCTAACAAGCGGCATGGCCAAGGCCTGGGGTTACCATTAACCCCACCCTTGCCATAGTATGGGCAATGCACCTGGCCCTCGGGTCATAGCCCGCTATAAGCGGCTCGAACCCCAGGCAGCCCAGCCTTGGAACATGCCTTGATGATCCCTCACACACAGCCGCAAGGTCAGTGCTGAGTATCCCTCAATGGCACTCCAAAAGGCAGACTGTTGGACTTCCGGCAAGACTTGCGATGATGGCGGACGCGCTCCTCCGCAACTGTGGGGAGCGCGATCTGTACCCAGCAGGAAGAAGGGGCTCTGGACAGGCGCCGAGCCCCCAGAGACCCCAGTGAGGGGGCTCTGCCTGGGGTGGCACGAAGGGGATCTCTCCCTACGGTGGCGACCAAGGGATCGAGGTCCCTTTTCATCACCCCCATAGGTTCCCCCGCCGCGGGAGCTGTATGGCTGAAAGCGCAAATCCATGAAGCAGCAGAGAGTGTGAAGCTATGAGGCTTGAACTTACAGTTACACATGGAATAAACGTGAGTCTGAAGTAAAATAAACAGAGCACAGCAGGCGGGTGGAGTGAAACCCCCCCCTCTCGGGACCGGCGTACTTACGAGACTCTTTACGTGGCATTACTGCATGAAAAATAGGATGCCTGGCTTGCTGGATGGCAGCATCACGCTTTAGAGGATATAAACTTTAAAAAGTCATAAGCGCAGTCTGAGAATTTGCTTCTTTCATTCATCTTATCTAACTATCAACAAAAAGCACAGCCTCAACAATGGCGGGGGAAACGAAACCTTCCCCCAAACTAGGAAGTACAGCTCCGAGTTCAAAGGCTGATACCACAGAGATGAGCACTGTGTTCTCCTCGTTATTGCGACCTCTAGTGGACCAAATGACAGCTCTCAACGTCAAGATGGATAAAATGCAGCTGGATCTGAAGGAGTTGAATAAAACTACAGAGAAGCTGCAGCGAGAACTTCTGGAAGTAAAGACTTCAGTAAAAAATCAGGATTCAAGGCTACAAAAAGCGGAGAAAGAAAAGGCCCTCCATTCTGATCAGTTTTTGAAACTACAGATGGAAAGATCGAATTTTTTCCTAAGACTTCAGAATGTACCAGAGAATAAAGGAGAAGACCTTAAAAACCTGCTAAGTGAAGCGCTTGAACCAGTAACAGGCTTAAAAGCAGCGGAATTAAAAAGCAACATGGATATGGTTTACAGAACCTATCCAGATTATACTAAAAAGAAAAGCCTGCCTGGTGAGATTATGATAAGGTTCTCCAAAAAATCAACAAGGGATGTGGTGCTTAGAACCACAAACAAAGCAGTTCTGAAGATCAAAGGAGAAGAAGTTAAAGTGATGAAAGACATTCCATTCGAAATAAGGAAAAGAAGGAAAGCCTACGGGAAACTGACATCTTGGTTACAGTCTGAATCCATTATCTACTGGTGGAATGTTCCGGAAGGACTAAGCTTCAGCATCAAAGATAAAAAGTATAAGATTGACTCTGTCCAACAGGCGAAAAAACTCTTGGAAAAAAGCAAAGAAAAGAAAAACTAGAGAGACTCAGATGGTTCACTGGCCTCGCAAGAAAGCACCTACGGATTTGACAGCTCCAAGAGTGAAGAAGAAATTTCTGACTCGGAAAAAGGAGCAGCAGCTCCAAAAGTACAAGAAGAGACTGTAAAGACAAGACGAGGACGAAAGAAGAAATAAGAATTGAATTGTTTTATTGAAAGTTGTACTTATGTATTCCATATATTTTGTATCATTAAGCAGCCCTCTAAAGGGGTATGTCTGTCAAATAGCTTTTTTGTTTTTTCTTAATATCAGCAGTAACAATTTTAACTGAAAATTAACCAAGGTTTAAAATGCTTCATAAATATTATATGTTATATGGTAGTATTAAGCAAATGATAAAGCACTCTCTGTATAAGGTAAATGTAGTTTAGAAATTAGCGAAATAGATGTAGTTATAGAGAAAAGCAATAAAAACTTTAAAAAAAAACAAAAAACAAAAGGCAGACTGTTCCCCTCATCCCAGGCCGCAAGGCTGCAGTTATGATTCCACCAGGGTTGCTGATAGGTGCTTACCAAGCCGCGACAACTATTTACTAAACTTCCGCCACAGCAAGGGTCAAGCCTCTGCTTAGGCCCCTGCACCCACTAAACCCCTAACACTGTTAACAGCCCTTGCCGTAAATCCTTAAGGAAGATATCCATACCCTGCTCCGACAAATGAATGCCGTCACCCCATATAACTCGGCGTGCGTAGCCCTAATAGCTGGATGGGGTATGAAGTGGCCACCACCCATTACTAAAATGCTCCTAAATTCCCCATTTACCTTATGCCTAGCCCACTCAATCCGCTTAGGGTCCAAGGCCCATCGCCATTCCCTTCGCGGAACCATGGCCGACCAAACCACTGTAGTATTAGGCCATCGCATTTTAATAAAGTTAAAATCCTCCCTGACTTGTAGAACTAACACCTTCCCTTTTAAAATTCCTAAAACGTTACCCCCTAGGTGAATTAGCAATATGTCAGGAGGAGTACTGGCATTCAAACCAAATAATAGATGGAGTAGGCCCGCCCAGTACAAGCCACGGCGTCCCCTCCATTCAACAGTGGCCCATCGACTTAGGCCCAACTGCGAGCTGATGGCCGATCTGTTAGCCCGGTGAGCAGCCCAAAAAATGAGGTTGTGCCCGCAGATGAGAATGGTTCTCTGCCTGCCACAAGACACAGCACCTGAAAGGAAAGGACAGTCAAACACCGGGCCAAAAGAACAGATCACCACATGGCCATTGAACGCACATAACCTTTATAAGCGTCGGATCTCCAATGCCCTACGTGCTGAACATCCTCAGCTGAATAGCCCATAGCTGCCGCTGTGGAAGCCGCTCCAGTGTGAAAGGAATGGGTCCCAAACTTTACACCTGATAGGCCCAGCTTCCCCAAAGCCAGGGAAGTAACTGCCCAAAACTAATATTTAGTCAGAGGGCTCCCATCCTCATGCCTAAAGAGGAAACCGGCTTCCAGACCCCTCCGGGCCAAATACTGTGACAGGGCCAGAACTGGGCAAAGCTCCGAATCCTGACAGGTCCTCAATTTTACCTTGGCTCCTATTCGCATCTGATTCATCTTAGGGCTCCTAATCATGATCAGCATGCCATTGCCGTGAATATCAATATCCCGCACCTGCAAAGCCTAGCTCGACTGTTCTGTCTTAGACTGAGTGACCAACTCACTCACCCGAAGAGCCCCAAAGAATGCAAGCAAAGAGGCTGCATGAAACAGGCATGCCTCATAACTGGAAGGGCAAACTGCACCCCAGGTCGCTTGCAACCCGTTAAGTATCACGGGCGAGATAGGCTGTTACTCATCTTTAGCAGCACCCCCCTCACGAGTCCAACCCTCGAGCATCTTTCTAATCCTGAAGTCACAAGTGACTTCAGCGAAGTCCAAGGCTTTGCTTGCAAAGGCTAGCGCAGCAAGCTTGCCTCAAATTGAATGTACAGCTAAGCCAGCTTCTTTGCTCGATACACAGTAGTGCATCAGCTGATCTAAAGGAATAGGCCAGACCTTGGGATAACGTTCAGCTGCCCTGAAGACCTCGAACTGGCGAACTGCTCGCTCATACCCTTTTCTGGTGCTAGGCGCAATGGTGAGGCTTATAGCCCTGCAAGTCTCAGCCCTCCAACCTGCCATAGTTCCTGAGGCATTCAAGCCGGATGAAGATCGGCTTCTGGTGCAAGCTGACGAAACCTTGCCATCTGTTGGTGAGAGAGAGCATCAGCCACACCATTGTCCACACCCAGCACACACCTGGCAAAAATTAGCAAGTCAAGTCTAAGGCACTGCAAGGTGAAAGCCCGGACAAGCCCCATAACCTGTGGAGACTTAGATGTGAGGGAATTGATCACATGAACAACTGCCAAATTGTCACACCAAAAGTGTACAGTGTGATCTTTCACTTCTTCACCCCACAACCAAACCGCCACTAGTATGGGAAAGAACTCTAAAAAGGTGAGATCCCTAACATATCCTGCTGAAAACCATTCCACAGGCCACTCCTCAGTGCACCAGTGTCCATGAAAGTACACACCAAATCCCAGAGATCCAGCAGCATCAGATGACACTTGGAGCTCAGCCTCCAGCTTCAATTCCTCCCTCCAAAAGGAGACACCGTTAAAAGAACTTAAAAACTCCTGCCAGATCCCAAGGTTGGCCCGCATTTCTGCATTAATGCGCACTCTATGATGTGGGTGCTATAGCCCCCTCATCGCATCGCAGAGCCGTCTAAGAAAAGCCCTCCCAGGAGCCACTACTTTGCACATGAAATTGAGGAGCCCAGCAATCTGCTGAAGTTCACGCAAAGTGGCCTTCTTCTTTTTAAGAAATATAGAAAACCAGACCTGCAAGTCCTGAATCTTGTTCAACAACAACCGAGATGTCTGGGCAACTGTGTCCAATTCTACCTCTAAAAATACTAACTTCTGAACAGGTCCCTCCATTTTTTTGAGGGCCAATGGAACTCCCAGCTCCTCTGCTAGTTGTGTAAAACCCTGCAACAGCTGGGTGCATCTACCCATCCCACAAGGACCCACAAAAAGAAAGTCATCTAAATAATGAACCACTTCCGGTAATCCTGTTTTAAAATGCGTTGCCCATTCCAGAAATGTGCTGAAGTGCTCAGATGCAGCGCATGACACAGAACATCCCATGGGCAAGGCCCTATCCATAAAAAACTGCCCTTTAAAGGAAAATCCCAGCAGCTCAAAATCATCTGGGTGCACGGGGAGGAGATGAAATGCGGATTTGATTTCACACTTCGCCAACTCCACCCCATGATCACAGCAGCACACCACATACACAGCTTGGTCAAATGAGGTGTACCTCACCGTGCACAGATGATCTGGAATAGCATCATTTATTGATCCACCACGGGGATAAGAAAGATGGTGAATTAAACAGAACTCACCAGGTGCCTTCTTAGGTACTATACCCAGAGGTGAAACCCACAAATTAGGAAGCAGTGGTGCCAGAAATGGACCTAGAACCCTACCTTCTTGAACCTCTTTGGCAATCTTCACAGCAACCACAGCCTCCATGCCATTAACTGATTTTAAATTGCGGGTTAAAAAAGGAGCCCTCAACCCCGAAAACGGAATTCTAAAACCCCCTTGAAAACCCTCTAGCAAATACACGGCATCCTCTTTATTAGGATACCGCTTCAACCAACTCAGCAATGGACCAAGCTTAATTGGCATGGGCCCCCTTTCCAGTAGCTGCTGAAGGACCACCACCTCCCCTTGGTTGTTGGCTATGCCTGGGCCTTCCTTTGGGGCATTCAGTGAATGCATGCAGTCCACTGCACATTGGGCACTCGTAAGTGCATGTCTTCCTATTGCAGACCCCCTGTGAACCAAACTCCCAACAAAGCAAGCAGGGTTGAACTGCCTGTCCTGTGGGCCCACGGGAAGCAGTATTAGCACTAGCCGGAAGGTTCTGCACCATGTGCCCACTATCTGAGTGTTCCCCAACATTAGGCTGCGCCTGCGACATCAGCAAGGGGATGCCCCAAAAACAGCCCCCCAAATACCCCCCCCCCAAAAAAAAACCCTTGCCAGTCCCAGGCCCAGCCGAGCCACAGCCTCCAAGAAAGGAGGGAAGGGAGGCTGATTTTGGGGTGGGGGGGGAAATACCCTTTGAGTTTCTGCGGGCTCTAGGCCAAAAGCCAGTGAGCAAGTGAAAAAAGCCTTGTGCTCCTTCTCTGTCGAGCACAATGCACGAATGAGGCTGCTGGGGCTGGGGCTGTCCTTCAGCATGCTAGCCCCGCCCCCCAGCAAAACCAGGCTGCAAATGCAGCCAGTCTGATCAGTCCTCGTTACAAGGAGGCAACTTTGTCCCCCCCCCCCCCCCAGCCAGCCTTCGGCGGCTGGGGGATTCGTCCTTGTACTAGGGCTGCCAAGTCCGCCGGTAGGGCGGGGAAAACACCGATTTTTAAAGCTTACCCCCGCTTTTTCAAAACTGGCCACCGGGGGAGGCAATGGCTGCCAGCAGGAACGCAGGGAAATGTCGGAACCTGCCCTGCCCTCTCCCTGCCAGGCCTGAACTCTTCAAAAGGAAATGTCTGCAGAGAGCCTGCCCTGCAGTAAAAAGCCTCAACAGACATTTCCCCTTTAAGAGCAGAGGCAGCAAGAGAAAGTCCCGCCCAGAGATTAAGGAGGGACTAGGCTCTTTGTACTGAAGGGCATGCTTTTGCATGTGGTTTGCAAGGTTGCTGCTGGGGTAAGCTGCTGGGGTCTGCCAGCTCTTTTCCTTCTCTCTCTCTCCCCCTCCCCCTTTCTTTCTTTTTTCTGTCTGTCTGTCTGTCTGTCTGTCTCTCTCTCTCTCTGTCCCCATCCAGCAGAGGTCTATCAGTGGCTATTATTAGCCACAAGGTCTAAATGGAACACTTTGTCTGGGGCAGTGATGCTCTGCATTCTTGGTGCTTGGGGGGCAACAGTGGGAGGGCTTCTGGAGTTCTGGCCCCGCTGCTGGACCTCCTGAGTGACACAGAGTGTTGTACTGGATGGGCTGTTGGCCCGCTCCACTGTGGCTTCTCTCCTGTTCTTATGATATGAAAATCATATTTAGCACTTGTGTAGCACTTAGTGCTTCATATTCTGCCGAGATGAGGAAAGATTCAGTAGGGCCGTTGCTCAGTGATAGAGCATCTGCTTGACATGCAGGAGGTATCAGCCTCTTCAGCTAAAAAAGGATCAGGTAATAGGTGACATTAAAGATCTCAGCCTGAGACCCTGGAGAGCCACTACCAGTCTGAGTAGTCAATACTGACCTTGATGGACCAATGGCCTGATTCAGTATTAGGAAACTTCATGAGTTCATGTGTCAGCATGTGGAAGCAACATCACAGGATGTGACATCACAAAATGATGTCACTTCCTTTCTCCTGGCTCCACCCCCAAAGTCTCCTGGCTCCACCCCCAAAGTCCTCAAATATTTCCGGAGTTGGACTTGGCAGCCCTACCTTGTACCCATCCCTAGCCATAAATTGGCTGAGGCTTGATGAAACCTTCCACCACTACCATTAAAAGCTCAACTACATAGGATGCTGGGCGCTCCAAGAAGAGAGCCTCTTGGACCTTTTTTAAAAAAAGTCAGTAATGTGAGATCTACTTCCAACCAGGTCTACGATATCAGGAAACAGGGATTTTTGCCTTCTCCCCACACAATTTTCCCAGTTTAAAAAGCTGTTTGCTCATGGAGAAATCATATAGGCTGTTATATGAGTTTATTACACTGGATCTCAATGACATCAGGATTACTTTAAGTGATTGTCATGGATTTAACAAAGAGCATCAGTGAGCATTTATTTATTTACTTCATTTATATCCACTTTCCTCCTGGAAAGCAATCAACATCATTTTCCTCTCCTCCATTTTATCTTCGCAAAAACCCTGTGAGGTAGGTTAGCCTAAGTATATGTGAGTGGCCCAAAGTCACTCAAAAAACTTCCATGGCAGAATGGAGATTTAAACCTTGGTCTCCCAGCTCCTAATCTGACATACTAATCACTACACCATGTTTGCTCCACACTACACAGTGGCTGGTAGCATTGCATGCTATGCCCAGGGAATGGCCTGTTCAAGCAACAAGAAGAAAAATTGAATTAGTATGGCCTTGTATCAGTATGGCCATGAGATAAGGGCCAGGGGTGAAGAAATCTGATCTGTATTAATAGATATGAGATACTTATTAATTGGGAAACCAACAATGCAGTCCTAAGCAGAGTTATTCTCTTTTAAGGCTATTGGAGTCCATTAGTTTAGATAGGCTGTAATTCTGCTTCAGAATACACTGTAAATCCAGGTAAAAGGAGTGTCACATGAATAATGATCATGTCTCTTGGCCAAGGATAAAAGGGAAATATATTTCAAGATACGATTCATTGGTAAATGGCCAACAAATAATTATATATCCATGGAATGTTTACTTATTAAAGCTGATCTATTGTTGTCATAATTAAAACTAATTAAAGTGATGAGATAATGCTGCCTTGAAGAGACAGGTGCATAAATCTAGTTTACACTACCCGAGAATATATGGCTAAAAAGGAATCGAGCTGCCTTAGAGTGGTCTGATGAGGACAGAAAGGCGAGATATAAATGTTGGAAAACAAATAAAATTGTGCAGGTGCTTTAAACCTATACAAATGCTGGAAATCATTTAGTTCAAGAATGTGAGCCCTCATCAAGTGGGACAGTTAAATGATCTGAGAGATGATTTTAATATGAGGCAATCTCTTGAAAGCACATAAAGATGACAACTTTTAAATCAAGTATCAGCTTCCCCAATATCAAACCTCATCTTGCCTGTGTACCTGCTGGAGGAAAACAATATAATGGATGTGCAATCTTCTCTTGTTTGACTGGAATATCTTCCATAAAGTTTGAAAAAGCACATGAAAAAAATTTAAAAATCACCCTGTTCTGAGTGATATCTGAAACGTGGGTTATGTATTTATTGGTTAGTGAGAGCTTCCTGCACCTCAAATCTGTTTACTTTTTTGGAACACAGACATTGGTGGCTTCCCAGTTAACTGGGATTATGATTTTAAAATCTTTAATTAAAAGCTTCCATCAATTAATTGCAGCAATTAATTGATTAGAGTTGGGTTCCCTACATTACCTCCCCCCCAAATGGGAATACCATCTGTCATCACAAATAATAATGGAATTGAGATTTATGACCGAACCTGGTGCCCGCTTATAAGATTGGGTCCTGGGGTACCATTTCTCCAGTTCCTCTTTTTCAGTGCATCGGTATGCAAGTACATTGACTGGTACACACTAATAATATACTTGCACAGATAACTAGCCTTTTGCACATACATACATACACCTTGAGCATTATGTACTCCAAATATGCCATATAATCATCCCATCAGCACATTCAGCCAGCTTTTTCACTCAATCTCACATAATTCTCCTTCTTCCTATAGCCCCTGTCCCACATAGATTTTGTCCATGCAGGTCCCATTATTAGCTTTTTGACGGTCAAAAAGGACCTCCCCTTTTCTTTTACACCAGCAGAAAAGTTAGTTGGATTCAACTGACAAGAATATCTTATACATGTAGTGAAGCCATTACTGTAGGCCTGTAGTGTAATTTGTATTAAATAAAATGTTCCAGTCTTCTATCACAATAAAATCCAACCTAATTTAGAACTCTCACTGATTGATTGTTGACTGATTGGATTTATTTATCTATTGGATTTATACCCTGCCCTCCCCACCAAAGCAGCCTAAGTATAACCTTGCTTTCCTCCCAAACATTCATAGATTTTTTTTTTAATGCAGAATCATTTATGACTTGTGCTGAGGGGATATTGAGATGTGATTCAAACCAAGGGTTTTCTGGTTCACATTCTTGGGCTGCAGTCCTAAGGACTCTTTCCTGAGATTAAGCCTCTTTGAATAACATGGAGCTTACTTCTGAGTAGACTTATTTAAATTGCTCTCTCCAGTTGTATGTCAGCCTGGCATCAACAGTCTTCAGTCTTGCAGTCTAAACCTTTTTTTAACTAGATTTCTTGCATCATCCATCAATGTGTTTTGAATTTCAAAGTGTGTTCTTGGGATCTCTTAACAGTTTATTTGTTCATTTACTCAAAGCATACTTTGCTTTTCTGTTTATAATAAACTAGGAATAAAGCCTGTTGTGGAAATAAATACAGTGGGCTCTAGAAAGATGTGATGTGTAACAAATGCATAGGCTGGAAGCAGGTTAAGTACATATTAGCAGTATGTAATAGAAAGGCACAAATATGTAAGTAAAGTCTCACATACCTTATGTTACACAATAACTGGTGTCCAAGGTCAGACAATGTGGGGCAGAAAATGCAGCACACAGTCATTTTATGTTGGACGTTCCTGTCATTCAATGTGGTCATGGTTGTACTGTCCATCCTGTTATAGAACAGGTCTCAAGGGAAGCTGGGTTGAAAGCGAGTGGTTGTGACAAAAGTCTCAGTAGGTTGTGTCAGAATGATGAAGAGGAGTATGGGCATATGAGTTCCATGAGTGACACCTCTTTTATACAATACAGCTGTACTCAAAATAGCAAGTCTCCTTTTCATGGCTTTTGGCAAACAGTCAAGTTGTGACATGGGTTCCTGGTTTTTTCCCTTCCTTTTTTCACTTTAAATATGTATCTGGATGTCTATATCTGTCTCTGTTAGTTTGCTTCTCTCTTTGTAATTGTTTTTCACAGTCTGGGTGTGGTCAAAGGTTCCCCCACTAACAGGTTTTATCCCAGTTTTGCACACTCTCTGTATTTTTAAATATATATGTCATTCTCCATTTATAACTTGGGCTGGTTCCCCCACACACACTCTGTTAGCCGAATTGCTTTAATTTACGTTTAGCAATCAGCAAAATACACGGGTTCTTGCCAACTATACCAGGGTCCCACCCCTCCCGGGAGATCTCAAGGAAAGAGGCACGTGAGGCAGATTCCAAGTTCAATGTTGTTTACTGGATCATGTAGTCAAGCATACAAAAATCGTAATCACACACACAATCTTAAAGGCCTAATAAAGTAAAGAGAGAAAATAGCACTTTTGCATGAGCAGGTCTCGTTGGTGGGGAAAGCACGTTACCTTAGATACGTTGTCCGATGTCAAGATGAATTGGATGGGGGAAGAAAGGTATGAAAGCTATGGGGCCACGAGGCTTGAACCAGCAAGACCACGTGGTTCTCCTGGATCACGAGTCCAGAGAGAGAAAAAGGGTTTCAAAGATGGAGGCAAGGGTTGGGGACAGAAAGCTGGACTGAAGGGTCAATAGGTAAGATAGAGGGTGACGGCTCAAGAGGCCGAGTGACTCTCGGTTTGGGCTTTTATTGGGGGTCTTGGGGCGGGCTTTGCAGACCACATCCCACTAACACTCCTACTAGGCGGTCCGTCCCTCTTGGACCTTGCTATAGGTTAAAGGTGAACAAAGGGAGGAGGTCCAGGGGCTGGTCAGTGTTGCAAGAGTATGACCTCACCAGGAAACAGACACTGAGTCTAGGGTCCGATGACTCACCTGGCCATATCTATTGTTAGTTGATGGTTTTAGCCAAGTATCTGATGGCTGGCACATTAGTTGCTAGGCAGTCTAGTTAGCATAACTATCCAGATGTGTGGTGGGGAGTGGGGGTCAGCCAGCAGATGTCTGACAGAAGGAAGCCTCATGGCAAGAGGAATCCTTTGTCTTGGTTTTGGGTGAACTGCTTAGGGTGTCAGCCTCCTGGCTTGGGCTGGAGCTGGCTCCTATTCAAGAAGAAAGCGCAAGACCCTACCACTGTTGGTGACACAGAGTTCAGACTTATGGATATGAAACTCCATAAGAGCACAAAAAGCGCCTTGCTGGCTAACAACACACACTACCTCTGCTACACTGACAGCTGTTTACTTGGTGAGGTTTTTTCTGTTCTGGAATGTGTTGCCTCAGCAAACTTGGCTTGGAAGCTAAAGACGGTGTGTTTTGTCTCTTGAGGGAATCAGTCATCATCTGGCGAGGAAAGCAAAGATGGTAGCTTTACTGGAGTGAATCAACCGTCTTTTGAGGCAAGTTTTGGTGAGTGCCGCTTCTGTGGGCGAGACTCAGGCAACACAGCCAGTGGATAGGGACAGCTTCTGAATGACACATCATGGAGCCAACTGATTTAGGAGTGTGTGGTATGTTCAGAAAATGCCACCCCACTTCTCAAATTATATATAAGGAGAAATATTCAAGGCAGCTTGGCCTACAAAGGAAATTTTTAAAGTATCACATAACAGTGGAATCACAATGGAATTAACAGTAATCAGCGGATATGAAATATGTTTAAAAGTATGGGGTGGTAACTAAAAGAAGCCTTCTGATATTAAAAAAATAGGTTTAAACAGAACAGGAAGGCCTCCAGTTAAGGAATCACTTACAGGGTACATGTGTATGTGTGTGTGTGTGTGGGGGGGAATTCTACTGAATGGCATTGGTGACTGAAAAACCATTGTGTCAGTTCCCACTAACTGAATTTTCCAAACCATAGGTTCCTGAAGTAAAATTCTCTCAGACCCTTGGCCTACCTCATGGCACAAATAGGGGTACCGGACCAAGTCTGGCAACTGGTGGGAGGGTTGGAGACATGAGGTGTCAGTGATGTCACTGACATTACTTTGTGTCAGCCATAGGCGTAGACTATGGAGGGGGGCTCAAGGGCTCAAGCCTCCCCTGAAATTTCCCGGGGGGGACTGAGCCCCCCCCCCCCGGGAAATGTAGCGCCTGCTGCCGCACCTCCCAGGGCCCTTCCGAGGCCGGCAGCTGTTGCTGCCGATGCCTCTCCCCCCCTGCCTGGCCACTCTTCCATCCTTCCCTTTCCCTCCCTCTTTTCCCAGCGAAGGGAGAGGGAAGGAGTGTGGGGGGGAGAGAGGCTCCGGCAGCAGCGGCTGGTGGGCCTCGGAAGGGCCCAGGGAGGCACGGAGTTTTCCCGCCCCCCCCCCCCCCGGAATTTACAAAACTCTATGCCCCCGGTGTCAGCAGCATTTTTATTACTTAGTCACTTCTGGATCAGCAGTGGTAGACAACCAAGACAATCTATTGTAGGCCTCCCACCACAATGGAAGGCCTAGCAACCTTATGGCACAAACTGTATTGGTATAGACAGTCTGCTATATGTGTTCTATACAACATTCTCTTCATATTTATAGGGCTAAGTGTTATTTTACCTCTGAAACAAGGCTCTATATTATGCTTGCCTGTGTCTTAAAATCACCTCTATATCTTTTTATATAAAGACAACAGTATTTTTGTTCTTGCTTCATCTTGAAGGAATTTCCCAAGAATATGATATTTCCCATCTTTGTTTAAATAGCACAAATCTGTCAAAAGAAACTCTGGTTCTAGCAAAAAATTAAAAAAAATATATATGAATACCTGACATTTGAGGAAACTGGAAAGTACTGTGGTAGAAATAATTTTTTGTTCAACCAATTTTTGCTGCAAAGACAGCCTAATGGCTAATTGAGGTTATGATACCTTTCCATTTGACAGGCTGACACATCTAAAACTGCTTATGGAATAAGTAATAGGCACACATGAAATTGATTCCAGCTAAAACTGGGAGAAGGATGGAGCTGGTCAATACCTATGTTATGCTGGAAATCAGAATTACTAGCATTCTTGCTACAAATTGTATATAATAAGTATGATTAGTTGTTATTGCATATATAATTAAGCACAATGGATGACCCCTTTCTTGGCAGGAAGGGGTGGTTCACTTTATACAACTAACTGGAGATGACTGTAGTGATACTGTTGAAAAGCCTTTGAAATGTTGCCATACTACTGTGTAATGGAGTTCATCTCCACTTTGCAGAGATAATTTTAAACAAAACTTTTAAAAACTTTTGCTGCTAAAACAGAGTTCTTATCTTATACATAATATTACATTTAAGTCTTCTATCATGGATTTACCTAATGGAAGCAAACCATGCAAATAGCACCAATATTTCTACACATTAAGGTAGAAGATAACCTCCTTGGATAGTTTAGGGACATTGGTCTGATCCAACATGGCTTCTCTTATGTTCTTATGAGGTAATAATGCAATCTACATGGTTTGTGTCTAGCAGCTGTGAATGCCTGCTGAAGCAGTTTCCATTGGGTTTTCTCCAACTGAGCATATGCAAAGGTGCTCCTGATTCAAACTGATTGGCAGCCATGGAAGTCCCTAAGGACACTTTAGATGAACCCAGGGGTCCGTTGGAGCGGGAGCGCACAGGAGCGCAGCTCCGGGAGTGAGGAGCCCAGGGGGCGGGCACATGACCAAGCCCCGCCCCCTCCTCAGCTTCCCCGAGCAGTGCAGAGGCGCAGCGCCCCAGGGAAAGCCCTGCTAGGGTCTTTATAGATTTTAATGTTTTGTTTTAATATTGATAATTTTATCATTGTTCCTTTTATGACTGTGTGCTGCTTTTCCAGAGACTTGCTCAAGGTGGCATATAAATTTTCTAAGTATACCATTTTTTATCTAGGCACATGGCACATAAGTACTAGAGAAATTTCACCAACCCTTCAGCAGCTTCCACCCCATCAGTTTGGTGTAGTGGTCAGGAGTTGGACTCTAATCTGGGAGAACCGGGTTTGATTCCCCACTCCTCCACATGCAGCTGTTGGTGTGACCTTGGGCCAGTCACAAGTTCTCTCAGAGCTGTTCTCTCATGAGCAGTTCTCAAAAGACCTCTCTCAGCCCCACCTACCTCACGGGGTTTCTTGTTGTGGGGAGGGGAAGGGAAAAGGATGGGTGGTGCACATGTCCTGGGTATCTCAAGTCTACTTGAAACCTGGTGGTTTCAAGGGAGCAGGAAGAGAATGAGGGTGTGTTCTTTACACTTATTTTTATTGCACAAAGTATTGGATGGGGAAGGGAATGGAGGAAGAGCAGGTCAGTTTCACTCACCTGTGGAGTAGAGCCTGAGGGGTGGGTGTTGCCTTCTGACACACTTCCGGTATGTTAGGGGGTGTGGCATATGCAAATGAGTTATGCAAATTAGCTCCTGCACCTCTTTTTCTACGAAATGACCCCTGGATGAACCAAAAGGTAGGGTTGTATTGAAACATGGCATTTGTTGATGACTGATTTATATGATTTATGAATGACCTGTCTATTTAAACAATTGTCTGCTGGGTGAAGCAGTTATGCAGTAAGGAAGGGGGGTAGTAGAACTCAGTCAGGCTGTGTGAGAATGCACATGCATGACAAGCTAATTGTCCTCGGTAGTAAAGAATACAATGAAACAAGCTGTTGAACTCCCACAAACAGATCGATGAACTATCAAACTGATCATCAAAAAATTGTGTCTGTGCTTGCATCTGGTGAATAGTGCACCAGCTGAACCAGCAGGTGTTTGTACATCCCTTGTCCATATTAAATGCCACACAGCTACCCGAACATGGGTCATTTGGAGACAGAAAAGGTACATTTAGAAGTCAGATTTTGGTCTCAGTTACGGACACATAGCCAAGTCTCAAAATAAAAATTTCCTTTCAGGTTTGGATAGATAGGAGGGGGCAATGTGGGCATGCAGGTGTGCCACCTAACTGACTTTTGATGTCAGGTGCAGATGTGATGGATGACTTCCAGTTCTGCTCTCTAGGCATCACCACCAATCCCTGATCCTGGGGTGTATATGCAAATCCCTAGAAACTCTGGTCAATGAGATTACAGTGGAGGATTCTTTGTGAGAGAAGGGAGGAAGGGAGATAGATGTGGGGGACAAAGGTGGTCCTCCTCTGATAGGGCTTTGTCAGGGATAGAAATAGGGATAGGAATTGCTATCCTGTGCTAGGCAAGTTAGTCTGTTTCAGAGAGACAGTAGGCTGGGGATTCATGAGAGGATCGAGGCAGGATCTGGAGATCAGCTAACCTTATATCCTGAGTCTGAGTCCAAGTATGACTGGTATAGGAAAGTGTGGTGAATGAATAGGTGAAGTCCACACTTCAAGTATTTCTGTCAGTGTGGTAACGAAGGAGAAGAAGAGATTGGATTTATACCCTGCCCTTCACTACCCAAAGGAATCTCAGAGTGGCTTAAAACTCCTTCCCCTCCCCACAACAGACACCCTGTGAGGAAGGTGGGGCTGAGAGAGCTCTGACAGAAACTGCTCTTTTTCAAGAACAGCTGTGCCAGAACTACAGCTTGCCCAAGGTCATCCAGCAGGTGCAAGTGGAGGGGTAGGGAATCAAACCCAGTTCTCCCAGATTAGAGTCTGCGCACTTTAACCACTACATCAAACTGGCTCATAGTAGTAAAGGGACCAGATACCTCCAGGGTTTAGTGACCCTTTCCCAGATTAAAATCAATCCACCTGTCTCACCAAGACAGACACCCTGTCAGTTCTGTAACCCTGTGGGTGGGTGTGAAACACTGTAAAGATAAAGGAAACTGCCACCCAGCTCAGCTATGAAAAGAGAGACACTTTTACACCATCTTACTTGTCAATGAAAATAGGTCATTTAACCCCTCTACGAAATGTATCATTGTTTTGTTTAAAGAAGTTGTCTGTGTGAGTCCAAGTGGGGAAGGAGGAAGAACAAATCACCTCAGAAACCAATGATGCCCTCTCCGAACCACCAAGTAAGTTCAGCAAGCTACCAGGCTGTTGCGTACTGGGTTCGACGCATGGAGAAGCAGGCTGTTGCGTACTGGGTTCGACGCATGGAGAAGCAGCAGCATGATGATCAGCTCATAGTTGCATTACCTTTGCAGATTTAAAGAACACTATCAGACAACTACATCTGCCTTCCATGCCCCAGTCATTGACACCCCTCTTTGCCTTGCTCAAGAAGCGGAGTAATCAGGCACTGGTGAAAGTTTGGTATTTAGGGATGCCAGCACTTTCACTCCACATTTTTGGCTGTCTGAACTCCCCCCTTGCAAATTCAAGCTATTTGGGAAGTCTGAACCTTCCCTTCCATTTTTTTAATCAGGTTCACATAAGCGCATAATCGCCCCCGGCGCCATCAATCACCTCAGCCAAACAGTCATTCTGGATTGGGATTCCCCGGATGAGTTGTTTTTGAGTGACAAATCCCCCTAAATCCTTCTTTCCTGTTTCTGCATCAGTGTCTTAGAGCATCCCATGGTTGACACAAAGGTAAATGCACTGAAGTCCGTTGGACTACTCTCATGTAAACTTGCACACACACACACAATGTATTCCATGGAAGAGAGGCAAAGAGAAGGAGGCTGAGAGGGGCCAGAGTAATTGGCAGAAATGTTGTGGAGCTGTCAAAAAGGAGCTGGAGCTTTGGACACACTTATGTGCATGGGTGAAAGACAAAAAATAAAAAGAATGCCATGACAATCTAAACGATGGACCATGGGGCGAGCATGCAGTGAAGCTAGTTCAGGGTGGAATGTCTGATCAAAACTTCCCGCAACTATTTAAACTGCTGCAAACAGAGGCAAAGCCAGATCACACCAAGCCTCCAATGTGACCACAGCCTTTGTCTTAAATATTACCCTTCACTAGTCAATCAGTGAGGACTTTTGCTGCTAGTCTGAGGGGAAAGTTTAGGAGGGGAGGTATAAGATCTACTCTTGCTTTATCCAACATCAGTTCTTTTAATTTGTCCAGGCTTCAGGTCTGCAATCCCTGAGCAGCCCTCAGGACTGGGAAATAAAAATTGGCCCCAGCCATTGAGGATGATGGTGAGAAATGAGGTTTAAAACAGGAAACCTATCATTGCAAGTGCGTGGTTAGGGTTCTTGAGAAATAGGGGGGGGGGGAGTTTCTAGGTGAGGAGGAGGTGTGTTCAGATGCAGACTTGGGCAGATTAGTGATGAGTGGTGGTGACGGGCAATTCCATGCCACCCACCTTAGTTCAAGCTGAAGCAAGAAAACCTGTCTTTGAGAAATGCTAATACAATGGGTTTTTTATATGGCTAAAGAGACATTGATTAATCACTGAGAAACCGCATGTAATGAACTAATGACCAGCTACTGTCTTTTACAGACATCCTATTTTATTCCAGTAAAGATGATAATATTTGTTATAGTCCTACTCTTCGGCAGACTGTGTTGTTTTTAGTTGAGGAGGCAGCCAGAAACTGTAAGCTTGATGGAAAGTCAGAGGGAATAAAAGCTGGTCCTGCAACCAAGCTGGGAGGCAGTGGGAAAAACAGGAATCCAAATTAAAGGTTCTTGGCAGCCCTCTAGCATTGCCAGGGCTAAACAAGGATATGCTGAGAATCTAGAGCAGCTATGCTAGGAATTCTGTGCTCTGTGCCAATGAAAAATCCCTCCAAATATTTCAGTAAAGCAACTTGGATGGTCCTATCAGTATAAACCAGGCCCAAACAATGTGTGAACTACAAACCTGGACACTGTAGGTGTCATCCGCAAAACAAAAATAACACAGTGGTGGGGGGAGTACTCAATGCACTGATCACTGAGTACCATTTCAGTCTTTTTCTTTTGATTCTCTTGCATGCAATGTAACGTTCATTAGCAGCCTTCCATTTTTGCACCAGAAACTAGCTGTCACTGTTGTTTCTCTTTTCTTTGCATCAAGCTATAAAGGTACGCTTTTGACACCTTCCGGCCCACCTATTTCTCTTTAATCTTTCTCCATGTATTGTGTCCCGTTTTTCCCCCTTGCATTGGATGAAGTGCTTATTCCATTACTATACAGAGATCTTCAAATGGAATTCATGACATTTCTGAATCAGGGTTTCGCTTCTTTTGAAATATAGTTGAATTTGTATTGCTCTTTTTAAAATTTCAACTGCAACTTCTTAGAGATGAGCCTTAGAATATCTTGTGTACCTAAAACAAATAGTCAAGTACAGAAGGGAAAAAAAAAAAAACATGTGAAGAGTGTATTTGTGTACAAATTGATGGTGTCCCCCATTTCAAACTACGCAAAAACACTATGGTAGACACAATTGGGGTCCTACTAGGAAATAGAGAGAGAGAATGTTCCAGAAACTCTGTGGAAGTTCATGGTACAGTTGGGTTGATGTGTACCTATAAATTCAGGGGCCTCTTTACTGAGAGGAAGTGAAGGCATTTAATCTTGGGGAAAATCACCACCTATCAGCCTAATCTACCCTTTCAGGATTGTTGTGAGGAAAAAATGGGCAGGAGTGAAAGACGTTCTAATGGTATCAAAAAAGACCACACTCCTGGTTCATACCAATCCAACTTTTAAAACAGTGGAGTAGCACTCCATGTCCATCTTAGGACATGAGTGATTATATGAAAAGAAATGAAGGAATGCTCCCAAACATAAAGCTAGCTTTGTAGCTACTATGCTGAAAGTGTGGGACAGAAATAATTCAAATAAATACACTGGACCTGAAGGGTTTGTCATTTAACTGTGTGCAATCACTACTGTGTGAAACTACAACATGACAAATTGAATTTTTATTGGTGCAAGAAATTGACTTGTGTGAAGTTGCCTTCAGTATTTTATATATATACTGAAAGCCTTTTTGCAGTCAGTTCAAAGCATCCATTCAAAGCATCTGACACATGTACAGCTGAAACCCTAGGATCATTGAACTCAATGGGCATTTTGCATTGATTTTGTTGGGCTTCCTGATATGTAGGATTGGCATGAACCTCAAGCATATACAATCGGTGAGGGCTCTTCCTAGTCTTTCACAATCTCCCTGGTAAGAATGCTTTTTTGTACTTAATATCTTAATGAACTGAGAAACAGCAAGTAGAGGAATAGTAGTAAATACAAAATTGTCAAGAAATTCCCTAGGTATTTTGTTTGCAGCAATCTAGGGAGCAGTTCCAGATGTTAGGGTTCCAGTACTTATGAACTTCTCCCACATGCCCCGTGCATTTCAGTTTTGGTGGCAGCCATCAAGTCTAACAGTTCCACATGTGCTGAAATTATCACAGAAGATTCTCACTTCTGATGTAATGACTGGAGTTATTGGCTTGGATCCAGACTCATGTTCCACTGGTACAAGGATCTCCCCCCACAGAGCACAACCTTCTCACCTCTGCCCTCCTACAGAAGGCCCCAGTGCACTCCTGCCCTCCTGCTCATGAGGGTTCCCTGTCCCTCAGGAACAGGGTTTTGGGAGGGGACATTTCAGGCTGCTGCTTGAGGGGAGAGGGGGAGAATCACACTCCAGGGACAGAATTCTTGCGCTCATAGAAATTCTAGTCTGCATCCAAACGATTATCAAAATCTTGGAAATGTACTGATGGGGTTATTCAGAACATCTCCCTTAGCTCTACCTCCCTGATGAAGGGGAAAAAATAGACAAAATAATTCTTTCTCATTACATTTATGCAAGTTCTACTAAATCCCTATTTTAAATGTTGCCTGCTACTGATACAAATACAAAATTGTCAAGAAATTCCTCATGAATTTTGTTTGCAGCGATCCAGTGAGCAGTTCCAGATGTTAGGGTTTCAGTACTTATGAACTTCTTCCACATGCCCTGTACATTTCAGTTTTGGTGGCAGCCATCAAGTATAACTGTTCCACATGCACTGAAATTATCACAGAAGATTCTTGTTTGTGATGTAAAGACTAGAGATATTGGCTTGGATATTGGCTTGGATCCAGAATCTCCAGGTAGATCTTATTAGAACCATTCAACATCATCTGTCTCATTCTGGAGCTCAGAGAGTGACCCTGCCCATGCAGGCTGTGCCATTCACTTCAGTGGGATGGGATAGTTCCATATACATGCAGAAATGAACGGTTTCCCCACACGTTGATATGAATGTGAAACTTTTGTCACTGAAGAGTAGCATATGCACACTTGGAGTCTTGACAGCTAATCAATGGATCTAGCAAGAACTTTAAATTACAGCCAGGCGTGTGTGATGGATTGGGTTCAAATAACAAGAACATAAGAAGATTCCTTCTGGATCACAACAGTGATCCATCCAGTCCAGCATTCTATTCCACACACTGGCAAATCAGTTCCTCTGGAGAGCCAATAATAGGGCATAGAGGCTGAGAACTTCCCCTGATGTTGCCTCCTGGCACTGGTATTCCCAAATACTGGTATTAGGGAGGGGCCATGGCTCATTGCCAGAGCATCTGCTTGACATTCAGAAGGTCCCAGGTTCAATCCCCCTGTATGTCCAGTTAAAAGATCAGGTAGGAGGTAATGTAAAAGGCCTCTGCCTGAGACCTTGGAGAACTGCTACCAGTCTGAGTAGACAATACTGACCTTGACGGACCAAAGATCTGATTCAGTATAAGTCAGCTTCATGTGTTCACTGTGTCATGAGGCTCACTAGCAGTGCATCCCCAAACCGAATTATACCCTGTGGATTCTATGAAAGTCTTCGAAGGGCATAACGGTTACTCTACTTAGGATTGCATAGCAAGTAGCTTCTGATCAGTCACTCTTTCTCAGAATAACCTACCTGACAAAGTTGTTGTGAGGCTGAAATGGAGAGGAAGCCACTATGTATGCCATTTGAGAGAAAAGTGGAATAAAAATCTGACCGACCATTCAGCCCGCCATTGACACAGTAATCACCCACCAAGGAACATGTCAGAAAAAATACAGTTGAAACTTCTCTATTGTAAAATGTCTTTTCACCATCAAACAAAAAACTTTTCATGTCCCTGTTACGTCACATCATGTCATGAACTGTGAAGGAGGCAATAAGATACATTACAAAATAAATAAAAATGCTTTGCTTTTTAAAGTGTCAGTACCTGAGTGTGGGTGGGTATGAAGGCAGGTGAAGTGTGTCTCTGTTGTTACCTTTGAGACTGAGGTGGGGGAATGACTATTTCATTCATGCACAGACAGACAACTACACACATCTCTTCTAGGGCCGATTTCACACTAGCGTTTGCCCCAGGTTTGGCCTCATGCTTGCACCAGAGCTTCTGGTCGATTTCACACCAGTTGCTCCGGGCTCACGTTTTGCTCTGGAGTATCGCCCTGCTGCACCGGAGTTTCCCTGGAGCAAACAAATCCTGTTTTTAGAGGATTTTCCTGTTTGCTCCGGGGGAGGACCCAAAATGAAAACACGCCCACTCACCCACCTTTCATGAGGGCCGCCCCATTATGGGAGTTTCTATTTTTTTTTTTAGAAAACCCTTCATCACGCTATATTGAAAGGGCTGAGGTTTCAAGTGGGAAAATGAAGAAAATACTCCGGAGGAAACTGGGAGGGGAAATTCCGGAGAGAATGAGAGGCAACTGGCCAGTGTGAAATCGGCCTAAGTGTCTTTGCCATTAAATTCTCACAGTACTGTGATGTTGTTCAGCTTTCAGGTTTAGCAACTTTCATTAAAATGCCTTTGCGGCTTGGGGAAAACACATGTTGATTCCATATGTCCTGAAAGAAGCTGTAAGCAGGCATTTTCAAAACAGGGGCCTTCTTCCTCTCTTGAACTGTAATATTTTCAGACTGCTTTCCTCCTCTTTTTGTAAATCAAACAAAACACCTTGGGGAAGACAATTTTCTTAGCAGATTGAAACATTTTCTCCTCCATTCTTTGAATGGCAGTCCTAGGACACATCTGGGGAAAGGACTGGGGTTTTTTTTAATCCCCCTGGCAACAGTGTCTAATTTCTTGGCAGCCTCCTCAGGCTCTCTGCATTGGCAGATCAGGAGCGACTTTTAGTCACATGGTTTTGCAGCTGAGAGCACTCCTGTCATCTCTTCTCTTTCAGGACATCATTTCCCTTTGATTGACATTTGCTTTCTCAAAGCGGGCTTGCGTTAGACTCCTTCGGTATCACTGAGAAACACAACTAAGGCTGCCTGTGATTGTCACCATTGCAAATAAGGCAAAGCACTTCTAAATTTTCACGTAGACCAGGCCCTCCTTTGCTTGTTCCTCGTTTTTGAAAGGGTTTTGTTTGTTTAAGCAGAACGCTCACTACCTTTCAAACATTTGATTTTGCTATCAAGGGGTTTTGCCCAAAGCGAAATTTCTGATGAATCTGGAAGTTTCTACTCAGACAAAACATCCAAAGGATTTCAAGACAAGCAACAACAATAACAACAAAAATGTTGGTGAAACAACCACAACCAGAAGATTCCACGCATCCTTAACTGCTATTGAGTTTTGCCTAAAGTCAATTTTTGAGATAAATTTGGACATTCTTACCTGTAAAAACACCCAAACAACTTAAGGAAACAAATAGTTTCAGAATGGCTATGGCTGTTTCTTAAAAGCCTTAGAAACATCCCTAACCCTAAAACTGCAGCAGTTGCACTGCCTAAGCCAGAAGGCAAATAGTTTCAAGCTCTCTTTTCCCTCCTCTCCCAAAATAGGGGCAACCAATGAAGCTCATGTGCAATAGATTCAAAACAGACTAGTGCATGATGTAATAGAGCATTAAATATGCATGTGTATGGGCACCACCTTAATATATGAAACAGCCTTACACAAAGTCAGACCATTGATCCACTAATCTCAGTAATGTCTAGTGTTATTAATAGTACTCCAAGATGCCGGCATTTCTAACACCTGGTACCTGAGATCCTTCTAATTAGTGGTGCTGGATTTCAACCTAGAACCTGCATACAAATCTTGTACTGCACCCACTGAATTACAGCCCTGAGTTTTCACTGTAAAGATGTGCTAACTCACACGATTCTGCAGGCTGTGATGCAAAAAGAACAGGATGAGATCATCACATGGTGGGGCAACAGCCCAAGCATGGAAAGGGACAAATGGGTATGAAGTTTTCAGCAACTGATGTACTCCATGTGTTGCTCCAAAGTTATGTAAATAGATTACAGCTGAGGGCCTATTTCAGCTTCTCAAGATGGTGTGGGTGGAAAGCAGGAGGCCTTTCTCCCCCCCCACATGGGAAACAGCTCCCTCCAATCTTTAAAATGTCATTTCCTGCAGCTACATTGAGACTTTAGGGGAAAAGGAGGTAAGTTGGTTTGGGGAAACTCAGATATAACACACCAAAAAAAAAACCCTGATGTCTAGTTTGGTTCTTAGGCTGAAGGTTGGAAAAGGATTTCCTTTGCTTTATAGTCTTGAATGACATGGACTCGAGCCTCTAGAGGATTAAAATGTTGCACCATCAGTGGAAAAGGGTACATATGGACACATGCACACACAGCGATGGATTTCATGGCTAGAATTCTCCTCCACACCCCAGGAGACTCACTGGTGAACTTCAGTTTCTCTGCATAGGAAATCTGTTTTGTTGACCACAGACTCTGAAATTTTGTCCAGCAGCAAAGGAGGTCATTACTTCATAATCAGAAATATTAGTTTTTGTCATCAAGTTATCAAGGACTTTTACAATGTATATGGCATTATTGGATTCTGACCTCCTGAGGTAATAAATTCTGCTGCCTGTCACAAGCTGTGAGGAAACATTACTTCCTTTCAAAAGCTTTAAATTATATTCCATTAGTTTATCGGAGAGACCTATCGTCCTTGTGTATTCTGGTACTGATTCTAAAAGATTAGCTGATATTTTGGCAACCTTCCTGAACCCTAAACACCAAATTTCACACACCTTCAAAGTAGTTCTTCTTCTTATAGCCAGTCAGATAATGGTAACTGTCCCCCCCCCGCAATGATTTTTGATCTTTTCCAATCGCCTTTACTGAGGGTTTCTTTAGCCCTGTTAAATTAAATAACCTGCCCCCTGAGACCAACTAGTCACAATGCATTACAATTAACCACAAATAACATTGTTTTCTGTTGTAATCATGAAGCAGTGTGAGGTATTTTTAATTATAAAATTACTTTCTGATTTGTTTTGTAGAGAATACTCAACTGATACTTGTAAGGCTGCCAGTTGCAATCCACAAATTGTATCTTTTTTAAAAAAGAGAGAGAGAGAAAGCTGTGCAGCAGCAAGGGAAAATATGGCAGGTCAGGGGCTTTTCCAGAGAGCCAGTTTGGTGTAGTGGTTAAGTGCATGGACTCTAATCTGGGAGAACTGGGTTTGATTCCCCACTCCTCCACTTGCACCTGGCTGGATGACCTTGGGCAAGCCATAGCTCTGTACCAGCTGTTTCCTCAAGGACAGCTTGGGAAAGAGCTCTCTCAGCCCCACCTACCTCACAGGGTGTCTGTTGTGGGGAGGGGAAGGGAAAGGAGTTTGTAAGCCGCTCTGAGACTCCCTTGGGGAGTGGAGGGCGGGGTATAAATCCAATCTCTTCTTCTTCTTCTTCTTCCTAATCAGGTTGCCCCATAGGAAAGGGAGCAGCTGGAAGAGAGAAGAATGTGGTCAGCTGCATACATTTTAAGGAAACAGGTATGATATTTTGGTTTCAGCCTGGCAAGCATAGCTTCTTTAAAACATAGCTTCTTTAAGACTTTGCTGGTCTTCCTGTGACTAGTCTCCCAAGGTGCCCACTGTCTTGGAACTTTTCTAATTCCCAACTTGTGAGAATAGAGGGGACAGCATTTGAAGTACTCGATATAGGCAGCCAAAACAATCCCAGGCTCCCTTGGTGCTAATTTCCGGGCAAAGTCAATATATTACTGGGAGGCTGGGTATCAGGAGCCCTTAGTACCAAAACCAGGAACACTGAAAGGAGCATTCTACTGCCCCTCATGGTGAATGGCTCAAGACTAAAATGCCAGGTTTCCCAGAAATATAATGTTCTCCCAGCTTGAAGCAAATCCCAACCCACAGTAGCAGCCAGCTAGAGTTGCCAGCTCTGGGTTGCAAAACATCTCAAGATTTTGGGGTGGAGCCTAAAGAGGGTGGGGTTTGGGGAGCAGAGCAACCTCAGTGGGGTATCATGCTATAGAGTTCACCTTCCAAAGTGGCCATTTTCTCCAGGTGAACAGATTTCGGTTGCCTGGAGATCAGGTGTAATAGTGGGAGATCCCCAGACACTACCTGGTTGTTGGGAACCCTACAGGCAGCTAATTTCACCTAAACTGGTAGGGCTACAAAAGTTTCCCAGTCAAGCTTGATTTTTGTCTGCTCAAGAATAGCATTAAGCTCTCTAGGTCCCAAGTCTGATGAGATCCCTTGGTTCCATGAAGTTCTGGTCGCCACACCTCAAAAAGGATATTATAACATTAGAAAAAGTGCAGAAAAGGGCAACTAGAATGATAAAAGGGTTGGAACACTTTCCCTATGAAGAAAGGTTAAAGCACTTGGAGAAACGGTGACTTTAGCTTGGAGAAACGGTGACTGAGAGATGACATGATTGAGGTTTATAAGATTATGCATAGGATAGAGCACGTAGAGAAAAAGGTACTTTTCTCCCTTTCTCACAATACAAGAACTTTTGGGCACTCAATAAAATTGCTAAACAGTTGAGTTAGAACAGATAAAAGGAAGTACTTCTTCACCCAAAGAGTGATTAACACATGGAATTAACTGCCACAAGAGGTGGTGGCAGCTACAAGCATAGATAGCTTCAAGAGAGAATTGGATAAACATACGGAGCAGAGGTCCATCAGTGGCTATTAGCCACAAGGTATAGATAGGAACTCTCAGTCTGGGGCAAGTGATGTTCTGTATTCTTGGTGCTTGGGCGGGGGGGCAACAGTGGGATGGCTTCTAGAATCCTGGCCTGACTGATGGACCTCCTGAGGACACCTGGTATTTTTGGCCACTGTGGGAATTCTTGCATGAAGATAGATTCAGGTGGGTAGGCGTGTTGGTCTGAATCAGCAGAACAAAGTTTGAGTCCAGTGGCACCTTTAATAGCAACAAAGTTTTATTCAAGGTATGAGCTTTTGTGTGCATCTGAAGAAGTATGCATGCACATGAAAGCTTATACCTTGAATAAAACTTTGTTGGTCTTAAAGGTGCCACTGGACTCAAACTTTGTTTTGGGAATTCTTGTGAGGGATCATCTTGAGACTGATGAGGTATACTTAGGAATGAAGTTGATGCTGGCTTATCAGTGTGCTTGGACATCATCATACTGTAACTCTGGGGCAGGAAGAGTTGACATATTAGTAAACTGGGTTAAGTCGCACCAAATGACATTTAGGGGCCAAAGTTGTAATGTGAACTGATGAACTGCAATGCATTTGTGGTGTACTTTAGTGCAAGGCAGTTAAATCTTCAATGCATTTTATTGAGAGGTCCATTTTGACAATTACAAGAGTACCTATGATTGTGACACATGACCCTTATCACACAGATATAATTTCACATGTGGATAGATGAATCCCAAATGAAAAAGCTGCCTCAGTATAATGTCTGAGCCTATCTAATCCAAAAATGGTATAGAAGAAACTTGGGAACTAAGCATACCTGTTTATTTATTTATTTATTTAAATATTTATATCCCACTTTTCCTCATGGTTCAAGGCAGCTTACAATAATAGTTAAAAATATGTGCAATTGGAGAGCAAGAAATGACAAAGAAGAGTGAGCAATCTAATGTATTATCTCTGTTCTACAAAGCAATGAGATCTTTAAACCTGAAGGAACACCCCGTCACAGTTATTATACCATTGCATTAGAGTCTCATCTGTACAAATGCAAACCACGGTTATGCCACCCAGGGTTATATATTTTCAAGCCCAGTTCATGTCCTGATTTCAAACTCCAGTTCAGCACTAAGCATTTGCTATGTATTTGCTTATATATAACTCTAAGCTATGGTCAAAGTTGACATGAGAAAGGAAGGAAGAATTTGTAAGACGTTAGGACTATAGAGGGAATGGAGGTGCAGTACAGGTTTTGGAGGCTGGGCCCCAGTTTATCAACTATGGGTGGGGTCCAGCCAGCTTTTTCACCCACCCTCATCTAATAAGTCTCCTTACTACAGTCCCGATCTCACACAAACCCTATAACCCTATAACGCAAACCCTATAACCTTTAACTGTCTTGCATAAAAGTACAGCATAGCTTTTTTGATGGTCAGAGGGGATCTTCTCTTCCCCTTTTGAACAGTGGAAAGCTGGTTGGATCTAATCCGGAAGCTGCAGCTGGTGCAGAATGCGGCGGTGTGGCTGCTAGTGGGTCTCCATGTGTGGGACCACATCCAGCCCACCTTAAAAGCACTGCACTGGTTGCCTATAGTATACCGGATAAGGTTCAAGGTGCTGGTGCTTACCTATAAAGCCCTATATGGCCAGGGACCTAGCTACTTGAGGGACCTCTCTCCCCATATGTTTCCCAGCAAGCACTCCAATCAGGATCCCAAAATTGCCTGGTTCTCCTGGGGCCGAGGGAGGCCCGGTTGGTGGCTACGAGGACCAGGGCCTTTTCAGTGATGGCCCCATACCGGTAGAATGAGTTCCTGGATAACATCAGGGCCCTGCGGGATTTATTACAGTTCCGCAGGGCCTGCAAGACAGAACTCTTCCACCAGGCTTTTAAGTAGGGCCGCCTAACATCTACAGCCCTGGTCCTACTATTCGAACCCGCCAGCCTGGATGACCAACTGTCTACCACCTGTGACGCCACCCCGATACAGAAATGAAGTTATGCCATCTTGAATGGGGGTATTGTAATACTGAATATCTAATAATACTGAATGGGGGTATTGTAATACTGAATATCTAAGGTTTTTAATGTTTTACTGTTTATTTTATTGTGATTGAAATGTTGGTAGCTGCCCTGAGCCTGCCGTAAGGTGGGGAGGGTGGGATATAAATCCCAAAAATAAAATAAATAAATAAAATAATAATCCCATTGGTTTGCATAGAGGCAGTACCTGAACCAGACCTTTGTATATGATCGATTTCTCTTTGCACTAACAGATATATTGTCAATGTCTGCTCAGTTATCATATCAGTTTTTTTTAAAAAAATCATATAATGTGCCTTCTGGCAGTATGCCTTTCAGGACAATTTTACTTTTAGCCTTTCCTAGTTTTCCCAACCAAAGCATTTCTTAAAGATAATTTCCTGCAAGTTGGTTGGCTGCTCCTTAACATTGCTGTCACAAGGAGTCAAAACTATTGCACATAATTGCACATTTGCTGATGGCTGACACTTGCAGCAGGGTTTATCTGCCAAACCATAAGTAGTTTTCACATAATGGGCCTGTTTATTAAATTTTGAGGTAGGTTTTAGAGCTGAAAGCCACAAATGGAATCCTTAAGAAGTATGTTATGTGAAATAATTTATTATCCAGAAATAAGCTTTTGAAACCGTCAGAGATTGTTGTAACAATAATAGTGCCGCCATCCTGTTTGTCTTGCAACCAAGACTGTCAGACATAAATACATTTGACAAGGCAATGAAGCCTTTTCCTATTGTCAACTGTGTTTTTTAAAAAATGTGAGCTAACTGGAAAAATCTGCCTTGACCTCTTTTTCTGACATTCGTCAAAAGCTATATAATCTGACAAAAGAATTTGTTTAGAAGATCCATAATATATTCTCAAACAAAAGATATAAAGACTTGACAGATCTCAGACACACTTGCTCAACGCATAACATCAAATGATGGTTTTATTGTCAGGAACATCACATGGTTCCATCTTCCTCCCTCACATATGGAGTCCCATTTCCTTCTCTAATTCCTGGCCTTCACTAACCATACTTGCCCATGTTCTTTGTCTTGGTAAATGAAGCTTAGTGCTTGCTTTCCAAACCATGGCTCCATTATTTTTAAAAAAGTATGGTTGAGCACACATGAAGCTACCTTATAGTGACTCAGACCACTAGTCTATCAAGGTCAGTATTTTCTATTCTGACCAACAGCAGCTCTCCAGGGTCTCAGGTTACATGTTATCTGATCCTTTTAACTGTAAATTTCAGGGACTGGAACTGGAACTTTCTACATGCAAAGCACATGCACTACCACTGAGCCACTGTCCTTATCCTGTGGAGCTTCCCCCACTGACCAGCTGGCCAGTGGCAGACTGGAGCCCCAGAAATCAGGGGAAACCCTGCCTGGACTGGGGGTCTGGCAACCCTACACTGAACTGTAATGTCCCCCAGCTTTTGAACATGTTTAATCTCTAGGATTCTTTCCTTTCATTTCACATTTTTAATGTTAGGAGACATAAATTTCATTATAAGACAAAGATATTTGGTGCAGATAATTCAAAATATAAAATGGCATTTTAAGGGGATAATGTTTCCACTTAGAAGTACTTCTCAAGGTATTTACTGACATAGAATTAATTATTTCATATACTGTAGAGTACAACGATTTGATATACATAAAGGCATCCATCACCTGAAGGATTGTGGTTGCTAATTAGTCACAATGGTTATCTACATGAAACATCATTAGGTTGAAATGCCGAACCTTAAAAAAATGTACAGATGTGTACATGACATCTATCCAAGACGTTTTCATGGCAAACTATACTTCCACTGACCTTTTCCAAAAGCAAACTTGAAGGAAATATGAAATCTCCTGTTTAGATAAAATATCAGCAGAACTTTGCAAAAACCTAAAGGCATTTCAACAGGCCTCACAAAATGTTCGATCCACTTCCTTAGCTTAGCTGTAGAAAAATTTGAGATAAACTGGTATCTAGCATCTCAGGTTTAATAAAAATGAGTGAACTATCTTACAGGTCACATGCCCTTGATAAAGAGAATAAAATGGAGGAGGGATAATGGTGTTGTAAGTTACTTTTGGTCTCCAGGTAGGAAAAATAGGATATGAATATTTAAACAATCAAATAAATCAATTTTTGATTTAAAAATAGATGTTTTAGAAGGTACTAGGTTTTATGTAATCTGAAAGCCATTATATGATCATCTGTCCAAATAATGTTGTATACTACCTGTCAGGTTGGGGGAGGGGGTGTTCAAACTATCACTGGTTCCAAATCAAATTTCAAATTTTAATTTAGTCACAATCTTTGTGTGATGTCTTATACAATTAATGTCAGGATGTTTTAAAATGAAAGAAGTTTCCACTAGAACAGGATCTATACATGACAGAATTTGTAATCCATCCCATCTCCAAATACTTGAACAACTCCAATTAAAAATGATGAAGGGAAACAAAAAATTGAGGTGGCAGAAGAGTGGGGCTGAAAATGTCTTCAGCCTTGACGGAATTGGTAATCAAATGAAGCTTGAATTCATAATTGTTTCCAATAACCAAGAAACATAGACCTTTTCAAATGCTAAGTTTTGACACACGAACCACACATATCGGGAATGAATGCTACCAACAATTCTCCCAATACACGTGGTAGCCAGTTTGTGTGAATAGGGCAATGTGTATTTTCCCATCAATATACAGCTTTGGTCATGTGAACATGGATCTTCAAAAACTGAGTGTTCATATTGGATGTACAAAAGCTAGAAAATATGAACACTGCGCTGTCCCTACCAAATGGCAGCCATATGTATTTGGTGGATCACAGTTAGGGCACACTTCTTTTAGGTGCAGTTGGTGTGCCAAAAATGAAAATCTGAAAGGGGTTGTGAGGTAAGATCTCAGAATATCAGCTATTAAAGGCTTTTCCAGACATGTCAAGAACAGGCCAGTGTCATAACTGACCATTCCCAAATCTACACATGGATGGGGTATATTCATTAATTCTGTATCCCTGATGTCAGTTACTCATACCAGGACCATAAAATCCAGGTCAGGGTTTACATCCACAGGCAGATCAATCTGTCATCAACTGCGTACTCTCTGGCTGCACCTCTCTGCATCATTTGGGCTGTTGCACTCCTGTAGCACATGCCTAAGTGCTGGGTTAAGGACATACACGGACAGAATCTAAGGCAGGTATGGCCAAACTTTCTTAACATAAGAGCCACACAGAATAAATGTTTGAGAGCCATAAGACATGAATAAATATTAAACACACATTTTTATTGGAAAATATGCAACTTTGCTTTTTATTAACATTAAATAAGACTGCCAAAAATAAAAAAAATGGGAAAAACAGATATTGATGATATTTATTTGTCCAATGATATTTATTTGTTTGCTAATGATATTTCTGTGTCTAAGAGAGAGAGAGGTAGAAAGAATGGAAGAGCTGGAAAGAAAGAATGAGAGAGAGAAACAAAGAAAGAAAATAGATGGGGGAGGGATGAAGGAAGAGAGAGAGAGAGAGAGCAAATAGATGGGGAGCCTCCCAAGAACCGCACAATATGTGGGCCATTTCACACAGCCAATATGTTCCATTTCAGGAACTCTTCAGTAACAGTTTCTGTCAGGCATTTCACACAGAACTGTATTAGTACCAATTCAGTAACGGAACATATTGGCCATTTCAGACAGAAGCGTTAGGGAAGCGTTAGGGAAGCGTTCCTGAGCTGGTTTACCTTGAAATCTCCTCCCAAGCATTCTTCAGTTCTTGTACCAGTTCTGAAGTGCTACAGAGGGTGCTGTGTGAAATGCTCCTGAAGAGCTTCCTTTGATGACGAGTGCTTTTGTGCCTCTTTTCACCCATGCAGGCGATCTCCGTGATTTTTTTTTAAGAGGCTGAGTCTTAAAATGCCGTGTGTGTGTTTGTGTGTGTTTGTGTGTGTGTATATTTGTGTGTGTTTGTTTGTGTGTATGTTTGTGTGTGTGTGTGTGTGTGTGTGAGAGAGAGAGAGAGAGAGAGAGAGATCCAGGCTGAGTCTTAAAATGCGGGGGGGGGGGGTGATAGAGAGAGAGATCAAGGTCCAGGCTGTCTTAAAACACCGTGTGTGTGTGTGTGTGTGTGTGCGCGCACGCGGTGAAAAGAGGCTTGAAAAGAAAGCGGCAGTCTGAAATGGCAAACTGCTTTGAAGACGGCTCCAAAACGGTACGGGAAGGGCTGTCTGAAATGGCCGTCACTGTACCGGTTTATTCCAAGCCGGTTCAGTAACTTTTTTAAAGGTGTAGTGTGAAATTCCCCTGTGTGAAAGAGCCGCATGTGGCTCCCAAGTCACAGTTTGGCCACCCCTGATCTAAGGTAACAGTCTCTTTAAAGGTGACAATGAGCAACTTTGATTCTCAGAAGCTCATACCTCCAAAATTTTGTTGGTCTCTAAGGTGCTACTAGACTCAAATTTAGAATAGTGATGTAATTAGGCTGGATCATTACTTGTGAGAATGAAACACTGACAGCAGGTTTGTCTCCTCTGACTAAGTCAGCATCATTTATATCTGATTGGCTGATCCTGAGCCTTAGCAGTGATTGGCCCCTGAAAAGTATTGGGTTGGATCCACAAGAATTCTTTTAGATGCAAGGATTTCGACCTTTGCAGCATGACTTTCTCAGCTCCCATATTTTATGGTAGCCCAAAAAGCCTCTAAATCCTGTTCTTGAGAGTGCTGTGTCCCCCAGGAAAAGCAGTTTAGGGGCCAGTTTAGGGGTTTAGGAATGTGAGGTGAGAAAGAGTCTCTCTGTGGGCAGAAATCCTTTCACCTATAGGAAAACTCTGGTGTCTGCAACCCCTTTAGGATAAGCTGTTCCAGTACCATAAGAACTTTGAAATCACTTCACATCACCTCTGAGACAATGATTTTCAATGGCGGCAGTTCAAACATTCAGCTTCAAGCCATCAAGTGATGAGAAATCAAGTCATGTGTACGAACATGTGAAATAGCCTGAAGAAACAGAACAGATATTTAATTATTTCACTCATCCTGCCTACAACCCTTTGGGCTATCCCATGGTTATTTCCATTTTACTGATAACAGATCCTGAAGAAAAGGATTCTGTTGACTTTTACAGGCACTATATTCTGGGAATAGATTAAAACTGCTAAGGTGTGCTTCAGATTCAAGTCTCATTGAACATGTTACATTTGAGCAACTGCAAAAAACAAGCTCACACTGTGGAGAGGACTTGTCCATCTGAATCCTTCCAGGAAAAGAATGGAAGCTAATCCAATTAGCAAGCAAGCTTGCCAGTGCTAACGAGAGAGAGAGATTGAAGAGCAGGAAAAGGTGCAGAAGAGGGCAACCAAAGTCTGAAAAGGCTGAAAACAGTTTGGCTTTTCAGTTTACGGATAAGACAACTGGGGGGGGGGGTGATAAAATGTTGCATTTTGTGGAGCCAGAGAGGTCTTTTCTCTACTCCCATAATACTAGAACTAAGTTCAGTGGCCAGTATGGCAGTTTTCTGCGTGGTCCAATGGTCCCCTCCCCCATCCTGGGCCAGCTCACTAGCGAGTGTTTCCAGCCGGTCTCTGCACTTCAACAGAAGCAAAAATAGGATATGGAGCAATGTCTTGCAAAACTGCAATGTCACTTTTAGTTGTACCCATCAGTGTTGTCATGACACTCTAGGAAATTCCCTGATCTCTATGGAAAAAAACATAGAGATCTGGGGAATTGCTGGATTGTGTGGGTAAAAATGCCTGACTGTTGGGTAGGCAGGATGCCTCTCTCTCCCTCCCTCCTTTGGGTAGGTAGGAGTGGGGCATACAAAGGGTGTGGCAAGCAGGCTGCCCTCCTTCACTCCTCTGGGAGGTTAGATAAAGGGGCAAGGCTATTGTATATATTTGGCCCCTCGCGGCCAGTGCACCATTACTCTTTGTGTACCGATAAACTAGTGATAGCGACGTCGTTGTCTGTCTCATCTATGCCGTGAAACCAGTACACAAAATCAGATTCAGTGCTGTTTTCTTTGATCGGCTTGCATTTGAACAAAATGAACAATAGACAAAGATGTTTCTTCTAACATCATCACTGTTCTATTACAATGATGAGGGAGAGAATGATGCCCTAGAGTGATATGGGCTTTCAGGCATACCTATTAAATTAAAAAGTTTGGCTCCAACTTCATACACCAACTCTGTGAATGTTCTGTGTATGTCAGACTGACTCCCGAAGAGCCTTTCTTCACCACTGACCCATGAATGATATGCAGAATAGTAATTAAAATATTTGTTAAACACTATCCCTTAGGAATGTCTCCCTAGCTTTGACCCATGAAGGGCACATCCAGGGATAATTAAAATAGTTTGTTACAGCTTCAAGCTCATTCTCTTTTGGCCTCACTTGAAAAACTGTGACTCAGTAAAAAAAAAAAATAGGTCATTGTGTAGATTTCCCTACTATTATGTTCTCTGGTGGAATCACATTCCTGTTGAGCATAACATGTTGTTGTAGAGTATAAAGTGGTAAGCAACCAAATAGTTTAAATCTTTGAAATGACAATATGCAGAAGCCAACACTTCCATAGGCACATGAAAGGATATAGGGTTTAGGGATGGGCATAAACCAGCTCACAAACTAAAGTTCATGATGAATTTTGGCCAGTTTCATGCTTCACAAAGCCAAGTTTGTGGCAGTTGAACTTTCTATGAACTTTCAAGCTGTTTGTGGAGGTTCATTCTGATTTGTGAGCAGATACATTTTCAGACAGACTATTTCCGCTCAATCAAAATGTTTACAAAACTTCAAAGCAGCAACTGCAGTCATTTTGACTGGTGCAGGTTCAGGAGTTTCAGGAGTGTATGGAATGGATCCTGTACAAACTAAAGACACCAGACTTGCAAGGGATGTAGTGGAACATCCAGAGCAGGCAACACTTTTGCAGGAGATCTCCAGCTGACTCTTCTCTATCTGCCCTCCAAGTTTGGTGAGGATTGGGTTTATGGGGCCTGAGTTACGATGCACCAAAGAAGGTGCCCCCAGGAAAGTGCTTTGGGACTTCATGCCTTCCTCTGAGGAATCCTAGACAGCTGCAATAGAAGAGCAGAGGGCATGGATCCTGCCCAACTAGTTCTACATGCACAGGGTAACTTTGATTTGCTCTCTCATTCTAAAATATTGTTAACCATTCTAGTACATTTGATTGCACCCTTCTTCCAAAGAATTCATTCATTTTTATCCTCCCAACAGCTCTGTGAGATAGATGAGGCTAAAGTCAGCCAGCAAGATTCATGGCAGAGTGCAGATTTGAACACTGGTCTCCCAGATCTTAATCTGACACCTTAAGCACTATACCATACTGGCTCAACCTGGTACTTTATTTTCACAGCATAGGCAGTTCCAAGAAGAGAAGTGAGTAAAATCTCACTAGAAAGATCATTGGATGCATTTATACTAAGTCTTTGGAAGCCAGCCATAAAGTATTTGATTCAAGTTCTCGAAAGAGTGTTTTCATACACACTGGATAATGCACCTTAGACCCACTTTCAATGCACTTTAGTGATCATTTGCAAGTGGGTTTTGCCATTTCACACAGTAAAATCCAGTTGCAAAGTGCATTATCTCTACTGAACAGGAGGAGGAGGAGGAGAACGATGATGACGAGATTGGATTTATACCCCACCCTTCACTCAGAGTCTCAGAACAGTTTACAAACTCCTTTCCTTTCCCTTTCCCTCCCCACAACAGAGACCCTGTGAGGTAGGTGAGGCTGAGAGAGCTCTTTTGAGAACTGCTCTTTCAAAAACAGCTGTAAACCACTACACCAAACTGTTTGAGACAGTAATTTTCTTCTAAACTGCATATCTGTTTTCCAGATTCTCTTCCTTTCCATATAGTTGTCTCTGCTGTGAGGTACCATGTTTCTTCCAGCTTTGTTACTAATGGTATTTAGATACGATGGTGTACTCTCTCTCAATCCCACCCCTCCCTCAGTTCAGTGGTCAAATGGTCCTTCTACTTTTGCAGTTCTGTGAACTTTGCCCAACCATAACAGAAGCAGTAGCACTAATTTAAGTCCTCAACCTTCAAATGACCCTTCTTCAGGACCACTCTTATTCCAGGAAATGAAAGTACCACATATCATAAACAAGACAACCACACAAAACCCAGGAGACCCTCTGAATTATTGAATGCTCAAATTGGTCTCAAATATATAGTGAATTCTAGCTATATAAAAAGCACTTCACACTCGATCATTTTCTAGACATTCTACAAGGACTGACAAACTGATTCTTATAATTCCCTGGAGTGGTATGTACTATCCCCATTTTATAGCATTCATGAGAAAAGCGAGGGACAGAAATTACCTGGAAGTTTCTGAAGGCCAAAACAGCAGATCTTGGGCAGATTAAGAATTCTAACTGAAGGTGCTTTTTGCCCATTTTTTCACAGAAATGTTTGCTTTGGTAGACTCACAGACACATACACCCCCCCAGTGATACTGGATATTTTTTCTTCTCATGAAGTGGGAATATGACTGGTTTTCCTTGATCTACCCAGCTGGGCCAGGCATCCCTTTGTTTAGCCCTATGTCAGATGGAACCATATTTAATGCTATATCATTTTCCAACTTCGGTAAACTATTCTTCTGAAATCACAAATATCTAATTATGCCTCTAAATGATATCATTTCAACTTTGAGGACTGTTTTGATCATAGGTCTCATTAGAAATGTGTGAAACTCTTGGGTTCTGGAACAACAGTGTCTCACCCATCTAACCAATCCATTTGAACTCTCTGGATTGTATTCACCCAAGATTTTACTCAATCTCACACAGTTAGCACACACCCTGTCCCATGTGCCTTTTGCCCATGGAGATCCTATGATCTCCAGCATGGCCTTGTAGCTGGTCACATGGGGAACTCCTCATTGCTTTTTTTTTGTCAATGGAAACCCCACTGCCTTCCCTCTGCATTCACCTTCCTTCTCTGTCACCCAAAATACAAGGAAACCTGTAGCCATAATTTTTTGTCCACCTTAAAAAGCAGCTCCACAGAAAACTTAAATATTTCCTGCTGGAGTGAGCCAAGCAAATTAGTCATGGTTTCCTGAAACTGCAGTAACACCTTCCTCCTCAGTTTGTATTTATTATTTACTTATTCTACAGTTGCAATCCTGCTTTCTTTCATGAAGGCTTTCAAACCAATTTACAATAGTAGGACACAAATAGCACAATGAAAACCACAGTAAATACAATAACAAAGAAATTCCACCCTGACCCAGCAAAACCGCAGTCTACTTAGGGTTACCAGCCTCCTGGTGGGGCCTGGGGATCTCCCGCTTTTACAACTGATCTCCAGCTGACAGAGATCAGCTCCCCTGGAGAAAATGACTGCTTTGAAGGGTGGACTCTATGGCATTGTACCATGCTGAGGCCCCTCCTCTCCTCTCCCCTTCCCAAACCCCTGCCCCTGATGAAATAGCAAGCGAGTTTCATGGTAAAAAGGATAGTTTCAGAGGGCAGCCATGTTGGTCTGCAGTAGAAGAGCTAGATTCAAGTCCAGTAGCCCCTTAGAGATCAACAAGCTTTGGGGGTGTAATTTTTCAAGAGACAAAGGGAGCTTTGACTCTCAAAAGCTTACACCCTGAAAATCTTGCTGGTCTCTAAGATGCTACTGGACTCCAATCTAGCTGTTAAGTACAGGTTGCTGCTAGCAGGCAGTCTTTAAAGGGTACTAGCATTATGGACTCCTCTCTCGCTCCAAACTTGGCCAATACTCCTACTGATGTTTTTTTTTTTTAATTCCTTGTCTGTATATTTGAAATGTGCCAAGAGGTGTTAAGTAAGTAAGAGCTTGGGATGCTGGTGCTCTGCACCAAGGGCATCCTCTCTTCCTCTCCTCAAGTGTGCAAGCTATGATGAGCTGGCTTGGAAATGGGCCCTTGTCCCCAGATCTCTTTAACAGCTTGGATTCAAATTAACATGATTGCAGGCTGTGAAGAAATGCATTTTGGGGTAGAGGTCTGACCTGAGTAAAACCTTTACCAGAAGGTTTTACAGTTTTTTTCTCTCTGTGCAGAGAACAAGTAGGAAAGAGGAAGTCAATCCAATCGCTTTCCAGCCTCATCTCAGCTACTTCTTAAGAAATGCTAATAGGTCCAGCTAAAGACTTTTGGATGGGCCAGTTCCCCCCCTCCAAGCAGGGAACAGAGATTTGGAGGAATTAAGACTAGAAAGACTTCAGAAGGAATTTTCTGGAGACTTCAGGAAAAGCTTCCTTGACTTGGCCAGGTCAGTGGAAGGAGAAAGGGAGAAGATAAAACTCCTTGAAGCAAGAAGGAAGGTCTCTTTTGTGCTGAGTCCATTGGAACAGACAGAATTGTTAACTGATGTCTGGAGGAGGAGGCCATTGCAATGTGCTGGCCTGGAGAGCTGAAGGAAGCTGCAAGGTAATGGTGACTCTGTAGGGATCTATAACATTCCAAGCTAAGGAGCCTATCCTCTCTTTTAACATCTGATAGGGCATGTATAGGGGGAGGGACAGAGAAATTGTGTTTTAGCTTGTTCTTTTGAATCTCTTGCTCAGTTTGGTGCTGTGCTAAGAGTATGCTTGTAAACATTTTCTTTTTAATAAATACTTTATAACTTTTGATCCTGGTACTGGTTCTCTGTACCACATAGACCTCCACATTTTTTGACACTCTATTTTAAAGGGCACACTAGGGGGGAAGGCAGTCAGTTGGCAAGCAGCTATTCCTCCAGGGGTGCACAAGGCAGTAAACTGTCTCCATGGTGACCAGGCACTGGGCAGCACAAGACACAGAGGTAAGGCCTCAGAACTTGGAAGGGAACCTGGGGCCCTGACCCTTCCAGTGGGCATTTCCTGCAGAGGTCAGGTGGTGGTGGTGGCAGGTTACCAGAGAGAAAAAAAGCCTCTCCAGGTGTTGGGAACTTTGGAGGGCAGGGTGGAACAGGGCCTTCAAGCCAGAGCAGGATTGTTTCACCACATAGAACTTCTGGCCACTGAACACAGTATTCCTGCCTGAAATCCTGTTCCCAGAGGTCCCCTCTCCCCCACAGTCAAGGTTTTGAAAGGAATTTTAGGTTGCCCCAGTAAGAAGGAAGAAGGAAAAATAATGTCCCATGGGTGGAAGTACTTGCACCCAGGGAATCTATATGGATCCAGTCCATCGTTTTTTATCACAAGTTCAAATATTATGTATGTAAAGTGCCATCAAGGTTAGCCAAACTGGACCTAGAGAAGGGAAAATTAGCTTTCAAAGGGTTTCATAAAGGAATAATACAAGACCTTGTAGCTTCTGTATACCAGGGTGGAACTTAGTATGGATACCTCAAAATACAATTATGAAGAAAGAGAGCGAATGTAAACACAAAAAGTTTTATTGTATACAAAATAAAATAAAAAGAATAAAAATGTAAAGTCCCTACACCAAGCACCTGAGAACTGATTCCCTAAGTACACACACAGAGACACACACTCCAACAAGAGGGCACACTTGTAAAAGGGAGAAGGGAGGAAACTGGACAGTTTTAGGAAAGGGGCATACAACCTTAAATCTGGAGCTTGAGGTTTGGAGCGGTCTAGGGGTAGACACAGTGGCGGTACAAGCTGGCATAGTATCAAGGAGGAAAAGAAGAGCATGCAAACTGGTTGCAGGGGTATCCAAGTAGTGGGAGAATCTAGCACACTGTCCACAGACTTCTGTGGGGGAAGGGTCTCATAGCTAGACATGGGAACTCGCTCTCCCAAGAGCATGAAGGTCAAAGATATGAAGCTTGAATTTGACTGGACAGTTTGAAGGTAACTGCTGTCAAGATCTGGTGGGAAGATTAGTGGGGAAATATCTGACATTCCAAGGTGGGGTGGTTGTCGAAAGGTTTTAGAACATTGATTAAAAGAAACGGGTGTGAATGATGGGCTTAAGTGTCCTTCTGAAGGCTCATCCTGGGTGGATCAAATGTTAGGGTGCCTTTATCCATGACTGGATTGAATTAGAGATACTTAAGGGTTGCCCAACTGTCTATAGCTGGAAATGATTCACATTGCCTTAATGAAATATCTCTTGGCTCAAGGGATATGCTTTTATTTGGCATGCCTTGGAGCTCGGCAGGTACCAATGGGCTATGTCAGAAATCGTTAGCACTGAAAAGTCTTTTGATATTGAGAAACAACATGTCACTGGGAGACTGTACTTGTTCTGTTTTCCTTGCAGGCCTTCATACCTGGGACTTTCTACTGCCATGGCTGAATTCAGATGCTTTATTGAGACTCCCCAAGTTTCAGATTCCCTGGCACCTAGGCTCTAAAAGTGGGTGCCTATTAAACAATTTAAGTCCAAAATAAGAATAGGGCCCTATTATTTGAGGGGTCTCAGCTGGAGGAGGGGGTAGGGCCCTCACATTAAGTCAGAGTCAACTTATGCCCACCCCATAGGATTTTTAAGTTAAAAGATGAACAGAAGTGATTTGCCATTGCCTGCCTCTGTCTAGCAACCTTCTTGGTGGTCTCCCATCTAAGTAATGACCAAAGCTGACCCTACTTAGCTTCCAGCTCAAATATTATATGACATGCATATTTTATACAACAAACAAAGCCCCAAGTATAAAGTTATGGGTTGGCCCCAGTTTGTTCAGACTTTGTGAAAGATATTTTCTTCACTCGATAATATTCATGCTCTGTGCTCTCTGAGAGCCTTGTAAACATTATATATTTGCTGGGGGGAGGGGGATTGAAAAAACTGAAAGGGCAAAGCAGTCAAAAAGATACAAAATTAATAACAGCTTAAAAGTAATCATTCCAGAGGGATAGTCATGTTAGTTTGGTTGCAGCAAAAAAATAAATGGGGATATTGTGGCTTAAAAAATAAATCTATTTTGTAAATTCATTGATTTGGATGCAATTAAGGGCAGTGAGCATCAAAGACAATTAAGTTTTATTGTTCGGATTAATAATGAGTTTTCTTTTTTATTTACATGGTTATTTTAAGGCAATAGTGTGATATTGTCTTTCCAACTGGCTAGCCAAAAAGAACAGTCACTCCCAGCCTCAGCTTGGGAACCCCTGGCCCAAACCATGAGTGTGCAATGCTGACACAGTTATTCATATCTGGGGGGTGGGGGGCATATGATTACTTCTAGTGGATGGGACAATACAGGCAATATCCCTGCCCCACCATCAAGCTTTCTGCCCATGCTGCCAACACCAAGTGCCTAAGCCACCTGCTGGAAGGGAAGAAGTTGGCATCTACCAGAAGCATCCAGATGAACAAGTTACTTAGAGAGGAAAGGGGAAGGAGAGAGGCTATGGGTGATTTTGCACATGCCACTTGCTTCTCATTTCCTCCTCATTTCCCCCTGTAAGATTTCCCCAGAGCAACTGTATCCATTTTTTCACTCGAGGAATCAGCTCCTCTTTCCCCCCACATTTTTCTGTTCACAGTAGCGGTTGCCGTGAGGCTTTCAGCTGCCGCCCCATACATTTCCCCTCCCCTTCCCCTCCCATCCCCTCTCCCCTCCCTCATTTTCCCCTCTTCCTTTTTTAAAAACGCATGCGTGGTAACATTATTATGTCATAGCGGCATGATGGTAGTGCATTCCCCACCCCCGTTCTCTCCCCCTTCCTCCCCTCCTCCTTATCATCACATATTCAGCTGGGGCATTATGATTGGACCATCCTCTACCTGTGCAACAGGTAAAGCAAAAAATTTTCAAAGTGCACGGGAAATCTCCATTTTGGCCAGTTGAGCCCTTTCAACAATGATGGAGGCTCTTCAGAGGAGAGTGCTTGAGGCTGTAACTTCACTTGTGCAGGTGATCCTCCTGGCTCTGAACTCCACCAGCAGTCTTCTACAAGCATATTTTCTCCGAGCCCGAAGGAGACAAGACATTCTCCAAGATCTTTTGTCCTCCTCATCTTCAGCGAAGAACCGTGGTCTCACTGCCTCCCGCCACAGGCGTGAGAGATGGAACGCACTTGCAGGATTGCATTTCAAATGTTGGTACTGGGTATACCAAAGGAGCATCGATTGGTGGGAGAATTATGTGCTGCATGTGTAGGGCGATGAGCAGTGGTTGCTGAACTTCAGGATGGACTGGTGCACCTTCATGGAGATCATGTCAGTCATCACTACTCACCTGGAGCACCAAACCACTAAGATGCAAAGTGTGTGGCTGTTGCCATTTGGTATCTGGCAAACACGGACACATTCAGAGGAGTGAGTCATCTGTTTGGTATCAGTTTCTCCATGGCTGCTGGAATAGTGCATGAGGTCTACCTCGCTCTGGAGTCAACGCTGTTCACTACTGTGGTGTGCCCCAGGACAGAAATCGGCAAGGTAATTTTTAAAAAATTTCCTTATACTCATCTTGTTATTATGATAGAACGAAATTAAAGATTTAAATGCCATTCATAGGGGAAACGCTTGACCGGGTGGCCAGGGTGGGTTGTTGTAACATGAAGCTGAAAACTTTAAGGCAACAGAGGTGCTTACCATCTCTTTTGTTTTATTGTATTGTAATGCCATGCCAATGTCTGTTGCCTATGGACAGGGATGGTCGCTTGGTCTGTTTGGATTAGCCTTGCCTTAATTTTATTTTGTTTGTTTCTCATTACAGATTATGGACGGTTTTATGTACCTGGGCATGTCCCATTGCATTGGAGCAACTGATGGCACCCATATTCCAATTAGGGCTCCAGGAGGGGGAGTGAATGAGTATGGGAACAGAAAAAACTACTGCTCCATACTTATCCAAGGGACAGTGGACAATACGGGACAATTTATTGATTTATAAGGGACAATTTATTGATGTGGAAGTGGACCATAGCAGCCAGACTAATGATGCCTTTGTATTTTCAAACAGCCACATCTATTGCCGAATGGATGCTGGCCTCTTTGTCCCCGGCAACCCCACAATACATCTCAACAGTGTTACCATTCCTGCAGTAATCCTAGGTGATGGAGCCTATCCACTGTGCCCATGGCTGATGGCTCCATACAGAAAGCCTAGACAACCATTTGAAATTCATTTCAACAAAGTGCAGAGTAGGGCTAGGAATGTGGTTGAGCAGGCATTTGGGAGGCTGAAGGCACGTTGGCGAGTGCTGTCTGCCAGGCTTGCTATACACATTGATAGCGTGAGCACTATTGCCACTGCATGTATTATACTAAACAAGATATGTGAGCAGAAGGGGCATGATGTGAATCTTGAGTGGCAGGAACAGGACACCATTCTTGTTCCAGAGGAGGAAGAGAAAAACCCCAAGGTCTTAGATAAAAAGAATAAAAAGAAAGTCGAAGAGGGGAAGCGTGTTTGGGATGCTATTGCACAGTACATCTATGCTAACCGAAGAAGGTAATCGTGCTGGTGTCCATAAAGCTTTTTATCCACACTGAAAAGCTGTAAGCATTCTACCCCGCTATTGCTTTTTGCACAGTTAAAGTTATCCAGTTTTTGTAGTCAATAAAAAGTGTTCCTCTGTCTATTTCTTTATTTGATTCTACGGAAAAAAGGGAGGGGGAAAAGTGGCCTTAGAAAGATGGATGGTAAAGGGTTGGGAATTGTGGGTGGGATAATTTATTTATTTATTTATTTCATTTTTATCCCGCCTTGCCGGCAAACTGGTTCAAGGCGGCTAACAACCTTAAAATACCACCAGAGTGGTTTACAAGTTAAATAGATTAAAACTAACATAAAACCGAACATTTTGCTTGCTTTACAGTGGCTTGCCTCTTTTCTCCAGGATCGGGGACAGAGGTCATGTGGTCTGAACAAGGAACACCATTTGCCAGCCAGGTTTAAATTTTGGCACTGCGAAATAGCGTTGCGACGTTATTTTGAAACATGGCCACCAGGAGGAGGAGAGGGACATTCTGGCAGCGGGACGAGACCGAACTCCTCCTGGACATAGTGGCCCAGTCGGGACATGTTGCTGATCTCATGGCCAGCACCCACCTGAGGAACCAGGAGGCATTCGAGCAAATAGCTCGCAGGCTAGCCAGGCGTGGCTTCAGCCACACACCTGAGCAATGTCTCTCGAAATTCAAAAGGCTGAAGTGAGACTTCATGGCCAGCCTGGAGGCATGGGGAGGGATCCCCAGGGCCAGTGGGCAAACCCCCTTCCATGCGCAGCTGGTGGAGATGTGGCAGGCTGCTGGACAACCTCTTTGGGAGGATTGTCACCATGCTGGTAAGCACAGGGTTCCCAAAACAAACTGCAATCTATGTCATTGGTGACTGCTCCAAAAATTGGGGCGCAATGCCATGTATGGGCATGGTGCTGGAGATAGCCAGCTGACAGGCACAGTCTTCAGAAAGCCAACTCATCACGGTCTGTTTAAGACACAGGGCAGGATTTTCTCCAATGTTGAGTCCCAAAGTGACCAAAAAAAACCTCCACAAATCATGTGCAATGTACAACTCAATGGTAAACATCCAATGTCACTCGTGTCTTACCCAGGATGTGATTTGTTACCCAGATCATCCTGCTCATTTGGGGAGCAATTATAAGGTGTGGTCTGGAAATTAACAGAAGAAAGGTACAATCGTCAGACCGCCCTGATGTTGGTGTGTCAGTAGAGCACTGGGTTGTAATGCCTAAACTGGTGATTCCCAAAGTGTCTGACAAACCCCCTCCATAACCCATTTCCAGGGTCCCCTGACATTAATTCCATTCCCAGCTGGTAAACAGTTCTCCAAATCAAATTCATTTATGCAAATGTTTGCCCACCTAACGTGTCCCCTTCACAATCTGAATACCAAGATTTGTGAGCCTGCTAGATACTCCAGTTACTGCAGCAAAGCTTAAGCTCATGTGCTGGCACTTGCAAAATTAGCAGAAAAACAGGGAAATGAGCTGTGGTGTGTTTCAAATATGTTGCCCTGACACAGATCCATGGTGTCTACCCCACAAGATAAAAATGAACCAAATTTTTTTTTAATGAAAAATTTATTAAATCTCCTAAGCAGCCACCGTGCTGTTGCTCAGGAACCAAGTCCTAACTGGGGATGCATGCTTCAAAAGAAGACCTCTTTTTAAAAATAATGTATATGACCTCAGTGGTTGTGGTGTGTCTGTAGAAGATAGATATCTGGGTTACTTTGTGAAATGGCAATGAAATGATCGCACCCTCTTGTCTACACATGGCGCAGTCCTTGTCCATTATCTTTTTGACAAAGGAATGGGCAGTAATGCACATCCACATGAACACCCAAAAGCGTATTTACTTTTGTTACTGCAGCCTCACAACGCCCAAGTCATGGCAGAAACCAGCAGGAACACCAGCAGCTGTAGGATCCTGAGCCAGAGCCAGCGGATGTGGAGCAGCCTCCAGAAGAGGGAGGCACAGTGGTGGAGCAGGAGGTGGCCGAAAACCCCCCAGAGCCTTCCACAGCAACTGGCTACCTTCCGGCCTCCCCCACAAAATGCCGGCGTCCGCAGAGGCATAGGGGAACGCAACCATACACAACACCATTGCATTACAGCGATACAGCAACTTCTTCATTTATAAATTAAAAGGACAGGAAAAGGGCTTCTGAACGAGACATGTGCACATAAGGAAGGCATAACTTCAGGACTGAGCGTTCACATGCATGCTAATGAAACAAGGAAACCCCCCCTCCAAGAAATCAGTACTCACTTGTAGGCAATGGTGTGGATGTCCTCAGGTCGTCAGAATTTATTGTTAAAAGCTCAGTGCTGTATTGCTGCTCGGAGCATGGTGCGGGAAGGTTGGTGGATTCTCCCCCTTGATGGGTGGATTCTCTGTTCTGATTGGTGGATTCTCGGCTCTGAACTAAAATGTTGGGTGTTTTGCCAGCGGGATCACAGGGACAAAATGGAGGATAGTCGCGGCTTCAGGATAACAATATAGCATTAGTTGGTCCGTTTAAAATAAAAATAAAAAATAAAAATAAAAAAACAAATCTTGCAAATGGAGACATCGAAAGGAGACATAACGGGAAGCTATTTGATCAAAAACAAATTGAAAGGCTTCTGGAACCAGACAATGCGGATTCGTTTTTGGAGACGCTAAAAAAGCATTGTTGCCACTTAAAAATTTCCCACCCATATATTTGTGATCGCATGTCTTTGCAGGTTTAATTTAATAATAACCCATTGCAAAGCACAACACAGTGAGGATGTGTTCCGCTGATTCGTTATTTCGGAATAATGTCATAAGAATACTGTTTTTTAAAAAAGGGAACTCCCACCATAGGGCGGGCCAGACAGAAGGCGGGAGGGTGGGCATGTAAAGGGGAGTGTTCATTTCAGGCTTTTAGTCCGGAGGAAAAAGGGAAATCCTCTAAAAACAGTTTTTTCTTGCACCAGGGAAACTCCGGTGCAGTGCCGTGATACTCCAGATCAAACCATGAGCCTGGAGCAACTGGTGTGAAATCAACCAGAAGCTCCTGAGCAAGCAAGAGGGCAAACCCAGGGCAGTCGCTAGTGCGAAATCACCCTATGTGTATGCTTGCGAATGGCTGCATGGGTTTGGAGTTCCCTGACCATGGATTCACTTGTTCTGTGCTTTGCTGCCCTTTCTTGAGAGCTTAGTTAGTTTGCATAGGTTGAGTGTTCTGCTGTTAGGGTTGCCGGGTCCCTCCACAGCACCAGTGGGGGATAGGGGGGATTGGGTTGCCAGATCTGGGTTAGGAAATTCCTAGAGATTTGAGGTGTGGAGTCTGGGGAGGGGGGGGTTGGGGAGGGGAGGGACTTCAGTGGGGTATAATGCCATGGAGTCCACCTTCCAAAGCAATAATTTTCTCCAGGGCAAGTGATCTCTGTCACCTGAAAATCAGCTGTAATTGTAGGGGATCACCAGATACCACCTAGAGGTTGCCAACCCTAGTTCCACCCTTTACCCTACTAGTCCTGCCCCTGGATGCCACCTGGATAGGTTGCACACCTTGTCAGATTTGTGTCTTCCAAGAGTTATGACCCTACGTACAGGATCATATCTCCTAGACCACTAAGACTGGTGGCCATAAAAAGTGACTGGATAAATAAGCAAGGCAGACATTTCATGAGGTATTTGCCATGAACCTTCTTCAGAGGACACTACACACTTTGATTTCAGTGTGCATAGAGGGGAAACAAGCACAGTCATGGTGGTCTTACCCCTAGCCTACATGAAATGGCTGGGTAACATGCATGGCACCTACATGTGTATGGAGCGTATGCACACAGGTTCTGCAAGTAACCAGGGACTATGTTTTCCATATGCTTATAATCATAGGGAGAGAGCCTACATGTGTACATATTTCTGGCACCTACCTTACTTTCCTACACACATCATGCTAAAACATTGCTTTTGACCCAGGCTGAGGTTGCGTGCCATAGCTGGCACCCCAGCAGGAAAATCTGAGGGGCAAGGATAAACCTGATTGTATCAGGGCAGCTCTCTAGGATTCACCCAAAGTTCTAAGATTTGGGGGGAGCCTACAGCACTGATGCAATACCATTGCTTTCAATTGCACATTGGATGTGTTGTTGCATGTTGGCTCAATGCCAAAGGATACCCACCCATTTTCCACCTGACTGTCTAGTAGCAGTGGGCCCAGGCTGGGAGATCTCTCTCTATGGGCCCCCTAACTCAGGCTTTCCTCTAAGGGATTTTGTATCTTTTAGTTGTTTAATGGTCTGCTTCTGGTCTGAAGACTGTTTTATCTATATCATTTTAAGCTGCCCGATGTGTGGGCTAAACTGTTTTTTTTTTAATGTCCTGTCTTGTTTTTAATGGCCTTTTTCAAGGGCTCAGCTTATTCTTAATGGCTTTGTTTTGTTTTTAATGGCTGCTTTTAAAATAATGTTGTTTTATTGTTTTAGTTGTAAGCCACCTCAAGCAAGCCTCTGGAGAGGCAGCATATACATTTTTGAAAGAAATAATGATAATATAATATAATTCCTGTCCTGACCTGGAGAGCCCAGCCTAGCCTGGTCTTATCAGATCTCAAAAGCTAAGCAGGGTTGGACCTGGTTAGTACTTGGATGGGAAACCACTGAATGAGTCCAAGGTTGCTATGCAGAGGCAGGCAATTGCAAACCACCTCTGAACATCTCATGGCCTAGTGATCATGTGTAAGCAGGGTCAGTGCATTTGCGCCCATCCCCACTCTTTGCTAAATGAAATCAATTTGCGTACCATCATTTGCAGAGATACTGAAGTGGAATGTCCACGTTAGAAACTCAGAAATGTGGAAAACACTGGTTAGGAACTTCATGAATATTTGCATCCTAAAAGTGAAACAGTAGGGATGGGTTTTAAGAAACGGAAAACAATTCTGCTTGTTGTATTTCACCTTTTGGAGGTCGCTCCTCTCCATTTCTGAATCCCTGTGTGAAGACCCATGCTGCTACTTTATATCCCTTACAGTTGAAAACGACTTATTAAAAATGAAATATTTCGGCTTTTACAATGCTAGCCAACGCTGCCTTGCTGTAATAGTATTTTTTCATGTTGTCTCTGTTAGGGAGGTGATTTATATCTAGATCTTTTTCTTCTTCTTCTTCTTTCAGGTTTTGCATTTGTAATATATGCTTTGAGGAACAGAGAATTCTTAACTCCTTCTCTCTGCTAGATTAATTGTATCCTGCCACTGGCAGGAGAGTGCTGAGGAACAAGGCAACTCAACCGCAGGTGTTCCAATGTGCTCCCCCTCCCCCGCCCCCCCAAAAAACCAGAAACCCAGGAAGAGCTTAGAAAACTGATTGTATTGACTGAAGGACTTTTTTTTCCCTCAGAAAAGAGTCGGATCAAAGGATATTTGCTATGGATGAGCTATTCAGCCAGAGTCAGTCTTGCGTTCCACAGTGTGTACTGGTGAAGTGAAAACATTTAATTGGTTTCTGAACAGCCCATTGCCCATGCTCACACAAAACACTTCAGAAAATATGTACATCTGGTGCCTTTAGTTTGGCATGGTGTCTCTAGTCTCTCTGTGTGTCTCTGTGTCAGTTAGACAACCACCAGGTAAGCTTCTAGGCAACATCCAGATTGACAGCCTCTCCAAAAGTGCTGCTGATTACTGAAAGGATGACAACATCTTTGGCTTATATGAGCTCCCCTCTAGTTAGCCTGGATGCTGGATGGATGTCTCCTGAGGAAGCTAACTTACATGGATTGATGAGTGCAAAAAAATTAAGAGGAGTGAAGAATGAAGGTTTGTGTGGTTTAAAAAAATTGTTAGTTCAAGGAGCTCAGAGGGAAGTCGGGTTTGGTGTATGTAGATCTGCACCAAAGATTTTCTTATCTTTTTTTCTCAGTTCATTGTTACTTTAAGGGCATTACTTTATGTTTTTCCTGACTGTTTTTTAATTCCTCCTTCATAGATTTGTCACATGGATGAGTGTTTAGTTGTTTATAGCATCCTGGTTTTTTTCCCCCTACTGGAGTTCAGAAGTTCAGAACCAGCTTTTCCATTGTTGAACAGGAGTCTTCCTTGACCACCACATAACTCCTTTCCCTATTAACTTGGAAAACCTTTCCCTCTCCCCCCCCCCCCCCATCTTGGTTGTAGAAATTAAGAGGCTGGTAGCTCAGCTAAGGTTGGGGAAGATCCTGGAGAGTGATTTGATTCCACTGGAGCTGATCAAAACTGATATTGAATGGTGGGCACCAGTTCTTGCCATGCTTTTCATTGATCAAACTGCACAGATCCCCAGAGATTGGGGCCTGGCCATTATTATTCCTATGTATAAAAATGGGGAGAAATCAGAACCTTTTAATCATCATCCAATTAGTCAGTTTAGCATGGAAAGCAAGCTCTACGCCAGCATTTATGTTGGAAGCTCTGGGATTGGCTCAATAGGGAGAATATTATATCTGAGGAACAAGCAAATTTCAGAAGTGGCTGCTGCACAACCGATCAGTGCCTGATTTTGTATTATCTGGTGGAGAAATATACTGCCAGGCCACATGGGGAATTCTACACAGCCTTTGTTGACTATAAAATGGCACTTGATAGTATCTCAAAAGACAGATTATGGCTAAAACTAAAGGCTTCCACAATCGACCATAGACTGCTTGCCCTTGTACATACATTATAAGAAAGCAATAATCTGTCAGTGAGATATAGATGGATTTCCCACAAGCAGCTGTGCAGCTGTCGCTCTTCCATTTGTCCCGGTTGCATTGGTCCGTTTCACACTATTTGCCCTGCGACTGCATTTTGACCTGCATCTCCCCCCAATTTCCCCTGTGTCTTCTTGATCCTTGTTTTTTTGAGAATGAGAAAACATGGGAAAATTGGGGAAAGCTGCGGGTCAAAATGTGGCCGTGGAGCAAATAGTGTGAAATTGACCAATGAAACTGGGACAAATGGAAGAGTGATGGCAGCACAGCTGCTTGTGGGAAATCGGTCCCAATCCACAAGGTCAGCTGTTCCATAAGGTCCCAGTTAGGAGAGGTGTGAAGCAAGGAAATATCCTTGTTCCACTATTATTTAATTTCTATACAGGGGTCATTTCGTAGAAAAAGAGGTGCAGGAGCTCATTAGCATAACTCATTAGCATAACATTTGCATATGCTACACCACCTGACATCACCAGAAGTATGTCAGAAGGCAAGAAAGAAAGTAGAGAGAAAGAAAGAGCTGGGAGAGAGGGGACAGTTACTAATCCAAGCCTCAGAAATACCACTATTCTGAGGACAGCTTCAGTGGTGGCTGAAGCCTTCAGAAGGCTGGCCGGAGGAACAAGGACCTTTCCAGGGGATGGGGTCATTTTGCTGCAGCCATGACACAAGCAGGCATTCCCCCGTCGGGGGGGGGGGGGCTGGCACCTACTCCCGGAGCTGCGCTCCCCCAAGCTCCTGCTCAAAATGACCCCTGTTTCTATATAAATTCTATGGTGCAAGCCTTAACCAATCCACACTTCTATTTGCCTAATATGGCAAATAAAGCAATCTACATGTTACACATATGTGGGTGATACGGTCATTCTATCATACACTGAAGTAGGGCTCAGAAGAGCGCTCTGGGCACCCAATGGCCGAATGCAAAGAGGAGCACTTAATAACCAGCCTTTTAAAGACTAAAATTCGTGTCCTCTCTAAAAGACTCACCAAACAAAGATGACAGATTGAGGGCCATGAGATCAAATGAGTTAAAGTGTTCAAATATTTATAAGTGGTGTTTCGATCATCTGGCTCATGGAGAGCTCAGCTTTCCCACACAACTGAGTCTGCCCAAAGAATGGCCACAGCAACTTTAAGATTCTTTTTCATGAAAGGGGTTTTTCATGTACCATATGCAATAAAAGGACTTCCATGGTAAAGGTGTATAATTATGTATAATAAGTCTGTTCCTTCTTATGTATAATCCACCTTATGTATAATAAGTCCACCTTATGTATAATAAGTCTGTTCAGAGGCTTCCAAAAACTAGAAGCAACTCAATCCAAATGTCTTAGAGTCATATTTGGAGTACCTCCTTGTGTACCTAACACCCTGCTCCAGGCTATATGGTTTTGGCTCAAGTTAATCTCCCCCCCCCCCCCCAATTAACTTCATTAATCCTTTTAGATACTCTGTGGGTGAGTGAGAGCAGTGGAGGACAAATTACAACTATGTGGTTTCTCTCAAACAGCCTTACTGCATCATGTTTTTAAAAAGCAACACTCCAGCCATCACTCAAAACAGTGGTGAGCAATGAGACCTGAGGATGAGACACCCCCCCCCACCCCCAATTGGGGCTTGGCAACCTTACTTACAATCAAAGCTATTTTGGGGCAGGAACGCACAGGAACGGAGTTCCAGGTGGCTTCCAAGTTGGCCATGCCTACAGCCTCTCCCCTCCGCCCCGGGTTCCTCAGGCACCTCACAAGTCGCAGGGTGCCTGGGGAAGCCAAGTCGATCCAGGGAGGGAAGGCAGTTTAAACTGGCTCCCCCCCCCCCCCCAGGGTTCCGCAGGCACCCTGCAAGCCACGGGGCACCTGGGGAAGCTGATCCTGGGAGGAAGCTGCGCTGTCAGGGGTGTGGCCTAATAAGAAAGAATCTCTGTTGGGTCTTAATCAGCTGCTTCTTTGCTTCCTTCCCTAATCTGTTTAATGGTTAGCTCATAATTAATATCCATGTTATTTATACATGTGCTGAATAAGCCATCTAGGGCTCCCAATTCCACCTTGGGGAATTTCTGGAGATTTGAGGTGGTGTCTGTTAGAGGGCAGAGTTTGGTGGGGGAAAGGAACTCAGAGGTGTTGTGATGACATAGAGTCAGCCTTTTTGAAGGCTGACTGATGGTCAATGAAAACAAACCCTCCACACCCTTACTACAGCTAGAAGACTCATATTACAACCAGGGGTCATTTCGTAGAAAAAGAGGTGCAGGAGCTCATTTGCATAACTCATTTGCATATGCCACAGCCCCTAACATACCGGAAGTGTGTCAGAAGGCAACACCAACCCCTCAGGCTCCACTCCACAGGTGAGTGAAACTGACCTGCTCTTCCTCCAGTCCCTTCCCCATCCAATACTTTGTGCAATAAAAATAAGCGTAAAGAACACACCCTCATTCTCTTCCTGCTCCCTTGAAACCACCAGGTTTCAAGTAGACTTGAGATACCCAGGACATATGCACCACCCATCCCTTCCACTTCCCCTCCCCCTCCCCACAACAAGACACCCTGTGAGGTAGGTGGGGCTGAGAGAGGTCTTTTGAGAACTGCTCATGAGAGAACAGCTCTGAGAGAACTTGTGACTGGTCCAAGGTCACACCAGCAGCTGCATGTGGAGAAGTGGGGAATCAAACCCGGTTCTCCCAGATTAGAGTCCAACTCCTGACCAGTACACCAAACTGATGGGGTGGAAGCTGCTGAGGGGTTGGTGAAATTTCTCCAGTATTTATGTGCCATGTGCCCAGATAAAAAATGATATACTTAGAAAATTTATATGCCACCTTGAGCAAGTCTCTGGAAAAGCAGCACACAGTCATAAAAGGAACAATGATAAAATTATCAATATTAGAACAAAACATTAAAAACAATAAAGACCCTAGCAGGGCTTTCCCCGGGGCGCTGTGCCTCTGCACTGCTCGGGGAGGCCGAGGAGAGGGTGGGGCTCGGTCATGTGCTCACCCCCTGGGCTCCTCACTCCCGGAGCTGCACTCCTGTGCGCTCCTGCTCCAACGGACCCCTGATTACAACAATAGAAAGATAAAAGCCTGCCTTAGAACTCAATATCTGAATGCATAGCATATAGAAGACCATTAAGTATGGCCTTATTTTTAGATATTTGGAAACCAGTTACAGAAACTTAAGTGTGGATCCACCACCAGTGTTTTTACACTATTGTCTCTACTTTATGAATATCCCTCCCCCACTCACATTAATTAATTGCTGGTTTTAAAGGGTTTTTTGTTCCTTTATTCCTTTTAAGCTGCCATTACCTCCTAGGGCTCTCAGTAGTCTGGAGATCAGCTGTAATTCTGGGGGAACTGCAGGCCCTACATGGAGGCTGATAACCTTAAACCCATTTCTTCAATGCCATATGACTGTGCCTATGCACATTCACAGATTTCATGTGATACATGAATGCTGCCATGCAATGTGATACCACCAGACACCTTAGAAGTCTCAGCATTTGGGATGCTGGGAACTTGCAGTTTCAGTAAGGACTGTAAGAAAAGAAAGCACAACACCCCCCCCCCCCCAACTGTTTATTTTTAAATCCTGCTGAATATGTCCTTCTTGCAAGGGATAAGTTACTGAAACGATCACACCCAATCAGGCACCATACAGCGCATGAGATAATATCCCATCCTTACGTAACCAATCAGTTTTGGGTACATGATAATGTCCATGAGACCAGTTGAGCATGAGGGCAAGAAAGGGAGCTATAGATGAATGTGTGAGCATTTTAGCAATGAGTGTTCCCCCCAAAAAATCACTGCAAAGGGAAGGTGTTGTTCAGAATGTATTTATATTATGGTAATTTTCTGTGACCCCATTTGCACAATATGTTGTTATCACAGCAGGATCTCAAAATGCCCCTCCCCTGGAAGCCAGGATGGAAGGGTTGGGCTACCAGTTTGGTGTAGTGGTTTAGTGCATGGACTCTAATCTGGGAGAACTGGGTTTGATTCCCCACGCCTCCACTTGCACCTGCTAGATGACCTTGGGCAAGCAATAGTTCTGGCACAGCTGTTCTTGAAAAAAAGAGCAGTTTCTGTCAAAGCTCTCTTAGCCTCACCTACCTCACAGGGTGTCTGTTGTGGGGAGGGGAAGGGAAAGGAGTTTGTAAACTGCTCTGAGACTCCCTTGGGTAGTGAAGGGTGGAGGATAAATCCAATCTCTTCTTCTTCTGTTACCCATCTGCAATGCTTTTGCATTCAGCAGTGCAGTCCTAGGCAGAGCTACCCTCTTCTGAGTCCAGTGAAGTCAAAAGTTAAGAAAGGTCCAGTTTTGATTAGCAATGCACTGTAAATTAACTTTTCATAATAATTAGTTGTATCACTGAAAAGTAGTTAACTGTAGTAGAGGGGGATCTGGAAGTACTCATGGTGAGGGAAATCCCATCCTCAGGGGTTGTGTCCTTGCCACTTATTTTGACTCTCTGTTCCTTCCTCCCCAGCCCACCAATTTTCTGGTTTCCCCCCTTGTCCACCCATCATTTCCATCCCTATCTTGCATTTTGCTTGGTTTGGGGGATTTGCTAGGCAACAGAAGATGTGGGCAAGGTTGGTTTAGTTTTACACAACATCTGGGGAAAAACAGAAATATTGCTGGTCACATTGGCAAAAATTTTAACCTCCCCGTTATTTTTCTCTTCAACTTTAGAATTTTTTTTTTTTTTTTTGGGGGGGGGGGGTTGCAGAAAGATATGTTCTAGCCCTGGGCATCCCCTTGCAGATGTCTGCACCATAGAAATACACCTCAGTCCACCTCCTCAAAAGCCTGCTGCAGTTGCCAGCTGCACTGAAGGAACAGAGCAGCATTGAAGGAGACACCGACAGAGCACTGTTTCCTCCAAATCACTTTCTTTTTCCATGCTGTTGAAAGCCGGACATCAACATTCAGGGGGCCAGTCTTATTCTGAACAGTAATTTGTGTTCACATTCCGAGATAAGCAATGAACCTTAATGCCATTGCTTTCTGGGTTGTACTTAAAAAGTTGGTAGTGACCCTGGCAGTAAAGATGTCCATGTTAAGCCATTGAAGCATGATACCTTTTATGTCCTCTCCATCAAAATCTGGTTTTGATGAGTTCATGACGACTGTCTCCCATCATGCATCAGCAAAGGGACTTCTCTCAAGCTGTGAGGTCACGTCTCTTTATACAGACCATCCCATTCAAGGACAACAGAATAGAAAGAAAATGAAGTTCCATGAAAGAATACCATCATTTCCTTCCTTCTACAAAACTTGAAATTTCCCTGGAGCCTCTGGCATACTGGGCTCACACACGGTGCAGCGACGGAGTGACACCTTCAAGTGATGTATTTAATATGTTCCTGCAACTTGTTTATTTATTTGCTAGGTTCTTCATGCCTTTTGCTGAAGTCTTATTTGCTGAAGTCTTCTATATTACAGAAAAAAGAGAAGTTTATTATTCCAACTAGGGCAAATATATATATGAAGCTGCCTTATACCAAATCCATCAAGGTCAGTATTGTTTACTCAGACTGGCAGTGGCTCTCCAAGGTCCCAGGCAGACCTACTACCTGATCCTTTTCACTGGAAGTGCTATGGAAAGGACCTGGGACCTCTGGCATCCCAAGCATTTGTTCTTCTGCTGAGACACAGCCCCTTTCTTTATAATAATTGTTCATTCATGGAATCCTAATAGGAATATGCAAAATATTACTTGTATCTGCATATACCAGTTCCTAATTTGTGCAAAGCTGAAATGTCTAGTGGGTAGCAATAACATTTTTGCCAGGCTGCTTGCTTCTCTACATGCAGTTGGTTATCAGAGACAGTTTGAAAGAATAACTCACATTAAGTCTCCCCTCCCCTTAAGAGAGCCAGTGTAAGGGTTAAAGAGTTTGACTAAGTTTGGGGAGACCACTTTCAAATTCCTACTCTGTCCTGAAGTTTGTTGGATGCAAGGTTGCACAGACCGTTATGGCCACTGGGACGTTTTCCAGTGGGCCAATGGTCTCACCCCCACCAATCTGGTCCTGCTCAGCCCCATAGCAGAAGTGCTGTGCCTAGCCCACTCAAGTCTCACATGGTAAGGGGCTGAACACACCTGCCTTTCTGGACAGACAAGTTCCCTTTCCTTCCCTCCCCCTTCACAATGTAGGACAGGAAAGAGTCCCCTTTTCCATGGCTGGTTTCCCCTTCAGGTATGCCCTTGGTTGGATGACCCTGGACTAGTCACTTCCTTGCACCCTAATTTACCACACAAGAAATCTCTTCCACCTGTTTCTTCCTCAGCTTCCTGTTTGTTAGGCTGCTGCCTGTTCAGCACCCTTCCTTCAAACCAGGGTTGCCAGGTCTTACCCCCTTGCCAGCAGGGATGGGGTGGGAGGAGCTCTCTGGGAGTGGGAGGCAGAGTGACATGGCCCCGTGCAACGTCCTTGGTATGAAGATGTCACACGGAAGTGATGTCATCATGCCAAGGATGTTGTATGGCAACACTCTGGAACTTTGGGCAAAACTCTATGGTTACCATAGAATTTTGCCCAAAATACCAGAGCATTGATCTGCGATGTCCCCAGTGTGATGATGTCACTTCTGTGTCAAGCCACATAGCCTTTGCATGGGCTCAACCAAGGGACACCCACACTGTTTTGGGGGAACGGCAAAGTAGAAAGATACATAACTGAAGACACAAGCATATGACTAGGGCAGAAGGTATTTGAAAATGAGGCCTCTGTGTTTTATCCCTGCCTCGAGTCATTGAGATTTCTCACTGGTCCTATTTTCAGTATTGTATTACTTGGTGCTAAGGTGCAATATAGATGTATGTTTGACCACAGAGGAAGGCCGAATTGGCTGAAACATGTTTTCTGTTTGATACCTATGCATGATTTTATTCTGTTTTGACGCTACTATTGGGCCTATATCTGTTTCTCTTCCCACAAGCACTGCCCCAGTGTTGTTCCTCCATTTGGCCCAATTGCCTGCTTGAATTTCCCACTATTTGCCGCATGGCGCATTTTGACCCGCAGCTTCATGTGATTTCCCCCGCAGTTTCAGTGATCCTGTTTTTTGTACATATGCACTGGCTTGCTCTGCCAACAACTGCCCATACGTGTGCTTTCTTCATTGTGGCTCCCACCTTCTGGAACGGCCCATTCAAGGAGGTCTGGATGGCTCTCACTCTCCTGGCTTTCCGCAAATTATGCAAAGCTGAATTAGTCAAGAGGGCCTTTCTGTGCAGGCCTGGTGCTGCAGTGGTTCAGAGGTTAAGACGCTGAGCTGCAGACCAGAAGGTTGGTAACTCAGCAGTTCGAGACCTGAGTGCCACATGACAGAGTGAGCTCCCATCTCTGGCCCCAGCTCCTGCCAACCTAGCAGTTTGAAAGCAAGACATTGCAAGTAGATAAATAGGTACCTTCAGTGGGAAGGTAACAATGTTCCATGTGCCTCAGCATTTAGTCATGCTGGCCACATGACCATGGAAAAAGTCTTCGGACAGTTCTGGCTCTTCAGCTTGGAAATGAGATGAGCACCTAGAGTTGGATTTGATTGGCTTTTGAGCAAGGGAAACCTTTACCTTTAATAGGGTTGTACTGTACAAAATGATTTAGAAACTTACTTGGATAAATGCTTGTGGCTGTGGTCTATACAGCTGTTATAGCTTACTATAAGCAGGATCCTATTATGTAAATTTTGCCTTGCTTAATGTGTCATAATACTTATGCTATGCTTCAGTTCTGTCTTGCTGGTTCCAGATTTCTACAATCCTAATACACTGTATCAAATGTCCCATTTTGTTGATTGTACTAACTCATTATGCATAATCAGCCTTGAGTCCCTGTGACATAGGCAGTCTATAAATAACGTAAATAAAAAAGAAAATAAAAAATAGGATCTCAGATTTCCATCACATTTAGATGTAAAATATAAGTAAGCTGTGAACTTAAAAGTGAACTTAAGGTTTTTGAATGTCCTGATCATTCATGACCTAAGTCTGAGATTTTGTACTGGCTCAGCCAGTCACCACGGTTATCATGCACTGGAAACAGGATGCACAGTCCGAAATCAAGTCAAACAACAGAGCCGAAGTTCAGAAAGCCAGGAAATCAGTCACAGGTTGCAGGAGCAAGGAGCAGATGCTAAACAGCCAGGATCAGATCCGAACATACACAGTTGCTTCTGCACCAAAGCAAATGCTTGGGAGTGTTTATGACTAGGACCTCCCTTCCCTGGGAGTCAATCTGCCTAGACTCACAGCCCCTCACGTTGCCTTTGCAAGAGCTGCAGTCTGGCACTCTTCCTTTGCTCTTGCACATTCAGCTGCTAGTGTGCCTTGTATCTGGGACACTCAGGAGAACTAGGTGGGGATTCTGGCCTCGGGGTGTCTCCACCTGGGGGTGCTGGGCCAGGCTCTCGATCAGTCTCTTCCTCTGGCTGCACCTCCTGTGCAGCTGCTGGGAGGGGCGTAGACTTTCTAAATCCCCAGGGGGGCAGGGGCTCTCTTGTGCGTGCGCGTGAAGCGCACGCGCACACATGGGACCATGTCCCCGCCGCTCCTTTCCCCCCCCCCCGGGCTCAGGGAGGCAGACCCGCGCAGTCTTGGTGGCGGTGGCAGCCAGCTGGCCGGCTGACTGCCCTTCCGCTCCTTTTGTAACCTTCCCGAGACAAGTAGGCAGCAACTAAAACCGTTCTTGAGCGATGGGAACGCTCTGTAGGAGGCAGCGGCCGCGGAGACAGAGAAGGTGAAGACGAGCGAGCAAGAGCTGCTTACCAGCACGTTTGCTTGGAAAATCTGGGGGTGCCGGGAAATTCAACGGGAGGGCGGTGGGTTCGGTGATGGGAGAAGCTCTCCTCTCCCTCCTCCTCTCTCCCCCCCCCCGCCCCAGGGAGGCAGGAGGGCAGGCCGGGGGTGGGGGGGAAGGAGAGGCGGTGACGGCCAGCTGGCCGGCTGACTGGCCACCGGCGAGCACTCCATTTTGCCGGGGGTGGCTGAGCCCCCCCGGGAAATTTTGGGGGAGGCTCAAGCCCCCCGTAGTTGACGTCCATGGCTGCTGGGGCCTCTTCTCCCTCAGGTGCTGTTAAGAGTTCCTCTGCTGGGCTGACTCCAGAGGAGGCTGGGTTGCTCCATGCTTCTTTCTCCTCTGAGGAGTAGTCAGCCTCAGCAGAGCCAGTACCCATGACAGATTTCCTTACCTCATCACCATCCAGTTTGAACAGCCGCAAAACAGATTTGTAGTTGTGTAGTAGCTGTAGTGGGGGAGTTTCATTTCCTTCAGCTTCGCAATCTTGTCTTGCATCTGCATAGTAGGTGAAATTGATTCTCCCTCAGGGTCACACTTAGTCAGGGAGAGGTAACTAAATGATGGAGTGGTGGACTGCCATCTCATAAGGCTGTGTGAAAACACATGTAAGTGACAGAATCTTGATGACAACATGGACATGAATATCAAACAGCAAAACAGTTTTAAAAAATACTGTTTATTTATCATCACTAGTGGACTGATTTGTTTGCTTGTTTATGTAGATGACTGGCTACCAAGTGCTGCTGTGAAGCAGCATGAGTGAGGAGAAAACTAGGACTCACACTGAGCTGCAGAAAAACAGACATGGATGAAATACTGCCAGTTGTGCAGTACTGCTTGAATACATGGAAAGTGACCTGCCAAACAGGTTCAAGCTGCTCGGGAACAGCTGAGCAGCTCAATGAAAAATCAGTTCCCTGCTGGCAATGTCTAGGAAGAGTCAAACCAGCCAGTGTTTGGCCATCCATAATGATATCACAGTTCTAAAATGAAATTGACAGCAATTTAGAATTTATGTAGCAATTTATTACTAGTGCATTGTCCCAAGGGGGGGGGGGTGTAAATTTGGTGCTGTTTTAACTTTGTATATTTTATGCTCAATAAGTAATGAGATTTTGAAGTGAAGTTTTACAAGAAAAGAAATGACATAGTCAATACTATGCTATCTCAAGTGCTTTTATTAAAAATTGTCTTGCAAATTCTTCTACAGGCAAACAGAGGGGGCTTGGCTTGGCATGCATCCTTAAGAAGCCTGTTTCGTAATAATGGAGCAACAATAGAAAATGCCCAGCTAGGGTTGCCAGGTCCCTCCTGACAACTGGTGGGGGATGGGAAGGGACATACCAGGAGGTAAGGGAGGTCCAGGCTACATCACCAGCAACTTCACATCACTTCCAGTGTGTACTGGAGGTGACATCATCACATTGCAGCAACATAGCAATGCTCTGATATGTGGACAAAAACTCTATGGTAAAATGGCTTCTACCATAGAGTTTTTGCATAAATATCAGAGAATCACCATGACATCATCAGAATGATGACATCACCAGAATGATGACATCACTTCTGGTGCATCATGGAAGTGGCTCTGCCACATCACCAGCGCCAAGGCCTGGACCTCCCTCCCTCTCCTGGTAAGTCTCCAGCCAGCCAGCTGATCAGCAGCGTGAGGTGGGGCATGGTCAGGGGGGATCCTCCACCTCCACTGGGGGGTGGGGTTGGCAACCCTAGCCCAATCTGTAATGAATTAGCTGTGAGGAGGGGACAACCAAGAGGGCTTTATACTGTGGAGAAAGCATGATAGGAATGAATAAATAAATATAATAGAAACAATGACTGTTGAAGGTGACAATAGAAAAGCAGCGATTCATAGTTCAGTGAGAGTTTGTGACCTAGGGAGGGCATACCATGATGGGAACTGTAGTATTCATCAGTGACTAGAAAAAAACTGTGTCCTAAAAAAACATACTGGATTCAATACCTTATTAATATCCAATACATTACTCATCAAATTTATAAGGCAACAGGACACTGCTATTGACATGTTTCCATCTCCTGAGTTTCCCAAAGAAAGAGCTGCAATTCTGCATTGATTTTCTTCTTAATCAGACTCCCTTGTTATTGATTTTTCCTTAACCAGACTTCATGCCTCAAGCTTACCTTGCTAATTACTTCAGATACTTGAAACTGAGTCTTACAACTTGTTTTCATGCCTTCCATTTAAGCCACCCCACTTAAAAGGGATACTCTTTTATTGACTTCCTCCTGAATGAGGCTGTATGGTTCAAGGCTGCCTTGCTAATTAGATTGAATATCCGATACTAATTATTTTTGCTTGTTTCAGGGCATTTCATTTAGGCCAGATTATAATTTGGGAGCACATCCTGCTGTGCCTGAAATAATCAAGCTTGCAAATCTTATAAGTGAAAATACCTTGCATGGACAGTCTTATTGAGCCTGACAAGACACACTCTGAGGAGTTTCAAAGGCAGTCCATGTGATGAGGCACAGAAGGCAAGCCTAACATCAAAGGGGGGAAAGTTCCCCTGAACAAGGCCAGTGGAGTTTACTGGTCCAAACACTCGGAGGCCCATGAAGTGTGAAAGGAGCTTTATCCAATTTGACGGGGAAATATTTATTTGTATATTTAAATCAAATCTGGGAACAGGCAATATTTCTTTGGTTGAAAATTCATTATAATCTGAAAGGTCTGATGCCTTTTTATTTAGCCTTGGACCCTTATCCTGCCTGGGCCACACTAATTCTTAATAAAATCAAATGTATTGGACTAAACCCTGAAGATCTTTTTTTGTGGAAGCCTGAACAGGGCAAGAACAATTATTACTCAAAGGTTTCTTGATACTGAATTACAAAATGAAGAAGCCTTACTTCCAAAGAGTTTTAGATGTTTAAAATCTTGGCCCAATTTTAAAGCCACCCCATACTTGTCTGATATTACTTATGAACCCTATAGATGGGCACTTTCTAGGGCCCATTTTGAGGCACTTCCCTCTGTTGTACTACAAAGCAAATTTTTGCATGTGCCCATGCAGGAACGATTATGCCCATGTAAGTCTAATATGATGGAATCCACCACCCATGCACTCGAGAGCCAGTCTGGTGTAGTGCTTAAGTGCACAGACTCTAAATCTGGGATGACCTTGGGCAAGCCATAGTTCTGGCTCAGCTGTTCTTGAAAAACAGCAGCTTCTGTCAGAGCTCTCTCAGCCCCACCTACCTCACAGGGTATCTGTTGTGGGGAGGGGAGGGGAAGGGAAAGGAGTTTGTAAGCTGCTCTGAGACCCCTTTGGGTAGTGAAGGCCAGGGTATAAATCCAACCTCCCCCTCCTCCTCCTCCTCTTCTTCTTCTTCTTCTTCTTCTTCTTCTTTTGTATTGTAAATTTTATCAGGAAGAACAGTCATATCTTATATTGCCACTTTTGTCTAAATTTAACCCCCTGCAATCTAATCTGAAATTTAGGCCAGAAACCTTGCGTAACTTTCTCCTAGAAGATTCTCAAAGGCTCGTATCTTATTCTGTGTGCTTAGCGATCAGAAAATGTAAATCCCTTTTAATGGAAGGTACACTGTAACTTGTTTTTATGTATCTTGGATTTTATTCCCTTAATACCTTAGATTTTATTTCTGTATTATCACTAAATCACTATTATTGTGATCTGATATTGTTGCTGGCTTTTGCCGTAATGAATGAATATTTAAATCACGCATTTTGCCCTGTTGAGGACCTGAGGCAGCTTGCAACGCTGTCTTCTTCTCCACTGTATCCTCATAACAACACCTTTATGAAGTAGGTTAGGTTAAGAGACTGAGTGACTAGTCCAAGGATACCAAGCTTCCCTGGTAGAGTGGGGATTCGAACATGGATCTCCCAGATCCTAGTCTGACACTCTAGACACTATACCACAGTGACTCTTTATGAGATGGGGAGTGTATCTGAAAGCTCAACTGTAGCCACAAGGGATCCCATTTTTGATCAGGTTCATCTGGATAGAAGAGGGGATTTAACCCATCCGCCACACCATGCTTTTGCTCCCTCAGTGGGCTTTCAGTGCTTTTATTAGCCCTTTATTAGAAGGGGATTCATGTTTTTGATTGGTGAAACTGCAGAGGTGGAAGAGTTAAATCTCTTCTCTTTTCCTTTTGTGGACCTGTTCCCAACCAAGCTGCAGTCATTTAGTTTTTAAAGATCAATGGAGATCTGTGCTATCTCTCTCATTGAGTCTGACCCAGAGCTGAATGAAATTAAAACTGAGGTAAGCAGAAGCACATACAAATACATAATAAACATTGGTCCTAGCAGAAAGAAATATAATTTGTGATATTACCCACATGGTTTCTTTTGACTCTACCTTGCCATATTCTACTTTACAAGGGCTGGCATAAACCTCCTCAACCCAAGCAGATTATCCTATACCAGCATCTTCTTGTATCTGCTGTGTCTTAATTTAGCTGTGTCCTCCCAAACAGGATTTGTGTGTTCCTGTTTATTACTTTTTCTTTTAGCTTTTAGTTATTGTAGATTTTCTGGACTGTGTGGCCGTGGTCTTGGCATTGTAGTACCTGACATTTTGCCAGCAGCTGTGACTGGCATCCTCAGAGGTGTAACACAAAAAGATGGAGTACTCTCTGTGTTAGGGTTGCCAAGTCTTTCTTGTAAATTAGCGGGGGGAATCCTCTCAAGTCCGGGAGTGTTCTGGTGTGTGAGCAAAGCGTGCGTATCATGATGATATCAACTGGAAGTGACATCATCACACTTGGCACGTTGGGGACGGGACCTCTGTAATTCAAGGGAAAACCATAGAGTTTTCCCTCAAATTATAGAGCATCCCCCCGAAACATGCCTGACGCGATGACATCACCCCCAGGTTATGTCATCACCCCAGGCATGTCTCTGCAGCGCAGCAATTTGGGGGTGGGGTTCCCCCTGGAGGCCTGATCTGGGCTGGCGGGGAGCAGACCAATTGAGCGGGGGTTCTCCTGCATCCCGGGGGGACTTGGCAACTCTACTCTGTGTCAATGTGAGAAGAAAAATGGTAGGCAGGTAATTTATATCTACTCAGGAAGGTGGGGTAGGGCTGAATCATTATCTTGCAGGAGTTTCCCAGGCTGTGGCATGCTAATGGAGGAGCTTTCCTGAGAAGGTTCTTTTGCATATGGATTGGCTATTGAAATTCTAATCTTATCTGTAGTAATGTTGTAAGGCGTAGAGCATTTTGTGTTTTTCAGGACTGGAAACCATGCCCTATTTATTTTTAAACTCTCTTCTTTCCTGTGGAAATTGTGTTTATGTTTATGAATTTCAATGGCTTCCCTGTGTAATCTGACGTGGTAATTGGATGTTTCTCTTTTACATTTTAAACAGCACCTGTGTTCAATCACCCTGGTATGCAAAGCTGTACCCGTTGAACCAATGTAATACAATCCACAAACACAGTGAAGCACATATATCACTCTAGATGTTCCACATGTAGAGAAATGATATAATTATTGAGTATATCCATTTATTTCTATTGTGTCTGTCTTCCATGCCAATTTAGAGGCAGAACAAGATCCTCTGAAAGTAACATCTGTAAGAAACACACAGCCATGAGCAAGAAACATCCAAATTCAGAAACCTATTGCCTGAGAAATTAGAGAAATCTTTCTTTCTAAGTGGAACTGAGCTCGCAGATTGCAGCATGAAGAAATGAACCTTAAAGAAACCCAGTCAGATGTGTTGCAGTCATCAGCAGTGTGCTGATAACAGGAAAAGCAGGAGATGGTTAAGAAGATTACTGCGCCTTCGAGAAGCAAAATGCTAATGGTTGGAGATCCCTTCTCAAAATGCATCTGACATTAATTCAGGTTATGTAACAGTTCACTAGTCTTTCCCATTGACTAGTCTTTCCCACTAGTCTCATCCATCGACTTTGGTGCTGATTTCACTGATATTCAGATTGCCATGTGTCTTTCAGAACTGAAATGACAAATGCATTATATTTGTATGCCAGGCCTGATTTAGGTTTGATGCCAAATGGGCTAAAATCAATCACTCCTAGGGAAGTACAAAGATACCCTTCCTGTTTCTTTCGTTGTTGTTATTCTGTACAGTTTTTGTTTCCACCAGTTGTGTAGTGGGTGTTCCCAATCCATTTGTTTGCTTTTGCCGGTTTTAAATTCAGTTCCACATAATCTGTTCATCATTGACACAAATCTGAGGGGTACGGTCTAGAGAAAAAACAACTGCACTTTTGACTCAGGTTAGGGGAACTCATGCCAGAAACTGAGACTTTCAAACTGAAACAGTGGGTTCCCAATCTTCAGAGGCACCCCTGCTTATCATGCTGCCAGCTTCAGATACTGGAGATACTGGGGGTTGAAATCTGGGACCTTCTGCAGGCAAAACAGATGTTCTAGCACTGAGCCATAGCCCTTCCACCTATGAACTGTTTTCTAGCAACACATAGGTTTTGCATGGAAATGTTCAATGGATCTTAGGGTTCCTACACTGACACATTCACCCCACAGGCACTGCAATTTGTGGAATAACTGGTCATGCTGTGTGTCATGTGGATATGCAATTTCCACCTTCCTAACTCGCATTTACAGTGAGGTACATCCTTTCATCCAAGAGACTCACAACAGTGTATGTGGGGGTTCTAGGCTAGGTGATCTCAAGTGCAAGTTTACTAATAGAGACAGCCAGGACTTTTTTGGTAGAAAAAGCCCAGCAGGAACTCATTAGCATAATAGGCCGCTCCCAACAGCAGAAACTCATTAGCATATTAGGCCACCCCACTGATAGCACAGCTTATTAGCATATTAGGCCACACCCCCATGTTACCAGAAGAGTGGTCATCCAGCCACACTCACCTTTTGCATCTTATTCTGTTAACCTTGTTTGTTGTCAAAATCCAGGGTTTTTTTTGTAGCAGGAATTAATTTGCATGTTAGGCCACATACCCCTAATGTAGCCAGTCCTAATGAATTTCTGCTATTGGGTGTGGCCTATTATGTTAATGAGTTTCTGCTGGGTGTGGCCAACTCAGGAGCCAGCCGGAACTCTGTTCTTGTGTGTTCCTGCCCAAAAATAGCCCTGGAGACAGCTCTTCATTAGCTGCTAGTTTTGTATGCGTTTAACTACCACGGCTTTCCCCAAAAAAATGCTGGACATTTTATTTAGCCAAAGCTGATGAAGTTTCTCTGTTAGGTTCCTAGCCTGCACCTCTGAACTACAGTGCCCAGTGTTCCCTGTAGGGACAGAAAAACTCTTAAAACAGTCGGAATCAACCCAGAGCAGGCACTGAAAAAAAAATGAGGGGAGTGTAGTTCTCTATTAGGACAGGGGTAACAGTAAGGCCATGGTGGCTCAGAGGTTAAGATGCTGAGCTGCAGACCAGAAGGTTGGTAGCTCAGCAGTTCGAGACCCGAGTGCCGCATGACAAAGTGACCTCCTGTCTCTGGCCCCAGCTTCTGCCAGCCCAGCAGTTCGAAAGCAAGAAATTGCAAGTAGATAAATAGGTACCATTTCAGTGGGAAGTTAACAGCATTCCGTGTGCCTTGGCATCTGGTCATGCCAGTCACATGACCACAGAAAAAGTCTTTGGACAGCACTGGCTCTTTGGCTTGGAAATGGAGATGAGCACCGCATCCCTAGAATCAGATTTGACTGGATTTTGAGCAAGGGAATCCTTTACCTTTACCTTTTTAACACCACAGTGATGCTTTTTTTTACTACTTGGAGATAGGTGTAGGACCTCAGATCCAGAAGTTGGACTCTACTGACAATACTGTGTTCAGAACACAAAGGAATTTGCAACGACCTTTCACCCTGTAGTCAATAGCCTTTGTTGAACAAGCAACTTACTGAGGTTAGTAGCACATCACAGGATTATTACCTAAACAGACCTTTCTGTTTTTGGCCTGTGTATGCATTTCATATTGTCGTTTCCCATTTCAGGTTGCAACTGTCTTTACCTTAGGCTGGCAGCTCCTGAGCAACTGCCAGAAGCAATTTGGACCAGGCTGTGGGTCTGAACTGAAACCAAGCCTGAAGATCTAAAGAGCCAACCATGGGAATACCTGCACCCCCTTCTGGAGTGCCGTTTCTCCTTGGTTTTCACTTTCAATGCACCATTGCAGTTTTCTGTGAAAATATATCTGGCTTTCTGTCACGTTGGAGAGGAAGGAAGAGCCCCGCTGGCATCACTGTGCTCTTCTACCATTCCTTCCCTTTGGGCTCTGTGCTATTAAAATTCATTCAGCCCTGGAGCCAATTACTTCAACTATACCTATATTTTTTCTTATTATGTACTGGTTGCTGCTGGGCAACGTATTTTTCTGATCATCTCTCCGGATGACAGAACTGTAACTAAGAGTGTGAGGACATCCCTCGTGGTTATATTAGCATTCTGAAGTATCACTTTGGAAAAGGATGTGGAGGTCACTTGAAACCTACTTTGGACTCAAATATACCAAAGACAAGCATGCGTATATGAAATGGGACAGAAGTAAGATGTATCCTCCTACCTCTGAGTCTTTCCCTTCAGAGCTCATACCTGGCTTGTAGCTACAGTGGGGCTTCTGGGGGTTCCACCCCCTTTCTTAAAGGCACAGCCCCACAATAATTTCTCCTGTAAATGCTTTTTTTCAATCATTAAAAAACATTTTTAAAAGGCATGTGCTCTTTTAAGCAGAATGGGGTGCTATAGTTGACTAATTCCCGCACTGAAAAAGGGGGTTGGAGTAGGTGACCTCTAGGATCCCTTCTAACTCTGTGTCAAGAAACTGCTCTCCTTTAAGAGAGTGTTTCTGCTTAAGTGCTAGCTTTTTTGACTATAGAAGTCATTACTCCCCATCTGCCAGCTTGTTATCAGAACTGTTGCTTAGGCTGGCAGAGGTGATTAACTTGCAGCAGCTGAGAACTGTCATTTCAAGTGGTTGACAGCTTGCAATGCAGAGATCTATCCACAGCTTTCTATTAGCTAGGTGGCTTTTCTTTCTGCACTGACAACTTCAGCCCCATCATAAAAAAAATTGCCTCACAAGCCACAAAATCCTGGCTACATATCTGGCTCATACCCCCCATATCATATTGTTTTCTTAAGATACTAGTGGACTCAGTTCTAGCAGACCAGCACAGCTACCCTCTGAAACTATCCTTGTAGCTTAAATACACAATGCAAAGGTCCTTGTTTATATCTTTAGGTATCACAAGACTCGCCCCCCCATGATATTCATGGGAGGGATCTCATACCATACGCGTGCGCACACACACACACACTTTCTCCCCAGGCTCCCCTGCAGCTACCAGACCCACCCAAGGCCAGCTGCAGCTCTGCAGGTAAGTCTTCTTTCCCCCCACCTCCCGGCACTGGCGGCGAGGCCCAAGCGGCTTTCAGCCACCAGACCACTGATCCCCCCCCCGGCTCTGGCAGTGAGGCCCAAATGGGTCTCAGCCGCTGGACCCACCGATCTCACCTCCCCCCCCCCCCCGCACTGGTGGTGAGATATGGACGCCTCCTGACTGCCGGGCTGCCACAGAGTTCCAAGAGCATTCCCTGTGCATGCATAGGGAATGCTCTTTTACTTTTGGGGAAATTTAAATATTCCTTTGAAAGTTTTTTAAACTTTTTAGATTTTTCTGCACATCTGGGGAGTCCCCCAAGTGTGCAGGAAAATCTCTCTGCCCCTCAAGGGCCCCCAGTATGAGGATTTAGATATCCGAATGGAGGGGACAACTTGGGAATTAGTATATAGATTACTCAGTTGACCAGAAAGCCTCCTGCTGGACAATGAGGGCAACTAGGAAGCACACCCACTGACTAAGAAGCATGATAAAACAGTCATCTGTAGCCTTTGACATCATAGCTGAGCCCACTGTTACCATTTAATTACATGACTGATCAACTAATTTGGATTACTTTTATCCACATCCAAGAAGTGTCCAGAAAAGCTTATAATAATAAAAATATAGTGTACAATCTACCTAAAAATAAAATAAAATAAATCAATACTACAAGGCAGCATCCAACCATTGTTAGATAGTGTGATATCTACGATTGGATTAATTTACCCTCTCAGGAAAAATCAGTTACAAATGTCTGCTACAGCAACTTCTCTGTTAGCCTTTAGGAAGTTGTGCAAGGCAGAGCTTTCTTGGTAGGCCTTTGGTGAGGCCAACTGGATTTTTCTGCAGGGTCTACTCTAGGTGGGCTATTTTAGTTATTCTGCTGGTCTGGGGTTTTTATACATGCTTTTAATTTTTCAGTGATGTTTGCAATTTTGCTATTATGTGAACTGTCCCAAGGTTCATAAATGGCTGAAAATGTATGTCATACATATTTAAAACAACTAATAAACAATAGTGGAAGAATTGTAACCTTTTATTGCATTGTTTATTGTATATCTTATACTGTTTTGATTGTATTATTCTTCCATTTTGCATTAAGGTTTTATTGCATTGTTTGTTGTGTGTATCTTTTGGGCATTTCCTAATTTGTGATTGAGATCCAGTCTTGATGCATTCTTTGTATGTATTACACTTTTTTATTGCATGATTTTTAAATTGTGTAAACCTTCTCAAGTCTCAGCAAGAAAGGAAGATTATAAATGAAGCACGGTAGCATGTAAATCTAAATACTACGTTAAATCAATGATGCAGAGGTTGGTAGTATATATGCTGCTTAGCTAATACCTGCCACTTGGGGCTGCTTATAGAGTTGCCAGGTCCCCCTGTCCCGTCCCCCCTGGCCAGCAGCAGGTGTTGTAAGTCAGACTCTGTTCAGTGATGGCACAGATTCCTCAGACAAAGAGCTGCCTGCAGCCAGCCCTCAACCAGTAATTGAACAACTGGCTGCAGCTGGCTCTGAGCTAGGAGGAAAGCAACAAGAGATCAGCTGGTAACCTAAAACTGAAATCAAGCCATCACCATGTAGCTTTGAAGCCATAAACGTCTTCAGAAGCCACTCCCAGTCCACCTAGCTTACTCACACCCCTGCAGCACCAACACTGTCAGAGGCGCACAGAGTTGCTGGAAAGGTAGGGCTGCCAAGTCTTACTTACTGATTGGCGGGGGGGAGTTCCTCGCTGCCCGGGAGCCGTCCGGGAGCCTCCCTGGCACGCGTGCTTCGCGCACGCGCCTGGTGACGTCACCCGGAAGTGACGTCACTACACTGAGGAAGTTGTCCAGGCTGGACGACTTCGGGGGTGGTGTTCCCCCCACCGGCTGAATGCCGGCCAGCAGATCGGGAACCCCTATAGCGGGGGATCCCCCGCCCCCCGGGCTGACTTGGCAGCCCTATGGAAAGGAGAAGGAGTGCACCCATCATCATCTGTCAACTGATGAGGTGGATGAGTACGTTCAGAATGACTGCCAAGGAATTGGCTGTGAGTGTAGACTTGGCTATAAAATCAGCTGAAAGAAGCAGCAGTTTTGTGGATCAACAAGTATACATTGTAACTGAGCCACTGACCTTGCTGTTGCCTGACCACTGTAACCTGTAAGGTATGGCGGTGGTTTGGTTGGCTTGGATAAACCAAATGCACACCCCTAGCAGAGACCTCAGTGGGGTATGGTGTCATACAGTCCACCTTCCAAAGCATCTGTTTTCTCCAGGGGAACTGATCTCCATAGTCTGGAGATGAGCTGTACTTCTAGAGGATCCCAAGGTCTCACCTAGAGGCTGGCATCCCTAGCTGTTTAATAGCGTTTAAAGCACTAGGCTCATGACAGTTATATCAGCTTTGTGCATCACACACTGAAGTACAAGATATTTTATTTCCATGCAGCAACATGCATGCTTAACTTGTTCCATTTAGCCTCTCTAACAACCAAGGTCTTTCCAATTACTGTTCCACTGTCATTTAACACGTGGTTTTTACCATCAGTGTACATCAAAGAGGCTGTTTCAGAGATCTCCCATAGGCTAGTAGTAATTTAGCTTTGCTAAGGAGCTGACCGATGTAGTATTTTTAAAAAGCATCTATGGGCCATTCATTTATTCTCGGCCATTTAATTTTCCATTTTGCCATGATGTGAGGAGCCAGTGGAAAATTTCAATCCTCCCCCATGCTGTGCTTCAAACACATCACCTGTACTAAAGAAACCCATTTGGAAAAGAGGTCAAGGGTTCCAGCAGAGTCAACAGTATCATCATTATGAAGTTCACTGTGGCTCAAAAGGGCAATTTGAAAAGGAGAATAGTTAGTCTACCAAGCCTGACAAAACCTATTGCCATCTATAAATGGTAACAGCTCCATCAGGAGACTTAACAGTAAATTTCTTTTTAAATGATTCTATAGGACTGCGTTTCATGTCTGATGAGCCTCTACCATACCACCCTAAAAGGGGGGAGAGAGAGAGAGCACTCCAATGTTGCGCTGATGCTATTGCTCTGTGCATTGTGGCATTCCGGAAGATGTAGCACCATGACAGCTGGTTAATGTCCATGTGAAAACCTGCAGCAATGTGAGACTCCCACAGAGTTCACTTTTTAATAAGTGTTCCACATTAAATTACTGTTAACTAATTGTGGGGGTTAAAGGAGAAAGAAACTGAAAGTCTTAGGCCAAAATCAATAAGGTGTGAGAGGCATTCAACTGGATGCAAACATGAGCACCACTTAAGTTCTTCTAATAGGAGAAACAGGGTTCATAGACTCTATCCTTTCCCCACAGCCTGTCCCTCACAGCCTATTTGAGATGTGATGTATCAGTGAGATTGCCAGGACTCTACCAGCAAATCCCAGGATACTTCTGGGGTAGGCCAGGCTTCTACTGGCTGCCAGTGGGGAATAGAGAAGTAGGGTGGCCAGATCCAGGTTGGGAAACATCTGAAGATTTGGGGATGGAGCCTGGGGAGGACAGGGACCTCAGTGGGGTACAATGCCATAGAGTCCACCCTCCAGAGCATCCATTTTCTCCAGGGGGACTGATCTCTGTTGCCTGGAGATGAGCTGTAATTCCATAGAATCCCCAGGGCCCACCTGGAGGCTGGGATCCCTGTTCTGGGGAAGGGCCCAGAATGATGTCATTTTCAGAAACACTGTAGGAATCCTCCAAGATCTATCTGGGGGGGGGGAAACATACAGATTTTTAGAGTGTTACCCAGAAGTTATATCGCTTTTGAGTCCTATGCCCTCCCCCTTCCTTCTCCTGCTGCAAACATCAACCAGAAGTGGGCACTCAATAAGCCTATTTGTCAGAGACCAACCATTTTCTGCTTGCATTACAAATCACGGAATGGCATGACTTCCAGACATCTTCCTTTTACAATGAATACCCATTTTAAAGGTCTACCAACATATGTTTGTCCTGTCCTCTGTTCTATGTTCATAGTAGTGTGCATAGCTCTCCTCACTCTTATAACAACCTTGTAAGGTAGGCAGGCCCGTAGCTGCAGTGGGACATCTTGGGGCTAGGCCTGACTTACTGACAAGCCCCCCCCCCCCAAAAAACTTCTCATCCAGCCCAGGGCATCATGGTGTTCTCCCTGGAATTAATTTGATTAGCCAGTGCCCCTACAAAATTTAAATCCCCCCCACTTAAAAAATCCTGGCTATGGGCCTGGAAGTAGGTTAGATTGAGAGAGCACAGCTGGGAGTTTTATGGCTGAGGTGGGGATCTGAAGCTAGGTTCTAGTCCAGCACATGAATCACTACACCAGACTACACTAGCTCAAGGAATATCTGATGGGGGGGTAGGGTGTTTTTATATTGGTAGTTAAGGTTTTTATGCCCAAAATTAAACTTTGTGGGTCTTAAAGGAGCCACTGGTCTCAAACTTTGTTCTTTTGCTACATACCAACATGGTTACCCACCAGGGTTGCCAGCCTCCAGGTGGGGCCTGGGGATCTCCCGCTTTTACAACTAATCCCCAGCTGACAGAGATCAGCTCCCCTGGAGAAAATGGCTGCTTTGAAGGGTGGACTCTATGGCATTGTACCATGCTGAGGCCCCCCCCCCCCAAATCCCACCTTCTCCTGGCTACACCCCCAATGTCCCCAGGTATTTTCCAACCCAGACTTGGCAACCCTATTACCCGCCTGAAATTATTATTATTAAAAAAAAAAAAAACCAGTTACTGTGATTTGAACTCTCCCCAACAACAACAAAACAAAAGTGGTAAGATGTGTGTAAGTTGCCCTGTGAGTCAGCAAACTGCAAAGTGAAACACAAAGTGCAAACAGCCCAGGTTTTTGGGTGTCTTTTTTCCCCTTGGAGGTGTTTTATTCTATAGATTTTTTTTGCTGACTCACGATTTGGTCTGTACTGGCCACTATGCTGCTTTAAAACATTTCATTCTCCCCTGCTGTTATGCTTACTTTGATGATATCACTAGGGTTGCAAGCAATCTGCGAGAGGCTGTGGGCAAGGATATAGGGAGCACCATGCCAGCTGGTGTCAAATCACTTCTGGTAGCTCTAGAAAAAGAAGAATTGGTTTTTATACCTTGCTCTTCACTACCCAAAGGAGTCTTGGAGTGCCTTACAATTGCCTTCCCTCCCTCTCCCCACAACAGACACTCTGTGAGATAGGTGGGGCTGAGAGAGCTTTGAGAGAACTGTGACTGACCCATGGTCACCTAGCTGGCTTCATGAGGAGGAGTGGGGGTACAAACCTGTTTCTCCAGGTTAGAGTCCACTGCTCTTAACCACTACACCAAACTGGCTCTCTAGGTGATTCCCAGAACTGCCCTATGTCCCTTCCTTTTTTTTTTTTTGCTGGAAGTGATGGGATGCAGCAGCTGGCATTGTTCTTTTAACAAAAAGAAAGAAAAGGAAACTTGTATCATTTTTTTTTTTACCATCGTGTTATGAATAGCCTTGTGTGCCACTTGATGACAGAATCGTGATCTATACATTTTCTAAATAAATATTTTCAAATCTGTAGGGGAGTTGGGACCAAAGATAACACAAGTTCTAAAACTAGCAAGTGAATGTGGCCGATTTCACACTGGCCAGTTGCCTCTCATTCTCTCTGGAATTTCCCCTCCCAGTTTCCTCTGGAGTATTTTCTTCATTTTCGTACTTGGAACCTCAGCCCTTTCGATATAGCGTGATGAAGGGTTTTCTCCCCCCAAAATTAGAAACTCCCACAATGGGCGGCCCTGATGAAAGGCGGGCGAGTGGGCGTGTTTTCATTTTGGGTTCTCCCCCGGAGTAAACAGGAAAATCCTCTAAAAACAGGATTTGTTTGCTCCAGGGAAACTCTGGTGCAGCAGGGCGATACTCCAGAGCAAAACATGAGCCCGGAGCAACTGGTGTGAAATCGACCAGAAGCTCCAGATGCAAGCATGAGGGCAAACCTGGGGCAGACGCTAGTGCGAAATCGGCCTGTGTGCAAGAATCTGCCAAACACAGAACGTGATATGATGATGATTTTTTTATTTAAAAAACTACTTTGACTAATCAAAGGCAAACAGCAGTGAAGCAAGTGTGTGAAACAGAAGCTCTGAACAGAAATATGAATCGTGAAGGTACAATCAAAACACGACAAAATAACACGAGTTGTGTCCTGTGACTATTTGTTCCTCTGTCTGACACCGGGAACCTAACTCTGGAGGACTGTGCCACCAAAGTAAGACTGTGTGTACTAGAGGAAGGGTTCACTGTTAGGATCCTATTCCATCTTGTGTATTTTGAATTGAACTGGGACCTGTTCTACAGAACATTAGTTTGTGTGCATGCTTCTATCCTGTTGCATTACAAATAAACAGCGCAAAGAAAAGCTCATGAAATTCATAGTACAAAATGATCAGAAGGCAGGGTTTCATGAGCAATGAGTCTACCTACCACAGATTATGTGGGCGATATACACATCTTCAAAAATAGATGTTAATGATACAGTAAAGCTGATAAGCAACACAGCAGCTAATATTGACAGGGAGATACTTTCAACCTGTTTCACGGAGGCATGGTTTTGAATGCATGCTCTGCTAAGAAACTGGATACGATGGCACTTCTGATGTGCTTGGAACCCCTGTTAGCATGGCTTGCCAACTTGTGGGCGAGTTGCAGAGGTTAATACTCTGGCACTGTAGGGATCATCATTTGAAGCTAGCTGCAAATAATGGAGGGTGTGAACTGAGAGCAGTTTGCCAGATGAAAACATTGTTGACAAGTCATATTCAGTTTACAGTACATCTCCTAAGATAAGACTGAAATTGAATTTTACAGTTCAGTGTTAGTCTGATTTCAGTAGGGCATCTTTGGAAATACCCACTGGGTGTTATTAAGCTTCCATTCTTTGAGGTCTGTGTGGAAAGACAGTGGGGAATTTCACACTACACCTTTCAAAATGGTACTGAACCAGCTTGGAATAAACTGGTACAGTAACGGCCATTTCACACAGCCCTTCCCCTACCTTTTTTGGAGCCATCTTCGAAGCGGTTCATCATTTCAGAAAGCTGTTTTCTTTTCGCGCCTCTTTTCGCCCACACCACACTCAGTGAAGCCCAGGCATTCCAATGGGGTTGCTATAGCGCTATAGTGCTCTAAATCGGCTCTTTAAAAAAAATTCACGGAGATCGCCTGCGCAGGTGAAAAGAGGCATGAAAACACTCATCGGAGGAGGAAGCACTTCGGGGCATTTCACACAGCACCCCCGTAGCGCTTCAGGACTGGGAGAAGAACAGAAGAATGCTTGGGAGAAGGTTTCAAGGTAAACCTGCTCAGAAACGGTTCCCCAATGGGAGAGGCACATTTCTGTCTGAAAGGGCCAATATGTTCCGTTAGGGAACCAGTACTAGTACGGTTCTGTGTGAAATGCCAGACAGAAACCATTATTGTAGAGTTCCTGAAACGGAACATATTGGCTATGTGAAATTCCTCTCTCTCTCTCTCTCTCTCTGTGAAGTGCCATTCAAGTCACAGCTGAGGTATGGTGACCCCAGCAAGGGGCTTTCAGGGCAAGCAGCAGAGGTGGTTTGCCATTGCCTTTTCCTGCAGAGTCTTCCTTGGTGGTCTCCCTTCCAATCCCAACCCTGCTTAGCTCCCAAAATCTGATGAGACTGGGCTATACCACACCACTTTTCCTCCCATGGAAAGATTACCAAGAGCCATATTTTCATTTTGACAAAGCAAAAGGGAACAGCAAGCGAATACGCATAGCGTTAAAAATAAAATAAGTGACACATTTTATGCTGACTATTTGAATCATGTTGGATTCCCTGACAGAACTTGAACATCCCTCGTGGAAAGTACAAGACAGACAGGTTATACCGCCAGAAGCTTATCATCTCATTCCCCTGAAGTACCATGTTTTCAAACCAATGGTGCGTAATCCATGCGAATACTGTGAAGCGGTGCAAAATGTAGTGCGTCAAACAGAAGTTCAAGGGATTTGTCTGGAACATGGAAAGACTATCCAAAATCAGTCAGCAATACACTTTTGAGAAATGATTTGAGAATAATAATAATCATTTGTTTACAAGAGCTTCCTGTACTTCTTAAGGAAATGAAAATAAGATGCAAATAGAGGTAAGTACAAAAAAAATATCCCTGACTTGGAAAGCTTTGATGCAGCTAATTGGCCTAAGGAAATGCCTTCTCAGACATTATGATCATGTATACATGGGACCTGCTTTCTGCATATGCTGGACATACATGCTACTTGCAGCCCTTGAGATACACATTGCTGCTATATTGTCTGAAAGGAGTAATGCATGGATTTTGTGTGTGCATACAACTTCTGTACATTTAGCATGCTGTTCCCATGTACCAAAGCTGAAAATCCACACATTACGGCTTTCAGATAATATGGCAATTACTCATAGCAGGAATAGCTCTGTGCAGTAGCATGGCTCCAGATGTGCATGGATTGAAAAGAGCTGAAAAAAGCAGAACTGGCCCTTGGTTGGTGGACAACCTAGGCTTGTGGGTTGTCTAAGGCATTAAACATTGATATGGACCTATCAGCACAAGTCCTTAAAGAACACAATGATACCTACCGAATGTGACGTTATGCCAAATGAACTTCAACCACTCAGAAAAGCTATTAATACACTAATCATATATCCACAGTAGAATGTGAGAAGCTATTCAGAATTATAAGATTTTCTCTTCAATAAGAAATTTAGCTATCACTATTAACAGCTTCCATGCTGATGTTCATTAGCTTGGTTAGCCCTCTGCTACAATTTTTTTAATCTGGAAGATTATGCAGAATGATAGTTGGAAAAGGGGCATTGTCATGGTAACACAGCAATGAAGTGCTCGCAATTGTACAAGACTATCAGGAAACTGTTTTGAAGGTTTGTCATGTTCTAAAATTTGGCCAGATTCATTATCGGTTTTGACTTCATGCATAGCAGCTATTCCTGGTAATGAATGATGACTGACATGATTCCCACATGTGTCCTTAATTCAGGCTTGCAGATCCATTATTCTGTTGAATGACAGTGAATGGACCATGGGCTAAATCGAGCTCTGTGTAATCTGAAATCAACCCATTCCGTTTCAAGTGACATGATTAAATCTTCTTTTTGTGACATTTCTAGACCCAAGTGTGATTTGTGGAAGTGCCATCCTTCACTATCAGAAAACAGGGACATTTATATTGGCCTTGGCTGCAGACGTATCCGATGACACACACTCGTTGGAGCAACTTCCTGTGAAAATGGAAACTTAAAGGGTTTTTTTTAAAGTAAAATATTTAAAATAAATTGCTTACATAAAATCAAAAGGGAAGTGACAAGTATCGAGCCCACAAGAGGTGACACAGCCATAAATTATTGCTTTGAGGACACCTTAATTAGGTGCTAACAGCCTTGCAGGCACAGGAAATATGATTCTGTACATAATGTACAAGAGTGGCAACAATTAACTCACACCCTGACCTTCCTCTTATGAGTCATGAATCAGTCAACCATAAAGCTATCGCGGAATTGTATATTCTTTCCCACTCGGTGGAGGTTTAATAGCCTTCATTTCAGAGGGGCATACAGGGTCTTGTTCAGACAATAGAAGCTTTGGTCATACTTCTCACTGGGCACACCCAAAAGGAAGACAATGCTGAATGTAAGATGATTCCCCCTTTTAAAAAAGGTTACTTACCAAAAGGTTGTTTTACTCCAATACTTAACTGTAGCTGGTATGTGGATTTAGGATGTCCTCCTTTTTTTCTTAATGGCACATGTGGGGAAAACCTAGTTTTTCTTTCAGGCAAATTGGGTACTTTTTGTATTTGTGACTGTGATTATCCCTTAAGACCTTCTCGGGGAAGTTTTGGGTCAGGTTGAATTTATGTTCATGCAGAATCTCTTCCATTCAGCTCTCCTTCCTTCGCCCCCTCCGACAGGTTTTGCCTTCAGCACTCACTACAGCCACCCTATGCATGTTCAGTTCCACCAGAAACCCAACCCCTACAGCAACGTAACTAAATTTTTATTTTTCCATTCAATCAAAATCAACATAACAAATCTGCATGAAGACAAGGAGGCTAAGAGCAAATGGACACAAATGTTATGTAGCAAAGGTTCATGGTATCATTTGATTCTTATTGGCTTTGCTGGAAGAGGTAACCATGCCTTCGTATGCAGTCCTTCCACCCTTCAAAGCCCATTGACCTCAATGGACTTAGAAGGATGTACCTCTGCTTAGGATGGCTCTGACAGAGACCTTCACATTTTTGGAGCAACAGCACATGTTATGACAGATGTGTTCTGTGTGCTCTGAGCATTGTGTACACAGAAGTAGGCTGCATCCTATGCGGGATCTCTGCAGTGAAGGTGAGGACACTCAGCATCTGAAATTAAGGGTAGGTTTTATTCCAGTCTTCAACAATGTCCCCTATTGTTCTACTTGTAGGAGAAAATGGCACCTGTTGGACTGAATCCAGCAAGCCTGTTTCACTCCATCTCACTCTTTCTTACTACAGCCCCATCCCTTTTGTCCAAGCAGGTCCCTAACAGCCTTTTTTGTGGTCAGAGGTGACCATCTTCTACCTTCTTCAGCAGTAGGGAAACTAGGTGGCTCCAGACCCATAGCCAGGATGTTGTGGCTTGCGGGACACTTTTTTTTTTCTGGTGGGGCTGAAGTTCTCAGTGCAGAAAGAAAAGCCATTTAGCCAGTAGAAAGCTGTTACCAGGATAGATCTCTAAGTTGCAAGCTGTCAACCACTTTAGATGACAGTTGCCAGCTGCTGCAAGTTAATCACTTCTGTCAGCCTAAGCAACAATTCTGATAACAAGCAAGCAGGTGGGGTGGTGACTTCTATAGTCAAGAAGGCTAACACTTAGAAAAACTCTTAAAGGAGACCAGTTTCTTGACACAGAGTTAGAAGGTATCCTAGAGGTCACCTACTCCAACCCCCTTGCTCAGAGCAGGAGTCAGTCAACTACAGCACCCCACTCTGCTTAAAGAAGTGCATACCTTTAAAAATGTTTTTAATAATTGAAGAAAGCATTTACAGGAAAAATTCTTGTGGAGTTGTGCCTTTAAGAAAGGGTGTGGAGCCCCCCAAAGCCACACCATAGCTACAGGCCGGGGGAGGGATCCAACCTATGTATTGCTATTAGAAAATGTAAATTAGTGGCCTTGGAGATCTCTTTGTAGTAGAAGGTAAAGCTGCCTGGTGTCCTAATTATGCCAGCCAGTGAGAGATCCAGTCTGATCCTATCTGCAAAGCCTCATTCCAAGTTTTGTGCAATGGAATGTCAGAGAAATAAAATCAGTGTAGGGAAATGGCTTGCGATAAGGCAGGAACTCTGGACTCAGTAGGTGGGGTCTTCTTCTCTTGCTGGAGATCAAACTGGGCTGTCCTTGGCCGAGTTCAGAGAGGCAGTTTGGCCTGATATAGCCACCTTTCTCTAGTGGGTTAAGTGGGGCCATTCACACAGCCACAGTTGCCTCCCGATCCCCTCCCACACTCACCCGGTCCTGTGCCGCTTTGATTCCGCATTTTAAAAGTACCTGGTGAAAGCCAGGGCAAGCTGTGGAGGGCATGTTGATCCCGCTCCCTGGAAGTGTGGACGTGTGCAAAGCCGCAATAAAGCGGTGGTGGTAATGTGAACCTGCTGATCCAGCAGGGATGTGCATAACCGCCCATGTGTGCTGTGTGCTTGAGTGCACAACTGCCCATGGGGTCACTTCTGGCTCGTGGAGTTAAAGCTCCCAGTCACTGGATCCTGCCCCAATTGCTGCTGCTCCCATGCGCCTATGCACCCATGTGCCTACGCACAGGTCGGCGGAGTGGACCAAAGCCGTGCACAACTGCGACAGCACTGCCAGGGGCTGCCCCACAGTGCAAACGCTCCATTCTGCCTCCTCCCCGGCATGGTTCCACTACCATTTATTTAGAAAAGATAACATGCCACCTTTCCAGAGACCTACTCAAGGCAGCTTACAACAAAGGGTTACAAGGCAGATCTCCTCTAGTGAATCTTGCGAGACTCTACTACTAACTGAAGGTAGGATCCTGCTTCCCCACATGCTCTTCTGCTAGAGTAGCAGCATTTAAAGCCTCCACTCCCCCAGGATGGGGGATGGTTCATCTTTGCCAGACATGTCTGATGCAAGCCAGCCAACTCTGCTGCACTGCCAACAGGAATCCAGCACCTACCCAGAACACCACATGACTCATGGGCTCCAATTAGACATGCTGTTTGATCCAATGCCATTGCTGTTGCCCTGCAGGTTTAAAAGGCAGGTTCAGACAGCACCATCTGTCTCCTATTCCCCAGTCATCAGCACCTCATTCTCACCCATCTTTGAGTCAGAGTTATTTGATACTGGCAAAAGTCCAGTCTTTATGGATGTCAGCAGTTTCACCTTGCATTTCCAGATGTCTGATCAATCCCTCACGCTCTGAGACATTTGGGAATTCTGATTGTACACTTCCATCTTCCCACCATTAAAAAAAAAACACCAGTTAGTGATGTGTGCATAAGCGGATCTTCACCCTAGTGCTGTGAATCTTTGCTTGCACATTTCTGCACCCAAACATTCTGTCAGGATTAAGAGCCCCTGGTGGAGTTGGTTTTGAGTGACAAATCCCCCCCCCCAACTCCTCTATCCTGTTTCTTGTAGTTGGCAGGCCAGTGAAAATTGTCTCCTTTTTAGGTTCCCATACTGGCAAGGAATCTGGGAAGGCTGGAATCCCTAATTTAGGGAGACTGTGAAGCTGGAAAAAATAAAAATCCAGGCAGTCTTGCTTCTGAGTAAATTTAGCCTGAATATCTGCCCCCAAAGTGTGTGCAGGGCTTTTTGGCTAATGTGGGGGGGGGGGTAGATGTTAACCAGACTGCAGAGATCAGTTCCCCTGGAGGAAATGCATGCTTTGGAAGGTGGATTGTATGGCATTGTACCCCACTGAAGTCCCTGTCCTCCGCAGGCTCCATCCCCAAATCTTCAGGAAGTTTTCCTGTCTGGAGCTGCCAACCCTACTCCCCATCTCACTTTCCCCATGCAAACTGTTTTCTGTTTCAGAGTTGCTGTTTGAGAGCATCCCATGATTCACACAAGAGTAAATGTGCTGAAGTCATTGGGGCTTCTCTTATGTAAATCTGCATCCCAAGGAAGAGAGGCAAAGCGGAGGAGGTTGAGAGGAGCCACAGTACTTAGTGGAGGGATCACAGAGCTGTCAGAATGGAGTGGTGCTTCAAATGAACATTTCTGCACACGTGTGAAAGACTTTTTTGAAAAGGATGCTGCCTGACCAACCGCTCCATGGTTACTGCACAGTGATAATCTGAACGTTCAACTACAGAGTAAGTGCACAGTGAGGCGGCTTAAGGGTGGCATGCTTAGACAAACCTCTCCAGAACAAGTAACACCAGATAAAATGGAGGCATGGCCAGACTGCACCAAGTCTGTCGTCTGACCGCTGATGACACCTAAATTTAGACAGTCATGTATGCTTGCATGCTGTAATGTGCTACCAACTGCTCAGATGGAAGGGCATTTTGTAGGGATTCCTTCAGAACAACATTTTTGTGATTGCTCCTTGTCAGGGCTATTTTTGGGCAGGAACGCACAGGAACGGAGTTCCGGCTGGCTCCTGAGTTAGCCACACCTAGCAGGAACTCATTAACATAACAGGCCGCACCCAACAGCAGAAATTCATTGGGATTGGCTACATTAGGGGTATGTGGTTTAACATGCAAATTAATTCCTGCTACAAAAAAAGCCCTGGGGTCTGACAACAAACAAGTTAAACAGAATAAGAAGCAAAAGGTGGGTGTGGCTGGATGACCACTCTTCTGGTAGCATGGGGGTGTGGCCTAATATACTAATAAGCTGTGATGTCAGTGGTGTGGCCTAATTTGATAATGAGTTTCTGCTGTTAGGTGTGGCCTATTATGCTAATGAGTTCCTTCTGGGTTTTTTCTACAAAAAAAGCCCTGCTCCTTGTCAATGTTTGATTTGTTACTGTGCGTTTTCTTTTACTGTTCCAAACACACTGTTGCCATGGAGAAAGTTCTTGCAAAATGATTGTCATAATATGCAGCCACTTCTGATACCTATAAATTAAAATTGTGCCTGAGCCTGTGTGGCTGATGAGACTAAATTCTTCTTTTTTGTTGTTTTAATTCTTAGATGTTTTTCTCAGTTTATGGCTTAAGGGCTGTTAAACCTGAATAAACTAAAGTATGTGCTGCCCAGGCACAATTGACTTATGGCAACCCTAGCAAGTAGTTTTCAAGGGAAGTGAGAAACAGAGGTGATTTGCCATTGCCTCCCTCTGCAGAGTGTTCCTTGGCGGTCTCCTGTCCGAGGACTGACCCTGCTTGGCATCTGAGATCGGGCTATACCATGCAACCTTCCCTCCCCCAACTCTTAGATAAACAGATAGATTTCTGTGTCGTTGCACACCCTTCGTTCTCAGAAAGAAATCTCATTTTATAGACTTTCCTCAGATGTCAACTCAATGAGAGCAAATTGTAGAAAGGTGAATTAATTAATCTTTAAAAGCTAAAGCAATGTTTCTGGGAAGGGAAAATCTTTACCGTTGCAGTCTGTTGCGGTCAGAAAATGGCCCATGTCTGGCAAAAAGGAGACATCTGACACATTCAAACATAAAGGTGGGGTATTAATTGTACTCTTGATTTCCTTTGTTTATAGAGCAACTGATTATAGTTCAAGGAGATAATGTTTTAAGATTGCTGTTTGGCCATTTGTGCAAAAAGGGAATGTTTTTATTTAGCTGATACAAGCATCAATCAAAATAATAAAAATGGAGTTGTATGCAAATTATGAGTGCATTCAAGATGGGTTACAGTCGATTTGTTATTGTTTTAATGGGTTTGAATCCAGTTGTAAATGTATTTATTAAAATGTTGTTCACTGCCCTGAGCACTATGCCTAGGGGATGATGGTCTATATATCATGTAAATAAATAAATAAAAGTTGTTCCAGCACATACTGGGTTGTATCAGTAGAGTGTAATGAAACACTGTCTTTTCTTCCTGTTGTCAGTTAGCACTGCCATAGGTATGGGTGACTGTCTTGTCATGATCAATAAGGTTGCTGAACGTATTACACGTATCATTGCTTGCTGTTTTACCATCGGGTTTGATGATCTATTAACATTGCTTTGTGTTCCAAGGTTTCTTTCGACCCCTTTAGGTCCCGCTCGGGAGATAGCATCGGTGACCCGACTCCCACCTTTGGAATGCGAGCCTTGCTTGCCTGCTTCGCTTTGCGCATGCTCATTACTCATTTGCTTTTCCTCCCCTCTTATCTCTAGCTGGCTATTCTTTAGCTAACAGCCTTGAACAGAAAAGCCTCCTATTATGTGTTACAAGAATCACAGGTGTTATGTATTTCTTTGCTTAGTTGTCTCTGGGATCATCTTCTCCAAAAACCTTCCCTGAGAACCTATTTTGCCGCACTTTCCTTGGGAACAGTGGGCCAGTATATTTGGGCGCCAATAATTCTCACTATTGATTGGTAGATGGTAGACAGGCCATATTTCATATCAAGTATAATTGTAGTTGCATTTCTAAGCTTGGGCATTACTAACAGGAAAAGTGTTTGACCAACATGATCTTTTCTACAAATAAAGGACTTTCTACTTAAAGGAGACCTGTTGTGGACTATATCTATTGGCACATTCTCACACCTGCCTGCTTTTTTACTATATGATAGGGACTGAGAATCCCTTTCACAGATATTTTATCCTCAGAGCATATACCTGCAAAAGTAAATTGGAATTTTGAAAATAATTGGGTTTTTACTTGGTTAGTCCATATGTTAAAAACACAGTCCACAGAATATATTTTATTAGGACCAATCCAATGGTGCATAACAGGATGCAAGCTTTTGAGTTCCCTGGAGTGCTTCCATCTGGCCAGAGGATACAGAATAAAAAAGGGGAAGCAGATTTTTCAGGTCATCATGATCTTCAGACCGTCTCATACCAGGATATGGTGGAACTTCTCCAGGGTGAAGAAAATTCAGCTTTCAGGTTGGTCCAGGGTCATAAAACTGAGAGGCAACAAATCAATCCAACAGTAATGCCCTACAATGATCCTAATCTCACTCTTAACTAGTGATACAAGATGTCATGTGTATCAAGGAAACACATGTCCATATGAATGCCTCCCATTTGCCAATGGGTTCAAATACAAACAAAAGCAAAAGGGTGAAACTCTTCTTGTAGTGCCTCTTATTCCTAAAAACTGTGGGGTTAGGACTTACAGCTAGGTTGGGACTGGAGTTCTCCTGAAATGACAACTGATCTCCAGACTACAGTGATGAGTTTCTCTGGAGGAAATAACAGTATACCATAGTGATGAGTGAATTAGTATATCATGGTGATTGAATCTTCACTGAGCTTTCTCCCCTCCCCAAACTCCACTCTCCCCAAACACTGCCCACGAATCACCAGGAATTTCCCAAATCAGAGTTGGCAACCTTATTGACAACTGGTTTGAGAAATGATGCCAATCTGGGCAGTAATCCACACCAATGACAGTAAGATACCTATTGCCAAAATATAAACCAGTTGAGTACTCTACAGTCTTGGAAGGGATGGTGAGAACCTGGAAAAACACAAAATCAATAAACCAAGTTTATTGGGGATACTCGTACAAGATTGAAGAGTCAAAATAATTTCAAGCTTACAGAAATAGTGCTCAGACAAGAACACCCACAATAAATATTCCAGGTACCCATGCAGAGTGTGTGCTGTATACCACTCAAGCAGGGGGAAGCAAGAGGCCAAAAAAGCCTATTCAAGTACTTAGCTAACTACCAGCCAGTTTCCAATTTGCCCGATTTGGGCAAAATAATAGAGAGGGCCATGGCAATCCAGCTACAGAGCTTCTTGGATGACACTTCCATTTTTGATCCCTTCCGGTCCGGTTTTTGCCCAGGCCATGGGATAGAGAAGGCACTGGTCGCCCTCACAGATGATCTCCGGAGGCAACTGGATTGGGGTGGTGCTGTTGTTAGACCTGTTGGCCATGTTTGACACAGTTGACCATCAGTTACTAGTCCACCACCATGCCAACACAGGAGTCCAGGGGCTTGCCTTGCAATTGCTTGTCTCCTTTCTCCATGGTCGGGGACAATTGGTGGTAGGGGAATAGCTCTCCCAGAGGTACCCACCAGATTGTGGTGTGCCTCAAGGGGTGGCACTTTTCCCGATGTTATTTAACATCTACATGCACCCCTTTGCCCAGATTGCCCAGAGTTATGGCTGGGGTGTCACCAGTATGCTGGTGACACTCAGATCTATCTGATGTTGGGCGGTCAGTCTAGCTCCAGACTAGAAGATCTAGACTGGGTGTTACAAGCTGTGTCTGGTTGGCTTAGACTGATCTGACTGAAATTGAATCTGACAAAGACGAAGGTCCTGTGTTTGAGTCGGGGTGGTCCAGGGGTAGGGATCCTGCTCCTGACCTTTGGTGAGGCACCATTAGTGCCAGCGCCGGAGGTTAGGAGTTTGGGAGTGCTCCTGGATGCCTCCTTAACAGTGGAGGCCCAGGTAGCAGCCACTACCAAGTCAGCCTTTTACCATCTTCGGCTGATTAGGCAGTTGGTTCCCTTCTTCGAATGCAATGATTTAGCAACAGTGATCCATGCAATGGTCACCTCGAAATTAGACTACTGTAATGCTCTCTACATGGGGCTGCCCTTGTCACAGATCCGGAAGCTGCAGCTAGTGCAAAATGCAGCAGCTAAGCTTTTGATGGGTCTCCCCATGAGGGAGCACATCCAGATGGCCCTGAAAGCATTGCACTGGCTGCCGATAGCATACCAGATTCACTTCAAAGTTCTGGTTCTTACCTTTCAAGCCCTTTATGGCCAGGGTCTGACTTACCTGAGGGACCACCTTTCCCCATATATACCCTAGAGAGCACTATGGTCAGGGAATCAAAATCGATTGGCCCTCCCTGGTCCCAAGGACACCAGGCTGGCTGTAACCAGGGCCAGGGCTTTTTCGGTGGTGGTGCTGTACTGGTGGAATGAGCTCCCGGAAGAGATCAGGGCCCTGTGGGTCCTTTTACAGTTCTACAGGGCCTGCAAGACAGAGCTCTTCCACCAGGCTTTTACTTAGGAGCTGCCACCATCACTAGTAACCATCACTAGTAAAAACTGTATCAATCTGTAGAGCCTGGCTCCTGGTGAACTATTGACAGCCTGTGTGCGCTGAGTAAGATTAATAAACTGTAAATTAATAACATATGGAATGCACTCACGTAGCAATGCCACTGTTATGACATCAGAACAACATCGCTAGCATTTTAATGTTTACTACTGTAATGTTTTAATGTTTATGATGATTTGATTGTTTTAATATGTATTTTATGTTGTGTAAGCCACCTTGAGCTTACTGTGGTGAGGTAAGGCAGGATATAAATGAAAATATAAATAAATAAATAGATTAAAATAAAATAAATATAGTGGATGGTTCAGAGTTGTTTTCTGTTGCCCCAGACGGTCAGACCAGGACCAATGGGTTGAAATTAAATCAAGAGTTTTCGGCTAAAAATTAGGAAGAACTCCGTGACAGAGTGGTTCCTCAGTGGAACAGGCTTCCTCAGGAGGTGGTGGACTTCCCTTCTTTGGAGGTTTTCAAACAGAGGCTAAATGGCCATCTGACAGCAATGCTGATTCTGTGAACTTAGGGAGATCATGAAAAGGAGGGCAGAAAGGGTTGCCTCAGTGCTTAGTTCTTGTGGCCCTTTCTTACAATGCTGGTCACCACTCTGGGGTCAGGAAGCAATTTTTTCTCCAGACCAATTTTGCTGGAGATCCTGGAGGTTTTTTTTTGTTTGCTTTTTTGTCACCTTCTGAGCGTGGAACAGCAGTCACTGGGGTTGTGTGGGGAGGTCTTTGTGAATTCCCTGCATTGTGCATGGGGTTGAACTAGATGACCCTGCAGGTCCCTTCCAACTCTATGATTCTAAGCTTCTTACAGGAGCAGCATTTTTAAAATTAATAAAAATTTTATTTGGAGGAGATTTTAAAATATATATTTTTTAATAAAAGGATAGGGATACAGAAAGAAAATAAGGAAAGAGGGGTAATAATATTTAAATTATATATTACAAGGATGAGCAAAAGTCTTAACAAACACATAACATTTAAAATGCAATTTTAAAACATAAAATATTCAAAAATACTTGCTCCGTCTCAGTGCATCTTTAACTGTTACAATTACATCAATCAAGCTTTAGGAATAAAAAGGGATTAAAGGGACCATTTTATATCAGCATTTGGTGTGTATGGTCATTTAATGAGCTATATAAACTATATAAACTAGTTAGCTTAAGATCAAAAAGATTACTACATTTAATATTAAATCTTGCCATAGCAATGCATTGATCCAGGAGTAGCATTTGAGGGGAGCATTTGGGGTGGCAGCAAGAGGGGAGAATCCAGGAAAACCTGCTGTGCTTATGGAAGTCCCTTCCATGAGCTGAGATTTTCTATGGAATCTTAAGCCATTGTTTCTATGCAAAACACCGCACTGTTGCCTGAAGATGCTTGATTCAACACAGAGATTTCTTTGTTTCAGCAGCTCTAGTCATGCATCCCTTATTTTATTCCACAAGATGAAGTCCTTCATCCCTGCACAAATCTTGAAGAGCCTGTTTTTCCACTTTAAAAACTCGGTTTTTTTGGAAACCTGGGAGAAAAAATTCCTCACATGTGTCTGGATAGGTGGGTATATTTTGCATGAAATGAAATATTTTTGCATGAAAAGAAATGCCTCCTTCCTCTGCATTTTCATAGTGAATATTTAGATATTTTTTTTAAATTTGTGGGGGGTCAGGTGTTACCCAAATGACCTACATGTATGGGACGCTCAATAGGTGGAGTGTCAACATCTTAGCACTGTTACTACATTGCTATGCAAGTGGTAAGTGTTTTTCTCTGCTCTCTTCATTAGCGTTTGAAAGGGGGGGAAATCTTGAAGAGTTCTCTCCCCTTTCCCAAACAGTAGGTAGTCACTTCATCTCTTTCAGTGTAGATGAACACAGTGGGACACACAGTACCTTCCAGCAATTAGCATTACAAAAGGATTCCAAGTATTGTGCTAAATCTGAGCAGCAGTGTGCATCCATCAAAAAATTAAAAGGTAGACGGAGAATCATGATGGTGATATGATAACAGCAATGGTGTGTGTGTGAAATCCTCATCTGATCTGAAAGGGAAACCACGACTCACAAGGATGAAAACCCAGAATCTTTTGGGCCCCGGAGAGTCTCGGTTGCAACTGTGAATTCAGCAACAGTTGCACCAATGACACAACCACCATGGATAGCCAGCCACTTAAATTAAGTCCTCTGCAGTGAGAATCCCTTATGTTGTGCTAGCAGAATTTTTACTCCAAACCCCACCAGAGGAATCCATATGCAGAAACTGCTTCCACATTTCTACCTCCCTTACTGCACCGTTGTCCCTGCTGTGTAGAGATAATTCTTTCTATAATGATCTCATCTTATCTCATTTTCCTAAGAGCCTTTTTTTTTTTTGGTCACCCGCAGAAACTTCTTTAAAACTCTATTGCTGCCTGCTGGATCATGACATAGCTTTATTTCCAAACTGATGGTTGCACGAGCAACTGCTTTTACTTTTACAGGAATGTTGATAAAGACAACAGAAAGCACTAGGGAGGGATTGATAAGACTCTTGCAGAGTACCTGTCTGCCTAATGACCACATGCAACTGTGATAAAAAAAGAATGTAACGTTTTCTACTTGTGGGTTGTTTTTTTTTAATTTAATACCCTGACTGATATGACCAGGTCGAATAAGTGTGGAGATGGGTTTTTAATTATACCTACGATTCATCTCTTCCTTGGAACATATTCAATTTGATAGTCCAGGTGAGTAGCTAAGATGCAGCTTCCTCAGATCATCAACTCTACCTATCCCACATCAGCAGCCCTCTGTAAGACAAGGAGGGTCTAGCCAGGGAATTCAACCCCAGCTGTGACTAAGGCTGATTTTACATGTGCATTTTTGTAACAGCTTCATTCCAGCGCTCCCTGCACCGGTAAAACATTGGTGTCAAAGCTGTTGTAGGGGAATGTCCACATCTGATTGAACTGGAGTGAAAGGGGTCATTCTTTTGAAGTGCTGTTAAAAACAGGATTTGTTTACAGAGGTGTGAAGCCAGCTTGAGAGCTAGAGGGCAATTAGCAGATATGGACAGTTGAGAAGGAATGCAGATTCACACTTAAAAGAGATGTGGGAGAGTTTTTTTGGAAGTAGAATGATTCCAGCAGGAAAGGCAGATGTAAAATCAGCCTTAGTCTGGGTGGGAAACTTTGCTATCAGTGCTAAACTTTTGTGGGTCATCTGCCAGGCTCCTTCTCTGCTTTCGTGCCTGAGAAGTCACTTGCTTGATGCTACTGCACTGTAAGTTTTATACACATACTAGAGAAAACCATGGATGGACACTGTTGCTTCATAGCAAGAGAGTGTGGTCAGCTTCCCACTCTAGATCCTACAAGTCTTTGCCTCTGAATAACAGAGCATGGAACTGGGTTCTTAATTTGCAGCAGCACGAGGTCAGTAGATATTGGGGCACATTAGACTGATATCTGGGGTAATTGTTCCAGCCCTATATTGAAGGTTGTTTTTATAGAAGAAACTATGTTCTGCTGGAAGGTTTTTTATGTAGCTATAATGAGAGCCAGCATGGTGTAGTGGTTAAGAGCAAGGATTCTAGACTGGAGAACTGGGTTTGATTCCCCACTCCTCCACATGAAGCCTGCTGGTGACCTTAGGCCAGTCATAGATCTCTAAGAACTCTCTCAGCCCCACCTACCTCAAAAGGTGTCTGCTGTGAGGAGAAGGGAAGGAGATTGTAAGCTGCTTTGAGACTCCTTAAGGTAGAGAAAAGTGGGGTATAAAAACCAACTCTTCTTCATATAGGATTGGAAGGATCCAAACTCACACCTGTTCCATATGTTCCATATATCTGACATGAACCCCTGAAAAATGGTATTAGGGAGCAACGTAGGATGGATTTTCCCCACTGGCTTGGCCCGAGAAACTGCTGTGATAAATATATTTTGCAATTTATTTCATTTGGAATCTTACTCTAAAGTGCAACGTGGCGACCTTGCTTGATTTTCCTTAACAAATCTAGGAAAAATAGAATCAGCCCCAGCAAAGAGCATGTCTTTTATCAGCAACTTCAGGCAAATAATACTAATAAAAGAGGATCCTTCTCCTGTTGTTTCTTAATGATCAGTCAAGGTTTCCACAGAATAGATGGTTGTAAGGACATGCCTCTGTCTGTGTCTTTGCACACTGACTTCAATAAATCACAGCGTGGTTTAGATAGCCAAAACGGCAGGGACTCATTCTAACTGCTATGGAGCTCCAATCACTTCCACCATGACTGCTTGTTATTAATTTAGACACAGTTGGGCACAATCAAGACTAATTCCAAGCTCTGAAATCATTGTTACCTCAGAAGCTGCAGTACAATTTTACCACTTAGCAATAAAAAAGCTCAATTGTATTAAGTGATCAAACACATTGGAAGCATTTAAGAGTTCAAGTAGCTATCTAAAGGCAAGTTAGGACCATAAGAACATATCAAATTCAGATCCCAATGTTGTAAAATATTGTTATAAAATATTGGTGTGATTGTATTTATTTTTAAGCACAGTCTTTATCACCTGCTACTTCAGGGCAGATAGACCACATCCTGAAATTAATAATGGAGGGAAGGCTGCATGTTATGGCCTGATCTTATCAGACCTCAGAAGCAAAGTAGGGTTGATACTTGGATGGGAGATCTCCAGGGAAGACTGTGCAAAGCAAGCCAATGGCAAACCACCTCTGATTCTCACTTGCCTTGAAAGCCCCTTGCAAGGGTCAACATAAGTTCATCAAAACTTGACAGGCAGCAAAGAGTAGGAATAAATGAACACTTCTTACAATGGAGGGAAGTAAGCAGTGGGGGTCCCACAATGATAATTATTTGGGCTGGTACTATTTAATTTTTTCATGAATGATCGGGAACTAGGAGTGAGGGCTGAGGAGTGTAGTGGTGGTATACAATTGTTTTAAATCACGAAAAAGAAAAGCGTTAAGAGTCTAGTAGCAACTTAAAGATTAACATTTGTGGTAGAGTATGAGCTTTCTTGGTGCTCCCTTCTTCAGATACAGCTAGAAAATTTAAATTTTGAAGAAATGCATTTTTTTCCTGGGACATTAGAAATTAGCCAAAACTCCAAGTTTTAACAGTTTCCTCCCCTCCCCTCTGGGCAGAGAATAGCCAAGAAGGGGAAAGTCAGCCCAGTGGCTTTCCAGCTTATCTGTATACAAATGCAAATAGATCTAGCCAGAGAAATAATGGGTGGGACAAGTGCTCCCCCTTCAAGCAGGGAACATAGATACGGAGGACTTTAGGCTAGAAACAAATCCAGGGATAATCTGGAAGATGCCCTAGGAAACACTTCTTTGACCTGGCATGACCTGGTCAGTGGGTGGAGAAACAGATATGATAAAACCTTCTTGCAGGAGGAAGGTCTCTCCCTCACCTTGGGCGCTGAGGACATAATCGCACACAGAGCTCTCCACTAGGAAAGCAGCCATTTTGACCATATGCTGGCATAAAAGAACTGGAGGGATCTTCAAGGTTATGGAAACTCCATAGGGATCTGTAACAACCTAAGCTAAAGAGGCCTGTCCTATTTTAACATCTAATAGAGCACGTATATTTTTATTTTATTATTTTATTTATTGAATTTATACCCTGCCCTCCCTGCCAAAGCAGGCTCAGGGAATATAGTGAAAGCAGGGTTGTTGTTGTTTTCTAGGGGAATGCGCTGGAACAGAATTCCTCTTTGGCAAAATTATTTTTAAAATGTTTAAAAGTTTGTGAGTTTTCAGTATACAGATTGAAAACTTCATTTCCCTCTTGAGAGTTCTGGCACCTCTTTTTTCCAAAAAGAAAAAGAAAAAGTTCAGATCTGGTGCTGTGCTAAAAGTATGCTTATGAACATTTTCTTTTTAATAAATACTTAAAAACTTTTGGATGTTGGCCATGGTTCTCTGTACCACATAGACCTCCACTATTTTAAAAGGAGCACCAGGAGGGGGAAGGCAGGCAGTTGGCAAGTGGCCATTCCTCCAGGGGTGTGCAAGGCAGTAATCTGTCTCCATGGTGACCAGGTGCTGGTAGTGGGAGACACAGAGGCAAGGCCTTAGAGCTTGAAAGGGAAGCTGGGAGTCCTGGCTCTCGTAGCAGGCAGTCCCTTACAAAGTTCAGGTGGTGGTGGCCCATTACCAGAGGGGGAAAAAACCCTTTCCAAGGGAACCCTATGGAAGGCAGGGTGGAATAGGGCCTGCAGGCCAGAGTAGGTGCTTTCTGCCACATAAATAAACAAACATTTTCCATTGCAGTAGAGTCAATATTGGTTCCTTCACCCAAATATATTGTGGAATCCCCATAGTTGTCATGGTGGCTATGAATTCATGAATTTCTTCTGGTAAGAATGCCTCAGCATGCATATTAGATTCCCCCAGAACCAGAAGTCTGAGCGGTTTCTAACATTACTTTCAAGAACACCACTGTGAACTTAGTTAGAATGTATGGTGGGTGGCTCAGAGGTTAAGACGCTGAGCTGCAGACTAGGGCTGCGTTCAGATGCTCAGTTTGATCCGCGGCCCCTCCTCTTCCTGGGCGGATTTAAAGGGCATGATCAGACAGCAACAGCTGTCTTTCATGCCCCAGTCGTCTTTGTCCCGTTTCCCCCCCACTATACTCCACAGCTTTCTGATACCAGATAAAGTCCGGTGTAGGTGAGCGGTGCGGTCTTGGCATGCAGTTGTCTGATCGGGATCTTACGTGCCAAGACCACGACCGCCATCTTTTTAAAAAACAAATCCTCGCATGTGCACATGTGCACCTTTAGTACGAACAAATCCTCGCTGGTGCACTCGTTTGCTCATGCGCATCCGTGAATTTTTTTTAAAAAAAGCCACGGGCTTTGTGGTTACAGTGCGGTAAGGTCTTGACATCGGTGATGGAAGAACTGCACGCTGAGGTAGGTGACTGGCTTGCCGTCTGGATGCGATTATTTCGGGATGATTTCCTTCGCATTAAAAAAACCCGGGCTGCTTGCTCATCAATGATGCTGTCTGAACGCAGCCTAGAAGGTCAGTAGCTCAGCAGTTCAAGACCTGAGTACCACGTGACAGAGTGAGCTCCCGTCTCTGGCCCCAGCTCCTGCCAACCTAGCAGTTTGAAAGCATGAAATTGCAAGTAGATAAATAGGAATCACTTCGATGGGAAGGTAACAGCATTCTGTGTGCCTCAGCATTTAGTCATGCCAGCCACAAAACCACAGAAAAAGTCTTCGAACAGCACTGGCTCTTCAGCTTGGAAACGGGGATGAATACCACCTCCTAGAGTCAGATTCAACTGTTTTTTGAGCAAGAGAAACCTTTACCTTTACCTATGGTGGGGAAACCACCATATATACACGTGTTAATTCTTCTGACAGCCCAGTTGCCTGGTTGTGCTTGGCAGACCTACATTGGATCAATGCCTTTTTTACATGGTCAGCACATAATTGAAGACATAATTCATTGTTTTCTTCACTGTCATTTAATAGAAGAACTAGTTTATTGTAAGAATTTTATTTCTTAAATCATCTGGCACTAACAGATTTTGAGAAGGCTTGTTATCTGCTATGAATATGCAACGCATAGGACATCTTTGTTTGGACAGCAGCACAAAAATAATTAGAAGTAATTATGTGCAATTATCTATGTCTTGCTTTAGAGATCTCCAGATCTAAGTTTTATTGAGTGGCACTATATAAGACTTGGTGATATCAGTTACACATTTTATTTTTTGTAGTGAAACGAAGATGCAGTGTGCACAATACTTGTGTATACATGGTTATTTTTTGTGAAGGGCAAGAGGCTGTAGCTTGGCAGTAGAGCATCTGCTTTCCATGCAGGAGGTCCAGGTTCAATCCCCTGGCATCTCCAGTAAGAAAAAAAAAATCAGGTAATCAGGGATGTGAAGACCCATTCCTGAGATCTTGGATGGCCACTGCCAGTCAAAGTAGACACATTGCTGGCCTTGATAGACATATTATCTGACTCAGTAAAAGGCGGCTTTATATGTTCATGTGCATGTGAAACAGCCATATCATACTGTAAATTTTTTAGGACCTTTGGTTTTCAACAAATAAAAAACCTGAACATTCTATCATGGATAGCCATATGGGTATATGGCAAAATCCTCCATATGATTTGGCAGGATGCTCCAGATGGCCAAACCCACCCTGGGGTAGGTTAAAAGTTGGTATCAGGTCTCTGACTCCAGGCTGAAAATAATTCTATTTAGTGCATGCAACGCCAATGAAGACTGCACAGCAACTCGTTCCCTGCCTATTTTGCCTAAATCCAAAATATACAGAGCTGTGACAGATGTGAGTCATTTTGAACAAAATGAAAGAATCCCAGCCAAATATGTTCAGTCATTAACAGAGCAAATTTCTACTCAGGACCTCTGCAGGCTACAGCTGCATTTCTGTGACAGAGAAAGAAAAAAGATGGCTCCTAAAATGGTTCAAGCCTACCAAGTGAAATTGGTAAATAATTTCTGACAAATAAAAATGTAGTGTGAAGACACACTAGTGTCAACCTAGATTAAAACGTTCAGCTCAGTTGAAATAAAGTTTTTAAAAGGCTTCTGACAAATTGAAGCCTGACTAAATGGGGTGCTAATTGTAGAAGTTATGTTCTCTCCCGGCCTTTTTCAGCAAAAACAAAAACAAAAAAACTCCTCTGTTAGCATTCCAGATGACTGTTTCTGTGCAGCTGAACCAATTATACTTGATATAAAGTGACAATTGATAACAAATTGTATTGACAGACCTTGATTGCATGTAATTACTTTACCCAGAAAATATTCTGAACGAATTAACCACAGTAAAATCCCTTTTTAATTTTTAACATGTCTCAGATTAAGGTAACCAACTCATTTAAAAAAAAACCCTACCATTCAGGATTGTGTTTTTAATTATTGAAAGGTGTTAGCAAAACTAACAGAAAACTAGATTCTCAGTTTTTATCTATAGATATAGATATAGATACATGTGCACACACACACATACACAAAGAGCTAATTATACTTTAAAATCAAGCACAGCAGTTTTTCATATTGGAAAACAATCGGTCTTAAATTTTATCGTGATATTTTTCTAGTCACTGAAAAAGATAAAGAGTTATTTGCAGATACTAAAAAAAAATTTAAAAAGAGAAATGATGAAGAAAAAGTCAAGGAATAGAATGCCACGAAAATGTGAACATAGGAAGTTGCTTTATACCGAGTCATATCTTTGGCCCATAAAGCTGATGGCTGTAAGCTATTGTAAACTAAACTGAATAGCAAACTACAGCTTGCTATTTTGAGGTAGCATTTCAGAGCTTCGGGCAGAGAAGGATCTTTCCTCTTATCTTTTCACTTACTGGCGATGCTAGGAACTGAACCAGAGATCTTCTGTATGCAAAGCATGTGCTCTGTCCCTCCAGAGTGCCTTCCTTTTGGGTTACAATGTGCTGAAAGAAAAGGAATGCAGGTCCTTCTTACAAATAAAAATGTAGATTCCCTACTGCAAGATAAAACCCTGTTCAAACGTTACTACTAGAAATGTTTATAAGGCACTTCCACATATTTATTTAGTACTTTGAACTAAAAAGATTGTAGTTTGGATTTTTTTTTTCATACAGCGCAATGAGAAAGGTTGTATCTATTTTCTGGAATGTTCCCCATGGGGTTCTGCAGGGTAAGGTATCCTCCCGTGTGTGCACGCGCACGCACGTGTGCATGCGCACATGCACATGTGTGTTTGACATTTATAGGAAGCCACTGAGTGAAATTATCTGAAGCTTTGGAATAGGTTGCCATCAATTTGCTAATGATACCCATCACTATATTTCATGGAATAAGCCTCTGGAAATGGATATCTCTGTACTATGTCAGTGCTTGAATGCCATGATCAGGTGGCTGAGGGAACACTTGCTGATGCTAAATCCAGACAAGGCAGAAGTTAGTAAGGCTGAAATCCTGAATGAAATCCCACTTATGTTGGATGAAGTGTTCCTCTAACAAGGAAAAGTAGGAGTGACAGCTCTGGCTTGGGAAATTTCTGGTGATTTGGGGGTGGATCCTAGAGAGGGCAGAGTTTCGGAGGGGAGGGACCAAAATGAGACACAATACCATAGAGTCCACCCTCCAAAGCAACCATTTTCCCCAGGGGAACTGATCACTGTAGACTCGTGGTAATTCTGAGAGGTCTCCAGGCCACACCTGAAGGCTGATGACCCTAAACCTGGGTGGGTTTGCCCAAAACACTGCTAGCTGTGGTAGGCTTCTTGTTAGGAACAGCTTGTACTAACTAAGGTATTGGGGACTAGAAAGACTAGTCCGTCCTTTCTAACCCACTAGTTGTGATCATCCTCACAAGTTGTGGGCTCTCTGGGTGAGGCAAGTGAAGGCTAGAGACAAGGTTGTTCGCTATTGGTATCACATCTTTGGATTTATTTTATTTCATTTATACCCCGCCATTCTGTCCAATGGGGAGCCAAAGCAGTCTACATTGTTCCCCTCTCTTCCATTTTATCTTCACTACAACCCTGTTGGGTGGGTTATGCTGAAAGTATGTGACTGGTCCAAGGTCACCCAGCAGGTTTCCATGGCAAAGTGGAGGTCTGAACCTGGGTCTTCCAGCTCCTAGTCCATCATTCTAATCACTATACTGCATTGAGTGTTGTGAATGCCTTCCATCATCAAGGTGTGCCTGCTCCCTACTACTCTTTTTCGGTTGCAGGCCCAAAATGCCTTCGTACCCAGGCTTTTATCGAGTGGTTTGATCTTTTCAATAATTATTCCAATCTGCTTCTAACCTGAGGCTGCCCAATGTTTTATGCTTCTGTGCTTCTATGTGCTTTTATGATTCTGGGTTTGATTAGCTGGTTTTCATTTCTGAATATTCTGTTTTCATCTTTTATGTTGTAAGCCACCTTAAGAAGGTCCCTGAAGAACAGGCAGATGTGGTTTAACCCTCCACCCCACCAATTTTTATATTGCAGGTAGGAGAAATATGCTCCTGTTCCCTGCCACCACCAGTGAGTGAAAATGAGGGGGAACTCCATACAGGTGCACCAATATGTGACATAATTTCTGGCCCAAAACTGGAAATGATGTCATTGTGTCAAGGCAATGCTATAGGATTGGCCTAGGTTTAGCGATAGAGTTCGGGGGAGAATCCATGCAATGGTATCAGTTCTGGTTTTGCTCCAGAAGTGACACCATGCATTGGTGCAACAGCAGTGTGACAGCATCTCCTGGCAGGATCTTAACTGCAGTTAGCAACACTAGTTGCAGAAGAACTATCAAACTCAGGAACCATGTACTTGTCCCTTAGATCCTTATTGGGCATGGGTTTCTGATCCAGTTCCACAGAGCTAGCTGTGACCCAAGCTGTGAGAAACTTGTTCATCTCTACTAGTTTACTTGATTGTTGAACTCTACTCAAAAGCAAAAAAAAAAAAAAAAACCCTCAAAAAACCCTTTCATATTACTTTCTGCTACAAATACCATGTATGTAGGGCTGCCAAGGAACCGGCGACTTACCGGCGGGGGGGAGTTGTTCTCCCCCCGGGAGCTCTTCTGGCGCGTGCGCTTTGCGCGCGCACCCCGGCAACGTAATGACGTCACCTCCGGGTGACGTCATTACATGGGGGAAGTCGTCCTCACCGGACGACTTCTGGGGCGGGGTTCCCCCCACCGGCCAAATGCCGGCCGGCGGATCGGGAACCCCTATAGCGGGGGATCCCCCGCCCCCCGGGCTGACTTGGCAGCCCTGCATGTATGGAAATGAGCTTATCTATCCTACTCAGTAGCAAACACACAGGAGAGACTGGTAACTTCAACAACAGGTCTCTTTATTGCTTCCAACTGGGAGAGAATATTTGCAGATGGAGAACACAAATTTACATATTGGGAGACTGCAACCAACATAAAGAACAGGACCTCAATAAGGCTCCTCCCATACAGGTCTTATGGAGAAAGCATACTCTAGTTTTTGAGGACCTATTTAAAAGGTATACATATGGAGGGGGAGGTCTCCCACTGTGACATGATGGTTTTTACTTAAGACCTACAAAATTTCAGCTACTTGAGAATTCATAACTGTCTGCATAAACTGTTTCTTTTCCGTTCTCTTGAAAGATTTGTGCTCATTGGAGGGGTGTGAAATTTTTGAAGGGGCACTGCCCCCTTTGCCCCTCTTTAGACACAGGCACAAGTGTAGATGTGCCAATACTGGAGCAATACAGTCCTTATGACCCACTGCAACAGACATCCTGGCTGCAGCATTCTGTATCAATAGAATATTCTGAGCACTTTTCAAAGGCAACACCGTGTAGAGTGCATTGCAGAAATCTGATCCAGATGTTACTACAGTGGCTAAATGAAGAAGAGGAGATTGGATTTATACCCCACCCTTCTCTCAGAGTTTTAGAGCAGCTTACAAATTCCTTTCCCTTCCCCTCCCCACAACAGACATCCCATGAGGTAGGTGGGGCTGAGAGAGCTCTTTCAAGAATTGCTCTTTCAAGAACAGCTCTGACAGAACTATGGCTTGTCCAAAGTCATCCAGCAGCTGCAAGTGGAGGAGCAGAGAATCAAACTTGGTTCTCCCAGATTAGAGTCTGTACACTTAACCACTACACCAAACTGGCTCTTTTTTTCTTTCTGGGAAATATGTCTACTTCCATACTAAAGTATGCAGGCAAAAGCCCCTTGTAGTGACTTCTACACCTCCAACTATATTTGGTACTGCCAGTTCAGTACAGCCAGGTAGAGTATATTTCATGAATATTATATCTTGTATAAATGTAAACATTTGGAGACGACTTGCTCTGTTCTAACAGGTGGTCTGGAGAGACTTCTGACGTGACAAATGGGATTCTGGCTCACCTTGGGAGGCTGATTCATGAGCTAACTACACCAGGCTATTGTAGTAGGCAGAGAACAATCCAAGAGCATTAAATGGTTGCTGGGAGATCCTGTGATTAAGGTCTGCATCATTTTTCATCACAGACATTGATGAGAAAATATCTATCTGGAGGGTTTCCCTTTGTGAGGCAACGTGGGGAATGGACTGTTCGGTCTGGCAGTGTAACGAATTCTGCTCATGCATCATCTCAAGAAATTAAATTGCAATAGATCACCCCGAACAAGAAGAGTTTGTGTGAGGTATTGCATAGGCCTACACTGTTATTAGAGCTCCAAAGGAAAATCTGCTAAGACCAAGGCAATAGTCTTTTGGAAGAAGTCCTGGACATTGCAGCAGAGTATAGATAACATCTTAACTGACCAATATAAGTTTTAATGATACCCTCTCTTGGAAGGCCTATTTGGAAATGACAAAAGTCCTACGCTTTTAGAACTATAGGGTCCATATTAAAATGTTATCATACAAAAGGTGGCTTTCTGATTGACCTTACAGTCAAACATTGTCAGAGCAAGGTTATAGTCCAAATTCCATATAGTGTAGAAATTTGGGGTTGGTATGCTGTATTAATTAGTAACTTAGAGTTGGATCCAGACTAAATTGGCAGTTTTCACTCCCTCCCCTTCCCACTACAGACATTCCTCATGTCATTCCTCAGAGTACTTTAACCCCCAGGAACATCATTTTTTGAGATATCAGTGGGCTGCAGTGGGAGGGGGGAGACAGAAAAGTTCCATTCTACCACTGGGAAATTTAATCCAGCACCAACCCTTGGAGACTATTCAGATATTTTCTTGAAAAATATTTAGCTCTGCCTCCTGGTACTCCACCTGGTTTGCTCTGGGATGAATTCAGTTTTCCTTCAACCAGGGTTCCTGTGTGCTTGTTGCCCTACTTAACTGCCTGAGGAAACAGACAAATATCCCAGTCACTCAATTTATTTCAGAAAGATACAACTTGAGCTGCAGGTTTTTAAGTAATTCTTCAGGGTTGCTCTGTTCTGGTAGATCATGAAGGTTTTCTCCATGCTGGCATTCAACTTAGAAATCTGATATTTAGTCACAGTGCCAATTAGAAAAATAACAAGAAGTGGGACCCACGATACTCACGGGGGGGAGTATTCCCCACAACTCCTGTTCAGCAGAAGCAGGAGGAGCTCCACAGAAGGAGGAAGTGGTAGCAGGTGAGCCCAATAGGCGAGCCCACTAGGCTCACCAATACTTTTTCCTCCCCCCCCCCCCCCGGCACTGGCAGCAAGGCCTGAATGGCTTACAGCCACTGGCCTGCCAAGCCTTCTGCCTCCCCCCTCCCTGGCGGCGGTGGTAAAACAGTTGCCAGGGCATACTCTGCACATGTGCAGGGAACGCTCTTTTACATTTGGGGGGATTTAAGTCTCCCCTGTATAGTGTGCAGAAAAATCTCTTTGCCCCCCAAGTGCCCCCAATGTACGGATTTAGATATCCACACAGAGGGGGCATCTTGGCTATTAGTATATAGATATCTGGTTCCCAATTTCCCCCGTGGTTTAAACTGTTCAAAGAGGATCTTAACAGTGTGTCCAATTTGTCCAATACTGCATTTTATAAACTGAGGTTAGCCTTTATAGCAAATCATTTTTTCAAATCCAAGATGTTCATCTTCGTGAACATAGAAAGATAACTGAAAACAGGTAGTCACCCATCCACAAAGACATGGCTGATGCGGGCTTAACCAGACTAAGACCCCAACACCCAGCAATAAGAGCTGCACAAATCCTGCAATCATAAAAATTTTGATCCAGGGAATGAATGGTTGTGAACATGGATGCAATCAGTTCCATCCGGTATCTACAACCTGATAAACACCAAAGAGAAGCCCTCAGGATTTGACTTGCCATGTAAAGTATGGAAGATGGCTAATAGAATATGAACAGGCTTTGGCAGTCATGTAGACCTATTGTTTAAATGGGGCAAAATACCAGGACCCATTTGTGATTGTGGTGCAGCCCATCAAACCATTTTCCATCTGTCACAGGAATGAGAGTGTTGTGCTTTCCAGGGTGATGTGACAGAGCTCTTTGAACTCTCCCCAGTTGTGAGTGAGTGGATTGAAAACCTAGATATTAGTATTTAGGGGGACTGCCCAATCGGTCTGCATACCCATTGTATCAGCTTGGTAACATATTTTATATTATTACATATTTCCAGTGTTCCCTCTAAGCTGAGTTAGTGGGAACTAGCTCACAGTTTTTTAGCCTCCAGTGCATACATTTTTGTCTTAGTTCAGGAAGGATGGCTCCAGAGCAAACTAATTTATGCAGCAGACAAACTGCTCACTCTCAACTTTAATGCCAGTAGCTCACAAAGTAGGATTTTTGCTCACAAAACTCCACAGCTTAGAGGGAGCTATTCAGGCTGCTGACACATTGGTTAATAACCCATAAAGATTCTGCAGCCTAAACACTGGTTGTTGTAAGCCCTTTAGCAGGAAGTAGCACACACTCTGTGCAACTGTTTTAGTGCAGTGGCATAATTCTGTATGTAGATGGTGCCTGGATGACTGGCAACTGTTCCCCTCGATCATTTCCTTTTCAGCAAAGCATCTCTATGAAGTCCCCTTTTTTGCCATGAAGTCACAGCTGACTTGTGGTGACCCCATGGGGTTTTCAAGGAAAAAGATGTTTGGAGGTGGTTTGACATTGCCTGACTCTCGGTAGCAACCCTGGACTTTCTTGTTAGTATCCCCCCAAGTATTAAGAGATCTTCTGACCCTGGGCTATCCAGGTCAAGGCATGAGGCCCTTTTGTCCCAAACAAATCCCCAGCAGCCATTCTCTACCCATCCTGGGTTTCTTCCTAGCATGCCACCAACTCTACCAATGTACCATAACTTAAATATTTTGTTTTCTGTTTAAGGGTCATTTTACACCTCCCCTCTAAAGTAGTTTGACTGCTGTCTTTTCCTGTGCTGATTTCACAGTGGTGTGAAATTTCACTCCAGGGGGTCTAAGTGCTCTAATCAACAGCAATTGTTTAAAGCAGAATCAAGCCGGTTGAATACTAGCTTGACCACAGGAGGGCAATTAGTAGATGTGGACATTTCAGTAGCAGCACGGTTTCACATCAGACAGAGGTGTGGGCAGATTTTTTTGGAACTAGAATGATTCCAGCGGGAAAGTCAGATGTAAAAACAGCCTAAAAAGAGCCTTATTTGGTTCTGTATTGAACCACGTTTGGCTCTAGAGTCATAGGCTACCGACCCCTATTCTAACCATGACATCACCTAGAATCCATTTTTGCTGTTGAGCCTATGGTCTTTTTTACTCACTAAAGGGTGCTCATTCTTGTCTGTTTGCTGGGATCTGAATATCCACCTGAAAAGATTTTATTTAATTTTTCTTCAGTTTTCCTTTTATCTAACTGTTTTTTCTTTCTTCCATGATAGCTCCGCTTCCTTGACTTTCATGTTACTCATTTTATATGCATTAATTTCTATCTCCATCCACAAACCTCACTTCACCTGGCTTTATTATTTATTAATATTCATCATATTTAATCGGCTGAAAGGAGTTGTAGAAACGGCACTGGAAACATTTGGAATTATCTCTCAGGCTTGAATCTGAAAGGGTTCTTCAGGGGAGGCAGTTTAATTTATGGTTAAAATGTGTATTTTTTTTTCTGCATGAAACACCCTCCTTGTATTTTTCTTCATGAGGGAATTCCCATTTTTAAAATGTATTTTAGGGCTTCTGATAGTTCTTGTGCATATTTTTTAATGTTTTGTTCAGTGCACTGTTTGTCTTCTCCAGAGGGTTTTGCTGTGTTGATGCTGGAAAATAAATTTTCAAAGCAGATTTAGTATCTTTGAAAGTTTGAAGCATGTGGAAGGTTCTTTTAAAAATCCTGATAGAATAAAAGTAAAATGAACTGAACAGATGATCCCCTAACACAAGTTCCATTAGTTTACCTACTGACGATGTGTTTGAAGTTACATATTTACTTTTCCTTACTAAAACTCTAATTGCTTTATGGCTAGTTTCAAAAACACAGTTCCCTTGAAAACAAAAAATAGCTGAGTCCATATTTTCCCTACAAGCCCTAGAATGAAATACAGCCTTTTTCAGCTGGTAGAATATCTCCATGACCTTTGTGATAGAACAACCCCTTCTTGAAACAATACAGAACAGCTCAAGCAAGTTGGAGTATAGTGATTTTCAGAAGATTGCCTTTTTGACAGCAATCTTACTATGAGACCATTGCGAAGTAAAGTGGAGGAGAGAGGTGAACTATGTCTGTTGGAATTGTGTGTGGGGAGCTGCTAAAAGAGAGTTTGGTATGGGAATCATTGACTCCCATAAAATAAATAAATAATAAGTATTCCTTTACCTTCAGCTCTCCAGTTGTTGTTTTATATCCTTAAAATTTAACTCTACCTAGGCAAAAGAATCTCAGTAGCCACCTCCATCAGAAATGTCTGGCTTCTGATTTGTTTCTTAGCCCACTTCAAGGTGTTGGTCTTGACATTTATAGCCCTATACTCAGCCAGTTTGGTGTAGTGGTTCAGAGCATGGACTCTAATCTAGGAGAGCTGGGTTTGATTCCCCACTCCTCCACATGCAGCTGCTGGTGTGACCTTGGATCAATCACAAGTTCCCTCAGACCTGTTCTCTCAAGGGCAGTTCTTGAGAGAGCTCTCTCAGCCCACCTACTTCACAGGATGTCTGCTGTGGGGAGGAGTAGGGAAAGGGATTGTAAACTACTCTGAGACTCCTTTGGGTAGTGAAGACTCCTTTGGGTAGTGAAGAGCAGGGTATAAATCCAATCTCCTCCTTCTCTTCCTCCTCCTCCTCCTTCTACCCAGACGAACCTACCCAATAGTTAAGGTCATCATCCAAGACCCTGTTTCAGGTTCCCCTGCCTGCTCAGATTAGGCAGGAAGGAACCCAAGAGAGGGCCTTCTCAGCCATGATACCAAAACAGTAGAATTCTCTCCTGAGTGAAATCCATTGTTCCGCTTCCGTTCTACCAGCAGGCAAGGACTTTTTCTCTTTTGTTTTGCCTGGTGTTCCCCTGATGATCTCTCCTTCCTGCCCTACTGTTTTACAGTTTGGTGTAGTGGTTAAGTGCGCGGACTCTAATCTGGGAGAACCGGATTTGATTCCCCACTCCTCCACTTGCACCTGGCTGGATGACCTTGGGCAAGCCATAGCTCTGTACCAGCTGTTCCCTCAAGGGCAGCTTGGGAAAGAGCTCTCTTAGCCCCACCTACCTCACAGGGTGTCTGTTGTGGGGAGGGGAGGGGAAAGGAGTTTGTAAACCGCTCTGAGACTCTTAAGTGAGTGAAGGGCGGGATATAAATCCAATCTCTTCTTTTTCTTCTTCTTCTACTGTTTTATGTACTTTTTGTATGTCTTTTAGTTTTATTTTATGCATTATTTTTAGTATATGCTTTTATAAATGTTTTGTTTGCATTGTTAGCCACCTTGGTGGCCCTGGATGAGCTGAAAGGTAGCATTTATTTACACATTTTGTTAATATATAAATAGATCAATTTCCTAAGTAATAAGTACTGGAGTCGGGAGGCCGGTAATGGTGAAAACAGCATGGTAGTTTATTGCGGGTTCAGATGGTACATGAAAATCCCGGGCTTTGCGCCCGCTTTTATACCAGTCAGAGATAATCCCCCGACCTCGCCCAAATGTCCGGATAGGACCTTAAGTTCATGGTTGCCGTTCATAGGTCCCCCTAAGGAAACCTAGGCACAGGATTGGTGCCCATTCAGGATCTGACCGTCTATTGTTCTACCTGGCTGAAGCTCAGGTAGGTTTGGACCACGTGTGAAGTGCCATGTGGTGGTTGCCACTGTGGGCGCACATGGTGACCGCAGCGTCAATAAACAACACTAAGCTAGCCTGGTCTTCTCAGGTCTCGACAGCTAAGCAGGGTCAGCCCTGGCTAGTATTTGGATGGGAGATCTCCAAGGAATACCAGGATCCTGACATGGAGGCAGGCAATGGCAAACCACCTCTGAATGTCTCTGGCCTTGAAAACCACACGGGATCACATAAGTCAGCTATGACTTGACGGGAGGGGGGGGAGACTGACTCAGCAAAAACCTTTAGTCCAAAAATACTGAACTTCCCCCAGTGGGAGAGCACTCATTATATTCTAGGGTGCAGTAATTCTCTCAGGGACAGTAATGAAACTGATTATACCCAGCTGGCACTAACTTGAATGAGTCTTCTGTAATGTACATGAGTTCTACAGCTGACATACCAGTGCAGATAGTGTACATCAATGCTGATGATGTGCCTGAGCAATGAAGCTGTGTTGAAGAGATGTGGGAAGGGACAGGTAGTGCCTCCGTGGTGGTCCTGATTGGACTAAAATGTGGAACATAAATTCTAAATAAATGAGTAAATACATGCATTGTCCACATATATCGTGTCGGAGCCAATGTCCTACAGTTACACATGCACCTCATGGGAAACCACAACTGAACCCCAACAGGTTGCTGAAGGCTTCTTTTTTCCTAGTCCTGATGCTAATTGACTCTACGGGCACCGCCACACTTCAAAAAGGAATAAAAAAGGAAAAAAGTTAACAGTAACAAAACAGTCAAGCCAAGCCCAAACGACAGCGGAATTCCCCTCAAACCAAATCTCTTTAAAATGTGAACTCATTTCCAAGCTCAGTCCCATCTCTGCCGCTTACGATAATAAAAGTATTTTTTTTAAAAAAAATAAATTAAATTTGCAGCTGCTGGAGGTGAATTTAGAAAATATTGAATCAGGCAGGTTTCCAGCTGGGCTACAGCTGCAAAACAGCTATTCCCGTCTTCCTGTGCAAAAGCAAGCTTAAATGGCTTCTCTCGACGGCAGCAGTCATCGACTTGGAATCGTTCTGATGACACTTCAGCTTTGCATACATACAAATGGTCATTCAGCAGAAAATTTATTCAGCACATAACGCTCTACATCTTCCCCATACAGTGTGGCTCCTTGAATGCGAGCTGCAAAGCAGAAAAAATGACCCTATGAAGTTCTGTATTTGGGACTCTGCAACATCTGGAACGTGCTTGACTGCATACAGATGGCAGGGCAGGGGTGGAGAGAAAGAAAGCTAATTGCCGTAAAGATGGCTGCAAAAGAACAAAAATTCCCTCCACTTAATTGTGAAAATGCACATTGATGCTGAGGGCTCAGCATGCTTGTCACTCACCGGCTGTTAGAGTTCTCAGCCCTAACTGTGCTGCCAGTCAGTAAGAAAGTTCTGTTTGCAACAACTTCCAATATTCCTATCTGGCCCAGCTATAATGACTGGAGCAGGCTTCCTAACGCCTGAAGGCAGCACTCTGCAGTGTGTGTGTGTGTTAAGTGCCATCAAGTCACATCCAAATTATGGTGACCCAATGAATGAATGACCTCCAAAATGTCCTATTGTCAATAGCCTTGCTTGGGTCTTCCAAAATGATGGCCACGGCTTCCTTGATAGAGTTCATCCATCTCATGTTGGGTCTTCCTCTTTTCCTGCTGCCTTCAACTTTTTGTAGCATTATTGTCCTTCTCTTCTCATAAAAGCACCATAACTATAACTGCAGTTTGGTCATTTTAGCTCCTAGGGAGAGTTCAGGCTTGATTTGATCTACAACCCACTCATTTGTCTTTTTGGCAGTCCACAGTATCTGTAAAACTCTCAAATGACTTTCTTCCCATCAGCTTTCTTCAGTGTTCAACTTTCACACTCCTACATAGTAGTGGGGAATATGAATTATCTCGATTTTGATCACTGGTGACCCAATGTACCTGTCCTCAAATTCCCACCACTGATACCATCCCTTAGAATGTGAAGGATACACACTCAGTAATGGCTTTGAGGCCACTGCAAGATGTTTTAGTCCTTCTCTCTCTGTTTAAGATTCCACATGTAAGGTGACTTTTACTGCTTGCTAGGTGCTAGGTGGGCTGCAGTGGCTCAAGTGGTTAAGGCGCTGAACTGCAGACTTGTAGTTCAGCAGTTTGAAACCCAAGTGCTACATGACGGAATGAGCTCCTGTCTCTGGTCCCAGCTCCTGCCAACCTAGCAGTTAGAAAGCAAGAAACTGCAAGTAGATAAACAGGTAAACAGCATTCCATGCGCCTCAGCACCTAGTCATGCTGGTCACATGACCATGGAAACATCTTTGGACAGCTGCTTGGAAACAGAGATGAGTGCCGCATTCCTAGAGTCGTATTTGACTGGCTTCCGAGCAAGGGAAACCTTTACCTTTACCTAGGTGGACGAACAATTTATTTTTCATCTTTGCTGAGTTTGTTTCTTTAAAAAAAAAATTAATACTATTTTGTCAGATTATCATTACTTAATTCATTAAATAAATTTTAATTATTCCATTTATTTTTGTACATTTCTAGTGGGTACAAAAGCAACTATAATACTCCCACCAAGGATGCTAACATCACCCAAGAGACCCTCTGCAAATTTCAGGTGGACAGACAAAAGCACCTTTTTATTTGTACTGAGAATTTTCACCTGCAGAAAACGCACAAGAAGCCATTCGGAGGAGCTTTTAACCCATACACGTGATGCCACTTTTAGCCTTGCTTACAGGCATCTCTTTCTCTGTTCCTCACTCCTTGCTGTGGTGTTAATTATAATACAGGACATGCATATGACTGAGAGAAGTTAGCATCCAGAAGTGTGCAAGTGCCACATGTACCCTCCTGGCACAATTTGCTTTGATGCTTACAGTCAAGGGATTATGTTAAAAAATGCTTTTATTTATTTGGGCATTGTAACCCATTTTCTCCATTTGATGCAGACTCAGAATGGCATGCGAAATTGGGGGAAATCCATGCACACATAACAAAACCCCATCAGATCCCACTAGTTACCAGAGAACAAGCCATCAATATTGTGGAGAGGAGGCCAGAGCAAGTGGAAACAGCTCAGCCTCTCCCCAGGCAGGCAAGCAGCCAGTCACTTCCTTCCATCCTGGAGGCAACTTTCTTTTATGCTTCAAGTAACTTGTGGGCAGCATTGATTGATCACTCCGCTGGTAGCATTGCCAAAAGCTGGGAGAAAGCTGTGTGAGAACACAGTAGTGGAAAGGGCCATCAAGTTGCAGCCAACTTAAAGCAACCCCCCTAGGGTTGTCAAGGCAAAAGATCGACAGGTTTGACATTTCCTGTCTCTGCATAGGAACCCTGGACTTCCTTGGTGGTCTCCCATCACGTACGAACCAGGGCCAATATTGCTTAATTTATGGGGTCTGAACAGAGATTGGGCTAGCTTGGGCCATCCAAGGCCCAAACATATCCTTGTGAAATTTTGCTGACTGCACTCTACTGTACTTTTTGAATATACAGGAAGTAACCCACCAAACAGGCCAAAGCTACTCATGAACAGCTGAACTGTCCAACAACAAAAAACTGGCTTCCTGTTCACAATCTATGAACAGAATATGAGCCAAACTGGTAGGTCCTGGAGCATTCCAATAAACACACCAAGAAGAATATGACAACATAACAGTAAGCAATATTAGGCTGCCTATTGTTTAGATGAGGCTTGCTTTGCTTTGCCAAGTTAGTAGGGAAGAGAAGGGATACAGAGTTCATTTCTTCTTATGCACTCTCCACCTTTCCATTGCTGCTCTGTTCTAAACCTAGCCTTGCTCCATGTTTCTCCAAATTAATCATGACCTCCAGGGCCTTATAAACTGGCAAGGAATCTTCCCCCATCCTTAACTGAAGCTAAAATATGGGGATGGGGTCAGAGCAATGTTCTATATGGGCAGATCACCCTCGTAAGAAAGAATATTAGGACCTGCAACAGATGTGCTTTGAGCACTCCTTAAGGACAAGAGTTACATCCATAAACAATCTCACCATGGATGACACTGAGGGCCAAAACAAGCCAGAAACTCTCTAATTATGTTAATAAACCTGAATAAGTGGAATGGAAAAGACAATGGAAAGTATTCACATAACATGGTACAGCTGGACTGATTCCTATGCAATTATATCAAAGCAAATGACTTTCTATGTCTCACGGCAGCTGAGGTGAAGTAGTCTGATATTGGATATAATCCCAGTGAAAGTAATATAATTTTGTTGGGCAATAGGAGTCCTTTTATTACTGCTATATCTGCAGTGATCTCTGTTATGACTACTGCACTGACAATTCCACAGTATATTAACATTTTTCTTGTGTGATAACTTGATTAGGGATGTGTAGGAGCACAGGGCTATAATATAGCTGCCTCACCACTGCTTGCTTCCCCCCCCCCAAGTCTACCAAAATAACTTAGTTTCCTTTTATATAATGACAAAGTACTGTAAGTTATTCTCATAAGAAATGGGAGAAGGAATGTCACCATTCTGGTGGTTCTTAGAAAGAGTTTCATGCAAAACATTTTGATTTTAGAGAGATAAAACATTTGTTGTCACAGTTGGACTGGGAATAGTGGAATCCCAAATCTAGGGTAGAGGATGTTGCATGTTTTCCCTTTAGGACTGGATGATTGTTTCTGGGTGATAAAACAACACCTCAGATTGATTTAACACACTTTAGTGTATCCTAGTTTCTTATGTTATTTAGTAACATCAAATATCTTTAGAATGAGAATGGCATGCCCACAGAGCCAGTAGATTTTGAACCAATAGTTGGAATGAGAACATCAGAGCACTGCTGACTCAGATCGAAAGGTCCACTAGTCTAGCATTCTGTTTTCTACCATGGGTAGGCAGATACCTCAAGAAAACCCATGAGAAGGATGGGCAGGTAATTGCTTCCTGCATTTTTACTTATCAGCCACTAGTGTTCAAGACATGCTGCTTCTGAATATGGAGTTCTCATCCATCATCATTGGTTACTGCCATTCAAGAACAAACCTCCGTGAAGTTTAATTATTGCAATGTGTGGTGTATGAGGCTGCCTTTAAATAATGCTTGGTCATTTCAATTGGATTATGATGCTGTGACCAAGGTAATAAGGGGAGCTACCTATTTGTCCATATCTCTCCAGTACTTAATCCTACCAGGCTACCAGCTTGTTTCTTAGCAAAATTCAAAATGCTGGTTTTAATGTTCTATTCAATCTAAAACCAGAAAAAACTGTTGCTTCCATACAATCCTCCTGTGCCTTAAGATACTGGCAGGAAAACATGGATTTTTTAAAGATCAGTGAAATACAAATTACATTTAGCATAGAATTACTGCTAAAGACAAAATCTACTATTTTATTTATAAAAACTGAGGTCATCTGTACACAGCTGGCTTCCCAAGCTGAAGGTCCTGGCAGTGCCATGAGGCCTAGTTTGCTCCTGGTCAGAAATGACCCTCCAGGGCAGCAGCCCAGTGGGAACTTTCTGGTTAAGCTAAAGAGCCAATCCACCATGGAATTAGACTTGCTATAAGTCCATCACCCCATCCTTCATTCCTTAACTACTGAAATGTTACAAAATCTTCTTTAGGTGGGGTTTGCAATTCTCCGGGAATTACATTTAGGTTCTCCAAGAATTACAACCCCACCCCCAAATTGCTGGGCTGCAAAGACATACCTGGTGTGATGATGTCACCCGCAAGTGATGTCATCGCATTGGGTACATTTCGGGGGACACACTCTATCATTCGAGGGAAAACTCTATGGTTTCCCCTCGAATTGTAGAGGTCCTGCTCCAACATGCCCAACGTGATGACATCACAAGAAGACTCTCGAAAAGGGCCGGGACTCCTCCCACTAAACTGTAAGTTGCACTTGGCAACCCTAGATTTGGGAGTGGAGCCTGAGGAGGGTGGAGTTTAGGAAGGGGAAGGACTTCATCAGGGTATAATGCTGTTGAGTCCACTCAGTAATTATTCCAGGAGATCTCCAGGCCACACCTGGAGGCTGGCAATGTACTCTACCCCATCGCTCTACAAAATTGGCATGTACCTGGTACTTCTTATGGACTTCTTTTTTAACAAAAAAAAACCTGTGTTGAAATAAATCTCACTGGGTAAGCAAGTGTTGGTTTCTTTTTTTTCTAATACCACAGAAAGAAAATAAAACTATTTGAATAGCTCTGTGAAACTGATCATCTCTTCCCTTTACAAACATCTCACAGTTTCCAAGATGTTCAGAAATAGTGTGAAGTTATGAGGAGCAGCATAAACAGATTTCCACATGCATATGATTTGGCATATCAGATGTGTCGTCGAAAAAGTTTTTCACCAACTATTTACACATATACCGGTTGGAGCTGAAGTCTGCCCTTTGGATCACTTTTCAATTTTAGCAGGTTTCCCCTACCAGTAAGAAAAAGGTCATGTATTTCTTCTAGTCTAAGACTGGACTGTTCAGCAAATTAGCACTCCTGCCACCTCACATCCTCATTCGGATTGATCTAGTGAGGCAAAAGAATTAACTCAATTAAAAAGTTGTTAATGGGTGTGAGCAGATTTGCTTTCTTTATTTGTCTCCATTATAAATGTCAGCTACCATTAGCACATGTTCTCTAGCAGGTTCCCTTGTCACACTGGTACAGCGACAGCCAATATAAATGACCTGGTGGGAGAACCGTGAAGCTTTCCTGACTGAAAGAAGGAAAGTGGGCTTGGAAGAAGCCAAATAGTAAAAAGCCCAGTCGCACCTTTGAGACTAACAAACTTTACTGCGGCATAAGCTTTCGAGAAACACCGCTCTCTTCATCAGATGCAGACAAGAAGAGCTGTGCTCCTCAAAAGCTTATGCTACAATAAAGTATTTTATTTATTTTGATTTATATACCACCCTCCCCATGAGCGAGCTCAGGGCGGTTTACAACAGTTTACAAGTTTTACTATAATAACATTACAACAACCATTTAGAACAATTTTAAACAATAAAACCCTACAATACTGTGCTTCGATATCAATCAGCTTCGATATCAATCAGCTTATTAAAATTCAGCTGTGCCCCAATATTGGAATCCAGGCCACTGGAGGGGAGATAGCCAGGAGGGAAGAGGGACGCCCACCGCCTCAGCCAAAGGCCTGGTGGAAGAGCTCCATCTTGCAGGCCCTGCGGAACTGTAATAGATCCCCCAGGGCCCGGATTGGTCGAGGTTAGTCAGATGTCCCTGGGGCCAGGGACTGCTAAAAGATGTTGATTTGCAGACCTCAGTGACCTCCAGGGCTCATATGGGGAGAGGTGGTCTTTAAGGTATGCTGGCCCCGGCTGTATAGGTTTGGAAGAAGTCAGTTTTTCTCTCACACATACAGACTCATGCACAGAGCTATATCCTCAAACCCACTGCTGCACTGCTGCATCTCATCAACCACTGTGGAAAACAGTTATATTTGAGTCCGGTAGCACCTTATAGACCAACAAGACTTGCAGGGCATGAGCTTTCTAGAGTCAAATCTCCCTTCATCAGACCAGAGTAGGAATGGAGCTCTCTGAGGGTGGGAGGAGAGTTTTAAAGAATAGTAAAGGATGCAAAGGTACAATACGTATTGTAATCAGCTTGATTAGAGCCAAGGGGATATGCTTGGGGGCAGAAAATTAGCCTCTGCAGTGAGATAAGACACCCCTGTCCCTATTCACACTTTCCACAGTTTTGGGATTAGGGTTGCCAAGTCTGGGTTGGAAAATATCTGGAGACTTTGGGGGTGGAGCCGGGAGAGGGTGGGGTTTATGGAGGGGAAGGGCCACAGCATAATACAATGCTATAGAGTCCACCCTTCAAAGCAGCCATTTTCTCCAGGGGAGCTGGTCTCTGTCAGCTGGAGATCAGTTGTAAAAGCAGGAGATCCCCAGGCCCCACCTGGAGGCTGGCAACCCTACTTGGGATGGTCTTTTTATGGGAAAGGGTGCCATAGCTAGACATGGGAACCTACTCTCCCAGGAACCTGATTGATCCAAGATATGTAGCTTGAATTTGACTGGGCAGTTTGAAGGTAACTGCCATCATAATCTGGTGAGAAGATTAGTAGAGAAATACCTGACATTCCAAGGTGGGGCAATTGTTGGATGGTTTTCTCTTTCTTTCTTGGGCGGGATATCAAGTTGCAGCCAACTTATGGCAACCACATAGGGTTTTCAAGGCAAGAGGCTTTCAGAAGTGGTTTGCCATTTCCTGCCTCTGCACAGCAATCCTGGTATTCCATGGTGGTCTCTTGTCCAAATACTAACCAGGGCCAACCCTCTGTAGCTTCTGAGATCTGACACAATTGGGCTAGCCTGAGCTATCAGGCTACAGTGTTCTATTGCTCCTCCCAAAATGCTCTGTCCCGCCAGGACCTGTGATTCTAGCATGAGGTTCAGTTCAGGGCAAAATGTCACTACTTACTATTATGGGCCATTGCATCTAGACTCTTTGGGACAGCTATTAAGTAGACTCGCAGGACTGTTTGGCTTTCACTTGCTTATGTATCATTGTATTACTGTCTGCTGGATATACCAGCTGACTCACTTGAAAACCACTGTATTTGAAGCAGACATTCAATGCGAAGTGATGAAAATTGTATTTGTGTAATGATGGCTCAATCACACTTACAAGTCATCACTTGATATTACGCCATCAAATGACTACTCCCATGTGTAAACCAGCTCTTAGATGCTCAAATAATATCTTGGCAGACCTCAACTGAACTACCCAAAGAAAGCAGTCTAAAAGTTACACTTGCATATATAGCAGTTTAAATCGCTGTCATTACTTTTACCTTTTTGCGTTTCTGAATCCTTGTTTCTTCCATCCTTTCAAGAGCCCTGTAGCATGTGCTGCTGCTGTTCACACTTGGTGTGTTTGGGGGAGGGGGGAACTGAGGCTGAGAAGGAGTGGCATAACCAAAGCGATGTGGCTGAGCTAGAGTTAGAATACGCATCTTTTTGGAGCCAGTAGAACAAACACATTTCCTGGTGCCCACGAAGTGAATTTAGGAAGTGGGTGGGGCCAGGTGGGCTTTTGCCTACCAAGGTTTCTGATTGGCCATTGGGGACTTGATTGGCTGTACAGATTTTTTTTTAAAATGTTGCTTTGGCAGCAGCTGCCACCACAGCACAAGGATCTTTCCTGAGTGACTGAAGGTAAGCTACAGCAGCCATTTTGTGGCTGGCTCTGCCTCCAGAAGCAGCCATTAAAGGGCAGCCATTTTGTGGCCGTGTCCACTGCGCTGTGTCAAAATTCTAAAGGTACCTGTGGGCTCAAAAGGTTTGGGGACCCCTGCAGTTGACCACCTCGGGGCTTGCTGTTGTCAGAATCAGTAAATCATCTATCATTCTTTTTGTTTGTTTTCTCTCAGCCTTGAGGGCATTCATTTATTTCTTTAAAAACACACTGGTTCCTTTACAGCTAACTTTTTGTTTGAGTATGTATACGGGAAGAGGATTTGGTGGAATGGACCGTAACTTTCCAAAGTCAGCTGTTGGCACCTGGTATTATCTGGGGACCGACAATAGTGTGCTTGGCTGCTAGATGTGAAGTCATTAAAAGGACTCAGAGCTTCCTGTGTCATATTCTTCTGGGATTTGTTAAGACAGCATTTCTGTGGGCTGTGCGGATTTGATTTTCATCTAAGCACCTTTTCTATATGGATCAGAATTGCAATGAAAATGTGTTTGGTAGCATTATAGCTTAAGATTTGTACCTTGCAGAATTCCTCATTTTTTAAAAAAGAAAATATTCGTCATGTTTTTTGGACATACTGTTTGATCTTTTCTCACTCAAGGGTGTTTAACTGTTTTTAAACCAGCACCTTGGTAGATGGCTTCCTTTCTTTTTAACCTGGTAATATCTTTGTTTGATGTGGTTTGAAGCCTGTCATATTTTCTCAACCATACGACCCATTTAATAAATAAATCCCTCAGTACAACTTTTTCAAAGTAGTGCTCAGATAACTTTGGAAAAGGCAGAATATCCCAATGCTTAGAAGACTGTTTTAAAGGGATTTCTGCTTTCAGGGGAGTATCGTTTCAGTCACTACCTTAACTGATGTAGGCACAGACCATAGGGCTTTATTTGTTCATTTGTTTAATTTAATTTCTATCCTACCCTCCCCACAAGCAGCTCAGGGCGGGTTACAAGTCATGCAGGTAACAGTATAATTTAGGTAACTGAAATCATATTACTGTTGAAACAACAAAAACAGCAGTCAGAGTGGACTCGCCTTGACAGTGATGCTCAGTTTGGGCTGGTCAGAGGCCAGCATTATCAGCAGAGGAGGCCAAAGATAGGGCGTGTCCCCCCTGCAATGTGCCCAACATGATGATGTCACCTCTGGGTGATGTCATCATGCCAGGCACATTCTGCGATCCCAGCAACTTGGGGGTGGGGTTCCCCCCGGTGGCCCGATCTGGGCTGGCAGGTAATGGACCCATCAAGCAGGAGTTTCCCCACCCCATGGGGGGACCTGGCAACCCTATGCTGGGGCCAGGGCAGAAAAAACCCTGGCCATAGTGGAAGCCAGCCAGACATCATTGGGGCTGGGGATTACCAGCAGATGTTGGTTGACTGAGAATAATGCTCTGTGATGCACATATGGGGAGAGATGGTCCCAAAGATATGCAGGTCCCTGGCTGTATAGGGCTTTGGAAGTTAACACTAGTACCTTGAACTGGATCCACTACTCTATTGGCAGCCAGTGCAGTTGGCGCAGCACCAGCCAAATGTGAGTCCACACATGTGCTGCTGCATTCTGCATTGGCTGCAGTTTCCAGGTAAAGTTCAAGGGCTGTCCCATGTAGAGTGAGTTACAGTAATCCTGTCTGAAAGTGACCATGGCATAGATCACTGTAGCTGAAGACTGGGAAGTGAGATAGGGAATCAGTTGCTTGACCAGTCACAGATGATAGAAGGCCAATCAAGCAACAGTGGAAACCTGGGCCTCCATCAAAAGGGAGGCATCCAGGAGCACCCCCAAGCTCTCCAACCACAGCACTGACGTCAGTGGTATCCCACTGAAGGTTAGGAGCTGGATTCCCAATCCCAGATCCCCACGGCTCAGGTACAGGACCTCTGTCTTCCCTGGATTTAATTTCAATTGGTTCTGTTGAAGCCAACCAGTCATGGCCTGTAGTGCCCTGTCCAGCACCTCTGGGGCAGAGTCCATCTGTCCATCCATCAACAGATAGAACTCAGTGTTATCAGCATACTGATGGCAGCCCAGTCTGTACCTTTGGATGTTAAACAACAGATGTTAAACAACACTGGGGACAGGATAGCCCCCTGCAGCACCCCACATTTAAGCAGGTATCATTGGGACAGTTTCTCCCCGAGTACTACCTCTTGTCTTTGACCATAAAGGACAGAGAAAGCCATTGTAAAGCAGCCCCCCGTATCCCAATGTAACTGAAAGAAAATATCTGCTGGTTTTTGCTTCTCTTTCTGATCTCCATGGATCTTGAAGTGTGATGAAGCAGTTCCTATGGAGCCAGCAGCATGTGTGTGTGTGTGTGTGTGTGTGTGTGTGTGTGTATACACACACACACACACACAGCATTCTAAATATACTTGGGGATTTTTCAGGATACTAAAAAAGTGGTCCTAAAAATCCTGTAAATATTTGGGGTTAAGTCTTCCTTCCTTCCTTCCTTCCTTCCTTCCTTCCTTCCTTCCTTCCTTCCTTCCTTCCTTCCTTCCTTCCTTCCTTCCTTTCCCCCTTTTTTCTGTGTCTCCCTGGGTTTTCTATTGGCTTGCCAGACCAGTTTCAAGTCTGACAAAGGGGTTCTTTCCCCTTTTGCCAGAGTTGCTTTGTGTTGCTCCCTGCCCCGCTTGCTTGGATTTGTTCTGCTGTGATTCCCCAGCTTGACATTTCTGCTGCAGAGGTTGCACTGCCACAGTAGCACAGAATTCTGCTGGGCAATTGGTTCTGTTGGGCTTGCCAAAGTGCCCCCAACATTCAGTTTCTACTATAGGGATTATTTGGTTTGACTTTCATTCTATTGGGCTTGTACTGCCACAGTGGCACTGGGTTCTGCTGGGCTTCTGCACATTGCAGTTGGTTCTGCTGGGCTTGCAAACATGTCCCTCCACCTTGAATTTCCACTGCATAGATTCTCTGGTTGATTTTGGTTTTGTTTGGCTTGGCATATTGGCTTGTGGTTCCATTGAGATTACTGGGTTCTGCAGTGGTTCTGTTGTGATTGTTGCTGGTTCTTCCATGGGAGACATCTGACCAGTTATTGCTGTTTGCAGGCATGGCTTTTGCCTTAGAAGCATCTTGTAGCCCCCCCACAAGGAAATAATGTAGGATGGCTGGGGGCACCCTCTTCAGTGGTCCATAGAATTGGACTCCTTGGTCCAATCTACTTGAAATTTGGGGGCTATTTAAAGGACAGACTCCAGCAGCTCTGCTACAGTTTGGGTGCCTGTATTTTTAAAATCACCCCCCAGCCCCCAAAATTCAAAAACCTGAAAGAAAGAAAAAACAAATCCCAATATTATACTGGTATTTGATATTAGGGAATATTGAGAATGTCAATAATTTGGAGTTCCATTACACCCAAATCTGAAAAATATTATTGGGGGGGTTGTTGTTTTTTGTTTTTGCACTCCCCTACATGAGCCAACCATGGAAGTATATCCCAGCAATGGTTGGGAGGAAATTATGGGAATAGGGGGCATTGCAACCATGCAACTAAAATGTTGCTGATTGGCTTGCAGACTCTGGTGGGGATATATCATGCTGATATCAGTGGAGCCTGCTAGCCAATTGTGCATGTGTGTGTCAAGTGCCATCAAGTCACAGCTGACTTATGACAACCCCAGCAAGGCAAGTAAGAAGCAAAGATGGTTTGTCATTGCCTTTCTCTTCAGTCTTCCTTGGAAGTAGCCTGTACTGGCTGGCTTGCCAGCTTCTGGTGCCAGGTTACAGTTTTCTCTCTAATTTCCAAAGATAACATGGCCAGAGGAGGTTTCAGAAGGCCAGTGTCCTTTAGTCAGATGCCAGGTTTCCAGGAATAAATCAAGACAATGACAGCAGTTTATCAGCTAATGCTGCCATCCCCTGCCCGGGAGATGGCATGAGTCACCCTGTGACTTTTGGTGCATGGAATGTTCTGTTTTGTTTCTCATAGCCTGCTTATCACTCACTGCCTAGCTCTGACCTTGGGAGACTGTTGGTGTCTGGCTATGTATCTTCCTACTTTTTCCCTGAGAACCTGCAGCCAGTATTTTGAGTGCCTTTTACTTGATGTATATGATTGGTAGCATTCCTTTGCAAGACCCTCTTTGAATTCTGTATAATTGCCCCGACTGGGGACTGTTCTAACCATTACTGACACAGGATGTGTAGATGACCACAACAGACCTTTCTCAATAAAGACTACCTTTCTTTAAGGATGCTTGTTGTTGACTGACTCTGTAGGACTCTCACACAGTTCAGCATCTGATGTATGTGTCCACTCTCAAAAGTGTCTCTTGGGAGACTTCAGAACTGCATACCAAGATGTCATGCATACAGACAGCTCTTCAGGAACCATCCTGCAAAGATTCATCTCCACTATCAGCAGGCAGTTGGAATTGAGCCAGGAGGCATGCATTTTGCCACCTAGCCTGTAAATCTGTTCTCAGACTTCTTCTGCGGCAATCCAAGGGGGCAGGCAACTGGGGGCGGGCAACTGAATTTCACCTGCTGAATTAGAGCTGTTGGCTGCAAGTCTGGGCATGCCTGCACCTCATTTTCCTGCTTCTGTCAACTCTGGGCTGGCTACACAGGGCCCATCCTCCTCTAAGGAATTCTCACTGTCACTTAGCCCTGGTTGGTCCATGACATAGCCCATCCAAGTACTAACCAGGGCTGACCCTGCTTAACTTCCAAGAACAGACAAGATCAGTCTGTATCATGCCACCATGTTGCTGATTCCCCTGCCTCCATGCTGCTCATTTCTCATGAGGCTGCAATTTCCTTCTCTGTTTAATGACTCTGCAGATATGATCTGTGCTTCCCACTAGCAAACAGCTTTATGCTACTATTTCCTGGAGAAGTTAAGTAGCTGCTTTATATGATGAAACCTCCTTTCTGATCCATGAAGCTGGATCACCCCCTTTCATTAGGACCAACTCAAGAGATTTCAAGATTTTCCCAGGCAGGAATCTTTGTTCATCTTTGCTCATCTATCACAAAATACCTATGCACTGCCTATTCTTGATTCAAGGCACATATTCAGTTCATGTGCTATTTTTGCCAGAACTGTTGGGAAGTACCATCATCCCACATGCACTCAATCTAGACAAAACACTCTTTGCTCCCTTACAGCTTCACATTACTAGGAAAGATCAGGAGTGGCAGGCAAAGTGGCAATGGGGAAAGCTTTATAAATTAAAAAAAACAGAGGAAACAGGGTGGACTGTGGTAAAGGTCCAGAAGAGTATTTGGTTTCCAGCTGAGGCAAGCCAACCACGTGTCTCTAGGAAGCTTGTCTGTGTCCATTATCCTATACTGTGTCCTTGTTTGTGTCTGTTATCCTGTATTTTGAGGTATAGTGTCTCATTGTCCATGACACTACTGATCAATCATCATTACTCATGACTTACGGCAAGTGACATGGAAAAGACCAAGAAAAGTCATCACTACCCTGCTTGGTTTTGTTCCTGCTTTCACTGGGCAGTTAAGCATCACCAGCTAGCTTATGTCTTCAAGAGTTTAAACCCATTTTCTTTGGTCCCCCCCATCTCAATTAAAATGGATTTTGGTATTTACGCCATTTACAGGGCCAGCCTTACCAGAGTTACACCCTTCTGAATGGATTGAAGTCAATGGGCTTGGAAGGATGTAACTGTTTAGGATTACACTGTCAGTTTTTTTTCAAGAGCAGAAAGTTGCTGGTCTCTGTTTTCAATTAATCTTCCTAAAAGGAATTGAAATGACCATGTAGGGTAATTAATCATGTAGACCTTTACACAGAGAAAGAAATATTAATGGCTATAGCCCTCTCTTTTTTTACCAGACCTAATAAAGACCAGAGGCAGATGTTTCCCCCCAACACCATGTGCTCTTTAGAAAATTTAGTTATTTCAATATGCAAAGGAAGTTTTCCACTACCACGATCTAATACTTTTTTTTAGCAATGATTATGGAAGGCCTGAGATTGTTTACAGAAGGTTGGAGAAAGTTCCCAATTCTCCCTTGTCTCACACTACAGAAAAGTATTCCCTGTTTGTTGTTTTAATGCTATTTATTGCTACCATTTTTATTGATATATTACTGGTTGTGATTTGTTTATTGCACTCTCATATCTTCTATTATACACCATCAGAGGAAACACAAGGTTATCTGGTGAGATAGATGATAAACAGATAAATAACAAACAAAATATATAGATAATCAAAATATCATGGGTCTCCCCAGCTTTGTGGTTATTTATTAATCAGTCAAATAAATAAACAAATTCCACAGGAATGGCTTCACACTCTGAGCAACTATTGTTATAACTGTGTCCTTAGGTGTGTATGTCAAATACATACACTGATATTTTTAAAGATAGTTTTGGTGACTCTTCCAAACTCTATGAAATAACAAAGTACTTGATCATAAGCCCTGTTTGTAAGTTTTCACTGGAAAAAAAATGACTTTGAGATGTATAATCCTATTTTCAGCATTCTAGTATGACCAAGAAATCAAATTTAGAATGGGGACATAAAGGTAAGAACAAGCTGAATTGTCAATGGGTGGGTTTTTACAAGTTTGTAATTAATTGACCAGAGGGAAGTGAGCAGGTGTAGCCTGATCTCATCACCAGATTTTGGAAGGTAAGCAGGGTCAATACTTGGAAGGGAGACCACGAAGGAGGAGGAGGAGGAGGAAGAGGAGAGTTGGATTTATACCCTGCCCTTCACTCAAGAGTCTCAGAGAGGGAATCACAAGACTGAGAAACCTGTAGGAGAACACTTCAGCCTTCCGGGACATTCAGTGGGTGACCTCAAAGGAGCTGTTTTATTACAAAGGAATTTCAGAAACAGAATACAAAGGGAAATAGCTGAATTACAAGTTATTACAACACTTAGAACCAGAGCTATTTGGGGGCAGGATTGCACAGGAATGGACTTTCGGCTGGCTCCTGAGTTGGCCACACCCAGCAGGAACTCATTAGCATAATAGGTCACACCCAACAACAGAAACTCATTAGGATTGGCTACATTAGGGGTACGTGACCTAATATGCAAATTAATTCCAGCTACAAAAAAAAGTCCTGGGTTTTGACAACAAACAAGGTAAACGGAATAAGAAGCAAAAGGTGGGTGTGGCTGGATGACCACTCTTTTGGTAACATGGAGGGGTGGCCTAATATGCTAATAAGCTGTGCTGTCAGTGGTGTGGCCTAATATACTAATGAATTTCTGCTGTTGGGTGTGGCCTATTATGCTAATGTAGGGTTGCCAAGTCCAAGTTAGAAAATACTTGGGGACTTTGGGGGTGGAGCCAGGAGAAGGTGGGGTTTGGGGAGGGGAGGGGCCTCAGCATGGTACAATGTCATAGAGTCCACCCTCCAAAGCAGCCATTTTCTCCAGGGGAGCTGATCTCCGTCAGCTGGAGATCAGTTGTAAAAGCAGGAGATCCCCAGGCCCCACCTGGAGGCTGGCAGCCCTATGCTAATGAGTTCCTGCTGGGCTTTTTCTACAAAAAAAGCCCTGCTTAGAACAAAAACCTCTCCAGGACTCAACAGGGATATCAATTTCTTATCTTATTACATGTGCTAACTCATTCAGTCCTCACAAGAAGGACTATACATCCTCTGTATTTTAGTGTATTTCTTTTTTCAGAATAGTATATTAGAATACTATATGTAATGCAAGGCATAGTGAAATGTTTTGCTAATAGAACACTGCACCCTCCTCAGATAAGAAAACCTTATCTTATCCTCAGATAAGAAAACATGCTGTTGTTACCTCCACGCCTGAGAGGAGATGAAGTCTCAGTTTACTTCCCACAATTAGAAAAAACACATTTACACATTTACACATTTATCTCCTATTCTGATATATTTATTGCTTTACTGTTTCCCTCCTTAATTAAATCAAAACAACTGTTGACCTTATAACCTTGTTATTAGTTTTGTCTTCATATGGCTTAAAACATCTTCATCATGTTACATATTAATTTGCTGTTCAGCCTTTGTCTATAAATTTGAACCCTTACCTTCCAATCCATTGAAAAAGTATGCATGCAAGTGAATGCCCATACCTTGAATAAAACCTTAGCTGGTCTTAAAGATGCTACTGGACTCTAAATTTGTTCTCCCCACAACAGACACCCTGTGGGGTAGGTGGGGTTGAGTGACCTCTGAGAGAACTGCTCTTGAAAGAACAGCTCTGAGAGAACTGTGATTGACCCAAGATCACCCATCTGGCAGCATGCGCAAAAATGGGGAATCAAACCCAATTCTCCAGGTTAGAGTCTGCCACTCTTAACCACTACACCAAACTGGCTCTGCACACCAATCTAGCTTTTTCTGCTGGAAGACTTTGCAGAAAAAAGCAATGGTAAGCTACCTTTGCTCTTCACTTGTCTTGAAAGCCGCTTGCTGGGGTTACCATGTCAATTGTTACTTGACAGCACTTACAGATATAATTAATTGACATGGTTTTGTTGTATGTCTTTGTAGATGATTCTTCATAATGTTATGACTAAGGCCTGTTCACCAAAACAGGAACAGACTGGAGTCCTGCTGAAATTTCAGTCTGATGTTAATTTTAATACCACTATAGCTTAATCTATTTCTGATGTTCTATTTTAATGTAGTGGAAATAGCCCAGACTGTAACTGAAATTCAGTTTCTCTTAGAATCTCACAATATCTTTGCACTGGGGGGAGGGTTCCCTCTGTGTGTGTTTGTGTGTGTGTGTGTAATTGTGCAATTTTGTATATGCAATGTAAGTAACCATACTGTTATTTTGAGTGTTTTTGTTATTTTTATGGACCTCTCTTTTTTTCATGGGTCATGAGGAGCAGAGAACAAGCTTAGCCTTCCACCCATGTACAACCCCCCATAAAAGCTAAGAGTTGTCATTTACCTAGAATGCCTCTGTTGAGTGATGTAACCTTCCAGCATTCCTGATATACCCTGATACAATCCCCACTGACAAAGGTCCCATGGGGACCGGGAAAGAAAAAAGGGGACAGTGTGTTTTTTGTGATACATGGATTTTCCCCCTCTCTCTCTCTCTCTCTCTCCACACACACACAAATACGTGGGCCCTATGGGCATTTTTGCCCCTTAATTGTTATGAAATGCTTCAAGATATTAGTATATTTTCCTAGAATTTTCAGAATTTTTGAAGCAGCTTAGGCTGGGATTTGAAGTCCCCACTTCTGTTTGCAGTTTTCCACACCTTATTAAGGGTAGTTTTTGAGTTTCCAAATCATCTCTTCTGGCCACATGAGGGCTATGGTAGAAGCTCAGAAGCCCAGAGCATTCCAAAAAGACCTGCCCTTGGCTCTTTGGATTCTACTCTTGGAAGGGGATTCCAATTAGAAAAATCAATGGCATGTTGTAATTACATTTGGGGATGAAAAGCTTGTCTTACGTGGATGCTCTAATCCCTTGTTGGAAAACGTACTTTGCTTTTGCTCAGGGCTAGTATCCTTTTTACTTTTAATGGGAAGTGGGTGTTTGCCATCATACATCAATGTCTGAATGTACATTAAAGTGTAGACCCTGAGGCCAAGGAAGGGCTGTGCTACAGTTAACTGCTAGCAAGAGTGAGCGCATCAATCTCAGCACAGCAAATTTATACTAAAGTTGCTTTTTTGAAGGCCCTGTTTTGTAGCTATTTTGAGGGAGGCAAGTCCTGTTTTGAAAAGTCTTCACACTATGGCCATATGTGGAACACGGGGGGGGGGGGGGGGCATGTCAGCTAGGTTTGCTGTTGGTCAGAGGCAGGCCTGTAGCCAGGATTTTTGTTTTGTTTTGTTTTGTGGGGCATATATTTTTCTTATGGAGAAACCATTATGAGGGAGTGAAGGTGTTTGTAGAAATAATATGTTGTATCTATGGATATATGTACCAGTACCAATGCTGCATGTGATCAATACACTGGAAGTAGCTAGGTTGTACATAAATAACATGCAAGTATCCTGAAGCATGCAAGGCTGTATGTTGGTGTGGCATTGAGAGGAAATCTAAATTTCCATTTCACACACACACCCCTTCATATCCACCCAGCTTGGCATCCCTGTACCCCTTCCAGCCCTTCTCAAAATTGATCCACTAGTCTATTGCTTAAGAATCAAAACCCTATTAATCCTTCCTACCCTCCAAGCAACCAAGCCACCTGTTTCCTTCCCCATACCAGTCCCCACCTATGCCTCTTGTGGGGCATGGCTGTAAATTAAGGGGGCAGGGCCCCAAGATGCCCCACTGTAGCTACGGGCCTGGTCGTATGGAATCTTCCTCACTGTGCAGTCACAAAGCTAATCTCTTCCTCCTCTGTTATATCCATTTCTCTCTCTTTAGTAGAGGAAATCAATAAAAGGCAACAATCCATATATGAAGCCTTTGACCCTTTAGCCTTGTATTAATACAGGAGTCTATGGAAGAATGAGATCCATTGAGTAAAATGGGACTATTCTGACTAAACATTCTCTTTTTTTAAGACATAGCAACTTGCCTGACTGACAGCTGAGGAATATGTCACACTGGAATTCAAACTATTAAGGAGCAAGTAAATCCATTACCTCTGTACACTTCTTAAAAGTTGGTCCTTGCTAAATATAGAAGGTATATTGGTGTGCCCAAGAACCATGCCCATTCAATTAATTCAGAATTGGATTATTTCTATAGTTAGGATTTTAATAAATCCTCCATCTTCCTTAATTCCCATGGTGTGTTCAGTTCTTGTCCAGGTTGTTGCCTACTGAACAAATGGACAAAGCTTCCAGTGACTTTGCTGGCAATGGGTAGAGACCCAAATGAATTTTGGAGTGTGTTTTTGCATTCCTCCCTACAAAATTATAAGTCCAATGGAAGGGAAATAATTTAATTGGGTACAAGACATTTTAATTTTTCTAATCTTCCTCCTCCCCGAATGTGAAGGGGTAGTCTGGGATGGGGGGGGGAGCTCATGTTGCCACATCCCTCTACTCAATTGTGTGTGTGGTACACAACAGTGTGTAGAAAAGTAGTCATGAATTAAACTGAACATACAGTAAACATACAGGCAGCAAGTACCTCAGTGGTCCCAGGTAAACTTTTCTTTTCTAGGAACTGCAGTCATGGCTTCAAGTTCACTGTTTGTTTGTCTAGATATTCATTAGACTTGTCCATGGGTTTGTTTCATTTCTTCTTCTTATTAAATCCTGAAGGGACTATTTTGTTATTGGCTTGTTTTGTATAGCTTTGCTTCATTATTGCTTATTTCATTATTGTTTTGTATTATTGTATTTTGTATTATTGTATTTGTATTATTTGTTTTGTAAACCTATTTAGTTCTTTCTTATTGGTTTCAATAGAAGACACACCCACACCCACACTTCTTGGGTCTACACCTTCAAGGTTTTCCACTGAAACTGGACAAAACTCACAGGAAGTACTCCCCTAAGACAACCACACTGCTAAATTTCAGACAGATACAATAAAGGAATCTCTCTTTAGAGGCAATCAATGCACTAATGTTTTACATTACAATCAATGGGAGAATTGATAGGAAAGATTTCAAATACACAGTGACCCAGAAAGTCGAATGCAGTGATGGAATTTGGGTCTGCAGCCCCTAAGTTTGAAGAACAGTAGCAAAAGGAAGAGGGAGACAGGAAATGCAAGGGCATTTGGTAGGGCATTAGGGCTGCCAGCTTTGGGTTGAGAAATACCTGAAGATTTTTGCAGTGGAAGGCAAAGTTTGGGGAGGGGAGGGACCTCCATAGAGTATAATATCATAGAGTTTCCACTCCAAAGCAGCCATTTTCTCTGAGGGGGGGAACTGAATTTGATCATCAGGAGATTAATTGTAATTGCAGGAGAGCTCCAGGTGCCACCTGGAGGCTGGCACTCTTATAGTGCATGGCAAGCAAGGCATCTGGCACTGGCAGACAGCATCAGGAGGACCTGAATGTACATCTGCTTGCTCAGGGGATAAGCTTGGAAAACATCAAGCAATCACAGGAGTTCAGATTGCAAGGAGAAATTTAGCATAGCAGGACAGGTGCTGAGGGGAAAGAGAAAGGCAAAGTCCTACCACATATGCTTAGGACTAGAATTCCTCACCCATGTAATCTCAGTGGCTACAGCTCGCAGGCCATCAAGAAAGCCCAGAACTTTTCTTTCTTCCCTATCCCTAAGAAACACAATTTATGCCCCTATTAGGGAAATTCTGGCTGCTTTGGTAAAGCCAAATCAATAGAGCAAGCTTGAGATGAGATGATGAAACAAAATAATTTCCCCATCTAAAAAATCCTTGAAGGGGTTAAAAAAACACCTCTGCTTTTCTTTTGTTCGTTCTGTTTTGATATTAATTGTGATAATCATGAAACATCCCATTTTCATAATTATTGTAACAGAATAAAAGCACAAGTCTAGAATTTATACCCCACTTTTCCCCCCAGTGGGGAGCCAAAGAATTTAATTCTTACAAAGACAAAAGGGCTCTTTTGAAGCACCTCATGCTCCAGTGAGATGGAGAAAAACCAGGACTGGTTTCTTACCTTGGAGGAAGAGGCCCTTGGAGGAGACATTATATTGGAGATCACTGCCCCAGGGTCATAGCCAGGATTTTGTAATTTGGGGGGCCTTTAAATAAGTGGGGGAGCACTGACATCGCAAAATAAAAAAATAAAAATAACATTTTAAAAACTCACTTTTGCAGCATTCACATGCTGCTTGCCTATTTAATTAATTAATTAATTACATTTATATCCTGCCCTCCCCGCCGAGGCAAGCTCAGGGTGGCTTACATTAAAAGCTCACCCAATGAATGGGGATTCAAACCTGGATCTCCCAGATCCTGTTCTGACACTCTATCCATTATACTATGTATAATATGTTATATTACACCATATCTAATACATACATGTATATATGCATAAATATTCAGTCTGGTATACAGTTCTCCCCTCCCCCCCCCCCCGGAGAAAATGGCAGTTTCAGAAGGTGTACTCAAATGTATCACATCCCTGCCTACACAGGGAAGCAAGCTGCATTTGGGGATGGTGAGTCCTCCAGGTGGCCCAAAGAGCTGGAAGTCAGGGGGCCTTGGCAGGAAGTCAGGGGGCCAGGCCCCGAAATGCTCCACTGTAGCTACAGGCCTGCACTGCCCCAGTCAATTAATATACACACTCCCTTTGTTCTTTTCAATGCACAGGCATGATTCCCTGTTCACAGTTTTCACAAAGTGCCAGTTTTCAGCCTGCCCCCCCCCCCAAAAAAAAAGCTGCAGACCCAGAGTGAAAATGGAAAATTAGGTTTGACTCTGTCTTGTTTTGTCGCGGTCCTTTTTTTTAAAAAAAAAAATGCAAGTATGTGCACAGCTCACTTAATGGAGCACTTGCATGTTTTTGGACTTGTATACTGTTTTTTAAAAACAAAATAAAGTAAGAATTGGTTCTTTTATGACATTGATTGAGATAAAAATTAGAGTGGAAGACCAGCCCAAAGATTTATTTCATTTACTTGAGATTGAAATACAGTGAAAATGAAAAGGGAAATGAGGTTGTAAATGAACACTTGTGACATGGCTAGGAAAGCACAAAGCTAATAAATCCCCTGTGATGGAGACTCTCTGTGACTATCCTGCTCCTTTGAAAAACCTGTGGGTGATAACGCCAGGTCTCAAGCTTATTCAGGCACAGATTAGTTAGAAGGCTTTTCATAGATCCTTTCATAATACATTGCTCCTTAGAGAAGCAGGTATTAATGATCTAATTATACATAATACCACCTTTTCTCTTCTTGGATGAGTTTAATCTCACTGGAAGAGAACACCGAGAACAGTTGTCATTGCTACTGGAGAATGTGAGCTTGAAGCCAGTTTACGATTTTATCAACAGTTTTTGTTTTACTTTTTTTTACAGTTTGTCCAAAAGGGTGGTTCTACCAATAAGCAGCTGAAATGTGTCTTGACTTTTAACTTTATTAAAGCTTTTATATAATTCCTTATGTGTAGGGCTGCCAGACCCCCTCCCCCAGTGGAGGTAGGGTCCCCTGCTGCCAGGCCCCGCCCCCCAGCGGCTGATCAGCTGGTCGGTGGGGGGGACTAATCAGTTGAAAGAGGAAGGCCCAGGCCACGTGGCCAGCACCACACAGGAAGTGATGTCATCTCTTGAGACTCTTAAGTGAGTGAAGGGCGGGATATAAATCCAATCTCTTCTTTCTTCTTCTTCTTCTTCTTCTTCTTCTTCTTCATCACACCAGCTACATCCAGGAGATGCTCTAGCATTTGGGCAAAACCTCTAAGATAGCTGTTTTTATGATAGAGTTTTTTGCCCAAATACCAGACCATTGCAGTGGCATCACAGCGTAATGATGTCACTTCCTGTGCAACATCAGCCAGGTGGCCTGGGCCTTCCTCTTTCTTCTGGTAAGTCCCCCCCCCCCCCCCGCATCCCCTGCCGGTTGCCAGGACCTGGCAACTCTACTTATGTGCCTTGGATTTTAGACAGTCCTTTTCATCATTCTGTCTATGAATCTCACCAGATGATCTTAGACAAGGTGTTATCTCCTTTCTCACAGGGTAACAATGGAGACCAGAGATGCTGCTGAAACATGGGGCTCCCACTGTTTGGAACATTATGCTCACTTTAAGTAAACGAAGCAAAAAACACCTGAACAAAAACTTAATCCACACACACCCCCACTTAGTGATGACAACCCACAAACCCCTGCATGCCTTCTTCCCCTAAAGCATGAACACTTAGGGTGGGATGGGTGTGCAAACTATCCCATGTGGCCAAGTGAGCTGGCTGGGTGGGGCATGTTTTACCACCTGATGGCCCCTCCCCCTCCCCCTCCCCATGGCCCAGTTCAAGCCCCATCATAGGCTGTCCTGGGAGGGGCGGGCCTGATTTTCACACCCTTACAGTTGCCGGACCCCTCAGCTGTCTGTGCTGGACATGGCTAGTCATAGCCACCATTGCTCCCACTGGCTCTCCCCACCCACACGGGACTGCAAACAGAACCCAAGGGTGAGTCAGGGCATTTAGAGATTAACCATGCAGTCCTAAGGTACAGTTAGCTTCTGTGGGTTTAGAAGGGAGTTTAATCTGAGGCCAATTGCAAGATGAGTCAGGAAAAAGAGACAGTGTTAACCCATCACTACATATGTATGGAAGAGCAGGCAAGTCGCAACTGACATATGGCAACCTCAGCAAGAGGCTTTTGAGGCAAATATGAAGCAGCGATGGTTTGCCATTGCCTTCCTTTGCAGACCTTTCCCATCCAAGTACTGACCCTACTTAGATCGCAGGATCTGATGGGACCAGGCTATACCATGCTACCTTCCTTCCCTCATCCATCACTACCCAAGTCCAATAAGAGAAGACCTGTAATGAGTCTGTGTTTTCTCTCTGAGCCCCAAGATCACCTTACATTTATGAAACTGAGGGGCTTGCAAGTATACACTTGATCTGCAGTTCTGTACTCCTCTCTTCCCAAAAGTCTGATCCTGTTCAGTTCACTTAGGTCTTCATGTTTAATCACACACCAAAATTGTCATTGTTTTTACCTTATTTGTGACAACTCATAATGTTTGCATTTCATTCTTTCTGCATTTTGTTGAAACACAAGTGACATGACAGATTGAAGGGGAGGGGGGAAGAGAGAGAACATGGACCTCCTTCCTTCCCCTAGATGAAGAATTCTAGTCTGGGAACCTTTTGGAGTGATGGTGGAAGTATTTGCCAAAAGCACTTGAATGTGAAGAAATAACACATAAAAACCTGGCTTTAATCTCTGCTCTTGAGAAAAATGATCTTGACATTTTTGAGACACATGTAAATAGCACCTAATACCAGAAGAGGGAAAGGAAGGCTCTTAATAATGTCAGGAAGCATTAATGAATCCTAGATTAAATGGTATCACAGAACTATTTAAAAGCAGGATCGCAATTTATAAAATAAAAAACCGATCTGAAGCAAAACGGAGAACTCAGACCTTTCCTCCCTCTTGTTTCCCCTCCCCTAAGAAAAAGATAGGTGGGGCATGGTGTAAAATTCTCAGCTGGGTGCTTTGAATCTTCATTATATATTCTTGTTCAAAGCTAGGTGGCATTTACACCACAGGAATTAAATCAAGAAAATTGTAAATGGGCACCATGGCAGAGGGCATTTTTATATATGCCATCTGTTCACCCATCAAACCACAGAGACTCAGGGTCTCCTGCAGTAGATTGATTTAAATTACAACTAGGTTCCTTATGATGAGAAGTTGCTATTCTCTCTGGTTTAAGAGAAAACAATCCCCATCCTCCCCCTCTCAAAAAAAGTGGATGATAACCCGTGAGCATAGGGCTTTCTGGAATCCCACTATCAACTCTGATTATAGAAATGACTCTTGCATCCTGGAATAAGATACCCAAACCTGGATTTTATTATAATTTGATCTTCAGAAACTATCCAAGTGCAACCCTCCCATTCTAGCATGAGTTACCATCTAACGGGAAGCCTCGATTGGCTTCCTGCATTTGGATAACCATACCCTGGTTCACAATTTGTCCCAGAATTGCTGATGACTATCCTTGCCAGTGACTACCCTGTGCCAAGAGATGCCAAGCTGCATCCTTTTCCCCCTGCAGTACAGCAACTGGAGTTCAGCTGTTGCTGCCCAGCTCCAAGAGAGTCCTTTCCCCAACTCTCTGACCAAATACCACTGTAGATAGATCCAGATGGTCAGCCGTGTTGGTCTGAAGCAGTAGAACAGATTTAGAGTGCAGTGGCACCTTTAAGACCATGCACACGAAAGCTCATATTTTGAATAAACCTTTCTTGGTCTAAAAGGTGCCACTGGACTCTAAATTTGTTCAAAGAGCACTGAGACAGACAGTCTAGGTTTCATCTCTCTCTAAGAGCAACCAGTGAGAACTGCCAGAATGTTGAGAGCGGGGGTGGGGGTTGGAAAAACAGCAGTTAAAAACTACAGGAATTAGCAGTAGAGAAGTTGGCATTTTAGGAGTTGTTGTGTGCCCCGGGGGGGTGGGGGATTCCTAACAGAGTGGAACTGCAGAAAAGTTGCTCAGAGCAGGCTGAAAATAGTAAAATTGTAACAAAAGGATCTCAGTTGCAGAAATAGGATCTAAGTTCAAAGGTTCACTGGAAAGGAAACAATGTTACATATAGACTGCAGTCACACACACTAAATAATCCACTTTCAATCCACTTTCAGTACACTTTCTAACTGGATGTTTACTGTGTGAACTGGCAAAATCCAGCTGGAAAGTGCATTGAAAGTGGACTGGAAGTGGGTTATCTAGTGTGTGTGACTACAGCGATAGTTTACTTTCCTCAGCATTTTGTTCATATCATAAATAAAAGTTTTCTTGATTTGATTAACCTTGTAGGCTGCATGTCTAAGGGAAAGAAAAAAAACACACTCACACAATATCTCAGTCGATACATATATTATAGGATATAAAAATGGTGGCAGTGAGTAACTGGAACAGCATTTGAGCTCCAAGCCCAATAGCTCTGTGTGAGTGAGGGCTTATTATTAAAGGGGGCTAGGCTACCCTGTTTGTGGATGTCCCTGGGATTGAGCGAGAGGACCTGAGGTGTGAAATTGTCACTGCTTTCTGTACATTTCAAAGGAGACAAGAAGGGTAGCTTGTGACGCCCTGACCTACATATAACCCATAACATGAGAGAGAGGTTTAAGAGGGTGGAAGGCACTCTGGGTGAGTGGAAAGGAGTGTCACATAACTCCCTGACCAAATACCACATAAGCAGCTGGTATGGGAAATTTCCCTTTATCCTTAAACGTCCCAGGGTGCATTCAGATGGGCAGCTAATCCCACCATTGGCCTGGCTGTAATTTGCTCTTTTAAATCCAGCATTGCACAACCAGACAGCTCCCCAGTGAATCGCTTTACTGCGTGTGACTCTGCAGTGAATTGTCTAGATGGCATCCACCATAAGGAGCCGTGCGGTCAGCTGTTTTTTTTAAAAAAAAATACTGTTTGTGCATGTGCATATCTGCATATGTGCATATCTGTATAGGTGTATATGTGCATATGTGCCTCACTGTCTGCGGACGTCGCATAACAAGCAGTTATGCACGCATCGCTAAGACTTTTTAAAAATGGCAGCCATTCAGGATGGTCTGGAGACCATCCCTACAGGCTGACTGTGCGCTGGTGAAATGACCTGACTGTGGAAAGTCCGGCATTGGCCCATCGGCCAGCTTTAGACCAGACTTTAAGCACTATCTTTTAAGTACGGATCCCCAACAGGGATCGACGGGCTACTAACGAAAGTGGAATGATTCCCAGATGTTGAAGTCTGGACGTGCACTTTAAATACACCAGGTACTCATGCCTGGTGCGGCTCAAAAGAGCCATCTGAACGCACCCCCAGGGTGCTTGCAAATTCTCCCTACTGAACATTATAGCAACTTGAACTATTCCCGTTAATTCCTAGTAACAGCCTCCTTACTGTAATACTAACCACCTGACCCAAGGCAGTATGAAGGTGTGGGAAAAGGTTTTCTTTTGTATTAACTTGATGTAAGACAAAAAAAGGAGAGAAAGCTATGCTTGATGCTGAGGTAACCAGCTCATTTCACAAGGGCAAAGAGGGTGAGGGGGGGGGGAGGAATCTGGCAAAAACTTGGGTTGTGAGAGGCAGGACACCCTTACAAAGTGGCTCCCTGCTTCTTTCCAGGAGCAGCCTAGGAAATTAAAATGGTCTAGGTGCAAACCAGGCTGAGCAGCCTCTGCAGTGATGACAGTGCTATTGGTCCTTTGCTCTCTGCTTGCCCCTTGAAGTGGCCAGTCCTCCTCTGCTTCCTTTCTTTTTGGCACCAGTGATGGACAAGAGGCTGTCCTGCCCCTGAGGGGGAAACAGCCACTCAGCTGAGCCTATGGGAGTGCTGCTCTAACATCCAATCACTTTTCAGGAGGGGGTGGAATTTCAGAGGGAAGCACAGTAGGAAATTGTTCATTCTTGGCGAGTGCATGCCCCCAAGGCTGGGCCGCCCGGGTGCCAGCCGCCGGGGGTCAGGTGCATTGCTCGTAATATGGTAAGGGTGGGGTTGTCAACATAATTTAAGGGTAGCCATTTGCCTTTGTCATGTAAATAAATAAATAAAGTGGCCATATAATCCCAAATTATGTTGTCTGAGTGTTTCTTCTGTCTATGGGGGCAACGTCTTATATCCTGCAACCCAAATCATACCATTGACCAGAATTTGGTTAAAGTCTTTTTTAAGCAGGTTGACCAACATCTGTTGAGAACTGTGCCCCCAAATCTGCCCCCCCCCCCCTTTAAGGCAAGCTTTTAATATTTTCTGCAATCTTAAATTGAGTTTTGTGAGTTTGGGGAAGTCTGATGATATCTCAATAACAGTTGTTTTGCCTAATATTTTCCTTGCTATCCTGTGTGCTTTATTGAAATAACCTCCATTAATTGGACTTCCTGATTGTGGCAGATTGGCCTCTGAAAAGACTGGCTCCATCTTTTATAAGATCTCTGCAGAATTTCGAGGAATTACATTTGTAAGGCAGCAAATTAATCTCCCACTTTTACCTGTGTCTAGTCATTTCATTTTACCTAATGGTTCTTTTGTATAATATAATTGTTTTATGATGCTGATTAGTTTTACCCCACCTCAGTGATAATTCTGCTTTACTGGTGTGATCTGGCAGAGTATATGTGGAACTTAAGTGATGCCAGTACAGTATGATCTTTCAAGTATGTGCACACCCTTTCTTCCAAGCATCTTGAAAATTCACTCCAAACCAAAAGTAATTTAAAGTGTTGCTCTCTGAATTTTAAATGGCAAAATTCAGGTCCTGAAATGTGGTCTTCTTCATGCAAATCATAATTCACTTTACAAATTGCTGGCCATAGAGAACATGTCCAGTGGTGATACTTTTCAGGATGGGAACTGGAAAGGCTCATGGGAAAGGCCATGGCTCAATGGTAGAGCAGATACCATACAGAAGGTGCCAGGCTGAATCCCTAGCATCTTCATTTAGACAGAGATAATGAGATAGAGGTCCTAACCTGGATGGCCCAGGATAGCCCGATCTTGTCAGATCTTAGAAGCTAAGCAAGGTTGGCCCTGGTTAGCATTTGGATGGGAGACCACCAAAGAAGTTGAGGGTTGCTACACAGAGACAGGCAATGGCAAACCACCTCTGCACCCCTCCTGCCTTGAAAACCCTATTGAGTTGCCATAGGTTGGCTGTGATTTAACAGCACTTTTCACCGTCAATTAGATAGAGATAATTAAAGGAACTTAAAGCAAGATTCAAATCCAGTAGCACCTTAAAGACTGACAAGATTTCTACAGGATAAGCTTTCAAGAGTTGAAGTTTATATACAAGCTTATATCCTGGAAATCTTGTTGGTCTTTAACATGCTGCTGGACTAGAGTTGTGAACCGAGTTCATTATACACCACTGAGGCTCTTCCACTTCCCAAATTCTAATCTCCCCAGGCTCCACCCCCAAGTCTTCAGGAATTTCCCAACCCAAAGTTGTCAAGCCTATACTGGACTCAGATCTGGCTCTTCTACTGCAGACCAAGCTCTTTGGCAATGTTTGGAGTCTATTGTCCCATGACTAGAAAAGTCTCTTGAAGCACTGTTGATTTTTATGTGATATAAGTATCCTGACAATATCAGCCATGTACTGTGTCAGAAGGCTCCCCAGATGATGGAGAAACCAAGACTGATGTGCTCACCCATGCTCACATGCTAATCCAGCAATTGGTGCATGCTTCAGAACTCCCTTCTGCAATGCAATTATCATTTGAAGTGCCGTTTAGAGTGTCATTAGCATCACTCTCGTCCTGTCCATTTCTGCAGAAGAAGTGTTGCCAGGAGAGTAACTAAGATAATAATGGTTGGATCTTTATTGACTTGTTATAAGGAAAATACTGAAAAGTTGCCACTAAGGATTTTTTGCTTGTTTGTTTGAAATTTTGCTCTAGACACCAAAAATCTGTGCAATCAGAAGCATTTCCCCCTTTGTTCCTTTGGGACAAGTCTGCCTGAACCAGATGCTTCTCAACTCCTGAGCCCCCTGGTTCAGTTTAAAAGCTGCTCTGCCACCTTTTTTACATTACACACCAGCAGTCTGGTTTCATTCTGCTTCAAGTGGAGCCCATCCCTTTTGTACAAGCTGGGTTTGCCCCAAATGTCCCCCTAGTGCTTAATAAATCAAAAGCCCTCCTCTCTACACCATCATCTCATTCATGTATTAAGAGTCCTCCAACTGTGCCTGTCTAGTTGGCCCTGTGAGTGGACAAGTAGCATTTTGGAGAAAGCTATCTTGAAGGTCCTGCCTTATAGTCTGCTACCTAGCAGCCTACATATGGCTTCCTGGACTTCATGACTACACTCTCCCCCCATCATAGGTGCCATGACCACTGACTCCTCCCTTGTACTATCTACCAAGCTATCTAGATGATGGGTGATGTCTGCAACCTTCTCACCAGGCAAGCAATTCACCATGTAGTCCACATGTCCATCACAAACCCAGCTATCTATGTCTAATGATCATATCTTGCACCATGACAAGCCGCCTCCCCTTGGAGGAACATTCTCGGTGTGAGTGGTTATCTGTTCAACCACCAAGAAAAAAGTCTCTTCTAAGGGACAATGTCCCTTTCCTCAGAGCACTGCCTGCCTTCCACAAGGCCCTCATTATCTGTGACTGGCGAGGAGACATCACACTGGGATTGGGATGCCACTATCACATCCCTTAAGGCCTCATCAACCACCATCTCTGCCTCTGTCAGCTTTTCCATTTATTCTTTTGTGTAGGGAACTGTGGAATTATTAAATAGCATTCCTGTGTCTTATGAACTGAAGAACTCTAGTTCAGTTCCATATTTGCCCCAAGGTAGAAACTGCTAATAGTCCAACAGATGTCTTACAACTGAAGGTATAGCTTGTGTAGAAGAAGAAGAAAAGTTGGGTTTTATACCCTGCCTTTCACTACCTGAAGGAGTCTCAAGGCAGCTTACAGTTGCCTTCCCCTCCTCTCCCCACAACAGACACCCTGTGAGGTAGATGGGGCTGAGAGAGCTCTGAGAGATCTCTGACTGACCCAAGGTCACCCAGCTGGCTGTATGTGGAGGAGTGGGGAATCAAGTCTGGTTCTCCAGATTAGAGTCCACCACCCTTAACCACTATACTACGCTGGCTCCTAGTAACACAACTAATGGAAAATACAGCTGCTGATCCAACTAAAGGATAAAATAGCTGCCTATCAAATGTCAATTGTATATAATAATTTCTTCCTTCATTAAATCCTGGCCCTTTGCAAAGTTCTGCATCTGTCAGAAGCTGGGGCAGGGGGGCTGTATCAAGGGTCTGGTAAAGAAAAGCCATATTTCCATGTGAGCATGTGTGTGTGTGTTTGATGTCTTCACCAAAATGATATCAGTTTGTGAAAGCTTTGAATTTATCTTCAAGCAATGCCTAATGTATTCTAGTGTTATCTAAATTATGTTATTTATAAGCAGAAGAAAGGCTGGCAATAGGATTTTCTGTACACCGTATGATATTGGTTTTTGGCTTTCTCTGGGAGGAATCTCTGTGTGATCACTGGCCTCATGACAGCTCCCAGAGGCCTCACAATAGGTTCACCTGCACATCTCTGTCTTCAGCAGAAGTTAAGACTCTTTCACCCTTGAAGAATCCTTCAGAGAGGAAGTGTGGAGCAGGCCCAAGCCAGCATTTCCTAATATTTATATTTTCTGCAACCTGTTCACCATCTGCAGCTGCCGAAGTGTTTGGGCTGGATCCAGCCAGGCTTTTCACTCAATGTCATCTAAATTCCCCTCTTTACTACAGCCCCCTCTGCATTCCAAAGAGCTTTTGTCCATGTGTGTCCCATGATCCTCAGCCTAACTTAGGGTTGCCAGCCTCCAGGTGGGACCTGGAGATCTCCTCCTTTTACATCTGATCTCCAGCTGACAGAGATCAGTTCCCCTGGAGAAAATGGCTGCTTTCAAGGGTGGACTCTATGGTATTGTACCATGCTGAGGCCCCTCCCCAAACCCCGCCCTCTCCTGGATCTACCCCCAAAGTCTCCAGGTATTTTTCAACCCAGATCTGGCAACCATAGCCTAACTTTTGGGGTAGTTATGAGTGGAATCCAATTTGTTGAGCTGAGCACGAAACAATCCAGGATCAGAATAAAGACTGCCATAAAGAGCAGCAGTCCTGTTTTCTCACATTTCTATCATCCATTTTCCCTAGCAGAGCTCTCAACAATTTTGCTGCAGGCTTCCAGCACAGGGGAAGGCCACAGCATGCCAGTACTAAAAATGAATGTATTAATTACAGCATTAGAGAAGGCCACATTCTAGCATAAGTCCATCACATAATCAAGGGAATAGAAAAGTCAGCAGAAAGAAACAATGCTCCTTTGTTAGCATTGCATCTTAATTCCCAGGGCACACAGTTAAAATGAAGAACAGTCTCACTGAAGTCACGGGCAAATCCAGCGTTGGTTCCTCACTGCTAATTTTACCAGATCTTGATTAAGATTTCATAAGACCACTGAGGACCAGACAAAAATGGCACTGCTGGATATATTTGTCTCATGGTATCAGACAATCTTTCCCATCACCCCCCATTCTTCTACCCTTCCATAATTTGTGTTGGAATGAGCATTTCAGCATGCCTGGGCATCAGGTGGCACTGCATTCCTCTAAGTGTGTATAAGTGTTATCTCCTTGAATGGGATGCCTCTCTGTTTGTCTTCAGCTGGGAGCTGCTCTGACCCTCCTCTCTCTATGTGTACTTTATCCTTTCTCATGCTTCTCATGGCTCTTCATGAAGTCGCACATCTCTACAGGTCTGTCCTGTAGAAATGGTGTCCTCATACTTCCACAAATGTGATGACAGATTATCACACTTGTGATAAGGATAGCAATTATTATTATTTTTTTAGATTAGGCTTCTTCCTCTCCTTTCAATTGCAACCTAAATGTGACCTGAATCTACTGGAATAAATTAAAGTTTTACTTTTGCAGTATATTTCTTGGGAGATTTATTTTATTGTATTTAATACCACGCTTCTATAACTGGACAAATTCTGCTATATTAACTAAATATCCCAATGAATTGTTCCTTATGAGAGTTGCTGTTGGGGACAGCAACTTTGTTGTTGGACTAGCTTTGCAGGGTTCTACAAGGCTCAGTCTTACCCCACCCCCATGTTATTCAGGTTGCGGCCACACGGCCCTTTAATGCGGGAGGAACTGCTGTTTCCTCCCGCATTTAAAGGGACCATCCACAACGGCCACGGCTAGTCCCACGCCGAAGCGGGCTCAAATGCGGGTTCTTCCCGCATTTTCCAACCCTGGGAAAATCGAGTGTTTTCGTGGTGGTCGCGGGAGGAACCCGCAATTGAGCTATCTGGACAGCCCTCTCTCACAATCATTGCGAGAGAGGGCTGTCCAGATGGTCCCATCCTCCATTTTTCCCTCTTTTGCACTTGGGCGCTTGGGCACTCAAGCACCCAAGTATAAAAGGGGGGGAAAACCCAAACTTACCAGGCAACCAGTGGGGCTTGGGGAAGGGTGCCACCCCCAGCCGCCGTTGCCACCAACCGCCAAAAAAAGCCACCACCACCACCGCCAAACACCTCACAACGCCACCACTGCCCGCCACTACCACTGCTTTTTCCACCTCTGCCACCTCCTTCACCTCCTCCTCCACCCATCGCTGCTGCCCGCTGCCGCCTCCTCCTCCACCCGCCGCCACTGGGGTTGGGATGTGTGTACATCCCAACCCGAGGTAAAAAAACGCAGCCCCTTTAAATCCAGGAGGGCTCCCAGATTTAAAGGGCCATGTGACCACACTGTCTATCTCTATGTAAAACCCTTAGGAGAAATCATCCATAGTTTTGGAATACAACACCCATTTCTACATTTCCTTATCCAAATGGCCTTGTGACATTGCGGAATTCCTGAGCCACTGCCAGACAGCTGACTCTTGTTGGTTGGGAAGGCTGAGATCCCTAAGGACAGTTGAGTGTGTTGCCAGCTTTGGGTCAGGAAATTCCTGGAGATTTGAGGTAGTATTTGGGGCAGGCAGGGTTTGGAAAAGGGAGGGACCTCAGCAAAGAATAATGCCATTGAGTCTACCTTCCAAAGAAACCATTTTCTCCAAGAGGACTAATGTCTGTCATCTGGAGATCAGTTGTGATTCTAGAAGATCTCCAGGTTCCAACTGGAGGTTGGCAACCCTATCAACTAACTCATTTAAGCGCCATGGGGAGATACTAGATCCAGCTTTATTTCTGGAGAAATAAGTGAATGCAGTTGCACGTAAAACATTCTATACACTTCACATAATATGCAAGGTGGCCCCTTACATTAATTTGGCTGATCAGGCTATGTGGATCCATGCTATGATCACCTTGAGAATAGGCCATGGTAACACACTGTACATGGGCCTGCATGGGCCTACATGGGACTCAGAAGTTCCCTCTGGCACAGAGCACTGCAGCCCAGATACTTCTGGGCACTAGATGGAATGTGTGTATCACACCGATTTTGCAGTCCACTGGTTAACAATCAGTTACTGGGTTGAATTCAAGATCCTAACTATCACTTATCAAGCTCTGAATGGCCTTGGACCCACATACCTCTGGGATATCTTATCCTTCTATGTCCTACCATAGCAGCTGTGTTCATCTGACCAAAGTCTTCTGAAAGTGTCACCCTACCAACAAGTAAAATTTGTGAACACACTCTGTGGTGACTCCCATAAACAGTCTACCTGAGGCTATCAGGAAGACCCCCCCATACAAACTTCTATCATTATGCAAAATGTGCAAAACATAAATGTTCAGAAGGGCATTCTTATAAAAGGATCAGAACTGTGGTGTAATGGATCCTCTCGGGAGATTACTTCTATGAGAGATAGCATTATAATATACTAGGAATAAGGCCCATTGTGGAAATAAATTCAACAGACTCTAGAAGAAGGCTCTGGGTGCGTGCCCTGGCCCTGGGCACTCAGCAACAATTTGCTGGGTGACCTTAGTAAGATATAATGACACAGAATCCACTGTTTTCCCCAGGAGAATTGATCTCTGCCATCTAAAGAGCAGTTGTAATTTTGAATGATCTCCAGCCCTCCCTGGAGATTGGTAGCAGTGGTTCCCCAGGAGGAAATGGCTGGTTTAGTGGGTGGAGTCTAGAAGAAGGGATTGGATTTATACTAGGGCTGCCAAGTCCAACTTGAGAAATATCTGAGGACTTTGGGGGTGGAGCCAGGAGACTTTGGGGGTGGAGCCAGGAGAAAGGAAGTGACATCATTTTGTGATGTCACATCCTGTGATGTTGCTTCCACATGCTGACACATGAACTCATGAAGTTTCCTAATACTGAGCTTCTGCTGCTGCCTTGAGCTTTATAGGCTTGCAAGCAGCATTACCCAGACTGTGACTTTTATGCCACTGTTTTTTGTCGCTGAACAAGAGTCAGTGTTATGTAGCAGTCAGTTTGTTTGGCTGGGATCTGGGAGAGCCTGGCTCAAAACCCTGCAGTGCCATGGAATCATTTTATTTAATACTGAATCAGGCCACTGGTCCATCAAGGTCGGTATTGACTACTCAGACTGGTAGTGGCTCTCCAGGGTCTCAGGCTGAGATCTTTAATGTCACCTATGACCTGATCCTTTTTTAGCTGAAGAGGCTGATACCTCCTGCATGTCAAGCAGATGCTCTATCACTGAGCAATGGCCCTACTGAATCCTTCCTCATCTCGGCAGAATATGAAGCACTGCTGCACAAGTGCTAAATATGATTTTCATATCATAAGAACAGGAGAGAAGCCACAGTGGATCAGGCCAACAGCCCGTCCAGTACAACACTCTGTGTCACACAGTGGCCAAAAATACCAGGTGCCCTCAGGAGGTCCAGCAGCGGGGCCAGAACTCCAGAAGCCCTCCCACTGTTGCCCCCCAAGCACCAAGAATGCAGAGCATCACTGCCCCAGACAAAGGGCTCCATTTAGACCTTGTGGCTATAATAGCCACTGATAGACCTCTGCTGGATGGGGACAGAGAGAGAGACAGACAGACAGACAGACAGACAGACAGACAGAAAAAAGAAAGAAAGGGGGAGGGGGAGAGAGAGAGAAGGAAAAGAGCAGGCAGACCCCAGCAGCTTACCCCAAGCAGCTTACTCCAGCAGCAGGCCACATGCAAAAGCAGGCCCTTCAGCAGAAAGAGCCTCTCTGGGCGGGACTCTCTTGCTCTTTCTTAAAGGGGAAATGTCTGTTGAGGCTTTTTACTGCAGGGCAGGCTCTCTGCAGACATTTCCCTTTTAAGGCAGCCATTTTGTCCCCCCGGTGGGCAACTTTGGAAAAGTGGGAGGGAAGGACTAAAAATCAGTGTTTCCCCCACCCTACCGGGGGACTTGGCAGCCCTAATTTATACCCTGCACTTCACTCCCAAGGGAGTCTCAGAGCAGCTTACAAACTCCTTTCCCTTCCCCTCCCCACAACAGACACTCTGTGAGGTAGGTGGGGCTGAGAGAGATCTGACAGAAACTGCTCTTTTTCAAGAACAGCTGTGCCAGAACTACAGCTATAGCTCTGTACCTGCCTGAGGGCCCACCCCTCCCCAAACTCTGGCTTCTGTAGACTCCAACCTGTAGCTGGCAACCCTAGTCAGAACTGACCCCAATGAGTTCTCCACCAAGGCCAAAAAGGCCTTTGCTTTTTACTGACAGAACCAAGGTTGGCTAGCAACAGCCACTGAGGGAAAAGTTAGCCCCACAGGAGCCAAGCAGGAGAAGTGACTTTGTCAGGATAGACAGCCATTTTGGCAGTTTATTCTGTCAGAGAAGTGGCCAGGCTGGCAGTGGGTGGGGAGAGGAATGGACCCAGCACCCAGCCAATGGCATGCAAGTACTCTTGAGTGGCAGTTGATGGGCCTATGGCTAATGAAGCGCACAGCCAAAGGGAGAGCCAGAAAGTGCCAGTACATTGGGCTTTTATATATATATGATTGCAATGTTTATTACATGTATAACCCCTTGACTGCAATTGAATGTATTGCCATTGTAACACTTTCTTCAGTATGATATGTCAAACCTTAATTTTGTTGCCTTAGATAGTTCTTTCTTTGCATTAACTGCTTCATTAGCAACATTTATTGTTTTGTTGCCTTACACAAGGTTTTTTTAAAACTATTACAAGCTGTATTGTCTTCTAGCTCTTCAATCCTAGCCCACTACATTGTTTTGTTATATTAGTAGGGTTGCCAGGTTCTAACGGGGGTAGGGGAATCTCTTGCCCCCACTCCCATTGCCCAACTGGGCAGCAGGAGGAACCTCCTGGGTGAAATGGATGGAGCATGATGGTGTTGTTTCCAGCACAAACCAGAGGTAATGTCATCATGCTGGATTGATGCTCTAGCATGCTACAACATCACCCCTGGCTTGATGACATCACTTCCAGGTCATACCAGAAGTGATGTCATTGCACTGGGGACACTGATTGCCTCCTACAAAACAGAAGTTTTCCCATCCCCTATGAGTTGCCAGGCAACCCTAGTTATTAAAGATCTGTGCTGTTTGATTTCATTTGTTGTTCATATTTTGGAATCTGCCTAGACTTTCTGTGAGAAAGATGAGTTATAAATTACATAAATGAATCAATGTAAAGATAGAACCACTTTTTACTCTTTTCCAAATGCAAATTACTAAGCCAGTTCCAGAAGAAGAAGAAGAGAAGAAGAGATTGGATTTATACCCCGCCCTTCACTTGTAGTCTCAGAGCAGTTTACAAACTCCTTTCCCTTCCCCTCCCCACAACAGACACCCTGTGAGGTAGGTGGGGCTGAGAGAGCTCTGAGACAACTTTCCTTGAGAGAACAGCTGGTACAAAGCTATGGCTTGCCCAAGGTCATCCAGCAGGTACAAGTGGAGGAGTGGGGAATCAAACCCGGTTCTCCCAGATTAGAGTCCACGCACTTAACCACTACACCAAACTATGCTTTAAATACATAAAGGTTCAATCCCCAGTACTTCCATTTTTTAAAAAGGTAGCAGGTGATGTGGGGAAAAAAACCTCTTCCTGAAATCTTGGAGAGCTGCTGCCAGTTAAAATAGACAAAATTGATTTTGACTTATTAAAACAACTTCATGAGTGTTAATGTCTTCCTTCCACACCAGTTTCTATGGAAGACTATCCCACCACAGAACAATTCTTCTTCTTCTTCTATATTTGTGTGTGTGTGCATGCTTGCAAGCCTGGAAGTCATGGTGACTTCTGATAACCCCTTCGGGGGGCTAGGAAGTTTTTCAGAGAGGTGGCCTGATAACCTGCCTCTGCGTCCCTGGCCCTGGTATTCCTTGGAAATTGCCCTTCCAAATACTTGCCAGGGTCAGCCCTGCTTAGCTTCTGATATCTCAGGAGATTGGGCTTGCCTGGGCTATCCAGGTCAGGCCAGAACAAATGGTCTTCTGAGCCTGCAAAGCATTTTTAAGTTTCCTTTCAAAAGCAATGCAAGGTGCACATGAACTAGATCAACTCATGGAATACCAGTTATCCTGCCTTAGCTTAGGCCCAAATATCCTTGTTCTGTCGCTTTATTTATATGGTCTCTTGCCTTAACAACCAGTGAGGAGTGACAACAGCTTATATCATCTCTATCTTTTATACCAAAGCATATCTGCATCAGTTCTTGTTCTCATCTAAGAGCATATTTCATATAGAAATGCATGGCTTTTCATGATTCTGGCCCCCTTTCCTTGTATTTTTCTTACCCTTAATGCAGAGTACATAATTCTGCCTCCCATTTTGGCTCAGGAAGAAAGCAGTGAAGCAATTCTACTGATGAGAAGCGGGAATGGAGTTTTGCATGACCTCCTAAGGGTAAACATATGGCTTACCATTCTAGGCACTGAAACCCCTGGGAATTCTTCAATTACACTCTGGGGAATGAAAGTAAATTACCACAGTAATTTTAGAAAAAAATGTAGAGAACCTTCCAGCATACCTTAGGCTTGTTTGCACATTATGTTGTGATAGACAATAGACATAATTCTGCCTGTCTCCAGAGAAATACTGTGTTTTTCCCCTCTGTGGAAGGTTCGTTAATGTTCAAGGAAACAGTTAGGATGCTTAAAGTTGTGTAGCAATTTCTGTGGTTTTAATACACTAGTCAGAAATTGGCTTCCATCCTGCACCGCCTCTGCGAGACTATGCCTGCATCTTCCAGTATGCCGCCTACCATATAAACAAACACAGCAAGTATTTACTAGCTATGTCTATTTTTAAAAACTGATATTTATCCTGTTTCATCCAGTGCATTATAATGATATCAACCACCCAAACCAGCTACAACATGTTGGATCCTATGACATGGACCCAATGACTCTCTTTGGCTAAGTTGGGATCCTATGACTCCCTTGGACCAAGTCTTCCTCCAACAGAGGAATTTCCTTCAACAAAAGAAGACATTTGTTGAAGGACACTGTTATCACAATGTGTTCCACAGTACGGGTTTTGCTCATGTGAGCAAACCATTTTGAAGATGCTGCCCAACGAATGGGCGCCATCAGTAGAGGTAACATGAATTTTGTGGCAAATGCATTCTGTAGTCAAACGTACATTTTTTATCAGCCTCAATTACTTGTGACTTGTCTGTTCAGTAGCCACCTTGAATGGCTGTCTAACAGATGGTGGGGTCAATGGCTTTTGTTATATTCATTGTTGGCTTTTAATTTTTGTAATTTGCCTAGGGTTCCTGTGGTAAAGGTGGGCTATAAATACAGGAACATTTCTGTACACCTAGAAAATTTGGTAACCACTGGAGAATAGCTATGAGATCCAGTGTCGTCATTTTTCATGCCCAATATTAGGTACAAATGGGTACATTGAATTAGGCCTGCTCAAACACCTGGAAGTTCAGCTCCCATCCTGTTTCACAATTTCTGTCAGGCAGCTGATTAATTAATAGGCTGTTCAGCCGTTTGCAATCTATTCACATGAACTGCCATAGGAATCCAGCTCTTAGCCAATGAAACATCACCTGGGAGCTGGCATCTGATTTCCTGTGCAAATTGTGCCATGTATCCAGCAAAGTTTTGGTTTGTTTGTTTGTTTAGTGTTGCTTCTGTAGACAAATCGTCTTTGGGGAAATCAAGAGTCTATTTATTTATTTATTTGTTCTATTTGTATCCCGCCTAGCCAGCGAACCGGCTCAAGGCGGCTAACAGAAACCCAGTACCATAGAGGTTTACTATAGAGTACCATAGAGTCAATAACTTTTGATCACCAACTTCAGTGTATAGCTGTTTTTCTGAGGGGTGGTGGTACATCAGAATGTAACATGATTCCCTGATCATGTGTGAGTTGGCTTCTCACCAACAGGCATCTGCAAATGTGTTGAACAGCTGTTTGAGTTGCTCAGTGGAAGCTGAACATATCTTTGATCAGCTCATAGTCTGATCATGAGTGATGAGCAGGTTTGACAGGTGTTTGACTGATAAACAGGTTTAAGATGAAATCTGCGGCTTCCTTACATTTAATGTGACAACAGTTCGTCTGCATGGTGGAATTTTTGGATTTGACATTCATCACAAATTCCACTTCATATTTGTTTCATTTTGCTGGATCAAGCATGCCATTCTGCGCTTTTCAGAAATGATTTTCTGTAAATCTCTGTGTGAAATGTACATCATATGTATTTTGATATATATTTCATGTGCGAGGAGGTCGATTCCTCCAAGCTCCTTGAGACAAAAAATATTGACTCAATATATATATATATATATATTAAAAAAATGCTCTTCAGAGGGCCAAGCAATAATTTTGCACCCATTACTACTTTTCTTCTTTTTTGTTCCTCCATCCTTAGATCACAATCCTCCTGCCCAGAACAAAACATCAGATCAAGAGTGTGACTTGCACAATGTGTAGGATCAGTTATTACCTGAAACAAGCCCACAGTTGTCATGGAGGCCATAAAATCCTGAGCTGTTCCTGACAAAGACAGCTTTGGCGTGAATGTTGAAGTCCCCCAGGACAACCACAAAGTTGATACAGAATGGCCTCCACCCTCCAGCTCTGATCCAGTAGTTGAAAGCCAACCACCCACCTCTGTTTCTCCAGCACCCTTGGAATGCTGCAGAAGAAGGCTGAGAACAGAATTAGAAGCTAGGCATTGGCGTGCACGCCTCCCTGCTCAATGCCAGCTGCCTGCTGATAGTGAAGGTGAATTTTTGCAGGATTGTTACTGAGAAGTTGGCTGCATGCATGACATCTTGGCTGGTGGCTATAAAGTCTCCCAAGAGAAACTGGTGGGCATGGACACAACATGTTCGTTAGATGCTGAACTTGCCAACACTGCCTTGAAAAATTCCTTGGTAAACCTGATCCCTGACCTGTTCACAATGCTGAGTTTCTAAAACTTCATCTGGCCTTGTTTATATTGGAACTCGGAAAGACACTGCAACTTGACAGTGGAAGCCTGTCTGAGCAGCAGCCTGCCTCAGAACACCCAATCCTATCTCTCAATCCCAGCATTAGGTACAGTGTCAAAAATGGTAGCATTCTGGATGGGGCACTGTGCTAGGGGGATAGAATGCTTATAGACTACAGCAACACCACCTCCCAGCCTGCCAGACCTATGCTGATGTATGCTGATGAAGTGAGATGTCCCATGTCTGGAAGCTCATTCATAAAGAAATAAAACAAGCTTCCAGCACAAAGCGAACAATGCTAAGCAGGTCTACTTGAAAGTAAGGCTCATTATTCAATGGCATTTACTCCCAGATAAGTGCCCTTATGAATGCAGCCATAATCAACTAAAAAGTTAAGGAGAAACATGTATAGTTATGAGGCCCCCCATATAACAATGGCACTCACAACTACATGTAGCCCACTATAATTAGAATAATCTTGCAGTAGTTCCTGACATCCCCCCTGCCATAGCCATCCTTCTTCTCAGACTCTGGCATCTCAAATGTTGGATCACATCAATCCCTGTGAGATGTTCAATAAAGTTCTACAAATAATTTTGTCAGGTCTCTATATCAAGTTCATATACAAAGGCTTAAGATGGACGACAAGCTTATATTTTACGCTTCTATGTGCACAGATGGTGTTAAGCTAAAGGGGAAGAGAAAACACCTTTAATTTTCAGACAAGAACAACAGGAAAGGTTAATCCATCACCGTTGCCCTTCCTGTGGCAGAAGCTGTGACAATAGACCTCCTTGCCATTGCAAAGTGTGCCACATGGCCATAGCTTTGGGATATTATTCCTCACTGAATGACTTTATGGTATCATGCACATAATTGACACATTATGCTAACTCAGAGAGAGAGGTTATACTTTGATTTTGCGCAAGGACTCCATTCCGAAAATGCTGAAGAGGAATATTTAAATGACTTCTCATCATACCAGAGCCCTTGTTCAGATTTATTTCTTTTAATGGCTCCTATTTAATGTGAAGCACCTATCCTGTTTCTAGCCTAGGCAGATTTCAGGACATTAAAATGTTCAATTATAAAACAACCCAAGTCTCTCTCCCCCTATAAAAATACAAATATCCCCAGATGTGTCTGGGACTGCACAATCATATTTGCATGTTGCATTAACCATTAATGCTGGGTTCAGTATTTCAAGATGTTGAGGTTGAAGGGTGGAACTGGAGAAGGGCAAGTCTGCAGAATGGGACTGCACCAAATCCAGCTCCAGAAAAGGGAAAGTTAATGAAGCCATTCTGAAGAACATAATCTACCTGATCTGTAAAAATCCAAATACAGTATACTTTTTTGAATTTGTGTAGTGCTTCAAGGTATCTCAACATTAATTATAATATTTCATAACTAACAATTCATAACTAGGAAGCTTTCCAACATGGGTATTCATCAACCAGAACTAGAGATGATTCAGTTGTGCAGATTTTAGAATTTAGGAACTCTATTGCCAGAGGCCCTGCCTTTACTCTTGGGTAGCCCCAATAGCAAGGGGCACACCACTTCTAACTTGAACCAAAGACCCACAAAACTCAGGCCAAGGAAGACACTTCTGGTTCTGAAACAGAACAAGCCATAGCTCTGGAAACAGGGATTTCATATTCAGGTGACAAACCAAGATAGCCCTCAGCAAACCTCCAGTCTTCCCCCTCCACCCAGAAGAGATTATGTTTATGGAATAACAATGGGTTCCACCAGGTGAAGTATCTACATTTCTAAAGGCTATTCAGAGGCCACCTGGCCAATAGCCCTCTCTCCAGAACCTCACCCAACCCTTTTGTGTCATCTCATTTCTATGTTCTTTGTCTTTCCTTGCTCCATCTCTCAGGATACCTATCAAACATTCAAATTATTAACTGGAAAGTGCAGTGTAGGGCACTAGGTTCCTTTCCTCCCTGGACCATACTCCCCCCACCATCTTTCCATTTTGCTTTGATTCAGTAAAAAAGCAGAGCATTTTAAAAATATGAGTTTGGAGGTTATCTTATTGGGGCTATCTTGTCTTGAAACCCCACAGGTTAAGAGGTAATCCCATCAGAGCAAGAGGCTTGAAACCTAAAACATGGGTTAGGAGATAATCCCATTAGAGAATTGAGGAAGCCGGCCAATCCCATTGTTGTGTATCAAGACCATGGTCGCCAGGGACTCTTGTAATGGCGACCGCCACGTGGTCATCGCACATGGCCAGAATCTACCTGAGCTTCGGCCAGGTAGAACAATAGCCAGTCGGATCCTAAATGACCACCAATCACGAGCCTAGGGCTCCCGCAGGGGACCTATGAACTGCAACCACTGACTTAAGGTCCTATCAGGACATTTGGGCGAGGTTGGGGGATTATCTCCGACCAGCATAGAAGAGGGCTCTGGGCCCGGGGTTTCTCATGTTCCCTCTTGACCTGCAATAAACTATCATGCTGATTTCACTGTTACCAGCCTCCCAACTCCAGTACTTTCCACCCATTCTTGAAACCCCACATTAAATAGGCTGGGTGCCTTATAGGGTTGTCAGGTTAGCCCTGGGACTGTGGAGCAAGACATCCTTATCTCAAAACCCACTAATATCTGGGGACATTGGTGACAGAGCATAGCTCAGCCCTCCTAGATATAAAAGTAACGTATAAGAAAGAAAGGGAAAAGATCCCCACTTCCCCTGTTAAAAGGAAACAGGAGTCTTTAAAAACAGTGACCATGTATCATGCCAAGAACACAGTACCCCAACTTGCAAAATAAGCTAGAACCTTCCCAGTGAGCTCTAAAGTACTCACTGGTCTGACCATCCAAGTTTTAGGATACTTGGAAACCAAAAGCTAAACATGTACACCTTTAAGTGCTGACTTTGGGCTCCCCATTTTAAGTGCTCCCCAATCCCTTTAGGTTTTGTTGTTAAAATTGTGTTTGTGTGTGGGAGGCCGCGTACCAGTGTCCCACATGAACTTTGAAGCCCCTGAATTGGGTGTTACTTCTGCTCGGTGGCCCTTGACTGAGATTGGTTTGTTGGATTGTAACATAAGTTTGCTCCTCCGATCCAAGAATCTGAAGTTGGTTAGGGAGACTCGAAGAATCAGGGTCTTTTCCCTTTGGTGGCCATCAGCCAATTTGGTTATTGTAACATAAGGTTTTCCTCAGACCTGGGTATCTGAAGTTAGGCAGTCATGAAACTTTTGAAGTAAAAAGCCCCCCTGGAGAGTAATAGTAGTGCTCATCAGGGCCCCTCTTCAAATTTTAGAATATTTGGACTTCCCAGTCAAAGCAACTAAGCTGTTAGAATACACTTGGCTCCAGAAAAGCCAAGTGCACACCTTTCCAGGCTCAGTGTGATAGTAAGAACCTGAAACATTCTAAGAAAGAAGCATGTGCATCCTGAGGACTTTGGCTTGCCTTGAAGTCATGCACTAATCTTGCAAGGGAGGCTAACCTGAAACTTTCAAACAGCACGCTCAGGAAATAGAAACAGAACAAAAGCAGTCAGTAAATATAGCCACTTATTGGCTGGAGCAAAATTTACACCACCACCCCCATTCCAACCCCAAACTGGGCAAGGAATGGAGTGGACTTTCCTGTAGAAGGAATTTAGGGGAAAAAATCCCTTAGCTTTCCTGACAGAAATGCATAAGCATCTCCGTCAGGCCCCAGACTCAGGATGCAAGAGCTCCCCTTTTAATCCTTTGGAAATAAAACTTGGAGGAAATGGTGATAATCCCCAAGAAACTACTGCCCAGAGAATAATATCTCCCTTTGGTAATGCCAGTCTCCAGGCAAGACCTGGCTCTCCTGGAATTATAGCAAATCTCCAGGCTACAGAGTCCAGTTCCTCTGTAGAAAATGAGTATTTGTTGGAGGGCAGACTCTACGGCTTTTACCCCGCTGGAGTCTCCATCCTTCTTCAGACCTCAGCCTAGCTCCCCAAGAATCTCCCACCTGGATCCCCAAGAATCTCCCACCTGGATCAAGCTCCCCAAGAATCTCCCACCTTACTCAGAGCTCAACCAGACTGAAGTCCAAAATCTGTAACTTTAATATAACTAAAGAACCTTAGCTGCAGAAAACGTGCCCCAGAAGGAACTTCAATTCAGTGATTATAAAACAGCGCAGCTATGTCACCAAACCTCCCAAAACAAGCTTAAAGGCCAGAGAAATGAAGTATAATACAGAAATAACATCAGAATTAGTATTTCTATCATTACTGCTATGACATGGAAATTGAGAAAAATTCTGTACCTCTGTTTTCACCTTTTAAAATACAGAACCCTACACATCCCATTCTCTTCCCAGTTGCCTTTGGAAGAGAACTGGGTCCCATCTGAGCCATTTTTAGATCCAAAAGCCTGACAATTTAAAGCTTGCCTAATCAGGAAACTTTGGCAGCCCCCCAAAAAACTGAGAAATTATTTTTCCCCTCCCAAACCTAAATGGGCAGGAATCACACAGGAAAATCTTAAGATAATGAATGCTATTTTTATTTTGAAAATGGAAGCCCCTAAGCTTCATTCTTTCTGTAAATTCCCAGTAATCTATAGGGATACCAATCTCCAGGTAGGACCTGGAGACTTCCTAGAATTGTAGCCATAGGCAGCTAAAGTTCACATTGAACTCCCCCTCACACTTTATAACCTTCTTCCATCTGAAACCTCTGTAGGCCCTATGTGTTCTTTGTTTTATGTCATAATAATAAGCCTTTAAAGGCTGGCCCATTCATGGATTTTAGAAGAAAGCCACTTTTTATTGGGAAATCTTTTGTTTAAACTTTTTATAGCCCCCACCTCAGAAGTAATTGAGAGGCAAACACAGTCTTTTAAGTTGTACATTTTCAAACTTTTGAGCCCCAGGAGTGAGTTAGTTTCCCATGTCTGCAAAAAGCAGCAAAATCTTCATTTTGGGTACAAACTAGGGCTGCCAAGTCCAACTTGGGAAATATCTGGGGACTTTGGGGGTGGAGCCAGGAGACTTTGGGGGTGGAGCCAGGAGAAAGGAAGTGACATCATTTTGTGAAGTCACATCCTGTGATGTTGCTTCCACATGCTTCCACATGAACTCATGAAGTTTCCTAATACTGAATCAGGCCACTGGTCCATCAAGGTCAGTAGTGACTACTCAGACTGGTAGTGGCTCTCCAGGGTCTCAGGCTGAGATCTTTAAATATCACCTATTACCTGATCCTTTTTTAGCTGAAGAGGCTGATACCTCCTGCATGTCAAGCAGATGCTCTATCACTGAGCAACGGCCCTACTGAATCCTTCCTCATCTCGGCAGAATATGAAGCACTAAGTGCTACACAAGTGCTAAATATAATTTTCATATCATAAGAACAGGAGAGAAGCCACAGTGGATTGGGCCAACAGCCCATCCAGTACAACACTCTGTGTCACAACAGTGGCCAAAAATACCAGGTGCCCTCAGGAGGTCCAGCAGCGGGGCCAGAACTCCAGAAGCCCTCCCACTGTTGCCCCCCCCCCCAAGCACCAAGAATGCAGAGCATCACTGCCCCAGACAAAGTGTTCCATTTAGACCTTGTGGCTAATAATAGCCACTGACAGACCTCTGCTGGATGGGGACAGAGAGAGACAGACAGACAGACAGACAGAAAAAAGAAAGAAGGAGAGAGAGAGAAGGAAAAGAGCTGGCACAGGCACTTACTTCCATTTAGACCTTGTGGCTAATAATAGCCACTGATAGACCTCTGCTGGATGGGGACAGAGAGAGAGAGAGAGACAGAAAAAAGAAAGAAAGGGGGAGGGGGAGAGAGAGAGAAGGAAAAGAGCTGGCAGATGGACTTACCCCAGGCCCAGCAGCAGCAACCTTTCAATCTTACACCAGCCGCATGCAAAAGCAGGCCCTTCAGTAAGACCTTAGTCCCTCGTTAATCTCTGGGCGGGGCTCTCTTGCTAACTCTTAAAGGGGAAATGTCTGGTGAGGCTTTTCACTGCAGGCTCTTCAGACATTTCTCTTTAAGAGGCCTGGAAGGGAGAGGGCCCGGCAGGCTCCGACATTCCCCTCCTGTTGGCAGCCATTGCCTCCCCCCGGTGGCCAGTTTTGAAAAAGCGGGGGGGAAGCATGAAAAATCGGTGTTTCCCCCGCCCTACCGGGGGACTTGGCAGCCCTAGTACAAACGTAGAGCCTCCAGCTTCAGCCTTACTTGAAGATGCTAAAAGAAGTTAAATTCTAAAACCTCATAGCATGCAGTTCTCCTGTCCTCTTCCATCAGGGCAGAATGCCCATCATTTCCCCTTCCGTGAAATTTGCATAATCAAAGAGCTAGCAGCTCTGAGATAAGATAGAGGGGTGCTGGTAATTGTTACTCCTCCCTTTTTTGTTAAGGGTAATTTTCCTCTGCAACCAGAGAGAGAAGTTTGTTTGTTTGTTTTTTTATCACCCCATGGGTTGGCATGGTAGATTCTGAGGTGGATGTCTTGTATTCTTGAGATTCAGTACCTCCATAATGAAATGTCCTTTGTCTCATCTGAAAGAGCCTTCTCCCACTCATTCTGTTCCCAGATCATGACCTCTTTCACACTCAAGACTGAAACTCTCTCAAGAGCCATAAACCTCCTGCTCTTTTCTCCTTCACACATTTTTAAAAAAACTACTCAGAAAGTTCCTTCCCACCCACTTCTGTGCTGCTTAGAGCCTCACCTTTCTCTCTGCCAAATCCATTTCCATCAGGAAAATGTTGCGAACTAAATAAATCCTGGTATCCCTGGCATTCTGTCTTTGCTGAGAGGCTGCCGGGGGGAAATTGAATGGAGCCATGTCACCTCAGCTGTGCCCAGACAACTTCAAAAAAAAAATCCCATCTCATTTGTCACCCTCTTCAAGAGGCATTCTAAGCACTAGAAAGTAGCTTATTTTTTTAAAAAAGAAAAGAACAGGAGTTGTTCCACTTTTACTATAAGGACAAGTACCATGTGAAGCTCTGTGTAAGGTAGCCAGAAATCTTTCCCCAACCCATAGCTGTAGAAAGAAATGTTGCCAGGACTTCAGCATTACTCCTAGCCATGGATGGTATTTTGCGCTGATAGGGTCTATCTTTCCTCTCTCCTTTTCACACACACTTTCAGGTTCCACATGGGGATTCAAGATTCATGCCATAGCCAGTAGGAACAAAAAGGCAACTGAATCCTTGCACAAATAAAGATGGCTATACTGCCTGGCCAACTGACTTTCTGGAAAAAGGAAAAATATTAAGTAGATCTTAATTTATTAGAAAATTAAGTATAGAAATACTTAATCCTCATTTACTGCAAAGTAATAATGTTGCTGTAATGGACGGCACTTTTAATTAATTAATTAATACCCACCCACCCCCTGCCAAAGCAGGCTCAGGGGGCTTACAGGCTCATTGGCATCATAAAAACAATAAGAACAAATTAAAATCATAAAACAAACTCAGAAGGTGCAACATATATATGATGGCAAAAAACTATCCTTATCAGCCACAGTGGGGGAATCAGTGACTGGTGTCTGGCTCCTTAGCGCATAGTTCCTTCGTATGGGCACAGATGGTAGAGCAAGTGGCCAAGAGTGGACTTTAGGGCATAGGTTGCTTAGTTGATCTTAGGCAATTTAATGTGGCATCTCACTCATATGCTTGGCAGAAGAGCTCCGTCTTGCAGGCCCTGCAGAATTTTGATAAATCCCGCAGGGCCCTGATGTCCTCAGGGAGCTCATTCCACCAAAGCAGAGCTACCACCGAGAAAGACCTAGCCCTGGTTGTAGCCAGCCTGGCATCTTTAAGGCTGGGGAGAACAAGGAGATTTTGTGATCCTGACCACAGTACTTTCTTGGGAACATATGGGGAAAGGCAGTCCCTCAGGTATACAGCTTAGAAGTGCTGTATAAATAGGTAATTGATTGTGAAGGGTCAACTCTTCACAGAAACAGAGAGCCTTGAGTGACAGGCTTCTCCAAGGAAACTGATTGGTTAGCAACAGCTGAGCAGAGAAAGACTTGAGAGCTGAATGCTGAGGAGAAATTCAGTCTGATTTCAATCCTAGCTGAGAAGAGTCGTGTATTGACAGATTCTGAATTCAGCCCAGACTGAGAGCAGTTTAACACAGATGGAGAACTGGGGGAGATTGGCAAGAGGAATGGGTAGTTAGAAGATGACTCCCATTCATGCCAGAAAAGGGGACAGATCTAGAAGGAGAGGAAAATTCCCTACCCAGTTAAAACAGGGAGATAGCTCTGACGAGTGGAGAAATTCCTGGTCTGGTGTGGCTAGAGACTACCTTATGTAATCATAAAGAGTTAATTACAACTGAAGAAGAGTATTGGTGTGTTTAGAGAAAGGGTTTGAACACTGGATAGAATGCCCCAGCCTTCTGGAAACCAAAAGAGTTAGCGAATGTTCAGAAAAAAGTATACTGGAGTGTAGGAGGAAAATGGAACAAAAGACTCTCACCTTAAAGATCTTAAGTCACTGCCAAAGGCTTATGAAACTATGAACTAAAGTCTTTGTATATACTGATTTACTTCAGAGTTCTATATCGAGTTACTTCAGAAACCTTACCCCTAATTTTACATGACCTTTCCCCTCTATGTTGAATAAAATATTTTGTTAATTTGAAATTTCAAAATGCCACAAGTGCCATTTAAGTTTAAGTTAAAAGGGGCTCTTGATTCTTCCCTCAGGTTTCTGGGCTGAACCAACAGCCAAAATATCATTCCGTGATAGTGTCAGAGTCCCACAAATGCAGTCCCAACAACGTTACTTAACTAGAAGTAGTTTATTGAGAAAGTAGTAGGTCTCTGTACACGCTCTCTGTCAGTAATGGCAAGGGGTCTCCAGAGAGGAACAGTTTTACAGAATTCAAGGCAAAACCCCGCCAAATAAATCCAATCACATTAAACTAGCAAAGCACCTAAATTAACGGCTACAGGTTCCCAAGGGAAGAAGCGGTACCAGACACCAAGGTCAGAGCAAGGCGGCAAGTGATAAGGCAGCTGGACAAGAAATGAAACTGAACATTCCACCCAGCCTACAGAGGAAGGGAACAGATGACAACTCCCACCCGGGGAATATGGCAGCACTAGCTGACAGACAGGATAGAACAGCCAGAGTTCTTCAGGAAAGACAAAAACAGATAACTAGGGCAGCTCAGTCAGCAAGGGAAAGAAAAATGGAGGGAAATTTTTGCCTCTGATGGAGGAAAGTGAAGGGAGACATCATAGCTGCTCAGTAATAATTCGTTTTTTTAAAAAAAAAAATCAGTGTTTCACACTGACCCATTTATTGTTATTGCCATCAAGTCACAGCTGACTTATGGAGATCCCATAGGGTTTTCATGGCAAGAGAAGTTCAGAAGTGGTTTGCTATTGCCTGCACAACCCCTGTATTCCTTGGCAGTCTCCCATCGAAATACTAGCCAAGGATGACCCTGCATAGCTTCCGAGATCTGACTATATCAGACTAGTCTATTGTCCTGTTATTCATCTTGAAGGGAGTACCCAAAACACAATTTTCTTTGAAAATGCAAATTAATGTATTGCAAATGCATGTCACTGGGAAATCACAACCCCAAGGTATTTCCTGCTTTGAAGAAAAGTGAGGTTAGTATTGGCTGATTCATTAACTTTGTTCATAAACCTAATGATACTATGTATTAGCTTAGGGATGGGCCCAGACTGGATAATGCTGGTTCAGTTTGCAAACAGAACCAGCCCAGTTTCCAAATGTGAACCAGTTTGGGTAGAAAAAGCCCTCCCCAGGGTCCTCAAGGCTCCAAAATTGCAGGGTGTCTCCAGCTCACTCTTCTCGACATGGCCATATATTGGACTTCAGGGGGCTGAGTTACAGTCCCCTAAAAAAGGTCATCCAGGACAATGCTTTTCAATGGGACATCACCCCCACTGGTTCGGGAATGACAAAAACTGACCTGGGTGAGCTAGAGGCCTCCGAGTCACAGTTTCCCTGAGATTTTCCAGACCTTAGTTAAATATTACTGGACCTCAGTCTGCCCCTTAACTTCCCACTGCCTTGGAAGACTGACAGGAGTATCAAACATACAGTCTGTGGGGTAGAGCAGGCCCATCCAGGGCTCTTATCCAGCCCATAAGCAACTGACTCTCTACTGCTTACTTTCCCAGGGCTGCTGCTGCTGCATCACTGCTCATTCTTCCCATTCTGCCTTAATTGTGTGGAGAGAAATACAAAGCCAAGCCTCCTTCCTTTCAATAGCTGAGGTCTCCTTTCCCCCCCTCCTCTGCTCTTATTCTTTTCTACCTACTGACTGAGATAGAAAGGAAGGAGGGGGAAGGGAGAAGGAGGGAAAGAGGGAGAGAGCAAATGAGAGAGAGGGAGGGAAAGAGGGAGGGAGGGAAGGAAGGAGAATTCTTTTGACAAGCACAATTTAAATTGAGCTTGCCCTGCTGTGCTGTTTACTCTGAGACCTGATCAGTGTGAGTTGTCTATGCTCTCTCTGTCTCTCTCTTTCTCTCTCTCTCACACACACATACACACACATGAAAAGAAAGGAAGGGGTATGGGATATGTGTTGGAATAAGGGGAAAGAGGAATTAAAAGGAAATTATTTTGATTCATTCTTTTAAGTTTTTGTTTTAATTAGATTTCTTTGTATGTTTCTGTGATTTTATTTTCTTTCAAAAAGACCCTGATGAGGAATTACAATATTTGGATTCCATTGTTTAATGACTGGAAGTAGATGGCTAAGTATTTAAAATACATTTACAGTTCCATATGTTCCAGTTCATCATGCTCCCCTCTGTCCCCTCCCACCTCACTGGCTGCTTTTCTTCACATTAATCCCCCCCACACACACTTTTTCAAATGTTTCATTATCATCACTAGCACTGAGTGAATTTTGCCAATTCTGAAATCAACACCTTATTTCACTTGGAGAGATTCCCCCCTCTCCATTTTTAACATCTTTTTAAAAAAAGAAACCTAACAGCACAGTTTGCAATCTTTATTCATGGAGTTGATTGAGAGATGCATGTTACACAAGAATGTGTAGAAATCATTCCAACAAAAGACACAACCACAGGTGATGACATCTTCAAGAACTTGGTAGGAGCTCTGGGTAAAATTGGTGCTGACCAGTGTTCCCTCTAAGTTGAGTTAGTGTGAGCTAGCTCAGTTTTTTAGCCTCCGGCTCACACATTTTTCTTTTAGCTCAGGGAGGATGGCTCCAGAGCAAACTAATTTATGCAGCAGCCAAATCGCTTGCTCACAACTTTAATGCCAGTAGCTCACAAAGTAGAATTTTTGCTCACAAGACTCCACAGCTTAGAGGGAGCATTGGTGCTGACTAAGCAAAAGCAATGAGTTTAGCCATACATGAACCCCCCAGATTGTGGTGGTGGTAGGGCTGCCAAGTCCAACTTGGGAAATATCTGAGGACTTTGGGGGTGGAGCCAGGAGACTTTGGGGGTGGAGCCAGGAGAAAGGAAGTGACATCATTTTGTGATGTCACATCCTGTGATGTTGCTTCCACATGCTTCCACATGAACTCATGAAGTTTCCTAATACTGAATCAGGCCATTGGTCCATCAAGGTCAGTATTGACTACTCAGACTGGTAGTGGCTCTCCAGGGTCTCAGGCTGAGATCTTTAATGTCACCTATTACCTGATCCTTTTTTAGCTGAAGAGGCTGATACCTCCTGCATGTCAAGCAGATGCTCTATCACTGAGCAACGGCCCTACTGAATCCTTCCTCATCTCGGCAGAATATGAAGCACTAAGTGCTACACAAGTGCTAAATATGATTTTCATATTATAAGAACAGGAGAAAAGCCACAGTGGATTGGGCCAACAGCCCGTCCAGCCCGTCTGTGTCACACAGTGGCCAAAAATACCAGGTGCCCTCAGGAGGTTCAGCAGCGGGGCCAGAACTCCAGAAGCCCTCCCACTGTTGCCCCCCAAGCACCAAGAATGCAGAGCATCACTGCCCCAGACAAAGTGTTCCATTTAGACCTTGTGGCTAATAATAGCCACTGATAGACCTCTGCTGGATGGAGACAGAGAGAGAGAGAGAGAGACAGACAGACAGACAGACAGACAGAAAAAAAGAAAGAAAGAAAGGGGGAGGGGGAGAGAGAGAGAAGGAAAAGAGCAGGCAGACCCCAGCAGCTTACCCCAGCAGCTTACTCCAGCAGCACGCCACATGCAAAAGCAGCCCTTTAGCAGAAAGAGCCTTGTCCCTCCTTAATCTCTGGGCGGGGCTCTCTTGCTCTCTCTTAAAGGGGAAATGTCTGTTGAGGCTTTTTACTGCAGGGCAGGCTCTCTGCAGACATTTCCCTTTTAAGAGGCCAGGGCAGGCTTCGATGTTTCCCTGCAGGCAGCCATTGCCTCCCCCGGTGGCCAATTTTGAAAACGCAGGGGTAAGCTTTAAAAATCAGTGTTTCCCCCACCCTACCGGGGGACTTGGCAGCCCTAGGTGGTGGGATGCTGGAGTTGCTGCAAAACTCAAATAAAAACTGATAGCTGTAAACCCATAACTTCAGGGTGGTTTTTCCCCCAGTTTTCATTGCTTTTTGCATCACAAACCTCTTTGCAGTAATACACTGAACATGGATAGTGATGAGTGTGGTCATAAAAACTGTTAATTTTATTTGAAGCAGACTATTAAATAAAGGAAATACTGTAAGAGTGTTAATATTTTAATCATGTTTGTATTTTGAATAAAAAATAACATAGTTAATTGGTTGCCCTTTATAAAGTTTACTTTATGCTTTTTTGGCATATATGGCCCGGCCTGACAAAGTGACATTTATGTCAGATCCAGGCCTCATAATAAATGTGTTCAACACCTCTGTTTTAGAGCTTAACCACCAGTGTGGGCCCCTCCTGGCAATCATGCTATGCTAAACTATGCAACAGAGTGATTTGGAACCCATCTGTAGGTTGCTAAACCCTATCTGAAGAAGTGGAAGTTAAACTGTTCCTTTTGGCTCCTCCAATTCTCTCAAAGGGGTCTGAGGGCCCTAGCTGGCTACTTCTGGCTTCTTCTATTTACAAACAGAATAAACAAGGATTGGTGGATGTTATGTATCCTGTGGTTGTCCACGCATGGTGCGTGGTTGTCCACTACTTCCTTTGGCCCTTAAAGAATGTTCAGCACTCTCCTTCCCGGCTTTAAAATTTCCTGTCTGATTTATTCACACATTGAGAGATCTAACAAGGACAATGTGGACGGAAGCAAAACAATTTTGTTTTTCCTTGCTAAGGAGAAGAGTTTAACCTCAGAAGGTCTATAGTCTACTTAGTCAATAGAACTTTGCAATAGAACCTGTGCTTTTAGTGCTTCTGAGCCTCAATTGTCATCACCTCCCAAGGCCATCTGAAGAACCTGCCTTCCCACCAACCTTTTTCTGTTTCTCCCCAGGCAACTTCTGCCCCCCCCCTTTACCCACTGATTCCAGCCTTCCCTTCCTTTTTTACCTTTTTAAGGAATGTCTCTCTCCATTCTCCCCCAAGCTGACACTGAGTTTTGTAATCCTCAGCAATGCTGGTTGAAGTTTGCCTAGTAGAAAACCTCAAAATGGCTGCTGAGATCACATAATATAGTCTCATAAGACCTTGGCAGCATATTTTTCTTAAAGAAGCAGACCTTTCTTCTATCACTTGGAGTGTTTTGAATACCCAATGCATTTTTTTCACATTCCATAATTTGCTGCAAATGTAGGTCTTTCTCCATGGTTATGGGGAAACCCCCTCTTTCTGTCCTTAGCCAACTGCAAAGATATTTTTTTTATCCATCCTCTATGGCCCAGGAAGGGTTGCCAGCTCACCTGGAAAATTCCTGGTCACAATTAGATGTAATGATGCCTTGGGTATCCTGAAGAAGAGGACATATAACACATATAATTTTGCTTCTGAGCAGTGGCAGCTTGGAATTTTTTGCACACAGAGATCAACACTGAGGCTTTCTTCTTCACCAACACATCAGCCACCCCCAGCTTCTTGCTCCCCTCTTGTGGAACATGAGAAGGGATACTGAAGACCATTCCAAGAAGCACAACAGGCTCTAACACCTGAAGAACGTTCCAGCTCACAGCGGAGAATCCCCGTATGAGCAGTCACCAGGACTGCATTCATGATAGCTTGAGGGCTCAATTAAATTCTAGTTCTTGTCAGAGAAATGTTTGTGCTTCTTGGGAGCTCATTGGTCATGCAGCTCTACTCACAAAGTGAAGCAGTTGACTCATGCATGAGGATCCACATGGTATCCATAATTTTAACCCACTGCCAAGTGTGTTAAAATTACAGGACTTTTTTTTCCAGCTGCCAAGTGTCTATCTCTGCTTCCTGTGGAACTGAGAACTTTAAATTATCTCTGTAACAAGGCACCTTCCCACTCCATCTATCCAAAATATGGCAGGGAAAACCCCTTCAATAAGGGAAATGAATTTCCCACTGAAATAGAAACTGTGCAACCAAAGAAAGAATAAAATAAAGAAAAATGCACACAAGTAATAACTATACTACAGATTTTTTTAAAAAAAAAAACTAAATGAAACTAAATGAAAAGGCATTGTGCGCATCGAGTCCACTATCTTCATACATTAATAAACAACTTTATTTAAAAAATCACCAAAGTAGCTATGGTGGGCATTCTGGGGTGATGTCCCCTCACCTCTCAGCCATGCCCACAGGTGACACGTGGAAGGGAGCCCCTGCCACCCACAGCAGTTGGAGTGACATGGGCCATTGTCTTCTTCCCACTTCTACAGCCAACTGTAAAAGAGGTGTGAGGAGAGGCATGGTGAAGGTGGAGGAAGAAGACCCCCCTTCCTCTCTGATAGTTGAAGAGGCAGGGTGAGGTGCCTGACTTCAGCTGCAGAAGCAGGAAGAAAATTCAGCCAGCCCATGCCTCTCTGACAGTCAGAGAGGCGGAGAGGAGGTCTTTCTTTCCCCTGCCCCCCGATGCTCCCATTCCCCCACCCCCTAGATTTTCCAGTGCCCCACCACCCAAAATTTTCTGGCTATGCCTTTACCTATAACAAGGTGATCAGGAAATAGGTGTTAATAGTGTCATTTATGTAATGTCATGTTAAATCATCTTTCACAACCATTTTATAGAGATCCAGTTTAGAACTGTTAGATGAGTCATCAATGCTATGCCTAGTCATGTTTATCAACATTTTTATTGTTCTGGGTCACTTGCTTTTAAGTATCAATTAAAGGAGGATATTTGGCCATTCAGGGTTTCAGGGACTCAGTAGCTAACTGTAACTTGCTGTCATAACTTGGCATGGGACAAGTAAAATGCCATTCTATGGCTAGAGCTAGGATTTTATTAATGTCCAGTCTACAGAATCTATTAACATTCAACCCCTTCCTAGCCTACTGCATTGTGGCAATCGTATTCTGGTTCAAAACTTAGCCCAACATTGCTAGTTTGTGCCTCCCCCCACCTTTCAAAAATTGCACCAAAATGTACCAAGTCTCATCCCCTTCTCCTCATATCATACAGAAACTAGGAAACAGTCTAACACCAAATAAATTCCTTCCTCAGCCTCCTAAGAAACTGGATTGGGTATCACCCTTTCATCCTTAGATGCTACAGAATACTCAGCACTTTTCCCTAAGGCCACTATTTTAAACCTTTTCCTGAGAGTAAGCCCTCTTGAATATAACCTTTTGACTTGACCTGCATGGGATTGCCCTTAAACATTATAGCAACCAGCAGGGGTTATTTCATAGAAAAAGAGGTGCAGGAGCTCATTAGCATAACTCATTAGCATAACTTATTTGCATATGCTACACCACCTGACATCACCGGAAGTATGTCAGAAGGCAAGAAATAAAGGGGAGAGAGAGAAAAAAAAAGCTGGTAGAGAGGGGACAGCTACTAATCCAAGCCTCAGAAATACCACTATTCTGGGAGGATAGCTTCAGTGGTGGCTGAAGCCTTCAGAAGGCTGATCGGAGGAACAAGGACCTTTCCAGGGGACAGGGTCATTTTGCTGCAACCATGACACAAACAGGCATTCCCCTGCAGGGGGGGCTGGCATCAACTTCCAGAGCTGAGCTCCCTCGAACACTTGCTCGAAATGACCCCTGGCAACCAGCATGATTCTGCTAGCATCAACTAATGCCCCCCAATCCTAAACACTTAACACTACTTAATGATAGTAAAAACAGTATGAAGCAAACAAAAAGATTCCCTGTCCTTGCCCAAGTCATGGAACACCCCCACCCCCATTTTTCCTTTGGGACCCTGGGCACCACAGAGCCCAACATTTCCCCTGGTGCCTGGCAAGTTTTTAGAAACTGGCAATGTCTGGAGTACGAAAGAAGAGGAAAAGATCCTGTAGGAGGCAGCATAAGGAAAGCTAGTCAGATAGGGATGTTTGCCTCCTTTCCTCAGTTACGTGAACTTTCCTTTTGTGTCTCTAGAATGCTGTTCTCAGTTATATCTTTCTTCTTCTTTAAAGTGCCTCAGAAAACTCCAGCCAGTCATATAGCCAACATGATGTCTCTGTCTCTCTCATTTCCAATTAGTATCTATGTGTGTGTCATCAAGCTGAAACCAGCTTATGATGACCTCATAGGGTTTTCAGGGCAAGAGATTTCAGATGTGGGTTACCATTGCCTGCTTCTGCATAGTGCCCCTGGGTCTCCCTGGCGGTCTCTCATCCAAAATACTAACCAGGGCCAACCCTGCTTCACTTCCGAGATCTTATGAAAGTATGCCAGCTTGGGCCATCCAGGTCAGGGCAGTATGTGTGTTAGTTCACTAAATATACTTTCTTTTAAACTTAACCAGTTACGTGTGACAGTCCCTGTACACTTGCTCTGCCGAACAATTTTTACCCTACCTTTCTCCCGAATGGGGATACAAAAAGGCTTATATTGTTCTCCTCTCCTCCATTTTATCCTCACAGCAACCCTGTGAGCAAAGTGAGGTTGAGAGAGAGTGACTGGTCCAAGGTCATCCAGCAAGCCACCATGGCAGAGTCGGGCTTTGAACCTGGGTCTCCCACTCTAACCACTCTGAACCTGGCCCTAATACAATGATTAATAACAACAGATAATAGGGATGATTTCAAAATTCCTCTTCAGTGCTATTTTGACACAAAGAAAAATTTCATTTTAGTTTAGCCTCTCTCTTATGTGAATCCAACCCATGATTCTTCATTAGCAATCCATATTTTGGTTCTTACATTTAGTTGTTCCCATAAAACACACAGTTCTCAACATTATTTCTACATCAATAATACAGCATTATACATAGTAAGTATTAATTCATATTCTCTGTACACACAAATGCAATATAAAGTGAAGATGAAAACCATGTAACATGTGGACACACGCACACATACACAAAAAATCTACATGCTTAGCAGCAAAACATAGGCAATCAAAACTATAAAAAGAAAAAAAATACACATCTACTAAAACAGGGAATGGAGAATATTCACTCTTTCCTAGAAGAAAATGGTGTGTGCAGAACCTATTCATGGATAGGGTTCCTCTATGTGCTCTCCTATAGACCAGGACCCAGCAGTCCCTGAACAGAGTTACATCCTTCTAAACACACTGACTTCAATTGATGCAGAAAGTGCTAACTCTGCTTAGAATGGGATTATTTGTGTGTTCAGATCTTTGAACCATTTCATATGCATGCACTTTTGTCAGTTTTATCAGTCTTCCATTCTGTGTGTCTCATTCTACTTATCAACGATTGTTATTTCAAAACATTTCCACCCCTGACTTCATGCTAGAGTTGCCAGGATGGGGGATAAGATTGCCAGATCCAGGTTGGGGGGACCTGGGGATAGAGCCCTGTGGGAGGTAGAAGTGCCAGATCCAGGTTGGGAAACTCCTAGAGACTTGGGGATAGAGCCTGGGGAGGGACCTCAATAGGATATAAGCCATAGAGTCCACCCTCCAAAGCATCCATTTTCTCCAGGATAATGGATCTCTGTAGTCTGGAGATGAGGAGAAGGAGAGGAGGAAAAGATTGGGTTTATACTTCGCACTTCACTACCCAAAAGACTCCCAGAGTGGCTTACAATCTCCTATCCCTTCTTCTCTCCATATCAGACACTCTGTGAGGTAAGTGGGGCTGAGAGACCTCTCTCAAGAACTGCCCTTGAGAGAACAAATCTGAAAGAACTTGTAACTCACCCAAGATCACACCAGCAGCTGCATGTGGAGGAGTGGGGAATCAAACCTGGTTTTCCCAGATTGGAGTCTGCACTCTAAACCACTACACCAAACTGGCAAACCAATGAGATGTAATTCTGGAGGATCCCCGGGGCCCACCTGGAGGCTGGCATCCTTACTTCATGCATATCTTATACTTTGAGTTTGTGAAAATTATGCATATCAGAATACTTTTGCTCTCTGTTATGAACCATCAACAATGGCATTCAACAAACCAGACAATGGGATGCTGTGATCTCAGAGACAGAAAAAGAGATATAAAAGAACTAAAAGAAGATGAAATCAGTTCAAATTAGCTAGCTATCCCTTATTTGGTTTGGCCATGTAAAATAATGGCAGTCGCCAGGTTGTAAGTTTAATGCTTCTCTACTTGTTCTCTGTTCATTTTGTTCTTGTTTGCTTAGTTGTTGGTTGTATAAAAAAGAAATGCTGAAAAAAATGCCTTTAACAATCTGAGAGGTTTGTATCTAAACCCATAAAGGATTTATCATTCATTAATACTTTATTTACCAATTTCTTTTTAAATCCTTAAATGCTTAAAATCCTTTTTTAAAAGAAGCAATCAAAATTATGACTCACTGGGAAAAGATGTTATTTTATTTGAAGCAGGACCATAACATAGAATAACCTTACTAGATGTGATACTCTAACCTTTTGTCTCCTAATATATTCTTTGCCTCACAGGGAGGAGATTCAGTCCAGTATCGACCACACACGGTTTTAATGTCTATTCCAATAATGTGCACCTTAACTATAACCATTATGAATTCTGACAAGGTTCCATTAATTTGACCAAAAGATTCTGGGCAACAGATAAAAGATTTTCTACAAGGAATAGAAACGAAACAACAAATAACACCTGACTAATGGTGGCCAAGCATCCATAATTCATAATTTTCTGAAAGCTTTTAAAAACTTCTTTGTAATATAATATTGAGGACAATAAAAGGCAGATTATGATCCTGGAGTATTCAAAAATACATATTTAAGAACTTGCTTATTGCAATAGTAAAGCGCATTTACATAGAATGCTCCAAATATATATGAAATTTCCCATGAATTATTTGAGTAGTCCCTGTAACTGTCCATATTTGTGTATTTTTCTATGTTAATATCAATAAAGGTAACTGAACTGTAATTGTAACTGCCCATAATGTACAAGTAAATCATATGATTCACCCATCATTCCCAAAGTTCAGAGATGATGCTAGGGTTGCCAACTCCAGTTTGGGGAATTCCTGAAGATATATGGGCACTGCCTGAAGAATGTGGAGTTTGGGGAAGGAGTTTGGTGGAGAGTTCAAAGGTAAACTCAAATTCTTCTCTTCCTCTGAGGTCACTTCCTCTCACCACATTTTAAATGTAAATATTCTGCTTCATATCACTCAGCCCCCCCCAAAAAACCCTCCAAAATTGTTTCCAGGTTTTCTCACTGTCAAGAAGAAAGTTTCAACCTAAAAATCCAAAGGAAGACACCATCCAACAGTAGTCCCATCTCTCTGCTCAATACCCAATTAACCTCTAGCCACTAGCGTCTTGACAAGAAACTATTAATCAGCTTCTCCTAGTCTGTATGGTACACCACAGGAAAAATGGAAGTCCAAGAACATTCACTCCGTGTAGCCACTCTAGGACTTCCATCTACCTTAGTCTCTATGATTCATCTTGGGGAACTGATCTTTGTAGTCTGGAGAGGAGTTGTGATTTCAAAAGAATTCCAGGCCCACTTGAGGTTAGCAACCCTAATGATGGTGTGCCTAGGACTGCCTAGAAACAAAGGATTCCTCCACATGTGCAGCGACATGAGGTGGCAGAATGTTGAGGTAGAAGATAGTGGGCAGTATCATTTCAGTATAAGGAGGAGTTACATGTTTACTGTTCCCCCATGAAAAAAACTCCCTACCAGTAAAAAAAGAAGTGTATTATAATGAAAAGTTCTAGCCAAGCACTTTGCATACTGTGCTAGTTTTTCACTTACTGGGAATTATTCATGTAGGGAAACTGGGGAGAGCATCATTCCTCACAGTCTGAAATAGTATAGTCCACTCTGCCTCCTCACTATAACCTCATTCTACTGCACACGGAGAGCAGACTTGATTTCATAGCTGAAGTAACAATTGAAATGGGGACTTAGATATTCTATGTCAGGTATTAAAATTATGTAAATAACCTGTTTACCAGTGGTGAATAAAATACCTACTAGGGCAAGGACCCTATTAGAGCAAGGATGCTTTTATAAACTGGGGTGCCCTTTTTGTTGTTTTATTGGGGGGACTGGGGGGTTGGTCTGTTTTTTGGCTGCCAATGTCAAAATTACTAAAACACATTCGTGTAAGAAGGTGGGTTAGTAAAATGTTTGCAGCTAATGATTTTTGTGGGATTGCTTGCAAAGTGGAGGTGGTCTGGCTGGAATCAGTACAGGAGTTTCTATTTTGAACACATTCACAATGTGATTTATAATTATTTGTATTTTAGATAATTTCCTGAAAAGTGCCCTGGACATGCTTTGAACATAAGCCAAAGTCCATTGAAATTATTATGAGTTATTAAATCACTTTTATGAGATTCCAGTCAATCCCACAAGCATTTTATGTGGCTATTAATGTCATTTTGTTCTCGAAGCTACTTTTTTACAAAGGGGGAAAATAGTCAATAAAGAAAATTATGCTCATTTTAAAATGCATCTTTCGTGCTGGCAAAGGTTACCACTGCAGTCTCCTTTATGCAAATATATATTTATGGGCTTTTAAAAATATTTATCCAGTTTTAAAAGCTGTTAGGCTTCATCCTATTCCATAAACAAGAGAGATCCATACAAATATTTTGCTTTTCAGTATATACTTAGTGAGAAATTTGGGATTCTCAGATTCCCTTGCGTCTCTTCAGAAATTGGTGCATACTCAGATATACAGACATGTCTCATACATGCAGAGAATGTTCCTCATGTCATTTGAGTGTGGAAAGTGTCACATCATTACAGGTTAAAAAAACAGAAGTGACATATGGTAGCTTTAGGAATCACCAGAAACTTTGTGGTAAAACCTGCCTGACAGCCCTAATGCCAAATGATCCTGCATAGGATCAGTTGGCCAGTTGCTCCCTAGTCTTCTTCCCGTAGTCCCTCCCACAGGTCTGTTATACTGGAAACCATAGAACATTCTGGAAAATATTGAATAAAACATCCATGATAAGGTGGTAATGAGTGCTATGACAGGCACAGATAATGTACCACTTACCAACAATCCATCATGTATGCGCCAGACATTGTGTTCAGCTGCTGAAGCTGTACATTTCCATGGTTCATAATGAGCCAAAGGCAATCTGTTCTCAGACTAGAATTGCAAGCTGATAGGCATTTTCAGTGTTCTGCAAAAGCGGTGCTCTGCCGAGATCTGACACCTATAATAAGAAACATGCCATAGGTTGATTTTGTATGTCAGGCTTTTAACGTTGTAAAAGAGTCAAGACTCATGAAGTGCTCAAGACCCATCAACTAGCAATGCTGCAAAGCTATAACAATCTCTCCATTATCCATTGCACCTAAAACCAGGAGGAAAATGACTGGACATAACACACACATACACACATACCTTATCTGAGAAGTAAAAGAAGTGCCAGCACTCTGCAAGAAAATACATTGGAAGTCTGCCCTTTAACTTGACGAAAGGAAGGGCATGATATTTTCAGGATGGGAAAAATTATCTCTCTGACAAGAGCTATTTGACAATCTGCTAAAACTTTGGGTTTTATTGTTGCTTATGGTGCCATTTCAGTCTCACAGTGAAGCTAAACTACTGTTAACTGGAGCAGGCATACCTGTGGGCCATGACTCAGTGAAGAAATTGATGTGGGACGAGGAGATCTACCAGGTCTTTTGGGGGCCCATTTATCTTTTTAAAAAATCTTCGCAGCTGAAGAACAAGATACACACATCATCACTGTAGCCACTTTGAGAAACTTTTTTTTTTTTTGCTTTCACACTAGGTCAGATAAATAAATTCTACTTTTAACTATGTTTGAGCTAAATCAGCCTGCAAGTTTTATTATCCCAGCCCTAGAGCTCAACAAAAAGGGGGGGGGGGGCAAGGCAAATTCATTTATTCATTTTATAGACATAGCTCTTTACTTTCAAGGAGTTCATGGAAATTTACATGGATGGAGTGTTCTCGCTTTCCCCCCTCACAACAATACTGTGAAGTAGAGTAGACTGCAAGGTAGTGAATGGCCCATTGTCCACCAGGGTGCTTCATGGTTTACGCAAATACAGGTCTCTCATGCCAAATTTCATGAGTCCTACAGGGATTACTCAAATTAAACTGCTACAGTACATTGGGTGGGATTCTGCTGATCTATTGTGCTAGCTGAGTTTCTTCCCTCTAAAGGAAGAAGTCTTTTGCTAAGAAATGGCTTCTTCCATTAGACGAAAACCTCTCCACTAGTGGAAAGGTATCCTCCAGATTCAACCAAATGACTCAAGTCATATTGTCTTCAGATCATTACTAAAGAAATCAGAAAGACTGTCTACAGTATTTTCCGTAAATTTAACAAAACAACCCATCTCATTCCTGCCACATTTTGTACTAATTGGAGTTTTTCAGTTGCCTTTAAGGGCACTCTGTTGAAAAGGGTGCTTATAGTAGTCTCGCCTCAAGGATAAGCATACTGAGATCAGCTGTGTCTAGAAGGAAACATACTTATGCAAAATATATCATTGAAAGAAGACAGTCTTGGAAATACCACTTATCACAGTCTCCAACGACAGAGCCAGATCCAAGAACACATCTGTTAATTATGTCCCCCTAATTGGGGGAACCTATTCAGTAGGGTTCATAGCACCCTGGTGGGTTACAGCTGCTAGCAGCAAGACGCAGACTCCAACATTTAACTGATATAAATGTATCAGTTTATTGGAACACTGGGAATAATATCACAAAAGCCTGATAAACCAGACTCATGATGCTTGAATAAATGGTAAAAAGGCAAGGAAGAAGAAGAAGAAGAGATTGGATTTATATCCCCTCCCCCCTTCACTCACTTGGAGTCTCAGAGCGGCTTACAAACTCCTTTCCCTTCCCCTCCCCATAACAGACACCCTGTAAGGTAGGTTATGTGAGGTAGGATATAGGAATCTCAAAAAAGCTATACTTCCCTGCAGCAAATGATATGGGATACAAGAACAGAAAACGAATGGACAGACAATATGCATGGTCACCAGTTATCAACCTCCATCTTCACATGATTTGCAAGAGACAAACTCACCCAAGCAAGATGATCTTCTCTAGAACATCATCCTTACTGACTAGCACGCTGCCATCATGGCTGGATTCACTTTTTAGCTTCTTTTGTACTAGGGAGTGGCAGTAAAGATGCCAGACCACCGCCTTCTTGGTGTCCCATGGTACACAGTTTGTGCTGGGGCTTTTAACAGCCAGTTGTCTGACAATCAGTTGTCTGGAGCTGTGCCCTCAGAAAAGGAAGGGGTAGTGGCAGGTCGGAGATTACTCCAAGTCCACTATTTGTCCCTCACAGTCTTGGCCACACCCTCAGTGGGGTTTCTAGGTAGAGGCAGGCCACTGAACATACCCCAGGCATGACTAAAACGCCTGAGGGAGGAGACCAAGGAGGGTGTACTGACTCTGCTTCCCAGCACAGAGGGAGTAGAGGTAGGGCTCAAAGAGGTGGAGTAGGGCTGTGCTCCATTACCACCCTTCTCCATTTAAAGCAGATCCTGTTGTGTGATGGCTGGGATCCAGACTCCAGTCACTGAACCAGTCTCTAGCCATTGTTCCTAACTAGCTCAAAGGATAACTCTAGACCAGGAATCCAAAGACTCGCTGAATCAACAGCTCAATAAATGTGGCAGCTTTAAAAAATAATTATTGGAGGGGAAAAGATGTGTTCTACCTTCATAGGATATAAACATATCATATATTTTATTCTGATATATTTATCTCCCATGCAGATTTTTAAAAGCTAGATAATGGGGCCAGGTACAAATAGGGAGCATTTCTCTGAAGATGTAGAGCACTTTTCCCCTTCCCCATGGTTGAAGAAAAATACAAAAAAGATTTTAAAAGATCTTTACAATACCAAGATCTCACAACGCTACATTGCAAGAACTTTGCATCCTTTTTTTTTTGACAAGGGGAGAATAGACATGATAGATGGGGATGGAGAGAAACAGGAGGAGCAGCTCCGCCCCCAAAATGTCCAGGTATTTCCCAACCAGGAACTGGTGACAACCCTATAGAAGCTCCTCCTCACCTGACTGGCTGGCTGCTGCCACCACCACCACCACCACCACCATTACAGCACCAGCCAGCCAGTCAGGTGAGGAGGAGGCTCTATAGGGTTGCCAGTTCCTAGTTGGGAAATACCTGGATATTTTGGGGGTAGAGTCGGAGAATGGTGGGATTTGGGAAGGGGAAGGGTATAATGCCATAGAGTCCACCTTCAAAGCAGCCATTTTTCTCCAGGTGAACTGATCTCTGGAGAACAGTTGAAATCCTGGGAGATTTCCAGCCACCACCTGTCGTGGCATTATGGACAGGTGAGGAATGGTGGAGCAGGAGCTTCCACCACCCCCTTCCAGTACCATAGCGGCTGCATGAGCTAAAGCAGGAGAAAGCAGTGGCACTGCAGGTTGGCAGACTGGCCCACAAATGGCTGGCTGAAGGAGCAAGTGGGGGTACAGAAGGAACACTGCACTTCTGCAAGTATCGTGGGTTGCCCACTTGTATGTATATAATTTCCTGACAAGGACTAGCATTTCTTGTGTTGTAAGCTCCTGCCAACCTAGCAGTTTGGGAGCAAGAAATTTCAAGTAGATAAACAGGTACCATTTCGGTGGGAAGGTAACAGCGTTCCATGTGCCTCTGTGTCTAGTCATGCCAGCCACATGACCATGGAAAAGTCCTTGGACAGTGCTGGTTCTTCGGCTTGGAAACGGAGATGAGCACCACCCCCTAGAGTCGGATTCAACTGGCTTTCGAGCAAGGGAAACCTTTACCTTTTAAAAAAGTAGTGTATGAAGTGACCTCTCCATCACTTCCTCATCATGTTTGTCTTCCCAAAAGACCTGTATCCACAGAGCTAACTGTGTCCACATTCATAGAGGGGAGCTGAACCAAGTGTGCTGGCCCTTCGCTCAGCTATGAATGTTCACCTGGCATAAGTGGAAGCAACTACACTTGTACAAACTAGACATGAATAGACTGTAAAAAAAATCATCTTGGCTCAATGTATTTAAGACTTTTAGAGGAAATAATAAATGATGAGATGTCATGTGATCCTAGAATTGCTCTCTTGGGTTATCTCCCCAAAGATTTCAAAAGAGAATTTAAATGTCTTATTAAGAATTTGCTCACAGCAGTGAGGATATTGTTAGCACAGCACAGGGAACAAGACATGTTACCCAGCTCAGAAACTTGGATATTGGTTTGGTACGCTTATGGTTTTTATTACGCTTACTGCAGACATGGTAGGATTTTTAATAGCATATTGATGACAGATTGAACTATATATTTAAACAATTGCCTGCTGAGTGGAGCATCAGCTCAGCAAGGACAGGAAGTAGAATTCCATCATGGGTATAGGCAAAATTTTATACTTTACTGTTAGGAAGACATAGTTGAAGCAGCCTGCCTAACAGCTACAAATGGGTCGATGGACAGGCAGTCTGGCTGTGGTCACATGGTCATTTTGATTGGGTTTCACTGCTGTTCTCTCCTGCATTTAAAATCGCTGATCAGACGGCCGCATCTGCCTCCCGCTCTGAAGTGGGCTCACTCGCGCAATCCTCTCAGTTCTCTAGTGAATTTTCCTACACCTGGAAAATCAAGTACTTTCTGGGTATTTGAGCTTCGAATCTATGATTTCGCCAATCTGGACAGCCATCTCTTGCAATGATAGCGATTAGGTCCTTTGTACGTCCTTCTTGTGGTAGTTTCCCCCCCCACCCCCCGGCTTTCACCTTTGTGTGCATAACCATTCCTGTGCTGAATATATTAAATGCATGAATGCTCAAGGGAACATCCATCTTCTCTTTGTGTACATTGGCCCTACACAGATACAAGACTGAAAACCCATCTATCTCCTAAGTGCATGAATAACTTACCTTCTAGGTTCATGTTTGTGTCTGAAAAGGAAACCAAGACTCCAATGCCTTTTGACACATTTATAAGAGGAGAAAATACTGTCTGTGTCTATGCTTGAGCTCACCTGTAACACAGTGTAATATTTTCTCCTTTGTGTTAGTCCCCATGTCTATGTCCATGAGGTATTTATTTATCTATTCCTGAGGCATGGTAGAATGGAGATACGGAATGCCTCACTTCAGACTAGGAGAATCTTACTTGTTAGTCCTCCCTGGCAGTGATGATGTGGAGCCAGGATACCACTGGTGGTAAAAACACCATAAAGATGGCTTAACACAGTTTGGGGCGTGGAAAATTTGACATTGCAAAGTTGCACCATCGCCAATATATTATACAGCTGCCACCTGCTCTTAATTAAACCTCATTATACGATTACTCAGTCTACTGTCTACAGTATTTCAGAGATACTTATCATTTTGTTAATCTAAGCCCATAGTCAACATGATAAACCATAGACTAATGATCTTCACTGTCAAATCTCAGCATCCTTATGTACTGGCATACACTGTGAGAATTGATGGAAAGTGACTTCAATGAAGTTTTTTAGTCTTTATTCAGGTTGAACAGCCCATAAGCTGTACACAAAGGAAAAAAAAATAAGAATTCAAAACAACAGCAAAAAGAAATTTAGCTACATCAGTTGTGCAGGCTTTATAAAACCTACTCAGAAACAGTTTTAATTTTGGGGACTCAGAAGTGGCTGGATATTTTAACAACCATTTTGCAAGAAATTTCTCCCTGGCAACTGCATGTTCAGAATAAGAAAGAAAAACATGCTGCAGCGAATCAACCATTGACAAGGAGCAGCCACAAAAAAATTTCTGAAGGCATCCCAGCAAAGTGCCCCTTCATCTGTGCTGTACATAGCACGTTACAGCATGCAATGACTGTCTTAATTTCGATATCATCAGCATGCAATGACTTCAGGGAGGCAAACTGTATTGTTAGTTCTTATTTGATATTACTGCTATGCCAATAAAGATTGTGATGATGATGATGACTCCAATGAAGTCATTGATCCGCTAGGGAAATAACTGTCAGAATTCTCGGCACTGTCCAGATTTAATATCATGGATATGGACCTGCACATCTATTTCAGACCTGCTTCCCATGTTTAAGTCTAAGATTAAGGAAATGCTTCCACAAGGCACCACTTGTCTGGCAACATGTTGGAAAAGGCATGAGATAAAGGTTTCCTGACCATGTAGAGAACACACTTGGGAAAACCACACATGTAAATATCCTCCTACATCAAAATATCCTCTAAACATGGAAAGCAAGAAGTACATGGGAGACAACTAGTCTGCTGTGCTTGTTTTCCCAAGGTGGGCAGCCATGTTGGTCTTAAGCAAAAAGACAAAGTTGGAGTCGAATGGTATCTTTAAGACCAACAAAATTGTATTCAACATAAAAGCTTCCATGTGAGAAGAGTGTGTGCACATGAAAGCTTATACCCAGAATAAAACTTTGTTGGTGTTAAAGGTGCCACTGGTCTCAAACTTTGTTCTGATGCTTGTTTTCTACATTCCAACAATGTACATCATACTGGCAAGAGCCAGTTCGGTGTAGTGGTTAAGTGCACGGTCTCTAATCTGGGAGAACCGGGTTTGATTCCCCACTCCTCCACTTGCATCTGCTGGATGACCCTGGGCAAGCCATAGCTCTGTACCAGCTGTTCTCTCAAGGACAGTTGTCTCAGAGCTCTCTCAGCCCCACCTACCTCACAGGGTGTCTGTTGTGGGGAGGGGAAGGGAAAGGAGTTTGTAAGCTGCTCTGAGATTCCCTTGAGTAATGAAGAGCAGGGTATAAATCCAATCTCTTCTTCTTCTTCTTCTTCTTCTTCTTTATTGGAGTGCATCAAATTTCCATGGGGTTGTGCTGCACAGTAGAAAGTGATATTTGGAAGAGAGGGGCAGTCTTTTTTTCTGACTGGTCACCATTCTGTGGGAGGGGGACATTTTGCTGTGACATCACTTTTCCTTCAATGCCTCTACTCACCTAGCACAAACTGAGAAATAGGAGAGAATCACACGCACATACTACAGCCCATTGTCTCCTTACAATGATTTTTCTTCCTGTGGAGACATTTTAAAGGGAGCAATTTGTACTGCATGGTCTCTTCCCCTGTCTTAGCAAGGGGACCAGGAGAAAAGAAAGACTGGTTTCTGCAGTGAAAGGCATTTTTCCCCTTTAAAGGAACACTGCTGTTTCAGAGAAAACTCTTTGCCCCCCCCTTTGCTTTGTAAGAACCTTCTGAGTGAAGAAAACAAGCTACCTAAAGTCTAAAGGACTGTCTCTCCCTACCTGAGCCAGTGCACAAATTGTGTTTATCTGAGCAGTTCCTCCTGAAGTTTGTGACCTTCCAAGACCTAAGCCAGAGCCTTTTCAGTAACGGCTCCCGTGGTGATCTGACACATCACACGAGCATCTGTACAAGAATTTTCCACTTTGCTTTATGAATGTCTCCGCAAATGCTCCGAGATTAAGCCTGATCTGCCTTTACAGGTAGTCTGGTCAAAACAAGGAGCAAGCCCCCAGTTCCTTCTAAATTGCAAGGTGCAGAGGTGGCTGTGATAAAACCATAAACATAATAAGGACAGGAGATCAAAAGACAGGAGGAGTGGGTACTGGGCTTTGTGCATACACCCAATGGGGGGCTACTTCTTTATGATAGTTAATATTTAACACCATAAAATATACTTCAATTTTTCATATATACATTTATTCAGTGTAATATACTTCTGTACATGCTCTGCTGTGTCATTTCTGCCACTGGACTTGCTCGTAAAGCTCTGAGCAATGCTGGCTGGCATCCTCCCCCCCCCCCCAACTTTGAAGGAGACACAGTCAGACACCTGGTTTGAAGAGAGGTGACTCACCAGATGGAGAAGGTAAAACTGGGATTAACAGTGCCTGAACAACAAACCTGCAACCATGAAACTATTTTTGCCTATCTCTTTCTGCAACTGACATAAGTCTTAGACCTAGGCCGATTCCGCACAAGGGCTTTGCTTCCCTTTCCTCCCGGGTTTAATTGGTCCGAATCAGTCTGCATGTTTCCGCATTACATTAATCTGACCCAGGTTGATGCTGGTTATTCATTTCCGCATCTGTCCTCGCCCCAAATCTTGAGCCCCCGCCCGTCATTTTTAAAAAAAATGTAGGCGGAGTTTCGTTATAACATCGTGACGCAACAAGGTCCTGATTGGCCAAGGGTTTTCATAATTCCCAGGAAAGTACATCATGCACCCGCCCCTTCCCCCCCTTTTTTAATGTAGGTGGAGTTTCATTGTGATGAACCATCCCACAGAGCAGCAAGGATCCTCCACGAATGTTTATGAAACAACTCTGGTCACTTTCTCCATTAGGAAATGCCCGCGAAAAGAAAAAAAATTGCACCAGGGTTGGAGGGGAATTGGAGGGTGGGAAAGGGATGGGAAATGGAGGGGGATCATGCAACATTACACATGCTCCCCCCGTAAAAAAAGTGTCCACACCACCACCCGCAATACATTGGCCCCGAACAAAATAAACACACAATGATGGATCAATGCCATGTCGTGTTGTTGTAATGCAATGTGGAGGAGAACCAGCTCGCACTGTGCCTCAAAGCCATCAATACATATCTTTACAGTGGCGTGACTCAGGCGCGACTTTTGTGCAAACAATGCTACACAGAAATGTGGATACATCAACAATAAAACTACATTTTAAAAAAGACATTTAAATGCCAGTCAATGGTGGATCAATGTTGTGTCATGTTGTTGTAATGCAACAAAGTGGGAACAAAAAACCCCCGTTTGCGCCAGGGCGAGAAAGGGGAGGGAAAGGGGCGAGAAAGAAGCATAGTATTAAATTCGTTTTCCCCAGATGATGCTCAGATGACTTAATCTGCTCCCCCCCAACACTCTTGTACGCCATCCTCTCTCCCCATTCCTGATTAGCTGATCCTGAGCCCCCCCCCCCGCCGCCCCTTTTGGCGTATGGGGGTGGCAGGGATATTTTTAAACTGGAAGAGGAGAAGGGCGAGGGGAAAGTGTTGTGATCCGGCTTGGCAGCGCTCGGTCTGGGAACTGGAGGGCAGAGCGGTGAACGGAGGCAGGCGGGCAAAGAACCCACGAGCACAAAGGGCTTGGAAGGATTGCAGCTGCAGCAGCAGCCACTGCCCCAGCAGCGGTGGGACCTGCCCCCTCCCTGGTGGCCCACCGCAGCCGAAGGGAGAAGCCCTCCCCACCTGACTGCGCCATCCCACTCACATCTGGCTCCCTCCCTCAGCTGCTGCAGGGGGCTGCAGAGGAGGAGGAGGGCCCTGGAGCCCGTTCTCCGGTGCACGGTGCTGGTGCGGGACAGGCGGCTTCCCAGCAGCCCAGATTCCTCGGGCTGCACCTTCTTTGCCACCCCCTGCCCCCCTGGGTTGGCATTGCTTGTTCGGCTGTGGGGGCCCACAAAAAATGTTAACCACACAACAATGGATCAATGTCATGTCATGTTGTTATAACGCAACAAAGTGGCAAACAAAAAAAAACCCGCTCACGCCAAGGTGGGAAAGGGGAGGGTAAGGGGAAAGAGGGCGTTAAAGGGGTGGAGCAAGAAACCCCAATTTAGGAGTTCCCCATCTGAATGCTCTGACTTCACTCCCGTGGCAAAAAAAAGAGCCTCAAAATCCCAGAAACGGAAGATCCAGAAAAAACGCTTATTACATTCAGGCCAAATGCAGACCCGAAGCAACAGGTGGGGAACTGTTGCTTAGCCCTGGATTTTATAGGGGAGTGAAGTCGGGGCAACAGCTAACACGGAATCGGCCCTAGGAAACGAGGATTCTGTTTGTACCTTTTTCATTTTCTCCATATTTAGATGCTGGAGTCTTTTGCTGTTCAACTGTATGTTTTTTTTTAATTCATTGTTTTCATTCAGTCCATTCCCATGAGAATGCAAGCGCCAACCCAGTGAAATGGCACGCCTGAGAAAGGGAAGGGGCATGGTCTTTAATTATCTTCAGGAAAAGATGTAAAACACTGATGCTGTAAATTGTGTGAATCTCCAGATAATTGCATTGAGTGGGCTGGTGAGTTAATATTTATAGTATTAACTTGTTCTCCGTTTTTAGAATGGATGTGCTTTCTTTTTTAAAAAAAAAATTGATGCCAGTTTGGCCTTTTTAAAAGCCACCTTGAGGCCTTTTGGGGAAAGGTGACATATAACGAATCTTAATAAATGAAAAGGTGTAATCTTACATGGAACCCTAAGGCAATTTAATTGTTTCTTTCTCTCTCTCTCTCTCTCTCTCTTTTTTTTTAAAAAAAGTGTTTTTTTTAAAAAAAAGTTCATGAGATGGATTTAGAAACTGTGTTGAGTTTAATTACTGCACTTCTCATGTGCATTGCTTCACCTCTTGAAGAAAATGCATCCCCCTCCTTTAGAGGAAGAAGAAGAGTTGGGTTTTGTACCCTGCTTTTCTCTACCTTAAGGAGTCTAAAAGCAGCTTACATTCACATCCCCTTCTTCTTCCCACAGCAGGTGCCTTGTGAGGTAGGTGGGGCTGAGAGAGAGAGGAGAGAACTACGATTGTCCCAGAGTCACCCAGTAGGCTTCATTTGGGCAGTGGGGAATTAAACCTGGTTCTCCAGATCGGAGTCCACCACTCTTAACCACTACACCATGCTGGCTCCCTTGTAGACTGGCATAAAAGAACTGGAGATATTACACTGAGGTAAAATTAACTTGCTGTAGAACAGCAGATCTACAGTGCAGTCATAAACACACTTACACCCTTCCAAAACCAATTAAGACTCTATTTAGGTTTACATTGGTTGCGGTCACACATGGAGATAAAGTGCGAAGGAAGCAAGGCTATTTCCTCTGGAGAAATTTGATCCACAGTTGCACGATCACACCTCCCTTTGAAGCTCTGGGCACAGTCCATCAGTGTATGATCAGACACAACTGCAGGTGAGTCATGGGTTTTTTGTCCCATTTTTTCCCCATGCACTTAAACAAGGAATCGATGAATCACACCTCTGCACTGAGGGCTCCCTATGGAGTTTGCGATGATGTGCATACTGCGAAGGGCACGAAATTGGGATGGCCTGATCAGACCATCCTGACAACATGAGAGCACGTTGGAGTGATCAGACCAGGAAAGTCCATCCATGGCCCGTTGCAACCCATTTACTACCAGTTTTTCCCTGGTGTACTTTCACTCTGCTTTTGTGGTGGAGCAAAACGGATTGTTGACAGCTGTGGGGGGCTTCCCAGATGTTGTTGATCGCTCCCTTTAAATCCACCTAGCATTCGTGCCTATGTCAGGTCTAATTGTGTGTATGATTGCAGCCATTGTCAAGGGAGCAATTTCTGTGATACATCTGAATAAATGACTATCAAGATAACATACAAGATAACATACAAGATAACATTATGTTTCTTTGTGATATTATAATATCATGTTTTCTTTGAACCTTTGATGTACCAACACAGATGTTTCAAATCATATTTTTGTAATATGGAATAGAAAACCCCTCCTTCCTGCCCAATTGTTTTAATCATCAGTTTTATGTCTTTGTATGCATTTTAGCTATGGTTTTAATTGTTTTAATGATGTGCTGCTGTACTTGTTTGATTGGTTTTCATGGCTGGATATGTTTTTAATTTGTTTGCTATCTTGGTGGCCCTTGTGAGGGCAGAAAAGCAGGATATACATTTAAAAAAAAACACCACAAATATAGAAACCGTTTCTTGCCAACAAGAGGGAGGATTGTGTTGTACATAGTGCTGTGGGTAGTTAATGCTGTAAAGGTAGCAAGCATTTTCAACCCATTCAAGTGCTTTCCAAGAGATCACTGTATGGAATAGGAAATGACATTTTTCCTGCAGGCAAATTGTTTCATGAAAAGTGGGGAGGTATATTTCACCTCAGTGCTACTGCTACATATTACTGATCACTGAATGGCTGAAGCTGCCCCATATCAGATTAGACCTTTGGTCCATTTAGCTCTTCATTGTTTAATCTGACTGGTAATAACTCCTGATCAGAGAAAGAACTTGTCTTGCAAGTCATATCAATAATTAAGTCCCATAGAATCCACACAGGCAGAAGTTAGGCCCATAAGGGTTAAGGAGAGGTATTCCACCTATATCTATACCTGATACGCTATTTTTAATTTGTTGACAGAGGGCCCGGTTATTTCCCATGCGTAATATTCCAACACATACATTCTGTAACCAAACCCAGAAATGGTAGATTTCCAAGAATGGACCACTTGATTCTGCTGAATTTATAAACTCTCCTTTCAACATTTTTTTTCTTTGTCTCAGAGTCAGTATTCCACTTGGCCCAATGTTTGAGAAGGAAAGAAATCTAACATTACACACAAGCACAATAGAATCCCAATTAACTGTGTGAGCATTGCCAAATGTACTTGGATAATCAAGAGTCCAGATAATTGGGTGCAGAAGGCAGGGAGTGAATAGACTAAGGTTGGTTGTAATTCATTAGGAAACAGAAACTTAGTTATTGGAGAATCGTTGGTAAGTAGGGGAATGGATAATTGGGTTTCTTTGGCTGTACAAGCATAATTTAAAAAAAAAAAACCTGAAAGGGCATTTTCCTATCAAATCACCATCTAGTTTAGAAAATAACCTAAAAGGACCAAAACTCTAGTTAAATTATATGCTACATATATGTATGTTCTAAGATAATATCTCTTCTGATTGGAATTTGAAAGAGAAATTAGAAGCAAATACCTCTGTGTTTTATAATGTATAAAAATGTTTAACCATATTGGTTGACTTCTCTAAGACATCCCAAGGGAGTGGCTTCTTCCTTTTCTAGAAAAAAAATTGATACCCATTTGTGCAAAATTGAACTGAAGACCTCAGAGTAAGCGATCAGTGATAAATTTGATAACATCTATACTTCTCAGCAGGAAAATCCATTGCTCAAAATAATATGTTTTTCCCCTTCTGCAGTGAAGACCCAAAGATACTTGTGCAATAAGTAACTGGAAGTGTGGATGTCATTGAACCACTTGTGTTTCAAAAGAGGTGTGCATCGTACCTGGGGGGACTTACAGCAAGATCCAAGATGCTTTTCAAGAGTCTCTCATCTAGGCATAAATAAGGAACAGAAACTTCATGTATATAGTCGACACAGTCTTGAACGTGGAGAATTTCTAATCCAGGAGCCCATTTCAGCCAAATCTTCATCTACATCTGTGGGCACCCTTGACAATAGGAGGATTTTTTTTTAAAGGTTAATTAGAGAAGTTGAACACAGATATTTTTTGTGATTCTGTCAGAATCCACAGGCATTCCCAATGCATGACAAGACAGTGGCTATTCTTTTTCCTTGCCGAGACTTTCCTTTAATATTTAACTTTTAAAATGTCCAAGTTTTTAGTTATCTTAAATGATGTTGCTCTTTGTATCTCACTTTCCCCCTACTTCCTGTATAGCTCTTATTTGTGCAGTGATCTGCCTACTAGCAAAGGTAGTAGGCAGGTCACTGCCCCACACCACAGAATTTTTTCACACCACAGAATTGCTTCTTCCTTTAAACACAATGGTATAACTCCAGGATTACTACCTGGCTAGTGTAAATATGACTTCCTTTAGATTTTTCTCTCCCTGCTTTACTCTGTTCAGGTTCAGTGTTCGGCAATACAGTTCAGGGGCTCTCTAGTCACCTTCAGTGTCCTATCCTGATATACACCTACTCGTAAACATGTCTTGCCACCCTCACCATAGGCGTCAACTATGGGGGGGCTCGAGCCTCCCCCGAAATTTCCCGGGGGGGCTCAGCTACCCCTGGCAAAATGGAGCGCCCGCCAGTGGCCAGTCAGCCGGCCAGCTGGCTGCCGTCGCCGCCTCTCCTTCCCCTCCACCCCCGGCCTGCCCTCCTGCCTCCCTGGGGCGGGGGGGAGAGAGGTGGCGGGGACATGGTCCCACGCTTCGCGTGCACGGCAGTCAGCCGGCCAGCTGGCTGCCATCACCACCTCTCCTTCCCCTCCACCCCCGGCCTGCCCTCCTGCCTCCCTGGGGCCGGGGGGGGGGGAGAAGCAGCAGAGACATGGTTCCATGCGCGAATGCGCTTTGCGCGTGCGCACGAAAGAGCCCCCCCCCCGGATTTACAAAGTCTACGCCCCTGACCCTCACCTGTGCAAAGGTCTTATGGCACCTGAAATGATTCTGCCCTTTCTCCTATACGTCCTTCTTATGCCTGAAACTGCAGTTGTCATGTTACCTCTACCTTCAGCTCCCTCCTTAAAACCCACCTTTTCCCTGAAGCTCTTGTCACAGAAGTCCACATTTGGGCTGCCAGCGTGGGAAATTCCAGGAGCTTCGGGGTTGGTGCCTGGGGAGAGTGGAATTTGGGAAGAGGCAGGATCTGAGCAGGGATGTGATGCCATAGAGTTCACCTTCCAGAACTGCCATTTCCTTTAAGGGAGCTGACCTCTGTAGTCTGGAGATCAGTTTTAATTCCAAAAGGACTCCAGACCCTGCCTGGAGACTGGCATCTCAGACACATCCCCAAATCTCCAAGAACTTCCCAAGCCAAAGTTAGCAACTCTGTAAGGGTACCCAAATGTAAAACAGGTTAATATAATGTGGACTATGCACTCATAGATCAAAGAAAGTATAATTTAGTGGGAGGCCTTAATCAAGACATTATTCTTTTTGCTCCAGCCTGCCATTTGCATCATGGAGATGATAATACTGTCCTACCTTAGGAGGCTGCTGTAAGGACTGCAGAAATAATAAATGTGAAGCAATCTGAACACTCAGACAGTGCCATCCTAAACAGAGTACCCTCTTCTAAACCAATGGGCTTGGAAGGGTGTAACTCCACTTAGGATGGTACTGAAAGTTCATTGAACAATAAATGCTGTTATTAATTCCCTTAAACTAAGCAGACATATTTTGGAGATGCAGACTGTTTTTTTAGGTCTGCCATACCTCCTACAATTGCAGGAGACCTCTTGCTGGCAACCCGCTCTTCCTGCCACTCCTCTTTCAGGTGGCAGGAGGAAAAAAACCAAAAGATTACCATCATTGTGCATGACGTGGCATCAATGCCAAAAAAACTCAGAAGTGGTGTCTTGTCACTCTAGGAATAGCCAAAAACTATGGTTTTACTATAGAGTTTCCAGAGATTCATAGTGTGACATGACATCACTTCCTGTTTTCCCCAGAAGTAATGTCACATCAGATGTGATGATGGCAGCTCCCAATGTCCCCTTCCCTCATATTTCTTGCTGGGTGTTGGCCATCAGTTGGCAACTCTATTGCTTACTCAAGTATTAGAGATTATTAGCAACTGATATTTAAACAAGGACCAGAGAGTTCCTGGTTCAAATCTCACTTTTGCCATAAACTCACTAGGTTGCCTAAGGTGCAATCTATACCTCCCCTCTGAAGTAGTTTGACTGCTGTCTTTTCCTTCACTCATTTCACACTGGTTTCAAATTTCACTCCCTGGGTCTGAAGAGCAGTAAGCAACAGGATCTGTTTAAAGCAGTGTAATGCTAGCTTGACTACAAAAGGGCAATTAACAAAAGTAGACAGTGATTTTTAAACTAGAACAAGTATGGTTTGAAACTAGAAACAGGTATAGACAGGGTTTTTTGAAACTAGAATGATTCCAGCGGGAAAGTCAGATGTAGATTTGACCTTAGCCAGCCACTCTGTCTCAGCCCTACAGGGGGATAATCATACTGGCCTGTCTTAGAGAACTGTTTTAAGGATTACAGAAAGATAAAGTATATGAAGTACATTGAACAATCTAAAATATAAAAATGATAATAATACTTTATCACCTTTATATACTAGAGCTGATGGCAACATGTTTCCCTCTTGGAGAAAAATATGTTGAACAATATTTTTAAAAATATATTTGTTTGTATGTGTGTGTTAAGTTAGAGTTTCTTTCTTTGAGAATCTGACAGCATGGATTCCACCCACATGAAACTACAAGGCCTCCAAAGGCACTTCAGCTGCCTACTTCCGCAGTATTAATGATTGATATTTTCTGTAATATGAGACCCCAGTGATTGATTTTAAAAAAAGAAAAGAAAAAGAACACAGAATTAGGGTTTTCTTTTTCATAGTGATTTCTTTTCTCAGCCCAGATGAGTTTCTGAGCTTTATAAACAAAGGTTTTAGATAACGGGAGGGGAAGGGATTTGGTTTTCTAAAGGAAAGTTAGTGAGATTTACTTTAATCCAAATGTAGGATTCATCCATTCCTGGACTCAAATCCAGTAGGTTCATCCTAATTAATATTCACATACTTCATTGCAGTTCTCCTGTGAAATTACCCTTTAGAACAATGAAAAGCAAAAAGTCAGGACCTTCTTTACCTAAGTCTTACATGGCATCAAGCTTTCTAACGAAGTCTGAAGCAATGCATAGTCAATGCTTTCTGTAAAGGGTAGCTTCCTCTTCAGTGCTATTGTGGAGCTGTTCTTGAAAGAGAAGTTCTCGAAAGCACTCTCTCAGCCCCTCCTACCTTACAGGGTGTCTGTTGTGAGGAGGGAAAGGGAAAGGAGATTGTAAACCACTCTGAGACTCCGAGTGAAGGGCAGGGTATAAATTCAATTTCTTCTTGTATCAGCCACCATCAGACTTTCTCCAGTAGTGGCAATGTCAGAAGTGAAGACAAGTGGCCTACGAGTGAGGAGCACTATACAGATGTGGTTGTCTGGATGCATCAGTAAAATCTGACAGGGAGAAGTAATGACATTGGAACTAATAGCTTGTCTGATCGTGGTCTTAGTCTAACACTCCAAGCATTATTCCATATTTGCTCCCTAGAGGAAGGTTCCTTCTTCTGTAGGAGTGGAGGAGCCTCCACTAGTAGAGTACATTCACAGGATATAACCTCTGTTAAGAAAATTTGGCCATTTCTCACTTGTCATTATTTTCTGTGGCAATATTTTCTTTTGAATACAGAGATGAATAATATCCCACCTCCTGGAAAACAGCGGGAAATTAACATTTTGTGTGATGTGGCTACACATGGGCTCACATTCCAATAGGGGTGGAGGGAAGCATGACTATAAGTCCATTGTGAATAACAGAGAAACATTTTTTTTGCCATGCTGATACTACCGGGGGGTGGGGGGGAGGCAGTGAGGTTGATAAAAATGAAAGGGGAAAATATTATCAGACCAAGATATTATCAGAATCACTTGATGGATTGAATCCAGCTGCTTTAAATTAAAGAAATATCAGTCAGCTGGAGGCTGTAGATGCACTCTAATATTTTATATATAGCAGCGGTGGAGTAATTTAAAAACAAATGAATTAACGGGAGAGTGGAACAAGACAATGCTATGGTCAAAGATATTGTTCTCTAGTGCTTCACATGTAGCTTTGGGAAAGGATGGAATTGATCCAAACTGAGTCTATCTGGGTCTTAGATGTTCCCAAATATCCACATTAGGAGTGCCTCAACATCCACAATTTTCTGCCCCCCCCCTAAAAAAAAAGATATACTTGCCATTGTGGATGCATGAGTTCTTCCACAATTATTTGTCCAACAGTGAAATCTGACTATGGAGAACAGTGAATAATAGGCACATTTATGCCAAGAGTACATGCTTTTGAATGGGGAACAGTGTATAACCCGGCCAGTTGTGCAGTCAATGATGCATGGTTCAGGATCTGCACATTCATCACCATGAAAAGTAACCTGGATATCCACTGTTGTGGATACATTTCCCAAATATGCTGTGCCAGTGCTCAGAAGCAGAAATGTCTGTGGAAAAATATGCGATGGAAAGGTTTTGCCATTTCCAGTCCAGTTTTTATTACAAAGTAGGTTTTGTTCTTACCAGTCATTAATCTCTCTCAGCTTACTTAGGTACCATGGCCTTTGTTGTTTTACTGGCTGTGCCATTTTCATTGCAGAAATTTCCCAAAGAAGCTTATGGGACCTAAAAAGCAACAACATTTTGATGCCATAAGCTTTTGAGAGTCAGAGTACACTTCATTGGATGCATGAGTTGGTCTAAGAGCAGCACCCCAAAAACTGAAGAACAGAGCAGAAAGTCCCAGCTGTGCTGGATTGCCAAACAGAGCCTATAGCATCATAATAGCATCTCCCTTCCTCCATTTTATTATCACCATAGTCTTGTAAGATAGGTTAGGCTGAGGAAGAGTGATAATCTACAGACACCCAATAAATTATACAGGAAACAGGGATCTTAACCTCTGTCTCCTAAGTCTTAGTCCGGCCATCTAACCATTCGCCACAGTGACTCTTGAGAAAGCATCTGGGGGGTATCCATGTTGGTCTGAAGCAGCAGAGCAAAGTTTGAGTCCAGTGGCACCTTTAAGAACAACAAAGGTTGTAGTCACATGCCAGAGATAAAGCAAGGAGGAAGCGAGGCTATTTCCTCCAGCGGAAGTTGACCCACCATTGCATGATCGCATGGATTTTTGCAGATGCGGGCATAGCCCGCCACTGTGTGATCATATGGAACCACCGGTGAGTCGTGTTTTTTTTAATAAAAGTTTGTTCCCGATGCACTTACATGAGGAATTGATGATTCACACCTCTCCCTATGTAATGTGCAGGGGTGTGCACTGACGTGCATACTGTGATGGGAGAAAACAATGGCACAGAGTTGAGATGGCATGATCAGATTATCCCGATGCAATGGGAGCACACTGGCGCGATCAGATGCAGGAAAGTCCATCTGTAGCTCATAGCAACCAATTTGCTACAGGACTTTCCGAGGTGTTTTTTTACTCTGCATGTGCGATGGAGCAAAATGGGTTGCCAACAGCTGCAGGGAACTTCCCAAATGTTGGCGTCTGATTGCGCTCCTTTAATCCGCCTGGCATTCATGCCTATGTTGGGGCGAATTGTGTGTGTGATCGCAGCCAAAGTTTTATTCAAGGTGTGAGCTTTTGTGTGCATGAACACTTCTGCTGAAGCAAGAAGAAAGCTTATACCCAGAATAAAACTTTGTTGCTCTTAAAGAAGAAGAAGAAGAAGAGATTGGATTGGATTTATACCCCACCCTTCACTCACTCGGAGTCTCAGAGCGGCTTACAAACTCCTTTCCCTTTCCCTCCCCACAACAGACACCCTGTGAGGTAGGTGGGGCTGAGAGAGCTCTTTCCCAAGCTGTCCTTGAAAGAACAGCTGGTACAGAGCTATGGCTTGCCCAAGGTCACCCAGCCAGGTGCAAGTGGAGGAGTGGGGAATCAAACCCGGTTCTGCCAGATTAGAGTCCGCGCACTTAACCACTACATCAAACTAGCTCTAAAGGTGCCACTGGGCTCAAACTTTGTTCTCAAGAAAGCAGTGTATGCATAACCATGGTCACTTATTTTAACTTATTTAAATTTGAAAGGACCACAAGGGTTATCAGCTCCCTGTGAATGCAGAAACTATAATATCCCTAGCAAGTAAATATCCAATTGATACTTAAAAACCCCCAATGGTGAAGACCCATCACCTCACAAGGGAGGCTGTCCCAGTTTTGAATGCACTGTTGTCCTACAAGGTGCTTATTGCGCTCTTATAGACATAAAGTCTATAAGTGATAAAATGGACTGAGCCTGTACATGTGCACAAAGGGACTGAACTATGGGAACCAGAGAGGGATGCCAACTGCAGACGCACACCAGCAGGAGATGCTGCTTTTTCCTGAGATGATGTGCCAGTGAGTCCTGAGATCACCCAGTTCCCAGATGTATCCCTAGACACTCAAAGTACCCAGAACTACCATCTACCATTGCTGTGTTCAATACAGAGCATTCCTGACACCATTAGGAAAGCCCTTCTTCATCACGCAGGCAACCCACTCACCCCTCCAACCTTTGCCGCAACTAAGGCACAAAAAGACTCTTTCTCACCTTTCATTGACAAAAGACTTGGCCCCCTAATCCACTTGAGGAACCAGTTCTGCTTGCTCTGAGGCAAAGATGTATCAGCACCACAATGGGTGCTAGCCAATGAGTCGTCACATCCTGCCCGGTGTCTCTGCCACAGGTTAAGCTAGTTCAATACTGACCAACTCCTTAAGCCCCATCCCCTTTGCGGATCTGACTTTGGGAACGGACCACAAGGAGGGCGTACTGAGGGAGGTGGCCAGCAAAGCATTCCCCCAAAGCCCCCTCATAAAAGAGGGCATCCAGCAACATGCTCTCTCTCTTGCTTTTACCCTGACCTTTATCCCCACCCTACCTCTAAGACTCCTGGACTGCAGCCAGAGTCTCCATGTGTTTCTGCCGGTTCAGAACACGATTCCTATTCCCTCTTAGCCTCCCCTATTTTTCTAGCCAGAATCACGACATATCTCCGGACAGGTAAATATTGCCCTTCAATGATACCAACAATATCCTGCTAATGCAACTGTGCTATCCCCTTCTACCTTATTTTCCTAGAATCTGCATAATTGTGTGTGTGACTGTGTATGGTTTGTTTGTGAAGATTTTCTAAGTAAAAAAAAAAACATTTCAACCTGAAACGGGTCTCTGCGTCCATTTCTGGTATTTCTAGAAGAAGCGGAACCCCTGTATATATAGGTGTTTGCTCCCATATTTGCCTATTACTATATTTAATCTAAATTCCCCCAATATTAATCATAATCAAGGCAATCAGGCTAACAGGCTAACAGCACCCTGACATCACATTCTTCCTTAGTTTAGAGGAAACCTCATTTGCTGTAGTTTATATCCGTTATTGTGAGTCCTATCATCCAACAGAAATGAAAACTTATCGATACCATCCTCTAGGGATGGGCACAGACCAGGAAAATGCAGTTTATTTTGGTTTGTGATGTGCCTAGTTCATGAACCATGAACCGTCATGAACTTTTAGGCACCAAATGAACTGATTCCATTCATGAGGTTTGTTATGCACTAGCATCTCCCTCCCAGCATGCTAGAGGCACCAAACTCTCAGGGGATATTTAGCTGACTCTCTTCTACCTGCCCCCCCAAGTTTGGTGAGAATTGGATTCATGAGGTCTAAGTTATGCTCCCCCAAAGGCCCCCAGAAAAGTGCTTTTGGGGAAAATATCAGGTGCAGATTCAAAAGTGTATAGACTGGACCTCCCAGCAAGGTATACACATCAAATGCACACTCTGCCCCCCACCCCAATGCTTTGAAGCTTGGGCTAAACATCTTGATAGAGTGGAGAGTGGAATGTACCCATTCACAAACTGCCACAAACTGCTTGAAAGTTCATACCAGCCACGAACTGCTTGAAAGTTCATACCAGCCACGAACTTCAATTCAGAACTATGAACCAGCTGCCTCAGGTTCCACGTTTGGGGGGCCCCAACCATCCACAGCCCCACCCCCTGAAGGAGAGGGAATATTGCTGCAAATATTAGGCTAACAATCAAGGGCCAAGAGCCTTTCAAGTCTTGCCCTTTGGGTCACACCTACACTTTCAGTTCCTGAATGATGTGGGAAGGAGACAGAAGCTCAGCTAGATGCTATGCAGCTGGCATGAGGTTCCCCAAAACTCACTCATTCTGCTCCTTGCTATGATGTCTGTAATGATATGGTGCACCTTCTGAAGCCCTGACAGAAAAGTCCATGTGGACTTCCAAGGGAAAAAAAATAACTAAAGCAACGTTCTTCAGTGCTTCATGTAAAAGAAGCCCTAAAGCAACATGCATGCTAAATCTTGCATCGATTTTTCACATTAATTCTGGGCCTCTAGTTATGGTCAGACCTTCCATTTTGGCTTCAGTACATCATTGTAGAAGAAATATAAGACAATTTTATGTGTTCATATATGAAAGCAGAGCTGAGTCCCTGCACAGTGGAATTCTATAGTCTGGTTGCTTGAGGAATAAGTTCACACTGAGGCTTGTTACTGAGAAAAGAAATAGAAGTTATTTATTGTAAAAGAACTCCATATTAGATAGGAAAGGCAAAGAAAAGGCTTCTAACTAGCTATCTAAGGTAGGATGGAGAGAGACTGTAGAAAGTGTGTCCAGCCCTCATGATACACAAAGAAAGAGAGAGACTGGAAGTAACCAGAAGGAAGGAACCCCTGACTGAGAGTAGCATTCTGCATGACAAAGGGACTGCAACAAGAGTGGACAAAGGAAAGGTCAGGGAGCACCCTTATTCTAGCCATTTACTAGCTCTTTAACTGCCTTCTGCTGAGACTCCGAAGTCTTATGTTAGCATTAAGTGACACCACACAGTCCATTCATTTCAACAGTATGTTTGATTGTATCCTTTTGGGGCAAATCAGTTGTAAAATGGAAAAGGCCAGGGTAGATTTCATTATCTGGAAGATGACATTTGGTGATCTGGAATGATTAAACTGTCAATTTGGAAGGGCAGAATGTAGACCCAGCATCATCTGAACTAACACTGTTCCTTTAATAACCTAATGCCCCACATGAAAAAGAAGCCATTTCCTTTCCTTTTGCTGTATATAAACAATGGGGTACTCTGTGAATACTGTTGATACTCAGAAAGAGCTATTTGACATGCCACATCTGTTGTCCTATGAAAGCAGTTTAAAAGTGCCAAGAGAATGGCAAAGAACTGCACCCAGGAACAGCTTCAATAGAAATGATCCTGACTTTTAAATTGTACATTTTTTAAAGTACTGCTACATCATCCTGCAAAGTCATTACATGATGCATTATATTTCAAGATCCTGCCTTTGACTTGATTTTCCCTTGGACACAAGAGCCTGTGGGCTTAATTGAGATAACTCAATAGGGTCTACTTCCAAGGAAATCTTCATAGTGTTGGCATGCAGCACACAGTGAGAGGTTTAGTGGTTAGGTTTGGCAGTCTATATTTGTGCTATGGTAATGAGCTTCACCCAACTCCCCCCCCCCCCCCAAAATTGGCTCTCATTATGGCTCTAATCTCTTTTAGTAGTCAGGGGCATAATTTATAGCTCCGTAATAGGAATCTTACTGATAGCATTTCCCCCCAAAAAATGATGTTAACTTTGGTTCAGGGTAGTGTAACATTTAGTCAGTTGGAATCATACAGTTGGAAGGGACCTCCAGGGTCATCTAGTCTAATTCACAAATACCTCCTCCTCCACCCCCACAGTGACCACTGTTTCACGCCCAAAAGATGACAAAAAACCTCCCGGATCCCTAGCCAAACCAGCCTGGAGGAAAATTGCTTCCTGACCCCAAAGTAGCAATCAGCATTTCTCTGGGTGTGTAAGAAAGGGTCACAAGAACTAAGCACTGAGGCAACCCTTTTTGCCCTCCCTCTCATGATCTGCCTAAGTTCACAGAATCAGAATCACCTGGGTAAAAATTGCTGTTCATCCATGAAATTCACTGGATGATGGTACTGTATTCGAGTCCACTAGCAACCTTGGAGTTCAACAAGATTTTGAGGGTACAAGTTTTCAAGCATCAAAGCTTCCTTAGAAGCTTCCTTCCTACAAAGGGATCTTGGACTCTTAAAACCTTACATCCCAAAAATCTTGTTGGTCCGTAAAGTGCTACTGGACTAAAACCTGTGGCAGAGTCTACCTACACCATAAACTCAGTAATGACAGAATACAGATATCCCCACTCCCAGTCTTATTTTTCATGTTCTACTAAAACAAACAAAAAATCCATAATTCTTATAAAGTCTGGGGGTTTTTTCTGACCAATTTACTGGAGGGAAAAAATAGCTTTTTAACACTTAGGGAGCTTTGTTGCTAAGCCATACTCTCTCTTCCCCCCCCCCCCCTTTCAAGCATTCATTACTATAGGTCATTCATTTTTATTTTATTCTGCTGTGAGGATTAACTGGAAAATGCCATCCTCTGCAAACGTACTCTGTTTAGCCGAGGCCCAGGATATTCCCTTATCTTTGTCCTTGAAAAAATTGGGATTGAGTTACAAAGGAGTCAGCATAATTTCAGCTGTCTGATCTGCATATCATAGCATGGGTCTGCAGTGGTTCAAAGGCAAAATGGTGAGCGCAGCACCTTTACAGAAGTTGGTATTGAAGAAATGCTCATTATGCCTCATTAATTTATGATGCCTTTTCATGGCAGTCATTTTTCAGACCGCATGATTCAGTGATCCGGTCAAAGGAGATATTTGGCGGGTGCTTTTGGCCTTTTATTTCCTTATTTTTTTTTTTTTTAAAAGCATCCTATAATCATTATGTGACAACTGGAAACCAAATATTATTTTTCCTCCTAACACTTCACCATTTCCTCTCTCTCTAGAATGCTTCTTCTTTGTTCTATTATTAACTTTCTTCAGACCAGCTGAAACACTTTACCTGCCCAATTATGAACCAACTATCATGGCTAGGTTGCTTCAACTGTAGCAGTTCAAACGGCATAGTAGTTACAGCGGTCAGACTAGAATCCAGGAGAATCAGGTTCAAATCCCCACTCTGCCATGGAAGCTTGCTGGGCAACCTTGGGCCAGTCACACAAGCCTCAGCCTAACCCACCTCACAGCATTGTTGTGAGGCTAAGATGGAGGGGAGGAGAACAATGTACGCTGCTTTGGGTCCTCACTGAAGAGAAAAGTGGGGTACAAAATAAATACAACAACAGAACCTTTTATTGGCATAGATCAGAATCATAAACAGTCACCATTCAATTCATGGGATTAACACACATCTTCCTCATTATGAGGCAATTACAATTTAGCAACCACTTCAATAACCGCTATGTTTTGTGAAGCCAGTAAACAATACATCATTCTGTCATCGGATTGCGCAGCATCTTTCTTAAGAATGGCTTCTAAACAGACTGCCTGAATGTCGTCATACAAACTGCAGTAGAGGAATACGTACAAAATAAGTAAAATAAATAGCATTTTGTTGCTATATTGTAAAACGGTGTTGCAAGCAGAAGTACCTACCACTTTTACATTAAGTTAGTGTGAGCTAGCTCACAGTTTTTTAACCTCCAGCTCACAGATTTTTTTTTGTCTTAGCTCAGGAAGGATGGCTCCCGAGCAAACTAATTTATGCAGTAGCTCACAAAGTAGAATTTTTGCTCACAAGACTCCACAGCTTAGAGGGGGCATTGCAAAGTTACCCTGGACCACACACATGGGGAGAACATGCTACATGTGAGCCTCCCAATACAACAATTGCCATTTTGTCTGAAAGGGGCAATAACCCACATTTTCAGCCTTGGTACACATTTACCAGAACCCTGGGAAATCAGGTACCTGGTATGCATGACCTGATGCTGGAATATATACACATTGCCTCCTTCAAACAAAATGGAGATCATTGGGAAGGTATTATATTGGGAAGGTAATATATAGGTGTTTTCCCTGTCCATGTGGTCAGATGTAATGCCTGAATGAAGCCATTTTCAACAACTTAAGGTACATGAACATCATTCACATTGCAGATGGACCAGAGTCACAAGTGACAAAGAGTAGCTTACCTAAGGGCCTTTCTAGGGTTGCCAGCCTCAAGGTGGCACCTGGAGAACTCCCACTATTACAAATGGTGAACAGATGACCCAAAGCAATTCCCCTGGAGAAAATGGCTACTTTGGGGAGTGGATTCTGTGGCATTATATCCTAGTGAGGGCCCTCCCCTCCCCAAACCTCACCCTCCCCATGCTCCACCCCAAAAATAGCCTGATATTTCCCAACCCTTAGCTGGCACCTCTAGTCAATTCATACATTACAGTATACACCGATTTCTCCAGCCTTTGTGGACATCAAGCCAGAATTCCCACTTGAGTACATGAAGCTGCTTTTAAGGGTCAGCAAATGAGACATTGCATGACTGCAAATTCTCCCATGGGTAAGGGTTTTTTTTGCCCTATCTGCATCTTGTTTAAATCAGGCCTCACATTCCTACATTATAATGGCAATATATGGCAACAAGTGGGGACCCACAAGAAACTTGCAGGAGGGGCTATCCCATTCCCACCATCTCTGCTTCTTCCCCTCTCCCCCTACTTCTCCCACACTCTTTTTCCTTCCTGCCACCCCTTTTCTTTCTCTCTCTCTCTCTCCCCCTCCATGCCTGTCAGTTCCTTTCTGCCCCTACCCCATCACTCTTTCTGCCTGTCACTCTTTCGGCCTCCCACCTACTTTCTCCCCTCCCCCAGCAGCAGTGGCAGCAGCTGCTCTCCAGGAATTCCAATGGATTGCCCAAATACAAGAATCAGTTCTGTTTAGGGTTGCCTGCTCCATGTTGGGAAATTCATGGAGATTTGGGGGTGGAGCCTTGGGAGGATGAGGCTTGAGCTTGGAAGTTATCTCAACAGATTATAATACCATTAACTCCACCCGCCAAAGCAGCCATTTTCTCCAGGGAAACTGATCTCTTTCATCTGGAGATCAGTTGTCATTCCAGGAGATCTCCAGCTCTCAACTGGAGGTTGACAACATTGGTCCCCCTGAAGGAAATGACTGCTTTGGAGGGTGGTGTCTATGGCATTATATCTGTCTGAAGTCCCGCCCTGTCTCAATCCCCACTATCCCCAGGCTCCACCCCTTGATAATCCAGGAATTTCCCAACCTGGAGTTGGCATCCCTATCTTCTTCCCACCTAACAGCCAACCTATCTTGATCTGCCACTCTGTCTTCAGCTTTCCATCTCCTATTGAGGAAAACTATGGTCTTTCTCCACAGTGGGGACTAAAGCAGTTTATATTATTTGCTCCTTTTTATCCACCCAACAGCCCTATGTGGTAGGTTAGGCTGAAAGTATGTGACTGGTCCAAAATCACCCAGTGAGTTTCCACAGCAAGATGTGGATCTGAACCTGGGTCTCACAAACCGTACTCTGAAGCTCTGACTATTATACTACACGGGCTTTCATAGGATGGCTGCTGTTGAACAGTAGCAAGCAGCCAGGTCTAGTTAAATCATGCAAGTCAGGTGGTATCAGGTTACCCAGAGGGTGCTGCTAGGCCTAGGTTTGCCAGTCTCCAAACCTGGAAATCCAAGACCTGGAAATCCCCCAGAATTACAACTGAACTCCAGACAACTCCAGAATTACAACTGAACTCCAGATCTCCCTGTAGAACATGTGTGGACCCTGTGGCATTATATCCAGCTGAGGCCTCTCCTCTACCCAAACTCTGCACTCCTCAGAGATAGGGTTGCCAACTCCAGGTGGGACATTTGAGGAATGGAGTCTGGCGAGGGTGAGGTTTGAGGAGGGGTGGAGCCTCAGACAGGTACAATGCCATAGCCTCTACCCTCCAAACCAGCCATTCCCTTTGGGGAATCACTGTTGCCAATCTCCAGGTGAGGGCTGGAGATCACTTAGAATTACAACTTCTCTCCAGATAGCATTGATCAGTTCCCCTGGAGAAAATGGTGGACTCTGTGTCCTTATACCCTGCTGAGGTTGCCACAGCAAATTGACATTGGGTGCCCAAGTCTTTGGCACTCTCACAGAGCCTCTTTCTAGAGCTCATTGTATTTATTTCTACAACCAGCCTTATTCCTAGTATAAGCATAAGTAAGAGTGCAATCCTAAAGAGTAGTCAGCTTTGGATTCACTGCCACAGGAGGTGGTGGCATCTACAAGCATGGTTGGCTTCAAGAGGGAATTTGATAAACATATGGAGCAGAGGTCCATCAGTGGCTATAAGCCACAAGGTATAGATAGGAACTCTCAGTCTGGGGCAAGTGATGCTCTGTATTCTTGGTGCATGGAGGGGGCAACAGTGGGAGGGTTTCTAGTGTCCTGGCCCCACTGATGGACCTCCTGATGGCACCTGGTAATTCTGGCCATTGTGTGACAGAGTGTTGGACTGTCTTCTCTTATGTTCTCTTGTTCTTATGACTGCACTATAAAAATCTTTCTGGAATATTTTTTTTTAAAAAATCTTGCAACAAGAATGTTTTTGCATTAAGAAAAAATGAATCCATGAACATGTCATGAATTCTGTCATAGGAATCAGATCCTACTTGAGAGCTGGTGTGTGTGTGTGTGTGTGTGTGTGTGTGTGTGTGTGCGTGCGTGTGTGTGTAAAACAATGGATGTTCTCTCCTTGAGGAATTCACCTTCCTTGGGGGCAGAAGGTTTATGGGTATAGAGATAAGACCTCTGCCCTGTAGAAGACTCCTACTTCTGCAGGAAAAGAATAAAGATAAAAAATACACTCCTGGAAGCTAGAGTTGCATCTTGAAAACGAAGGAGGTTCTGCTAGGTTAAGGCCTGCAGAGCAAAAATTAAAGTAGTGTTGCAATGGGATTGTCTTCTAATGGGAGGTGAAGTTGCTAATATGGAGTCCAGCCTTTCCTTTTGCACTAAAATCATATTACCAACATGGGGAAGACATTAGCAAATATTTGTGAAAGTATATGGTATTACAGATGGAAAGGCCAAAACAGTAGGCAGAAGCCTATTGGACTCCTTTACTGAAGGAGAGAAGGATGAGGAAAGAGACACAAAGAAAGACAGCTCTTGAACCATTTCCCCCTCAATAATTTTCCTTCTCTATCTCCAAGGGTAGTTCAACACCATTAGAGGACTCATATCCCTCAGAACTCTAGTCTGCAGCAAACATCAAAACATTTCAGCATTAAAATAGCATTTAAATAAAGTATATAAAAATAATGCAGTAAAAACATATTAACGCACTAGCTGAACTTGCCCAGAATAATGTCACCATGTCCTGCTCAGTTTTTCAGACCAAAGTTTGTCCTAACATGAAGCTGAACTCATTTTGAGCAAAGGGAGGGAAACTATTTTTTGTTAGTACATGCAGATTGGCCAAGGCACAATGTAGCTTCTTGAGCAGTGGGAGGGGTCAGAATAAATCCTAGCAATACCAGAAAGCTGTGAGGACTCTGCCCCTCCTCCAGCTGAGACCCCTTTGATTAGTGGGGTCCCCATCTTATTTTGGGCTTAGTTGTTTTAATAGGCACCCTCTTTACCAGCCTAAGTGCTAAGGGGACCTGAAACTTGGAGAGTCTCATAAACGCACCTGGGTACAGCCATGACATTTGAAAATCCCAGGGATGGACAGGAAGGGTGTTCTGGCATTACAAACAGGATCTCCCTCAGCTCAGTATTCTCAATAACAATAAGACTTCTCAATAAGACCTCACTTTATTTTCAATAACCAAAAAAAAATTTCAACACTGGAATATCCAGAGTCTGCCCAGGCCAAGGAAGTTACCAATGCCCAGTTCCTCTTTTTCCTTTTTTTACTCAATCAAGAAGGACACTCAAATCATTAATTTATGCTCCATCCTGTTTCAGGTGCTATCTTGACTCAGCCAGACTTTTGTAGCAATGCAGACCTGGCTCACTTCAATCTAACTAAAGTGTGTTAATCATGTTGCCTCACCCAGGCTCTTTGTACTCATGCAGATTTGGCTCGCAATAGATTAATCAATGTATTTCCCCCACTTTTTTTCCCACCAAAGATTGACAGCAGTTAACTTTAAACCAGCCAATGAGATTCAAAGTTTTTATCTTGACCCATTCCAAAGCCAGGTTGGCCCAAATTCGACCTACCCTGGGAGACCCTCTGTTCATAATAAGAACAATCACATGCCACAGCAAATTGTTCCTCCGATCCCTGATCCAGATCTTTGCTGGTCAGAACTCTGGTATCCTGCTGAGAACCCCTGCAGCACTTTGCAGGCTTTTTTTTCTACTTGCTTAACTGCCTCCTCGCTCTGCTCCTTGGAGCCCAGGTGCCACTGCCCCTGGACCTCCAGACCAGGAAGTCATATGTCCCTTCCCTAAAACTCCCCAATTTCCTACCTCCTACCTTTTATATCTTGGTGTGTGTGTGGTCACTTAGGGGACTAGTTCTCAGGTGCCCAATGTTCTTCCCATTTTTATTAGTTTTATTTTCTATACAAGAAAATATTTGTTTGTGTTTGCAATCACTCACTTTCTCTCTCTCTTTCTTCATAATTTTATTTTGGGGTGCCCCAACTGAGAGACACCCTAGTACACGGAGGTTACAAAGGTCTCATGTTATTCCTTTCTGGAACCCTTTTTAAAGCTAATTTTCCCTGCTCTGGGTCCAGTTTGGGTAACAAAGCATGGCCCTCACATTGTCTTCACAGTTCTGTCCTGTTGTTGAATCCGATTGGCTATGCAGCACCATGATATCATCAGAAACACTATTTAACTGGGTAGGATCATTATTATTCCCGAGAAGGTCTATTTGACAGATGGTGGTAACGCAGCACCCAAGTAGAGTAGGGATACTTAAGCATCCCCCAGATCAGTATGCATCCTGCTTGCTGGCTGCTAACAGATAACCTGAATTTTCGACAATTGTTCTGATAATTCATTGATAATGTTTGTGGGCATCTGGCTGTTTGATTCATTGTATTCCTTCATAGCCATGCAGTACAATGAAATTGGTTTTCTCAAGTATGCATGTTCTCACTCAGACTACTCTCCATGCTTACCGTGTAACTGCTGCACTCAGCAGGCAATAGCTTAAATAGACTATTAGACCTCTCACAAATCATAGGAATCAGTCCTCAATAAATTCTGTGTTTCAATAAAATCCTACCCTTCAGTGTTCATCGAAGTAGTTCTCAGTGACACTGATGGCTGTTGATCACTTTGAACTGGCAGCATCTTTGTGCATGCTCCGTTGTGGGTAAACCTGGTGTGAACTGCTTCAGCCAGCATTTGTGGTCACTCAGCATGAACTGAACAGACCGAGAGATTGGCTTGCATCTGATTCGATTATATCTCAGTTATATCTGATTACGTCTGAGTTCGCTAATCGAATCTGTTCCAGGCAAAATTTGCAGCATTCCTAAAGCAGAGAAGAGACAGGCAGGGAACAAGATGTTGGAGAGGAGAGGTAAAAAGAGGGAGAAGAACAAATGTTTTAAGCCCCGTACTTTCACCCCTAAAAGCCCTCGTTTTGGATAAAAGTTTGGTGCCCAAATGTTAGTGGATAGGATTGGCAACCTCCAGATCAGTTCATCTGGAGGAATTGGCCACTTTGGAAGGTGGATTCTATGGCAAAATACCCCGTTGAAGTTCCTTCCTCACACTTTACCCTTCTCAGGCTCCACCCCCAAAATCTTCAGATATCGCCTAGCCCAGCACTGACAACCCTAGTTAATGGTAGATCCTTTCTTTTCTGATACATTTCTTTTTACAAGATGACCTTTAAGCTGCTCTCAAAACGTATTTGGGTGCATGCGATTGTCTAGTTTACAAAATAACTTTTCCTCTTCCCCCATTTCACACTACTTTCATGCAAATTACTAGAGAAGCTCATGAAACTCCAAACCCCTCATGCCGTGTATCGGTCCAGGAATAAGCCGTTTCCCCACACAGAGAAGAATTCTCTTCCAAAAAGCTACGGAATGGACACTTCCTCCTATTCAGCTGTGAGATGAATGAGTCCAGAGGTTCACTGCTACATGTGACTTAGAGCTAATTAACATTCAGTAAAGTCTGCTTCATGTGGGAGAATAGTCTTTGCAAAATGATACAGGGCACCGCTAAATCTTGCCCGGGAAAAAAAAGAGCCTTATTTGGAAAGCTCAATTGTGCCCCTGCATTTTTATAATCATTGCCCTGGAGTGGATCCTATATCACTATAATGGCAGAACCTTAGCCCCGGAGGTAGAAATACATCATTGTGATAGTGTCGGTATTGCTTGCTTTGGAGGAGTTAATTCCACCAGGTACTCTTGCTGCTTGCCTTATCCACTAGGTCCCCTTATCTATCACAAGCCACAGAAAGCCTGAATCCCCCTTTGAAAGCAGCTGCCTTACAAATAGAGAGATGTTGTTATCATTTTGATTAATCATTGCTATTGTAAACAATACTTATCTGAGAGCCACGTTATACAAAGGTAAGCTGAAACATGTTCAACTTCCCGGCAAGGCATTAATTATTACAATAGCTCTTGAGACCTCAGTAGGCCATTTAAAGCAAAGTCATTAAACCTTTCATAGCATCTCTTTGGAAATATCAAGCGAATGACATTAATTATTAACTAGGTATATTAAAGAAAACTCCACGAGAAGTACAGGTAATTATTAATACCGCTGTTTTCACTTAAGCTAACTATAGTTCTGAAGGCCTCAACACTGAGAACTTCCCAGGAAGATGATCGTTCTGCCTAGCAGGCATGTGTTTTAAAAAACAAAGGTTGCTAAAGCTAGGGGTGTGCAGCCAATGACTAATCAAAACCTGAACCAAAGAAATCCTGCTGTTTGATACAGTTGCTACAATAAACCCAAACTGGAAAATTAAGATTGGCCATATCAAGATACATTCAGATTTGGCCATTATTCTGGTGGCAGAATGGCTGGTTCAAGAAGGTCAGAGGGAGGGATGAGATATGAGTGAGTGACAAGGACACTAACCAATCAACCGAGTTTCAGACTGGCTACCAACGAGGACTGAAGTAATAGTTTTTACACTAATCACATTCCTATGTTACTGGATTGAGGGGAGGGTCTCTTAATTTTTTATATGTGCAACAGCTCCCATTTGTTTGCCAATCTGTTTTCTCTTGGGCCACGTCTGCTAGGCATAGATGAAAAGGGTTGCTTGCAAATGTTGGCACTTAGGCCAGTAAGGTTGGCCTGGAGTGCAAGCAAGGTGAAACTTAATCCTGACAAGACAGAGATTTTAGGTGTTAATAGAAAGTTAGGGTGAGTAGGAAGGAATCTAGATCTCTATGGGCTTGGACAAGGTTATACTCCCCTTGAAAAGCCAGGTTCACAGCTTGGGGGTGTCACTCAAAGCAGCAGTCACTGTAGGAAACCAGGAGGGTGTGGTGGTTCAGAGTGCTTTCGCCCAGCTTCAGCTGGTACATCACCTGTGTCTGCTCCTGAATCTGTACTTTGTTTTATGTATTTTATCTATATTGTAAGCCACATTGAGCTCCATAAGAAAGAAAGGCAGCTAATAAATGCTTTAAATAAATAATGAATTATTAGGATGGGGATAGAATACAATGCCACATTTCTCCCATACCCCTGGGCACAGGAAATGTATGCTATGCTATCTTGTCTCAAGGTGCACTGCATCTAGTAATGCAGAGCTAGGATCAAACCAAATGAGAGATCAGTGATGAGAGGTGGATCCAGAATCCATTTAATTTCTCTGAAAAGCAGCCACACCATTTCCCTAACAAATATCCCCCGGCTGCTTTCAATCCTGGACAACTTAAATATAATAAATGTAAGTGCTACATCCAGTAAGGGCAGCACGGCTCACTGATTCTAGAGTATGATCCACAAAGCAAGCTGGAAAGGAGCAGGAAGGGGCAACTGTGATGGACCAGCCTTCTTGTCCTTTCAGGGCCACTGAGAACCACTCCGGACAGAGATGCCATCTGAAAATTAACCCCAAAATTACATGAAAATAAATCACAATACTTGCCCCATAGGAATCCAGAGAGAACAAGGCTAGAACTTTGTCTCCTTAGGGCCCATGCCTTTTTAGTCTCTGAAAAGTACTGGAGTCTGGAGGCCAGTGGAGTGAGTTTCAGCATGATCAAGTTTATTGTAGGTCAGGAACAAGCATACCTGATTTAGCCCGGGGGTCAGCTTATATGCACAGAAAAGCCTCATCCCCATCCACACCCACACTGCAGGATAGGTTAATCTTCCCACCAGAGATTACACTGATTCATTTGAATATGCTAAGCCCCTGATAGGTGGATCTTTAGGAGCCTGGGTGCTATTGTTCTTTTATCTCAAGCTTGTACCTTTTCCAGGCCATGCGGTCAGACTGCATGGCCGGCGCCATTACATGTTTGGTCCCATCAAAGAATCATACAAGTGTGCACACAGAGAATCACAGCCAGGTTGTCTGTGGAATTGCATCCAGGACATAACAGTCTCTCTGATATTCCTTTTCACTCAGTGATGGAGGCTATCATTGCTGCTTGCTGGATGAGGGGAGAAGACGTAAGGGTGAGAGCAGAAAGTTGTTCCAACCTGTTCTTACCACCCACTTTGTTTGTCTGCAGAGACTTGACTTCCACCAAGATGTCCCCCTAGAATTATGGAGAAATCATGAGTTCTAGGAAACCACTCCTTTCTGCAACCATCTTCCCATCTCTACCTACTTGGGCAATCTTTATGGTATTGCGCTTGTGGTGGTGAAGCTATTGACAGTGGAGGAGTGACATGGAATGTTCAGTTGCTGAGAGAAATAAACTGTCCATCTTCTCTGAAGGAAGGGAGAGTTGTTGGTTTGCCCCAGGTGACTCTCTCACACAGGAATATGGGCTTGAAAGAAATCTTAGACAAAATGATATACAGAGGCAGGAAGGGTTATGCATGGTTTGATCGGAAGCAAGTGTCAAGGCAAGGGCAGACTGAAGTGCCAGGGACTATTGACTAGATGACATAAGATCACTGAGTCTTGAGTCTGGACTCTTGACAGGGATATACTGCTGATTTTTTTTTTTACTGCAGCATTGTGACCTGGCTCTCCTAAAGGGACAGCAAGACAAGACAGTTACAGTTTGTGTGTTGATTTGAACTAATCAGTCAGTCCTTTGCTGTTGGTATTCCAATAGAGATTTATGGTAACAGAATGAACTCGTAGATAGCTTATCCTTGGTACTGGACCTTCAGGAGGTACTTAGACTCAAGAATTTTAGTGGGTTTTTCCTTAATCAGATTGAGGGTGTTTCAGGCTAAAAGATAAAAACAGAAAATAAGATGGGGAATGACAGACATTCCAGCCACATTCCATATTCAAATACTCCCAGCTAAATTCCCTATGGCAATAAAGAGCCAACATGGTGTATTGGTAAGTGCATCTAACTAGGATCTAGGAGATGGGTCAGTAACTATCTCTCAGGCTAACCCACTTCACAGAGTTGTCAAAACTGAAGAGGAGTGACTGATGTTGTAAATGGCTTTGAGACCTCAGTGGGGAAAAGTGCTGTATAAATATCAAAACAAGTAGTAATATACCACAAGGAGTTTGGTTTGGTGGATATGGATATGATAGGTGACTGGAGTCTGTCTCAGTTCCCATCTCATGTTCTACGCCTGACCTCATTTTTCACAAGATGGTGGTGTGACTGGGATAGCAAGTAGGATGCTGTTTGTCATTGTTCATTGTAAAACAAAAGAATAGCAACTGAGCTTCTGCTAGAACAAACTGGTCCGCATTTTCAGACAAAGCAAAACACACACACACACATTGTCATGTTGACAAAAGGCACATACAGCCTTCCTCAGTGTGCTGCTGCATAAGAAATGAGCTTCAGCCTCAAAGAAGGTTGTTCGTTGTTAATATTACTTAACATAATGCATAGTACATGTTAAACTGAAAATTACATCCTTCCTCATTTCCACAAGCCATGCGCTTGAATGTGTTCATTAGGAGGGAATTCAGCATTCCCTGTACCTTGTACGCCCTGATCTCAAATTAATGTCAGAATATGAGTGCTGTAACCTTCATTTTAAATGTGCTTCTAGACAATTGGAAATAATGGCCTGCATCCATTCTACTCTGCTCAGCAAAATCTGAAGCCTTCCTCCATCCTATGAAGACTTCCTCCAGCATAAGCAGCTCTTCCTCCAAAATACGTTGTGGGGAGGTTTTTTTAAAGCTGCCGAAAGGTTTCAGATGTTGCCAGACAGGGTGGTATGATGTCAATTAGGGATGGGCATGGGCTGGCTCACGAACTGATGAATTTTGGCCAGTTTGTGGCTTGCAAAGTCAGATTTGTGGCAGGTCAACCTGCATGAACTTCCCATGAAATTTCAAGCTGTTTATGACAGTTCATGAGCAGATACATTTCCAGACAGACTGTCTCTGCTCAATCTAAATGTTTTCAAAACTTCAAAGCAACAACTTGGAGAGCATGTAGAAGAGTATCCATGGGAGGTCCACTGAGAGTTTGGTCTCTCTAGCTTGCATAGGATCTGTTCAATACACTCCTGAACCTCCTGAACTTGTGCCAGTCAAAATTGACAGGGATAGGTTCAGGAGTGTATAGAATAGATCCTATGCAAGCTGGTAGAGACATAAAACCACCTCCGGATGCTCCTCTACATGCTCTCCAAGTCTGGTGTCTCTAGCTTGCACAGGATCCATTCTATACACTCCTGAACCTCCTGAACCTGAGTCTGTCTAAACAAACACCTTTTATTTTGACAGGGTCAGGTTTGGGAGGTTCAAGAGTGTATAAACTGGATCCTGTGCAAGCTAGAGACACCAAACTCATAGGAGGTCTCTGGCTGACTCTACCTGCCAACAATGTTTGGTGAGGATTGAACTTATGGGGTCTGTTACACCCCCCCCCCCCTGAATGTGCCCCCAGGAAAGTACTTTCTGGGGAAATGACATGTGGTCATTTTGCCCAGAAAGCAAAAACCTTTGTTGGTCTTAAAGGTTCCATTGGACTCTAAATTTGTTCTTGAGGACATGAGTAACTAAATTTGTGAGAGAACAAAGTTTGAGTCTGAAGAACTGGACTCAAACTCTGTTCTATTACAAATCTAGTTACTAATGTTCTCAAAGACAGAATTACCAGCAACATGTGTTAGCCATTATGCCTTAATTTATTAATAAATGTGGGAAATTATTAGTATTAAATGGCAATAGGCATTAAATATAGGATCAGAACCTGTGTATATGGGAGCTTGATCTCCCAGTCCCCAGGAATAGATGCTGAGGCTAGATTACTAAAGCAGTGATTTCTTTACTGAAGGGCTTTCAAACATATGAACATAAAATCAAACATGCACACACACAGTACAGAGCTATGAATATAGAGTTGAAAGGATAGAGACATTTGCATGAGCAGGATTATTGTTGGTGGGGTAATACTTAACCTGCCGGATGAGACGCTTGGACCATGCAGTGAAAAATGGGACACAATGAGGGGGAAGGGATCATGAGTTGACCAGCAACCAATGCTCCCTCTAAAATGTCCTGAGAGCAAAAATTCTACTGTGTGAGCTACCAGCATTAAAGCTGTGAGCAGGTGATTTGGCTGCTGCATAAATTGGTTTGCTCTGGAGCCATCCTTCCTGAGCTAAGACAAAAATGTGTGAGCTGGAGGCTAAAAAACTGTGAGCCATCTCACACTAAATCAGCTTAGAGGGAACACTGCCAGCAACACACATGGACTGATTCCAAACAGGCCTAGATTTGAAACCAACAAGGTAGGGTGGGGTTAGGAAAGGAAGAAGCAAGAGAGAAATGCTCTCTTTTTATGCCTGAATTGTGACTTGAGGCACTTGCCTGTCTTCATATGGTCCCCAGGAAATATTAACTGAAAACAAACTATGAACAGGGCAGAAAAGGGATTAATGGTTGGGCAATTGCGGGTGATGGCTTGGCTAGGAGTGGCCCCTCTTAAGAGAATGGAAAGACAAAGGAGGAAAGGAAGAGAACTATTTAGGTTGCAGGACCAGTGCTTTGGATTAAGGACCAGATGCTTGACAGCTGTGTTATCTTGATGGGCAGCAGGAAAACTTGATGGCTTGCTGCTGTTGTCATTGGGCACATCCTGTTGTTTTAGGCTGGAGAGGAATGCTTGCTGTTGTCATGTGATGTTAATATGTGAGGGGGGGGATGCCTGCGTGATGGAGAAGGGAGTTTCTCATGGTGTCTGTGCAGGAACTCCTTGTCTTTTTTTGTCTTTTTTTTGCAGAGCATGGCTTCCTCTGTTATCTGCTGCTTTTTTTGCATGTATGAATGTCAGGGCTGTTGGTCTGCATTCTGCTGCTGGAGGTGCAGGAGCAAGAGGCTTCTTGTAGTCTAGGAGTCCATGTCAGGTTTGGGGGTGCTGCTTAGGCACAAGGCTCCCCTTTTGTCCAGTATAAAGGTACTGCTTTTGGGCTATAGTAGTGTCCATTGCCTTGACACACTCTTTCCACCATTCAGCAAAGCAGTCATATTTAAGAGTCTTTCACGATGCCATTTCATATGGCTGCATGTCAACAATGTCTGTGGTTGTATTGTTTTATATAGCTCTGTTGTATATTGGGTGGGGCTCTGAATTGTTGGAATGAGAGATTCAACCTGTCTGGACATTGGGGGAGGGCACTACATCCAATTGGGAAGTGGATTGAAAGTGGATTATTGAATGTATGTGATTGCAGCCTATAAGTGTTACCTCCTTGAATGGGATCGGAATGTTATTTCCTTGACTATCTCTTTGTCTTATTCTGGGAGTTGCCATTTGATCCCTCCTCCCTTTTTGTGTCCTTTGTTCTCACCCATTCTCCATGGAGTTGCACGTCTCTACAGGTCTCTCCTCTAGAAACAATGCCTTCATACTTCCATACATGTGATGCCAGATTTAGCTGGCCAATCGTTAAAGGGAATGTATTCTTTAGATTAGGCTTCTCTGTCTCGTTTTGCCTACAGCCTGAACGTGAACTGAATCTACTCGAATAAATGTAAACTTCACTTTTGCGGTATACTTCTTGGGAGATTTATTTTACTGGACCGAGTATCATGCTTCTATGACTGGGTAAACTCTGCTGCATAGACCAAATATCCCAATACTGATATATCACTTGATCTCTGTGTTTCGGTTTGTTGTGAGACGCCCAGAGAACCTTTAACCTTCATCACTAAAATGATGAGCTAAGAATGGGGCTGAACATGGTATCAGGATCCTCCCATCATGTGTTATCGATATATCTATTAGCTATCTATTAGCCACAAGGTATAGATAGGAACTCTTATGTTCTTATGTGTTCAAGTAATGTGCATCCATTTAGAGGCAACTTTTATGCCTTTGCTAGCGCATCAGGAGTTACAGTGAATACAGTTGTGCAAACAACCAACCAGAATAATCTGTCGCACTGTACAAATCACTCTCAAGACTTCCATCTTCTTATACAGTTCTACTTACAATTCCTAGCTATATATTGGTAGAGAGCCTGATTCCTAGCTAGTTGGAATATACTTGTAGACTTCATGTCATTTTGGATCTTACCAGAGCTGGGTGGGCTCCATCGCTAAGAAAAGTGGCCTGATGAAGCCCTAAGAAACGGCAAAACAACCTGGGTGTGCTGTCACCACTCCTTCGGTTCACGCTACAGCTCATCTTGAGGCCATGCCATCCCCGGTGTGTTTTCTATTGGAAACTCTTCCCTGCATCATGAACCAATAACTGCATCATTTTCAAGAGAGACTTGTACTTTCAAGGACTATCAGGTCACTTGTAGATGTCATTTATGCATGGTGGCAAAACCATCTGTCACGTGTATTTTTTATAATTGTAAGTAGAACTGCAAAAGAAGACAGAAGTCTCGAGTGTGATTTGAACAGCGTAACGGATTATTCTGGTTATTCGCACTAGTGCACCAGGAGTGGCAGAGCATGGTTGAGTCTGCCAAGTTAAGGAGGGTTTTTTTTTTTTTTAAGAATGGGCAAAAAAAAATATTTTCAGCATTCTTTGTAATAACTGGACATTTTCTACTATTCTATCAATCATATCTTTTCTGTTCCAACTTTTCAAGTCACAGAGCTACTGACATTTATGCCTATTGAAAAAATGGGTGGGGGGAGTCAAATCCAGTGTTCAGCTTTTTTTTTTCTTTTTTGCAAGTAAGGAGAACATTGTTATCTGAAAAGGTTCTGTTAACCACCGTTTGCTTTGCAGAATTATTTCTTTTATTGCACTCTACTGACGCCTCTCAGGAAGGGGATGGCATTTAGTAGACTGTGTGGGAAAAGATCATATATGCATTTCATTAGCATCTTTCCTCCCTCTAACCTGGTCCTCCCCAGAGGATCCAGACAGGCACTTAAGAACATTGTTAACTTCTCTGTTTTCATTACTTTATTCTTTCAATACTAAAGAGTGCTGGGGGACTGAGGGCATCCTGTTTTAGAGGGGGTAAGTGTGAGCTGAGTTAGTGTGAGCTAGCACACAATTTTTTAGCCTCCGGCTCACAGATTTTTGTCTTAGCTCAGGAAGGATGGCTCTAGAGCAAACTAACTTATGCAGTAGCCGAATTGTTTGCTCACAACTTTAATGCTACTAGCTCACAAAGTAGACTTTTTGCTCACAAAATTCCACAGCTTAGAGGGAGCATTGGTTGCACTCCCCTGGAAGGAGCGAGTTTGTAGCTTGGGGGTGCTACTGGATCCTGGCCTACAGCTCAGGTCTCTTTTGTGGCATAATGAGCCTTTTACCTGCTTCAGCTATGGCTGTTCCACAAAAAGCACGATCTGGCCACAGTGACCTGTGTTCTGATCACATCCAAGTTAGATGGTTGGAAGGCGCTCTATATGTTAAATTTCAAAATCCAAAAATCGGGTATGGAAACATGGTCAGACCTATGTATTCAAAATCTTATGGTATACAAAATCCACATGTTTCTTGCTTTACACACTCTTCAAGGCATGCAGATGTACAAATAAAAATATTGCATGATGAAATAGTTGAATAGCAACAATGTCATGAATGTGTTTAATGGGGAGACGGTATCTTGGGTTGATTGGTTAGCTTGTATCTGAAATATGATTGTCTTGACATCTACAATATCTATATATTGATGCTTTCTCCCATTTTCAGTACACAGTGTGGATACTTGTTAAGTTCTGGCAAGGGGAAAAAGTTACTAATCTAAAAACTTACACAAGTTTAGCCCAATGAGTTATGACGCCTCAAAGGGAATGAATTATATCCTTTTGAAATGTATCATTAAATGTGTAATGGAAACTCTGGCAGATTCTTATCTCTAGTCCAGGAGAGCTTTTAGGAGCTACTAAAATAATCTCTTTTTAGCACAGCTACTCTTAACAGGGAAGTTTTTTACACCGATATTGGCCATATATCTTCTATGGTAATATGCACTTTCAATGAAGAGTATTACAGAGTTCCAGATTGCATGTCCTTCATTGGATGATGGTGGCAAAGGCCTGAAGGACCATATTTCATCAAAACAAAAGGGCTGTGTTCTCCTGGAAGCTAAGTGGAAAGAGTTGCATTGCCTTGTTTTAGAATGTGAAGAATTTTTGCTTATGGGTACACTAACTAGCTGTTACCTCAAGATACTTCATCTAGAAGTAGAACCTCAAATGATGTGAGTGGTGTATGTCACCAAGATCTGGCTACCTAATCATGATGTGCAATTGATTTCTTAGACTGTAATCATGGCCTAAATACTACTATCCTTCCAACAGTTCTAACTATGAACTTGTCAGATCCAGGTTGGGAGACTTCTGGAGATCTGGAAGAAGGAGGAGGAAGAGGAAGAAGAGGACACTGAATTTATACCCCACCCTTCACTACTTGAAGGAGTCTCAGAATGGCTTACAATCCCCTTTCCCTTCCCCTCCCCACAACAGACCCTCTGTGAGGTAGGTGGGACTGAGAGAGCTCTTGCAAGAACTGCTCTTTCAAGAACAGCTCTGGCAGAACTATGGCTTGCCCAAGGTCATCCAGCAGCTTCAAGTGGGGAATCAAACCCGGTTCTCCCAGATTAGAGTCCACGCACTTAACCACTACACCAAACGGACTGGTGATGGAGCTTGGGGAGGATAGGGAACTCAGTGTAGTACAATGCCATAAAGTCCACCCTCCAAAGCATCCATTTTCTCAAGGGGAACTGATCTCTGTAGTTGGGAGATAAGCTGTAATTCTGGGAGATCCCCAGGTCCTACCTGGAGGCTGGCAAACCTAGGGGAGCCCCTTCTCCCTTTTTCCTCAGATGAGATGCTGGTTGGATCCAACTCTATGTGTGACTGTAGGAGGATGAGAATGAATTGTGTGTGTGTGTGCATGTTTGTAGTGCTGGTGTGCAATGAAGCTGCTCCGACAGCATGGATAAGCAGGGACCATTGACCTAGTTGCCTGTGCTGTGGGAGATGTGTCACCTCCTTCAGAAGATGAAGAAACATCAGGGGAACAATGGCTGTGAACAGATGTGAAAATATCTGAAAGAGTGGAAAGGAGGGGATTTTGGCGAACATTTTAATACCCCCCATAACATTATTTGCAGTGAAAACTGAACTACATGGAAATGTAGCGTTAATTGTAGTCAATGTGCCTGTCTTAAAAAAAATTAGCCAAGTTGTGTACAACATTTGTTGTGTGCATTGGAGCTTTTTTGGACCTCTCTTTTCATGGCAACTCCCTTTACCCCCTACAATTCCCCTCCTGAAATGGGGGGGCTCTGTTAGCAGCACATGAGGTGGTGTGGAATGATAAAGCTTGTGGGGTGGAATCAACAAAACCTTCATGCCTAAATAGAAGTGCTTTCTGCTCACACAAGTTTATTTATAAACAAATACAGTGCTGTGAGGGGAAGGGAAGGGAAGCCTGATGTCTGACAACCCAACAGGGCATATCAGTAAACATTCAAGTTTCCATCTGGTAGGAGAGTTGTCATCAAATGCCAATAAACTGCTCTTTGTAGACCTTAATGGGACATTGCACTAAAAAACCACTTTGTTTTTAATGACCAGTCAAACCTCAGGGCACTTTACTAATTAATGCCGTTTCTTGGCAAGTACTGAGTCCCAGATGCACCTAATGAATTCAGTTAGCCATCTTGCCCCTCTACGAATGACCCATGTGACCAGGAACATGACAGCAATTTGCAACCCACCAATATGTTCAACTAGTTCCACAAATGCTCTGAAAAAAATGTTTTGTGGTAAGCTCTCTGATGCAGACGAATTTTGATTCTTTGCTATTAATGAAGACTTGACTGAGAATTCCAGAGATCCTTAGGGTTTCAATCCTGCCCGCAGTTATCTTTCACACAGGAAGCCCTGGAAAATAATCAGAAATCACGCCTGTCAGTCGATTGGTATGAAGAGGAGCAGAGGGTTAAATGATGCTCCTCCTCCCGATCATCTGAACAGTCTGGTTGTATGAATGGCCACCAGGGACCTAAGAGATCAACCTCTCTGTACTTTCTAGGATAGCTAGATTTGAGTCCAGAAGCACCTCAAAGACCAACAAGCTTCCTGATGAAGAAAACTTTGACTCTCCAAAGCTGCTATCCCAAAATCTTGTTGGTCTCTAAGGTGCTACTAGACTTGAAGCTAGCTGTTCTAACAGACCAATATGGCCACTGTCTGAAACTATAGTGCCTAGGGTTACTGTATATTTCACTGTAAACGTGTTTGACAGCTGAACTTACCATATTCAAAAGCGTTGAACAGACATGAGTTGATCACCCAGTCTGTTTGGTTAGTGTCAATAAGCCACAAATTCCTGTCAAACAGGTTGCATGGACTTTTTTGCGAAAACTACCCATACATAGACACTGCTGATTCAGAGCAATTGGCAGCCATTACCATTGTCAGCTACTACCTAGATGAACACCGAAAGGTGGGATTTTATTGAAACACAGCATTGATTTACGACTGATTTATATAATTTGTGGTTTAAGTGTTCATTTAAACAGTTGCCTGTTGAGTGGAGCAATCATGCTGCAAAGATGATGGTGGTGGGGAATGTAATTCAATTGCACTGCATGAGATCACGCATGTCCAAAAGGCCAATTGTACTATACAGTATGGCTAGGAAAAAACACACTCAAGTAGCAGCCATAAATGGGTCGATGAACAGCCAAACTGATCACTGAACAATCAGCTCCCGAATCACAACTGGTGAACAAGACATGAGCCAAACTGGAGGGTCCTTAATGCTGCCTGCTTGGGACTTCCACAAGGGGAGAAGGAAGCTAATGACATTGGAGCCAGCATGGAGTAGTGACTATTGTGTCAGATCAGGAGAGGCAGGTCCAGACCCCCAGTCTACCATGAAGTTTGTTGGGTGATTTTGGGCTGGTTGTTCTACCTCAGTCAGTTTCTGAGGATAAACTGGAGAAAGGAGAAGCATGGACACTGCCCTGTTGTTCTTGGAGGACGGTCAGGATAAAACAAATAAAAAAGCAGCGATGCTGTAAATTTGGTGTCTCTACCTCAGACTCCTTCTCCCCAGACCACTGAATATACCCTAAAAGATTTGCCATTACTATAATGGGTATAGGGTATAATGGAGCTGAATAATAGCCAAATAAAGCTGGATAGTATTCGGGAAACTCTATTCAGCTACCAAATAGAGGCTCTGATTTGGTATTCAGCTGAATGAATACCCAAATAATACCAATAAGGCATTATTCGGGTATTTATTTGACGGTATATGCTGAATGCACACCCCTACTCCTAACTGACACTCTCAAGTGAAGAATTTCATTTGAATCCCCTGCTGCTCCAGGTTCTCAGACTGGGTAACAGCATTAACCATTTATTGTCCATCACAGTATGATGGACTGCTGAAAAGCTATGGGACACACTCACTAATGGGAGGTAGACCTGACCTCCGAATGGTCTAGTGCCTGTTATTTTGAATACCTGTGGTGGCAGACAGTCCTGTTATGGCCCCCTGCTATCTCTCTGCTTCAGTTCTTCTACTCAAGGAAAGAACATTTAGCCTACAAGCTGTCTATAGGGCACAGTAATAAGTAATAACAAATGCGGCAATTCTTTATTGCTTGGGTAGAAGTAGGAGTCGTGATAGGCCTGCGTTGTTCTTTGCCAATGGCTGTTAGACCAAAAAAGTGAGCATGGCTACTGTGATATATAATTCAGGAATCACCAGATGCTCCCAGCTCTTTCATGTTCTGTTGTCCTTTATGTAGAAGGGAACAGATCTTGGAGGGGGGAAAGTGCTTGTCAGTTTGCCTTCAAGTCTACTGGGAGCAGTTAGCAGAAGAACACTCGGTCTGCTTTTGCCACACTCCCAATTTTTTTTAGAGATGTTTATATTCCCTGAACATTACCAGTGATGTTGGTATACTTTAGCTTTGAAACAACTAAGTGCAAATTCATTGGTGGGGTCGCAAACTCAGATGTTGTGGCTGAAGAGACTGTCAAAGATCTTCCTGCCCAAAGTGTTGACATTCGTGCTCCCATGGATTTTGACAGCATCTCTAGCCAAACCAGACTGTCACCAGGTAGCTACTTCCAGAAGATAAGAAATGAACAGTGGGTGATAAAATACTTACATAAATGTCTCCTTCTGTAACCCTGTGTAGAACTGGTCAGTCGTAATGGTAAAGAACATCACTTTTGAGCCAGAAGCTTTGGATCAGAAGCACCAATGTATGAATGTATGCTGCTGCTACACCAAGTCACACCATTGCTCCATTTCACACAGTATTGTGTACACTAATTGCCAACAGGTCTCTGGGTTACTAGGTAAAGAGCAGTTTTTCCCAAATCCTAGTACCTGAGATCATTTTATAGGTGATGCCAGTGATTGAACCTGGGACCTTCTCTTGCAAATCATAGGTTCCAAAACTGAGCTAAGGCCTATCCTCTAGGGTTTCTTCTATAAATTTCCTGCATAGATAAGAGCAATGTACTGTTTTTCATCTTCAACCACCTCCCCATTTCTATGTTGTATATCATCATCATCATTATCCGCAGCAGCAGCAGCAGCAGCAATCTGATAAGATTTCTGTAAAGATTACTGAAATCAGTATTTGGGAATTTCCTGATTGTCCTTTTCAGTTTTTCCCTTTAACTGCACTTGCTTGCACTTTACTACATGAGATTTACTTCTGAGTAAATATGTGTAGGAAGAGACACAAGGGGGGAGGGGGGAGCTTCATTGCAAACTGGAAGATGTGGTGTCTGAGCATCTTCTGTATTCAGGCACCATGGTTCTTTTAGAGGTTAATGACTCTTTCAGTGATTTTGCATACAACTCTCTCTCTTTTTTTGTCCCTGATCTTTCAGAGTGATTCACAGCAAATGGAACACTCCCCCACTGTTAGAAATATATATCTAATTTCCCCTGGTGAGTACAACCTACAACCCCACAATTTCCACCGGTCATCTTTAAATAACCTTCCCTCAAAAACTAATAACCTAATTATTGGAGACTTGGAGCTACACTCCACTTTAATTTCTTCCAGCCCTTTTAAAACAGATCATTATCCTTCAGACTGTTTACTTTTCTTTAATGATAGTTTCTAGCATGAACTTTCTAAGGCTGTTTTTAACTCCTAAAATCAGAAGCTGAATGATTGAAAAACTGCTGTTCTGTTTTAGATATAAACTCAGTTCCGGAATATCACAATCAGGACCAGGCAAAGAAGCCAGTTTATTTGGGTTTCTGTACTTCTTGTATATACATCATCCATGCACAAAGTGATTAGTTTGATTTGTTATTTCAACTTCTCTGGGTAGTAATTTGCAGGACAAAATTGGAGAATGAGATCAAATGCAGTCTGAATATGAAACCCACATTTTAGGAAGGATATTGCCTTAGTAATTGTTGCCAGCCCTAGAGAGCTGCAGCCAGAATTTGACCTTCCAGACTCTGCTTTAGGCTTTGAACACACAAACAACAAATGACCCTAACCAGATGAAAAGTGGAGTATTGAGTGACTGAATATTTCCCAAGGAAAAAGATATCCTGCACAAAATTACTAATATAAAATTAGCATATCAGATAAAAGGTTAGGTTGTATGAAAGACCATTAAGTTATGATGTTTTGCATGAATGCACAGGGTTGAATCCAGGGGCGTAGACTTTTTAATTTTCTGGGGGGGGCTCATGTGCGCGCGCAAAGCGCGCGCGCGCCGGGACAATGTTGCCGCCGCTGCTGCAGTGGTTCACCCAGGCGCTCCTCTGCTGTCTCCCGCGCAAGCAGGCCGCCCGCGCAGCCCCAGCCAGGGCCGCCCCCAGAGCCCCCGGGGGAAGAAGGCGGTGACGGAGGGCCGGAGGAGCGCAGCCTGGGTCACCCCCCTCCTGTCAGAAGCCAGGCAAGGCGAGCAGGGAGCCGCCGCCAGTGGGCCTCTCCTGCACTCTTGAGACCTGGGCGGGACTGCCAGCAGTAGCAGCAGCAGCCGCTTGGCCGAGGCTGCCCCGGAGGCAAGGCAAAGCGGGCAAGATCCGGGCTGGGCACCTACCTGGCTGCCGCGGGCTCCCCACGCCAGGCACGCTCCAGCCCAGGGGCCAGCGCGGCAAGTCCCAGCAGCCCCCGGAAGGCGCTGCTCCCGTGCCCTCCCCCTACCCGGGAGAGAAGAGGAAGCCCTGCCCATCCTCCCGAGGCTCCTGGATGCCCCCCTCTCTGCCGGCTGAGCCTCAGCCCCGCCCCCTTGCTTGCGGGGGGATTCTTTGCAAAGGATTCCCCCCGCCGCTTTTGGGATCTGTGGAGCCTTCCCGCCCCGTTGAAACAGCTTCCCGGGAATTTGCCTGCAGCTGCTGCCTCCAGGGAGGAGAGCCCAGACAGAGGGAGAGAGGGTGCAGGGGAGCCGGGGGGGGGGGCGGAGTGGTTCTTGCGCCGGCGGCAAAGTGCGGGCGGGCCTAGGAAGGGGCCCTGGAAGGCGGGGAGGTGCGGTGGTGGGCGGATGCTCCTTTTCGCCGGGGGGGGCTCAGTCCCCCCCCCGGGAAATTTCAGGGGTGGCCCGAGCCCTTGAGCCCCCCCGTAGTTGACGCCTATGGTTGAATCTAGCCAGTTTTTCAGTTTTTCAAGAACTGAGGAGTCTCCTTTAACCACCAAAAATGCTATGCTTGGGTGGCATGATGTGGTGGCAGTAATAAAGAGGGGACTCTGGCAGGACTGAGCAGGACTTAGCCAGAGCCAACCATTGATGCATACCTGTAAATGTTGTCCATGTACACTCGTGTGTGTGTGTGTGTGTGTGTGCGTTAAGTACCTTCAGGTCACTCCCAACATGGCAACCCCATGAATTAATGACTTTCCAAACATCTTATCATTAACAGCCTTGCTCTGGTCTTGCAGACTGAGGGTCCATGGCTTCCCTTATTTAGTCAATCACTTTCATGTTGGGTCATCCTCTTGCCCTGCTGTCATCAACTTTTCTTAGTATGACTGTCTTTTCCAGTGACTCTGTAGTCCTTGGGACATTTGAAAAGGAAGAGGAATGGAAAGGAATGAAATACTTCAAATGAATACATGTAATAAAAGATAATTAAACTTAATTAATATGTCTTTCTTGGGCTGCCTTCCATCAATAGAAGCTAAAAGTGGACCATAAAAAATGTGTCAGGCAGTGCACAAAATCCTGGAAACCATAAAACCAACAAATAAAACACTAACCCAACAGCCCTAATTTCAAACACTGTGCCTGAAAAAAAAGAAGAAAAATTAGCCATTGGAAAGAAATTGCCTCTGCTAAAAGCCAGCTGAAACAGAACTGCTTTGCATTGCCCCCAAGAGCATGACAGATTGTGTGCCCTTCTTTGGAAGGCCATTCCAGAAGGACAGTGCCACAGCCGAAAATGCTTGTGATTGACCTCATCTAATTGACTTGTGCATGAGAACAACCAGAAAGGAAATTCTGAGAGGGTCTAAGTTAGTGCAAAAGTTCATACAGGCAGTCCTTTAAGAATGTGAAGGCCAGGTCATGAAGGGATTTAAAGGTCAGAAGTAGCACCTTGAATCAAGCCTGGAAACACAGAGGTAACCAATGAAATTGTTTTAAAATAGGTATCCCCTGGTTACACCTAAAAGCTCTAGTTAACAGACAAGCAGCTGTATCCCATACCAACTTAAATGTCTCCATTGCCATCAAGGGCAGTACCATGTAGAACATGTTGTAGTAGTCCAGCCTCAAGGTTACAGGGGCATGGTTTGCACCTGATAAGCTTTCTATATATGGAGGGACAATTTTTAGATGCGGTTGGAAAGAAGCTTTCTTCATAACTATGCTGACTTGGTTTTCTAACAATGGGGCGGGTTCTTGTAAAACTCCCAGGTTCCTCACAGAGTCTTCCCAAACCACTCTATTCATAGTGGGAAGTGCTATCCTTTCCAGAACATCAGCCTAACTAACCAGCATCACTGCTGGATTCATTTATCTCTTAACTTTTCATCACCCCAGGATATTTATTTATTTATTTATTTAGATTTATATCCCACCTGACCAGCACAGCCAGCTCAAGGTGACTCACAATAATATAAAACATTTTAAAACAGCAACATACATAGTTTAGCATAAAATTAATTGCCATGAAATTGACAAAAAAAAGCCACAAAAGATGGTGTCAGTACAATACTTCCAACACTGAGTGCAACAGCCTAACTAGACCCAGGCCAGGAAGCTTCCACCAATCTATTTCCCTGGCCGGTTTCCAGTGGCCACTCCCCCCCCCCCCCCCAGTGGCAGCTCCTACTTAAAAGCCTGGCAGAAGAGCTCCACTTTGCAGGCCCGGCAGAACTGCAAAAGGTCCCGCAGAGCCCTGATGTTATCCGGGAGCTCGTTCCACCAGTGAGGAGCCACCACTGAGAAAGCCCTAGTCCTGGTGGTTGCTAACCTGGCCTCTCTAGGGCCAGGGAGGGTCAGGCGATGTTGGGTGCCTGACTGCAGTGCTCTCTGGGGTGTATATGAGGAAAGGCGGTCCTTTCAGTAGGCAGGCCCCTGACCATATAGGGCTTTAAAGGTTAAAACCAGCACCTTGAACCAGATCTGGTATGCTATAGGCATCTAGTGCCTTATGAAGCCCTAGAACATGGGGAAAGACACCCTCACCTCACTTGCAGGCCCAGAGCACAAAAACCAAAAGGCCAAGGGGAGAAGCAGGCTCAGAGTCTGACAAGGAAATAACATTCCAACTCAAACTGGTAAAATGCAAAGTGAGGTTTTCAGGAACCCTTTGCAAGGAGAGTTATCCTAAATGCAAAATTATTCTGGATTCTGGCCACATAAAGAATGGTCAGTGTTTGTAACAGAGAAAGACTAATATCAATGTGTTTCTTAGGGAAATACCTAGCAAATCAAAGAGCAAACTGGACTGCTTCCTGAGTTAATCGTAATGGTAAAACTTATCTGCTGTACCAGAGACCTAAAATACCTGTAAACAAAGACCCAACTCTTGTGTTTGAACTGCTACAAGTCAGCTTAGCTTCAAACAGTTCTAGCAGAAGTAATATTCCTTGATGCTTGAAACTAGTAGATAATTTCATTTGACTCCCAAGAACTGTCAGCGGGTGCACATATCACAAGCAGGAAATTAGCTATATGGACAGGGAGAATGTGACCCTGTTAATTCTCCTGGACTGTTTGGTGGCTTTTGATACCATCCATCACAGTATCCTTCTGGACTGCTTTTCAGGGTTGGGACGGGGAGGCACAGTTCTGCAGTGCTTTTAGTATTACTTCAAAGGTAGGTGTTAGAGCATGGGCTAGGGGGGTCATCAGGATCATATCTCACCACTCCTGTTCCATCTACACTAGCTCCCCCTTTACTTCTAGACTCAATTAAAGGTGGTGGTATTGACCTTTTGAGCCCTATATGGCTTGAGGCTAGCATACTCGAAGGGTCACCTTCTCCCATATGAACCAACTCACCCTCTTTGGTCATCTTCAGAGGCCCTGCTTTGGGGGCCTCCACCCTCTGTGGCTAGACAGATGGCAAACACAGAAATGGAAGGGCCTTCTTGGTCTCAGCACCACAACTTTGGAACTTCCCCCAAGAACATTTGTCTGTCTCCTTGTATCATTGTCTTCCACCAGCAGATGAAAACTTTTTTTATTGGTTTGGGGGACCCCAGTAACTCTTATTGACCCTTCTCCCTGATAGTGTTGTTAGGTGTTTGTCTGTCGATATGTTTTTATTGAATTGTTATATTATTTATAGATAAAGGTAAAGGTTTCCCTTGCTTGAAAGCCAGTTGAATCTGATTCTAGGGATGTGATACTCATCTCCGTTTCTAAGCCGAAGAGCCAGCGCTGTCCATAGACATTTCCGTGGTCATGTGGCCAGCATGACTTGATGCCGAGGCGCACGGAATGCTGTTACCTTCCCACCAAAGTGGTACCTATTTATCTACTTGCAATTTCTTGCTTTCGAACTGCTAGGTTGGCAGGAGCTGGGACCAGTGATGGGAGCTCCGTCATGCAGCACTTGGGTCTCGAATTGCTGAACTACCAGCTTTCTGGTCTGCAGTTCAGCATCTTAACCACTTGAGCCACTGCAGACCCTATTTATATATACCATGTATTAAATGCTGTTTTAATACTGTAATAGTTTTAATGTTCTGATGTTTTTAACCTTGGAAACCCTATTTCGATGGAAAGGCAGCATAGAAATGTTTAAAATAAATAAATAAATGTACATAATGTCTAAGTGTTCACCATACATGTAGGACTGGTCTTTTTCCATCTCAGCCTATATCCACCATTAAGGAATGTGGGTTCTTTATGGCTGATAATCTCTCTTTTTCTTCATTTCTATCTCCTTCTCTCAGTGTTAGCCATATCCCCCACACTCTTCTTCCTCACTGCTCTGACTCAGCTCCTAGCACCTGTCATGAAGCCTCCCTTCATCTCTCTCAAAGCTCCTCTCTGGACCCCCTGGTTCTCCAGCTCCTGCCAGCCCCACCATTTGCCCATGTCTCCCATTAACTCTCTCTCTCAGATATCCAAACTCCTTCTCAAATGATCTTTCATTCTCTTTCCCTCTCTTGTCTAGCCCTTCTCCCCATGTTCTTCAGGGACACAAAAATATTCCCTGACTTCCTCATGGACTAGACTTGAGTGAGACATAATTGGGCCCCTTAATTATCAAAGGTTTTAGTAATTGTTTGATTAGGACTTGCTAGACTAGATATTTGCAATATTTTATTTTGACTTGCCAAGTATTTCGATTTCCAACTGCCTTTTAAATTTTCTGTCTGTCATGCCTTCAACCTTTCCATTTGTAGTTAATAAAAGTTAACCTTTTTAGAACAATAGTTTCATTGGGGGAATGCTGCATTAATCTGCAACCTATATATATAACAACAGCCCTGTTCACAAGCTACATTGAATGCACATACAATCCATATACAGTGTACCCTTGATCATATTTGAGTTGAGTCATTCTCACATTACAGTCAACATATGTACAGGTGACCATATGATACAAATCCAATATTGATTTAGGTATCCCCACTTCTGTTTGTAAAGTCAATGCATGTAAGCCCTTTCTTACAAACAGATGTAGGCTGCCATAAACAGGATAAACATGTTCACTGTAACATGTGAACAGGGCTACAGAGACTAAAGTCTCCAAATGCCCAGAGCTAGAGGTACATGTGTGAATGGCCACACAGGTGTACCTTCCTTTATTCCATGGGCAACAGTACCATTTGATCAGGTATCTGTGAGAATGTGCCAATAGATATAGTCCACAACAGGTCTCCTTAAGTAGAAAGTCCTTTATTTGTAGAAAAGATCATGTTGGTCAAACACTTTTCCTGTTAGTAATGCCCAAGCTTAGAAATGCAACTACAATTATACTTGATATGAAATATGGCTCGTCTACCATCTATCAATTAATAGTGGGAATTATTGGTGCCCAAATACACTAGCCCCCTGTTCCCAAGGAAAGCACAGCAAAATAGGTTCTTAGGGAAAAACACTGTTGAAGGTATTTGGAGAAGATGTTCCCAGAGACAACTAAGCAAGGAAATACATAACACCTGTGTTTCTTGTAACACATAACAGGAGGCTCTTCTGTTCCAAGGTCGTTAGCCAAGGAATAGCCAGCTAGAGATAAGAGGGGAGGGAAAGCAAATGAGTAATGAGCATGCACAAAGCGAAGCAGGCAAGCAAGGCTCGCATTCCAAAGGGGGGAGTCGGATCACCGATGCTATCTCCTGAGCGGGATCTAAAAGGATCGGGAAAAACCTTGGAACACAAAGCAATGTTAATAGATCATCAACCCCAATAGTAAAACAGCAAGCACTGATACATGTAATACGTTCAGCAACCTTATTGATCATGACAAGACAGATACCCATACCTATGGCAATGCTAACTGACTGTATCACGGACTAACCCCAGAAACCACTACGTTTGTCAACCTATCCAAATGCACATGGAGGCAGTTGTCATAATAACATCATCTCCAATCTGTTTGGACAAACATACCAATTAAAATAGATCCAGGTGGGCAGCTGTATTGGTCTGAAGCAGTACAACAAAGTTTCAAGTTTGTTGGTCTTAAAGGTGCCACTGGACTCAAAACTTTGTTACACCAATTAAAAAAACATTTGAGGAGGAGGAGATTGGATTTATACCCCACCCTTCACTCGGAATCTCAGAGCAGCTTACAAACTCCTTTCCCTTCCCCTCCCCACAACAGACACCTTGTGAGGTAGGTGGGGCTGAGAGACCTCTGACAGAAACTGCCTTTTCAAGGACAGCTCTGACAAAACTATGGCTTGCCCAAGGTCATCCAGCAGCTGCAAGTGGAGGAATGGGAAATCAAACCCGGTTCTCCCACATTAGAGTCTGCACACTTAACCACTACACCAAACACTGTTTGGATGCATTCTTATAATATCAGTTGTACAACTAAAGGAGCTGAGGATATTTGTTCTAACACCCAGCTCCTATTACTGCATAGAGCCTCATGCAGAGAATAGAAATAGTACCATTTCAGGTGTCAGTGACTAACGTGGAAGTGAGAGCAGCAATCTAGGAGTCTCAGTCCAGAAACCTTTCTTGTATTAATTATAATGCTGATTAAAAGAAGACTTCAACAGAAAAAACCTTACCCAGACAGCATAGGAAAGAATATAGTGGGATTTTTGAAGTGCAAACTGTTTGCAGCATTTGACTGCAGAATTGTCACTTTAGTCTTCCGTTTGTCTTTATGATTAGGCTGGAGGCTGACACCGCTGCCGATTAGAACTGACTAGAAAAAAGCTGCCCCTACAGGTATCTCTGCCGTTGCTGGCTGGTCATCCTTTGAGGGCTGAGTTTTCAGTGACAGAGAATGCTCTCGCTGATGAATTCCATACTGGGTTTTCTGACTCCAATTTAAAATGTACACCACCCTGAGCCCTTTAGTGGAGGGTGGTTTATACATTTAATCAACAACAACAGCAACAACAACAACAATATCATCTTCAGGTATCTGAAGAAGTGTACATGCACACAAAAGCTTACACCCAGAATTAAACTTTGTTGGTCTTAAAGGTGCCACTGAACTCAAACTTTGTTCTATTGCTTCAGACCAACACAGCTATTCACACAAAAGTATAAGTACAAAAACCTTGCGATGAGATTCTGAAAAGAAAATGGAAACTAGAAATAGGAACCACAAGGGAAAAAATGATAATCAACAAAACAGTTGTGGAATAATGCAAATATAAAAAGGTTATGAGAAGAACCTCAACAGTAAGAGAACATCCACAATTCTCCCATTAGCCAAAGCAGCTTCACACTATCCCCAACCAGTGCAATATCTTACCTCCATTAGAAAAGAACAAAAGTTATAAACTAGAAGAAGGTATTTGTCAAAAAAAAAATGTCAGGAAAGGGACAAATTGTCAGAGGCACTTTCATATATTACATGTCCACTATGAAATGATTTCAGGGGTAATTGGCTTAGCAGACAGAGGAGAAGATATTTTTAGAGAAACTAAGTGGTTCATTAGAAATGGAAAGTATAGGTGTTTTGTTATTTCACAGCATGGATATTTTAGGAACCCATTTGTTCGCAAGGGAGAGAAAAATCTTTTTTTAATTATATTTTTAAACAAAAGTGTCAGTCTACCCAGAATAATTCAAGAAGGACAAGAAATTTGAAGACTGTCTAATATATGTCATAACCACGAAGCATCATGTCTGCATGTCAGAGGGCTGTCGTCACAGCAGAGTTCACGGCATTGTGGGGGTTTGTTGGTGCATTTTCACAATCCTTCAGTTCTATATAGATTCCTACTAAGGAGCTGGCCTGAAATGACCAATCTTTATAAATCCCAGCTGATGTGCCAGCTCCTTTATCATTTCAAACAACAGCCAGACAACAGAAGCATGTTCCCATTCCTCCTCGCTATTGATTTTGAATGATGAAGTGTGCTATGGAGAATTGTGCTGAGCTTTTGGAAAGCAACAAAGTTGTGCTTTAACTTGCAAATCTTATTTATCATGTTTGGGTGTTGCTTTCCACCGAGGAGCTCAGGGAGGCCTCCTTGGGATTAAGTTGTTTTTATCCTTACAGCCACCCTCTTGGTGTCTTTCTACTCCATTTTTATCTCACCCTTTTCCAAGGCATTCATTTTTTTTCTTTTGTTCCATTTTATGTGTGAAGCGACCCTGTAAAGTGTAACTCCATGGGGACCAACAAGATTGGGGGGGGGGGGTTATGCCCTGACCTGGATAGCCCAGGCAAGCCTGATTTTGTCAGATCTTGGAAGCTAAGCAGGGCTGACCCTGGCAAGTATTTGGATGGGAGACCTCCAAAGAATACCAGGGCTGGGAGGCAGAGGCAGGCAACATCAGCCAATTCTCTGAATGTCCTCTGTGCCCCACTAGGGGTTGCCAGAGGTCACCATGACTACCAAGCATGGGCATACACACAAAAAAAATACCCCCCCAAAGATTTTGGGGGGCATTAGCTTTCAAGAGTCAAAGCTCCCTTCACCAGATATGGACATCCCTGAATCCTTATATTTCCCCTCTGCTCTAATCAAGCTGTTTACGTTTTGCATTTACCTTTGCATCCTGAGTCCCTTCTTTGTAACACCCCTCCCACCTTCTGACTGGGATAGAAGGACTCCGAGATCTCCATTCCAACTTGTATTTGACTAAGAGAGCTTTGACTCTCAAAAGCTGATATGCCCTTATCTTGTTGGTTTCATAGGGTCTCTAAGGAGCTACTGGACTCAAGTCTAACTTTTTTTACTACAGATCAGCATGGCTACCTGTGAAACTACCTGTGAAGAAAGTTAGGCTGAAGGAATGCAGTGCAATGCCAGGATGGTGTAACTCAGCTTAAGAGTTCACTATAATTGGTCCAAGGTCACCTGGTGGGCATCATAGCTGTGGGGGGATTTGAGTCTCAATTTCCTCAGTCCTGGCTGTATGAGAATAGAGCTCTTAGATATGCCCCCCCTCCTTTTGTTGAGGTAAACATACAATTATCCATATGAGTGAGTAGCTGTAGGTTTTGGCCATGGGTAAACAGTGGCTACCAAGGGTCACCAGATCAGGAAAATGGTACAGACTTAAACTATGCCCCTGCCATAGGCCCAATCCACAATGAGCCTGTATTCACATGATTTTATTTTGAAAAAATGTAGCTGTGCATTAATCCTATGTGCTAATTTTTTAAATCCTGCTGATTTAGTTGGGTGGCCAGCTCTGGGCTGGGGAATTCCCAGAGATTTGGAAGTGGAACTTGGTTTGGGCAGAGTTTGGGGAAGGAGGGGAACTCAGCAACGATGTTGATACTATCGAGTCCAGCCTCCAAAGCAACCATTTTCTCCGGAGGAACTGTAGCCTGAAAATCAGTTGTCATTGCAGGAGGTCTCCAGACCTCACCTAAAGGTTGGCAAGCCCATAATTTATTGCTATTTTTTAAATGTGTTCGCAATTTTTAGCTTTGTTTGAGTCCAAATAGATAAGGCAGGAGATGAATATTTTTAAATAAGCAAACAACTCTCAAGTCTGTTTGAGCCCTTAGTCTGCTATATCACACTAGCTCCCTATGACAGATTAGGCTGACTGACTCAGCACCACCAATTTAGCTTCTTGGCTGATGGGGAATATGAAATCCTGGTCTCCCTTTCCAAATCTATCCACCACTACCCCAGTGACAATATAACAAACAGAAGCTGAAATTACTGCTGATTATTTGTTTTCTACAAAGGCAAATCTGTTGGTGCCATCCTAAGCACAATTACATCCTTCTAAGACTATTGAAGTCAATGGAATCCGAAATATGTAACTATTTAGAATTACACTGTGATTTCCTATTTATGTACTTCCCTGGAAGCTCACTAGGTCTCTTGGCAGTCCTGCCCTCTATCTGTTTGTCCGTCCGTCCGTCCGTCTGTCTGTCTGTCTGTCTGTCTGTCTGTCCGTCCGTCCGTCCGTCCATCCATCCATCCATCCATCCATCCACTTACCTCATTTATACCCATCTTTTTCCCCAATAGAGAAACCAAAGCTGCTTACATCATTTCCCTCTCCTCCTCATGACAACCCTGTGCAGTCACTCAGGCAGATCAAGAGAAGGAGGGCAGGAAGGATTGCCTCAGTGCTTATTTCTTGTGGCCCTTTCTTACAAGCCCAGGGAAATGCTGATCGCCCCTTTGGGGTCAGGAAGCACTTTTTCTCCAGGCCAGTTTGGCTGGAGATCCTGGAGATTTTTTGTCATCTTCTGGGCATGGAACAGTGATCACTGCGGGTGTGGAGGGGGAGGTAGTTGTGCATTTCCTGCATTGTGCAGGGGGTTGGACTAGATGACCCGGGAGGTCCCTTCCAACTCTATGATTCTATGATTCTATGGTTACGCTGAGAGCATCTTACTGGCCCAAGGTCACTCAGCAAACATCCATGGCAGAGTGGGGAACTGAACCTGGGTCTTCCAGATCTTTGTCTAGCACACTTAACCCCTACACCATGCTGTGAGATAGGTTAGGCTCTAAAATTGCAACCAGCCAAGTTCACTCAGAGTGCATGACTGAATGGGGGTTCGAACATTCGGCCCAACGCTGACATTATAATCACTACGCCAGGCTGTCTGTCCCCAAACTGGTCAACTTCCTTCCCCACATCTTCCTCCCTTCACTCTATCAAAAGAGAATATTGTCTACATATGTTCCAGAAATAATTAATCTGTAAGGAGCATATTGAGAAGGGAAGTTCCATGACTGAGAGCCAGATTCAATAAAAGCCTGGATTAGTATGTAACATTTTCAGATTTATGGCAAATAGGTGATTACCACACACTACAAGTTCACATACAAGATGTGCTCATCACAGTGAGGGACGCGACAAGAAATAGAATCCTAAAATGGGACTACGGCTGGCAAAACAATTGGAAAAAGCACACTGAAGTCTAAATGTCAAGTAACATTATTCTGAAAAATGTCAGAGTAATAACCAGAAGGAAGGCGCTCCAACTGTTACATGCTTTATAAAAATTCACGTTTTGTATGGGGATCAAAGGGGTCAATTTTATCAGCACTTCCTTTGGAGCAATTTTTTAAAAAATAAAAAAGTTATAGCAGAATCATTTCCAAGCAACCTGTCAAATGGATGTCCTGGATTCACAATTTAATTTAATTTAATTTCCAGCTAAAAGAATTTTAATAAATAAAAACCCTAAAATATGATGTTAAATGGGTCACGCAGTTATATAATACCATGGGGCATGAGCCTGTTGAAGACAGGCGCTTCCAAGTCTCTCTGATTCTGTATGGAAGAAATATATATAAGTGGTTATACCTCTCTCACTGAAATTAATCAGGGTGAGAAAGTGCTTAGATTTGGTTCATTTTGTATTTGCTAATATATGCACAATATAAATTCAAATTTATATACATTGAGCCCTGACCTAGATAGCCTAGGCTGACCCAATCTCATCAGATGTCAGAAGCTAAGGTGGGTCGGTTACTTCTGAGTAAACATGCATAGGATCAGGCTGTAAGATCCATTAAGATCAGTGGTTAGCTAGTCATTAATATTTAGAGAACAATTCTGTGTACTCACTCGGTTCTAAACTCATTGACTTAAATGGACATAAACAGTGCTGACTGTGCATAATACTGTGTTGAAAGGCTGCAGTTTTGTGCGCACTCACTTGAGATGAAATGCCTTACTTCCAAATACATATGCATTGGGTTGTATTGGATCTTCCGTCCATTGTTTTCAATGGGACAGAAGTATTTCTGGAGACACTACCCTTTGCACTGGAAGGCCATTCTTGAACTTTCTTGAATCATTGCATAGAATCATAGACTTGCCCATAACTAATGTTTAAAGAAATTTACTCCGAAGTAATCAGCAGATAATCAATAGCAATGGTGGGTAGTCTATTTTCTTTTAAGTATCTGAGCCTGAAGTAATAGATGATGACTGCCCTAACGATAGCAACAAAACATTCCACAAATATATGCAATGAATATCAGAAATTTTATAATAATATATTATATGAACTCTAGCCAATAAATATAATCAGATAGTATAGTCAATGAATAGTAGCAAGTTAGTTAGCAGCATTCTGTAATCCACTGGCAGAAAATCAATCAGTCATTAGCAGTGCCAGCTAATAATTCGTGCTGAGTGATATTACCATCCTATGCAGAATTACTCCATTCCATACCTATTAATGGGCTCAGACTGGAGTGATTCAGCATAAGATTGTATTCCTAGAGACACATTAGTCACTCAGTAGTAATCTCTTATCAGTATGTCAGTTTTTTAATAACAATTCATTAACAGGCATCAAATCTGTCAGTACTGATCCAATTGCACCACATCAGTCAGTGGCAATCAGTTTTAAGAAGCATCAGTAACATTCATTCGCTGAGTTTATAAGGAAGACAAATTTCTCCAGCTTTAATATCCCTGCACCGATACTGGAGTAACAGTAAATATTAATTTACTGTATAAACTGCATGCTCCATAGGTTATACTGTAGAGTAGGTGTGCTTGAAACTTTACCCTTACATAGCATATTTGTTCCTTAATAGTTTCGCTTTTTCTTTATGTTTTCTTTTTTAATTAGGAAATTCCTCTTTACTCAATTTCTCACCGAAATCCAACAATCTGCCCCCTTTTAGGATTTTGACTTCAATCTTTAATCAATTCTTTTTTTAATCAAAAAGAAGTTCAGGGAGAAGAGGCAGGCTTGGGAAGTTCATCTGTTGGCCAGCAAGGCACCCTTGGGTGCTCTTATGGATTTTTATCCATAAGTTTGAACTCTGTGTCGCCAGCAGTGGAAGGGACTTGCGCTTTCTTCTCCACATAGGAGCCAGCTCCAGCCCAAGCCAGGAGGCTGACACCCCAAGCAGTTCACCCAAGACAAGGACAAAGGATTCCTCTTGCCATGAGGCTTCCTTCTGTCAGACATCCGCTGGTTAACCCCCATTCCTCAATATACATCTGAATAAGTTATGCTAACAAGACTGCCTAGCACCTACTGTGCCAGCCATCAGATACTTGGCTAAAACCATCAACTGACAATAGGTTGGCCAGGTGAGTCATCGGACCCCAGACTCAGTGTCTGTTTCCTGGTGAAGTCATACTTTTGCAACACTGACCAAACCCCTGGACCTCCTCCCTTTGTTCACCTTTAACCTATAGCAGGGTCCAACAGGGACGGACCGCCTAGTAGGTGTGTTAGTGGGTTGTGGTCTGCAGAGCCCGCCCCAAGACCCCCAATAAAAGTCCAAACCCAGAGTCACTCGGCCTCTTGAGCCATCGCCCTCTATCTTACCTATTGACCCTTCAGTCCAGCTTTCTGTCCCCAACCCTTGCCTCCATCTTTAAACCCCTTTTTCTCTCTCTGGACTCGCGATCCAGGAGAACCACGTGGTCTTGCCGGTTCAAGCCTCGTGGCCCCATAGCTTTTATACCTTTCTTCCCAAATCCAACTCATCTTGACATCGGACAACGCATCTAAGGTAACGTGCTTTCCCCACCAACGAAACCTGCTCATGCAACAGTGCTATTTTCTCTCTTTATTTTATTAGTCCTGTAAGAGTGTGTGTATGATTACGATTTTTGTATGCTTGATTACATGATCCAGTAAACAACATTGAACTTGGAACTCGCCTCACGTGCCTCTTTCCTTGAGATCTCCCGGGAGGGGTGGGACCCTGGTATAGTTGGCAAGAACCCGTGTATTTTGCTGATTGCTAAAGGTAAATTAAAGCAATTCGGCTAACAGAATTGGGGGCTCGTCCGGGATTTGCCCTGAGGGTTAAACTTCGCGCCATAGTCGACAGGCGTGTCTTTGACCCACAGACGTAAGGGAAAAACCACTTCCGGAACTCTTGGAGAGGCTGTATGATTGGTTTCTGTCTGCGTGCCTGGCTCTAGCGAGCAACCTATCGTGGGTGGCTTCCCCCCTTCTCTCTCTCTCTCTTTGAACCCCAGGTCAAACTGTGTGACCGTCCGCGCGTCTATTTTGTGGGAAGGGACCCCAAAGAAGACCAGAGTAGGGCGCTAGGCCAGTTGCACCAACACTACATACACACGCTGAGTCCGAAAAAGAACTTTTCCCTTGAACACATCCTTGCTCTTCCCTTGCCTTACTTCGCTCAGCGAAGTGGAAATAAGTAATTTAGGTTCGGGGTTACCCTGAGAGGCATATTGTCTGGAAACCCTACTGGCTAGAGATAGTCCAGTGCTCAGTGAGTCCGCCATAGCTCACTATTTTCCGAGTCCGCCATAGCTCGTAGTTGTGTTGAGCCCGCCATAGCTCAGTGAGTCCGCCATAGCTCACTATTTTCTGAGTCCGCCATAGCTCGTTGTTGTGTTGAGCCCGCCATAGCTCAGTGAGTCCGCCATAGCTCACTATTTTCCGAGTCCGCCATAGCTCGTTGTTGTATTGAGCCCGCCATAGCTCAGTGAGTCCGCCATAGCTCACTATAGACTGAGTCCGCCATAGCTCAGGTCTGTGGTTAAAGGTAATCCAGAAAGGCTAGGAGAAGCCTAGAAACCTTATAATACGGGTTAGGAGGTAATCCCGTCAGAGAAGCGAGGCTTGGCCACCCCGTTCTCGAAACCCCAAAGTTAAGAGGTAGAGGAACCTCGGAGACAAAGGAGTCTCTTTGGGTTGGAGGCACCCGGAGTCTGAAGGAACGGATATTCCTCAGCTTCAAACGCCAGGTTTTTGGGTTAAAAAGTAATCCCTGAGTGTCGCGGGGTGAGAGTCCCCCGGCCCTAAAAACTGCATAGAAAGTGTGCTAATTAATAAGTAACGTTAGCCTCCTTGTGCTAACAAAAAGCAGCTTTACAATCTAAGAAAAGCGGAAGAGACAACTTCCCAGTCTTTGCCCCTGTTGTACGTGAAAACAGGAGAATCCCTACAAAGATGTTTCGTACCAAGGAGGACGAACCTAAGCTAGAGAAATGGCTGGTGAAAAAGGGTAAGTCTCCTTGGAAGGAAGGATCTTTCAAGGGTCCCAATCCATTAGAAATAGCCCGGAATGCTTTCCAGGACTATTGCACATCCCAGAAACCTAGTTCTACTGCCAAGGACATAGCCGCTAGTTGGGCTTTATATACGGCTTTGCAGGACGCTGCTGCCGTCATTACACGCCTACAAGCGGATGTGGACCGGCAGGAGGAACTCATAAGAGATAGGGACCAAAAATTAGAGGAAACCAATAAGGAGAGTAATCAGAAGCAAGAGACCATAGTCAAAGAATATCAGCAAAGGCTGGAAGAACTAAACGTTCAACATAAGGCAGCAGTGGATAGAGAGGTGGCCAGATTCGACAGATTAGAATCTAAATTCGAGGCCACCAAAGAGGAATTAGTGGAAATAAAAAGTAAGCATGAACAAGATCTCACGTTCCAACGTACAAATTATGAGGAACTTATGGCCAATAAACAAGATGAGCTAGAACAAGAGATTAACCAGCTGAAAGCAGCCCACGAGGACGAGGAGCATAGGCTGAGGACCGAGAAGCTAAATGTAATTCTGGCAAACCAGAGTCTTACTATTGCTGTCCAAGATGCTAATAAAAAAATAGAGGGCCTAAACCGTAAAGTAGAACTGACAGAGAGCGCACTAACTCAGTCGAGAGAAGAGATAAATACTTCTAAGGCTGCGGCAAAATACCTAGTGGAACAGAACCAAATTAAAATACAGCAAGCTAACCACGAGGCTTGCCAAAGGGAAATTGCCACCCTAAAGAAGCAAGTGGGAATACAGAATGCAGTGATCTCCACTGTACACCCCGGAAGTATGATAAACCTCTCCGAAATCTCGGCCATTGAACCCAGCGCCCCTATGCACCCCATTAGCACAAAACATACGGTGATCACAGAAGGCGATGATACATCTACCCAGGTTGTGACCGAGACCAGGCTCTGGAAACCCGATGAGGTTAAAGCAGTAGCTGAACAATTGGGCCCTCTTACTAGGGAGAATTCCGTACAATGGATGGCTAATGTAGATATGATTTACAACTCCGCTAGCGGAGAAGACCTCACATTGGTGGCCCGTCAGTGCGTAGCAGCTCCCCAGCTTCCAACTCTCAATGCAGCCATTGCGAGTGGCAATTTAACTGCAGCTTCAAAGACGAAGTGGATGCAGGACGTCCTTAAATATCTAAATCCCAACACTACTTTACTTGCTCTCTATGTGTTGGAAAGACAGAACCCCAATGAAGACCCAGAGACATATATGGCTAGGAAACAACTATTAGCTGTCCTAGCAGACCAAGTTGCTATAAAACCCACCACTGGCGCGCCTGACTATGAGGAGGACGATTTCAAGGAAGCACTTGTAAGTGGCCTCCAAACCCAAGCCCAACTATCTTTAAACATAGCAGATGGTGCGTCAACTACTTGGACAGATCTGGAGAAAAAGATTAAAAGAATAGCCTCTCTTCTCCGAGGTGCTGGAGCTCTAAAACCCCACAAAGGCAAGAAATTAAAGGATAGGGAGGATGACGAACCCATACAGGCGATAACTTACGCCAACCATGGGCCCCATTCGCAGTTCCAACCGTCTGGAAAGTATGAGCCCAAAAATGACCGATACCCTAGACAGGACCGGTATGAGAGAGGCAAACCTTGGCAGAACAATTATCAGAGAGGAGGAGGAAATTTCAGAGGAAAAAGGGAATATCGAGACTACCGCAGCAATCCTGCCCAAGCCCACCTCCAGCCTTCCGCACCACCTCCTCAAAACTATCAGGGCCCCCCTCAAGGCCAATACGGGCAGCCACAAGGCCAAGCAAACCAGCCACAGGCGTATCAGCCGTCGGCACCTGAACCGAACCCCAGCTATCAGCCTCCGGAAACGTCCGATACCTTGAGGAGGCAGGTATGGATGCAGCTTAGGGAAAGGGGATACGAGATGGAAAGATTCCACAAGCAGCCTAATAGTGTTCTGCTTCGTGCCTTGGCGGAGAGTGAGGAGAAGGCACAGGCACCAGGTCAGCCCATCTACCCAGTGCTTAGTAAGGAACTGTCGGAACTCACAAAGCACAGCTAGGGCTGCCCGGAGTCCCAGGCTCTCCCCAATGGCGTTGTGGCTACCTTGAAGCCCGATACATGGGGGAGACCGACCGTGAAAGCAGGGGTCGGGACTCCAGGGAACAGTAAACCTGCTACTCTTCTCATCGACACCGGAGCCGCTCTTAATGTATTAAGTCCATATCTAGCTGCCCACGGCCAACCCACTCAGGAGGCCATTATGCTCGCCGGTTTTGCTGGAGGCGCACACAGAGCCACGGTCTGGAAAGACGTTCCTTTAACTGTAGGAACTCTTTCTACCCTCGTGTCTGCCTGCGACAATCAAGGTGAGGATGCTGGCATCCTAGGGGTCCCCTTTTTCCAAGAACATGGCTTGACTATTGATCTAGCAAACGGCTTCCTCTGGCAAATTCCAGAGGGCCCTCGCGAAATCAATGCAATCCATAGATGCGCTGCCCTCAAAGCTCCTCTCCCTCTGGCCCCAATTGAGCCTAGTGATCCCTGGATCCGAGATTTTCCGGAGGTCTGGATCAAGGACAAGGCAGAATGTGGGACAGTGAGAGATGCCTGTGTTCTCATAGAAGGCCAAGATCCTCCACCTCAGAAACAATATAAATACCCTGCAGAAGCTGAAAATGGAATAGCCAAAACCATAGAAGGCCTTTTACAATGGGACGTAATCCTCCCCATGCAGTCTATATGCAATGCCCCTCTGTGGCCAGTCCTAAAGGCTGACGGTGTAACCTGGAGAATGACTGTGGACTTCCGAGCTCTGAATGCTGTAACCCCACCAGTAGCACCTGTAGTAGCCAAATACCACGAGATCCTTGCAGCCATTGCTGCCGGATCTCGATACTATAGTGTGATTGATTTGGCTAACGCGTTCCACTCGATCAAGCTACACGAGTCTTGCTGGTATAAATTCGCGTTCACTTTTCGCGGCCAGCAATATGCATTCAAAAGAACACCACAAGGCTTCCATTCTAGTCCCAGCATTTGCCACGCACATGTGGTCCGTATGTGGGATCGTCTCGGCCCCTCCTCCAAGGAACACGTGTTGTCGTATGTGGACGACATCTTGGTCCACGCCCCCACTGAGGAAGAAACCATGGAAGTCACTAGAGAAGTCCTCCACCTTCTAAAAGCTGATGGCTTCAAGGCCAGTAGGGACAAAGCACAGCTGGTTCAAACCAATGTAAAATACCTCGGCCTAGCACTAGGACCCGACGGCAGGACGCCCGACTCACAGAGAATGGCCGTAATCGCCAAACTCCCCGCCCCGACAGATGTGCCTTCTCTCCGTGCTCTCCTGGGAACCTTCAATTTTTCCAGGGATTTCATGGAAGGGTTCGCTGACAAAGCTCGGCCACTCTATGCTCTCCTTAAGAGGGACGCTCCATGGGTCTGGGGACCTGACCAACAATATGCATTTGCCAGCCTGAAACAAGCGCTTGCCTCAGCTCCTGCCTTAGCTCATCCAGATCCAACAAAACCCTTTTACATTCAGTTAGCCCACACGGAGAAAAGTATCGGGGCCACGCTCATCCAGCATCATGCCGGGGCTCCTAGAATTGTAGCCTATGCCTCCAGGAATCTTTCTTCTGTCGAAATAAAGTTCACCCCGTGTGAAAAGATATGTCTAGCCCTAGTCTGGAGCCTTACGCACTGGGAGTTTATAATCGGGGGAGCCAAAGTCATTGTGCAAACAACACACACTCCCCTCAAGTATATCCTTTCAGGGAAGATCCAGGACGGTCAGGTATCCAATGCCCGCATCGCCCAGTGGACGCTTGCCCTGGTCAATAAGGGGATTGAATATAAGAAAGAGCAAAAGGAGCAACCTGCCCCGTACGGTCTGCTCATCACTGGGGATGAGCACGAATGCCCCCTTCCAGATGTGGAACATCTGCCTTGGCCCGCTATATGGGGAGTGCCATTAGAAGAAGCCAAGCAAAAAGGGTTTAATTGCTGGTTCTGTGATGGCTCATCCTTCCATATAGCTGGCACCCCACATACAGGATATGGCGCAGTCCGGGTCCACGACAATTACACCCTGCAAGCGGCTGTCCGTCCCCACTCTAGTCAAGCCGCAGAGGTCGCTGCCCTTAAGGCTGTTCTTGAGTTTGAACCTTCAGACTGCCCCGTAGCCATCTTCACGGACTCGGACTGGACGGCCAAGGCCGCCACCGTTTGGCTCCCACACTGGGAAAGACAGCAATGGGTCAATGCGGAAGGAAAGCCAGTAGCTCATTTAATATTGTGGAGAGAAGTCGTGCGGCTCCTCCATAAACGCTCGGCCGAGACACAAATTTCCCATGTCAAAGGCCATCAAAAGGCAGACACCGAAGTAGCTTATTGGAATGATCAGGCAGATCTCTTAGCCAAGGAAGCGGCACGTGTTAACTCATCCTCAGATCAACCCGCTTGCCCGGTAAACCCAGTAGTGACTAGGAGCAAGGCAAACACCTTCCACGACCGTCCTGCCATTCCCCCTGTATTTATAGATCTCGGGGAACTCCAAGCAAATGATGCCGATGTTCAGGATCTCCTCTCCAAGGGCAAAGATCCCACTGGGAGATACACCATCAGGGAAGAAGAGGGAGTTATTTGGGCTTTTGACACCACAGGGACCCGACACTGGGTTGTCCCTGTCGAAGTCCGGGCCGATTTAATTCAGTTTATCCATGAGCAAGGACACCGGGGTAAAGAACCGACTCTGGAACGGGTCAGGGACGCGGGCTGGTGGCCAAACATCCGCAAAGACGTGGCACAATGGGTGGATAATTGCCTATCATGTGCCATGGTTAACGCGGACTCTTCAGGTCCCAAAGCCCCCATCCAGCACCAGAGGGTAGAAGGACCCTGGGCTCGGGTTCAAATTGATTTTATCGGACCTCTGCCTAAGACTCGCAGAGGGAACAAATATTGTTTGACTGTGATTGATCCATTCTCGAAATGGGTCGAAGCATTCCCCTGCCACAATAACACGGCCTCCACTACGGCCCAACTGCTTTTTAATAACCTTTTTTCCCGTTGGGGTATCCCTAAGGTCATCGATTCCGACCGCGGACCCCACTTTTTAGGTGAGGTCACCCAGGAGCTCTGTAAAGCTCTCGGCATTAAGCAGCGGTTCCACGTTGCCGCTCACCCTCAATCTTCAGGGGCAATTGAACGCACAAACCGCACCCTCAAGGAAGCTCTGGCCAAGATAGTCACGTCTACAGGTCGCACCTGGGACGAAAAACTGCCCATAGTTCTCATGGCAATACGAGGGACTACAGCCAGACATGGCTACTCCCCTCATATGGTCATGACCGGGAGAAAGATGCGCATGCCTGAAGCCTTTTGGCTCCAACATGACATGCCAGGCGATCTGGAAACGCAAGTGGCACACGATATCTGGGTTAAGACTCTTATCCGAGACTTACTGGTTATTCACCTCCAAGTGGCGAACGAGTTAGGGCAAAGCCAACTGGCAGTGGATAAAAAGCTCGGCTGGGTGCGCAATCCTCAGCTTTGGGAACCCGGACAGCAGGTTCTATACCGGAAATTTAGCAGGCATCAGCATGCTCTCATGGCCAAATGGGCTGGCCCGGTCCCCATTGTGGATCGCGTAAGCCCTGCGGTCTACAAGCTTGCCATTCCCAGGAAGCATGGTCAGACGTGGTACAAGTTCTTCCATTCCTCTCAGCTCAAGCTGTGGAAGGGGAATCCAGTTCCACAACCTCCTAACCTCACTCCGGATCCCGGGGGAACTTCGCAGCCTGTTGCCGCTGTTACCTTCGGACCTCACTTGCCCACAGATGTTTTTGATCTTGTGCCTCTTTTCTCCCTTGGAGAGACATGCCTTGCCTTTTAAATGCTTCCTCATGGCTTTAGTTGCCTTTTCGGAAGCAAGGGGGGGAGACCATGGTGTATAAACAGTGTTCCCTTTTAAGAGAAGCCGCGGGAGCGTGCAGTAAAAATCGCACCGGGCTTACGCATGGGAACCACTACACTCACCCCCAGCCTTAGGTAAAGGGAACCATACTGTGACTGCTTGGGTATGTCGACCACAGTATGGAAGTTCAGGAATTTCACTTACACACCCCTCAAACATTATATTACAGAATGCATCCAGGATCTTCCACCCCAGCAGCAGACAAATTGGTAAGATCATTAAAACTTGTATTCTTATTCGGATTGTCCTTGTTTTGTTATACCTCAGCAACACAAATAGCCAACCATACGGTAGTCTTGACCAAATGGAGATGCGTGGGAATAAACATGCCTTTTAGAATTTTTACCTGTGTAACAGGACGGCATGACAGAGCAGTCACACTTACACCTATAGATCGATGTCCACCACAGCAGCTTACCCATTGCATCCACAGTCGCACCGGAGAAAAGGTGACTCTATGCACCTCCGGGAAATATTCTATGGATGAAATGGAAGTGGTCCTGTGTAAACAGTCACAAGCCAAAACCAACACCTCCACCATTGAATATACTGCTCCTACCCCCATCTCCCTATACACAGACATAGCTGTAATATCAGCTGCCGTATGGGACATTGGCGACCCTTTAAAAGTAATCATTTCCATTGGCTCCCGACACTTCCATAACGATACAGAGGTCCCAATAACGCTCACGGACCCATTCGGCAAAGATATAGACCTAGAGCCATTGGCATGGGGCAAGCTCAATTGGCATTTTAACTGCTCTGCGTTAAAGCAGCAAGGTCCCCCAGACTGGACCTTACTTTTAAACACGTCTGTCTGCCTCAATGCCACCGATACTGTAAATCTTACAGCTATCGGAACAACAATTCTACAGCTCACTCATCAGGAAGGAAATTATACTTTAATAATTGGTGATACAAATCACACACTAAATTTAGACCCACTTATCCAAAATGTAGATGCACTGGCCTCATTGGACTACCCAGTAGTGGGAGCACACACTCTAAAATTCAATCATCAAGAAACAGTCTTGATGCAGCCGCAAATATCAGTCAAAAGAGTCAATGTCAGCTTAAATGGGCTCGGCACTTCTTTCAGCCATGCCCTCTGTGACTCTTATTTACACACGACCCAGCAAGGTTGGGACAATTGGATCCTAATGTGGCGTAAAGGAGAGCTCTCTAGAAGGACTAAACGCGATCTTTCTGATTGGGTCGCACCCGTAGGAGCGGGCATGGCAGCCATAGATGCTGCAAACATAGAAGTGATAGCGAATAAAGCCTCCAAGGTTTCATTCGACATCTCTCAAATGAGCCTCCCTCTCACGCAATCATTGGATTCCCTTGCCCACGTGGAACGCTCCACCAATCCCTTGCTGGTTACTTGGGAACAAATCATGGAAAAAGATTTTACCAACCTCCTTGATGACATTCAGTCTTTACAAAACAATATCTCATTGGCTCTTGCTTGCACTCAAGCACAAACTCTTAATGTAGTCACTGCCATGACTATAATCAAACAAGCTATGGCTGGAGTTATACCCTTAGAAATAAGGGAATTGATTAAAGGAAATCTCACTGCCAGTGAAATCTCGCTCGAGCACTGGTGGTCGTTGGCAAACGCCTCTTTTGATGCAGTAACCCAGACCTTGCAATTGATTATAACCACAGTGACCGCTAAAGAAATTTTCCACATCTATCCAGTAGTTCCACTGGGTATTCAAGTTGATTCGGACACCGTACTATATGCCAGGAACAGTGACCGATGGGCTAAAGTAAGCTCATCAAGCTGGCATATGATCAATCTAGACGGATGTACCCATAAGGAAAACTTAGGCTTCATCTGTGATGACGAAGCCCTAGAAAAACATCACCCATGCCTAGTTCCCAAGAAACACGCCATCTCTCACTGTCAATTTGACGCAGTCAGTGAGACCGGATCTACTATTATATACATAGGCAAAGCTTGTGTCTGTCTCAGAACTACCTGCGAACACATTCACCTCAATACACTATACTACCAACAAATGTTGCCTGGAATAAACAGATGCTTTTGTAATATTACCTCCATAAGAGGGTGTGATTTTTATTTTGAAACCCCCATTTGGACACAACAAGAAATGGCCCTATCCCCAGAATTATATGACTCTATTGCTCCAGTGCCTTTGGGGTTAGGACTGGAAGCCCTAAGGAAATTGCTCTCTCACCCAGACCTCCAAGAACGCCTGGCTCAGCTAAAGAAAGCAGGAGATAAAGCCGCCTTAAACGTTTCCCATAATGGTGCCAGGATTAAGGAACTGGCTGTGGAAATAAAAGAGGCTGGCAAACATAGCTGGTGGGAATCTCTTCTTGGTTGGTCGCCGACAACGACGGGATATTTAAATTTAATGCTCCACCCCATAGTCGTCATTTTGGCCTTCCAAATTATTTTGATAGTGGCGCTAATTACAATGACTTGTTGGGTGAGAAGACAAATCCACAAATTGGAAACTCAATCTAAAGCCACGGACTTCCAAGCCTTGATGCACGTTGCATCTAAGGTTTCGAATTCTTAGCCCCTCCTTTCCAGCCTTTGGCATACCTTACCTGTTGCCCTTTTCCCTATGTTTGTCTGTCTTCCTCCATTTCCAGACCCTTATGTGTGTTTATGTTTGTGTTTCTATTCTTTAACCGTTATTGGGTGGGTCTCTTAGACGAGACCCATGAGGTAGGAAAATTGGCCTTTAGCAGCAGTCTATCGAACCCAAGGGAACATCAGCGAGACTACAAATGCAGCCGAAAGCGGTTCAGTCTCCTGCACATACTCAGAAGACCTAAATCTTGCTGCCTTTTTGATTCCTCTGTAGCACCGCTGGCACCAAAAAAACCATATTGTCAAGCCGCCAAGAAGCCAGTGGAGCTTTCTCAGGATGACTGAGATCCATTGTGGCAATATGGTCACGTTTGGAGGCCAGCGCGACGGAGCAGGCCAAGAAAGGGAGTGCAAATGTGCAGGTCCTACTGGAAAACCAGCGGGAGAAATGCAATCCTTTCAAAAAGGTTAAGGCAAGCCCTGATCTTTTTGTGCGAGCTCTCCCCTGGCAAGGACTTTTTCGATTATAGGACATAAAAATATTGAATCACTTTTACCTTTGGGTTCCCAATTTGAAACCTCCTAAAGTAATTTTAATTGAGACATTGGCAGTTTTCAAAATAACAACTTATTGAACAAAAATCCGGCCTTCAGAAATTAAGAACCAGCGTGCTTTGCGGCAGCTCTATTTTGCATACGCCCAGACACGTGGATCTTAAAATTAGTCCTCTCAAAACGTGTGCTATTACGTTGTATATCTTTTGACCGTTCCAATCCGTGCCCCGGACTTCTTTATTTTTGGTTTCACTTTTGCAAAAGTCTCCCACCAATGTCAGTACACCCTTTTTACGGTTCATAACCAGCCACATCTTAGGATTATCACAAGCCTCTGCTTGTTCCCAAGAATTTTCCTTTTTGTTTCTATTCTTTAACCAGTATTGGGCGGGCCGAAGCCCTAACGAACCGTAGGGAGCAATGAGAGAAAGAAAAGGGAGATAGGGGGTGGGAGGACCGAAAGCATTTCTTCATGGGAGATCAGAAGAGCCGGGGGCGCATTCAAAGATGCCGTCGACAAAAGCTCCGTAGTTGCATTTGTGGCTAGCACGAATGTCAAGCTGAGTAGGCGGCTTCTCCCGGTGGTGCGCACAGAAGTTGGGGTCGGAAGTTACTCCGATCCTCCACCTCTCTCGCCCCATCTCCACCAGGCGTGCAATCCGATCGCCACTCGAGGCAGCGACGGGTGCCTGGGGAAAGGCCCCAAGGTTAGCCCGCCCCAGCCAGAGCCTCCCCGGCCACATATTTCTGCATCTCTTTATGTTAGAGTGACCTCCTCCCTAACTATCTGCCCAAGCGATCCTCAACCCCAAAACACTCGGCCATCTCGGGGTGAGCTTCTTATTCAACCCTTGAGTTTCTAAAATATATTTTGCTCATGATATCTTTTCTCCCAGCATGCCTTTACTGACGCCCAATCTGCATAATACGTCAATCATCATTAACTTATTTAGTCTTCATATGTACTTTCCCTTATTTATTTTATTTTTATGAGCATGTAGCCTCATCCACAAACTTTGTACTGTGTGCACAGTTTTGTTTTGTCTCCGCCTCTTTGTTTTTGTGCACTCTACGGGCAAGAAACAAACCGTTTTGTTTGCAAACCAAGTCTTCTGTTTGCAAAGCAAAACCGGTTGCTTGCCAAAACACTTTTGCTCTGCGCTTGCTTTTCTATTCTTTACCAGTGTTGGGAGGGCCGAGGCCCAGACGAACCGTGGGGAATCATTAGTGAGCAGGACAACAAGCACAAGGAGGACATGGAAGCCCGAGAGACGGCTCAGGAGGAAGAAGTAGGACAAACGAGTCCTTTGTCTCCCTCTGCCATGCGGCCCCTCCAAGCCGAAATGATCTGGAGGACATGCAGAAGTTGGGTTCGGAATTTAAATCCGGCCCATGCTCTCTTTCACCAGGCGTGCAAGCTCTCCCTGCACGAAGCAGTGGAGAGTGCCTGGGAAGGACTCCCCGGTTAGATCAGAACCTCGGACCAAGACCCCTGTCCCCTCTTTTTAACATCTTTCTAAGTTAAAGGGAGATTTTCGCCAGCTCTATCCCCGAAGTGCCTGCAAGCTAAAACGTATCCTCGCTCCAACACTGGTGTCCAATTCGATTGTTTTTGATTTGTAATAAATTTATTTTTCTCGAAATGTTTGTGTATCCCAGAATGCCCAAACAATCCTCTCATTTGCATACGCAACGACCTCCAGCCGTAACATATACAGCCAAGTCCGAAACACGCGACCTTTGAGGGGTTCTGCCTAGTGACTAGCTGCCCAGTCCGCTCCTCATTGGATATGGGACGGTACCACTGGGATCAGGCTTAAGGGGGAAAGATTGTTCTATTTTTGTACAGTATTAGGGGAGGGCCCCCCGAAGGGAGCCCTCCAAGCTAAAACGGGTACGCAGCTAATGGCGTCCCCGCGGAGCCACCCGGCTCCAGATAAAAAGGTCAGAGTCGACCGGACGCAACTCCCGAACCCAGCTTTTGCATGCCCTGCCTGTGAGTGTGTGCGCGTCTGAGCCACACAGCTCACAAATGCTCCCCAGGGTTCGGGAGGCGTGCCCGGAGACTCCGCCAACCCCGAAGGGTGAATACCTTGCCTGTGATTATTCCAGCCAGGACCCCAAGATGATGTGTCTTTCATAATACAATGATTCCAGATGTCTGACCTGTTTTGACCTTTTCCGTATTTCTTGAATGCCTTTAGACACTCTGCTTGCAAAATCATTAAACTATGTTTTATTTTAATATCCTTTTTTCCTAATGTAAGTAAGTACCCATGATGCTTTTAGATAGCAAGGGGGGGCGACTCCTCAATATGCAAACCGGTCTCCTCCTTCCCGGCCGAACTGACTCGTGTCCGTGCCGAGGTAGGACGGGCGTAGCCGAGAGCTTCATGAGCTATTGATTAAGACCCGAGTGGCTTCCGAAGAGCCGAAGACATACGAGTCCTGGTGTTCCATTAGATACAATGTAAAGCGCGCCTCTCTCCTGTTCAAACAGCACCAGTTGCCCTGTTCCAGCAGAAAAGCCTTGCCGCTCAGGAGAGATGGACGAAGAATTGTTTGTAACCATTTTATTTCCTTGTACATTCCTTGTGGAGTATTTTTTTATTGATACACTTCCGCTATAAGTATTAAATGCTTTAGGTGTAGATACTATAAGAAATTTATAATGCTTCTATAAGGCTTTTTACCATGAATTTAAAGTAAGCTATTTTTAGAATTATTTTTTTTTTTTTTACATTTCAGTTAAAGATGTTTCTGCTAATTAAAGAATGAACTATTTCTACGTAGGCTCCCTTGGTGGTCTAATGCACAAAGCCTTGTTTTTATGTCCGCTCCAGCAACAATTTGGCATTTTTATTGCGATAGATTTTTGTCATCTTCTGGGTCCGTCCCTTGCAAGCTCTTTCTTCCAGGGTCACCATCATGCAGTCTGTCTCAGTTTTCATCATCGTATCGCTCATATTCGGAGACCTTCACCTGACACCTTCAGGTCTCCGAGGGGGGGAAATGTTGGCCAGCAAGGCACCCTTGGGTGCTCTTATGGATTTTTATCCATAAGTTTGAACTCTGTGTCGCCAGCAGTGGAAGGGACTTGCGCTTTCTTCTCCACATAGGAGCCAGCTCCAGCCCAAGCCAGGAGGCTGACACCCCAAGCAGTTCACCCAAGACAAGGACAAAGGATTCCTCTTGCCATGAGGCTTCCTTCTGTCAGACATCCGCTGGTTAACCCCCATTCCTCAATATACATCTGAATAAGTTATGCTAACAAGACTGCCTAGCACCTACTGTGCCAGCCATCAGATACTTGGCTAAAACCATCAACTGACAATAGGTTGGCCAGGTGAGTCATCGGACCCCAGACTCAGTGTCTGTTTCCTGGTGAAGTCATACTTTTGCAACACTGACCAAACCCCTGGACCTCCTCCCTTTGTTCACCTTTAACCTATAGCAGGGTCCAACAGGGACGGACCGCCTAGTAGGTGTGTTAGTGGGTTGTGGTCTGCAGAGCCCGCCCCAAGATCCCCAATAAAAGTCCAAACCCAGAGTCACTCGGCCTCTTGAGCCATCGCCCTCTATCTTACCTATTGACCCTTCAGTCCAGCTTTCTGTCCCCAACCCTTGCCTCCATCTTTAAACCCCTTTTTCTCTCTCTGGACTCGCGATCCAGGAGAACCACGTGGTCTTGCCGGTTCAAGCCTCGTGGCCCCATAGCTTTTATACCTTTCTTCCCAAATCCAACTCATCTTGACATCGGACAACGCATCTAAGGTAACGTGCTTTCCCCACCAACGAAACCTGCTCATGCAACAGTGCTATTTTCTCTCTTTATTTTATTAGTCCTGTAAGAGTGTGTGTATGATTACGATTTTTGTATGCTTGATTACATGATCCAGTAAACAACATTGAACTTGGAACTCGCCTCACGTGCCTCTTTCCTTGAGATCTCCCGGGAGGGGTGGGACCCTGGTATAGTTGGCAAGAACCCGTGTATTTTGCTGATTGCTAAAGGTAAATTAAAGCAATTCGGCTAACACATCAAAATTTGAGAATTTCCCTCTGTGGCTGCTCAGAGGCAACACCTTACCAAACCTTCCTATCTTTCTACCAGAGCACCACACAGTGGAATAATGTAACATAAAACAATGGCAAAATCTGAAGTTACAAAAAGATGCACTGATATCTCTAGAAAAAGAAATGAAAAGAGAAACCCCTCTTTTAAAAAAAAAAAAACAGAATAAGAGGGAATCAATGCCCACAATCTACAAAAGTGACTTTCAGAAAAAGAAATTCTCCTCCACATGGCAGCACTACAATTTTCCTACCAACAGCCCCTCATAGCTGCCATTTTCTATTCATTTCTTCTCCTCTTACACCACTTGAGGGCTTTCTGTGGCAATTAGTAGTTGCTATAGTGCTACAGCACTAAACAATTGCTATAGTGCTATAGCAATTTCTTTAAAGAAATTAAAATGCTGGGAAATTGGCAGGTAAAAGGCACTGTTGGATGAAAGCCCTCAGAAAACTCCACATGTGGAAGCTCCGTTGCCAGTGTTCATGGCTCTGCATTTGCAGTGGTGATGAAAGCAGCACAGAATCCTCACCAGATGGAAGCAGCTAAAATATTATGGGTTTGTTTTACACAAGGGGAATTTGAAACTGAGGAAGCTTTGGAGGATTTGAAACTACAAGAATAAGAAACTCAAAATCATTCCCTATATCATCCTCCTCACTGTCTTTAGGCAGTGTATAGACAAACACTTGTGTCAGGGATGCTGTAGTCTAGACTGATCCTACACTGAGCCCCTTCCAACTCTGTGACTCTATGATTCTATGATAATTTGGCATACATACAGGATCATTATAGTGTGACTTATCACAGAAGTTGAGGTGAAAGAAAGTTCAAAAGGCTGCAAGTGCAAAGGGCAGGTGGATTTGGCTTTCTTTGGGAAAGGCCAGCTTGTTAGCACAACACCATAAATGATTCATCAGTTGCAACATCTTAAGGATTTAAAACAAAATCAGGAAATAAGAGTGTATTACTATTGGCACCTTCCAAGGTTAGTTTTCTTTTTGAAATGTAGACTGAATTTTTATTTTGCTGCTTGAAAAGGTGTGATAGCTTCATTCCTTTAACATAAAGTGGAGTTTGTCTACAAAACTTCCCTGGGGTGTCTGTCTGCTTTGCAGCTTGTTTTGATGAGCTGCTCTGTAACTATTGCAAACATCTTTCCCCCCTGAAATGGACTGATGCTCTTGGAGATTCTGTTGGACTTCACAGTTTTATGAAAAGAGAAGCTCGTTTGGTAGATATACATATATATGTGGGGGTGGGGTGTGTGTGTGTGTGGGAGGGGGTTAGACTATTAGCTTGGAGGGGATCCAGCTGCCCTCTGTTAAGCACTGTTAGGATCTGCTTAAGTGAAAAACAGCTCTTGGTAACAGCTTTAATGCAAATGTGAAGTTGAATCAAAATCATTAAAGAAAATCTCCCCGATGCTGTTAAGGATGCTACTAAAATTTGGTACAACTATGCTTTGATTCAGAAGTTCAGGTTTCTTTTGTAGTTCCTTCCCACTTAGGCTTAAACTGTGGCTATCCTTTTCCTGACCATGTTAATGAAACACAGTGTAAATATTGCAGATAAATCTGGTGCCTGTTTTTGTGGCACTTGTATATAGATCATGTAAAAAATGGGAAACTTGCCCAGGAGAAAGGTACAAAGAGTAGCCCTTTCCCTGAAGCTACAGGCCGATAGCTACCTTCAGAGCTATGCCTCTCTCTTTACTTAGGGCTTATTTCCAAATGGAGGATGAGGTGACAAAATGGCCTTTTATCTCTTCACACTGCAGGAGAATCACAGAGAATACCACTCTGAAACAATCCCCTATGTTAAGAACACTCGGCACATTGAAAACCACCAAAACAAATGAAGCTTTTAATCCATGCTGGAACTGAACCCAGAAAGCTTCCTTGTACTGTCAGACCATGAGTCAAGGTCAATATAGTCTGCTCTGGCTGGCGGCAGCTCTCCAGGTTCTACAGTAAGGGTCTTCCATATCACCTACTCCCTTGTTCATTTTAACTCGAGGTGCCTAGGAGAGAACCTGGGCCTTTCTGCATGTCAAGCAGGTATTTTACCACGGAGCCACAGCCCCTCTCCTCACCTGAATTCACTGCCTGACCTCCCAAAGTGGTGTGATCCATTATGCTTCCCAGTTTCCACTGTGCTATCAGGCATGCATGAGCCAGGCCTTACAGTCTGAAGTCGTATAATTTTGGGTTCTATCATCATTCTCTGTGATGGGTACAATGGTTTCCAGTCAGCTCGACAAGAGAATTTATACAAATGAAGAAACTGAACCCATCCACTCCATATAAGTAAATGAACTGCCATACCTTGGAAGGGAGAATCTGTCATCCTGTTCTATAGTTAGAAATGTCCAGCTACGGAGCAGATTAATGGTGAAACAAAAATTACCAGAGAAAGCTGTCATTGCTTAAAATAATTACCTTTCCACCCTCGTGCCTGTGCCTTCTTTTTTTTTTTGTTTTAAAGGTTAGTCAGTGGTGGATTATCACCATTCTGTGAAAATGTCATGTGAAATGTTACTCCTTTTCCCCCCTTAAATGTACAGCAATATTAATCTAAAGGGGAGAGGTACAAAAAATATTACAAAAATAAATTGAGTAAGCATTATCAACGAGGAAAAAAATACCGGATACTCTTCCTGGAGTGCTAGCATATTCTCCTTTATTAGGAGGAGAAAAAGGGTACCAGAGTAGATTAAAAATTGCAGGTACATTATTCTTTGTGACATAAACTGTATTGCAAGAACATTTCAGGAAAAGGAGTCGTGAAATGGTCTGGAGCTTCATATAAAGCATGGGGGAAAGGAGCTAAATTTAAAAAAACTAGCTTGGTACTACAGCAAGGACTTTCTTTATAGCAGGTAATGAACACGGGATGCTCTGGAGAGTTGTGCTATAGTTTCCAACAATATTTTTTTCCAGTCCCGTGGATAAACAGCAGTATTCAGATTGGGGATCTCATCATCAGTAGTTTCTCAGTCAGCTCCAGGAAGTGCATAAAAGCCAAACCCCCATCCTCCCTTCAGTCATCCTCTAGGGACCTCTTGGAGGTGCCTGGCTCCAGAATGGCTCAGTTAGCTGTCACCAGGGAAAGGGCCTTCTCAGCTGTGGCTCCTACCCTGAGGACCGCTGTTGTGTACTAAGACCACAGTCACCTGGTCTCTCGTAATGGTGACCGCCACATGGTCAGCGCACATGGTCAGAATCTACCTGAGCTTCGGCCAGGTAGAACAATAGCCAGTCGGATACTGAGCAACCACCAATTACGAGCCTAGGTCTCCCGCTGGGGGACCTATGAACGGCAACCACGGACTTAAGGTCCTATCAGGACTTGGGGGCAAGGTCGGGGCATTGTCTCCGGCCGGCATAAAAGAGGGCTCTGAGCCCAGGGTTTCTCATGTTCCATCTGACCCTCAATAAAGAGCTTTGCTATGAAATCACTACCACTCGCCTCCCAACTCCAACACTTTCCACTGGCGACAAGGCTGGGATCACAATGAGCGATGCAGCCAAACCGAGCAGGGGGGTACCGAGCACCGATCTGCCGGCAACAGGCTCCGTCGAGCCCCAGCACACTGAAGAGGACATTGCTTGCAGCACCACTCCTGCTCTGGTAATTATGGCTGCCGCCATGGGACAAATCCCTCCCTTTGACCCCTCCAAACCCGAGACCTGGAACGCCTGGGCCAGGCAATTCAGGTTTCTCTTGATAGTGCATGGAGTCACCAAGGCCGACATGAAGCGGGCCTGGCTTCTGGGCCACTGTGGCATCGAAACAATGTGCCTTGCCCAGAACCTCATCTCACCCCAAAACTTGTTGGACGTCACCTACGATGACCTGATAAAGCAGCTCGGGGACTACTTTGCACCGAAGCCATCCATGCTGGCACTCTGGGCCCACTTCCTCGAGCAGAAACAGCAACTGGGAGAAAGTGCAGCCATGTTCCTCCCCAACCTCCGCCGCATGGCAGTCAGATGTGAGTATTGGCATGTAGAAGACCACCTTCTGGGCAGTTTTGTGCCTGGAGTACGAGAAGCCAAGCTCCGGTGGCGGCTAATCACGCTCACAGAGCCTACCCTCAAGAAGGTGCTGCAGACCGCCGTCATGTTCGAGATGACCTACAAGGACAAGCCGGCAACCAAGGTCCACCACACCGCCACCTCCGGGTCCGAGTCTTCCAAGTACGAGGACGTCCACCAAGTCCGACAGCACTTGCAGAAGGGTGAGTCCAGCTTCCCCTGGGGCTGCTCCCAGCACCCAGCATCTGCTGCCGTTTCTCCCTCTTCTCCCAAAAACAGGCCGCCCCAACATGCGTGAGCTGTGGGGATCCCATGAGTGACGCTCCTGCCGCTTCTGGGATGCTGTCTGCCGATCATGTGGGAAAACAGAGCCCCCAGCCACTCCCAGACCAGCCGCCGATTATCCACCATGAACCACAAGACGGTGGATAGCATCACTACAGCGGCACAGGTACTGAACCTTCCTGAGCCCCTCCCCAAAGCCATTATGGTTAACCTGCAGATTGGGGGCACCCCCTGTTCCATGGAGGTGGACTCTGGGTCTGCTTACTCCATAGTTTCAGCGGCCACCTTTAAAAAACTTTTCCCGCAGGGGGGCCCCCAGCTATGCTGGCCAACAGCACTAGTTCTCTGGGACTTCCAAAAGAACCCGGTAACGATCAAGGGGCTGGCCAAGGTTAAGGTTCAGTACCATGACTTCTGCAGGTCCCTCGACCTCCTAGTGGTGGAGTGGGACCTCAACAGTCTCTTGGGGCGCGCATGGTTCACACCCCTGCGGCTGGAATTGGCCGGGGTCTACCGCTTGGGGTCCGTGGATTATGCAGTAGTCTGCGTGGAATTTCCGGCCAGTTTTGATGGCACCCTAGGCTCCTACTGGGGGCCCCCAGTCTCTCTGGATTTAGATCCCACTGTCCACCCTATCCGCGTGGCAGCCCGGTGGCCTCCTCTGGCCATACAACCAAAGGTAGAGGCCGAGTTGGACAAACTAGTGGCACAAGGCGTGCTCAAGCCAGTCTCCCATGCTAGGTGGGAGACCCCGATTGTCACCCCTTTGAAATCGAATGGGGAGGTCTGCATCTGCACAGACTACAAATGTACACTGAACCTGGCTTTGCAATACCACGCATACCCAGTGCCAGTGGTCAGCCATGTGTTAGCCACTCTAGCGGGGGCCAAGGTCTTCAGGAAGCTGGACCTGGCGCAGGCCTACCAGCAGCTTCCCTTGGACAATGCCACAGCAGAAGCACAGACAATCGTCATAAACAAGGGAGCATTCAGGGAAAAACAGCTCCAGTTCAGGGTCAGCGTCGCCCCCGGTCATTTCCAACAACTAATGGACTCTGTTTTGAAAGGCATTCCAGGGGTGAAACCGTTCTTTGACGATGTCCTGATTGCAGCCCCGGACATCACCACCTTCAAGACGCGACTGCGGGCCGTCCTCCAGCAGTTCTAAGACACCGGCCTCAAGGTGCGCAAGGACAAATGCACCTTGGGCGTCCCATCTGTGACCTTCCTGGGCTTCACGGTCGATGCCCAGGGCATCCACCCCATCCCGGCGAAGGTGGCGGCCATCACCAAGGCACCCCAACCCACAACAAAGGTGGAGCTACAAGCGTTCTTGGGCCTCCTGAACTTCTACCACGCCTTCCTCCCCCACAAGGCGGTGGTCGCTGAGCCCCTACATAGGTTGCTGAACAAGGGGGCAAAATGGGGTTGGGGGCCACGTCATGCAGTGGCGTTCCAAGCGGTGAAGGATTTATTGGTTTCAAACATGGTTCTGGCACACTTTGATGCGTCCTTGCCAGTTATTCTAGCGTGTGACACATCTCTGTACGGGGTGGGGGCAGTCCTGGGCCATCGGCTTCCCAACGGCCGGGAGGTGCCTGTGGCTTACTACTCCAGAATATTGTCGGCGGCAGAACGCAACTACGCCCAGATCGACTAGGAGGCCCCGGCCATCATCGCTGGGGTGAAAAAATTCCACGACTACCTTTACAGTAGGACATTTACAGTGGCCACGGACCACAAACCGCTCCTGGGCCTACTCGCTTCCCACTGCCAGACTCCACACATGCTGTCCCCCCAGGTCCTGCGGTGGTCTATTTTCCTTGCAGGATACCAGTACAATCTCGTGCACTGCCCCAGAAAGGCCATGGGCCATGCAGATGCCCTCAGCTGCCTCCCGCTGCCATCCTGCGATCCGGACACAGCTCCTGCATTCCATGTGGCGCTCCTCGACGACCTCCCAGATTGGCCTGTCCAGGTATCTGACGTGGCCCACCGCATGGCCCGGGACCGGGTCCTCTCCCGCGTTGCGGACTGGGTGGGAAGGGGGTGGCCTGAGCATCTGGGCCCTGATTTCACTGCTTACACAACAAGGTAGCATGAACTGTCCACCCATAAGGGGTGCCTGCTATGGGGCATGAGGTTGGTCATCCCAGAGCCACTCCGCTCTAGGGTCCTAGCAGCTCTCCATGAGTCCCAACCCAGGATCGTCCGGATGAAAGCCCTGGCCCACAGCTACGTGTGGTGGCCCCGCATGGACAAGGAAATCGAGGATTGGGTGCACCGGTGCAGCAAATGCCAAGAGTCGCACCCCGATCCTCCTCGTGCCCCCATCCAGCCCTGGGAGTCAACTGACAAGCCATGGTCGAGGCTCCACCTGGACTTCGCAGGGCCGGTCCAGGGCCAGTTGTTTTTTATTGTAGTAGACAGCTACAACAAATGGCTAGAGGTAGTCCTGATGTGGTCTACCTCGACCGAGGCGGCCGTCCAAGCTCTGTGGCACATATTTGCTACCCATGGTATGCCCAACATGCTCATAATGGACAATGGGACAGCCTTCACATCCGGGGAATTCCAGCGCTTCGTGGACTCGTTTGGCATCCGGCACATCCACTCGGCACCCTTCCACCCCACAAACAACGGCCAGGCTGAATGGATGGTAAGGACTACCAAGGATGCCCTAAAGAGGATGGAACCAGGGGACTGGGAGCTACAGCTGATAAAGTTCCTGTTTGGCCAGTGAAACACCCCACACACTGGGACGGGCTGCCGACCGACGGAGCTACTGATGGGGCAGTGCCTCGGCTCCCTGCTGGATCGACTCCACCCAGACCACGCCATCAGCAGTGACGCTAAGCCCAAATTCTGGTCAGCAGCAAGAGGGTTCTCCCCCGAGGACCCCATCTAGGCCTGGAACTATGCCTGAGGTCCAGCGTGGGTCCCCACAAGGATCATCCACGCAATCGGACCGCTCTCCTACGAGGTCAGCACTAAAGGTGGGGCAGTGTGGCAGCGCCACATCGACCAGCTCCAGCGGTGTCTCCCATGCAACGCACCTGATGTCCCTGAGTCTTCCGCTCTCACTGAACTGGTACCGGCCCCGCTACAGGACCCCGACCCCAAAGCGGAGCCCACGGAACCCTTACCTGTTGACCAGCTCAATGAAGTAACACCGCCCAAGCTGCCACTGAACGTTCCCGCAAGCGACCCCGGGGAGCCGCCAGCAACCTCGCTCCCCGAGACTATGGACACCCCATGGCCAGCAACCCCCTGGCACTCGGGATGCAAATGTCACCATCTGGGGTACTTGAAAGACTATGTTTGCAGGGGGGAACTGGACTATGGGGGAGGGGTGTTATGTACTAAGACCGCAGTCGCCTGGTCTCTCGTAATGGCGTCCGCCACATGGTCAGCACACATGGTCAGAATCTACCTGAGCTTCGGCCAGGTAGAACAATAGCCAGTCAGATCCTGAGCAACCACCAATTATGAGCCTAGGTCTCCCGCTGGGGGACCTATGAACTGCAACCACGGACTTAAGGTCCTGTCAGGACTTGGGGGTGAGGTTGGGGCATTGTCTCAGGCCGGCATAAAAGAGGGCTCTGAGCCCAGGGTTTCTCATGTTCCATCTGACCCTCAATAAAGAGCTTTGCTATGAAATCACTACCACTCGCCTCCCAACTCCAACACTTTCCAACCGCACTCCCAGGTGACACCTGTGCCCTGCTGGACTTGTTTAGCTTCCACAGGACATGCAAGGCTGAATTGTTTAGGTTGGCCTTTGAAGGGTAACCACGTGTTTGGGCTGCTTTTTATCAGTGGTATGGTGCTAGCCACTTATCTTAATAGTTTAATATTTTAAAGTTAATGTTTTATTTTTGTTATTTCTTTTTATGTTGTTTTTACCTTATTGGTTTTAAAGCTGTAAGTTGCTGCGAGACCCTTTGGGTGAGCAGTAACTAATTTTTTAAAAATGAATAAATCCACATTGTTTTAAAAAGTAGCTGGAAGATGGATTTCTTATTTACCCAATGGCCAGCCAGCTTTTAAAACTCAAACTTACCCAGTTCCCTTCCTTACCACAGTCCCCCCCCCCCCACATGTCTTTAGTCCATGTAGTCCCATGGCACCAAGCATATTTGATTGGTTTAATTTATTATTTATTGAAGTGATATTCACTACCTTCCAGTCCTCAGGAATGGAGGCAGATTTTAAGAAAAGATTACATATTTTTGTCAGGAGATCCACAAGTTCACATTTGAGTTTGTTCAGAACTCTCGGATAGATGCCATCTGGGTCCGGTGATTTATTTGTTTTTAAGTTGTCTATCAGTTGTAGGACCTCCTCTCTCGTCACCTCAATCTGACTCAGGTCTTTCAACACCCCTACCGAAATCAGTGGTTCTGGAGTGGGCAGGCACTTTTCATCTTCCACAGTGAAGACAGAGGCAAAAAATGCATTCAGCTTCTCAGCCATTTCCCTATCATCCTTCACTACACCTTTTACCCCTTGGTCATCCAAGGGCCCCACTGCTTCCCTGGCTGGTTTCCTACTTCTAATGTATTTGATAAAAGTTTTATTGTTGGTCTTTATGTTTTTTTGCAATATGCTCCTCATATTCCCTTTTTGCCTGCCTGATCACAGACTTGCATTTTATTTGCCACAGCCTGTGTTCCCTTTTATCAGCCTCACTGAGACTAGCTTTCCACTGCTTAAAGGAATCCTTCTTACCTTTTACAGCTTCCATTACTTTGTTTGTTAACCATGCAGGCTTTTTTCTATACCTATTGTGCCTTTCCTAACCCACAGTATATATTTTCTTTGAGCCTCTAGGATTGTAATTTTAAACAGCCTCCAAGCTTTCCCGATGGTTTTGACCCTTTCTACTTTTCCTTTCAGTTTTCTCCTCACATATCTCCTCATATCAGAGAAGTTACCCTTTTTAAAGTTAAAAGTGGTTGTGTCACTCTTTTGGGGCAACTCCCTATTTATACAAATGTTGAACTCAATAACATTATGATCACTGTTCCCAAGCAGTGCTTGTACCTGTCTGAGGCCCCACCCCTCCTCAAACATCACCCTCTCCAGGCTCCATCCCTCAAATCTCCAGGAATTCTCCACCTGGAGTTGGCAACCCATTCTCCTTCCCAGCCAAGCATCAACCCACCTTCTCCCCCCTCATGGTTCAGCTTTCACACACACACACACACACACACACACACACACACACACACACCTGCAGCCTCTACCATGCTCTGAAGCCCTGACTGTCATGTCACCCTCTTTTCCCACACTTTTTGGCCTTAGGGCAGCTGGGAACTGTGGGCCAGCAGATGAGGAAGCCCCACTCCACCCAGTGAGCGATACCCCTGCAGGGCCCTCTCTGGAACTACAGCTCAATTGAACCTTATGAGGGAACATTTTAAACAAATAACCACAGACAGCAGCCATCTTAGAAACATAGGTAACTGCCATTTTGTTATACCTACCAACAGCCACTGAGGGAATAGTTGGTCCTACACAGGAGGGAAACAGGAGAAATGTTTTTGTCAAGAGAGAAAGCCGTCTGCCAGAAATTCTGGCAGGGCACAGTGGCTGAAGTAGTAGGCAGGGAAGAGGAGCAGACCCAGCTCCCAGCCAATGGCACGTGAGTACTCACAGCCAGTGGATAAGGACAGCTTCTGAGTGACACTTCAGGGAGCCAACTGATTTTGGAGCGTGTGGAATGTTCAGGAGGGTCCATGGTGAAAACAGAATTATATATAACCGGAGGATATCTGAGATTCATGCTTTTTAAAATATTTACCAGGTAGCAGGAAAAGAGGAAAACCAATCATGAGATGGAAGGACTCAATAAAGGAAGCCATGGCCTTCAGTCTGCAAGAGCTGAGCAAAACTTTTAATGACAGAACATTTTGGAGGTCATTAATTCATAGGGTCACCATAAGTCAGAAGAGACTTGACCGTACATAACACACAGGTGGTTCCATTTGAGATTCCCTGCCTGGTTTGTAGTTCACCTTACTTTCATCTCTCAAAGGTTGTTAAGATGTTATTACTGCTTTGATGGTCATTTTAAAGACATTAGATTACTGCAACCATTGCTTTTATAGAAGGTGATGCATGTTGGGACAAAAATTTCCACCCTCAAGTACAGGCTAATGGGGTACAAACTTGCTGAGACTGAGAGGGGAAAAGATATTGGGGTCATAGTGAATAGCTCAGTGAAAGTCTCAACCCAGTGTGCTGCAGCAGTAAAAAAGGCAAACTCTGTGTTAGTGATTATTAGAAAAGGGATGAAAAATGAAGTGGCCAATATTATAAGGCCCCTGTATAAATCTATGGTGCAGCCTCATTTAGAATACTGTGTACAGTTCTGGTCACCACAGAATCATAGAATCACAGAATCATAGTGTTGAAAGGGACCTCCAGGGTCATCTAGTCCAACTCCCTGCAGCATATCTCAAAAAAGACATTGGAGAGCTGGAAAAAGTAGAGGACAACCTAGATGATTAAGGGGTTGGAGCACCTTCCATATAAGAAAAGGCTGAAGAGTCTGGGACTTTTCAGTTTAGAAAAGAGATGACTAAGGGAGAACATGATAGAGGTTTATAAAATTATGCATGGGATGGAGAGAGTTAACAAAGAGAAATTTTTCCTCTCTCTCCCGAAATACTAGAACTTGAGGGCATCCAATGAAGCTGATGGGCAGTCGTTTCAGGATGGACAAAAGGAAATACTTCTTTGTATCGAGAGTGATTAAAATGTGGAATTCACTGCCAGAGGATGTCTTGAAGACCACAGGAATAAACAGCTTTAAAAGGGGATTAGATATATTCATGTGAGATAAGTCTAACAGTGGCTACTAGCCATGGTGACTAAGGGGAACCTCCATATTCAGAGGCACTAAACCTCTGAATCCCAGAGCCAGGAGGCAACATCAGGGGAAGGCCTTGGCCTCTATGCCCTGTTGTTAGTCCTCCAGAGGAACTGGTTGGTCCTGTGTGAGACAGGATGTTGAACTAGACAAACCATGGGTCTGATCCAGTAGGGCTCTCCTTATGTTTGTATGTTGTTAAGCCTTTTAGACTTTATGCTCTGTTGACTTCCTTTTTATGATCTTAATTGCCACTGTCCAGTTTTATCTGTTACTTTTTGTCGTTCATTTATTGTGTTCTTACATCTTTATCATTCCAGTTTATACTGTAAGCCACCTTAAGCTGTTCAATTGTGGAAAACACAGGATATGAATGTTCTAAATGAATTCTCCAAATATTGAATTTTACATGACATTAATACATAAATTGGAGTGGGGAGAGGTCAAAACTGGGTCTCACAGCATTTATGCTGAAGCGTTACAGACACGGTAAGGAAGGATAATGAATTTCTTCCATTATTCATGTCTTGTGCTTGCCAAGTAAACAGAATGACAAAGATGTGGCACATAGCAAATATGACACATCATCTGAAATGAGGAATAGGCCATTCTGTTCCAGTAGCTTATCACAATCTTTGAGCTGTGATTATAAGGGTTTGGAGCAAGAAGTGCTTCTTCTAGATAAAGCAGGTTTTGAGTGATGATCATTAAGGTTTTTCAGTTGGCCCAAATAGGAGCACTTGTCATCAAAAACTGGCTTTCACTGCCAATATGAGAAGGTTCCCAGCATAATGCTTAAAACATGTGCATTGTTCCTCAATTTCTCAGCAGCGTATGATATTATCAGGGCCGGTGCTACCATAAAACGAGGTTAGGTGACCGCCTAGGGGCACAGAACCCTGACGGGTGTAGAGGCCAGCAAGCGGGGTGAGGACGATGGGGAAAACAGCCCTGACTACAAGCAGGAATGCTTGTCTTTGTGTTTTTCATTCTTCCTAAAATGCATTTATGTTTGAAAATTGGTGAGCACCCAGTGGGGGGGGGGGGGGGGAGCGCCAGAAGGTAGCCTCGCCTAGTGTGCAAAAAAGCCTGTCACCAGCCCTGGATATTATCTGATGCAGTGATCTCCATATCATGTGTCAGGAGCACTGGTTTAATGGGTCATCTTGGCATAGGATGTGTTGACCAACTGGAGAAGCTTTCGAGTGCTCCTTATTTATATATTTGTTTTACAGAGTTTATACCCCGTTTTTCTGCCCTCATAAGAGTTACCAGCGTACAAATTAGAAACATACATAATAAATCCACATCATAAAAACCAACAGATGACACCATTTAAAAAAAAATTAAAACCAGAGCTAAAGTATACATACAATGACATAAAAACAACAGTTAAAGCATTAGACAAGAAGGTAGGACCACTGAGGGAATACCAAATGAAACACAATAGTCCTCGCCCCCTGGCAGAAGATAGCAATAGACGGGGACAGATGAGTCCCCTTGGGATGTAAGTTCTAGAGTTTTGATTCCACATCCAAGAAGACACTCTCTAGGGTTGCCACCTGCCTATCTCAGAAGGCAGGGGAACACAAAGCAGGCCCCCGGAAGATGGTGGCAATGGTTGGGTAGGTTCATAAGAGAATAAGCGGGCCTTCAAGTTTGCTGGCCCCAAACCATATAGGGCTTTAAAGGTCAACACTGTAATAGGTCTAGGGGAAGAATTTTGCACTGGAGAAAGAGGAAGAAAGGGAACTGGGTGTTGAAATATGCAAGGCCTATAGTGCAGCCTTATTAAAAAGATCTCAAAATCGTCCTACACAGAAACAGCTGAAGGCATAGCTAGAGTAGGAACTGCCCACAATGTCAAATTTTGCCTTTGCTATCTCCTGATTGGCTCTTCTGGAGACTTTCTGCTCCTGCAGAACTTTCTTTTTGTTGTAGTTTCTCTCACAGCAGTTAGGCTAGACAGTTAAAGCTCTCTTCTATTTTCTATAATAGTCTGTTCTTTAAATAACTTACTTATTTTTTCTCTAAACAGTAAATGCTCCACTTCCGTTGCATATTTAAAGTCTCCCAACACTGGGGAGTCACAGCAGAGGGAGAATAGTGTGGTGATCCCACGTGGCTTGGCATCCCTCCTAGTACTCCTGGCTTCACAAGTTTTTCTTCTTCAGGACCTCAGGCATGGAAGATGGGGGGTGGGGTGGGAACAAGAATCTCATGCCTTCCTTTTTCCATGGTAGCTTGCAGAGAAGTCTCTGAGTATGTCCTGGAATTGAAACGAAGCCTAATGACTTTTATTTCAGGTAGAAATTGAAGGAGTTGATTTGGATACATAGAGGAGAAAGAATTTTTTTTTTTTAAAAAAGGAGTTGGAATAAGTACTGGTCTGACCTGCAAGCCTGCAGATTCTGAATCAGTCTACAAAGTCAAAGAGAACCATGTTTCTGCCCAGATAGTGGTGGGGCTGGTTTTGCACCCATCTCCCTCAAATACTTGGTGGTGCCAGGCTTTTTTTTTGCTGTGGAGCTCCCCATTCTTCCCTGCCTCTGGCAACAATGTGGGATTGGCCAGCTGCTTCAGAGCCAAGCAGGAATTTGGGGGGTCCCTTTCTGATTGGCTGGGATAAGGGACCTTTTCTCGCCTGCTTCATGCTTGTTGTTGTGGGTTATTGAAACAGGGCTGATCCTGAAGTGTTGGTGAGGCTCTAATGGCGGTTGTTGAGATTTGAGGGGTGATCACTGCTTAATTAGTTTGGCAAGCACCCTGAGGCATCCAAGGATAGGGGGAGAAACCCAAAACAGCCAGTGATGACTGCATGGTCTTAGAGGGTTGGTAAAGGTTAATCTCTCTGTACTGTGCATCAACACTTGAGTCTTTACAGTACTTAGTGGTGGGGAGGTGGGGTTGATGGCATCATCTCTCTGCATAAGGAAAAGCAGGCATGGCATGTGGAGCTAGGGTGGGTTGCCCACACGATGTGGAGCTAGGGTGGGTTGCCCACATGATGACAGACCCAGTGGGCATGGGCAGCCTCTTAGGGAGCTTGCACAATGGAGGGAGCGGATTTAATGCACAGTTCAAGTTATAATTCATAAACTCTAGTTCAACCCATGGGAGGGAAGGTGGCATGCTATATTCCAATTTTGTCAGATCTCAGAAACTAAGCAAGATCAGTACTTGGATGGGAGGCCACCAAGGGAGACGTTGGGAGGCAACAGCCACCTATGCTTCTCACGTGCCCTGAAAGCCCCTTGCTCGAGTTCCTATAAATTGGTTGCAATCTGATGACGCATATGTACACAGTTTAACCCATGCATTGTGTCTGGTGTCTTCATTTTGAGGTATTTGAGGAAATTTAAAAAAAAAACCTGTATTAGCTAGCTACTAGCTAAAATTTAGCCATTCTAATGATTGTAGTGTCTTGTACTGGGATCCAGACAGTGACATTCAGGAACAAAGGCCTCAGCTGAAGGGTCTCTTGTATTGTTTATTTGAACACTGGTGTTGTCACCTCATTTGATCAGTTTCCAGAGTGAAACTGTCTTGTCTCCCTTTTAATTGGTCCCATCGGGTTTCCTAGCACAATCAAAAGGGCTTGGAGAAAACTTGGCACGGTTTATTTCTCACAATGGTCCATCTTTCAGAACTGTCAGTGCAATCCTAAGGAGAGTTGTTCTAAGTATACCCCTTTAAGTACACTGAAGTCAATGGGGATTAGAAGGTACAAGATGGGGCGCCTGCGATACTCGCAGGGGGGAGAGTATCCCAGTTTTCCTGCCACCCCCCTCCCCAGGGCAAGTGGCAGCGGCGAGCCCCACCGCTCCTCCTGCCACCCCCCTCCCCTTCCCAGGGCAAGTGGTGGATGCCCGCCAAGCCCTCTCCCTCCCCCCCACCAGTGACAGCGAGCCCTGAGCGGAGAGAGGGAGCGGCTGATAGCCGTGCCCGGGCATGTTTACTTGGAAGTATCTCCGAGGCCATGGCAAGAGCACTCTTAGTCTCCCCCCCTCCTGCTGGCCGGTTCGCCCCTCCAGCCTCCCTCTTGCCAGCAGCCCCCCTCCCTCTTGTGTGTATGTGTGTTTGTCATGGATCCTGCCTCTCCTAAGCCCCTCCCCATTAGAAGGCAGGCAGGCGGGCAGCCTCACTCCTCTTCTGCGAGGAACTTGGGGGGAAGTCGGCGCCAGCAGCTCTGGTAAGGCGGCTGCTTGGTGGGGGAAGGGAGAGAGGGAGAGGTGCGCCTGTTCCACCGATTACCCCCACCTCCCGCTGTTTCCCCACTCCCACCCACCCCCCCCGGCTCCCAGGCCCAAGCGGGCCGCCGATTCCCCACCCCTGGCTCCGGCGGCGAGGCCTGAGAAGCTCTCAGCTGCCAGCCACCTCAGATTTCTGAGAGCGTTCCCTGCGCATGCGCAGGGAACACTCTTTAACTTTTGGTGGGATTTAAACCCCCCTGAAAGTTTTTAACGGTTTTAAGATTTTTCTACACACTGGGGGGATCCCCCAAGTGTGTAGGAAAATCTCCCTGCCCCCCAGGTGCCCCCCCGTGGATTTAGCTATCCGCACGCAGGGGGCGCCTTCGCTATTAGATATATAGATAAGTCTATTTAGGCTTGCCTTGTGTCTGTCTTTCTGGTCCGTGAAATCTCCTTTCCTTTGGAACTTTCCCAACAGAGGGAGGTATCTATGGAAGCCAGGTCTTCCACTTTGGTGGAAGACCTCCCAACCCCTCCAGCTCTGCCCACAACCATCCAGCTGGACAGTGGGAGGGAGGGTGCTGGGGAAAATGGGGACAATTGGGATAGCTGGCATAACACTGATGGCATAAACTCAATTCAAGCTCAGCCAGGAAGTGATGTCATTGCATCGGGCAACACTCTAGCATCCACCCAAAACCTCCCCTCCTTTTAAGTCTTCTCCTGGTTGCCAGCCTCACACAGTTCTAGAGACATTCTGTGTTTTAGCAACACAGACAAACTTTTAAATAATCTGGGTTAGAAAGGGAAAAACAGAGGGTTGAAGAGAAGGTACCTGGCCTGCCCTGGCCTCACCGAGGCCCCCTGCAAGTTTCTCAGTATTCTAAGCAAGCAGAGCAGAGCTAGACTCACATAAACAAAGAGTGCATAAAGACAGCCCGTGTTCACAGTGGACCTTCTGTTCCAATTGTACATAAGAGAATTATTGTGCTCATTAAAACTCCTTGGTCTGATTACAGTTGGTATTGGGTCAGCCTTTCCTTGTCTCCAGGACAAGAACTGTCCAGTTCTCAGAGTGTGATATTGCAGCAGCAGCAACAGCAAAATCACCTTATCCAAATTACTATGCCTTTGTTCATGCCTTCCATTTTCTGTAAGATGCCTCCACGACAGCAAAAGTCGACATCCCTAATACAACACCACAGGCTTTCCTCTCCCTCACTCCTAATAAAGGCATGATGGTGTTGGTTAAATGTTTGCTCCAAGAGACCATGAATATGGATATCAGCAACGCCCTGAAATATTTTGAGGCATGAGATAGAAAATCCAGATAGTGTTCTCATCCCACGGTAATAAAACCACATTATTACACTAAATATCAGACAAATGTTACTTAAAATATTATTAAAATACAATAATAAACTCAAGTTTGCTGTCCTGTAATGGGAGCTCCAAATCTTAGCCTCTCAAGTTCTCTTCACTGTTTTTTCCCGTAAGGATTCCTGGACAGTGATAACCCATTTCAGGGCTTTTCAGTGGCTGCCCAGTTGCTCTGAAACAGGTTATAGATTGGGACTATTTTCCTCCTGACCGGTTCTTAGGGCAGCATGCAAAGCTGTTTTATTCTGAAGTTACATTTTTAACAAGGGATATTGGTTTTATATTATTGATTCTAATATTTCGATAGCACACATTGTTTTAAAGTGCTAATGTCCAGGTTCCAGTTCAATATGGTTCAGTTTAGTTTCATTTCTTCTTGCAATGTCAGTTCACTGTTCACCTTGCCGTGCTTTGGTGGGAGGGAATTCCTGAGGGGAGTGTGTGGGTGTCTGCTTGTTGTAGCCATAACTGTTTCCTTCAAGATGTGCCCCTAGGCCTTTCTCATGAGAGTGGCCTTGGAGACTCTTTCGCCAAGCTACCATAGATAAGACACCATATATCTGTCAGGGTTGTCATAGTAATGCTGGGGCTGACTGCTGACCTATGTGTGTGGGGTGCGGGGATGCACTGGATCTTATCTATAACCTTTGGGTTTCATGTGCTTTCATTATTCCTGACAAGGAACCGGTTCCATAGTAAGCATATCTCTTATGAAGCATTTTAATAAAGAAGCTGTGGAGAGTGTCTTAACTGGGGATCTGACAGCTGTCTTGATTGGTTATGTTTTTACTGTAAACCACATTGACTCCACATTTGGTGGAGAAAGCATGGAAAAAGTATTTAAATAAAAGCATAAATATGTAAAATAATGAGTGCCACTGAGATGCAAACTGCTTTTGTTGGCATCATTCTTCTGTTTCTTGATCATCATAAAGTATGATGGAGGGGCAGACAGACAGACAGACAGAGATTTAATAAGAACCAGTTGGAAAGTTCTCAGACGGAATACAGCGGAGTTAAGTTCAGATATAGCCCAAGTTCAGTCACTCCTCAGACAATTGTTTTGTTTTTACCTCTGGGAAGAAAGCCATCTGCAGCTCTTAAGGTACGCTCTTTTTCAGATAACTTTAGAACAAGCAAAATCAAAAATCAAATGCCAGCATTAGGGACATTTCAGACTGGAGGTGACACTTCTGAGGAAAGTCATTGTCTTCGAAGAGTGAGGCAGAGTCATCCCTTTGCCAATCAATGGAAGTCGCACAGCAAGACAACAGCAGACAGTTTCGGTGGAGAGCTGCCTCCGGCTCTTCTCGGCCACCTCTACTGGAGCTTCCTGCTTCAAACTCCTGGGTGTTGTGTGAGGGAGGATGTCAAAGAAAAACAACATCTCCCAAGTTCATGCGATTGTCACTGGGATGGAAAAGAGAGACAGTGCCACCTCCAGTGCTTTCGACCTGCCTTAGAAAAAAATCAGGCAGACAAAGAAAACAGCAGGGACCTTATGGGCTGCCAGCACATTTGGGACTGAAACTATTTTGCAGGCACATTAGAAGTCTGATTCCACACACACACACACATACACACACGTAATCAAATAGACAAAAATGTTCAGCAACTGAATTATTCACTGATACTTCGCTCCCTGGAAATATATAGAAATAATTGCAGTGATTTATTTCCCAGTCGCTGCCTCTCCTTAAAGAGACCTTTAAAAGGGTTTGAAAGTGACTAATTACTTGGTAGCTTTAGTCAGAAGCCCTGATTCTCAGGCATGGTATGGGGGCACGATCTTTGGGATGGTCAGCCAGCAAATGTTTGTGGTGAAAATTCTGGAAATTTGTTCCTAAGGGCAGATTCCATTTTTTGCAGTAAGAAATGAAAACCAGCCAGTGGCAAAATACAATATAATTATTTATCTGCAGATTGTAAAATAAATGCAACTTGCTTGACTTGGTATTGATTCATATAACTAAACAGACTTTGGTGGTCTCTCTAAACTGGTTGGCCACTGTGTGGGAGAGGATGCTGGGCCAGAAGGACCAAGTGCTTTGATCTAGCAGAGCTCTTCTGATGTTTTTAAATGGTGTGTGGCTGGTACACACATACTGCATCTTCTGTCCAACCCCCCACTAAGCATACACAGTAATGTATTATTTCACTTGTGCTATTTCATAAACCCGAGTGCTATAAGACCAAGGCTGCGGTCACACACACTAAATAATCCACTTTCAATGCACTTTACAACTGGATTTCTACTGTGTGAACTGGCAAAATTCATTTCAAAAGTGCACTGGAAGTGGATTGAAAGTGGATTATCTAGCATGTGTGACCACAGCCCAAGTCACATGAAGCTCCCTTATAACTGAGCCAGAATCTTGAGTGCAGTCACACACATTAAATAATCCACTTTCAATCCACTTTCAGTGCACTTTTGAAATGAATTTTGCCAGTTCACACAGTAGAAATCCAGTTGTAAAGTGCATTGAAAGTGGATTATTTAGTGTGTGTGATCGCAGCCTCTGTCTCTCAATGCCAGTATTGTCTACAATGACTGACAGTGGTTCTCTAAGGTTTCAAGCAGAGGCTTTTCATAAAATCTTCTATAAAGTCCTTTTAACTGGAGATTAGGGGAGCGCATTTGGGTCTACCCGAACAAAAAATATACCTGAAAAACACCTTATTGGTTTTTTCCCCAGGTATATTTTGGCATCCCAAATGTATCTGGATTTTCTCAGGAAAACAAAAAAAATCCCCCAAAATCCCAGATATATTTGGAAATTACTAGTAGATCTGAAAACAGAGGAGTGGCTCCTGCTGGCTCAGCTTGGGGCTGGCTTTTCACACAGCCTGGTTTAAACCGTGCTGCAGGGGAAGCCATCCCAGCCAGGATCTGTGGTTTAAACTGGGCTGCAGGAGAAGACATCCTAGCTAGGATCTGTGTGCCTCGGGAAGCAATCTCCTGATGGCATACAGATCCTGGAGCTGGCTTCTCCTGCAGAAACTAGGCTTAAAAAAACCCAATATTTTTATTCTTGGGTCTACTGAATTTAAAAAAAAATGGGATTCCCAAAGGAATCCTGAATCCAAATACCACCAGTATTGGGATCAGGGATTTTTTGGAAATACGAATTTCTTCTCAGGTCCAGTAGATCCAAATCGAAAATACCAAATTTTAAAAATTGCTCATCCCTACTGGAGATGTTAGGGACTGTATTGGGAACTCTGACTTGCACAGCAGATGCTCTGCTACTGAGCTATGGCCTGTTTGATTTCACTGAGTCACAGCCCTTTCCCTATCACCCAGTGTTCCTTCCCTGGATGCTAGAAAGTGAAAGAATGTATTACTTGTGCCTGTGTTTATACACATATACACATTATCTTTTATGTATGGTGTGCAGGGTTTTATGTATGGTGTGCACTCATCTACCATGCATATTGGATCTCCAGCCATTTGGCCATGGAGAGTAGCCCACAAAGGCATTTCAGTATGGACAGTTACTCATACATACCTACACAAAACAAAATTTTTAATTTTTATTATGTGACTTTTATATGTGCCTGTACAGCTAGTGCTCTGCATTTCACAGCTGCATTACTTTACATGCATTATATGGGAACACATTCCTATAATCAAATTCCACACTATACTCCTCTAAGTGTAGGAATCTTATTGATCAATGGATTACGGGATTGCTTCTCTTAGGATATGGATTTAAGACATGTGGAGGCAGCAACCAGACCACAAAGGTAATGTACAAATCATGGTATTTTTTAGCAGTATAAATATAAATGGGGGTCAATGTGTCTATGTCTATTACCGACATCAAAAAAAAAAAGTTATATTCTGTCACAGGTCTTAGAGAATGATGGGCTATGTACTTTGAAAATTAATAAGCAATATGTACCACATTTGGTTGCCCAATTCAGTACATTTGTGTAAGTCAGCACAAACCAACTTGGATCTACTGGAGATTTCCACAGATGGAAGATATTTCCCTCTGTGAAGTGGGACTTCCCTTCCCATCCTTTCTTCTGTTGCCCTAAAAGAGAATTCCCAGGAACAACATGGGAGATCTGCAGCAGGAGAAGGGAACTGGCAAAATTGCCTCCCATTCCATCTGTTGAAATCCTTCATGGGATCCAAGCCAATGTCTCTCTAGCCGCCCTGGTGTTGTGGCAAACAAAGCCACCATAGACAGCAGCAGCAAACTGCCTGAAGATGACATTATAATAGGCAATGGAATTCTGGCATATTTAGACTGATAGATAATAAGAAACATACTTAGTGAGGTGGACCAACCATCTTCTGCAAGCCTTCCTCCAGCCCACGGAGCTTTCTTCCAGTTCAACTGGCTCTTCCACCAATGGATGAACCATTTAAGTCAGAGGACAGCTTCTTAGGGCAGAGGAAGCCTTCAAGGTTTTCTCAGAAGGATGGAGATAAGATGTACCCCAGCGATATTTTGGTTCTGCTTCTTGAATGAAAATAGGTGGTCATATCAGGAATAAATGAAGTGTAATACAGCCGGGGCGGGGGGGGGCATTATTACAAAAAGAAAGCTCAGGTCACCCTGGGTTCCTGATCTGTGAAAAGTTCCAGGTGCTCTCTTTGTTACTGGATCTGTTTCCTTGTAATGAGAAAGTACAGGTGATATATTCTGCTTTTTTCAAAAAAATATGCATATCAGAAGAAAGCCATCTCCTAGAATAGACAAGCATTCCCATTATGCATTAATTTTGGATCACACACATCAACACACACACATAAAACTGCCTTATACTGAATCAGACCTCTGGTCCGTCAATGTCAGCATTGTCTACACAGACTGGCAGCAGGTCTCCAGGGTCTCAGGCTGAGGTCTTTCCTATCACCTCCTACCTGATCTTTTCACTGAAGGTGCTAGGGATTGAACCTGTGACCTTCTGCATGCAAAGCAGAGGCTCTTCCACTGAGCCATGACACCTCCCGATCCTACCACACAGACCCTGTTCTCCCCACCATGCTTCAGGCTTAATGAAACTCTCAGTTCTCCATCATTTTCACAAGGTCCAGATTCCAAATAGCAAATTGCATCTAGCTCCTTTGTGTTCTACCGACTGTGACAGGTGTGTGACATTTCAAATGGAGATTCCAGGACGTTATGGACCATCAAGCTCCTTTTGTTAATCCTCTGATCTGTTAGTTATGAGGTAGGTAAAACCATAGTTATAGGTTCATTTTCAATAATCAAAATGACCAAATTCAAAGGGGCCTAGTCCCAAGCTCTCTTCGTTCAAATGACAAATTTTAGACAGATGTCTGGGAGAAAAGAAACTAATGATTTTACTCAAGCTGTGGAAGACATGTCGAGCTGAATGTCCTTCATTAGGAATATGATTTTGTATCCAAAGAGAAGGTCTTGTGATGGAAATAGTTCATACAGAAGAGAATATGTGGAGGGGGGCACTTTACATCAGGGGTCTGCAACTTGTGGCACTAGAGCCAAATGTGGTTCAGTGGGGAACCCAAATACGGCTCTTAAATGAAACCATCATGGTAAGGTATACAAGCAGGGGGCCTTCAAGGACTTGTGTGAGGCATCTAATTTTTCCTTCTTCCCATTCCTGAAAGCACCCATAGCCTTTCCCCTCTTCCTGCTTCCTTCTCTTCTTCCCACCCACCCATCCACCCACCCACCTACCTACCTTTATCTGCCACCCTGTCTTCAGTTTTTCCTCCTTCCTTCCCCCTTACAGCCTGTATCTGAGAAAACTATGGCCCAGGTACACCACGGGGAACTTGCAATGACTAGTGTGTGGCATCTCACTTTCCCCTGTATCCCCTTCTCCAGCCTGTTTCCTCTTTCCTTCCTCCTGACAACCCCCATATTCTCACCTTTCCTTGCTTCTTTTTCTCCTTCCCACCCACCAAACCAACCTGCCTTTCATCTATAACCCCCATCTTTGTCTGTATTGATATTTAATTCATTTATACCCTGCCTTTCTCCATAATGGGGACACAAAACTTCCATAATTCTCCTCCATTTTTTCCTTTACAAAAACTTGATGAGGTAGGTTAGGCTGAGAACATTTGACTGGCCTAATATCAACCGATGAGTTTTCATGGTAGAATGGAGATTCAAACCTGACTCTCCCAGATTCTGTTCAAAAATTCCTAAGTGCTACAATACACTGCCTTTCATGTGGTGACTGCTGTTGAACAGTAGCAAGAAGCCGGGCCTGGGTAAGTCATGCATGTTGGGTAGTAGCAAGTCCCCCAGTGTTGTTTTTTTTCCAGGCCTGGTTCCAGTGAGTCTTCCCTCAAAAGCCAAAAAGCCCTGAAAAGAGCCCTTCCTTGCATTTTATTGACAGAAACAAAGGCTTAAGGGCTGGCAATACTGTTGCAGCTGCCTAGCAACAGTCACTGAGGTCATTAGTTTCTTAAACCAATGGGTGCTGCTTTTATAATTTTAAAGGGTTTTAATCCTCCAATAGACAGACAGACAGACAGAGACAGAGATAAATTTCAGAATTTTCTGCAGACGTGGAGAACAGGTTTGTAGAAAGATCTGTCTTGTCAGTTCATGGTTCCAATCCCAAAATTTAAGTCTTCACGGGTTTTACAATGCTGAGAATTTTATATATTTATTGGAAGGGAGGTGTAATGCTACAATAACTAGTATTTCAAGGGAATGCCAGGCAAAGATTCTTATGGGATTAAAGGCTTCTTAGAGATGCTTTACTGAAAGGGAAATGATAGAGATGAACAGTTACCAGTGATGGAAATTTGAATCATGCAAAGGATTCATGTCATTGTGCTAAAAGAACTACTCAAGGTATGCCTGCTTATAGGTTGGATCCAACTCAGTCTTGTTCAATTCCCTTTCATACTATAGCTTTAGTCCCACATGGCTTTATTCCATGCAGGTTCCATGACCCCCAGCATAGCATTCTGAGTAGTCAAAGTGGACTCCTTCCTTTCTTTTTTAATCAGGGGACCCAACCATATAGCTATTTCTTATTATGAGACCTTGTGCCTGTCACTTCTTCATAAAAGACTCAGGACAGCCAGTGTTTGGGCTGTTGAAACTTTACAGATTACGAATTGACATGTCAATGATCAGTAATGTTTACTTATATATTTTCAGCTATGCTGTTAAATAGTAGGTTCCATGGATCAGCAGACTCACTGCTAGTGATCAGCTCAATTTTATTTGTGATTTCAGGCAGAGCAAGTCTGAAGAATAGGGCCAATTGCCCTGTTTAAATAGCATGCAATTTCCACACCCAAACACACCCAACAATAGGCTATTTACATAACATTACTTCTTGACTGGTTACTGCCAGAATCCTAGTGGGCTATTGTTCTTAGGCTCCAAGCTCAACTAGTCTCTGGAGGCAGAGTCCTGCAATGTTTCAGTCCCAATACAAAACATATGCAAACAGAGTTTCTTACAAGTGGAGATCTGCAAGAAACTTGAAGGATGGTTATCTCATTCCTCACACCTTTGCTTCCTCTCTCCTCTTCCCCTACCTCTCTCACATTCTTTCTCCCTTCTACCCCCCCTTTCTTACTCTCTGTCTCTCCTCCGTGCATGTTACTTCCTCTCTCTTTCTGCCCCCTCATCATTGTCTTTGTTTTTCTGCCTCCCCACCTCATCGCTCTGGCTGAGGAGAGACTGGCAGCTTGCCACGATATAGTGCCGCCTCTAATTGACCCAGTTTAAAATGTTGCAGGACATATCAGCCACACAGCATGCCCTACTGTGGGTTACCCATGGAGACATCCTGTGGGAAAGCATCCACGTTACTGTAGCGCATCAGCCATGGAGCACACTGCAAAAACAGCCAAAAGTCATGCATGTGCATATGCATTCATGCACACATGGGCAATTTTTAAAAAAACAGCCGATTCCCGAGTGGCAGAACGGATCTGCAGGTTCAGACTGCCAAATCCGTTCTGTGCACGCTCCCCCGTGTTCACATAGCTGCCTTGTGTGATGAATGTGCGAGGGAACAAAAACTCCACTTTGGAGGCAGTAGCTTTTTAACCCGGCTCCAAGTCATCCTCTGATGGGGTGAGTATGCCTGGGAAATGCCTGACAGCTGTGGCTGTGTGAAAGGGCCCATTTAATCCATTTGTGAAAGGTGCCTATATTGGGCCAAACAGCCAGTCTGAATGCAGCCTCTTTCTTTCTGTCCCCACCCCATCACTCTCTCTTTCTTCCCCCATCACTCTCCCAGCCTCCCGCCTGATTCCTCCCCCACCCTGCATAGCAGCAGCAGCCACAGTGGTGGTGGTGCTCCCAGCCACCCAACTGCTTCCTCTACCCCAACAGCAGCAGTGACAATGCTCTGGAAATCACAATGGATCTTCCAGCTACAGAGACCAATTCACCTTAGGGCTGCCAGCTCCAGGTTGGGAAATTCCTGGAGATTTGGGGGTGGGGCCTTGGAACAGTGAGGACTGGGGAGGCAAGCAGCCTCAGCAGGTATAATGCCATAGACTCAACCCTCCAAAGCAGCCATTTTATATAGGGTAACTGTTCACTGTTACCTGGACAACAGTTGTAATTCTGAGTGATCTCACCTGGAGGCTGGCAATTGTAGTTCTTGTGGAGGAAATGACTAGTTTGGAGGGTGGAGTCTATGGCATTATACTGGTCTGAAGTTCCTCACCTCCTCAAACCCCACCTTCCCCAGGCTCCACCCCCAAATGCCCAGGAATTTCTCAACCTGGAGTTGGCAGCCCTATTTCCTTCACACACAACAGTCAACCTACCTTTATCTGCCTCTCTTTCTTCAACTTTCCATCTCCATCCCCCTCCCACACAGCCTCTACCTAGGAAAATTGCAGTCTTTCTCTACAGTGGGGACCAAAGCAGCTTACATTATTCTTTCCTCCTTTTTATCTGCACAACAGCTCTGTGAGGTTGGTTAGGCTGAAAGTATGTGACTGGTCCAAAGTCACCCAGTCAGCTTCCACTGCAAAATGGGGATTTGAACCTGGGTCTTGCAGACCCTACTTTGAAGCTCTAACTGCTGTACCTCACTGGTTTTCAAAGGGTGGCTGCTGATGAACAGTAGCAAGCAACCAGGCCTAGTTGAGTCATACAAATCAGGTGGTATCCATGCCCAGAGGGTGCTGCCTAGCAATGGCAGCCTTCAGGTGGGATCTAGGAATCCCCTGGAATTACTGATCATCTCCAGAGTACAGAGATAACTTCCCATGGAGAACATGGATACTTTGGAGGGTGGACTCTTATGGCATTGTACCTCACTGAGGTCCCTTGTCCTCCACAGGGTCCATCCCCAAATCGGAAGGGAAGGGAAGGGAAGGGAAGGGAAGGGAAGGAAAGGAAAGGAAAGGAAAGGAAAGGAAAGGAAAGGCAAACTAGAGAAGGAGCTAGAGCCTGGGGCAAGATAAAGCAACCAAACTGGGACAGGCATAGTGGAAATGCCCCATGGCAGAGGCATAGCTCAGCCCCCTGTGGTTTGAAAGGCAGAAATGGGCAGGTGAAGTGAACTGTGCTTGTGAGGAAGCCTGTGTGGAAATATGAGTTAATTGACTGCCTCTCTCAGTATGCCCCCAGCAGAGCTTTACACTCTGGCAGTAATAATCTCCTGGTGGTCCCCTGACCTGAGAGAGATCCAGCTGTCCTCAACCAGGGTGGAACTCTCTGCCGGAGAACACCTGTGCCTTGCAGGTTCTGTTACCTTTCTGCAGGGCTTGTAAGGCAGAGAAGTTCTGCCAGGCCTTTGGTTGAGGACAGCAACAGGACAGCAATTAATATGACACTCTCAAACCTCCCACCTCCCCTCGACTACCCACTTAGGAGGCTATGGGGAAGCTACAATTCATCCTGAAATGTTTACCCTCTTGGAACAGACTGTGTTTAAATATAGATTGATTGTATGGTATTTTATTATGGTTTTAACTTAATCTAAATTATCTTTTTTTTAAATATATATATATATCTTGTAGTAAACCACCCTGAGCCCTGCCCATGGGGAAGTGCAGTCTAAAAGTCTAAATAAATAAAGAAGATGTGAGTCGAGTAGCACCTTAAAGACCAACAAGAATTCCAGTCTACACGTTTCTGAGATCCAAAGCTCTGACAAAGCATCTAACAAAGGGAGCTCTGTATTCACGCAATTGATATCAACATCATAGCAAGCACTTTATTTGCAACTGTTGCAAACTGTACCGTTATTGTTAAGAATATATTTTAAACTATTTTAATTGTTTTATTCCGACCTGGCACTGAATGCCATACTGTAAGCCGCCCTGAGCCTGCTCATGGGGAGGGCAGGGTAAAAATGTAAAATAATAATAATAATAATAATAATATACGCTGGAAATCTTGTTGGTCTACTGGACTCAAATCTTGCTCTTCTACTGCAAACAAACACCTGAAACTACCTTCATGTGTTAATTGAGAGACTCTGCCTTGGTAACAAAAGGATTTATTCATCCACGCCTCTGACTGAGGAAGGCCAAAGTGTCTTTGGGTGCAAAAATATACAAGAAGAAGAGAAGAAATTGGATTTATATCTCACCCTTCACTTGTAGTCTCAGAGTGGCTTACAAACTCCTTTCCCTTCCCCTCCCCACAACAGACACCCTGTGAGGTGGGTGGGGCTGAGAGAGCTCTGAGACAGCTGTTCTTGAGAGAACAGCTGGTACAGAGCTATGGCTTGCCCAAGGTCATCCAGCCAGGTGTATGTGGAGGACTGGGGAATCAAATCTGGTTCTCCCAGATTAGAGTCTGCGCACATAACCACTACACCAAACTGGCTCTCAAGTCTGAAAGAGAAGGATCCATGTGTGGCAACACTAGCGAAATTCCATACATCAATATTTCATGGATTAATAGGTGCATTATGTGGGTTTAATTATGAATTTCAGAAAGTTAAAAAAGGACTGTCCATTCCAATCACAGTTTGAATGGAATACAGTGATTTAGTTTCTTTTCCAAATGGTTTGAACTTACAAGTTGTGGTTTCTATGGAAACAGGGAGCAATATGCTTGAGTATTAAAGATTATGCTTTGTTACAGGCGCGAGTTCTGCAAAACATACTGTGATCTGAGATAAATTGAAAATCCAATCTGCTACAGTGTGTACTTTAGCACGAAGGGCTGTTTTTCTTTCGATTTCTCTTTCACACAATAAACAAATACATGTTTTTAAATATGGTATAAGTTTGTAAGGTGATGTATGTATTTAGTCTCAGGCACTGAACCTGATGTATGTATTTATTCTCAGGCATTATTCATATCATTTCAGCCAAGGTATACAAGGGCTATGGGGAGACCTTGTCACAATAATACAAACCTTGTGGTCGACTAGGATTGTCTACACTTGATTTAAAAAAAAATACCTAAGAGTCCAGTAGCATCTTAAAGACTAACAAAATATGTGGCAGGGTATGAACTTCCATGAGTCACTGCTCACTCTCTCCTTATTCTGTCACCCAGATTGGCTTAATTCCTAGAGTGTCAACTAGAAATGATGTCACATCCACCAGATTTCCACACAGAAGTGACATAAAGACCACATAAACTGGGGAGATTCCTAGAGTATCGTGGAGGATATGATATTACATCCCCTGAATCTCACAGAAAGGGATGGGCACAAACTGGCTGATGAACTAAAGTTCATCACAAATTTTTGCCTGTTTGTGGTTCGCAAACCGAAGTTCATGAACTAAAGAACCACAACAAACTTCTATGAATTTTGGCACATTCCATGAAGGGCAGAATTCAGGGATTTACCCTTCTTTCTGTTCTTCACAAGAAACAGCTGAGCAGCTGGGAGCTCTCTGCCACTCAGCTGTTCAGTTTAAATGACTCAGAGCCATTTAAACCCTGCTTTCAGCTCCTGTAGCTTTTTGTGCCCTGCTTTCTGCTCCATATGAAAAGTTGATGAGAGCAGAAAACAGGGTTTAAATGGCTGGGAGCCATTTAAACCCTGCTTTTAGTTCCCAGTAGATTTTCAGGGGAGCAGAAAGCAGAGTTTAAATGACCCTGCTCTCTGCTCCCTGTGAAAAGCCATGGGGAGCAGAAAGAAGGGTTTAAATGAAAGGGGGAAGTGCCTTCCCAGAGGCCTTTGGCCCCTGCCTTTCTGCTGACCATGGCTCATTCAGCTGTTTGGTTTAAATGGCTCAGAACAATTTAAACCTCTGCTTTTTGCTCCCCACTGCTTTCACAGGGAGCAGAAAGCAGGGGTTTAAACTTTAAATGAGTCATGAAGTTATACAGATGAATTTGGTTTGTGGACCAGCATATCTGTTTGCATAGGTTCGTGGTTCAGTTCATGGTTTAACCATGAACCATGAACCAAACTGCAAAAATGTGCCCATCTCTATTTACAACTCTGAAGACAGGTAAACATGGGCAGGAAAAAATCTAACTTTGGGGACATAATCTGGTCTCAGTTATAGGGCAAGATTCTGAATAAGCAAACTATTCTTTTTGAGATATGCCAGCATTCCAGGGTCCTGCAATTATTTACAACAGGGTATGAAACATGTATATCCAGGTACAGAAATGATATATCTTGTGGGCAAGCTTATGCTGATCAATGAAGTAAAGTTTCAGCAGGCAATTCCACATCGTTCAAATCAGATCAATCTGAAATGATATACAGTTTCTTTCAGAGCTACTAATGGAACAGGTTTTGAATGTGGCTAAAAGTATTCCAGTTAGTCACTGAGACACCTTTGTGAATGATCAGATGGCCAGATACCAGGCAAGGCAGGCCTCTTCGAAGAATAACATTATTCATTCATGGTCAGACTTCATCTTGTTGTAGAACTGGTTTCAGTGTTGTAGAACTGGACAAATCCTTATGAACCATACCACACCAATGATGACCCTATACAAATCTTCAAAACATCAGTATGGCAGATATGACAATGGCAGGTTTATGTAGCAAATGCAGCAGGTAGTCATCTATCATCGATGTTCATTTTTGTGAGGTTGTGTTGTTGGGAGGGCTGTTGGGAGGATGAAACAGGAGGTGGGACTCTCCTATTTCCACTTTCCTGTGCTCTTGAAGAGGATGTGGTTGAAAGATAAACCTGCACAGGGGCAAGATTCTTAATATGAATATACAAATGACTTTATAATAATAGTTTGGATAATTCACACTTTGGAGACATTTTTGGTAGGGAAATGAACAACATTCCTTCCTCTGTGGGAAATTCAAGTCACATCAGCAACCAGCTTCTAACTTTTCCAAAAGGAGTTGTCGAAAAGGAGAAATAAATTGCCTCGAAATCCCTCAGTGAAATTTCATTTACATTTGAAAGCCAGTAGAACTCTGCCATTTGGAAGTAATGTCTCTCTCCACCCCCCCAAACCCCCCCCCAAACCAAATGGCTAAATAGAAATGACAAAACAAGTGCAAGGAGACTTTCAGGCTGTGCACAAATTAGAGATATCAGAGGAGGAATTAATTTTAACATAATTATCTTAATTTCTTCTCATGCTAAGTGTTCCCAGCCATTTGAACACATCAGTATTCTCTGGCAATTACTGGGCAGCTGTGTTTACTTATACCCCGAGAACTGGAGCACGTTCCCTTCTGTCCAGCATAAAAAGCAACGTTGCTCTATTCAATGCAGATGCAGTTCTTGCTGTCTTAAGATGGATCCACAGCAGATGCATGTCTTGAGCTGAAGCTGTCTCTTTAATCCACAGGAAAGATATATGTGACTGGATTTGGGTTTATTTTGAGATCTGTGCATCCAAGTTCCAGGGCCTGTTTGCAAGTCGGTTTCCCAAATGGGGAGCCAAAGCAGCTTGTACCATTCTTCTCCCCGTCTTCCATTGTATTCTCACAACAACCATGAGAGGCAGGTTAGATTGGGAGTGATTGGCTCAAGGTCAGCTAGCAAGCTTTCATGGCAGAGTGGGAATTTGAACCCGGATCCCCCAGCTTCTAGTCTAATACTCTAACCACTATACCATTCCGGCTGTCAAATGAGAGAGATCTTCTGGTTATCTTCCACTGCCGTGATACAGTAGAAAAGAGCAAGGATCCAGTGGCACCTTAAAGACTAACAAAATTTGTTGCAGGGGGGTGAGCTTTTGTGAGCCACTGCTCACTTCTTCAGATCTATCTTCTGACATGTTAGAATTTGATTTCCGATGTGCCATTTGGAATTGTGGAATCAGAGAAATTTTCACAAAGCAAAGTCATGCTAGCAGTGATCCCACTGCATACACAAACTGGATATAACTGATGTTATCCACCCCCTACATGTCAGAAGTCAAAAGGGAACTAAATGGTCCATGACATGTCCATATGGTTTGTGGATGGCAGCTGTACATTAACAGCACATCCAATTATACCAGTTTCTCCAAAACAGGCCATGCAGAAGGTTGCCCTCATAAACATCTAGTCTAGATCATGAAACATTTCTGGAAAACCCACAGAAAATGAATTACTTTGTTTGTTTGATGTAGTGGTTAAGTGCATGGATTCTAATCTGGGAGAACTGGGATTGATACCCCACTCCTCCACATGCAGTTGCTGGATGACCTTGGGCAAGCCATAGTTTTCTCAGAGCTGTTCTCTCAAGGACAGTTCTGGAAAGAGCTCTCTCAGCCCCACCTATCTCACAGGGTGTCTGTTGTGGGGAGGGGAAGGGAAAGGAGTTTGTAAGCTGCTCTGAGTGAAGTGTGGGGTATAAATCCAATCTCCTCCTCCTCCTCTTCTGTTATGCTATCTGCTTGAATCCCCCCCCTTTTGTAATCCACCTTGAGTCTCAGCAAGAAAGCTGGGTTATAAATGAAGTAGATAAATAGGTAAAACAAGTGGAGACCTGCAAGAAACTTGCAGGATAGTTATCCCATTCCTCACACCTTTGCTTCCTCCCTTCTCCCCCTACCTCTCTCACACTCTTTCTCCCTTCTGCCCCCCTTTCTTACTCTCTCGCTCTCCTCCATGTATGTTACTTCCTCTCTCTTTCTGACCTGTCATCATTCCCTTTGTTTTTCTGCCTCCCCACCTCATCACTCTTTCTCTCTCTTTCTGCCTCCCACCTCAAATCCCACCCTCCCCAGGCTCCACCTCTCAAATGTCCGGGAATTGCCCAACCTGGAGTTGGCAACCCTATTTCCTTCCCACCCAACAGCTAACCTACCTTTATCTGTCTTCAGCTTTCTATCTCCACCCCCCTCCCCTGCAGCCTCTACCTAGGAAAATTACAGTCTTTCTCCACAATGGGGACTAAAGCAATTTACATTATTATTTCCTCTTTGTTATCTGCACAACAACCCTGTGAGGCTGGTTAGGCTGAAAGTTTGTGACTGGTCCAAAATCTCCCAGTCAGCTTCCACTGCAAGATGGGGATCTGAACCTGGGTCTCGCAGATCCCAGTCTGAAGCTCGAACTGTTGCACCACAATGGCTTTCATATGGTGGCTGCTGATGAACTGTAGCAAAACAGCTGGGCCTAATTAAGTCATGCAAATCAGGTGGTATCAAGTCACACAGAGGGTGCTGCCTAGGGATGCCAGCCTCCAGATGGGACCTGGGGATGCCCTGGAGTGACTGCTCATCTCCAGACTACAGAGATAACTTTCCATGGAGAAAATGGATGCTTTGGAGGAGTTTATGGCATTGTACCTCACTGAGGTCCCTGTCCTCCCCAGGCTCCACCCCCAAATATCCAGGAGTTTCCCAGCCTGGATCTGGATCTGCTGCTGGTGGCCGGGGGGGGGGGGGGTACTTGGCAACCCTAGACTGCTGCCAGTAAAAACCCTGCTTTTTACTGACAAAAACAGTTAGAGCCTCCCCCCCTCCCCCGAACATTCTAATCTCCTCACAGTTGATGTCTGGAGTTGGTGCCATTTCAAAAGGTATTTTGGGGGATTCTACGGTCACTGAAGGTTTTTTTTTAACTTTTCGGATTTTTCTGCACACGGGGGGAGTGCCCCCCATGTGTAGGAAAACCTCCCTGCCTCCCAGGTGCCCCCCCTGCGCAGATTTAGGTATCCTCACACAGGGGGCGCCTTCGGAATTAGATATATAGATTTTTCGGCCATCTCCAAGGATAAACTGTTGCTGACGGTTTTGGTATTGGATCCTGCATCTGACAAAATGATGTTGTACTACATCCCCAACCACTAACTGAAAATGCAACATGGAACTCAGTTTAATATTTTATTATGCTGGAACATGTCCAGAGGAGAGCAACAAAGATGGTTAGAGGGCTGGAGACCAAATCCTATTGTTAGCAGTCAGACCCCTCCTCTGGCTGAGAGGCAGTTTATAGCAAGAAGAACTGTAAACACCCTTCTCAAAATATTGCCTCCAAATCATAAGTGCAAGACACTGCCTAGCTCCAAATGATACCTAAATGGATGCCAGTCAGAAACAAGCCTGGACATGTAGTTTAGAACTGTGATTAAGAGTGTCTGACTGTCTACTGCCCCTCCACACCCCAGAGAGATTAATAATTTAAGACAATGGGTCACTCAAAAACCTCTTGACTCACCCTTGGACTAATCCCATCAACACCCAGCCTCACTTCCCTGCACCTATATACCTTAATTGTGCAACAGGTACTTGTAAGGTCATCAAACCTCTCACACATCTTTGTCCACCTCAGAAAAGCCCATTAAGTTATTGTTTTTCTGGCATACGTGTCATACCTACCTGAGGGTACGTTTTTCCCTATATCAGAAACACCCTGCTTCCCAGCTTCTCCAAAAACAGGCCCACTGCTTCCCAGCTCTGTGTGTGTGTGTGTGTGTGTGTGTGTGTGTGTGTGTGTGTGTGTGTGCACGCACAAGCGTGCCTTGGATCCTCCACATACACTCCCACTTTGTTGGGCTCTCTTCTCTCTTGAAATGCTGGTCGTTTTGCTGCTTCAGTGGACCTCCCCTAAATCACTCTTAGCTCTTGTATGTGTTTTAGTGTGTGTGTGTTTATGCATTTCTGATCATTTCCATTTTCTTTTAATAAAAACCTTTCCAGTTGAACATCTGCTTGGTTGGTCTGAGAGTTCTCTTAAGGGGAAAATCCTGGTATATATAGGTGGAGAATCCCAGTTATCCCTTCTCTGTGTGTGTCTCCTTAAAGCTAATTCCCCCAACTAATTAGGAAACCACTTCTTTGGGTAACACTGTGAGAAAAAGCTGAAGGAGGTGGGCATGTCTGAAGAAGCTGGATGTGTAAGAAAGGGCCAAATGAAAAGGACCTGGCCCTTTCTTACATGCCCAAGGTAATGCTGATCACCACTTTGGGATCTGGAAGGAATTGTCCTCCGGGCCAGATTGGTCAGAAATCCTGGGGTTACTGGGGGAGTGGAAGAGGGAAGGTGGTTGTAAATTTCCTGCACTGTGCAGGGGGTTGGGGCCTTCAGGTCCACTCCAGCTCTGTATTCTATCTTTGTTTCTGTTATGCATCTCCTATATTATCTTATCATCTATCTGTTCTCTTTCATTCACCTTCTTTCTTCTGACTGCTTCCTCTTTCCCTCAGTCCATCTTCACTCCGACTTTCTCCCATCTCCAAAATGATAAGTATGACATTGACAACGTGACTCTGTTAGCCGAATGGCTTTAATTTACGTTTAGCAATCAGCAAAATACACGGGTTCTTGCCAACTATACCAGGGTCCCACCCCTCCCGGGAGTTCTCAAGGAAAGAGGCACGTGAGGCAGATAGCCAGTTAAATGTAGTTTACTGGGCAATGTTGTTCAAGCACACCAAAAACGTAATCACACACACACTCACACAGGCCTAAGAAATAAAGACAGAAAATAGCACGTTTGCATGAGCAGGTAATCGTTGGTGGGGAAGCAGTGCCTTACCTTAGATGCGTGGTCCAAACGATGGCAGAATTGGATGGGGAGAAAATAGAAAGGCTATGGGGACACGAGGCTCAAACCAGCGAGGCCACATGGTTCTCCTGGATCGCGATTCCAGAGAGAGAGGATTAAAGATGGAGGCAAGGGTTGAGTACAGGAAGCTGAACTGAAGAGGTATTTGAAAGCAGATAGGGGATGACGGCTCAAGAGAGTGAGTGCCTCTGGATTTGGTATTTTATTAGGGGGTCTTGGGGCGGGCTGATCAGGCCACATCCCACTCACACACCTACTAGGCGGTCCATCCCTCTTGGACCTTTCCATAGGTTAAAGGTGAACAAAGAGAGGAGGGCCAGGGGATGGGCCCTGTTGCAAAACTATGATCTCACCAGGAAGAGGACACCTGGCCTGGGGTCCGATGACTCACCTGGCCACATATATTGTTAGTCAATGACTTGGCCAACTGGGTGATGGCCCGATCATTAGTTGCTAAGCAACTGCGTTAGCATAACTATGCAGGTATGTTGGAGGGGGCAGGGGTTGACCAGCGTGTACTGAAACAGAAAGAAACCTCATGGCAAGAGGTTTCTGTCTCTGGTGAACTGTCTAGGGTGTCAGCCTCCTGGCATGGGCTGGAGCTGGCTCCTATTATGAAGAAAGCACATGGCCCTGCCATTAAAGGCAGCCCAAAGTTCAGACTTATGAATATCATAATTCATAAGAGCACTAGCAGTGCCTTGCTGGCCAACAACTCATCTCGCAATATAGCTGTGGATCGTGACCTACCCATTAAAACAAAATAGACAATGAATTAGAAGAGCCACTGAAAGCCTCTTCCCCCCCCTTTGTTGACACATCACCTCGATTAGCATACTAATTCCCAAAACTTAAAATTGGTGGTAAAAAAAAATATTGCTGCTGTCTTTCTATTGATCCTTAAAGAAAGAATTGGGCTAGAACATAGTAGGTTTAGATTTATCTCAGCCTGGCTGAACTATTTATCTCAAGGAATTTTACAGAACAATGAGTCAGAGCAGATGCTGATAGAGCAGAAACCGTACTGTGTTGGAGAATGAAGCATGTATCATCCTCCCCCCCCACCCCGCCCCAGCAATAGATTACCTACCTCTCCAGTAGGCAAGCTGCCTTACTAAAGAGCAGGAATGCTGGACAGGATTCCATACTTAATCCATTAAACTGCCTTCTGGGCTGCTCCCATAATTTACAGTAAGAGGTAGTAGTCTGATGAGGGCAGATGGACGGACCTCCCTCAACTTGCAGGCTTCCCCCTGCCTGGGATGATTCTGCTGTTACAGCTCAAAGCTGATGAACACAAATGCCAATAACAGTCCAGAAACCACCAGGGGTTTGGCATATTCTCCATCATTTATGGAAACATATGATTATGCCTAACTGCCATTGGAAGTGTACCATTCTAATTGCTCACCATCACACCTGCCCATGTTCTTCTTGTAAATTACATACCCTAGTGGTAATATTTTCTTAAGCCAAGAGAAATGTTCAAGGGAAAAATCTAGCCTGAGTAAAACAAAGGGTGTTAATGAACCAGGATCTTGTGTTAGGAGAGCCAAAAGTAATCTCTGGGAAAAATTCTCCAGACCTTGGATGCTTGAACTGCATGGAAGGGAGCTGAAGCATTACCCCATCCAATATAAGAGCGATGAAACCCAACTATCTGGCGACTGAAACTGGAAAAATCTCAATAACAGTGCAGTTCTAAGGAGAGTTGCTCGAGTCTAAGCCCATTCATTTCAGAGGGCTTAGACTGGAGTAACTCTTTTTAAGATTGCACCATAAATGTACTATGTTAAAGACTCCTTTTGCACATGGGTTTAAAAAAAAAAAGTAGCTAAAACCCAGAAATGATTATTTTCCCAAACATATTACGTTTAAAACATTATTGTCATGATGTACACAGTGAATGAGGAACTTTTTACATTATTGGTAAGATAAAGCAGCTGATTCATAAGATCATATATGCATAGGGCTGCCAAGTCCAACTTGGGAAATATCTGGGGACTTTGGGGTTGGAGCCAGGAGACTTTGGGGGTGGAGCCAGGAGAAAGGAAGTGACATCATTTTGTGATGTCACATCCTGTGATGTTGCTTCCACATGCTGACACATGAACTCATGAAGTTTCCTAATACTGAATCAGGCCATTGGTCCATCAAGGTCAGTATTGACTACTCAGACTGGTAGTGGCTCTCCAGGGTCTCAGGCTGAGATCTTTAATGTCACCTATTACCTGATCCTTTTTTAGCTGAAGAGGCTGATACCTCCTGCATGTCAAGCAGATGCTCTATCACTGAGCAACGGCCCTACTGAATCCTTCCTCATCTCGGCAGAATATGAAGCACTAAGTGCTACACAAGTGCTAAATATGATTTTCATATCATAAGAACAGGAGAGAAGCCACAGTGAATTGGCCCATCCAGTACAGCCCATCCAGTACAACACTCTGTGTCACAACAGTGGCCAAAAATACCAGGTGCCCTCAGGAGGTCCAGCAGCGGGGCCAGAACTCCAGAAGCCCTCCCAATGTTGCCCCCCAAGCACCAAGAATTCAGAGCATCACTGCCCCAGACAAAGGGCTCCATTTAGACCTTGTGGCTAATAATAGCCACTGATAGACCTCTGCTGGATGGGGACAGAGAGAGAGAGACAGACAGACAGGCAGGCAGACAGAAAAAAGAAAGAAAGAGGGAGAGAGAGAGAAGGAAAAAAACTGGCAGAGGCACTTACTTCCATTTAGACCTTGTGGCTAATAATAGCCACTGATAGACCTCTGCTGGATGGGGACAGAGAGAGAGAGACAGACAGACAGACAGACAGACAGACAGACAGAAAAAAGAAAGAAAGAGGGAGAGAGAGAGAGAAGGAAAAGAGCTGTAAGAGAAACTTACCACAGCAACTTTGCAACCTTACCCCAGCCACATGCAAAAGCAGCCCCTTCAGTCCCTCCTTAATCTCTGGGCGGAGCTCTCTTGCTGACTCTATTCCTAAAGGGGAAATGTCTGGTGAGGCTTTTTACTGCAGGGCAGACTCTCTGCAGACATTTCCCTTTTAAGGCAGGGCAGCAGCCATTTTGTCCCCCGGTGGCCAATTTTGAAAAAGCGGGGGTAAGTATTAAAAATCGGTGTTTCCCTCACCCTACCGGGGGACTTGGCAGCCCTATGCATGTATCTTCATTCACTTCCATGTGTTCATCTCTAGACATTACCTCTTCCATGGACCTGAATGAGGAAGCTTCAGGAAACCTGCACATGTTCTTCAACGTTCTCAGCAAAACACACACACACCCATTTAGTTGGGTTGCGGATAGAAATGTGTGGCTTAATTGTTGCCAGCATTCTCAGCACTGAAACTGGGGTGATCTTTCCTGAGAGAGAAACATCCCAAAGCGACCTCTGAACCTCCATAAGCAGTGCCCTATGAAGCCACGCTTGGCTTAAACAGTGGCTTTTGCTGGGAGGCTAGAAGAACCACATTTTGGCTGAGAAAACTCAGGCCAAAGAGAATTCTCCATGCAAGCAACCCCCCCCCCCCTTTCTCTCCTGTCAGCTTAGTCCAAAAAGGACTAAGCATGGGCAAGTCTCTGCCCTTGCCTCAGGCATCTTCTGCTGACCAAATGGCTAGTCTTTTGTCTGTCAAATGTACAGGCAGGCAGAGACAAAAAACCTCTGGTCTGTGCTATTGTCATGAACTAAGTATGTTGCATGTTTCCACCACCCCCCCCCTCTCCTGTTTCACCCATGTCAGGAAGTATCTTTGGAATAATCCTCTCATCCCTGTCTCCATATATTTGTCTAAGATATCTGCATTCTTACACCTATGCCAGACCTATGCCGGTAAACATTAACTCTCCATGTCTAGTGAATGGTCAGCCATTCAGGTTCCTCCTGCCACACATTAAGAAACATCACTCCTTTTGTCTGGCACTGGGGGGGGGGGGAAATGCCAGACCACTCTATTGCTCCACAATGGACACCCCTCAGTACAGTCATCCAACACCTGGTTTCTATTGTTAAAGTCTACTTCTGCCTCTCTGAGAGCTCATTGGTCATGTCTAGACCATGCCCCTCCTGACAACCGCACCCCCTGGGATACCTGATTGACCCAGGTAATCTATTGTTCTCACCTGAGATTAGCCCCCAGAACCGCTCATTGGTCTGCATTGTTTTCCATTGTTTTCCATCTGTGAGCCCATCACCTCAGACTGTCTGCTTCTGCCCTGATGCCAACTGGCAGTCCACCCCTAAACCCTTTGGGTTTAGGCCATAATCCTTTCTTCGTGGACCTCTGCACATCTGAACAGGTAGTATCACCCCATAACTGATCCCCTCTACTCCCTATCAATCACCTCAGCTTTCCTAGTTATGTATTGTGTGTGAGAATGTTTGAATATTGTTTGTATGCTTGAGAATATTTCGTAAAGAAATCATTATTTTAGCCACCCAGTCTCTGTGTCTGTTCCTGGGTTCTTGGGAATTCTAACTCTGGTAAACACAGGTGTGATCTTATAGTTATGCCAATTGCTCATTAATATCATAATTCCCCATCTTTATTAAGGAACAGAGCAATTTGGCTAACATTATCTCAAGTTGGGGGAAGATGAGAACAGGAAAGAAGGAAAACCAGCTCAGAAATGTGTGTTTTGTGTGAGCCCCACTGCACATTGACAAAGAGTTGTTTGCATGGAAAATGTCAGGCAAAATACTGCATTCACAGAGCATATCTAGATAATCGACCAAAAAAAAGGCATCTGTTTTCTATTTCAACTCTATTATATTTTTGTTGCTCTACTAGATATTTCATCTGATTTAGGAAAACATCAGAGAGGTGAACAGAAACAGCTTTTATAAATACATAATGCCATAGAATCTACCTTACAAATGTACATATAATCCCAGGTTGTACATTTGATCTCTGTAAAATGTGAACAAGGCTATGTTTACTACTCTGAACATAGCAAACCTGGTTGCACTCCATCAGACCAGTGGTCCAGTCACCCCCACTATTGTTCATTTGGACTGCCAAAGCACTCCAGTTCTCCTTCAAAATCTTTCCCAGTGTGCTGCCAGAATTTCTAAGGATGGAACGTGGGGCCTTGGAGATGCTAGGTGTTATGTCTTGTTTGTGATGATGCATTGCATTGTCAGGGTTCTGGTAGTTCAATCCCCTCAATCTTATTGGCTGCCTAATAAAGACTCCTTATTGGTCCTGAAGCCAATCCAGGGAACCAATCACAGAGCCCTGCTTAGGTCCAATGAGACTGCATGTAAACAGTTACAATGTATATAGTTAAGCTGTTGAAACCCAATAAGTTGGGTGCCGATCTTGCTAGAGCTGTCCCAGAGCTGAATGATGTCTGAAATAAAAGCTTGCATTTGATTCATCGTCTCCTGACTTCAATACTTAAAACTAGGCATGTGTTCTGCCCTCAAGCTATGGATCCACTCTAGCTCCCAATAGGGACCAACCACCACCACCTGAAAGCATGGTGAGGATAAACCTACAACTAACACATAAAAACAGTAAACAAAAAAACCTGAGGAACAAATCAAATCTATCCTGAAAACATATGTAATGAAGGAAGAAGAAGAGTTAGTTTTATACCCAGCTTTTCTCTACTCTAAGGAGTCTCAAAGCACCTTACAATCACATTCCCATCCTCTCATTTTCTGAGGTAGGTTGGGCTGAGAGAATTCTGAGAGAACTGTGACTGGTCCAAGGTCACCCAGCAGGGTTCACGTGGAAGAGTGGAAAATCAAACCCGGTTCTCCGGATCAGAGTCTGCTGCTCTTAATCACGATACCATTCCAGCTCAGATACCTTTTAATAAATAACCAAAATGGCCATAATTAACAGTTTACATTAAAAACTATAACAGACCAGTTTAATAAAAACATTTTATAAGCGTTTATCCGTTTCTACTCTCTTCAGCTTCCTGAGAGCCACCTTGGTCAAGCAGAACCACAAAAATCATCCAGTCAGTGAAAGGGACTCTTTTATTAGGAACAGCTGTTCCTTTATCTGTGCCCTCTGTGGAAGCTGACAGTTTCTGATATATTTTACAGGTGTGTCTGGTAGTCATAAAAAAAATTAGTAAGCAAACAGGAGGTGCATCTTCTGCATTTTTGGAAGATTTTACAGTTACAGGAATGCACTATCAGCACAGTTCACCTAAATCATGGCCGAAAGTCATCTTTACAAGGGAGTGTTTTGTGATATTGCCTGTCAGTTCTGATTACCTTTTGATCAACAGCTTCGCCGGAATGGCCCTGCCCAAAGCAGCTGACTTTGACAATGGGAATGCGCTCAGAGTTCGCTGCGCTGTACGTTTGCCTTTTCACAGCAGGTGTGATAAATTATGTTAACTTTTATAGACAATTGAAAACAGGGTGACCTCTCGGGTTTCTCATGCTTTGAATTGGAGTCCAGAAGGCGTTTAGAGCTTGTGACTCCAGAAGGATGGCGTTCCCGCAAATAAAAATTGCCGACAAGAGCTGACAGCAAACATATGAAATGGAAAATAGCCCGAGTGTTTTGAAATTCAAAAATATTCATCATCTCCAAGTTTGCTCCTTAACCCCAACATTGATTCCTTTTCGGGTTTAAAGAGGTGAAATGTTTATCTACAATAGGCTGAGATTAAAGCACCTACTCAAACACAATCCCTTTTCTAATTTAGCCTCCAGGTAAATTCTCAGGTGAAGTTCTGGCACTTGGTTATTTGTGGTCTTCATTTGTGAATGAGCCATCCCAGAAATAGAGCATTCACATCATTCAACATACTCTTAAATGCTATTATTGTTGTTGTTGTTGTTGTTGTTAATTTTATTATTATTAATTTTATTTATTTCTTTATTAAATTAGGCTTTTATACTGCCCTCCCTGCCAGCAGACTCAGGGTGGTGTTCTATAAAATACATACAAAATCACAAATAATCTAGAGTACAATTCTAAGATATCCAAAACCCACATGGAGCCATAATACAATTTTAGTCCCCCAGTTTTCTTTACTTTAACAATACTTTAACATTGGGGGGGGGGGGGGGAGAAAGTAGAAGCAGTTCGTGCACAAGCATCTGTTTACAACTAATTAGCCCACTAGACCATTGATGTTCAAACCAGTTAATGTCAAAGAGCCGTAGCTGATAAAAACCATTGCTGTCCTCAACCATATGCTCGGCGGAACATCTCTGCCTTGCAGGCCCTGCAGGACTGTAACAGATCCTGCAGGACCCTGATGTTCATAGGCAGAGTGTTCCACCAAGCCAGAGCCAAGGCCAAAAAGGCTCTGGTTGAGGACAGTTGGACATTCTTTGGGCCAGGGACTTCCAACAGAGAGCCTGTTTGGTGTAGTAGTCTAATCTGGGAGAACCGGGTTTGATTCCCTACTCCTCCACATGCAGCTGCTAGTGTGACCTCAGGTCAATCATAAGTTCTCTCAGAGCTCTTATGAGCCATCCTTGAAAGAGCTGTCTCAGCCTCACCTACCTCACTGGGTGCCTGTGGTAAGGAGAGGAAGGGAATTGTAAGGAGATTGTAAGCGGCTCTGAGACTCCTGAAGGGCAGGGTATAAATCCAATCTCTTCTTCTAGATGTTGATCACTTGAGCATAGTGCTCTCTGAGGAACATACCAGGAGAGGCGGTCCCATAGGTATGCTAGTCCCTGACTGGTCAGGGCCTAAAGGTCAAGACCAAAATTTTGAACCTGACCCAGCACTCAACTTAAAGCCAGTGCTGCTGGTAGAGCACAAGTTGTATGTTTGCTGTTACTGGTGTCCCCGTAAGGACCTGGGCCACTGCATTCTGGACAAGCTGTAGCTTCCAGGTCATCCTCCGGGGCAGCCCAGTGTAGAATGAATTACAGTGATCAAGTCTGGAGGTGACTGTGTGGAATTCTGTGGCTAAGTTGGGGTGAGACAAGTAAGGGGCCAGCTGCTGGTGTAGTTGGAGAAATGCCAGCCTGGCAACATTTGTGACCTGGACCTCCATTAACAGGAAGGCATCCAAGACCACACCCAGGCTCTTGACCATCTGCACTGCTGTTAAGGACACATGGTCAACAGGTGGGAGCTGATGCCCCAGCCCTTTCTAACCTGACTGCTCAGCAATTTCATAGAGTGTCCACAAGTTCTTGTATTGTGAGAAAGGGAGAAAAGGACTTCTTTCTCTACCTGCTCTATCCCATGCATAATCTTATAAACCTCGATCATGTCACCCCCTCAGCCGTTGTTTCCCCAAGCTAAAGAGCCCCAAGTGCCTCAACCTTTCTTCATAGGGAAAGTGTTCCAACCCTTTTCTGCACTTTTCCCAATACTAGAATATCTTTTTTGAGGTGTGGTGACCAGAACTGTACACAGTACTCCAAATGAGGTTGCACCATTGATTTATACAGGGGCATTTGATAGTGGCTGATTTGTTTTCAATTCCCTTCCTAATAACCCCCAGCATAACGTTGGCCTTTTTTCAGAAGTGACATAGTGGAATTGGCAACATCACACACACACACCACTGTCCCTGGCCCTCAAAAAAACCCACTCCCACTGCTGGCAACTCTAGAAGAAGGCTATGGGGGAATCATCTGTCCCATGCAAGAGGAAACCAGAAAGGATCCCCACTCAAGCAAGGCTGGAGTGAGGGAACTGGCAGACAGACAGTAGCAATAGAGACTGTGGGGGCCCTAGCAGAAGTCGTGGGCCAGTGATGAGGTGTCTGAGTCTCCCATTGCCCAAGTTCATATAGGGGGTCAGGTGCCCAGCTGGTTAAGACCAAGAATTGGGTTTGTTCCTTCTGAGGACTCAGAAAGAACAGTTATTTTGTGTTTTTGTTAGTTAAGTAAACTGGCAAACACAGAATTGATTGGCTGCATTAAGCTGATCATGAGTTCAATATTTTCACCTAGTTGTTCTACCCAATTAACTTGAAAGCTTACTGTAAAATATGCCTTGTGTATGGGGTCTGAATACATGCTAAAAACCCAGACTCTAGGCATGTGCACTGAAAATTTATTCAGTTATCTTTCACGAAGAAGAAAAAGAGGAGGAGGAGGAGATTGGATTTATACCCCGCCCTTCACTACTCAAAGGAGTCTCAGAGCAACTTACAATCTCCTTTCCCTTCCCCTCCCCACAACGGACATCCTGTGAGGTAGGTGGAGCTGAGAGAGCTCTGAGAGAATTGCTCGTGAAAGAAGAGCTCTGAGAGAACTATGGCTTGCCCAAGGTCGTCCAGCATCTGCAAGTGGAGGGGTGGGGAATCAAACCTGGTTCTCTCCCACACTTAACCACTGCACCAAACTGGCTTTAAACGTTCTTTATTTTTATTCTCCTCTCGGTTTATTTTCAATGTAACTGATTGAATTCTTCTTTCCTTCCTTCCAAAGAACTCATGGCAGTGGTGTTGCCATGCAAGGTACCTATCGTGCTCTTATGGACTTATGATCCATAAGTTTTAAAATGGACTGTGCAAGTACTGTGCAAAAAGGGACTGAACTATGAGGTGACCAAATATGATGCCAGCTGTAGACACACGCCAGCAGAGGGAAAAACCTTTCTCCTGAGATGATGTGCCGGTGGTTCCTGAGGTTACCTGCCCTCTTACACATAGTAAGATGGACCAGCTCCCCAGCCACATGAGGCACCCCGAAGCCAACTACCGCTGCTGTTTAAATGGTTGCCATTCCAAGGCAAAAAGTACCAGAAACCTGGACTCTAAATTCCATGAGCTACACCTTCCTTGTCATGCAGGCAGCCTCCCCACCCCAGCCTCCCCAAACAAAGGACTTCTCATTTATAAGTTAATGAAGCAACTGATACAGACCATCTCTACTGTCCATAACAATGGACTCTGGCCGCATGAGTCATAATCCTCTCAGGCGTCACTGCAAACAGAGTAACTGGAGTTCAATATTGCCCAATTCCTTAACCCCATCCCCCCAAAACCAGTTTCAGGTAGCATGCTTTAGGGACGGACTAGAAGGGGGATGTGGCCAGCAAAGCCCACCCCCAAGCCAATTTTTAAAAGGAGATACCTGGCCATGTGCTCTCTCTCTCCCTCTCCTGACCTCTAGACTTACCCTGCCTTCATGACTCTTGCTTAGCGCTCCCAGAGTCTCCACATGTTCTGCTGGTTCAGGACATGATTCCTAGTTCTCCATAATCTCCCTCATTTTTCCTTTGGATCACTTCATCATGCCAAGGACAGGTAAATATTGCCACTCAACGAAACATCCTGCTAATGCAAACGTTGCTGTCCTCTTCTCTCTAATTTTCCTAGATCTGTGTAATTGTGAGTGTGTTTGAGTTTATTGTATGCTTGTGAAGAATCATCAGTAAAGATACCATTTCATTCTGAAGTTTGTCTCTGCATCTATTTCTGGTGCTTCTGGAAGAAGTGGGACCCCTGTATATATAGGTGATGGCTCCCGTATTTGCCTATTGCCTTTTTATAATATCTCAATTCCCCAAAATGATTAATAACCTGAGGCAATCTGACTAACAGTGGGTGTAGTTCTCCCTACCTCCATTTTATGTTTTCAACTACCCTGTGAGGTGGGTCAGGCTGACAGTATACAACCAGAGCAAAGGTCACCCAGCAACTTTCTATGGCACAGTAGGGAGGATTTGAACCTGGGCCTCTCCTAGATCCTAGTCTGATGCTCTAACCACTGGCTATTATTGTATGTACCACAATAAAAAGCATGCTGTAGAGGCCAGGGATAATTCAAAATGTTCAGCGGTTGCAAGCCATGCATCTTCCTATGATGGTGGCAACTTAGGAACATAAGAAGAGTCCTGCTAGACCAGACCAATGGTTCATCTAGTCCAGCACACAGTGGCCAACCAGTTCCTCTGAAGGGCCAACAACAGGGCATAGAGGCCAAAGCCTTCCCCTGGTGTTGCCTCCTGGTGGTGGGATTCAGAGGATTAGTGCCTCTGAATGTGGGGGTTCCCCTCAGTCAGAAGGGCATGTAGCCACTAATAGACTTATCCTCCATTGATATATCTAATCCCCTTTTAAAGCTGTTTATTTAAAGCTGTCACTACTTTCTTTGGCAGCAAATTCCACGTTTTAATCACTTTCTGTGTAAAGTAGTATTTCCTTTTGTCCATCCTGAACCTACTGGCCATAAGTTTCACTGGATGCTTTCAAATTCTAGGATTTTGGGAGCGAGACAAACATTTCTCTTTGCCAACTCCTTTCATCCCATGCATAATTTTATAAACCTCTGTCATGTTCCCCTGTAGTTGTCTCTTTCCTAAACTGAAAAGTCCCAGACTCTCCAGCCTTTCCTCCTAGGGAAGGTGCATCAACCCGCTCATCATCTTGGTTGCCCTCCTCTGCACTTTCTCCATCTCTGCAATATCCTTTTTGAGATATGGAGACCAGAATTGTACACAGTATTCCAAATGAAGCCGCACCATAGATCTATACAGGGGCATTGCAATATCAGATGCTTTATTCTCATTCCCTTTCCTAATAATCCCTAACATAGTGTTTGCCCTTTTCACTGCTGCAGCACACTGGGTTGACACTTTCACTGAGTTATCCATTACGACATCCAAGATCTTTTTCACTTTCAGACCCCATTAGCCCATAGATGAAGTTGGGATTTTTTGTCACAATGTGCATCACTTTACAATTACCGGCACTGAACTTCATTTGCAATATTGTTGTCCACTCACCCAGTTTGTGGAGGTCCTCTAGCTTCTGAATGGGTGTTCCTTGTAAACACAAAAATGATGGCTCCAGGGTTCTACTGAAGCAGAGAAAAGCCAGGCCTGGCTATTTGCTTTAAGGAAGAGAGATGGGGAAGAAGCATAAGAGTGCCAGGAAACACATCAGTAGGTGGCAATGTACCCAGTAGTGCCACATTGGGGATAACTTCACTATATGATCCTCTTCAGCTTTGGGCCAAACTACATGATTTGGGGGAGGGGGAGTGCATCAGGGACTCACTTTCCTCACAGCCGCACAGTAGCTCCAATGTAGCTCCACAGTCAGCCCCAAAATTATGCAAAAAAATCCTTACTGGGTTTAGGAAAATGGTATGGCAGGAAAGCAGGAGTTCCTCTCCCACCCCACCGAACACCACAGTTCTAGTTCTGAGCCAAACTGGGCTCCTGGTAGATTTTAAACAACTTTCCCTGCAGCTGCTGTGTGCTTGTAGGGAGAGCGAGTTGTGGACTCACCTTACCAGAAAAGATAATATGTACTTTGACCTTTTGAAGTTCATCATGCACGAACATCAGCCCCTTCAGCTTTTCTCTTTTCACAGTATCTTTCAGTTTTTCCAGTTTACACAAGTATATACAGTAGTTTCTTTCTACTCATCACTTTATTACCTCAGTATCTACTGAGAAGTTGCTAAATGAGTGAATGGTTGCTATTTTAAAGCATGGTATTTGACACTGCTTGATTTGTCGGGCTCATTGATACATGCAGGCCATCACATACAAGAGCAGTAAGAAGTTGTTCTACATAGCAGCAAAAATATGCCCCCCCCCCAAAAAGAAATCCAAATGGACAGAAATAACCACACTTCCTTATTAGAAAAAACTAGTGTGAAATACTCGATGTATGCACATTTTCATGACATCTTATTCGGTGCAGACTTCTAATTCCTTAATTTGTCTTTGATTTAATATTTGTTGAAGAGCTTTAAGGTGTTAAGTGAACAGGCTTGTTATCTGGATTGCATTTATAGCCTTTCTTAAACAGAGGCATCGTAATAGCCATTCAGCAGTCATTAAGGATCATCTAAGAGTTAACTGATTTAGCAAACATCACCAGCTATTTGTTCCTCTGATCTTCCAGATCTGCTTAAGATGCAGTCAGTTTTGCTTTTCAACCCTCATTTTCATTCCCAACCTTATCAACATGCTCTTACTGTATATAATTCTTCCTCTTCTTTTGGTCTCCCTTAAATTAGAGGTGTTAACAACACCCAGATTCTTTCTTTACCATCATCATGCCAGAGACATCTCATTTAGTTAGATATTATACTCCACTTTTCTGACTAATGGAGACCCCAAGTTTCTTACAACCAGGGGTCATTTCGTACAAAAAGAGGTGCAGGAGCGCATTAGCATAACTCATTAGCATAACTTATTTGCATATGCTACACGCAAGAAAGTCTTTCTGGTGTAGGGGTTTGTAGATAACACAGATGTTAGCTGCAGGGTATCCATGTTACATATAGTCAAATAAAACATTCTGCCTATGATTTATCTCTATCACATTGTCAAAAACCCCATAGACAGCCATGTTGACAGTGTGAGGCAATGCTCTAGCGAAGCGTACTTCAGCCCGCAGGTTCCCAGTTTTAATCAAGGAATAGTGGTCTGCACATTCCTGGTCTGGGGAAAGGTCAAAAGCAAAGAGTGTGTAGCCCCGTGCAAACTCCTCGTGGTTAACTAGCAAAGATCTGTCTTTCATATGTTTGCCAGTCGCCTGAACCAGATGCATGTATTCCCTCACACAGTTTCCAGCTTCAAAGTCCAGTCGCAGTGGCTTCACAGGAATCTGTTTGCCGTCCGTGTATAGAGCCACAAAATTGATGTCATAATGCTTAAAGTTAAATGGGGTTTTATTATGGGTTCTGCTGAAGGAATTGTTATCTACCAGGCCAATCACTAGCAGCTTGGGCAACTGGCCCAGGAACAAATTCTCCTGGTTGCTGACATGGCTCCCTGCTGAGATGCTAAACACTTTCATGCCCACACGATCCACAGGGTATTTGGCGTTAGCTGTGAAGAGCGCCTCTGTGTGGCCTAAACGGACACCAGCGGCTAGTCTTACTTTCTTTACGAAAAGGGAAGCAGACAAGATTTGTAATTTGCATCCCCTGTTTGGATCATCTGTCATGAGGCAAAAGGCATTTTTGCTGTGTGTCAGCTTAATTTTGACATCCACTTCATTTAACAGTAATTTTTCTTGGAAAAAGAGGTCACTATGGAGGTGCCCCAGCAAATCTATTTTTCTGCTTTCCGCCATGAGGGCTGCTCTTTTAACAAACCCTTCGTTATCCTCATCCAGGGCAGTTGACTCATGTTCTCCAGGCATGTCTTTGTAAAACAGGCCCGCAGAGAACTTTGTTGATAGGGCATCATTGCTATAATTAAGGATGGCTTCGATAAAGGCCCTGTACGGGTAGCAATTGTTACTCTGGCTTATGAGCCGGTCTCCCAGAGTCACATCCAGCTGGCTAAAGATGGAGGCAACAGGGTAATTCACCAGACTTACCCTCGCATTTCTGTCGAGGTTTGTTCCATCATCTTTGACTATTTTGCAGCACAGGTAAAGAAGTGTGTTGTTTAAATCTTCACCATTTCCAGCTATGAAAAAGTCAAGCGGAGCTGTTTCTGACAAGGTGGCCAGGGGTGGGACTTCAATATATAGGCATCTCTCAATGCTAGTTTGCGTTGGGGCTATTTGGAATAGGTCTAGTTCAGATTTGGTGCATTCTTCTGAGCCGCCGTGAATAAAAGCCATTACTGTTTTTTAAAATATATCTCCTGGGCTCGGAGGACATCTTCCTGCCCTTCTCTTTGCCTTCCACTTCTGAGGTGGCTGGCACTTCACAGCTTTTCTTTTAAGGGGCTGTGGTGGGCCAGTTAGTTGCACATGTGATGCCTTTCTTTTAACCCCTCGCTGCTTTTTAAGGTACATGAGGCCTAACCGCTCTTGCGGCACAGGGGGGCTCACTTTATCCAGAACAGATGCAGAAACATGCCCTATTACATCTTTAGCAATATTTCGGGCTGCGGTTTTCACATGGGGCCTTATGAGTTCAAATCCCCTTCTCAAAAGAAGGACGGCTTTTCAGAAAAGGCTCCGGAATATGCCCCCCACCCCCTCCCCATACATAACTGGGGCTCCATGGTAACCAGGAAGAGCATAGCCAGCTTGGTTCTTATAGTAATTCCTAGAGAGGTCAGGATTACCATAGCTTTTTAAGATGACCATCCTTGTGTGCTTAGAAAACCAGGGCTTTCCAAGGACTAAAGTGAAGCTTCACAATCACCTTACCAAAATGAAATGGCACGTTCTTGTTCTGGTCAGTCTTAATTTCAATAGTGATGGTGTCTATGTGATGCTTATTCACAGGGATATAATGAGGCTTATTGTAGATGCTATTGAGACAGTTACCGATCTCCCCGCGCACAGGGATACAGCACGTAATGACACATATGTGTCACCCACAATTTGGTGCTCCACAATGTCTGTGTAAATGTATGAAGTGTTGAATCCCCCTGTGATGTCTGCTGTAAAGGGCATTTTTTGGATAGCCATGTGTGGGATCACCCCTAAAATGTGGGCTAATTCTGTAGAAGCTGAAAAGGTGTAAGTAGGTGGAGTGTTTAGTATGACCTTCCGAAACACTTGATCATAGTCCAGGCTCAGTTCAGAGGGGTGCCGATGAGATTGCATGATGCTTTTCATTCTCCCTAGCATGTCGGGGATGCTTGAGTAATACCCGCAGGGGAGTTTGAAACCCCACCGCTTCTCCCTGTCAATGATTCCAAAGGTGGCATCTTCAGCTGTGGATATTGTATCTCCACCAGCCCTACATCCCATCGCTCTGGAAGGTCCAATGGCTGAGCTAGATGGATGGTAAAGACAGAAGCAGTGTTCTGTGGAAAAACACTTGCGCATGCGTTGCTAGGAAGGGTGATGTAAAAGCCGTTGTCAGCCATTTTTCTATACAGGATCACACAGTTGAGAAGCCAGGACCCAGCTGTTGAATTTATCAGGCCACCGTAACCACTTCACCAGGTGGTATTTTCTCTTTCCTTGGCCTTTGGAGGCTAAATTTTTTTCAATTCGATATGCTCTGTCTCCTTTACTCTTAACTTTCTGTAACTCTTCAGGATAAAATGACCCTATGACAGGGTCTCTGGCATAATCTTTTAGCCAGTATACAGGCCTCTTGCCTCTACGGATGACCTGCTCCACTATGACTATTTCATCTGTGTAGCTCTGTTCATATCCTTTTACAAAAATCCCTTTGATTTTAGAGACTCACACAGGGTCCCCTTTTCTAAAGAAAGGACTCTTCCCCTCAGTTTCATTTGCCCCGACACCAGCTCCGTAAACCGTTTTCCACACTGCCTGTGTATTGGGGGAGTTTACATCCACAGGGCGGGCCCTGATTGTCCTGTGAAAGCTGTGATTGTAGTTTTGAATGAGCAGTGGCAACACATCAATATATCTGAATGTGTTGTTGGCGGTAAAATACCTCCACATTTTGGTTTTTAAAGTATGATTGTAGCACTCCACAGTGGCAGCTTTGACTTCATTATGAGTGAAAAAGTTGTGAACTTCATGCTGTTTTAACACGTTGCTTACAGACTGGTTTAGAAATTCTTTACCAAGATCAGCCTGAAGCTTGGCGGGTATTCTGCCTTGACTGAAGATATCCTTAAAGGCTTCTGACACCCTCCTCCCTGTCTTGTCTTTTAAGGCTGTGGCCCAGGCATATTTAGATAGTATGTCAACCACTGTTAAAATGTAGTTATAGCCATCATTATATTTGGATAACTGCTGCATATCCACTAAATCAGCTTGCCACTGGGCATCCAGACCAGAAACTATGATCTTGTTTCTCTTAAAGTGGACTCTGGCCTGCTTATGTAATGTATAAGCATCTTGCTCTGAAAGCCACATAGTAATCTTATCCCCAGTGAGAGTTTTACACTGCTTTTTGGCCACCTGGAAGAGAGGCCTCACCCCACCAAAGCTCCCTGCTTTTCCCGGTATATAATATATGTGCCTTAAGACCTCCTCCTCTTGGTCTACCATCTCCATCATCACCCTGCTTAACCCCAAAATGAGCACGCAAGGTTAAAAAACAAATGTTTTTATTGTTACAAAACGACCTCTTCTTCTTTTCCCTCATCTTTTTCTTCTTCTTGTTGTCACTGGGGGTAATGTCAGTACAAAAACATGATACACATGAGAGGTTCACGTCAACAGGGTTACCAATGTGCAGATTGCCAAAAGCCTGGATAAAGTCCTCATCAAGCTGCACAAAATAAAATCAGTGAAAAAGGCTTTCTTGATTGTCACCCTCCCTGACTACATTATACAATCCATCCACAAGCCATGCTTATCTCGTTACCTGTGAGTTTGATGGGGCGTTTTCCACATCCATGGATTCATTTAAAGCCACTTCACGTTCATGCTCCTCTGGAGTTTCCTCATCTTCAAGCTCCTCACCAGGGGGCCAGTAAACACACCACAGCGGGTTGGGTATTCCCATGTCCATCTCAACTGCAGGGTAGTTGGAAAACTTCAGCTTCCCACCATGATGGCCTCCCCATGTTGGCAGCATTGTGTATTCTTTGTCCGTGGAGTGATTCACCTCATTGAATACCAGGCACCTGATGGGTTGTCCCTGTTCTCACCAAAAGCAGGCCTCAGCAATGGTGGTGAGGTGGCAAAGAGGCTGCCAGGAGTGTCCATGTCCTCAGCAAGAGCCTGACCGCGTGTCTGCTGCTAGCACAAATGGTTTCTTTCCTCAATCACCTCCTGCTGGGTGGGTCCCAGGCCATTGGCAATTGGCCAGGGATGGCGGGGTGTGCTGCTAGAGGGGTCACATGGCTGCACTTGGGCATTCCCACTGGTGGTTGCCCCATTTCTGGGGTGGGCTGCAGCAGGCAGAAGTTCAATGATGCTACAGTGGGTGGCGCTGGACAATAGGGCAGGGGTGGGGGTGGTCAGGTGATATCTGGTGATGGAGTCAGGGGTCACTTCCGGTGATGTGGCAAGGGGGTGGGGAGGCTGACGTCATGCCTGGTAATGTCACTTCTGTCATGCCCACCTCATTAAGTATGCAAGGTGACATCACTTCTGCCATGCCCCTTCATTAATATACAAGGTGATGTCACTTCTGCCACGCCCCCTCATTAACATGCAAGGTGACATCACTTCCGCCATGCCCCCTCATTAATATGCAAGGTGACATGGCACTTAAGCCACGCCCACCTCATTAATATGCATGGTAGGTCCTTTTACTACTCCTAGGTTAGGCAGAGAGAGACTGACTGGCCCCGGGTCACCCAGCAAGCTCCCATGGGAGAGTGGGAATCTGAACCTGATTCTCCCAGATCCTTGTCTCACACTCTAACTGCTACAGAGCCAGAGCTGACCATGTTATTATTACAGTGCTTCGGAGATGCTCTCATGCAGCCAAGTGAACAGCTGATCATTCGTGAATCCTAGTTGCTCACTGAAAGGCAATAATCATCAACTTCTGTTTCTACAGCTTTCTCAAGATGTTAGAATGAGTGCTCTTCATGGCAATGAAAATTGATGGTTATGGCCACTATGTCACACTACACATGATCAGGTAGATGCAAGGTGATATAACAAAAAGGCAGAGACTGGCTGTTCTTCCCCAGTGTTGTGGCTTTCTCCAAATCCAAAGTTAAAGGCATCAGGAAATCTAGACATGGATCTTCTCTGTTGCCTAGTTCTACCTGTATTTTTATGTAATTACAATCCAAAGAACCTAATTTTGTCTCCATATGAAATGGGCATCAAACACCATTGGATGTCTTTTCATTGGGAATGTTCCATACAGACCAAGCTTGAGGATAATACCTGTGATCACAGTGGATAAAAAAGAAGAAGAAAAGAGCATAGCAATTGTCACTGAGAACCACAGAGGCTGTATCTGTTGCAGAGCCACATATTTTTTCTACGTTCTCCTTCTCTAGCTTCATATCATCTAGCACTGACAAAGACTCTGCCCTTTGTGAAATATGTGTTAGTGTTCTTTTGGACAGCAGCATGCCTTTTAGGTTACTATTTAGGTCCCCAACCTTTTTGAGCCTTCAGTTATCTTTGAAATTCTGACATATTGTGGGTGCAGCCACAAAATGGCTGCCAAAAATGGCTTCCACAGGAGGCACAGCCAGACACAAAAAGGGCTGTGGCAGCTTGCCTTCAGCCACACAGTTTATTATTTATTTATTTATTTATTTATTTATTTATTTATTTATTTATTTATTTGGATTTATATCCCGCCTAGCCAGCACAGGCGGCTCTAGGCGGCTCACAACAGTTAAAATCAGTACATACAGAATATAATAAATTATAATAAAACCACAAACCACTAAAAAATGGAGGCAAATTACAAATCCAGTGCCAGGGCAGCAACTACATCCCCCACAGCCAGGAGGCAACCACCTACAGATATACCAGTACTTAACTGGCCAGTTGCCCATGGCTATTTCCCCCAGTGGCGGCCCCAAAAGCCTGGTGGAAGAGCTCCGTCTTGCAGGCCCTGTGGAACTGCAAAAGGTCCCGCAGGGCCCTGATGTCTTCCGGGACATCATTCCACCAGTGGGGGGGTGCCACTGAGAAGGCTCTGTTCCTGGTGGTCACCAACCTGGCTTCTCTCGGGCTGGGGAGGGCCAGCCGATGTTGTGTGCCTGACCACAGTGCTCTCTGGGGTATATATGGGGAAAGGCGGTCCCTTAGGTAAACAGGCCCCTGACCATATAGGGCTTTAAAGGTTAAAACCAGCACCTTGAACCGGATTCGGTACACTATAGGCAGCCAGTGCAGCGCCTTCAGCACAGGCTGGACATGGTCCCTTGCAGAGAGACCAATCAACAGCCTGGCCACGGCATTCTGCACTAGCTGCAGTCGCCGGAGCTGGGACAAGGGCAGCCCCATGTAGAGAATGTTACAGTAGTCAAGTCTCGAGGTGACCAGAGTGTGGATCACTGTTGCCAGGTCATTGCGTTCAAGGAAGGGAACCAGCTGCCTAATCAGCCTCAGATGATAGAAGACTGCCTTGGCAGTGGCTGCTACCTGGGCCTCGATGGTTAAGGAGGCATCCAAGAGCACTCCCAAACTCCGAACCCATGGCGCTGGCACCAATGGTGCCCCCCCCCCGACGGTCGGCAATGGGGTCCCTACCTCTGACCCACTCCAACTCAGGCACAGGACCTCCGTCTTTGTTGGATTCAATTTCAATCGGCTCAGCCTAAGCCAGCTCGCCATGTCCTGAAGTGCCCGCTCCAGATCATCTGGGGTGGCTCTGGACTGGCCGCCCAACAACAGATACAACTGGGTGTCATCTGCATACTGGTGACAGCCCAGTCTGTGCCTCTGGGCAATCTGGGTGAGAGGGCACATATAGATGTTGAACAGCATCGGGGATAGCACCACCCCTCGGGGCATATCACATACCAGTGGGTGCCTTTGGGACGTCTGCTCCCCCAGCACCACCCTCTGTCCCCGATCTTGGAGGAAAGAGACAAGCCACTGTAAGGCAAGCCCCTGAACCCCCACATCGGCGAGGCGGTGGGTCAGTAACTGGTGGTCGACCATATTGAACACAGCCGACAGATCTAACAACACCAGTACCGCCATCCTGCCCCGATCCAGATGCCGCCGGAGGTCATCTGTGAGGGCAACCAGCGCAGTCTCCGTCCCATGACCTGCCTGGAAGCCGGACTGAAACGGGTCTAGCACAGAAGTGTCATCCAGAAAGCCCTGCAACTGAATCGCCGCCGCCCTCTCCAAAATCTTGCCCCAAAAGGGCAAGTTGGAAACCGGCCGACAGTGAAGATCCTTGTGCTGTGGTGGCAGCTGCTGCTAAAGCAACATCTGAAAAAAAAACCTGCACAGCCAATGAAATCTCCACTTGGCAATACAAAGTCTTGTTGAGCAAAAGCCCTACCTGGCCCCACCTAATTTCTAAAAGAACTTGATGGTGCCATGGTGCCCATGTTGGAAACCCCTGGTCTAGTCTCTCTGAAGTTGGGTTGCTAGCCTCCACATCCCAGTGGGGGTTCCCCCAGTTTTGGGGTCCCAAACAGCCATGTCCCCAACACAATGATGTCACCTGGAAGTGATGTCATTACATTGGGGATGTCGTAAGGGATGTTCTGGTTTGAGGGCAAAACTCTGTAGTAAATTTGGCCTAAAACTATAGAGCTTTGCCCTCAAACCAGAGTGTCAACATGCGACATCGCCAACACAATGACATCACTTCTGTGTGACATCATTGTATTGGGGACATCCTGGAACACCACCACCACCCCCAATCACCCCACCAGCGTGGCGAGGGAACCTGACAACCCTACTCTGAAGATGACCAGCTGCTTCAGTAACAGCCAGTAAGCGGAAAGCATTTTTGTGTTTCTGTGGCCAAAGTCTTACCATTCAGACAAGTCCTGGCCAATCCAGAGGCTGCATACTGTCTATCAGTTGTAAGGACTAAGGTTACACACCTCTAATCGCTAATGCTCCTGAAGAAGTCTCTGAGACCCACAGTGTGTGTATGCATTTTCCTCAACTGGGATTCAATCTCACTTCCTGGCACACTGTGCTCAAGCCACGGAGTCCCTGATAATTTGCTTGTAGTCCTATCTGCGTTAATGGCACAATGACATCCTGGGCTCAGAATGTAGTCATAAGGCACCTGCTACAGCAACCTTGCTGAAGTTATGCAGGTAGAGTTTGGTCATTGACTCAGTGGGGAATTTCCAGAGAACCTCCTATATGCCTGTTCGAGTTCTGTGATGGAGGAAAGGTGGGATTTAACACTGTCATCCTAAGTAGAGTTACACTCTTCTAATCTTATTGATTCAAGATGACATTATAAATTAAATAATAAATAGACAAAATAGAAAGACAATATTCACCCATGCGTTTTGACTGAACCGACTGAACTGTTCATGTAGTGGTTAAGTGTGCGGACTCTAATCTGGGAGAACCGGGTTTGATTCCCCAGTCCTCCACTTGAACCTGCTGGATAACCTTGGGCAAGCCATAGCTCTGTACAAGCTGTTCTCTCAAGGACAGTTGTCTCAGAGCTCTCTCAGCCCCACCTACCTCACAGGGTGTCTGTTGTGGGGAGGGGAAGGGAAAGGAGTTCGTAAGCCGCTCTGAGACTACAAGTGAAGGACGGGATATAAATCCAATCTCTTCTTCTTCTTTTTCTTCTTCTAATATAGAAGCCATCAGCATGGTGCCCATGGGTACCCAGGATCCTGCCAGCTCCTTTCCTGGTGCTCACCAAGTGCTTTCAGAAGCTGGGAAGGGCTTTGTAGGGCTTTTGCCCAGCAGGGCTTCTGATTGGCTGTGCAGATTAAAAAGACATCCTGTTAAATAAGATTTCTGCCTGAAGTGTTAAAGAATTACTATCAGAGTTACCTATAACCTCTCTCCTTGACATTTTGTGGTTGGGTCTGCCTTGTGCAGCAGCCATTTTGTGGTTTCCCCCTGGACCTGTGTCAGAATACAAAAGGCACCCACAGGCTCAAAAAAAAATGTCCACTGCTCTAATATATCCATTTTAACTGGAAAAGGTCACTTAGAAACTAGGCTTTGAAAGATATAAACGCCAGACTCCACGACATGCTGTCTTGGTTTTAACTGTAAAGTCTTTTCTTAAAAAAAAAAAAAAAAGTTCTGCAACATATTCTTATTTGACTGACCTTGATGGACGAACAATTACTTCAAATGGTGTAAAACTACTTGTGGGGAGGAAAAAAAGAAGTGATTGTTCCTGACAACATCTCTTTAGACAAAACGCTAACTGAAAGTGTCACGTCTGGACTGCCAACATACTGCCAAGTGTCAGACTAAGTTAAAAGTGCACTGCGAATAAACTCTGGTCACAGTCTGAAGGCCAGTTCCCGGCCTTGGGAGGACAATCGAAAGTAAACAAAAGATGTCAAAAGGTGTCTGTGCCCTGAGCTCTGTTCAGCTGTTTTACAAGGCTGTTCATCCTCAGCTGGTATAGAGCAGTTTCGTTCTTGGCTGGGTCTCTTGGAAATCGTTGTGAGCCGTGGAGGTTAGAAAAGTCTTAAGGGGGTTTCTGCAGTGGTAGAGGAAGAACAGTTCTGGATGAAAGCCACAAATAAATTAGAGGATTCCAGAGGCTGCCCTTCAAGTTTTATGAGCAGATATGTACCCACTAGCAAACTGCAGAACTAGGGTTGCCAACCTCCAGGTGGGGGGGGGGGTAGAGATCTCCCAGAGTTACAACAGATCTCCAGACTACATCTTTTTGGTGGTGAAAAGTGCTATCAAGTCACAGCTGACTTATGGTGACCCCCATGGGATTTTCAAGGCAAGAGACATTCACAGGTGGTTTGCCATTGTCTGCCTCTGTGTCACTAGCCTGGTATTCCTTGGTGATTTCCCATACAAATACTAGCCAGGGCTGACCCTGTTTAGCTTCCAAAATCTGACAAGATCAGGCCAGCCTGGGCTATCCAGGTCAATCACTTATTTATTTATTCAGAACTTTTAAATTCCACCTCCCTTGGAGAAAATGGCTGCTTTGGGAGATAGACTGTGTGGACCCTACCAAGGTCCCTCTCCTCCCTCAACGCCACTCTCTCAGGCTCCGCCCTCAAATCTCCTGGTATTTCTTTGCAGTGTAAGACCGATTTCCCACAAGTGCTGCCCCACGCTTGTTCCTCCGTTTGCCCCGATTGCCTGCTTGGATTTCCTACTATTTGCTGCGGGGTGCATTTTGACCCGCGGCTTCACATGATTTTGTCTGATTTCCTCCGCGGCTTCAGCGATCCTCAAAAAAAAAATCACTGAAGCCACAGGGGTAATCGCTTGAAGCCGTGGGTCAAAATGCACCCTGTGGCAAAGAGCGGGAAATTCAAGCAGACAATCGGGACAAACGGAGGAACAAGCGCCAGGGCAGCACCTGTGGGAAATCGGTCTAAGAGTCAGCAGGAAAAGCATAAATCAAGGTCTCTACCCCAAGGCGCTTGCTATCTACATTTAGGCAGTGGAAGACAGAGCAGAGAGAGAGATGTAGAAGAGGTAGAAAGCTGACATGGTAATTTAAAAGAGTCTTCTTGGACAGGAAGTGGTTGTCAGAAGCACAAAGATGCTGCATCTACTGTAAGAAAGTGCTCCCTTACTAAATCTAGAACAGAGAATACTTACATCCACCACCACCACTACCCTGCCGATTCATTCATTTGTGCAAAGAAGGGTCAAGCCCCTGGAAATCTCTAACTTGTAGCTTTTGAAGGACAGTGAAACACAGAAATCTAAAATCTAGTCCATCGTTTATCTTGTGCCCTTGATGTCACTGAATGTGGAGCCCTTGCCTTGCCTACTTTCCAGGGAGCATGTTAAATACTGGGTTCAAGACACATCACAGTGAACAGCTCTACTTTATTTAGTGATTTCAGGAACACAACTGGAACAAACTCCAGGGCTGCAGCCCTGTTTATATAGCATGCAAACACCACACCCAAACACACCCCACTCCCAACGATAGGCTATTTACACAACACTACTTTTCTAAAGGTCCATTCCAAGATCCTGGTAAGCTATTGTTCAGGAGCAACAAGCTCAGCCAGCCCCTGGTACTAGCTCAGGGATGACTCAGGCTCACTACACAACAGAGCAGTGTGTGTGCGCGCGCACGCGTGCATGTATGTATGTGTGTGAGATGCATATTTTTTCTGTCTCTTTTCTTTTTCCTTTGCCCTGGTTATAAAAGGTAAAGGTTTCCCTTGCTCCCTTCTCTAGGGATGGTGCTCATCTCCGTTTCAAAGCCCCTGAGCATCCACATTAAGTAAATTTTTGTGTTGTGTACTAGTCACGAAATGGCGACCGCCATGCGGTCAGAGCACATGGCCCGATTCTACCTGAGCTTCAGCCAGGTAGAACAATAGACAGTCGGATCCAAAACGACCACCAATAGCCAGCCTAGGTCTTCCGCGGGGGACCTATGAACTACAACTTAAGACCTAAGGCCCTATCAGAACTATGCGCATATGCTAAGCCCCTATCAGGTATTTTGGGTGCGGCCAGAGGTGTGGCTCCGGCCAGCATATAAGCAGGGCCCTGGAGCCCTGGCAGCATGCTTGATCTGACCATCTCCTGAACATGCTGATTCACTTAATAAAGTCTTTGCTATGATCATCCTACAACTCGCCTCCTGACTCCAGTACTTTCCATTTTGAGACGCCTTGGTAACTTGCAGCAAAACCTAAAAGTAGCCATGAAACACAAAAACTACAGCTTTTCTCCCTTCCTGGAGTTCAATCGTCACTTTCCCCCCAGTCCCCTTCTCACTCTCTCTCTGTCTGTCTGTGCCGGCTCCCTTTGTTAATTAAGTGAATAATATGGCTGGTAGCAAAAAAAATCCCCAAAACCCTATTGTGGATCTGCTGACAAGTTTGGGTGGTGTTCGTGATGCTTTTGGGGCCAGTGAAGTAATCCTGGGATTGTCTCATCGTACTTGCTTCCCATCTAATGAGGTAAAGTCACCTGACAAACTCACTCACAATGAAGATCGCAACATCCCTAGAGAGTTCCTACCAGAAGAGCAGGAAGCTCCCTGCCATGAACTTTGTTGGTCTTAAAGGTGCCATTGGACTCAAACATTTTTCTGCTGCTTCAGATCAACACGGCTGCTGTGCCTGAATGTTCCCTACTATGAATAACATTTACACTCGCTCCTTGGAGATGTGGCCTTTGTGTAGGCTGCAAGGTGGATGCCTCAAAGAGCAGACAGCCTTGAGTTGCTGGCATGGCAGGCCTTCCACACAGAAAGAGCAGGATTGTACCATATCTGTTCATTCTGCTTTGTTTCCCCCTTCCCTCTCCTTTTGGGACATGCTCTGAAGAACCAATGTGGCATCAATATACTGCTTCCAAATATTAATACATGTTAACTTCTTGTAATCATTACAAAGGGACTGTAAAACAGATAATTATTCAGATCTCCGTATTACAGAGACTGAGACCTGTGGGTGCTTGCCTTAAGAAACCTTGTAAGATCTGAGAAAAAAGAAGTCAGGTCAAGGACTTTCTGAGTCTCCCAGGTTCTTAGTTAAAGGACGTGTATAATGGAATCCTTTGTTATTTGGAAATTGCTTGCTTCTTTTAATCGGGCGAAAGATTGAGCTGGGCGGGCCGATTGATCTGAATGCTCCTAATTGTGCTCCAGATATTTGTCCAAAAAAATGTTTTTAAGTACAAAATGCAAAACAGATCACATTGTCTTCTTTTTGCTGTAAACATGTGAGACATTTTTTAAAACCCTCTTTACAATGACAGGATACATGGCAGATTAATGATTGTTATTTGAATCTACATTTCAGTTCATTTCGCTTTAGGACATAAGTTAATAGGATATTGATGGTATTCAAACTGAAATACGTGCTTTGTAAACAGAGGCTGAGTAAATGTTGATAGGCCATTTTGCCACCTGGTCTCTTAGATTCAAATAAAGTTTCAAGGCAGAGATGGGATGCATCATTAAACTGGGGTCACCAGATTTTTCCCCTCACATCCATTACACCCTGACCTGTAACTGTAAATGCTCTAAAATTTGTAAAATTATGCCTGACTCTTCAGTCATTGCTTGACAATAATGATGACTACTACTACCACAGTTCCCTACTACTATAACTGCTAATTGTTGTTCTTATCTTCTTCTGCTATCACTGTTATTATTACCTACTGCTACTATTATCATTTATTACCATGACCTACTGCTACTGTTAATACATTTTTATTACTTCATCTTGCTGCTGTGGCTACTAATGCTACTACTTCAAATTATTACCATTATTAAGAGTAAGGCCCGTTATGGGAAGAAATACAACGGGCTCTAGAAGGAAGCTCCAGGTGAGTGTCCCAGCTGTGGCTGTTGGGGCAGCAGAGGGAAGGGGAAAATAGAGGGAGGCAAGCCTTGTTTATTGCCTTCTGCTTAGCTATAAGGCAGGGCTGTCTCAAGTCAGTTTGCTGCCCCACGTTGGTAGTATGGGAGGACAGCCTCATGGTAACAGGTATGGTTCCCTCCACCCCTGACTTATGTTGATTTGGGGTTATGCAGTGGAAGCTAAGGTAGAAAAGCACCTCCTCCTATACCATGACTTCTGGGTTCCAAGGGTCTGGAAAGCTGTTCCATAGCCAGTTACAGGGTTGTCAACTCTGGGTTGGGAAAGGCCTGTAGATTTGAGGGGTAGAGCTTGGGGAGGGCAGGGTTTGGGGTGCGGAGGGACTTCAGCAGGGTATAATGCAGCCATTGTCTCCAGGAGAACTGATCTTGGTCATCTGGAGATCAGTTGTAATAGCTGGGAAATTTTCTGTAGGGGAAATGATGTGCTGTGGCTGGAGAATAAGGTGATTTCTGGGAGATCTCCAGGCCCTACAGGGAGAATGGCAACTCCAGTGACCGTTTAAGAGAAGACTGGGATATGTATTTTACCTCAGGACACATTCAATGACTCCCAGCAGAAACAGCAAACTGTTTAGAATGTTAGAGGCAAAGGCCAATCAGGCCCACATATGCAAACGACTTCTGTGTTCTGACTGGCTATGGGTGTGGGGGAGAGGAACAGCAAACTGTTTAGAATGTTGGAGGCGAGACTCAGGCAATGCAGCCAGTGGATAGGGACGGCTTCTGAGTGACACATCATGGAACCAACTGATTTAGGAGCGTGTGGAATGTTCAGAAAGTGCCACCACACCACTCAATTATATATAAGGAGAGATATACTTCCAATAATGCATAATATTTATGTGTTGTCAAAATGACAACACATATTCCTATTTTGCAATATTCCTATTTTGTAAAGGGACACTTGGCAAAAAGACAATGACTTCCTCAGAAACTCAGGCCTTCTGAGTCTGATCAATCCTCTTATGCATTCTACTGAGCTACGTTTGTTTCACCAGGAACATTTCTTGGATATTGTAACTCTGCACGCAGGAGGATGTGGTAGGGGAAGGGTTTCGATAATTTTCTCACTCAGGTGCAGTTGGCCCAACTCTCTCATTGGATAGATGTGGAGCCTCTATGGCTGTTTCTTGCCTTCTGTTTCATCTTGTTTCATCTTTACCACTTGTGGGGAGGGCGGGGTAAAATGCGAAATAAATAAATAAATAAAATCTTATATAGGACCTCTCTCTCTTACAGTGTTAAATGTACCTACATGAATATGTCATGCAGCCCCGTAGCTAAGAATTTGTTGGGGAGGGGGCTTGGGGGGCACTAGCTAATTAAATCTAAGGCTCCAGGGCAAGGGGGGTCTGCTTGGTGCATACCCACCCAGCCCCTACTAGAGCCTTCCTCTGAGGTGAGCCAGAATCCTCATTGAGTACTACTGCACACCCACCAAGGAGGACACACCTGGTGTGCTTTCTGCATTCACTGCCTGTTCTCTCCCAGCTGCTTCATATTCTAGGTGAAACTAAATGTCTCCAATGCTCTCTAAGGCCACCGTCATGCAGAGCAGACCTTCCCAATGTTAATAGACTGTTAACAGTGTCACATACTAAGGTTCCTCAGAGGGCTTGGAATGCTGCTGCATTTTTTTTAAAAAGGGGAGCGGAGATCAAGCTTCCTCCCTCACTCCTTCCCTGAGCCGCCAATCTCTCTAAAGTCTGGTGCAGAAAATCCAACAGGAGGAGCAAACTGCTGCAGCGGCTGCAATCCGACCAATGTGTGTGTGTGACTCGGTGAACCACCGGTTGTTGTTGGGTCCTAAAGGCACTCGGCTCATCATAGATGAGCTCAAAAAGGAAGATGCCAGATTCAGTTCCCAGAGCTGCACTGGAAACATTTATGCCAATACTCTGATTCTGAATGCGACTCACGCCTTTAGAACAGTATTTTCTGCTATGTGTGCGCCATCATATTCGTGAGTGCAATGCTGTAACTGTGTGACAGGCCATCGAGAGGAGAGGGCTCAGGGGGAGGGAAAGCTGAGGCTCAGGGAGTGGGGCCCATAAAAGCCACTAGGGGGCCAGGCCCTGTGGGCCCCGTGGTAGCTACAGGCCTGAGTAGGGTTGCCAAGTCTGGGTTGGAAAATACCTGGGGACTTTAGGGGTGGAGCCAGGAGAAGGTGGGGTTTCAGGAGGGGAGGGACCTCAGCATGGTGCAATGCCATAGAGTCCACCCTTCAAAGCAGCCATTTTCTCCAGGGGAGCTGATCTCTGTCAGCTGGAGATCAGTTGTAAAAGCAGGAGATCCCCAGGCCCCACCTGGAGGCTGGCAGCCCTAGGCCTGAGTCATGTAAGATGTGCTTCTATTTTTGTAATTAAATTTTCTTTCTCTTGTTACCAATGGAGTCAGGTCATCTTTGTAATTTGCTTGAAGAGCGTTCCCCCCCCCCCCCTTAACCGGGAAATGTGGAGGATCAGGGATACTGTGTAAAGCTTCTGTGCTTCCAAGACAATTAATACTTTTTCACATTTAACCCAAAAACATTGTCAACAACAAGGTATCCATGATAGATGAGTTCTCAAGGAGTGTAAATATACAGCAGAACATAATATTTCAGCCCTTTCTCAAACTCAGATCTGACTGTCAACTCAGCAACAGAACCAGGTGGACTTTGTTTACCCATGTCTAAGGGCCAAGGTGCTTCTCCAGACCATGTTATTCAGACCACTGGATCTGCAATCTGACGCAGGAGGCAGAGCTGGAGTCTGAGCTGAAGCCAGGTCAAGAACTAATACCCTAAGCACAGCAGAGACGAAACACTGATTTGTAGCCAAGACTAGGCCAGAAGACCCAGTTCCTCTTCTCAGGTCTTTGTACTAGATATTTCATACGACCTGCCAATGGCTATGTATCTGCTATGTTATGAAAGGACAGAATAACACAGGCTCAGCTCTGGGATGGGAACACTTAGATCCTGAAGTTAAATTCCAGGGACAGGTATATGATGATACATGGAGCTGAGAATGGGATAGAAGTCCGCGCTCATCTCATCATTTGGCCCAACTGTCAGAGAAGCTGTGATGAATCATTTCTGATTTCCCTCCATGGCGCCTTACCCACCATTATCTAGACTTTTGGTCAAGGCTTGGAGAGAAGCTTTGAGCCTGCAGCCCAAATGGCTGATTAAGTTTTAAAAAGAAACTCACAGGCTGCAGGAAAATCTGTAAAACTATTAGCCTGGATTGGATTGGGGCGTCAAGACTGTGATATCATGGACAGGCCCTGTCAGGCTGTAGCAGGATATTCCATTTTAGACCTATTCCCAAGTACAGAAATGTCGGATTAGCTAGCAGTGTACCTTTTGATTCTTTCCAAAGTATTCTGCCTCATTTCCACTCAACTTGCGATGGTTCCCAATTATGTGTTTTCTAGGTTTCTTAGGTTTACTAATTAAAGATTTCTTTCACTCACAATCTTTGGGTGTTACTGAAGACTATTTGGGGAGAAATCTCTCTCATGACACTATGACTTCTGGGGTTTCTCCATTTTTTCTGTTCCACACACTCAGAATTCCTTGTGTTCAAAAATGAGCCGGGTTCAAAGAATCTGTTCAGAGGTCACAACCCAATACCAGAATAACCACCTCAGGAAAAAGGCAGATGGGGAAGGAAAAGTTTCCGCCACCCCCTCCTCTTGATTCTTGGCAGACCTTGGCACAGGATGGCTGACACCCCAGTTCCCTTAGATGGCTTTGATGCTTGAGAACAAACAGCCCCAGATAGCTCACCTGGCCATGGGAGTTTTCAAGGTAGCTCAGCCCAAACCATGAGGATTCTCCTTCCAGCTGTTTTAGTCCCTGTTACTGTGACTCAGCTCTGCATCATCTGCACAGCAATATAACGAAGATCTGGCTCTAGATTAGAACCCTAACCACCCTACTACTCCCTGAACAGCAAGAGAGATAGAGCCATCTGAGGCTGAGGACAGATTGGAAGTCTGCCACGCCTCTGCGGCGCGGCAGACTAAGGTGGGGGGAATTTCCCCCATGGCGTAGCGTTCACATGCCTCCGGAAGGAAGCCGCCCGCAGCGTTTAAACTGCAGGTGGCTTCCTACGGCGGCGGGCAGACGCCACGCAGCTCCCCCTCCCCGCGCGCGTTCACACCTGCTCTGGCGGGTGGAACACATGCCGCAGCAGCCGAGCACCACTTTGAAGTGGTGCTCGGCTGCTGCGGGAGGAGCACGGCGCTGGATGTGATGTGTCTGGTCCGCCTCCTCGGGGCAGATGCGGCCGTCTGAACGGCCGCTCTGCCTCCACTTTTGAAGCAGAGGCAGAGCAGCTGAGACTGCCAGTCTCTCCTCAGCCTGAGTCTACCTCTACTAGGCTGTGTGTAGGGTCACCCCATTAACTTCAGTGTTGGAGGTATCTCAGTGAAAGACATTTAGAGGCATGCCTGAAGCAGTTCTTGACAGCAAAGTCCACAACACTGCCCCTTTTTGTCTGCAAAGCTACATTTGCTCATGAGAGGCCAAATATGCAAATCTGTACATTCAGATTGTAGAAATCCAAATAGGTTATCTTTGCCTTGTTTAAGCACCTTTTTTTTCCAGCCAGCCTCAACCCCAAGAAGTTCTTTGTAATGTCATGTAGGTTGCCATGAAAAATAGCCCCCCGATACAGAAGGCTGTCATTGACAAAAGTTCCCTCTTCCGCTTCAAAGCTTGTTAGTTATGGCTTAGCTTTAACATCCTTCCTTGTATCCTGGCTGTCGGCACCCGTCATTTGAGCTTCTGCTGTTCGGTATATCACGTCACGATAACCTGATAAGCATGGCAAGAAGAGGACGTTTTCACTTTCAGATGCTTTCATTCTTGAATGTGTTTGAATATGTTGGCGCTTCATCTCAGGCCCACGAAAGCGAGTGAGCTTTGGGGGGGCTGCTCGACACACTTGGAGCCACATGTCACAGCTGAGGTTTGACAGTTGCGGGAGAAGATTCAGTAGCATGTGCTCTCCACATGCCCTCTGTAATTGTAGCAGGGCAGGCAAGCACTAGTGTGTGGGGGGGTGCTATGGCGTCCTTTTTTTCCTAGCCAAAAAGACAAAAGGACTGAGCCGCAAAGCCTTGCCAATACATCACATTGCCCTTTTAAAAGCATGCTTAATTCAAACAAACCATGATGGCTTCTTGCTGATAACAGTTCTCCTTGATACTGCACAACAATACAATTACGATAGCCATGAAAAATGCCATGAGTGTACACAACAGCTTATACTGACAGTGAATTTGGCTGCCAGTGCTGGAACAGCTAGCTTTAGCTTCTTCTTTTTTTCCAGTAGGCATCTGTTAAATCTTCAGTAGAGCCAAAGACCCCTGCCACTATAAAATGAAAGATATATGGATCCTGTTGGGCTTCGCTGCCAGAAAAAAAAATGCCACCAGATTCAAATTTAATTGAAACTCAGGGCAATTTGACGGAGTGGAGGAAGAAATTAAGAAAGTTCGGGGAAATTCAGGGGAAAAATCGATAGGTGTGTGTTTAGTTTGGGCATGAACTGATAAGGCAAATAACAGCTTGACTGTCTTGCAAAACACAAGAGAAGGCCACTTGAAAGAGATGGTCAGTCCTGCAGTGAAAGTAAAACATGCTGGGGTGAAGTGCTGAAAGAAAGCCCACTAAGGGTGCATTCAGATGGGCAGTTAATCCCGCCATTGGCCCGGCTGTAATTTGATTTAGACATTTTTAATCCAGTACTGCACGACCAGACAGCTACCCCATGAATCATTTTACTGTACGTGACTCCGCGGTGGATTGTCTAGACGGCATCCACAGTAAAGAGCCGTGCGGTCAGCTTTTTTTAAAAAAAACAAAAATCCTGTTTGTGCAAGTGCATATGTGCATATCTACATATGTGCATATCTGCATATGTGCCTCACTGTCTGTGGACGTTGCATGTTTAAGCAGTTATGTGTGCATCGCTAAGAGTTTTTTAAAATGGTGACCATTCGGGGTGGTCTGCAGACCATTCCTATGGGCTGATTGCATGCTGGTGGAATGACCTGATGGTGGAAAGTCCGTCGTTGGCCCATCAGCCAGCTTTAGACCAGACTTTAAGCACTATCTTGTTTAGGGTTGTTGTTCAGGGAAGTTGATCAGGGTGGTGAGAACCAAGGAGAATTGTGAGGCACTCCAAAGGGATCTGTCAAGGATGGGCGAGTGCACATCAACGTGACAAATGGGGTTTAATGTGGCCAAGTGCAAAGTGATGCACATTGGAGCCAAAAATCCTAACTATAAATACACATTGATGGGGTCCGAACTGGTGGAGACTGAACAAGAGAGAGATCTTGGAGTCGTAGTAGATAACTCAATAAAAATGTTGACACAGTGTGCGACTGCAAAGAAAAAGGCCAACGCTATGCTGGGGGTTATTAGGAAGGGAATAGAAAACAAATCAGCCAGTATCATAATGCCCTTGTATAAATCGATGGTGCGACCTCATTTGAAGTACTGTGTACAGTTCTGGTCACCACACCTCAAAAAAGATATTATAGCATTGGAAAAAGTGCAGAAAAGGGCAACTAGAATGATAAAAGGGTTGGAATACTTTCCCTATGAAGAAAGGTTGAAGCACCTGGGGCTCTTTAACTTGGAGAAACGACCACTGAGGGGTGACATGATCGAGGTTTATAAGATTATGCATGGGATAGAGCAGGTAGAGAAAGAAGTACTTTTCTCCCTTTCTCACAATATAAGAACTCATGGGCACTCCATGAAATTGCTGAGCAGTCGCGTTAGAACAGGTAAAAGGAACTACTTCTTCACTCAAAGAGTGATTAACATGTGGAATTCACTGCCACAGGAGGTGGTGGCAGCTACAAGCATGGACAGCTTCAAGAGGGAATTAGATAAACGTATGGAGCAGAAGTCCATCCGTGGCTATTAGCCACAAAGTATAGATAGGAACTCTCAGTCTGGGGCAAGTGATGCTCTGTATTCTTGGTATTTGGGAGGGGGGGGCAACAGTGGGAGGGCTTCCAGCCCCCACTGATGGACCTCCTGATGGCACCTGGTATTTTTGGCCACTGTGTGACAGAGTGTTGGACTGGATAGGCCACTGGCCTGATCCAACATTGGCTTCTCTTATGTTCTTATGTTCTTATCTTTTAAGTACAGATCCCCGACGGGAATCGACGGGCTACTAACAAAAGCAGCATGATTCCCAGATGTTGAGGTCCGGACGTGCACTTTAAATCCACCAGGCATTCATGCCTGGCACGAGCCATCTGGACTCCACTGAAAGGCATGATCAAAGGCAACCAGAGATTCTCTCCCTGGATTAGCAAGAGTCCCTTCTATCAGCTGCATGGCTCACCAACAGTCCTCTTTGTTAGGCCCAACTGATCTGACCATGCTGATCCATGCTTTTGTAACTTCATGTCTGGGTGACCGTAAGGCACTCTAGCTGGTGCTGCCCTTGAAGACAAACCAGGAACTGCAGCTAATCCAGAATGCGGCAGCCCGGTTACGGTTAGGGAGCTAGCCAATGGCAACATGTTGTCCATTTTGAAAGAGCCAGTTTGTATCTGAGTTCAATTCAACATGCTGGTTTTGAGCTTTAAAACTCTTCGCAGACTCAGCCCCACATTAGGGGTGCAGACTTCAAAAATTTCCATTTTAAGTTCAGTTTGGGTTTTTCTACAGGGCATGCTCTTTGAATAGGGGAGGGCTTCATTTTTGTAAATTTAGTAGCTTTGTCCAGCACCATTTTTTGTCTCCTAGAATTCCAACACCCCAAAAGCATGTCCTGTGGAAAAATCCAAACTCAAAGTTAAAATGGAAATGTTTAGTACATTCTGCCCCTGTGGGCAGGAGTGGGGAAGGAGAGAGGGGGGTGAGGGAAAGAGAGAGGGAGAAGGAGAGAGGGAGGGAGCATGGAGCACGTGAACCAGGGCAAACAGCTGTCACGTGGTGTCTTATCTCTTTAAGGGACCCGACTGGCCAGCAGCTGGCAGTCTCCTGGCCTCCAGAGGCCAGGTCCACCCCCTGTTGATCTTTACATTTACAAAAGAGGGAAACTCAGTGTCCCCCCACAATGGATCCATATATTTTTAAAACTGAGAAGGGAGGCAGATCCCCCCTACCAGTTTCCTATTAAAGCCTGACCTTCTGAGCCTATTTCTCTAAAGAAACGGCTTTCCCTGACAGTTTTGCAAGCACGTGCCTCAGGCCCATAGCTACAGTGGGGCATTTTGGGGCCTGGCCCCCTGACTTCCTGCCAAGGCCCCCTGACCTCCATGCAGCCCCCAGCTGTCTGGGTCACCCAGAGGTCTCCCAACTCTTTGGGCCACCCCATCGCCACCCCATCCCCAAACGCAGCTTGCTTCCCCGTGTAGGCAAGCAGAGTCCGAACACCACAAAAGTGAGTTTTTAAAATTCCATTTTATGTTATTTTTTATTTTGTGATGCCAGTGCCCCCCGACTTATTTAAAGGCCCCCCAAATTACAAAATCCTGGCTACAGCCCTGACACACCTCCTGATAACAGCCTAGATCAGGCAAACACATTCCGTTAAAAAAGGTCTTTCAGGCTCTTCTGCTGTGACATTGTGGTGACCGGTTGTGACGTCTTCACCATGTCCTCCCACAAGACGTTCAAGATCAAATGGTTTCTTGCTAAGAAGCAGGAACAGAACTGGCCCATCTCGTAATGGATCCGTATGAAAACTAGTAATAAGATCAGATGCAGCTCCAAAAGGAGGCACCGGAGGAGGACCAAGCTAGGCTTTCAAAGAGAAGCCGCTCCAACCCTTGTGGCACATCTTGTCCTGCACCAAGACCTCAAATGGCCCTTTGCTACCAATCTGCCACAGCCCTGTTTTCAAAGCTGACTCACCTTGTGCATATTTTCTTTTATAAACCTTTATTTTTGCAAAGGTTTTTTTTAAAGAATTAAAACTGCATAATGGAAAGCTTCGTGTACAAGTAGTGTCTTTTTAGTTCTCAGTGTGTTTGAGGAGTTCTTTTTGCTGGTTGAGAGAGGTTCGTCAATAAATACGAGACTGTCCAGCGAATTTTTGAAAAGGCCTTTCGGGCTGCTGAGTCAGTGTTGTGATTGGGAGAGATGATGGTGGTATGCGGGAATGTCATGTTTGGCATGAACATGAACTCAGTTTTCTAGTTGGATAAAGTCTTGTCAGGCACATATCTTCTGGGCCACTGGGTTGGATACAGCCAGCATTTTTGCTGGCAAAAAAGGGAGCGGGGAGTTCCTGATGACAGCCAAAAAGGGCCCTGATGTAGATCATGGGATGTACATGGACTAGAGCCATGAAGGGGGCTGTGGGAAGGAGACTGAGCAGAAAAGTGAACTGGATCAAACACACTCCGCCCGCCCCTTACTCATTCACTGAGGAAAATTAAAGAATCTGAAACTGCTGGAAATGGAAACTGAAAACAGTACCTGAAAGTGATGTTTGGCTGTGGCCGATTGAGCTTCTTACTGAATTTCATTGAGATTAGTTTGATAGTTATGTTAGGAGACATGGATAGAGTTATAATTGACGTGCTTATGTTGGAAAACTTCCAGGAAATTTTGGCCATTGCCTTCTGATGTTCTCCTGCTTGGCCAAAATCACCACGTGATGAGACAACTTCTGGCATGACCTAGAAATTATGGTATTGTACCTGGGGGTGATGCTTTAGCACTTGGCCAAAAACTCTGTGGAAACCACAGAGTTTTCAGTCAAGTGCTAGAGCATCGCCCCTGGAGTGATGCCATCACTTCCAGATTTCATTAGAAGTTGCATCATCATGCAGAGGTGATGATCTCTCTCACACGCACACACACAAGTAAGCTCCTGAGTCCCCCATCTCCTGCCTGGCAAGATGGGAGGCCCACACAAGTGAACCTGAAGTTTCTTCAGCATTTGTTGACATAATAACCAAACCATGGTTTGGCGTTACATTTGAGTTATACTTCTGATTTTTTCCAGCAATTTTCATTTACTTCTTCATTTACTGCTTTTATCAAACCCATAACTATATCGTTTATGGATCGTATCCAGACATCTGACCTTTGCAGATTGTCTGCTGTTCTCCTCTTGTGCAACTGAATTACAAAATGAGGCTTCGCATCTTGAAAAGCTTCAGGGGATACATTTGAACACTAAAATGTTAAGCTTGACTTAATTAGATTATTTAATGATCAGGCATTTGGTCAAAACACAAGGGCTTGTTTTCCCTTTTTTTTTTGGTCTCGCATGCAAATTGGCAAAGTTTTTGGAAACAATTCAGAGGAGAACCTATTAGGAGGAAAATTCAAAAACACTGAATTGGGACGAGAACAATAACAACAATGAAGCAAAAAACAAAAGTAAAAAAAATGTAATTGTGAGTTTCCTGGCAGCATTAGTAACGCCTGCTTTGTGTCTTGAACATTTCATTAATGTAATCCCATTTTGAAGGGCAAAATTTCACAAGGATGAAGGATCCAAACACATTGTCATGAAAGGTGATGGGAAAAGGCAAAATTAAACCAGGTGGTTAAAAGGGTTTAAGTATTTGACATCCATTGGCTTATGAGGAGGTTATTTAAATACTATTAGGAACATTACCAAAAAAAAACCCCTAGGTGTCAGTGACTTTTTTTATATTAGAGGGCAGAGATCGCTCAGGAAATACTGAAATTTATGAACACAGGAATATAAGAACAACCAGACTGGTGCAGCCAATAGTTTTGCAGAGAAGCCTTTGAAGGGCTTGCAAGGAGGGAACAGAGGCTAAGGCCTACAGCTGCTTTCCCCACCCATACACAAACAGTTGTATCAGGCACAAAAGGGCCTTCAATTTTTTCTCATAATTATTGAGATCTTGCTCTTGAAACCTGTTACGTACGCTGACCACCACTAGGGTCCAGCGGCAGACACCTGGACTCCTAGAACAATAGGAGCCAAGGATCCTAGGCCACCATTAGTCTACCAATAAGATCTCTGGCTGTAAATTCAAACCCGCCAATAGGCTTTTGGGTGTGTCTCAGGGTGTGTATAAAGTTGGCCCTCTCAGACGGTATTTCTCTATCTCAAGTTATGTACTAATAAATAAGCTGTCTGCTACGTTGTCGTCCGTCTCTTCAATGCTAAGAGTACACAATAAAACCCTTGTTTAATTATACGTTAAATGATGAAGTCCTTCCTTTTGTTCCTCCTGAATCTATTGCCCATCAGCTTCCTTGAGTGCCCCTGAGGTATTGTGAGAGAGAGAAAGTACTCTCTGTACACAGTCTTCAGCCCATGCATAATTTGATCAACTTTGTCTATCATGTCACCCTTGGTCATCTTTTTTCTTCCTAAACTGAAAAGCACCAGATTCTTTAGACTTTCCTCACAAGGAAAAGTTCTCCCACCCTTTAAATCATTCTCCACTTTTTCTAGCTCTGCAATATCTTTTTTTGAGATATGGTCACCAGGACTGTACACAGTCTTCAAAACAAGGCCACACCATAGATCTCTACATGAGCATTACAACACTGGTGGTTTTATTTTCAGTCTCTTTCCTAATAATCCCCAGTTTGGTGATTTATCTCCAACACTCCCAAGATTTCTTTCCCTCTCAGCCTCTGCCAGTTCAGACCTCATCAGTATCCCTTCAGAGTTGGGGGGGTGGTTTGGTTGCAATGTTATCTTAACATTACCAAAGTTCAACTTACTTACATAGAACTTTATCATATTATTGCCCACTCACCCAATTTGTAGTGATTTCCTGGATCTCTTTCAATCTGCCTTGTTTCTCACCATCTTGCATAATCTTGTTATCATTGACAAACTTGGCCATCTCATAGCTCACCCCCAATTTCAGATAATTTATAAACAAACAAAGCAGCAGCATCCCCAACACTAATCTTTGTGGAACCTGACTAGTTACTTCCCTCCACTGTGAGAACTGCCCATTTATTCCTGCTTTTTGTCATTCAACCAATTTTTAATCCATAAGGATACCTGTCCTCTTATCTGGAGAGTGTGACTCATTGCACAGTCTTTGGGTATACAATCTTATCAAAAGCTTTTTTAAAGTCTAAATATCTAACACCTACTAAATCACATATCCGCATGCTCGTTAGCCATCTCTGAGGAGGCAGGACTTCCCTTTTCAGAAGCCATGCTGATTATCCTTCAGCAGGCTTTATCCCCCTAGGTGCTTAACAAGTGTCTTTAATAACAGTTTGCACTCATTGACACAGTACAGGAGTTAGACTAGCTGGTGTGTTATTTCTCAGATACTCTCTGGATCTCTTTTTAAAACTGATGTTACATTTGCTACTTTTCAGTACTCTGGTAAGAAGGCCCATTTTAGCAACCCATTACATACACTGGTTGAAAGATTAACAATTTCACATTTGGGTTTCTTCAGGACTTCTAGTTATATGCTTGTCCGTTTTAATTTCATGTTGAGATTTCAGAAAGGGTATGATTTTCATTATCCCAGAATTTTAGGAGTCTTCCATTCCAGAAATCTGTTTTGAGAACATTTCTGTTTGTTTGTTTTTAGGAACGTTGGCACCTGAAAGTCATGTCCTAAAAAATGAAAATAAAATGTTATTCATAGTGCCCACGTTGTCCCTTTGGAAGTTGCAGGTGTGGTGCAGAAAGCCAGAGAGAGAGAGAGAGCATGGCTCAGCTAGGCTGGGGCACTGATGCAGCCATGCCCTTTAAACCTTAAATTCCCACTGTTGGTAAGGGGCAGTAGACCTAGTGTCCAAGTCCAATGGGTGGTAGATGTGGCTTCTTGACTCAGAGACCCAGTTTTCTACCTGTTGATTCCAGTGCCAGAAGCCAGGTCCACAATCAAGAAACTTTAAAGGACATTTAAAGGCCCATCAGTGTGGCAGACTCTGCTGAGGAGTGCCAGCTCCCGCCTCCCATGTCACTCCATGCCCTGCTGCTTCTCCAAAGCCAAAATCAAATATTTGGTTTTCCTGAAATGTCGGGAGTATTTTGGTTCATTTTATGTATTCCCAACTCAAAATGATATAGGCAATTGCAGGCATTTTGGGGGAGTTCCAGAATATCCAAATGCAAAACCCTAGTACAGTCCAGGTTTAATAGGATCATAATTTTCTTAGGGAGGGGGCTCTTATTGAAATCTTACTTCGGGCATAATGGAAGGCTGTCTGGCTGTTTGGTGGCTGGGAAGCATTCTGTCAACTGGACCTGGATGCAAGCAGAACAGAGAGGTACCTGACAGGGATTGTTTGTGTGACTGTGATGCCACTTCTGGGTGATGCTCTAGGAATCCCCCCAATCTTTATAGTAAAGACCATGCATATTGGAGGGGAATTCCTAGAGTATCACCATCAATGCCATCCGCCCTGCCATTCTTTCTCCCATGGCTAAAATTAGTAGGGGTGGAAGACAGAGGGTGGGGGGTGGAGGTTGTGCACTGCTACTGGGCAAATGACAACTATATTTCCCTGACTTCTATTTTTTAAAAACCCAGAAATAAAATAATATCTTAAATGGAAAGTAACATGGATTACATCTGAACTCCCAAAAGGGAGAACCTAGGAAGTGAAGTGGGGGGGGGGATGTTTCCAAGGCCATCAGCAGAACCAGTGCAACATGCTTAGCAGAACCAGTGCCACTGTGGCAGTGCCAAAATCCAAGAGGACTAAGGTCACATCTGAGAATCTCTGAAGCAGGAACTGGGGGGGGGGGGGCATTTCTGCAAGGACAGCAGAATCAGTGCAATGTACAAGTCCCCAGAAGCACAACCCACCTACTAGTGCCCAGCAGCAGAACCCAGTGCCAATGTGGCAGCAACAGAACTAACCAATGTCACACCAGAGAATCCCAGCAGGGTTTTAAATATATATATATATTGGGGCAGAAACAAGGGCAATAGAAGCCCAGCAGAATACTCAGAACTGCAGGGTGGGCAGCCATTTTTGCTATCCCACCTGAGCCAAAGTCAGCCCAATACACAGAAGCCCAATAATGTTGAGCTGGCATTTGCCATATGGCACTGGGTTCTGCTGCTGGGCACTAGTAAGTTGGCACTGGGTTCTGCTGCTGGGCAGCCACTACTGCACTGCTTCTGCTTTTCTGCTGTTCTGCAGCCCCCCCTCCCCCTGCTTGGATTCTGTGCTTGACATCAGTCCTGTAGAGCTGGCCTGGCATTTGCCACAATGGAAAAGAGGTGGCTGGACTTTATCCTAAGTCATCCTCCCCTCTGCTTGATGCACAGCCAACAAAAGCCATCCTATCCAAAGGAAAAGGGGTGGCCAGACAGGCAGTTAAAGACAGTATCAAAAGGCAATGAGAAGGATGAGTCAAGATGGGAGGCTGTGGGGAAATTAGAATCTTTCCCTGAAGGAACCATAATATAGATGATGCCACCAGGATCTGGGGAAGGAGCAGACCAAGTGATCAGCTAGTGACAACTGGTGTCTGTCTGGCTACAAACCAAAATTCTATCCCTATGAGGCTAGAATTTTGTCATATTTGCAGGTGTTGGATTCTCTCAGGGGTATATGGTCAGTCTTCAAATTAAACACAAAAAGTCAATCAGCTTGTTTCCCAGAGAATTCCAACACCACTTCTCATTTATTCAGTCAAGTTCACCCTTGGTGCTTTCTCTGAAGTGGATGTAGTGGATTTACAGCAGATGTAATACTTGAGCAGCACATCTTGCAAAGCTGGACCACCCAGACATCTGGCTTAAATTGCACAAGAAGAGGTGAAAGTGGAGGGCTGCCTGTTCAAATGGGAGTGAGTTATGGGTAATATTAGTTAATTTAGCATCATAAATCATTGGAAAGGGGGAAGGGAGTCTTGTTAACTGCAGTTAGTAAGATGCTAATAAGTGGCTCATTAGCTTTAAAAATACCAACCTGGTGGTGTTATCATTGCTTTCAATGGGAGAATAATGAGCCCTATTAGCAAGAAGGACCCAGTATGCTACAGGGAAAAGAACTGCATTCCTCATTAAGTGGATACACGGTATACCGAAAGACCCTCAACTAGAGAAGCTTGTAGGAGAGAGGTCACACTAGTATGTGTAAGGCTACAATCCTTAATTTAATTGGTAAGTTGATCAACTAAACCATTATTTGACTAAACACTGGAGGTCAGCATCCATCTGTGGGAGAAAATTTTAATTGCCGTTGACAGGAAGAAGCACGTTGGTTTACTTTTAAACCTTATTTATCAAATCTACTACAACTATGTCAAGTAAATAAACAAGTAAATGCAATAAACTGCACAAATGGAGGTGTGGAAAGTGCCCTCACATCTCAGGCAACTTATGATGACCCTGCGGGGTTTTCAAGGCAAGAGACCAGCAGAGGTGGCTTGCCATTGCCTGTCTCTGTGAAGCAACCCTAGATGTCCTTGGTGGTCTCCCATCCAAGTACTAACCAGGGCATTGTTTTCTTCAATGGCTGCGATTTCTGATAGAATTTGCACTGATTCCTTCAACGGCACACTAAATATTCCACTTTCAATCCACTTTCAGTGCACTTTCCAACTGGATTTTGCCAGTTCACACAGTCAAATCCAGTTGGAAAGTGCATTGAAAGTGGATTATTTAGTGTATGGCCCAACCTGCATCTAGCATTTGCTCCAGTATCTTACCAAACCCACACTGGAACAAAAATTCCCCTCTGCATTGCATGTCACTTTCACATTGATTGATTGTCAGATTTTATGGCAGTGTCCAGACTACATGCAGCTTTCACTTCGTTTGAGCTCTCATTTTATGGTACTTTCTGCACAGATTTATGGCCATTTTGTGGCCGTTCAGGGGCAACTCTGCAGTCAGTATAGCATTGGCCTGGGGTATTTGAATGTGGTTTTGAGCCACATCTTTTTCTGTTCCAGTGTGGGTTTGGTAAAACAACGGAGCAAATGCTGGATGCAGATTGGGCCTATGTGACTGCAGCCCATGTGTATCAGAGCTTGCTCTGTTTTACCAGTGTACCCCACATGAAACATGGATGGGACTTTCATGACCAATGAAAACGTTAAACCAAAGTACCCAAATACAGCCCTAACCTGGATAGCCCAGGCTAGCTCTACCCCATCACATCATGGTCAGCCCTGGCTTGTATTTAGATGGGAGACGGCCAAGGAATACGAGGGTCATAATGCATAGGCAGGCAATGACAAACCACTTCTGAAGATCTCTCACCTTGAAAACCCTACGGGTTTGCCATAAGTCAGTGGTGACTTGACGGCACTTTCCACCACCACCCAAATCTAATGCTGTCACAGTTAACTTCTAGGACCCAGTCATGGGTAGCATCTTATTTCCAGAAGTGACATAATGATAAATGGTTAAAAGGTAACCTAATTTTTAGTATGCAAAAGGTGCTTTTCAAAGAGGGGGAAGAAAGCCCATGTCGTTGATTAAAACTTTCTTGAAAGCTGTAAAGTGAACAGAGAAGGAAGTTTGGTTTTTTTCCAGTGAGACTTCTGGACAAGCTGGAAGCCAAAAATCTACAATGAAATCTGGCCAGGATCTTAGGACGAATGGCATTTGATCATTTCATAGCTACGAGTTCCAAAGAGCTGGCTTTACATCTCGTTGGGAAGTCAGAGTGACAGCAGTGCCATGTTCACAGAGACTTGCTGGGGCCATCGGTTCAAAGATGACTCAAAGAGTAAAATTCAGCTTCTTGCTCTTGGATTTTGCCCGTCAAAGTCCTGATTTATCCTTAAACAATCCTTTCTATTCAGTAGTTGTTTGTCTTTTCTATAGAAACCTCAGTGTTGGGCACTACTACACAGGAGTATAGAAAGAAGAACATTAAAAGGGCCTTGCCGGATCAGACCAGCGGTCCATCTAGTCCAGCATCCTGTTTTGCAGACTGGTCAACCAGTTGCCCTGGAGGATCAACAAACAGGGCATAGAGACAAAGGCCTTTTTTTTTTTATGTTGCCTCTTAGCACTGGCATTCAGAGAAGAAAATGCCTGAGTCCCTGATTCTTTTTCTTTCCATATATTCAGCGTAAGATAGATATTCATCCAGTGAATCAGCTGGCTTGCAGGGTAGCTTTAAACCCTGCATGCTCAAAAGCCTCCAGCAAGCTGTAACATCTCCAGGTTTCTTCTGACAGGTGCTGCAGCCAATGAGAGATGTTGATCCCAGGCCAGGCCAATCAGGAACGACACTCAAACCCACTTCTCCCCTCATCCTTTTTGGCCTCATTGGACAGCAGAGAGCGGCAGGAAAAAAGCGGTGGCTCTTTCTCTCTGCTATAACTTGTACTTTGTGTCAACTGCAGAAATAATACAGGTGTTCCCAAGGGAGTGGAAGCAGCAAAAGAATGTTCAGGCTGTTTTGGTGCCTGGGAGATACATACAGATCCTTTCCACGTTTGCCAGTCACTCCGGATTTTCTCAGTGTTCAAGTCGAGGCAATTTAAGTCCACGGCAAAACAGCATCCAAATAACTCCAGGGCAACAGCAGGCTGAAACCAGGCTGACCACACAAGGGAGGTAATGTAATGCAGAATGGGGGGGGGGGGGGGGAGAGAGAAGAAGAAGAAGATATTGGATTTATACCCTGCCCTTCACTTGGAGCCTCAGAGTAGCTTACAAACTCCTTTCCCTTCCCCTCCCCACAACAGACACCCTATGAGGTAGGTGGGGCTGAGAGAGCTCTGACAGAAGCTGCTCTTTTTCAAGAACATTTATGCCAGAGCTACGGCTTGCCCAAGGTCATCCAGCAGGTGCAAGTGGAGGAGCGGGGAATCAAACCCAGTCCTCCCAAATTAGAGTCTGTGCACTTAGAGAAGAAGAGAAGAGAGAGAGATTGGATTTATACCTTCACTACCCGAGGGAGTCTCAGAGCAGCTTACAAACTCCTTTCCCTTCCCCTCCCCACAACAGACACCCTGTGAGGTAGGTGGGGCTAGAGAGCTCTGAGACGACTGTCCTTGAGAGAACGGTTCTGACAGAACTATGGCTTGCCCAAGGTCATCCAGCAGGTACAAATGGAGGAGCGGGGAATCAAACCTGGTTCTCCCAGATTAGAGTCTGTGCACTTAACCACCACACCAAACAGACTGAATTTGATTTTAGTGCAGAATTGCTTGGAGGACACCACAGTGAACATGGATTAAAAGGAGAATGCACAAAGGGCCAAAGTCCAGGTGCCAGTCTGGAAGGAGAACCAGGGAAGTACAGACCCAAGGGTGGGGCCTTCACTGAAAACAGTGGGAAATAAAATTATGAGAATAAACCAATAACAAAAGAAAGAAGTAAAACAAAATGCATATGAAACAATCCAATAACAGGATAGTCCATTTCGGGATTAATAACAAGAATGAAAGAAATTAAACAAGCTCCCTGGGTACAAGTCTAATAGCAAAACCTGAAGGCTGGAACTAAGGGTTGGGAAGGTCATCCCTGAAATGTCTGCTACAAGAGGATGACCTCCCATGCTTTTTTTTTTTGAAATAAATTTTTATTTAAACATAGAAAACCAGACATAAACATCAAGTACTCACCCCACTCCCCAAACAGAAGAACAACCTACAGTGTTAGCCGAATTGCTCTGAATTTAAGATTAGCAATTGGCAATTAATCAGGTTACAGCCAACTATACCAAGGTCCCGCCCCTTCCAGGAGTTCCCAGAAAATAGGCACTGAGGCAGAGGTCAGTTTAAATGATGTTTACTATAAAATGTTCTCAAGCATACAAAAAAACAGAATCACACACACACCAATACACAGCTCCTAAGAAACTTAGATAGAGAAATAGCACTTTTGCATGAGCAGGAGAAACGTTGGTTGGGAGATACTTTACCTGTCCTAGAGATGGTTGTCCATTCCAAAAGGAGAATGGAGGGGTTGAAAAGGAAATAGCGAGCGTGCTCTGAACTGGCAGAAACACAGAAGCTCTGTCTGTGCAGACCAGAGATCAAAGATGGAGGAAGGGTATTGGGATAGCAAGCTGGACTCAAGAGGGGTAAAAAGCAGATAGGGGTCGTGGAAGCTCAAGAGACCGGCTGCATGGAGTGCAACCTCTTTTATTAGGTGATATGGGGGCGGGCAGTGCTGACCACATCCCCCTAACACAGCTTCCAGGTAGTCTGTCCCTACAAACCCTACCATTAGTTAAAGGAAAAAGAGGAGGGGATACTGAGGGGTGGTCAGTATTGAGACTCTAGGAGCTAGACAGGAACTGACACCTGGGCAAGCTTGCAATGAGTCACCGGGCCATCCTATTTTCTCTTGATGGCCCTAGCTCGGCCAGTTGATGGGCTGAGGATTAGTTGCCAAGCAACCTCATTCATAGTCCAAAATTCAGCATCTCTCTGGAATGTGTGGAATCCCACAGGTATGTTGGGGGGAGTTGCCTAGCGCGAGTTGACAGGAGAACCCTTGTGCAATGGGATCCTTGTCTCTGTCTTTGTGTGAACCAGGGTGGGTGTGTGCTTCTTGGAATAGACTGGAACCTCATACAGCAGTGAAGAGGGCATGTAGTCCTTCAAAGCATAACAGCCCAAAGTTCAAACTTATGAACATTATGAGTCCATAAGAGCACTTCCAGTGCCTTGCTAGGCAACAATTGTGTATACATAACAACAAAGAAAAGGGAAAAAATGAAAAGAAAAGTAAAAAGCAAGCAAATTATGGCATCGGTAGAGAGCTCAGCATTCAGCCTAAATACAAAGAGAAGGAATTATTTCCCCTTCTTCTTCTTTTTTCTTTTCCTATAAACATGCATAATAATGTATAGTTACAACATGATTAAAGTATAGAGAGAAGCTTATTTAACATTATCCCATAATCTGAGGATGGGCTTAAACATACTTTGGGAATTGTTCTGAGTTGTGTATAAAATAAAATTGTGCCACCTTTCAAAAAAGTCTTCAGTTTTGGCTTTGGGTCTGATTATTCTAATTTGACCTGTTAATTTTTCAGCTATTGCAATCTGCCATAACTCAGAATACCACGAGTTAATGTTAATAATTCTATTTTAAAAAATAAATAACTTTATTTATGTAATATAGCAACGATTTACAGTAGCACATACTATTAGGAAACCACTACAATAAAAACATAATTAAAAGCACAGCAAACACAAGAGCAATAAACCCAAACAGCTATTCAATATATAGCGATAACCTCCAAATTATCTGGAAGTGACTTTTTCAGCTTACTATGTCTTTCCATATATTCAAGAAAAACCAACGGTCCAAAAAATCTGAATAAAACTCTGGATTCTCTGCCAAGGATATAACTTCTGATATTTTGTCCATGACCAGATATTCACATAACTTATTAAACCACACAATTGATGAGGGCTGCTTACTATTTTTCCAGTGCCTAGCCACTAAAGTCTTGGCGGCCACCAACCAAGAAATGAGATTTTTCCTGATAGCAGGAACATCTATCCCCTCCCCTAAATTAAGCAAGACGAGTTCTGCCCTCATAGGGATATTGTGCCCAGTAATGTCATTAATCCATTTAAAGATAGTGGTCCAGTATTGCATAGCAGGGCACATCCACCAGCACTGAATGTAAGAAACAGGCTGTCCACATCCTCTCCAACAACTGGGGTTATTTGAGGGTGAATTGTGGAGCAAACATAATGAAGTGAAATGAACAATTTCTTGGAACTGGATTCTTATATTATTATTATATTAATAGCTCCCATGTTTTGGCCACTAGCAGCAAGCTCCATATTCCTTTGCATTAAAAAGCCCAAGGATGCCTGCAGAAAGTACTCTTGTTCCCTGCCAATCTGGTGATCAGTCCCCCCATGTTCGTTCCCTGTTTAAAGCAATTTTGGCCAATCTCTGGCTGTAGATATACACATGTAGATAACGTTTCCCTTTCTGAGCTACTTTAAGGATATAAGCTATTAGTCATGAGGTTTGGATTGCATGGCTGAACAAATTTGTTGTTCCTCATATTTATAGACGATGCACAGCTGCGATTAAAAGAAGGAATTAGTCTATTCTGAGGGCTGGGTTACTAGACATTTTTCCTTACGCATGCGCAGCCATTGTCCACTGTTAGACAGTCATGGTAGTACTTTCTTCAGCCACTGTTGTCATGGAAATGGTTGCATCTGCATCTCTCGACATTCTGGCTCATCCTTCTGTTTTCCCAAATGCTCACAGAAGTGTGCATGGCTAAGGAAGCCCTCCAGTTGTTTCTCTTTGGAAGGAAATGTTCAAATAAAACCAATGCCTAACAAATGAATGCTGAAAATAGTACTTAGTATTATGTTTATATGACATCTTGATCTCCTTCAAGGTGGAGAGGAGTTGTCGTACTATATTATTACAGCATTTTCTCTGGGTCACAGTTATGAGAATGTTTCCTTCATTAGCCTAACAGCTAGAAGACACTGCCTTAAGTGAACATTGAGAGCCTTCAATGAATGGTGTATACCAGATACCAAAGACAGTGCACCTGGAAAGGAATAATTTGACCGTTTGGAATATAGCCAAGGAAAGAAGAAAGTATTATCAGTTTTGCAACTGGCCAGCAAAAAGAAGTCTGGAGACACCTACTAGCTCCAAGAGCATCTTGTTCATTCTGATGGGAAATAACTGTCTTGTCTAAGAGCTTCTCTGCTTAAAATGAGCATTTTGCATATTTTTACATCAATATATCTGGTCAAAATGGCCCCATCTGCAGATACTAAAATCCACATTACTGGGTCCATGTTGGGAGAAGGGAGATCTTTCTACAAACTTGGGGGGAAACCCTGATTTGCATAAAAATCACAAAAGAGGGGATGACTGGTCTAAGGACCGTAACAATAAACTGAACTGAACTGAATAATGAGAAGGGTGTTTTTGAAAAAAAATCCCCCAAAGAAAGCAGCAATGCTCTGGGCAAGCAGGAGAGGAGAACCAGTCGCTTTCTCCATCATCACCACCCATTTCCCATGCTCCGCTGACCTACCAGCCTCCACTGAAGCCTCACGGGATGGATGAGAAGTGGGAACCTCCACTGTACCCCTCCCTCAGCTGTCGTGGCAGCTGCTCCCCCCACTACCACCACAATGTAAACCAAACAGCTTGGTGAGAAAACAGAGTCAGGAAGCATGCCGATGGTCAGCCAGACAGGAGGGAAGGTGGGGGCCAGGCAGGTAGCCACAGAGGTGGAGAGGAGGCAGGTGTGAGCAAAATCACCCCACGCACACACACTGGCATGGAAACAATACTGTAGGGAAAGAGAACTGGGAGTCTCCACCGCCAACATCCCAAACCCATTGTGGACCTGTCTACATCCACTACAGCTTCTTAGGGTGGGCAAGAAGGACCAGGAGCCTCTGCTGTGCCCCCCCCAACACCCCCCTCTGCCACCATGACAGCTGCCACCATCATCATTAGCTTGGGTGGCCAGAGCGGTGGAGAAGGAGATAGCTGGGCAGGCAGACAAAGCAATGGGGGGGGGGGTGAGTCCACCAAAGTCCCCTCTGCCACTGCCTCAGAGGGTGGTCAATGTGCGGCGGGAGCCTCCCCCCTCCCATGTACCCACCCTGCTACTGTCTCACTGCTGCGGCAGCTGCTGCAACCACTGCCACATAAGCCAGACGGCTGGGCTATGGAGTAGAGCAGCAGGGGGCATGTGGCTGAGCACGTGAAGCAGTGGAGGGGGCAGGCAGATGGGCACAGCAGTGGTGAGGGAATAGACAAGGAAGGACCCCCTCCCATGAGTCTCATGGGGAGGGAGAAGGAGAGAAAGAGTGGCAGAGAATGGGTGGTGGCAAAAGAGAGAAAGAGAGAGTACAAGTCACAGAGAAGGGGTGAGGAAAGGGAGAAAAAGAGAGTGAGGGGGAAAATGGCAGAGAAAGGGTGAGATAGAGAAGGGATGGGGGAAAGCAAAGGGAATGGGGGGGGGGATCTGGCAACCGTACTCTTCCCCAACTTTGAGACTACTTTTGCGAGTCTCTTTGTGGCCAAATTTGATGCAGCAGATACACGCAGAAGACTTGTGGCATCTTAAAGCATTTATCCCATCCTCAGCTTCCACAGAGTCCATGGAACTGATTTCGTTTGCAGAGGATTGTGGGTTTAGTCCATAGAAGCTAACGCTAGCATGCCATTGGCTAGAAGCTGCTGCATGTTTGCTTCTACCCATGACCAAACCTTGTTTCCAGTCATGGAACAACCTCAGAATCACGATAAGCATTGCCTGCTAAGCCATTTTGCCTGTGTGTTTGGTTGGCATTTTTTCCAAAATGTCTTCATGTGGAGAGGTTTAATATGCTGTTAGGAGCTCCTGTTGACAGATATTAGCGCAGAGCCTGAAGGATCGTATTTCATACACCCTGCAAAAATATTGCCTATCTCTGTTATGCTCATAATTTGTAAGAAGCTTCCAGAACTATACGCAAAAAGTCTCTCCTGTTCTAAGTACCCTCAACTCTGATTTGCCTTTGTGGTGTTATCAGATAGAGAAACCTGACTGACAACATGAATCTTTAGAACTCACTGTTTCCCACTGAAAATGTTCAGCTTCAACGTAGCCCTGACATAAACAAATAACCCAAAGGAGGGATAAATCTTTATCACCCAACTACCTCCATATTTATCAAGCCAAAATAACTGTTGGGTGGATGTACCTGTGTAGGTTTTGGCTCAAGGATTCAATGCAAATCCAACCAAATTCAAAAGTACTGCAATTCGGTACACAACCATCCATTCCCCCCTGTTTGTGACATACCATATAGTTGTATTCCACATCTTTAAAAAAAACCCATGACAGCAGTAAAGGTAAGGTGAGAAGAGATGTAACTGCTTAAGTGCCACCTACATGCTAGAATTTCCTTTCCTGCATACACTTTCTTTCACTCCTGGAGACATATTTCCTATGACATCAATGTAAAAATTGGCTAGAAGTGATTAATCTTAGATCCGGGGTGGGTTTTTTTACTCTGATCTTGTGCTTGTTCTGGAGTTTTGTTTTGTGTTCTGCCTTCAGAGTTCATTAATTGCCTTTTTTCTCCCCTCTCTTGACATGGCAACTTTTTGCTCTTAGTTTCCCCTGAAATCCTTATTACAGAATGTGTCGAAGTAAAATCAGAGTTTTATGGTGCAAGACTGCCACCTACTGGGGGGGAAAGACACTGAAATCATAACTGGGAATAAAAAGTCTTCTTGATTCCAAATGGCTGCTGTTCATGAATAATGTTGTACTTTTTTCCATTGTTTTCAGCCCACACTGATTAAATGATCTGCAAAAATATCAAGAGAAACCCCAATTGTAGCAACAGGTGGAGGATGATCTTTTTAAGAAGGCTTTTTTTTCAGGGCAGTTATCAAGCTAACAGCAGTTTGCAGACACTGTCTATTCCGATGCCTCCATCACGGCTTATTTGAGTCATCAGGACAATTATTGCAAAATGCTTCCAGAGCTGCAATGATTAAGAACAGGGAGGGTCTGCAACACACTGGTAGAGTGTCTGCTTGGTAGGCAAAAGGTCCTGGGTTCCATCCCAAGCCTCTCCAGGTAAAAGGACCAGATAGTAGGTGATGTGAAAGACCTCTACATGAGACCCTGAACATTTGCTGCAAGTCTGAGCAGACAATACTGACCTTGATGGGCCAAGGGCCTAATTCAGTATAAGGCAGCTTCATGCGTATAAGTCAACAGGATGTTAGGGGTATTGAACTGAACCCTAATAGCTTTGTTTGGGTGACCATTGGTGATCTCCCTGAGCTCTAATTAAAATAAAGATACTGTACTTGAGTTCTACCGGTCAGTCTGGCTCATGGGAGCCACAGACAGAATATTGGATGTACTTGTTATGTCCTAATGGAGATCCAGTTTGGTGTAGTGGTTAAGTGCGCAGACTCTAATCTGGGAGAACCGGGTTTGATTCCCCACTCCTCCACTTGCACCTACTGGATGACCTTGGGCAAGCCATAGCTCTGTACCAGCTGTTCTCTCAAGGATAGCTTGGGAAAGAGCTCTCTCAGCCCCACCTACCTCACAGGGTGTCTGTTGTGGAGAGGGGAAGGGAAAGGAGTTGGTAAGCCGCTCTGAGACTCCATGTGAGTGAAGGGCGGGATATAAATCCAATCTCTTCTTCTTCTTCTTCTTCTTCTTCTTCTTCTTCTTGCAACGACCCACGCAGTCAGAGAAATGTACATGGCTAGGCTGGCTACCGGAGCTCTGCTTCAGGAAACAATAGCCCAGCCAGATTGTAAATCAGACCACGTGGCCACCCAGGTTCCACCAGGGGACCTATGGTTTAAGGTAGCTCATGACTAATCCTATCAAGGAGTAATCCTATCAGGGAATGGGCATAATTTTATCAAGGTAATCCTATCAGGGAGTTTGGGCAAGTCTGGGAGTGTGGTTTAGACGTGTATTTAAGCAGACCCACAAGCCCCATTCAGTAGCCTGGGATTGTACCATCAATAAATTTATGAGCTGATTTCACTGCAACATGTCTCTGGACTCAGTACTTTATAATACTGCAGGTTGGTTACAGCCAGCTTCTCAGCTGCTGAAAATGCTAGATGGGATCGTGAGATCTGTGTGGACAAAAGTCACATGGGATTGGTACAGTAGTAAGGAGGGAACTGAGCAGGACTGAGTGAAAAAGCTGGTTGGATCCAACCCTGGGTACCCAGCGTGAATCCAGGGATTACTCATTGGATAACCACATTAGCTTATTTTTTTCTCCATTTAGTAACACATTTGTGGAATTGTTATATTCTGTCAATGTAACACTTAAGTTCTAAGCGTTAATTTAACCAAGGTCACATTATTGTTTTATGTAGGGTGACTGTGATTTTATTACAGTGGAATCATTGTACTCTAACCATTGTAGCACACGAGTCTGGGCTAGTAATGTTTTGGATTTTCTTCACCCCCTGGCATGAATCCCAGATCTCCGTTTTCAGTCTAAAAATGCAGAATAAGCTTCTTGCTGTTATGGCTGTGGATAAAATCTTTGAAAGGAGACCTCATTATTATCATTATTTTGGCCTCGGGCAATGTTTCTCAAAAGCAGCCACTGCAGCTGCATGTCACTGTTCAGGGTACTCCTGTGGCAAGAGATTATCCCTCTGGTAACACTCGGTGCTCCCAGCCCGGAAGGTGAAGACCTGAAAATATTTGAAGATCACAAGATCAAACCATCGTTGTAAAGGCTGAGAGTGAATGAAACAGCCACCTCCATTTGCCAAAGGAAAGGAGATCACGCTGAGCAGGGTTGCCCCAGGAGGTCTTCTGGAGGTGTGGAGAGCAGGGCTCATTTCGTAGCAGGAGCTCCTTTGCATATTCGGCCACACACCCTGAATGGAGCCAATCCCCCAAGAGCTTACAGAGCTCTTCTTACAGGGGCTACTGTAAACTCTTGGAGGATTGGCTACATCAAGGGGGTGTGGCCTAATATGCAGAGGAGCTCCTTCTACGAAATGAGCCCTAGTGGAGGGAGTTCCTGAAAAGGAAAGAGGGTCCATTGTTTTGACGAAGCTGGAAGGGGGCAGAAATGCACGATGGAGTAAGAGCAGTGTTTGATTTACTTGTTCCTTTGCATTCACTTGGGTTACCAGATGGTTTGGGTTGAAAGGTGGCACTAATAATGAATAGTTGCCGGTTAGCCATGACACAGCCACTCTGAGCCCAGGAAGTGGATTAAGCCCAATTAAGTGTTTGACATTGGGGTCGTTAACCACAGGTGGGTTTGAACCACAGCAGGAGTAGAAGGGATGTGGGTGGAGACACTGGGAAGATCTGTGTGCCCTGATTAGCTTTGGAGGAACAGAAACAATGAGCTCATTTAGTCAAATGTTTCTGAGCTGATGTCCTCCCATTCAGCAAACCAGGGGTCCTTTCGAGCAGGAGCTCGGGGGAGCGCAGCTCCGGGAGTTGGTGCCAGCCCCACCCCGCCAACAGGGGAATGCCTGCTTGTGTCATGGCTGCAGCAAAATGACCCCGTCCCCTGGAAAGGTCCTTGTTCCTCCAACCAGCCTTCTGAAGCCTTCAACCACCACTGAAGCTATCCTCTCAGAACAATGGTATTTCTGAGGTTTGGATTAGTAGCTGTCCCCTCTCTGCCAGCTCTCTCTCTCTCTTTCTTTCTCTTTTTCTTTCTCTCTCTCTCTCCCTTCCCTTCCTCTTTCTTTCTTTCTTTCTTTCTTTCTTTCTTTCTTTCTTTTTTTTCTTGCCTTCTGACATACTTCTGGTGATATCAGGTAGTGTAGCATATGCAAATAAGTTATGCTAATGAGTTATGCTAATGAGCTCCTGCACCTCTTTTTCTACGAAATGACCCCTGCAGCAAACCAAGATGCCAACTCTGTCCCGATATCCACTCTGACAACACAATAACCGGATGTAACAGCACCAGCCATATCATCTCAGGTTCATTCAGCTGTGCATCTTCCAATCTTATATATGCCATCAAATTCCACCAATGGTCTTCTACTCTCTACATTGGACAAATGGGTCAATCCCTACACAAAAGAATAATTGGACATAAATCCAACATTAGAAACCAGTGGAAGAACATTTTAATCTCCCGGGTCATTCCCTTGCTAACCCCAGAGTGGCAGTCCTCAAACAAAGAAATTTCAAGTGGAAATTACAATACCAGATGACTGAACTTGAGTTCATTCACAAGTTCAGAACAAAGGACCCACGCCCAGGACTTAATAGGGACAGAGGATTTTTATCTCACCACAGATGCTAACTTTCTGCCCCCAGGCATTTCCCTTCTTCTCTAATCATTTCCAAGCTTTTTTTTTTTTTTTTGCAACATCACTCCCACCTTCTGACTAGGATAAAAGGACACAGAGATCTCCATTTCTACTTATATCTGATGAAGGGAGCTTTGACTTTCAAAAACGTATACGCTGAAACTCTTGTGGTTCGCTAAGCTGCTCCTGGACTCCAGTCTAATTGTTCTACTGCAGACCAGCACAGTTACCCTCTGAAACTATGTTCTCTTCAAAGGGACCCTAATCAATTCACAGACATTCCCAAAATATAACCCAAAACATTTAAACAATACAGAAGACAGACAGAGGAAGGAAGGAAGGAAGGAAGGAAGGAAGGAAGGAAGGAAGGAAGGAAGGAAGGAAGGAAGGAAGGAAGGAAGGAAGGAAGGACACATTCTTGGTAGTAGAAAAGTAAGAGTCCAGTTGTACCTTAAAAACTAACAAAATTTGTGGCAGGGTATGAGCCTTTGTTAGTCACTGCTCACGGAAGTGAGTAGTGACGCACAAAAGCTCATACCTTGCTTTTGGTAGTCTTTCAGGTGCTACTGGACACTTCCTACTACAGACGTACTAACACTGGCTACCCATCTTGAACTGCACCTCTGATAGTTCCTGCTCCACTGGGCTGGCTAAGGGCACGCTCCGGGTTTTCCATGTCCTAGGCAGGCTGGCCTGGGCACCGCCTCCCCGGCCCCACTGGCCAACTCACTTGCCAGCCAGTGATAAAACAGGTAGGAGCAGAGCCGGATATGAGTTCTGGCAAGACTACATGACTTGTAATTGACTATTATCCATGTAGGTAACCAATGGCTTTTTTGCAGCCAAGAAAGCTGTTTAATCTAATAAAGGTTCTGTGCTAATCAGCATTATTGAAGACATTTCAAGATTTGAAATCGGTAAGGTCAGGCTTAATCTTGAAAAGACCAGTCACCCATTATTATTATTTTAAAGCTTGGAAATTGGTACATGTGTCCTTGCTAATCTGGAACTGAATAATATTTTACCATGAACAGAATTCAGCTAATGAGGTCACACAAGCTAGCAATCAGATATTTTTAGATATAAACTGTATTTTTAGAGTCTGCCCAACGTGATGTCATGGATTCGAGGCAGGACTGAATTCAAATTATATGGGCTACTTTTGAAGCTGTTTCAGTCTTCAGGACTGAAGTGAAGCGGACAGAGCTTTGATATTTTGCCTTCTGCTGCAGAGTAATCCAAGTAAGTGGTCACTAGAGCGCATAGTAAGTTTCCAGCGAAATAATCTAGAGGTATTTTATCTAAGTTAGAAATGTCACTGCGAAATCACAAGGAAGCTTTTCTCTTGTTTCTGGGTCACTCCAGGCCTACCCTGTCGTATTCTGTAGCTGGTAGCACCAATTTATTCCCCTCAAAAAGTTGTATCTCAAGTTTTGGGTTGTTGTTTTTCTCTCCGTCTAGCGAAAGCAGTTTCTCAACACTGCTGGCACAGATTGATCTGTGCCCTCTGATCCAACCCTACCCTTCACCATTACTGATTCCCCCCCATTCTTTGCATTAGAAATGGGAGACTTTCAAGGACTGCTTCAGGCTCCCTGGGTATCTCAAGACAGCTGTTACGTGAGGTGTCTAATTTCTAATGCTAGAGAACCCCCTAAAGGGTATACACTATTTGTTAGCAGAGCTGTCAGTCATAAGACCAACATTTCTTTGTTGTTTTCAAGAGAGCACGGCCAAAAACTAAAAAGTTGCTAGGGCAAGAAAAGTGAGGGCTATCGTTATCCTTAACAAAGCGAGGACGTCTGCCATGGTGCTTCAGAAATGAAATAGAGGAGACCGACGGTAACAAGACAGAAAGGAATGGCCTGATCAGCTTTTGCAGCTCCACAAAGCCAGCTCTGGTCTTGAGTGGCATGGGTTTTGATGCCTCTTTAACTCTAACTGCTCCCTTAACCCTAACTGTAGGTGTAGCCAGGGGTCATTTTGTAGAAAAAGAGGTGCAGGAGTCAATGGCAAAAACTCATAGGGTATATGAGGGGCTGGAGGAGAGGGGGTTTGAGGGAGAGGCTCCAAACTTGCAGGGTAGCTGCTGGGGCCTCTACCCGAAATACCCACTAAGTTTCAAGAAGAATTGGGTCCGATTTTACGGGGCCCCAGATAGGTTGCCCCATCCCAGTTTGGTGTAGTGGTTAAGTGCACGGACTCTAATCTGGGAGAACCGGGTTTGATTCCCCACTCCTCCACTTGCACCTGCTGGATGACTTTGGGCAAGCCATAGCTCTGTACCAGCTGTTCTCTCAAGGACAGCTCTGGAAAGAGCTCTCTCAGCCCCACCTACCTCACAGGGTGTCTGTTATGGGGAGGGGAAGGGAAAGGAGTTTGTAAGCCGCTCAGAGACTCCAAGTGAGTGAAGGGCGGAGTATAAATCCAATCTCTTCTCTTCTTCTTCTTCATCCCCTCCATTGTTCTCTATGGTGGGAAAAAACGTTTCTTTTTCTCTTTCCATTCCTAAACTCTGTGTCTAAACCTATCATGAGCCTCAAAGCCAACTGGTAGGTAGTAGCCAAGCCAGTAGGCATGAATGCCAGCACTCTCTAAAAACTACATGTCCCATGTTCCATTTTGGTTTGGTGTTGAGCCACAATACAGTAGAAAGTTTTCTGGTGCATTTAGGGTTGTCAGTCTCCAGACAGGGTTTGGAGTTCTACCAGGATTACAACTGATATCCAGATGACAGAGATTAGTTCCTTTTGAGGAAATGGCAGGTTTGAAAAGCAGGCTGTGTGATATCACATCCCTGCTGAACGCCCTCCTCTCCCCAAACTCCACCCTCCCCAGGTTCCACCCCCAAATCAGCAGGAATTTCCCACCTTGAACATGGCATCTTTAGAGTTTAGGTTGCCAAACTCCAGGTGGCACCAGGAGATCTTCCACTATTACAATTGATCTTCAGACAAGCAAGATCAGTTCCCTTGGAGAAAATGGCTGCTTTGGAGGGTGGACTCTGTTGGCATTATACCCTGCTGAGGTCCCTCCCACCCTAAAACCCCACCCACCCCAGGCTCCTCCCCCAAAGCCTCCAGGTATCTCCCAACCCAAAGGGAGGGAGCAAAACTGTTTTCCCTCCTCTGCTTCTTGACCCACCCCCTCTCTGGCCAGGAGAGGAAGAAGAAGAACAGATGGGGCTCTGCAGATGGCTGCATTTGGCTTAGTGGAGCTACTTTCAGAGATGCAAATGACAACAATGTAAGGAGGCCCCTTCATTTTCCTTGTGCCCCTTCCCACATCATAGGGAAGGGGCACAGTTCCTATTTCATGGTATAAAGGGAAGGGGTTTCTTGGGAGAGCTACAATTCTTGGGGAAAGTTTCTTGGGGAAAATGGCACCTTTCCCCCATTAATTTAGAAAGCAATAATCGTTTACGCCAATTTGCTTATCTGTTTCGTTATGCTTTGCTTCTCTCTTCAATGGGGACCCAAAGCCACTTCCAACATTGTTCCCTCCCCTCCACTGCATTCTCTTAATAACAACCCTTTGAGGTAGATTAGGCTGAGAAAGGGCAACTGGCCCCAGGTCACTCGGTGAGCTTCCAAGGCAAGATGGAGATTTGAACCTGGTGTTAGAGAAAAATAGTCAAAATACTTAAATATTCAGAGTTTCAATGGATCTTTGCTTCACTGGAGAGGAGACGTTTCTTTCAGTTTAAAAATACTTTATTACTAAGGGTGAGGGTTCACAGGAGAGCTACAAAATAACAACATGACTAAGAGCTATTTTTCTACATCTTATTCTTTACAAGGCATGGTGAGAACAACAATGGAGAATCCTCCTTCTTCTTGACCCCTAGAGGGAAGTCACCTGAATACAGTAACCAATCAATACATACATACCCCTTTACTTTGCCGGGCTTTTCTTACATTGGCTGACTGCCAGGTTTCCCTTCCAGGTCAGTCTAAACAATAGCACTGAAAGTAAGCAAGTTAACCTTATAATGACTGGAATGTCCGATCTTGCGAACACATACATTTCCAACACCTGGCTGTACCAGATCCTCGTCTGTCTTTCTGTGATCCCTACATCTCACTAATTCTCCTGTTTTACACTAAATTTATCATGAAACCAGAGAGAAGTTGCAGCTTCAACCTGTTTAAATACACAGGGCAGTGTTGCAAATACCACATCCTTGCTGGTGAAGAGCTTTCTCTTGGGCTGTTTGATATGTGCGTCAACCACTCACTGGCTTGGGGCCACATGAATATTTTTAGACTAGAAATTTTTAAGTCAGATCAAAAGGTTTCCAAAGACAATGAGCTACAGAGTAGAATATTCTCCCAGATTATCTTCTAGGCCTTACCCACACTTATTATGTTCAAAAATGGATCCCACAGCCAGGGGTCATTTCGTAGAAAAAGAGGTGCAGGAGCTCATTAGCATAACTCATTTGCATAGCTCATTTGCATATGTAACACCCCCTAACATATCAGAAGTGTGTCAGAAGGCAACACCCAGCCCTCAGGCTCCACTCCACAGGTGAGTGAAACTGACCTGCTCTTCCTCCATTCCCTTCCCCATCCAATACTTTGTGCAATAAAAATAAGCGTAAAGAACACCCCCCCAGTCTCTTCCTGCTCCCTTGAAACCACCAGGTTTCAAGTAGACTCGAGATACCCAGGACATGTGCACCACCCATCCCTTTCCCTTCCCCTCCCCACAACAAGACACCCTGTGAGGTAGGTGGGGCTGAGAGAGGTCTTTTGAGAACTGCTCATGAGAGAACAGCTCTGAGAGAACTTGTGACTGGCCCAAGGTCACACCAACAGCTGCATGTGGAGGAGTGGGGAATCAAACCCGGTTCTCCCAGATTAGAGTACAACTCCTGACCACTACACCAAACTAATAAGGTGGAAACTGCTGAAGGGTTGGTGAAATTTCTCCAGTACTTATGTGCCATGTGCCCAGATAAAAAATGGTGTACTTAGAAAATTTATATGCCACCTTGAGCAAGTATCTGGAAAAGCAGCACACAGTCATATAAAGAACAATGATAAAAATTATCAATATTAAAATAAAACATTAAAAACAATAAAGACCTTAGCAGGGCTTTCCCTGGGGCGCTGCGCCTCTGCACTGCTCGGGGAAGCCGAGGAGGGGGTGGGGCTTGGTCATGTGCCACCCCCTGGGCTCCTCACTCTCGGAGCTGTGCTCCTGTGCACTCCTGCTCCAACGGACCCCTGCCCACAGCACTTTGATAAGATCTGCGCTTGCCCTTGAGCAAGCACAGGCTTTTGCCCACCCCCACCCCCACATCCTCGAATGTGAGCACGGGGGTGGGGGAACCTACCGAGGCCCAGCACAGGACCACTGGCTAACCAGGGGCAATTGCTGGGATTGAGCTGGGGGCAGCAGCCATGCCTGCACCATTCCAGCCAAGGACAAGCTCCCCACCAACCCGCCCTCTGTTGCAGATTGTGTGGGACTAGCCAGTCACTAGTTAACGGGGCGGAGCAGGAATTGTTTGGGCTTCTCTCAAGTTGGCTTGGAGGGGGGCCTTTTTATGACTGCTCCATACATTCCAGGGGGGCATGGCATAAATAGTCCAGATAACCTGGTTAGGCCCTTACTGGGAAGGTGGGAAACCACAGGCTGAATGGGGTTGTTCACACTGGCAAACACACCGAGATAGCAGCGATAGAAGGGGACTTCAAACTGGGTACCTAGCGGCTTAACAGTCTGGGAGGCCCAGGTGAGGGCCTCTTCAGGGGTGGGGGAGCGGATGATGATCCTTAAGGCTTAGCAGTCATGGGTTGGTATGTGCTCTCACATCTCCTATATGCTTTGGAAGTCTGGGTAGGAAAGCTGGCTTGCAGAAGCAACGTAGGTAAAGGTAAAGGTTTCCCTTGCTCGAAAGCCAGTTGAATCTGATTCTAGGGATGCGGTACTCATCTCAATTTCCAAGCCGAAGAGCCAATGCTGTCCAAAGACATTTCCATGGTCATGCGGCCAGCATGACTAGACACTGAGGCCCACAGAACACTGTTACCTTCCCACCAAAGCGGTACCTATTTTATCTACTTGCAATTTCTTGCTTTCAAACTGCTAGGTTGGCAGGAGCTGGGGCCAGAGATGGGAGCTCACTCCATCTCGTAGCACTCAGGTCTCAAACTGCTGAACTACTGACCTTTCAGACTGCAGTTCAGCATTTTAACCACTTGAGCCACTGCAGCCCCTGGAAGCAACATAACCCGTGCTTAATTGATCAAATAGATCCAGATCAGCTTCTGTGTAACTAAATTCCCAGTTTAACCCACAACTTGTCTTGTATCTCATTCGAGGGGTGGGTGGGCAACAACAGTCCTTATTCTGCTGTCATGTTTGGTACTTCCTCTTTGGGTGACATGCAGCATCACCCCCTGTCCTCAGCAACTTTCCCATATTTTATTTTAGGAATATGACTCTCATAAGTCTAGCAGTGTTTCAACAGGAGGACCCGTGGGCTGAGCTGGAGGGTAGGAGGGTAAATGAAGAAATAAAGATCTCTGGGAAGCATTGTACCATATTTTTTTTGGTCTAAAGCGGAGCGAGGATGAAAGAGAATCTGTGTTTGCTCCCGAGAAACAGCTGCAAGAGCATCCTCCTCTAATTGCCTGCAGCAAGACACAACAAGGCTGTCTTTATCGCATCTTGCGACAGTCAAGAGGCAGATAAGTTGCTGGCAATTTTTGCTCATAACCAGTTAACATCTGGCTTACCTAATGACAAAGGTTTTGCCTTCATTACAGTAAAGGTTTCTTTTTAAAAAAGAAAAAGAGGTGCTTAGAAACTGTCGCACCAGCAGTGGCAATTAGCGTGAGTGCCCCTGCTGTTCCAGGAAATGTGAGGATCGAGTCATTTTGGAAGGCAGCAGAGGAGTCGCCATTCTGAAAGAGCGAGAAGGGCATTTGGCAGCTGTGTTGGGTGTGGATTTATGATGACAGCATTGAGCCCAGATAAATACTGTAAATGTGATGGTGACAGACTGTGACAGAGCACCATAGCAAGAAGGCAGGGGTGAATGAGACAGACAGCTCACTGGTGTGACAGGGTTCTTTTGTTTGCCTGCCCAAGCAGGGGGAAGTTCTGGGCAGCCATTTTGGAGTCTTCTGGATAAAAGAACACTGTAGAGTTAGGCCAGGGCTACACAGCAGACTTAATACTGGTTTAACTGTTATTCCTTCTTTCCAAGGAACATTGGGAATTAGAGTTCTGGGATGGTGGGTCCAGAGGTGATCAGTGAAAAATTATTGTCTATCATTGCTACCCAATTCTCTGCAGGCAGGAGGCACAAAGAGCAGAGCTGCGGAAAAGGTTCTTAACTGGGGTGATGTATGATGTTCTCTTTGGCTTGCAAGTCTGGAATCAGGTATTCACTTGGGTTCTTGCTCTGAGGTTCACACACAACAGAGACAGGTGTCAAAACAACGTCCACCTGTTAGCAAGGAGATAACAAGGATAGGAGCAACTGGTTTCACAAAGTCTGTACTCCCAGCTAGCAAGCAGAACTAAGGAGCAGGGACTCCACCCCTTGAGACTAAAGCAACACATACAAAAATCAGGAGGGGAAACAGACGGTTCCATTGTAATGCATACAATAAATACACACTGGCTAGATAGTACAGGAGAAGGTAGTCCTTCTGGTACTTCAGCTCCAAGCTATTTGAGACCCTAAGAAGACTTTGATTATGTCTACTGTAATCCTACCAGATTCTCATATAAAAAGTGTAACCTAATGCAAACCATACATCTGTTTTAAAAATTTTTAGTATGTCACTTTTAAAAATATGAGGCATGATGACACGTTATAAAGCATGATCCTATCCATGTTCATTGGGAAGTAAGTCTTACTATGTTCAATGGGATCCCTTCCCGCATAAGTGTATGCAGGATCACTGCCTTAAATTAAAGGTCTAAGTGAGACTAGGGTCTAGCTCACTTGCACATATACACACACTTTAGTATTGCAATATTGAGTGATAGCTTGCACTATCTTAAACCATTACATTCACCTGTCTCAAAGGTAGGGTTGTCAAGACAAGAATGGCAACTGGCAGAAGGCTCACAGCTGCAGAGAAGGCACATCGGCAACGTAATGACATCACTTCTGGTGCAATAAGAAGTTACTCGTGGGCACGCCATGAAATTGCTGAGCAGATGGATTAGAATGGATAAAAAAAGTACTTCTTCACCCAAAGAATGATTAACATGTGGAATTCACTGCCTCAGGAGGTGGTGGTGGCTACAAGCATGGATGGCTTCAAGAGGGAATTGGATAAACATGGAGCAGAGGTCCATCAGTGGCTATTAGCCACAAGGTATAGATAGGAACTCTAGGTCTGGGGCAAGTGATGCACTATATTCTTGGTACTTGGGGGGGGGGGGCAACAGTGGGAGGACTTCTAGTGTCCTGGCCCCACCAATCGACCTCCTGATGGCACCTGGTGTTTTTGGCCACTGTGTGACAGTGTTGGACTGGATGGGCCATTGGCCTGATCCAACATTGGCTTCCCTTACGCTCTTATGTTCTTAAGTACTTCAATGCATCACTATAGCATTCAGACAAAACTCTCTGGCATAACCATAGAGTTTTGGAAGAATGCTAGAGTGGCCTTGGCAACATGCTGACATCACTTCCAGTCATGCCAGGAGTGACACCAGTGTATTGGGATGTTGGGCCCCGCCTGGTTCCCTTTTGTTTTTCTCCCAGTGCCCAGTCTTCTACTGCCAGCGGCCAGTTGGCAAGCCTGCTCACAGGGTAATCTGGAGGATGAAAAGGGAGAACAATGCACGCTTTGAGGTCCTTGGCAGATGAATGGACCTGCTTTCCGGGTCATCTGAAGCATGTGCATAAATAGTGTGCTACAAAACTGTCCCTAACTTAGTGTTCATTTTCCCATAAAAATCTGTTTATAGCCTTATTGATTTCCAGGTTTCTCCCAAAGATCAATACCAGTGTCTCGGATTATTTCTTCCCTGGTGTTTTAGCTTTTCTTGCTCTGATTTTTAAAAAATATCTGCCTATGTTTGTAATATCTTTTTGATCACTTTATAGCCACCTGGAATCCCGAAGGTTCACAGCCTCTCTCCATTTACCCAACATACATGTTATTGTACTGAGTCCTAGAGCATCACACCAATGCGACGATGTGACTCCTGGGGTTGTGGCAGAAGTGACACTGTGGCATCAGAATGATGCATATTTGCATGTCCCAGCTCCTATCCACCAGCTGGAAACCCTATCACTATATCTCAGGCCACATCTACACTATAAACTTATGTCAGTTTTACAACAATTTTACTGGTATGACTTCTCCCAAAGAAACCCGGAAATCAAAAGCAGGATGACTTTTATGACCTCTGAGAAAAGTCCTGGTGGGCTGATGGCTGGGGGAGGGGGAGAGAAGAAGGCTAGAAGGAGAAAGAGAAGAAGAGGAAGAGGAGAAATTGGATTTATATCCCGCCCTTCTCTACCTGAATGCTTACAATCCCTTTCCCTTCCACTCCCACAACAGACACCCTGTGAAGCAGGTGGGGTTCAGAGAGCTCTCTGGAGAACTGCCCTTGAGAGAACAGCTCTAAAAGAACTTATGACTGACCATAGATCACACCAGCAGCTACATGTGGAGAAGTGGGGAAGATTCTCCCAGATTAGAGTCCATGCTCCTAACCGCTACACCAAACTGGGTACTGCCTCTTCCGAGCCCCGTCGGCCTAGATGGCTGGGGCCAGGGAGACTTGCCTAGCCAAACACAGGCCACTTCTGGGCAAAGGGAGGGTAACAGGCTGCCAGAGCTAGAATCTTTTATTTACTTTTCTTAGCCATCAAATATGAAAACACAAGGTGACAATTGTCAACATCTAGCTACCATGGCATGCTCTCAGAAAATAAATACCACTGCATGTTATTTACTGAAATACCATTATGTTGCAACTAGTGAATATTGATGGCATAGCTTACCAAGCACCACACTCTAATAAACAGGATATCCTGGTGGTTTCAAGCTGTCTGCTACAGAACTTTGGATTTTTTGGAAGCTCAATGAGAAGGGCAGTTAAAGTTTACCTGCTTCAACTGATCTTATTCTGTAAGGTCCAGACACGGGACACTGTGTGATGGTGGTATCCAGTACTGGGCTGTGTGATCTGAGTGCTTACCTTAAAACTTGCTCAGAGCTCTGCATAGTGTAATATTTCCACACCGTTTACTTTGCAGAGTGTAAAATGATCCCCAAAGATATGAAGATTGAAATTTACTCTGTAGAGGATGGCAAAACAGCTATTGATACACACAAATGCTAAACACCACAGCATATCAGCTATCAAATCTTACCTTTTCTCAGCTGAGAGATATCAGATGTTGAAATTAAATATCATTGGGTGCTGAATGCAAATACTAAGTTTCTGGAGACTGCTTAAGCAGTCAGATAATAGCTGGAGAATAATGGGCCACAAAATTTGCAAAGGAGAACCTGAGATTGGTGTTCATCCTACCATTCCACTGAGCCCTTCCTCCAGCTTATGTTTGTGGAGAGCTCCTTAGGCTGGAGGAACTTTCTTCAGCTGAAGGTAGAACAAATGTCATTGCTTCATTTGAGAAAAGGAGCTCCAAGACAATCAGCTGTTCTACACAATAGTGGAAACTGAGAGAAAACAGGACTTGGGTGTCCATAATGTTATTGTTATCTACCTCCTGAAGACAAATGGATGAGCATGTATAGTCCTTTAGGTTCAGACACTGGTAAAAGCAACAATGGAGTTGTGCATTCATACGATCATAGCGTTTGAAGGCCATCTAGTCCAACCCCCTGCCCAATTCAGGATCAGCCTAAAGTATCTCTGACAAATATTCGTCCAGCCTCTTCTTGAAAGCTGCCAGTGAAGGGGAGCTAACTACCTCCTTAGGCAGTTGATTCCACCTTTGAACCACTCGGACCGTAAAAAGTTTTTCCTAATATCCAGCTAGTACCTTTCTGCATGTAATTTAATACATCCTATCAGAGAAGACTTGCACTGAAAAGCTACAGATGTACCTCTTGACACCAAGAGATCTGGCAGTAGACAATATTTATAATGTTACAGTGACTGATTACAATTTCCTTTTGTTTGAGAAGGAAAAAGCCACTCTCCTCTGCTTTAGCAGTGAACACACAGAATAACCTGAATAGTTGAGTAGTGAACTGGTTAATATGCCTCACAAATAGGAAAGGAGATGCAAGGATTTACTAAGATCCTGAAAGACTATGAAAAATTCAAAAGTAGCGTTGTCCAATGTAGTTGCTCCCCGAAGTTCACAGCAACAGCTCCACTGTCTCTACCTGGTTCCAACATGCAGGGTGTTTTGATCTACACACCAAGGATCATGTTCAGAATTAGATATAAGATGGTCAGCATATGTTGCATGCTGGGAGAGAATTCTTGATTGTATATGAAATCAGAATATTATCTACATGGCAACAATGAAGTGAGAACAGTTCATTTTTTACTTCAAAGATGACATTGGAACTATGGCTGAGGACAGACTGGCAATGTAAAGCGGGACAGCCCCGAGTTGGAAGTGGAAGAAGGGAGCGCGTTCAGACATGCGCATCTGTCCGTCGGCTCCGTTTCGCACTTACCCGTCTCCCACTCGCTTTCCATCCGCTTTAACAGGACACCGGGAGAAACCGGTGTCCAAGGGGCCGTCTTGTGCTTGCCTCCCGCTTCCAGGCAGTGTGAACCGGAAGATAGCGGGAGGCAAGCGGAGGCGGCAGTGTGAAAGCGGCATTTTGCCAGTTTGCACATGTGCGCACATGCGCACATGCACAAATGCGCAAATTGCCGAAACAGCCCTATCACGAGCTGCGGAGGCCGGCCCACGTGGGGCCACTCCGCAGCAGTCTGAACGCTCCGTATCGGCACCGTTGCGCAATACACTGGCCGGTGTGAACGGCCAGCCCCGGGGAGTTTTTCCCCCGCAGCAGTTTCCTCCGCATTCATCTCGCTCCAGATTGCCAGTCTGTCCTCAGCCTATGCCTGTAACACTGGGAAATGTTCAAGGTTCAACTTCGACAGGTCCTATTTTGTATCTTTGCTCAAGCACTCATTCTTAGCCTGGCAATCCAAGAGCAACATGCAGACTGGCATATTGTGTCCTAACTAAACGCAACCCAAGTGTTGATAATCTTCTATGGCAAAGATTGTTACTCAATAATTGCTGCATCATGCTGTCGTGAACAACTAATCCATACACTGCTTGATCTGTTTCAGGCCAAAGCCGTGAAAAGGAGAAGAGAATTGTACTGAAGAGCCTATAGACCACTGAAGCTCGTTTAGCTGCAAGCCCAATTATTTTGAACTCCGACTTGGTACAGTAAAGAAGGCAAATGTTATTGGTTACTTTCCCACCGGTTGGAGATGGCAAAAACAAACCGCAAGAGAAAAGTTGTGATAAAGACTTAGCAAGCTTTTCAACTGTGGGTAACATAAGTATGGAGCATAATTCTCTCATGGCTCATCAGCAACCCAATCAAGCCTATCAGAACAAATGGAAAGACTTTAAAAAAAAAACATTTCTGAGTTTTGGATGATGTGCTAAGTCAATCAGAGCAAGAGGTCCTAATCCAAGCTGGAAGAATAAGAAATCAATGTTCACTTTCTGCTAAAGCAATGGATTCCATTATAACAGGATTGACATTCATCACCCTTAACTATAAATACACCTGTCTAACTTCTGGCTTACTCCAATTTACTTTCTTCCCATAATGGAGACTTTATTCACCTGCTCTCACTCGCTGAACTGAGCTTCAGTTTGGCCTCCAGCTTACAGAGTGTAGTTGAACGCATTTGGGTTTGTAGTGGCCAAGCTGTTAAAAGCATTTCATTAATTTTGTCGATTCTTCATAGAAGGGCTGCTCCAGTGGCATGAACTCATTTCGGCAGCAAGAAGCAGGCTAAGTATAAACGAAGGGCACCGTAACTGATTTGCCATCCTAATCATCAATTCCCAGCTTGGAAATGTGTGATTTCTCACTCCTGTACAGTACAGGACTACAATATTAAGATATGGAAATTCAGCCTGAATCTGCTGGAAAATGAGAAAGTCTAAGTCATATATGTGTGTACACACACACTAAGATGTCATTCATCGTGTTGTGTAATCACTAGTAGCTTACATGTCATGCAGACTGATTCTTCCATAACCCAACTAACCATGACCCAGCTATTGAAACAGAAAGATTAAACCATTGTATCATGTATATGGCCCAAGAACCCATCTTCTTTTAGATAACAAAGCCCCCAAAATATGACTCAATTGGTCAGTGCAATTAATACATTAATGCTTGGTCTTCATGGGCCTGGAGACCAAGCCCAATGAGGACAGGCTGAGGGATTTGGGAATGTTCAGTCTGGAGAAGAGGAGGTTGGGGGGGGGGATATGATTGCTCTCTTGAAGTATTTGAAGGGCTGTCATTTATGAAATTAAGCAAACTCCGGAGCACGACAGAAGACAAGAGGGCCTGGTGTGATGTGGTCCATAGGGTTGCGACGAGTCGGGCTCAACTGTGCAACTGAACAACAACAATGGCAGCACTTAGAGGAGGGCAGGGAGTTGTTCCTGCTGGCAGCAGAGGAAAAGTGGGAAGGTACCGTCTGAATATTAGGAGTTCTTTTTTACAGTAAGAGTAGTTCAGCAGTGGAATCAGCTGCCCAGGGAAATGGTGAGCTCCACCTCACTGGCAGTCTTCAAGCAGCAGTTGGATGAAGACTTGTCAGGGAAGCTTTAGGCTGATCCTGCATTGAACAAGGGGCTGGACTAGATGACGATGATGACGACGAAGAAGAAGAAGAGTTCATTTTAAACCCACCTTCTCTCCACCCTAAAGTCTCAAAGCGGCTTACAATCGCCTTCCCTTCCTCTCCCCACAACAGTTACCTTGTGAGATAGGTGGGACTGAGTGAGCTCTGAGAGAACCGTGACTGACCCAAGGTCACCCAGTGTGCTTAATGTTGAGTGGGGAATCAGACCCGGTTCACCAGATTAGAGTCTGCTGCTCTTAACCACTGCACCACACTGGGTATAGATGGCCTCTATGGCTCCTTACAAATCTATGATTCTGTGCTTAGATGCAGATTTAAAATGTGGATATTTAATTAGATTTCAATCCCCCCCCATCTCTTTGGTTACATAGGTTGTGGGTATAAAGATGCTGAAAAGGTACAGATAATAGGCTCATTCCCAAGAATGTGAGGTGTACTTAGATGTTTATTAACACTCTCCCCATTCCTGAGACACTCCATGAAAATTATCAAAAGCCCGGTATTTTGCTTTAAAATCCCTACCTGGGCAAAATCTCCAAATCAGACAAAATTCAGAGGATCCATAAAGGTATTCCGAAGCCTTCCAGAGGAATTTTATAGCACCCTCTCAGCATTCCTGGCAATTAAGCTTTTGATGAAATTTGATATTTGAATCTTCTGTGGGAGGCTTCATTATTCCAAGTAGGGGTGCCAATTCTGGGTTTGGAAATACCTGGAGATTTTGGGGTGTGGAGCCTGGGGAGGGTGAGGTTTGGGGTGGGGGCGACCTCAGCAGGGGACAATGCCATAGAAACCCGCCCCCCCTCCAAAGCAGCCATTTTCTCCAGGGGAACTGATTGTGGTCAGCTGGAGATCAGTTGTAATAGCAGGAGATCTCCAACTATCACCTGGAGGCTGGCAATCCCAATTCTAGGCAACATTTCTTGAACTTCCCTTGACACTCCAAAAGATGGTGGGCATGACCAGGCGAAACTGGGTGATGCTGCAAGGTGCACCTACAGTACCGTTCACAGTCTACTCTGACTGGCAGCACTTCCCCAGGATTTCAGAGGGAGGTCTTTCATGTCACCTTCTAACTGATCCTTCTAATTTGAGATGCCATAGATTGAACTGGGGGTGAGGGTTGCATGCTAAGCAGATGCTCCACCCCTGAGCCACAGACCCTCCTTAGTTGATTGCACTGTGTGTGATCTATTTTCAGTTATTTCGATTGGGATCAGGTCCCATACTTAATAGAATATTCTTTTCCGATTCTTTTACTCTGGCAAGTCTGGATCTTGGGGGGGGGGGGGAGAGACAATGCCACACAATGCCATCAATTATGGTAATAGGGAGCGACAGGCTTAACAGCATCGCCTGGCTTTTATCAGTTTGAGTTAAAGTCTTAATGTTATTTAAATGCAGAAGTCTATTTTCCCCTTCTTTGTACACGTCCTTAATTCTAATTCAGGGCCAATGGAACAAGCTGTCAAAGGGGATTGTGTCGTTGTCATCATCCAAGATACAAGAGGCTGAGTGGGAACATACTTTCGTTGAGGAGAGTTCAGAAATAATTAAATTCATGCTACCTTGATGGAGGGTAATAGCCTAGATGGGTTAGGAGATGTTCTTCACATTCCAAGTAATTTTGAGAAAATGGTAATGTCCACAGCCAACAATGAATTTGCTCTTTTTCTCATCTGGGGCCTTGAAAGTGAAGCAGAAAATGTTAACTGTGAAAACATATGAAAGTACATTATGTATAGGTCTGAACAAAAAACACATTGATTAAGTCGTTTCCAGTGCCTTTGTCATAGACGCCACAGGCTGTGATCTATTGAAAAAGAAACAATTTGTTTCCATTCAGCTTTTGTGCAGTGCAATATAAAGCATGATTTTGGATCAAACAAAATTTTATTTTCAGAGGATAGCCATGTTGGTATGCAGTAAAACAGACTGGAGTCCAGTAGCACCTTAGAGACCAACAAGAGTTTCAGGTAACTAGATGTTGTTATTCAAATCAGTCCCCGTACCCATCTTGTCATGCAAGAGCATCTCCAAAACATGTACACCCAAGGCAAAAGGGAATCTTTTAGTTTGCAGTATATTCAACTCCCAATTTGATGCAATAAGGCTGCGGTCACATGCGCCAATTGAAGCAGAGGGGAAGAGAGGCTATTTCCTCCAGAGGAATTTGACATGCCGTTGCGAGATCACACAGCCTTTTGAAGCTGCGCCCACAGCCTGTCACTGTGTGATCATCAGACACAACTGTGGGTCTCTTTTTTTTGCTGTTTGTTTCCCTTGTGCATAAATGAGGAATTGCACCTCTGCACTGAAGGCCCCCTATAGACTATCTGATAATGCACATACTGCAAGGATGGGAATGGCACAGAGTCGGGATAGCATGATCAGACCATCCCGATGGCATGAGAGTGTGCTTGAGCAATCAGACAGAGCAAAGTCTGTCTGTGGCACATCAGCGAGCATTAGGACCAGACTTTCCTCAGTGTCTTTTAACTCTGCTTCCATGGCGGAGCAGCATGGGTTGTCAATAACTGCAGGATGCTTCCCAGATGCTGCTGTCCGATCGCTCCCTTTAGATCTGTCAGGCATTCACACCTATGTTGGATCTAAAGGAGTGTGTGATCACAGCCTAAGATAAAGTAAAATGGAAGGGATACAAGCACTTAATCAGCAAGTAATTTTATTACCTTAACCAAGATATCGATGAGAAAATCAGGATGGGGAGAACCAAAAATAGGCAAGAAATTATATCAAGAAAACCAATAAATATCAGTTACTTTGCACAAACCTAATGTGTACATGTGTTCATGGGTCCTTTAGTAGAAAAAGAGCTGCTGGAGCTCATTAGCATAACTCATTAGCATAACTCATTAGCATATGCCACATCCCCTGACATCACCAGAAGTGTGTCAGAAAGGGAATGTCAGTTTCAGCCCCATTATACCCTATGGGCCATTGAAATCAATGGCAAAAACTCATAGGGTATATGAGGGGCTGGAGGAAAGGGGGTTTGAGAGAGAGGCTCCAAACTTGCAGGGTAGCTGCTGGGACCTCTCCTCGAAATACCCACCAAGTTTCAAGAAGATTGGACCACGGGGTCCAATTCTACGGGCCCCAAAACAGGTTGTCCCATCCCCTTCATTGTTCTCTATGGTGGGGAAAAGTGTTACTTTTTTCCTCCCATAGAGAACAGTGGAGGGAATGGGGGCAACCTGTTTGGGGGCCCGTAGAATTGGACCCCCTGGTCCAATCTTCTTGAAACTTGGTGGGTATTTCGAGGAGAGGCCCCAGCAGCTACCCTGCAAGTTTGGAGCTTCTCCCTCAAACCCCCTCCCCTCCAGTCACTTTTAAAGTTGCCGCCGAATTTCGGCAGCAATTCGGCAGCAGGCCGAATCAGATCAGAGAATCTGATTCGGCCCCTGGCTGCCCTAGTGGCCACTCCTGAGGTGGCTGAGCTTCACTCCGCCTTGCTCTGGCCCCAACAGATCCCTGCGTGTATTACTTTTAACCCTGAGAAAAGAGATAGACAAAGGGCTGCTTGCTTTGGGACCAAAACATTTGGTGGGATAAACAGGAATGAAGCATAGAGTAGAAGGAAAGGATCCCTACTGGGATACATTGGGGAAAAGGGTTTGCAAACAAGAAGGCAAGGAGAAACCAAAGGGCCAGACCAGTCACTGAAAGATAAAAAATAAGGCCAGGGCTGATGGTGCAAGCAAACAAAAATATTTGTTATTACCTCAGAATTCGCTATGCGCTTCACCAACAGGCTTCTTCGGGGAATCGGCCTTTCAGCATTATTTCAACAAGAGTACAAGATCAGTAGCATCTGGAATGTGTGGAAGGATCAAAATAAGGATCAAGAACCTGAAAAGGTAAGTCAAACTGAGTAGAGGGCCAACAATTAAAACTTAATGTATAACTAATATGTAAAAAATACATGTATTTATTTATAAAGAATTTAAAAAAGCATATAGGGGCCCAATCACACTTCATGTAAAAATTCCAGAATCATATATACATTCAGTTTGACTTACCTTTTCAGGTTTTTGATCCTAGTTTACAGGGTTAAGTTTGTTTCCCATTTTTGTTCATAAAGGATTAAAATAAAACTTTAAAATATCTGAACGCATATTCTCCAGACGAATTGTTATTCCAGTAATGCTCCAACGTACTCCATTCTCCCTTTAAAATTATAATTTCTTCTGCACTGCCCACACAAGTCTTAATAATAACTGTCAACTTACGTGTAATCATAACATTTCTTAGTTTCCCACACCACTGCTCAATTGATGGTTTCATGTGGTGTCTCCCATTTTCTGAAACCATCATTTTTGCTGCAGATAACAAATTACCCCTCAGTGTCTTTTCCCCCCTTTCTTACACTTTCCCCATCATACAGTAATATTATGTTCAGCATACATGTATCTCTTGCAACTTCTTTGATTATTCCCGAAGCTTTACACTGGGTCCATTGTTCTGATCTTGTGAATGAACTCGGGTTCAGGACAATACACCCCCACCCCCCCAGGGCTGAAGAGGACATAGGCTTCTTGTCTCACTTTTTTTTTTTTGCCATCAAGTCACAGATGACTTATGGAGACCCAAAGGGTTTTGAAGGCAAGAGATATTGAGAGGTGGTTTGCCAGTGCCTGCCTCCTTATCACAACCCTAATATTCCTTGGAAGTCTCCCATCCAAATATTGACCAGGGCCAACCCTGCTTTGCTTCCAAGATTGGACGTGATCAGGCTAGCCTGGGCTACCCAGGTCAGTACCCTGCAGATGCTAATCTTCTGTCCCCAAGCATTTCCCCTCTGCTCTAATCAAGCTGACTATAATACGTATTGTAATTTTACATCCTGAGTTCCTTCTTCACAACACCCCTCCCATCTTCTAATTGGTATATAAAGGTTCAGAGGTCTCCATTCCTTCTCGTATCTGATGAAGAAGAAGAGATTGGATTTATACCCCACCCTTCACTTCTCGTATCTGATGAAGAAGAAGAGATTGGATTTATATCCCGCCCTTCACTTGTAGTCTCAGAGCGGTGAGAACAGCTGGTACAGAGCTATGGCTTGCCCAAGGTTATCCAGCCAGGTACAAGTGGAGGAGTGGGGAATCAAACCCGGTTCTCCCAGATTAGAGTCCGCGCACTTAACCACTACACCAAACTGGCTCTTTGCAAAGGGAGCTTTGACTCTCAAAAGCTTATACCCCAAAAATCTTGTAGGTTTCTAATGTGCCACTGGACTGGAATCTAGCTGTTCAACTGCAGACCAATATGGCTACCCTCTGGGGAAAAAAGATATTCATGGCAGTTTAGTTTAGTGGTTAAGGTGCGTGGACTCTAACCTGGGAGAACCATGTTTGATTTCCCACCTCTCCACATGCAGCTGCTGGTGTGGCCTTGGATAAGTCACAAGTTCTCTCAGAGCAGTTCTCTCAAGAGCAGTCCTTGAAAGCACTCTCTCAGCCCCACCTACCTCATAGGGTGTCTGTTGTGGGGAGGGGAAGGGAAAGGAAATTGTAAACTGCTCTGAGACTCTTTCAGATTGTGAAGGGCAGGATATAAATCCAATCTCTTCTTCATTTGAGCCCTTTCATTATTCTGTGGAGTGGTCCAGCCTTCTGAAGGCCTTCAGCTGTTTATTACTTCCTAGTTAATGGAATTCGGAGACCCAAATGTAGCATTATATATAAATGAACCTATTTACATGTTCCATGTGTATTATGTAAGTACTTTAGGTACCAAGCCTTTCTCCTTACTCAAGCTTTTAACTGAGGGAGTCCACAGTTTTTACCTAATCTTTGCCCTGACCTGGATGGCCTAGGCTAGCCTGATCTCGTCAGATCTCAGAAACTAAGCAAGGCCAGCCCTGGCTAGTATTTGGATGGGAAACCTCCAAGGAATACCGGGGTGTGACACAAAGGCAGGCAATGGCAAACCACCTCTGAAACAAGTCTAGTTCACCACCTTTACTAAAATAGCTAGAACTTCTGACTGCCAGACAATCTTAGGACCTCCTGCCTATATTACACACACTGCCATATGATAATAATTATTAATTACCTACTCTTTGATCTGCTTCAAACCTGAGGACTGTTTTATCAATATCATTTTAGACTATTTGTTTTATGCTGCTTGTATGTCCTGAAATCAAAAGACCTCTGCTTCTCAGTTCCCTTGAAAGCCCTTAGCTAAGGTGGCCATAACACAGTTGTGACTTAATGTCACATACATACATATACCCTGACCTGTTTTATTGACTTGACTTGTTTTTATTGTTTCTATAGGCTTGCTGTTGTTGTCTTTATTAACTAGACTTGTTTTTGTTTATTTGTTAGCATTGTTTTACTTGTAAGCCACTTTGAGCCCATTCTGGAAAGGCAGCATACAAATTTTCTAAATAAGCTTACAAAGCACAGATGTAACATTAAAGTGCAGAATGTTACCCAAATCACCAATACAAATGCAGCCCCTGTAGCTTGCAAAAGCGCCTTCTGCTAGCAAAGAGAAAACACATGTGTTGTGGGGTATTAATCACTGAGACTGTAACCTGTGTATATGAGTGGTTGAGATATACAGACCAACACACTAGACAAATTAAGGGGAATAAGTTTCTTAAATAAGAAAATAAATGTATTTAATTAACTGAAAGAGAACCTTTTCCTTTCCCCAGATTTAACAGCCATTAGTTATTCATCCACAGTTTCTTACACACACACACACCCAAAAGACCAATGTGAGAATGGAAGTCAGTTCCCTCTCGATGCTATGAAAAGAAAAATTGCCATATCCCTTACACAATTTACCAATCTACTTGATAAAAGATGGTGCAGTGTCCACTTCTCAGAAAATGTCATTAGCTGTTTCATCCAAGGAGTAATAAATTTGTTTTGTGCAGGACTGTTTTGGGGATATAGTAAAACAATATGAGTTAGGGAATCTACTTGATCTGGACAAGAAGGGCATTTGCGTTCCTCTGCAGAAATTCTATTATATCTCCTTTGCACCTCAGCTGAGTCTATGGTGGTACACCTTGCCTGTAGAAAAGTTCATCTAAACATATCTATATACTAATTCCCAGAGGGTTTTTTTCCATGTGGATACTTATATCTGCCAAAAGAGAGCTCACTTTCCCCAGCAGCTTTTCCTACATAGTCAGGGGCCTTCCTCGATCTGCAGAAAAATCCAAAAAGTTAAAAAAAAACCCTTCAGGGTCCATTGAATTCCCCCCAATACCTTTTGAAATGGCATCAACTCCAGACATCAACTGTGAGAGATTAGAATGTTTGGGGGAGAGCTTCTAACTGTTTCTGTCAGTAAAAGGCAGAGTTTTTACTGGCAGCAGTCTAGGGTTGCCAAGTATCCCCCCCCCCCCCGGTCACTGGCAGTGGATACAGATCCAGGCTGGGAAACTCCTGGAGATTTGGGGGTGGAGCCTGGGGAGGACAGGGACCTCAGTGAGGTATAATGCCATAAACTCCATCCTCCAAAGCATCCATTTTCTCCATGGAAAATTATCTCTGTAGTCTGGAGATGAGCAGTAATTCCAGGGGATCCCCACGTCCTACCTGGAGGCTGGCATCCCTAGGAAGCACCCTCTGTGTGACTTGAGACCACCTGATTTGCATGACTTAATTAGGCCCAGCTGCTTGCTACTGTTCATCAGCAGCCACCCTATGAAAGCCATTGTGATGTAACAGTTAGAGCTTCAGATTGGGATCTGCGAAACCCAGGTTCAGATCCCCATCTTGCGGTGGAAGCTGACTAGGAGATTTTGGACCAGTCACATACTTTCAGCCTAACCAACCTCACAGGGTTGTTGTGCAGATAACAAGAAGGAAATAATAATGTAAACTGCTTTAGTCCCCACTGTGGAGAAAGACTAATTTTCCTAGGTAGAGGTTGCAGGGGAGGGGGATGGAGATGGAAAGCTGAAGACAGATAAAGGTAGGTTGGCTGTTGGGTGGGAAGGAAATATAGTTGCTAACTCCAGGTTGGGAAATTCCTGGGCATTTGAGAGGTGGAGCCTGAGGAGGGTGGGATTTGAGGAGCGACTACAGACCAGTATAATGTCATAGACTCCACCCTCCAAACCAGCCATTTCCTTTACTTAAACTACCATTGCCAGCCTCCAGACAAGGGCTGGAGAGAACCCAGAATTACAACTGTTGTCCAGGATTCCCCTGGATAAAATGTCTCCTTTGGAGGGTTGCTGAGGCTGCTTGCCTCCCCAATCCTCACTGTCCCAAGGCTCCACCCCCAAATCTCCAGGAAATTCCCAACCTGGAGCTGGCAGCCCTAAGGTGAATTGATCTCTGCAGCTGGGAGATCCATGTTGATTCCCAGAGCACTGCCACTGCTGCTGTGGGGGGACCAGAAGCAGGCAGGAGGATGGGAGAGTGATGGGGGCAGAAAGAGAGAGTGATGGAGTGGGGGGCAGAAAGAGTGATGGAGTGGGGGGCAGAAAGAGAGAGAAAAAGTGATGAGGTGGGGAGGCAGAAAAACAAAGAGAATGATGACGGGTCAGAAAGAGAGAGAAAGTAACATACATGGAGGAGAGAGAGAGAGAGTAGGAAAGGAGGCAGAAGAGAGAAAGAGTGCGAGAGAGGTAGGGGGAGAAGGGAGAAAGCAAAGGTGTGAGGAATAGGATAACCATCCCGCAAGTTTCTTGTGGGTCTTCACTTCTGAATTTCTAATCAGCAGAAATAGTTTGGCAAGGAAAATTTACCACTAAAGGGCATCTAGAAGAAGAATGGAGAACATTTACGATTTGCATCCTTGAGCACCAAGGACTAATCTTCATTTAAGATCTTATTTTGAAACTTTTTACAGCTTACTTTTCTAGCACTGTTCCTTGCAGCCTTGCACTATTGGGAGGGAAAGTCTTTTATCTGTATTCCTACTCCAGGTGGACATAGAGGAATCTGAAATTAACAACTGAAACAAAGCAGGAGCTATTGACAGCTCAAAAAGGGGAAACTGAAACTGAAATTTAATGACAGATAGATAAATAGAAGTAGATAGATTTGGAAACCCCAGCCTACAGCCACACCACCCTCAACATGCCGATCTCGTCAGAAAGAGAACCAAGTTAAAACAGGTAAATAAAAATAGAGGCACTACAGAAAGGAAATAAATGCACATGTGAAGTACAAACACAGTTTAAACCCTTTCTCTAACAAACTACCTGTTATTAAGGGAGAAAATAAAAGTGGAGAATCAAAGACATACAAGCCTGCTTCCTGAAGATGGCTGGGCCACTCCAGAGAGGCACAGAAGAATGGGTTGGAAAAGTAGAGAAGCCAACCATACAGTTGTGGTAACAGATGGGAAACCACAACCTGCTACAAATTAGATGGACTGAGGGATAACTTTTTATACATTTTTTCTGAGGAGGGGAAGTGTATTGGCACTGGGATGTGGGATTGATGAAAAGCAGAGCTTTTTTGTAGAAAAAGCCCAGCAGAAACTCATTAGCATAATAGGCCACACCCAATAGCAGAAACTCATTAGCATTAGGAAGTCATTAGCATATTAGGCCACATCCCTGACAGCACAGCTCCCTCCCAGGATTGCCTTCCCCAGGTGCCCTGCGGCTTGCGGGGCACATGGGGAACCCGAGGGAAGGAAGGCAGTTTCTGGATCAGCTTCTCCAGGAGTCCCACAGATGCCTGGGGAACCCGAGGAGGGGAGGCAGTTTAAATTGCCTTCCCTCTCTGGATCGGTTTGGCTTCCCCAGGAGCCCTGCAGCTTGTGAGGTGTCTGGAGAACTCAGGAGGGGAGGCTGTAGATGTGGCCAACTTGGAAGCCTGCCAGAACTCCGTTCCTGTGCGTTCCTGCCCAAAAATAGCCCTGATGAAAAGTCCATCTCGCTGGAGATGAGCTAATTTGAAAAGGGTTCTTTTGTAGGATTGTGAGGTCCCTATTGTTTGCCGGTAGGGGACTCCTGGCTCCTTTCTTTAATTATCTTGCCATTGTGTGCCACGATGATATCACCTAGAAGTGATGTCATCACACTAGGCACATCACAGGGGACACTCTAGCATTCGGCCAAAAGCTTTATGATCAACATAGAGTTTTTGGGCAAACACTAGAGCATTCCCTGTGACATGCCCGGCACAATGACATCACCTCCGGATGATGTCATCATGACAGGCATGCCAGAGCCATAGAGCTCTTCAGGGGTGGGGCTCCCCTCACAAGCCAGCTGGTGAGAGGATCAGGGGCCTGAAATCGGGGAACCCCTGCCCCCATCAAATTATTTTGTGTGCATTGTGGAGGGGAATTTTTCTTCTTTTGCATTACAAGTTACTTTACATTACAAGTTACAAGACTGTTACTTTAAAGAGACTGAGAGTTTAGATAAGCAAGTATCAATGGCTATTTTACATAATAGAGGGGGGGAGGAATCTTCCTGTCCAGCACTTAAGATAAGAAGGAAATGACTGGGGCAGGCCCGTTATTCATTGTCTCGATTATTCCATTTGTTATTAAGGCCAGATTATTAGAGAGGGAACCCCTGAGGTCTATGGGGAAAAGGCCCTTCAGTTGACTCTCACCAGTTATGGCTTTCGCATGATTAATGGAAGAATTGCCTCACATTTCTTGCCCACCCTCAGCACGATTCACTGTCATTTTGATCCAGTGTCAGTTTGATCCAGACTCCATTTTCCATTGCCAGGCCCATGCTAAGATGTGCAAGTGTCCAGGGATCCAAAATGGAGGTTCTCTGTGGGTGGAGTCCCATGGCATCAAGGACCTCCATTTTACATCTTGAAAGCATCTGTTCTTTATCTGCCCGAGTAGCACTGAGAGCAAACATTTCTCCATTCCCTTGATTAAGATGAGGCAGAATTGTTAAGGGGCCAGATAAGAAGACTCGGGGTGAGGGTGCCGGTGGCCATCCCCGATGTACAAGGATCCCTCACTTTGTTATCTGCCGTTCACTAAGCAAAACCCATTAAGTTCAGTTCAAAGTCTGGCTTTCATCGCCCCTTTGCCGATTTCGTTCCGTAACGGCTGTGAAATTAGTGAATCACAATTATGTACTTGCTCATGAATAATTCATCTCCAAAGGGCCCTTGTAAAATGAAAGTAGATGATAATATGATAATAGTTTTCCATAGATGGGGTAATGCACCTGCCCATTAGTTACAACAAGAGCAGTGACAAGGCCCATTAATTATGTCATAAAAACAGCTCTCATCTCAGATCTGACGCGAAGGCAATAGCTGTAATGGTAGGACAAGCCACACCTTAGCCTCTGCATTTTAATAAAGCGAAATTGGGGGAATCAAAGGGAATTTTGCATAATCAGTGTTTTCCCACCTCTTTTGCCTGCTGAATTACATAATCTCCTTTTCATAATTGGCAAAAGGCAGTGCGGAGGGAGGCTGGGGCTGTTCTGAACATTTTCTAATCTAGACAATTAATTTTGCTTTAAGACAAAGCTCAGAGCGCAGAGTAGTTCAGTGCAGTTAATATGGCAACTTTTAAAGTTCACAGAGGGGATACTGTCTTGCCATAATACCTTTATGATCATTATTACATAGGTTCATAAAGTCACTGGTGTGTCTTAATGTTACAAACATCAGCAAAAAGACAAATGCACTAAGCAAAGATGAATGAATAGCCCTGTGCTCAACATGCAGCATTCACATTTTTGCAAACATGTCTATTGAATCCCCTACCCCAAAATTCAACAGACATTTGTGCGTGTTCCACAGATGCTTGCAGAATGCATGGATTTGCATGCCCACAGAAGACATCCATCTCCAGGGTCACACTCTTCTCATCCAGTTCCTCCCCTCCTTAAGACCCTGAAGGTTCTTTTTGAACTGTCACTTGCATATTTACACAAGCATTTGTTACGGGTACATTAGTAATCAACTGACCATCACAGTTCTTGTTGTTTAATGTTTGGAGAGATGGATTAGTGCAGTGGACCAGGACCAGACTTGCCATCTCAGCATCCAATGAGATTAAGGTGACTTCCACATGAGGCTTTTTGCTCTGATCTGAGCTCCTAACCGCAGTGGATTATTTCCACGCTTCCACATGGCATTGTTTCCCAACTCTTGCTTTCTGTGGTTTTCCCATGCTTTTGGTGTGCTTTCTCAAATGACGTTTGATAAGAAGTTTCCTGTGCTGTTTTAAAGAGCACCATGGAACAAGATAGTTGTCAAGACAAACTGCCAAACCCAAAACTGTCTTGACCTTCTGTGTGGAAGGGTTGCTGCACTTCAAAAGGTAGTCAAACTAGAGAAGCCACAGTCGAAGAAACTAATGGACAAAGACAGAGAAAACTGTGCAGTGCGCTAATATAATAACCAAACCAAAAATATAGACAATAAGCAAAATACAAAAGAGACAATACAAAAGTCCATAGAGATGTTGTTGATGAGTTTCTCTGGAATAAAATTCATTTCAGCATAACACTTCATCTGAACAGGACCATATTGTAGTTGTAGAGGTCACAATTCATAAGAAAAATCCATGTGAAAATCACATAACTTCAATTTCTCTTAGAGTACAAAAGACTGGATTCGCTCAACAAAGCATCATGTTTAAAGTGAAGGCTGATCACAAAGTGAAAATTCCTAGAAGCCTTCAAAAGGTGCCACCCATTTTTGGTGTCATTTCCCCTGCAACATTGTCCTGCAACCATGATTTCATTTCCTGTCTCATCATTGTTTTTTGCAATGATTAAATAGCTATAGCCTTACTATACTATAACGATGTATCTAATAAGTCTTCTGACTGCTCAGCTTTCTCTCTTTTTTAAAAAAGTAAATCTCTAGCACTTTTCATTGCTGAGATATAACTTCTATCTCAGGACCAGCAAGGGCTAGAGACTTAAAAAAAACTAAAGCTGAGGATTCAGTTGTAATGTTACAATGCTATAGCAGTCTAGCTATTGCCAGTTTAAAACAAAAAGGGTCCAATGGCACATGGGGAAGGGGGATGGGCAGCTGCAGAGGAACAGGGCAGATAAAATGCAGGAAAACCAGCCATCTGAACACCCTGTTGTCACTGATCTGAATTTGCAGTTTCAGTGGCAATTAGAAAATGACATGGAATTGTTGCCACATGTCACAGAACAGCATAAAAATGCCTACTCATCAGATGAATAGGCCAAAGAATTAGAGGATGAGGAAGAGAATAAGAAGAAGAGAAGAGATTGCATTCATACCCCACCCTTCACTACCCAAAGGAGTCTCAGGGCGGCTTACAATCTCCTGTGAGGTAGGTGGGGCTGAGAGAGCTCTGAGAGAACTGCTCTTGGGAGAACAGCTCTGAGAGAAATGTGACTGACCCAAGGTCACACCAGCAGCTGCATGTGGAAGAATGGGGAATCAAACCCGGTTCTCCCAGATTAGAGTCCGCACTTCTAACTGCTACACCAAACTGTCAGTGCACCAAAGAGGCAGCTGGCACTTAACATCACCACAGAAGGAGGCAGTTGGGACATTTTCAGAACCCCCCCCCCCCCGATGTGTAAGAGGAGCCCCAAGACGCTGAGTCAGCCCTGCCTTCTGATTCAGACTTGGACCCTGAACCCTTCACCCAGAGCCAGCTGCTGAACCAAAGGTCTCTCCCCAACAGATGCCTCAAGCCTCTCAAAGGTCTGAACTTCCTCCACTCTGTTGCAGTACTTGTAACTGGCCATGGAGCCTTTCAATACTGGGAGCCTGTTCCTAAAGGAGAAGGGCCTGTAACACCACCTCTTTGCAGTAATATTTAAGGCCTCACAACCTGTGCTGGAACAACATTCATAACACACCATTTGCTTTAGTTCCTTCCCTGACTCCTGGACCTCTGCAGGACACCATGTAAAAGACCCATTACTAGATGACCTGGGGCCAGCCATTCTCTTTCAACCTAACTTGCCTCAAAGAGCTGTTGTGAGGGTATTGAGGGGGAGGATCATGTATACCACTCTGTGGACCTCAGAATAAAAATATACCTAATTAATTAATCTGGGAGTATTTTTGATATATAACTGTTAGAACGAAAGGAATCCAAATTTGCTTTATGACCACTAAGGGTAGCAGAGTAGGAAGGAAGCAGTGCACTGGTATTTTTGGGGTCTGTGTGCATGCATCAGTGTGTTTCTACACTGGATGCAAGATGTGTTGATCCTGCACCCTCCCACTCAGATATCTAACTTCTAGAGACCCAGAGGCAGGAGGTGAATGCTGAAGAAGTTTTGCACATTTGCACATGGTCTTGAAATTTTAAAAATGTGTCTTTTAAATTTAACCTTTGTATCTTAAAAATATCTTCAAAAGGCAAAAAAGGGACAAAATAGGACCAGCATTTTAAAAGGGAGATGCACCCAAGAACATAGACCAGTGATCTTCAGTATAGTACCCTTGAGCACTATGGCATCTGCCAATGGGTTTGCTTCTTCCTCCAGGCGAATAGCCAGTCTTGGATTTCTACCACCTCACTAGAGCAGGAGGTGCTTCAGAAGAACCCAGGAGGCATCACTTTTGTGTCTTCAGGGAGCACCTGGTCAGAAACAGCTGCCTACATCAAAGGAGGAGGCTTGTCTTGGAACCTCTGGTTATTGGGGACCCAGCACCCACTGGCCACCATTTTGTGTTGGCACCAACTCCATGTTCTTAAAATCCCAAAAAAATGTCTACAGAGAGAATGAGATCGGGGACTCCTAACAAAGACAACCGGAAAGAATATAATCAAACCCCATCTATAAAGGTGCTGGCAGCCCCATAGCCAGGACATTTTCTGGTGGGGGGACTTTGGAATTGGGGGGGGGGGTTGTTGTGCCCTGCCTGACATGGTGGTGTCACTTGTGACATCACCATGAGTGACTCTCCTCTGAGTGACTCTCCTCCAAGCAGGCACAGGAACAATAAGGCAGTGAGGTGCTGGGGCAGGCCATTCTCTAATGGCCTGCCCCGATGCCTCACTGAATCCATACCAGCCAGACAGCAAGTTGGCTTTCAGAGAGCTCTCCCCAAGAGCCAACTCGCTGGCTGGCCAGCTGGCTGGCTGGCTGGCTGAGGCTCCCCTTAATCAATAGAGGGTGCAGCTAGGGCTGCCAGGTCCCCCGGAAGGGCAGAGGTTCCCCTGCTAAAAAGGCCCCCAATCCGCTGGTCTGGATCCGGCCAGCGGGGGGAACCCCACCCCTGAAGTGGCCAGATTGGGCCAACATGCCTGTAAGTGATGTCACCATGCTGGGCAACATGCCTGTAAGTGATGTCACCATGCTGGGCACATCACCAGGCAACACTCTAGCAATCACCCTGAAAACTCTATGGCACCATAGAGTTTTCAGGATGATTGCTAGAGTGCCATCCAGTGACGTGCCCAGCATGATGACATCACTTCCGGGCGACATCATTGTGGCACATGCAAATGTCTGGGAATGGGACCACTGCTCCCCCGCTGCAGCAAGTAAGTCACTTGGCAACCCTAGGTGCAGCCCCTAAAGCCACTGGCTGCAGCCCTGGGTGCTAGACAGATTAACAAAGCTACCTTTTCTTGTCCAAACCATTATATAATAGCAGTGTTGACAAATCTGGTTTGGGGGTGGAGACTGAAAAAGGTGGAGTTTGGGGAGGGGAGGCACCTCAGTGGGGTATAATCCTCCAAAGCAGTCATTTCCCTCCCCCAGGGGAACTGATTAAGGTAGCCTGGGTATCTCCAGGCCCCACCTGGAGGTTGGCAACCCTATATATCAGCTCAGCTGGGGGCTCACGTGAACTATCCCAGGAGGTCTCATTACCTCAACCCAAAGAGAGCGAACGAGCGGAGAGCTCTCCACTGTGGTGCCAGAATGGAAGGCAAGCCAATTACCAGCCTGTGCTGTCAGGTAGGAGAGCTGCAGAGACAGAAAACAAGCTTCTCCTAAGAGTGACCCCCCCACCCCCACTAAACACAGTCAGAAAGTTGGCAACAAAACAGCTTACATTATTCTTCTCCCTCTTTTCCTCACAACTCTGGAAGATGGAAGAGACAAGATGGCGCCGAGCGTTGAGCTCCAAAATTGAGCTCCGACGACGGGAAGAGAAATTTGGCTCCTAGGTGACTCCAATTCGGTTGAAATACAAAGTAAAGCAAAGTAGAGCAAAGAAAGCAAAGGAAAGAAAGAGGTCTGAGACCCTGAGTGACTTACTGTGGGTGGTCGGTGAGCCATGGGCGTTTTTGTTGCCCTCCGGTTTGGTGCTCGGAGTTTGGTCGGTGAGCTGTGGGCGTTTTTGTTGCCCTCCCGTTTGGTGCTCGGAGCGTGGAGTGTGGAGCCGGGGGCGGTGCGGACTGCTCGGGGGCCGAGTGTGTGCTCCGAGGTGTGTGGGGTGGCTCGGGAGTGTGGAGTCACCCGAGGACGCCGCGGAGACACTGTGGAGATGCTGGGGGCCCGCCCGGAGTGCAGCCCGAAAGTCCGGTGTTGTGGTGAAGACGCCCGAGACTCCCGGAGGAGCGAGCAACTCTGAGAGCGTGTGCTGGGCTGGGCTGGGCCGTGGTGCCGAGAGCCAAGAGCAGTCGGACCAGGAAGTGGGGCTTGGAGACCCCGTGTCGTGGCGGGGTGCTTCGGCCCAGCTCGGGAGGCCTCGGAGGGACTCAGGGGCCTTGGAGGGCCTTGGAACGGCTAAGCGGGGTGCCTCGACGTGGCTCGGGAGGACTCGGAAGGACCCGGAACAGCTTGGCTCGGGGCCGTTTGGGAGGCCTCGGTAGGACAAGGAACAGCACGGCTCGGGGCAGTTCGAGAAGCCTTCGGGGTGATTGATGGCAGGAGGCCAGGCGCTGTGAGCAGGCTTCGGGGCGACTGGTGGCAGGAGACGTACTGGGGCCGGCGCCAGTGCATTAAGTTGAAGAAAGAGATACCCAGGTGGCAGGAGACGTACCAGGGCCGGCGCCAGTGCATTAAGTTGAAGAAAGAGATACCCAGGACTAGGGGCGTCTGGTGGCAGAAGGCGCCTGGGCCCTGTGGGGGAGTGTAACATTCTTCTGGCCTATCCGGAATTGAAGGTAGAACTGAAGGAAGGAATACCTGGGACTAGGGGCGTCTGGTGGCAGGAGGCGCCTGGGCCCTGTGGGGGAGTGTAACATCCTTCTGGACTGTCCGGAATTGAAGGAAGAACGGAAGGAGGAAACACCCAGGACTGGGGGCGTCTGGTGGCAGGAGGCGCCTGGGTCCTGAGGGTGAGTGCAACATCCAGTTCTGGACTGTCCAGGATGGCTGGGCCCGGCATGGATAATGCCGGGGCCAAAGATAGGTACCGGGGAATGGAGAGGCGGCGAAGGCGGGGCTGGGAGCTCACCGACGGAAGGAAGTGAAGAATGGGACACACCGTACCCATTGGGACTTTAACACCGGCAATCTTAGGACCCCGTGGGGGGGACTGACCTCTTTCTAACCAGTAGGTTATACGAGAGTCAGATTAGGTATAGATAGGGTTAGTTTAGCTTAGTATTAGGCCACTCTATATTTCAATTTAAATTAGCTATAGCTAGGAGTTCCATTTTAATCTTGCTGCCCTTAATTATTTGGGCAGTAATGATGGGAGGTCAGGGTGGGCAATATTTTGAGAATTAGGTAGTTTTATTATTCTATACTATATTTAACCTGCTGGAATTTGGAACTTGGAATTGGGGATATATTCTTTTAGGAGGGAGAGCTTGGGTGGAGGTAGACAGCACTGGGGTGGGACCTTCTTCCGGGCAGCTGACGGCGCTGATTTGGCCTGTGACCAGCAGTGAGCTGAGTGAAGGCCATCGGCGCTGATTACTTCTGGATGGGGTATACCAGTGCTTCTGGGGCAGGGGAAATATAGTGGTGGGAGCAGGCGGGTAGTGAAGGGAAGGAGGCAGAGAAATGGAGAAGTTCGGCCCCCTTCCAGCCTGCAGCCCATCCCGAGAGTGACGGGCAAGGAGGCTTGGAAAGACCATCCTCCGTCATTGATGTTGTGTAACGCCAGGTCTATTAATAATAAGACTGCCACCTTGCAGGAATTTCTGCTGGAACAAGGGGCTGACCTGGCGTGTGTGACCGAGACTTGGGTGCGAGAGGGGGAGACAGTGGCTCTCTCCCAATTGGCTCCACCCGGGTTTTCGGTCCTCCACCAATCACGGACTGATGGCCGGGGAGGAGGAGTGGCACTGATCATTCGGGAGGCTTACTCCTACAGGGCGCTCCCGCCGTTGAAGTTGGTGGGCATAGAATGTACGGGTCTGGTGTGGGAAGCTGGGGAGAGGTTGGCTATCTGGCTGGTGTACCGGTCACCCAACACACCAGCCAGCAGCCTGTCCTCGCTGGTGGAGGCGGTGTCGGGCTGGGCGTTGGAGCACCCAAGGCTGATAGTCTTGGGTGACTTCAATGTCCACGCCGACAATGCGGCCTCTGTTCCGGCGAGGGACCTGGTGTCTTCCATGGCGACACTAGGGGTCTCCCAATTTGTAACGGCTCCTACGCACCAGGCCGGGCATACGCTTGACCTGATCTTCGCGGCGGGGGTTATGGTGGGTCAGTTGACTGCTATGGCAGTGCCATGGTCTGATCACTATGCCCTGAAGGCTCGCCTGATGTTGTCACCCCAACTCCGTTTGGGCAACGAGCGAATTTTAGCTCGCCTGCAGAGCCTGATGGACCCTCAGCGGTTTCTGGCGGCTCTGCGGGAACCCAGGCCTCCCAGCGACTCATTACATGGACTGGTCGAGGACTGGCATGGCCGGCTCTCGGCGGCCATCGATGAGATTGCTCCCCGACGCCCTCTGCGCCCTCACTTGAAGCTGGCTCCCTGGTTTACCGGGGAGCTGAGGCTGATGAAGCAGGGTCTCAGACGGCTAGAGAGACGGTGGTGGCGCTTTCGCGATGAAGCATCAAGAACATCTTATAGGACGTTTATGAGATCCTATGAGGTGGCAATCAAGGCTGCTAAGAAACAATTCCTTGCAGCTGAGGTTGCATCTGCAAGCTCTCGCCCGGCCCAATTATTTAGAACAATTAGGTCGTTAACGCAAGTGCCACAAAGCACTTCAAATGATAGGGAATTGGAAATTGGCTGTGAGGCTTTTGCGAGCTATTTTGCAGATAAAATCTTGCTACTTCGCCGCGAACTCACGGCCACAGTTGAGACAGTGTGTGAACTTGAGGCTCCATGCACGTCTTCAGGTTTAATCTTGGATCATTTCAGTCCTCTCAGTCTTGAGGAGATTGACAGGTTGCTCTTGACTGTACGCCCAACCTCGTGCAGCCTTGATCCGTGCCCCTCGTGGCTTATAAAAGCTTGCCATGAGGGGTTGCGTGAGGCGCTCCGGGAGATTATCAACAAGTCCTTTGCCAAAGGACTGTTCCCGGAGGCTCTCAAGGTTGCGATGGTCCTCTCCTTAAAAAACCATCTCTGGACCCGGCTGTTTTGGCCAACTATCAGCCGGTGTCCAACCTACCCTATTTGGGTAAGGTCTTAGAGAGGGCGGTGGCGATTCAGTTACAGAGCTTCATGGATGATACCTCCATGCTAGACTCGTTTCAGTCCGGGTTCCGACTGGGTCACGGGACGGAGTCGGTTCCGGTCGCCCTCACGGATGACCTCCGAAGACATCTGGATCGAGGCGGCACGGCGGCACTGGTGTTGTTAGATCTGTCGGCGGCATTTGATGTCGTCGACCACCAGTTGTTGATCCACCGCCTTGCCGATGCTGGGATACGGGGGCTCGCTTTACAATGGCTTGCCTCCTTTCTGCAAGATTGGGGACAGAGGGTTGCGCTCGGGGAACAGACCTCCCAGAGGCACCCACTGGTGTGTGGTGTTCCTCAAGGGGCGGTTCTGTCCCCGATGTTATTTAACATCTTCATGCGCTCCCTTGCCCAGATTGTCCGGAGGCATGGGCTGGGGTGTCATCAATATGCTGATGACACCCAGCTCTATCTGCTGTTGGGCGGCCAGTCCGGCTCCTCCCCAGATGATCTGGAACGAGCGCTGCAGGAGGTTGCGGGCTGGCTTAGACTGAGTCGACTGAAATTGAATCCTCTGAAGACGGAGGTCCTGTGCTTGAGTCGGACCGGGTTGGGGTTAGGGCACCCTCTTCCATCCTTCGGTGGGGCGCCATTGGTGCCAGCTCCAAGGGCCAGGAGTTTGGGTGTGCTCCTGGACTCCTCTTTGACGATGGAGGCCCAGGTAGCAGCCACTGCCAAAGCAGCCTTTTTCCATCTGCGGCTGACTAGGCAGTTGGCTCCCTTCCTCGAACGCGAAGACCTAGCCACAGTGATCCATGCTATGGTCACCTCACATCTTGATCACTGTAACGCTCTCTACTTGGGGCTGCCCTTGTCCCAGATCCAGAGGCTGCAGCTGGTGCAGAATGCTGCGGCCAGGCTTTTGATGGGTCTCTCTTTGCGGGACCACATCTGGCCGGTGCTGCAGCAACTTCACTGGCTGCCTATAGCATACCGGATCAGGTTCAAGGTGCTGGTTTTAACCTTTAAAGCCCTTTATGGTCAGGGGCTCGCCTACTTGAGGGACCGCCTTTCCCCATATAGGCCCCAGAGGTTACTGAGGTCGGGCACCCAAAATCGCCTGACTTATCCCGGCCCAAAGGAGGCCCGGTTGTCTTGTACTAGGGCCAGGGCTTTCTCGGTGGCGGCTCCTTACTGGTGGAATGAGCTCCCGGATAACATCAGGGCCCTGCGGGATTTGTTACAGTTCCACAGGGCCTGTAAGACGGAGCTCTTCCGCCAGGCTTTCAAATAGGGGCCGCCGCCGGGGAGAAAAGCCAATTATACCATCATCATGGCCCTGGTGTTTGCACCCTGCTGCAGTCACCCACCGGAGCGTTAGGAAGCCGCCATCTTGTGGTAATTAATTTTAGTGCTGTTTTAAATGCTTAATGTTAAATGTTTTAATCTGGAAATTGTTTTTATGTTTTATATGCTGTAAGCCGCCTTGAGTCGGTTGCAAAACTGACAAGGCGGGATATAAGTTAAACAAACAAATAAATAAATAAATAAATATAATTGCTCTAATCCTGGTACTTACATGACTCATACTGGCTTTCCCAGTGCAACACCCTGTCTTTACAGAATGAATAGGTAGAGGACACAACAACAACGACAACAACCTTTATTGGCACAGCAGGTAGAGAACATTGTGCTTCTGGAAGTGAATTCCCACATCCCCAAATACTATGTCTTTACAACTATCCTGGGCCATGGAGATCTTCAAAACAATACAGAAGTCTCCAAAATGCCAGCATCACAGCACTCAAAATAATCTGATCCATCTTGGTGTAATTTTTCCCCCCGTTTGCCCTCACTAGCGTTCTTCTGCTCCTGAAAACAAGCTCTGGGTTTATTTATGTCGACAGCAAAATAATTTTAAACGCCAGTTCAGAATTACCCAGCAAATAAACATTGTGAAGAGAACTCTACAGAGAGAAGAATGTGTTCTACTTTGAATTTCAGGACTGGGGGAAGGGGCGAGAAGCACAATGTCAAATCAGGATTAATAAACCTCGTGGAAAGATAAAGAGCCTTTGGACAGCTTACAGAAACAAAACCAAAAAAAGGCAAGGAAATCAAAGGACTATATATATCAAATCGTCCTTTCATGGAACGGGTATTTGTTTTCCAAAGGCTATAATTAATATTTTGCTCCCAAAGTACTTATCCTCGAGGCTTCTGCTACGGCGAATACTTTTGCACATTGTTCTTCCTCGCTTTCTGCTAAAGTGGGTGCCGTTTGGGTTTGGAAGGCAAGGACTGCCAGGATTTCGTTTGTTTCTGCTGATGGCGCGGCACTAGCGATGCCACTGTGGAAACCTGGAGTAGCTTGGAAGTGCTCACTGAGCTTGTTCCCCCACGGGGGTTGCTTCCCTGTGGGAGCTGATGGGCAGTAGGTTCAAGACAGACAAAAGAAAATACTACTTTACACAGAGAGTGATTAAAATATGGAATTTGCTGCCAGAGGATGTAGTGATGGCCACAGCTTTGAAAGGGGATTAGATTGATTCATGAAGGATAAGCCTATCCATGGCTACTAGCCATGGTGACTGAGGGGAACCTCCACATTCAGAGGCACTACACCTCTGAATCCCAGAGCCAGGAGGTAACATCAGGGAAAGGCCTTAGCCTGTATGCCCTGTTGCTGGCCATCCAGTGGAACTGGTTGGCCACTGCGTGAAACAGGATGCTGGACTAGATGGACTATTAGACTGATCCAGCAGGGCTTTTCTTATGTTCTTACATGTTACTCTGACTCCCCCCCCCACAAAGTGCAGCAGGGTTTGTGAGGAAATTATGCACAATATCATTGTGCAATTTTCTGGGTTTACGCCGGCTTGGCTGCATTTTTTCCTCCAAACCTGGTTTCGTGCAAAGATCCCAAGCAAAGTGGATTTGGGATCAAAGAGGGCAGGAAGGTGTAGATTTTCACACCTCCCAATGTTCCCTCTAAGATGAGTTGGTGTGAGCTAGCTCACAGTTTTTTAGCCTCCGGCTCACACATTTTTGTCTTAGCTCAGGAAGGACGGCTCCAGAGCAAACTAATTTATGTAGCAGCCAAATCGCTCACTCACAACTTTAATGCCAGTAGCTCACAAAGTGGAATTTTTGCTCACAAGACTCCACAGCTTAGAGAGAGCATTGCTCTCTACACACATCCAGTGCCATTACTGTCCCCTACTACTAGTAGGGGAGCCAGTTTGGTTTTGATTCTCCACTCCTCCACTTGCAGCTGCTGGATGACCTTGGGCAATCCATAGTTCTGTCAGAGCTGTTCCCTCAAGGACAGTTCTGGAAAGAGCTCTCTCAGCCCCATCGACCTCACAGGGTGTCTGTTTCTGAGGAGGGGAAAGGAAAGGCATTTGTAAGCTGCTCTGAGACTCCGAGTGAAGGGCAGGATATAAATCCAATCTCCTCCTCCCCCTCCTCTTCTTCTACTTCCTCTTGTATGCTTTTTGCCAGTTTTTGTTTTATTTTGTTATTCAAATAAACAGTAGGCATATCATGGGAGGGAAGGCGGTATGGTATAGCACAGTATCATCAGATCTCAGAAGCTGAGGAGGATCAATCCTTGAATGCGAGACCTCCCAAGGAAGGCTCTGTGGAAGAAGGCAATGGCAAACCACCTCTGCTTTTCACTTGCCTTAAAAGCCCCTTGCTGGGTTTGCCGTAAGTCAATTGCCATATCGCTATAGTGTCCTAACACTATATTGTTATATATTGCAATTGTGCAAACTACACAAAACTGAATTATGCTCTGCAGGAAGTAGACTTGCACTGTACTAAATGATTCGCAAAGTTAACTGGAAACATTATTTGGGACTGTGTTCTATATAGCTTGTTGAAATTAGGATCCTACTATGGAATTTTGCAACCTTTAGTGTGTTATGTTAATACTTATGCTTTACTTCTGTTTTTAGACTTCTGGTTGGTTCTACAACCCCAATTCCTATTGCATTATTGAATGTCCCATTGATTTTATTAACTTACCCTGTCCGAGTGAGAAAGGTGGGCTATAAACAATATAAATTAATAAATACTAGCAGAAGTGGAATGCACAAGTGGAAAACACAGGGATATCCCCAAGAGGAGGCTCTGTTTCTGCTGTGAATGCATCTGCATTGGCAGCAGCAATGAGAACAGAACAGGGAAATGTCCTTTTTTGGAAGCAACATCAGGGGCCTGTTTAAATGTGAGTCTGGACAGACAAAGTGTTTTCCTGGCTGCGGTCACACACACTAAATAATCCACTTTCAATCCTCTTTCAGTGCACTTCCCACCTGGATTTTGCCAGTCCACACAATAAAATCCACCTGGAAAGTACGCTGAAAGTGGATTGAAAGTAGATTATTTAGTGTGCGTGACCGCAGCCTCTATGTGACTTTGCACAGGCTTAGTGTCTCATTCAAACTGTGTTGCAACCTGTGCAAAGTGGCTATGCATGCTTAGTTTGCCCACCACAGATGCTTAACCCTTGAGGAGGAGGCATGGCGGAGCATCTGCTGGGCAGGCAGCAGGTCCTCGATCAGGCCCGTAGCTACAGTGGGGCACCTTGGGGCTGGGCCCCCCGACTTACCACCCATGTCTCCCGACTTCCCATCCAGCCAGTTTATTTTATTTTATCTTGTTTGCCACAGCCATGCCAAGCTGAGCCGTCACCCTGCCCTGTTTGCCAGCATTGTACCTCTGGCTGGCTGCAGGAGAAGCACACCACAGGGCACGTTTGATCCCTACTCCAGTGCGCTCTCTCTCTCTCATCGATTTTTTAAAAATTCTCTCTCGTCACTTCTGACAAAGTGCCCCCTGACTTATTTAAATGCCCCCTGAAGTCAAAAGCCCTGGCTACGGCCCTGTCCTAGGTTCACCTCTAGTTAAAAGGATCAGCTAGGAAGTCATGTGAAAGACCTCTACCCGAGACACTGGAGAGCTGGTGCCAGTCTGAGTAGGCAGCACTCACCTTGATGAACTAGTGGTCTGATTCAGTATAAGTCAGCATTGTACATAGATATAGGTACCCTTGTGAATATTGTGCCTGAGAGCACTGCATTAAGGGAAGGTTCCCTTAATGCACACCATAGGAAAGTACTGGTGTTATGTACCCTGAGACATGTCTGGGCATGTTCACCTGTAATGGTAAGTGATACCAGCCTGAGCTTCAGTCCCCAGAGAACAATAGACCCTAGGATCCTGATTGTCCCCCTATCAGAGGCTGAGGATATTCAAATGGTCCTATGATAGCCTCTGGTGGGAAACTAATCCCTGCTTACCCAATCCCCCTTGGGAGGCAAGGTCGGGGGTGTGGCTTACCTGTAAATATAAGCAGGCTCCCTGACCACACTCACCCATGCTTCCACTGACCACCTAATAAAAGAGCTTTGATTGAAATCACTCTATGGCCTCCTGAGTCCAGTATATTTCAACCTCCATTGATGGTGGAAAGTACCATCAAGTCACAGCTGATTTATGGTGGCCCTGTAGGGTTTTCAAGGCAAGAGATGTTCAGAGGTGGTTTGCCATTGCCTGTCTCTGCATCACAACCCTGGACTTCCTCGTTGTTCTGCCTTTCAAGTACAAACGAGGGCCAACCCTGCTTAGCTTCCAAGACCTGACAAAATTGGGCTAGCCTGGGCCATCCAGATCAGAGCACGCCTCTGCTAGTGGAACATTATCCTAGAAAATGTGGCTCTGGAGCAAGGAAATATGCAACCATTTTTCATGATTTTATTTAATTTGTTTTTGAAAGCACATCAGAAGGAATGCCTTCCGCTATGTCTTGCACCCGCAGAAAAGATAATAGGGATGCAACTGCTTTCACTTAGTGCGAGCAGACAGCAAGGAGTGATTGTAGCATTTCTGCTTGTACAAGGACTGTTGTTCATGTGGAGATTTTCCATGAATCCAAAGCTATGGTTGACGATCAAAGAGAAGGCACAAGCAATTTGAAATTATCCCTAATCCAAAACTTACCTCAGCCACAAATTCATTCAGCCATGAATTGTATACTCTGTAATACATGGACAATAATACCAGTTAGCCATATAGGGCTGCCATAAAACTTACCAAGATAAAGTAGGTGAAGTGTTATGAACCTTGAAATGTGCTATATAAAGGCTACCTGTAAAAATCAGAGGCATCCTAGGGGTCTTTCCAAAAGCCAAACAGTGGGACAGAAATATGAAACTTATAGCTACGAAAGAACATGGTGTAGCATATTCTTCAGGACAGGCTTTGTCTGCTAGTTTATTTCTTTAAAGCATTCCCATTCTGCTCCTCCAGAAACAGAGGTCTGATTTGGTCTAAAGACCACCAGAAAAAACCCAATAGAATTAAAGATTAAACAATGACAGCTACGCATCCTCATAATGCAATGCAAAATCACAGCTAGCCTCAGAACCATCTTATGGAAGATAGCTCTTGGTGGAAGCTTACGTATGTACATATATGCTGTCAAGACTTATGGCAACTGCTGCAAAAGGCTTTTGAGGTAAGTGAGAAGCAGAGGTGGCTTGCCATTTGCCATTGCCTTACTCTGCAGAACCTTCCTTGGGGGTCTCCCATCCAAATACCAACCACGCTTAGCTTCCAAGATCAGATTAGATCAGTCTGTACCATTCCACCATCCCTCCACAAGGGAACATGAGATATAATTAATATTTGTCTGTACATGTTGGAAGTCTGATGAGTATGCAGAAACCACTCCTTGTCTGTGAGGAGACCAACTGACTGGACCATCAAGGTTGCTGGTAGAAGGTTCTATGATGAGTTCATGATGGACATACCAACAATCTGTACATACAGGTATCCATGATTTATGGGCATCTGGCAAGATCAGGCTATGACACACCTCCTTCCCTCCTGGTGTGGGGACCTGGAATTCTCTCCATCACCCCCCTCCCATCACAACTACCATCAGTTCAAGGCCTTTCAGTGACAGCAGCACTGATGAGTGGGTTGGTGGCTTTCTAAGTCCCTCCCTCTGGTGGTTCTGTTCATAGCAGTAGGTCTTCAAGTGCACTATAGTCAGTGTCAGATAGTTGGCTGAACTGGTGGTAATTTATTCTGAATAGAGGTCTGGTGATGGTGTCAGAACGAATGTGGATGTTTTTGGCAGGAGAGGAAGACACTGGATTGGCTGAAGTACTGGTATGTCTGATTATAAGAGGCAAATACGGAACAGGGGAAATTGCTGCTTAGAAGAAATTCTGCTTGTGGTCCACATAATTGTACCTTACAAATCCTCTCTCTTATTCTTTAACAACACCATGCGTCAGGTTATAAATATAATGAATGTGCTCTCATTAGCAATTTGGTAGATTTAAAGACATCTATAACCATTCAAAAGACCTGCCTATTTATTCATGTGGTATTTTTACAATGGATTATTGCTAAAAGAGTCCATTCTTTCTTTTTTATTTTACCATGTCTCTCTAACAGTGCATTAAGCACTTTAAGTCCCATCAATTTCAGTAGGAGAGACTGCTTAAGCCAATGGGACTTTAAACTGTTTAACACTGTTTAACACTGGCTGGATCATGCCCAGGAAATCTAACTGTACAGCCAGCTGCTAAGCCTCCCTTGTAAGTAAACTGGAATATTTTTAAGGTGTAGAGGTTAAGTTTGGTGTAGTGGTTTATGTGGACTCTAATCTGGGAGAACCGGGTTTGATTCCCCCACAACTCCACATGCAGCTGCTGGATGACCTTGGGCAAGCCATAGTTCTGTCAGAGCTGTCCTTGAAAGAGCAGTTCACTCAGAGCTCTCTCAGCCCCACCTACCTCACAGGGTGTCTTGTTGTGGTGAGGGGAAGGGAAAGAAATTTGTAAGCCGCTCTGAGACTCCTTTGGGAAGTGAAGGGTGGGGTATAAATCCAATCTCCTCCTCCTCCTCCTCCTCTTCTTCACATTCAAGCATACCCAAGATCACTGCCTTGATCACAACGTCTACTCAACATACCTATTATCCTAATATTCTTTTAAAGTGAAATTTCCATGACACTGTAACTCATAATCTGTAGGATTCTTTTGTTTTCTAATTTTAATGGCTGGAGATCAAAGCATCCTATGTAACATTCCTTATGCGCACAGGAACATTTCAGATGCTGTTCCCTGAACTTCCCCATGGTGGTGGGGGGGGAACCTTCTGGAGAGGCAATATAAGAAGCTGGAGGGGCTACTGTAGAAAAGCAAACTGGCAGACTTCTTCTCCTTGAGCTTGTACAAAGGTGCATCCAGACAGCTATAGATTTGGGGCCTTATCTAAGTGGTATCCTCTCCTCGTGCTAAGAAACTCACCAAGTCATGGTTTTGTCTTGAGGTTGTGAGATACTGAACGTATGTAGCTGCCTTTACTTTATAGTATACATCAGACAACTGGCTCATCTCAGTTCCTATCAGACATACTTGAATATCCACTCATTCATCTCAAATTCTGCTTTCCAGAAGGCTGTTCAACAGATGTTTGAGTGAGATGGTGGCAAGAGACTCTGAGGCTCAGGTCATGAGGGATCATGGCTATTGAACACAGTGTGTTCATCTTCTAAACAAGTGCATCACTGGCCCCATCGGTATTCTCTATGTAAAGCTGTTCCATACTGTTATGGCGCCAGCTTCCCACTTGGCTCAGTATAAAGCTCTCCTCTATCAGGACACAAGTTGTTCAGAGAGAGTGCACGTGAGAGGGGGGAGGAGCGGCCTCAGGAAATAACAAATGGTTCAGGGGTGGGCGTGCTTCCAACCCCCCCTCCCCCCAAAAAATATGATCACAGAAAAATGTTCCCTGGCTGCTTTTCAACGCAGACAACTGGATTTTCAGCTATCTTGTTTCTAGGGCTGCCAAGTCCAACTTGGGAAATATCTGAGGACTTTGGGGGTGGAGCCAGGAGACTTTGGGGGTGGAGCCAGGAGAAAGGAAGTGACATCATTTTGTGATGTCACATCCTGTGATGTTGCTTCCACATGCTGACACATGAACTCATGAAGTTTCCTAATACTGAGCTTCTGCTGCTGCCTTGAGCTTTATAGGCTTGCAAGCAGCATTACCCAGACTGTGACTTTTATGCCACTGTTTTTTGTCGCTGAACAAGAGTCAGTGTTATGTAGCAGTCAGTTTGTTTGGCTGGGATCTGGGAGAGCCTGGCTCAAAACCCTGCAGTGCCATGGAATCATTTTATTTAATACTGAATCAGGCCATTGGTCCATCAAGGTCAGTATTGACTACTCAGACTGGTAGTGGCTCTCCAGGGTCTCAGGCTGAGATCTTTAATGTCACCTATGACCTGATCCTTTTTTAGCTGAAGAGGCTGATACCTCCTGCATGTCAAGCAGATGCTCTATCACTGAGCAATGGCCCTACTGAATCCTTCCTCATCTCGGCAGAATATGAAGCACTAAGTGCTGCACAAGTGCTAAATATGATTTTCATATCATAAGAACAGGAGAGAAGCCACAGTGGATCAGGCCAACAGCCCGTCCAGTACAACACTCTGTGTCACACAGTGGCCAAAAATACCAGGTGCCCTCAGGAGGTCCAGCAGCAGGGCCAGAACTCCAGAAGCCCTCCCACTGTTGCCCCCCAAGCACCAAGAATGCAGAGCATCACTGCCCCAGACAAAGGGCTCCATTTAGACCTTGTGGCTAATAATAGCCACTGATAGACCTCTGCTGGATGAGGACAGAGAGAGAGAGACAGACAGACAGACAGACAGACAGACAGAAAAAAGAAAGAAAGGGGGAGGGGGAGAGAGAGAGAAGGAAAAGAGCTGGCAGACCCCAGCAGCTTACCCCAAGCAGCTTACTCCAGCAGCAGGCCACATGCAAAAGCAGGCCCTTCAGCAGAAAGAGCCTCTCTGGGCGGGACTCTCTTGCTCTTTCTTAAAGGGGAAATGTCTGTTGAGGCTTTTTACTGCAGGGCAGGCTCTCTGCAGACATTTCCCTTTTAAGAGGCCAGGCCAGGCTCCGATGTTTCCCTGCTGGCAGCCATTGCCTCCCCCGGTGGCCAATTCTGAAAAAGCGGGGGAAAGCTTTAAAAATCGGTGCTTCCCCCGCCCTACCCGGGGACTTGGCAGCCCTACTTGTTTCCTTTGTGACAATTTGCATATCTCCTTAGAAAAGATGGGGGGGGGGAGAATTCGGCTCCAGTTGTCTGCTTTTTGCTCACAGCAGCTTGAGGGAAGGGAGGAACAATTGTAGCACCTTAAAACTACTTTCAGATAAGGCGGTGAGATGCTGTAGTAACATTGGAGTCACTACTAAATGGCCATAAAATGATGCAGACAGCTGATGCTGAGATGAAACAATCGGCATGAAATGTAGACAGAAATTTGTGAGACAATGTGAGATCATTGGCACAACGGTGCGAAATACCAATGCAGATTGGACCTCACAGTTCATGACATCCCTGCCTGCTGCTGCCTACTTTGCCTGGCAGTTGCTCTCCAGTGCAGTAGCTAGAAGTCATTCCCAGGATGATTATCTGAGCTCCTTAAACTGGAGATCTCAGGTACTGGACTTTGGATCTTCTATGCTCTATCACCAAGCTATAGCCACTCCCCTAAGTTATCTTCTCCAGGTCACTTGATACGCTTCAGCACTGATGACAGTATTTGAATTCCCATGCCTATAAAAATGTAACAATCCTACTGGATTAGACCACTGGTCTATCTAGTCCAGCATTTTGTTCCACACAAAGGCCAACCGGTTTCCCTTGAGTACGGACAAAGAGCACAGGTGTTGGGTATTCTAACTCCAAACCTCAAATACAACTAGTATTCAAACCCAAACCCCCAGTTATAAGCACAGTGCTTTTTCTTTATCCAGTTAATGCAACATACACCTCAAATTTAGTATTTGTGAAACAATCTATGCACTAAACCAAGCCTTGACAAATTTTCTTTGGCTTTAGGAGGCAGCCCAAACTTAGGAGCCAGACTTCTTTTCATATTTCAACTCTTGTATTTTCTAATTATTGCTAGCACAAAACCTAAACCTAACCTCTCCACAGTGTCTTGTCATTTTATTAAAGCTATTACAAAAGTGCTGTATAGAAATAAATAAAGGGATAGCCCTAGTTGTAATCACTACAACAAAAAACTAGCCTCTAATCCTAGCCTAACTTCTCCCCTATTCCAGATAATTCCATTATTGCTTTACAAACTCCATTTAATTGAATACTGGAGCCATTTAACTGAATACTAGTTCATCCACCACCACCAAATAGTGTAAAGTTAACCTATAAACAAGCAATTACAACAACTTCATGCATGTGTATTTTTATGGCATGCAACAAAACATTCTGATTGTGAAATGATCAATAAGCTTTATATTCCACATTGAGAGACAATCCTAGGAATTCACAGTGTAATCCTAGGAATCACAGTGAAATTTCTAGGCCCCATGGTGACCTATCAGCTGGGATCTGCTAAGTCTTGCACTAAACTATTGTTCAACAAATAGGTAGACGCTATAGAGTCTAGCTGTTTTCAATTTTGGTAATAGCACATCTTTCCAGGAAAAAATCTTTCCATACTAATTATTATTTGTGGGGTGGGGATGAGTAAGGAAGATAATTATGCAGTCCCCCCCCCCCCCAGTCTGCAGCATTAAGAAGTTGCTAACTTTTTGTTCAGTCTGAAAGCATAAGCTATATCTTTTTTGACCTTCTGGTCAAACTGCTGATAATTATTTTACACCATGAGGCTATATTAAAAGGTTACTGTTGGAAATGTCAGAAATCAATGGCACCATTGACCCTGGTAGGTAGAAAAATAGATTATACCCTTGATCTCCGCTGTAACTAATCCTGCTTCCAAAGAATTCAGCTGGCATTTGCCACAGTCTTGAATGGGGGCCAGATCAAGCCCTATGCATATGATTATCATAAATGGAGAAATTATATATACCATATATATATATATATATATATATATATATATATATATATATATACACACACACACCAATATACCTTAGATCAAGTACCCTCGCAAACTGGAAGCACATCTCTTGTTCATTATGGAAAATTCACATCCATAACACAGAAATGTGAATTTAAAAACCCTCTCAACTGACAGAAAATTAATCATAGAGGACTGTGGATACTGGTGGAAAATGTGTTTTTGAACAAAGGTTATGGATGCTTACTAAACACAATAGGCACAATGTAATACTAATGAAGAAGAGCACAGCCTCCAACTATACCTAGTTTTTGCTTTGCTGTGCTATGCTATTTTAGGATGTTATGTCATGTTATATCATGGCTTTATGTTATAACTTGGCCTTATTTAGTATTTAATTCGCTCTTGCTACAACCCCTGAATACTTGCTACATATGCTTATTTGGCACACAAGAATTACTAACTCTCGAAGATACTGTAATGGGATTATGTTTGGTTAGGCTTATTGGGTGTGTGTATTGGTTAGTACAGGAAAGTCGTTGGATCAGACCAGTGGTCCATCTAGTGCAGCATTCTGTCTCACACAGTGGCCAACCAATTACCCTGGAGGGCCAACAACAGGGCATAGAGGCCAAGGTCTTCCCCTGATGTTATCTCCTGGGCAAGGGCGTCAAGTTTTTATTTTTCCGGGGGGGCGGGGGCTCCTGCACACACATGTGCAAAGCATGTGCGCGCACCGGGAGGATATCCCCCCTGCTGCCGCAAGCCTTTCTCCCCCCCCGCCCAGCTCCCCTGCACTCCCTCCTGGGGCCATCGGGGCAATGTGCCCAGCATGATGGAGTCACCCGGAAGTGACGTCATCACATTGGGCACGTTGCCAGGGCGACGCTCTGGCAGTTGCCCCAAAACTCTATGGTGCCATAGAGTTTTGGGGCGATTGCTAGAGCATCGCCCCATCAACATGCCCGGCGTGATGACATCATTTCCGGGTGATGCCATCACTCTGGGCACGTTGCCCCGATGGCCCCCGGGAGAGAGGGAGTGCAGGGGAGATGGGGGGGAGAGGCTGTCGGCGACGGCAAGGAAGGCACGGTGGCGGGGAGGCGTGGTGGTGGGTGGGTGCCCCGTTTCACCAGGGGGGCTCAGTCCCTCCCAGGAAATTTCAGGGGGCCCCCCCAAGCCCTCCCGTAGTTGACGCCTATACTCCTGGGTCTGGGATTCAGTGGTTTAGTGCCTCTGAATGTGCAGGTTCCCTTTAGTCACCATGGCTAGTAGCCACTGATAAACCTGAGCTACATGAATCTGTCTAATCCCCTTTTAAACCTGTCTATGCCTATGGCCATCACTGCATCCTCTGGCAGCAAATCCCACATTTTAGTCACTCGCTGTGTAAAGAAGTATTTGCTTTTGTCCAGCCTGAACCTACTGCCCAGCCAGCTAATCCAGCTGCGCGAGATTGTGGATGTGGTCCTGGCTTGCTTTATCAGGAGACATCACCAGGAATATCCCAATCCAAATTTGGCAACCCTAAGTGAAAACAAAGCCCAGAAGGAGAAGGAATCAGAGAGAAGCTTCCAGCATAGACAAAAAGTGTCCAACTTGCTATGCTCGTTTTGCCATGGTAACTGGAGAGAGAGAGTGGGAGAGTGTGAACGGAAGATGCTTTCACTTTGCTACGTTGCTTTGAAGTAGCTTGCTTGCTTATTACCTCTGGGGAACCAGACATCCTTGGAACTCAGCACTTGCCACTCAGCTTCATTCTACATATTAGGGGGATGGCATAGCAGGGGGGTTACTAGCCGTTGCTTTCGGTGAGGGGAATACTCGGGGGTGATTGGTCATAGGCGTTTTAGGGCCCTGCTTGAACCTTGTATATCTGTTGCATTTGCACCTTTAACCTCAGTTCTAACACAACCAGTGTCCAGTCTGGATCCTATCACTGTCTCAATAAACTTATCATTCTTCAGAGTGAATGTTGTTGGGAACTGATTTATCCAGGAGTCTGACAAAAAGAGCCATGACGCATATGCACAGTCTGGCTCTGGTGCAGAGGGAAATACAGTGCCCAAAATATTATCCAAGCATGCTGACTCACCTTTCCTCCAACAATGCTGAGAGATAGTGATGGGCTTAAGGTAGGGATGCCAGCCTCCAGGTGGGACCTGGGGATCCCCTGGAATCACACCTCATCTCTAGACAACAGAGATCAGTTCCTCTGGAGAAAACATGCTTTTGAGGGTGGATTCTACGGCACTGTACCCCACAGATGTCCCTGTCCTCCTCAGGTTCCACCTCCAAATCTCCAGAAGTTTCCCAACCTGGAGCTGACAAACTACCGTCTTTGCCCCCTGCTGGTGGCTGGGGGGACCTGACAACCTTAGCTTAAAGTCACCCTGCTTGTTTCCTGGGAAAGTGGAGATTTAAACTAAGTATCCTCAGTCCAAATTTATATGTGTCAGATGTGAATGCAAAAACACCTTTCAGCACATATCATCAGTCTTATTTTACTTCCTTCAAAATCTCACCGAGGCTTCTCCAGAGAAGGAAGCTAATAAACTATCATGACATTTCACCCAATAAAAATGGATGACAGGTCTCCTCCCAGATCAGACCAACTGTTTCTGCTGCTTGGAATCTTTTCAGCAGGCTCACGCTTCCACACATGCTAAATAATGCAGTTTCACTCCACTTCGGTGACTGTTTGCAAGTGGATTTTGCCGTTTCACACATTAATATCCAGTTGCAAAGGGCATTGAAGTTGGATTGAAAGTGTGTTATTTAGTGTGTGTGAAAGTGTCCACCAAGACTCAGTCTCTAGAAAAGAGCGGAGACACCCACAACATAAAGTGCTTATTTATTTAAATATTTGGTCCTTTTTAGGCTGCTTTTCTCTCCAGGAAAACCCAAAGTAGCTTACAAAACAAGAAAAAAAAGTACAAATTACAAAATCATACAAGTGAATAGACAAAGAAAATACAAATAAATCTGGGCTGGGCCGGGTCCACCAAGCTGACTACCTTCTGGTCCTAGGCTGCAAATCCCAGGCCAAGGGCCATGAACCCTTTGACCTCTGCCCTCTGGTTCATGCCTCACACCTCTTGCCCTGTCCAAGCTAAATACTTTCAGGAAAAGGAGGAAAAAGCCAGCCTGTTAGCTTGATTAACAATCTCCATCAATGTTTTCTGTGCATTCCTGGTTCTGATATGTGACCCCTTACTTTCTTTCCCCTCCTGGAAATTTGACAACATTTATCAAAGCAGACGTCTCCAAATTTACTTTTGACAAATCTTGAGTGCTGTTCTAGAGACAACTTTGAGTTTTTTTAAAAAAAATCCATGTACTTGGTAGAAGCTAATATTTGGCTTTCAACCATTTTGTTGTTATTGATATTGTCATCTGAGGCAGGCATGTCACAGCTGTGCATCCTCAGGCTTTCATAGGCTGCTGTGCTTGGCCACATCACTCTGTGCCCAGAGAGACAGAAAACGTTCCCTTTCTTTGCAAGCCAAAATCAAAGAACATCTCTTCCCTCGAGGCAGAGCTGATCCCGCCCTCCTAGCAACCATTTTGTGATTGTCCCTGCCCCACGGCAGCCATTTTGTGCTGGTGTCCATTACCCTTTGTCAAAATTCCTGAAGCACCTGTAGGCTGGGCAAAGCTGGGAGCCTCTGACTTAGATTTAACTGAGATGCAGACTCCCTTTGAATGACAGCACTAGTCTGAAATGGCAAGCTCTTTCTGGTGTCTGAGCAGCAAGTGATCAACAGAATGAACTGTACCAAAACAGAAATCCTTGCTGTGAATGAGAAAGACTCCCTCTACATAGAAGCATATGCTGCTCTCCATTAGCTCAATGATGCCTCTTTGAAGTGCTGCAAACCTACCCAGCAGTATCACATCTTTACTGACACATTCTGTGCACTTTGTGCAGGCTATGCTAATCAGAAGTTGATTCTGCATGTATTCTAATGCTGAGGAGCTTCCCTAGCCCAAAGGTTAATGTCAGGGGTTGCATTCAGAAACACTTGGCAAGAGTCTCTTTATATGTTAGGAATCAAAAGAAAATCTTACAGAACTAGGCCCGCCACCTGATGCATAACTCATTAGCATAACTTATTTGCATGTGCTACACCATCTGACATCACCGGAAGTATTTCAGAAGGCAAGAAAGAAAGGAGAGAGAGAGAGAGAGAGAGAGAGAGAGAGAGAGAGAGAGAGAAAGAAAGAAAGAAAGAAAGAAAGAAAGAAAGAAAGAAAGAAAGAAAGAAAGAAAGAAAGAAAGAGCTGGCAGAGAGGGGACAGCTACTAATCCAAGCCTCAGAAATACCACTGTTCTGGGAGGATAGCTTCAGTGGTGGCAGAAGCCTTCAGAAGGCTGGTTGGAGGAACAAGGACCTTTCCAGGGGACGGGGTCATTTTTCTGCAGCCATGACACAAGCAGGCATTCCCCCGCGTGGGGGGCGCTGGCACCAATTCCCAGAGCTGCGCTCCCCTGAGCTCCTGCTCGAAAGGACCCCTGCTTAAACGTATTCAATAGATGTATGTATGTATATGTGTGAATGGGTTTATGGACTGGTCTAGTGTACATGATACATCTTACTACATTCCTGGCTGGTCAGATGATGACACTTGGAAATATGAGTCCTAATTGACATGATTACTGATGGTTGCAAATGATGGGTTAGATCCTACCAGCTTTCCTCCATGGCTATCAAAAAGGTATCTGGCTTCTGTATGGCATCTGTATGGACTAAGGGCATGTGGGACAAGGTTGGGGCTGTTGTAAGGAGAGGAACTCAGAGAGATTAAGTGAAAAAACAGGCCAGCTGCAGTCTGCGTTGCATGGTGGAAAGGATCTTTTTAATGTTTCCAACACAATGACCAATTTTCCACAAGCAGCTGTGCCACTGTCACTCTTCCATTTGCCCCGGCTGCATTGGTCAATTTCACACTATTTGCTGCACAACTGCATTTTGACCCGCATCTCCCCCCACCCCCGATTTCCCCCACGTCATCTTGATCCTTATTTTTTGAGACTGAGAAGACGTGGGGGAAATCGGGGAGAGCTGCGGGTCAAAATGCAGTCGCACAGCGAATAGTGTGAAATTGACCAATGCAACCAGGCCAAATGGAAGAGCAATGGTGGCACAGCTGCTTGTGGGAAATTGGTCAATGTCTCTCAGAACTCCAGGTGGTCTATAACCCATAAATCATTGCCAACAATCTAAGAGAATTCGTAGAATCATTATTTGAAGAACTATGAACACAGAGATTACAAGGTAGTCTCCATTGTTTCAGAATCAGAATGGTATAACCAAGACTTAATAAAAGATATTATAGTAAAAACCTTTTTTCCAGAAGCATAATGCATAGGTCACAGGATATCTGTGCAGAATCCTTGAGGTATTGAGGTGGCAAGCCACCAATTCAATGTACCAAACGCACCAGTTTGGTGTAGTGGTTAGGAGCACAGACTCTAATCTGGGAGACCAGGTTTGATTCCCCATTCCTCTACATGCAGCCTGCTGGGTAACCTTGGGTCAGTCTCAGTTCTCTCAGAGCTGTTCTCTCATGAGCAGTTCTCTCAGAGCTCTCTCAGTCCCACCTACCACACAGGGTGTCTGTTGTGGTGAGACGAAAGAATGAAGATTGTAAGCCACTCTGAGACTCCTTCGGTTAGTGAATCTTCTTCTTCACACATATGTCACATGAAAAGAAATCTCCCTATGATGAATGTATCATCTGCACTTGGCCACTGAGTATGGCATTTTTACATAAATTCCTGCTTTAAAAAGTATAGAATCCAAAATTTGAGACCAGGAAGACAACGAATGATGGGGAATATGATGGAGGCAGAAAAACAGAGGGATAACAGATTCTCATGTCAGTTTCATTCATTACCAGTATGCTGATGAAGAGTTCTGGGTCATTAATCCAAGTTTCACATAATGAAAATACAGGTTATGACAACCAGTTATAGGCTAGAGGTCAGGGGGCACGTGCTGGGTGTATGGAGTGTCATTTTATTTTTAAATTATTTTATTTTAAATTTATTTTATTTAAAATAAATGAAAAACGTATATGAATTTTTATATCTCGACATGCAGTCACATTAAAGAAACCAATCCTTGATCAACTGTATGGACGATTTCTGTCATGGCCACGGGTCTTGCTATAGCTGATCGCTATGTTTTGAGCCACATTTGACTGTGCAAAGCTACTCACAGGGTGGTACATCATTGCTTCGACAAAGAGAGTGTTATCTATTGAATGTCACGCTCAAAGGCATCTGTCATCTTTCACAATAACTTTTTTTTGCGCCGTATGATGACATATTTACTTAATACATTGGGATAACGTCCCTGTTCAGCAGCGTGTCATCACTGACCTCGGTAGAACGTCCTCCTCGTTTTACTGGGACCAAGGCTCATTTTTACATAATGCTGTGATTGCTTGTACTTCCCAGCTCTGAAACTTGCTCAGAGGATGGTACACTTGAGCCATAAAACACAGCAGCAACCATTTAATCACTCTCTTCCAGAGAAACATTATACAGTTTTGATCTATACAATATTCCTACTACCTAAAGTGACATTGAACTCAATGTTGCAAGAAAAAATAATAATGTTGTTTTGTTTGTGTGTGTATGTGAGTATGCCTGGAAGTCATGGTTGACTTTTGCACAGTGACCCCTAGTCAGGCTCGGACATTTCAGAGAGGGGACTTGCTATTGTCTGCCTCTGCGTCCCAGCCCTGGTATTCCTCAGAGGTCTCCCATCCGAGTACTTGCCAGGGTCGGCCCTGCTTAACTTTTGAGATCTGACGAGATCGGGCTTGCCTGAGCTATCCAGGTCAGGGCAATAATACATCTAATTTTAGTTATGTTTTTCTATCGCACAAATCTATGGAAAGTAAATATCTACCACAACAAGGAAAGGAGTTAAACAATAAGCTGAGTAAACTAAAGTAAAATTTACTGATTTTTAAAATTTTAATATTTACTGACTTAGAAGAGTGTAAGTCTGTTTCGGACTGCAAGGTGAGTTACCTAAGTTTAAGAATTCCATAATCAGAGACTATATCATAGAAGAAGGAGAAGAAGTGTCATTGCACAGTGTATAGTAGTAGGTGAGTCCCCCACCACAGCACACCTCATAATCTACGTTGGACTCAAACTACGTGTTATGATTTTTAGCATCTCATGTCTGGATTCCTCCAGTCTGAATTTGACTAAGGCAGTCAGATATCAGCTGCAAGGGAAGCCATTTCTCGCGTGCAGGCTCCTGATTTAGATTGGCAGAAGTGTGTGAATTCAGCACTAAAATGGTCTCAGGGGAACATGGACTGGGTCTGGGTGAGAATACAAAGAGAGAGGTTTGGAAGAGGGGTGTCCTGAGGGAATGACTTAAGAGAAAGTTTGACCCTCTGAAATGTTCCATTTTGCAACAATCATGCTGTTTGCTAGGATCTATGTTTTATATGTCATGGTTTTATTATAAATTTTGTGTTTTAACATATCTTGTTGGTTTTTAAAAAAATATTAATATATAATATATTGACAAAATCTGATTAGATAGATAGATAGATAGATAGATAGATAGATAGATAGATAGACAGACAGACAGACAGACAGACAGACAGACATATTCTGTAAGCCATGCTGAGCCTGCCTTGGCAGGGAGGGCGGGATACAAATTAAACAAACAAACAAATAAATAAATAAATAACAAAAAGCACTTGACTGTTCTAAAATTAAACCAGCAAAGGCCAAATAACATTCCATGTCCTAACATTACTGCCCTGTTCATAGGATTTTTATCTGGCCCTTTCCTCCAAAGAGCTCTGCTCAGGGTACACAGCTTCCCCTACCACCACACAATCTTAATCAGAGTTACACATTCTAAATTCATTGAATTAATTGGCTTAGAAGGACGTAACTCTGTTTAGAACTGCACTGCCCCTCTCTATTCCACCCCTACAGCAGTCTTGTGGAGTAGGCTTTGCTGAGAAATAGGAACTGGGCCAAGGTCACCCAGTGAGCTCTATGGGAGGGTGGGGAGTTGAACCCTGATCTCTTTGGTGCTGGACTATCATTGTGCCCATTATGCCACGCTTGCTTTGAAATGTGCTGTACCAGGGGTGTCAAATATAAAACCCGGGGGCCAGAACTGGCCTGTCCCAGGTTCTTATGCAGCCCACAAGGGAGGGAACAGAAGACTGCTTGAGGAGGGGAGTGGGTGGAGCCACTCCAGCTGTGGCTTCAGCATGGCAGAACAACCTTGTCTGCGGCAATCAGGCATCGTGGAAGCATCTGCCTAGTGCTGTACTGCTGGCTCTCCAGTTTGCCCGTGTGGGTCTTCCTTTCCATACCCCCACAGCCTTGTAGTGAGGATACACCAACTCAGAGCTTACAAGCTGCTCTCCTTTCTACAGTTTATATCTCCGGTACCTGGCATGAAGTTTCATGGCACACATGACCCAGCCCAATAAAGTGACATTTATGTCAGATTCAGCCCTCATAACAATTGAATTTGACACCTCTGTGCTGTACTGACATACTAATTCTAAATTGTGAATGCAAAGCCCAACTATTGGCCTAACTCACCCAATTAGCCTATTTCATTTAGGAGCAACATGTTCACTTAATTTTTTTTAAAATAATTACTACCACTACTACCACCACTACTGTTAAAAAAAATCTAAGCACAGCTAGAAGAAAAAAATTCAGCCTCATTGCTTTGTTTACATGAGTCACTAGGAACAAACTTTTGTAGAAGTTTAATGTGCAGAAGATGAAAAGTATCTGATTGCCTTGCTTATACTCCCATTCTTTACAGGTCATCGCTTGCTAATCAACCAATTCCATTTTATAATACCCATTTTCCCCATTATGCCGCATATGTGTTGGTGCCTGTATTACTGCCTCTCTGCTATTGAACTGGAGCACAATGCTTCATTTACTTCTGAGAGCCCACGCATACACTTTTAGCCAGCCTACGCCTTCTGAGCAACATCACTCTTTCTTCCCTTGACTCATTAAGGAATCTTGTATCTGTCTACCAATACTCTCATAAGGGTCCTGGTAGAAGAAAATCTTAATTCTGTATAAATTCTGTAAATTAATAATAGTAATAGTTGAGAAAGGAGAGAAATAATGTTGTGTGCTTGAGAAAAAATTATTATTATTCAGTGGCACTTTTGACAATTTTTGATCAAATTGAGAATCAAGCAGAAAACAGTTCACATGTAACCACTGGTACCTTCAGTGTTTTGCTTAAGAAAGCATAATTTGCATAGTGTTTGAATTATATGGGAAAATTTAGAGGACACGGGTGATTGGGCTAAACAAGGAATTTGGAAAACTAAGCTGTTCTCCTGTATAATATTTTCCCCTAATCTAAATATTCAGTATAGTTAATTGACATTACACCCTCATGGAAACTGATTTAGTTTGGCAAGAACACCCCATGGAATATAAAAAGATGGAGATGTTCAGCATATTAATCCTACTTGGAATTTCTCCATGCAAACACCACATATTCTTGGGCCTTCCTGTGGGAACTCTTGATATGATTATGGGGGCTGAGGTGATAAACATCCCTTTCTTGTGACTCCATGAGGAGCCTTGGCCATATGGAAGCATCTCCTAGAATTTTTTTCAATTTAACTAGTGTGACATGTAGTTGGGCTTTAGTCATGAATGTATATGAATGAGTGTGAAGAAGAGTAAAACAGTGAGAAGATCAAGAAGAATCCTGAGTTGGGGAAGTAGGATGAGTGGCCCTTCTGTGAGGGAAATAGCTCCGAGAAAAGGGGGGTGATCCCTATCAAGTGGTTAAGAAGGAATATTGGAACCAGTGTGGATGTTCCTGTCTTCACCAACTTAAGTATCTGAGACAAAGAAGCTTATGCATGATTTAAGCAGAAACTGCCAAGAAATTTCTCCTCAGTTTTAAAGACCTGTCAAACAGCTACTTGTTTGTGAGAAACTATCCATTGTTTATATTTATACAGTTACCTCATTCCTGTGGCCTGCTCGCCTTCTAAGTCCTAAACCTGATGCCTACCTGACCATTTCCCCTCAAAAGTGAAATGAAATAGTTTGTTAGTTTTGAATTACTAGCAGCCACTAATGTTCCATAATCAGACAAAGGCAAAGAATAATTTTAGTCAGTTTTCTAGGCTGGGTCAGCATATATCAATATAAACTTAAACAACTGGATGAGACAGGCAGAGAGAAAAAAAGAAAGAAAAGGGGCTGTTCAGCCAAGATGTAAAGGGAACCAAAGTAGAAATGTTATACCTACCTCACAAGATTGTTCTGAGAATGAAAATGAGAAGGAAGAACAATGTATGCCAATATGTATGGAGGAAGGGTCAATAAAAATGTGATAGAAAAATAGTCCAGATAGTTCCTCCTCACCCTAACAATGAACTTTATCACCTGAATGTAGATTTTGGACAAGAAGCAATTAAGAGCCACCAATATTTTCACAGTTATTTGCTTGCATGTGTATGAGTGAGGGAGATTCTTCTATGTGACAGAAAAGGTCTGAGTTGTTTGCTTGTGTGTTTGATATTGTGTGTGTGTTTGTGTTTATGACAGAGATTCTTTTCTATGAGAGAAAGAGACGTTCATGTCAAATATGATTTTGTCCTTTCTTGAGACATGACTGTATGTACCACACATTGGGGGAAAAAAAGGAATATGACAGTATTGTACTTCGCTCTAGCACAGAACTTTCCCACCCTGAGCTAAGGCACTTATCTAAGATTACAACCAGCAGGGCTTGTAAAATCTTATTTTTATCATAAAATGTTTGTTGTTCTCTTTTATTTTGGATGTATTTCTTTGTGTGCTGGCAATGCTGGTGATGTATTACACACTTCAAGGGCATTGGTCACGACTCTACAGTTAAGGCTGCATTCCAAAATAGGCTTAAAATGGGGCATTAAGAGCTATTTCTCTCTCCGTGTCCTCAGTTCTTCTGGTGTGAAATCAGACAGAATGTTACTCTATGTGTTCTTTGCATTTTCAGCATAATCCTTGCCTGGATTTACATAATACGTGTTTAATAGAAAGTTCTTCAAATGTGAATTTCTCATATTTAATTTTCAATATGTATCTCTTTCGGTTCTTTCCGTGAATAAAAGAAGAATCTTGAGAAGATGTGATACAAGAGGTGGAGTCTGAAAAGAAATATTAAAGGTTTGAGTTCATTTTTAAGTCTGGGTTTAAGTTCATGTTTGCACCCAGTTTGGCAAGGGAGATCTTTGTGATATGACCTTGTGCAGAGCTGCTGAGAGACCTCATAGCCCACTAGACAAAGAATCCCTTCGGGACTCATTGCACACCACCCAAACCCAACCACACACATTGAGCATATGAAACTACTTTTACTGCACCACAAGATAGGTCTATTCAGATCAGTATTGTCTACTCCAGGAGTCCCCAACACAGTGCCTGCCAAGTGTTTGTAGGATATCTATGAGAACAACAGCTATGGAACAAGTTAAGAGCAGAGAATCATACAGCTGTGACAACACACTCTCATATTAAAGCATATGCATCAAAAATTTCAAAAACATACAACAATATTGCAAAATATGATTAATTTAATATAATAGGTGATGGGGGTCCAAAGTCATCAACAACGAAACATCCGGTAGATATGTTCGTTTCCACAAGTCTTCATCAGGTGTGGACCAACAATTAGAATATCTTCAAACACAATAAAGGTACTTCTACCATATCTGGCTGATTCAACAATGGCAACTTTCAACTCACAGCATATCTGGAACACTCCTAAGTTAATGCATCTTGCTCAAAGGTTTACAATGTAAAACCTTTGCCATTGTTGAATCAGCCAGATATGGTAGAAGTACCTTTATTGTGTTTGAAGATATTCTAATTGTTGGTCCACACCTGATGAAGACTTGTGGAAATGAACATATCTACCGGATGTTTCGTTGTTGATGACTTTGGACCCCCATCACCTATTATATTAAATTAATCATATTTTGCAATATTGTTGTATGTTTTTGAAATTTTTGATGCATATGCTTTAATATGAGAGTGTGTTGTCACAGCTGTATGATTCTCTGCTCTTAAAGTGTTTGTAGGAAGCAGATGAGGTCAGGTAGGGCTTCTGCCTAGCAAGGCGTCTGATTTGACTGGGTAGATTTTCAAAATTGTTGCTTTGGCACCAGCAACTGCCACCGCAGCACAAGGATCTTAACTGCCTGACTGAAGGTAAGCTGTGACAGCCATTTAATGGCTAGCTGTATATCCTGCAGCAGCCATTTTGTGGCAGCCATTTTGTGGCTGCACCCATCACACTATGTCAGAATTCCAAATGTCCCCCAAGCTCAAAAAGGTTGTGGACCCCAGGTCTATTCTGACTGCCAGCTGCTCTTCAGGGTCTCCAGTAGACGTCTTTCACATTGCGTCCCAGCCAGTGGCGTACCAAGGGGGCAGGGGGGCAGTTCTAGCGGCAGCCACCAGGGGTGCAGGAAAGTCTGAGCACAGCAGAAAGCTCCATGATCAACTATACTTCCCTTTTCTCCAAGACTCAAGCAAACCTCCTTAACAGATCATGCTGATAGCTGCTTCAGTAACAGCCAGTCTGTAGGTCATTTTCTCCAATAGCCTAGCCTTTCTCTCTCCCTTTCTTTTCACCCAGCTCAGCCAGATCTTGCAAAGCAGTAGTTAGGGCGTTACAGCAAGATAAAACAACCTTTCCCTCTCTTAAGTTCTCTCCCTCCTTTCCACACGTTCCTCATTCTTTTCTGTCTCCCTTCACCTAATGTTTCTGTGCCTTCCCCCTTTATTTTTTATTCTTGGTTTCAAGACCTTTTTTCCCCTATCCTGTTTGGTGACAGAATGTATTTAAGAGTAGTATAGTAGCAAACCTTTGCTAATATTATGCTGGGCACTCTGTACATTGCACTCAATTTGCTGGGGTGCAAAAATGTCATCCCCCTCCCAGTCAGTTTCTACTGCAGAGATTCTCTGGTTTGACTTTAGTCTGTTGGGAACAATGGAGGATGGGGGCACCTTCTTTGGGGTGGTAGTGTGTTTCTTAACATTGAGCTTGGAGAAGCTTGCAATCACTATTTTGGGATGCTTCGGCTAGCGTTAGTTAGTAAACATTAGAACAAAGGCAGACTCCTAGCTCTCAAACATTTCTTGTAGATGTTTGGGATGGTCATCTCTTGAGCTTCAAAATGGAGAACAGAAGATCTCCTATGTACCTGCTCAGAACATGAGTGGTGTGATGGAATTTTTTTCCGTCAAGTCACAGGCTGCTGACTTATGGCAACCCAGTAGGATTTTTAAGGCAAGAGACATTCAGAGGTGGTTTGTCATTGCCTGCCTCCATGTCAGCCCTGCTTAGCTTCTTAGAACTCAAGAAATCAGGCTATCCTGGGGCTATCCAGGTCAAGGCTAGGGAGAGTAATGTGATTGGCCCAAGGTCATTCAGCAAGCTTCCATGGCATGAGTGGGAATTCGAAGCTGGATTTCCCAGATCCTAGTCCAATACTCTAAGCACTGCACCATACTGGCTGTCATGATGGAATAGCGTGTTGGAATTTGAATTTTTTTTACTGGCATGATTATTTATTTATTTATTTATTTGGATTTATAGCTAGCCCTTTCCTACACGGTAGGCCTCAGGGTGGGTCACAACGTTTAAAAACAACATAACAAATATAACTTAGATTAAAATTGGCAATCACAACAATCACCATGTTCATTCCTCACTGGATGGCACAATCCAGGACTGTTCAGGAGATGGTCCAGGTGGGAAGCCATTCCTCGTCCTTGACCATGTGTCTGGTGGAACAGCTCTGTATGACAGGCCCTGAGAAACTATTTCAAGTGTCACAGAGCCTGGGTGTCATTGGACAGAGTCTTCCAGCAGGTTGGGGCCGGGGGCGAAAAGTAGAAGAAATTTTTCACTGTCTGTATTTCTTTTCTGGCCATTGAATGCAAAGTTTGGGTGCAGTAGCATCTTTAAGACCAAATTTTGTTCTGCTGCTTCAGACCAACATGACTACCCACCTGAGTCTGTTTTCTGGCCATTATTATTATTCATTTTATTTCATGATTATTACTGGAAATAATTTTGTTGTATAGAGGAGGGGCCCTGCCCTGGATAGCCCCAGCCTTGGCCAGTCTCATCAGATCTCAGCAGTGAAGCAGGGCCGACATGGAGGCAGGCAATGGCAAACCACCTCTGAACATCTCTTGCCTGGACAACCCTATGGGGTTCCCATAAGTCAGCTGTGACTTGACAGCAATAAATTATCCTCCCTGGGTGCCAAATAAGCTAGGTAGGCCACTGCTCCCACCCGCTCATTTTAAGTGGAGAGGCAAGAGAAGAGAGACTGCTCAGTTGCTACCATGAAGGCTCCATAGGCTCTCGTTTGAAAGTTGCGAAAAGAACCCTAGAACTGCTACAGTTGGCTTTGTCATCTTGGTGCCCTAAAGTTCACCAAAAGCAGCATCCAGGGAGAATTTGGATGTTCCAACTTGGGCAAAACACTGTTTTGATTTCAAAAATCAAAGGGTTTCAGTTCAACTAGAGAAATTCCTTAGAGGAGTTCCATACGACCTTAATGTAGAAATAATTTCAAAGAAGTACGTGGGATACGAAAGTCTGTTTTCAGTGCCACTCAGAAGTATGTTGCCTCAGAAGTACATCCTGCTGAGTTCAAACATACTTACTCCCAATTAAGGATGTTTGGGATTGACACTTTCCATTTTATTTCTTTTATTAAGGCTTTTAAGCACTTAGCAACAACTGGAAAAAAGTGGATTGGGCTGAATAGCTATTTGATGGGGTCGAAAATAAGTTCGAGGGGATTTCCCCTGCTCTTTGCATCAGTTTGTGCTGTGCCCTGAGTTCCAGTTCTCCATAAATTCAGATTAAAATCACAGAACTTCTAAAGTTAACTCCAGAACTGGAGCATATGAAGTTTGCCCCTAGCCTTCTGTTCTTTCAGCTCATTTGCATCCTCTCTTTCCTTGGCATTATTTGTAAGCATTGTTAATCACTACAGTAATCCTGTGGTTGCATGGGCATTGTCTGGGTCTTCTTCTGACTGTAGTGGGCTTGTTGCAGTCCTATCGGCAGCATACTATCAGCAGCCAAGTTTTATCTGGGCTAAATTTGTCTTCTCTCCTTGCAAACACTTAAAGCCTGGTAGAGGGGAGCAGAGGAGCAGGCCAAAGGCCTTGTTGGCCCAGGTCCTGTGTTGGGCAACCTTGTCAACAAAACCAGCCCAGGATCTGTTTCTTTTTCTTTGCCTTTTTCATTTAACTACTGTATATTATTTGGGGAATTGTATTTTGCTATTTTTCTGCGAGCCACCTTGGGTCTTTTCAGGGAGCAAAGTAGTACACAAATGTCACAGATGGTCTTTTACTGAACTCCATGCAATGATTTTATTTATTTGTTTGTTTGTTTATTATTTCGACTTCTACCCTGCCCTCCCTGCCTAAGTGGGCTCAGGGCAGCTCACATAAAGCCAATAAAAACAATAAATATTTTAGTACAAAAATGCATCGGAATAACACTACCTAATAACAATTTAAAACCATTAATATCGATGGCAGTTCTCTGAATAAAGTGCATTCACATGCAGTCAGCAGTACTACCACTCTAAATGGCTTCTAAGTCTATGTCAACCCAGAGGCTATCAGAAAGCCTGCTGGAAAAGCTCTGTTTTCACGGCCCTGCAGAACTGTGAGAGGTCCTGCAGGGCCCTGATCTCACCTGGGAGCTCATTCCAGTAGACCGAAGCTGCTAAGGAAAATGCCCTGGTCCTAGTCGATGTCAACCTGGCATCCTTTGGACCAGGGAGGGCCAGGTGATTTTGTAGTCCTGATCGAAGTGCTCTCTGGGGAACATGCAGGGAAAGGCGGTCCCTCAGGTAGGCAGATCCCTGACCATAAAGGGCTTTAAAGGTCAAAACCGGACTTCCGGTCGGGAAAAATGGAGATTTGACACACCCTGTAAATGCTCAGGGTGGACGGCGGTTCTTTCTGACAACTTGGGGGCTTTTAGCACCCGATGCAACCCCCCCCCTGGCAGGGAAGTGTCCAGCAAGCAACAAGACCCAAGAGAGAGTTGAGATCGGTGAGCGATAAATCTCAGAGATTTGTTGCCACTTTGATCTCCTCCCCCAGTGCAGGTTCTGCAAGCAACTCTAGAGAGCTGAACCGGGCTGATTTATTCAACATAAAACCTCCACTCCCCTGATTTCTTGACTAAAAGAAGACAAACTCTAATTTATGAAGCTTCACCTTTACCCGAAAAACATCTAAAGATAACGAAAAAACTTTTGCTTACCGGCACCGTGTCTTTGAGAGCAAAGAAAACAGAGAGATAAGCAGAGGACCAGTTGAAGAATATATTGAGACTTTTTCCTGTTTTAAAAGAGTTGGATTTCAGCTAAAAACTGCCAGAAAGGTCAAAACCAGCACCGTGAAGCGAATCCGGAACGCACAATCCGGAATCCAGAACACACAAGAAAGGATGTATATACTACTATATGTTCTGTCATTTGGAGGGGCAGTAATTCAGCCTTACCATCAGTAATGTAGACTGGCTGAACAAGCCAAGTAATCAAAGGAAGAGACAGCTGTGGCAAACAATGCTCTGTTCAACATCTGGAAATCAAACTGGTACAAAAGAATACTCCAAATGCTTGCGTTTCACTTAGAAAACCAGTTCATGGGAGGGATTTTCACCATCTTCCCACTCCAAAAAGCCACTCCCCTAAGGGTCACCAAATCCTCAGGAACAACATGGAATGTGGCATGAATAGTTATGTCAAGAACGAGGATCCAGTAGAAATCACCCTCCATGGTCTGTGTGAGCTGTGGATGAGTTCATAGGCTATTTCTGCTCATTCTTCCCTTTGGCTGCATCATAAGCTGTTCCTGAGAATCCCCTTGTCCTCTGGAGTGCCTTAGAGGCATGAAGGCTCTGGAATAAGGTAGCCAACATCCAGGTGAGACCTGGAGATCTCCCACTTTTACAATTGTTTTCCAGAATGCAGAGATCAGTTCCCCTGGAGAAAATGGTTGCTTTGGAGGGTGGGCTGTGTGGCAGTATACCCTCCCTGAGATCCTTCTTTTCCCCAGACCCCAGCTTACCCTGGATCTACCCCCAGATTTCCAGGAATTTCCCAACCTAGAGTTGGCACTCCTACTCGAGCAGTGAGGGGGGAAGGTGGTAATAATCAGTTCAGTTAGGCTACTCCATTCATTGTTCAGTAGGCTTAATCCTTAAGCTGTTCCCAACTCCCAATTCCAAGTAGAACATTGAATGAGGAGATTTGGGAGTATCCTGGGAGGGAGGGAGGGAGGGAGGGAGGGAGGAAGGAAGGAAGGAAGGAAGGAAGGAAGGAAGGAAGGAAGGAAATTAGACCCAGCTCTCTCATGATAAGTAACACCAAAACTGTTAGCAATTTACATAGCAATTCGAGTTCAATGACAAGATGATTAGGCAATGGACAAATCAGGCAGTTAATCAAGTGTTCTTTTAATGAGGAATCAATAAATCAAGCAATTAATTGCTAGCAAAAATCAATTGAACTAAGTGTCATGTCAATGGTTATGCAGTTATATATCCAAGCAATCACCTTTTTCCCCCCATGAAAAAGCATTGTCTGGAAGGGTCTTCTTATCTTCTTGGCATTCATTTGCAGGGCTTTAAATTGTGTTGAAAGCCTGCCTTATCTTGTGTATACATAACAGGCTGAACACTGTCTAATATGTTCGATTAAAAGAACTATGTGATTCTTGTGGGATAAGGGTTGAATGGGCAAGGAAGATCAGAGGCTGAGCAAGTTTGGCGAACAAGCCAAGAAAGAATTGGTGGGGGGGGGGAGCATGCACAGATTTGAAATAACCATTGTTTCATTGGGCTCCAAATATTAAAAATTTGCTCTTTGTCAATAAGACACCAAGTTGCTGTTGTACCATGGAATGTTCACCAACACTGCAACTGCGAGGGAGAGGGGATGAGGATGATTTACACAAAGCTGACAAATGTTGTCAGGGATGCAGAAGATAATTTTAGCTGAGCTGAAAATTTCAACATAGGACCTAGATATGGGAGAGATGCACGACACTGGCAGACATGGGAGAGTTTGGTTTTCCCCGATGGATTAAAAAAAGAGCAAATTTTCTGATGCAGATATCCAGTAAATATATAGTAGCTATTGTAAAGGTTAATGATGTAAGACTTGGAAGCATTATGAAGGGGATAAAATTTAGGTTTAATTTTCACTGAGAAGATAATGATGGGAGGAACAGAATGTAATAATTAAAAGCTGCCACTGGTGCCTAGAGATATGGACTAATGGCTTCTGTTTGGTTACTTCAATGTAGACTTAAAAAAAAAACCTAAACACACATACACACACACAACCAGCAATCTGGAATTATTAAAGACATGAACTACTATCTTGTATTGAGTTGATTTTTAAGTGTATAAATCAGTTATATAACTGGAGTTTGCATGGGATTATCAAAGACTGGGTTTCAAAAATGAGGCAGCAAGAAGTTTTAAAAATAGCATGAGAAATAAGGCCAGTAGGATAGAAATAAATATGACACAATTAATTAATCCAATATGCTTTTTAAAAAATGCATGAATTAAACAGGCAGAAAAATAATTTAGTCATGAAAACCAGTTTGATAGGAACAATTAATTAATTAATTAATTTTGCAGTCAGTCATGTGATCAGTGAAAGAATAAGGTAAAATGGGATGGATTGATAACCAGTAGGATAGTAGGGGTGTAGCAGGACAAAGCATCACGTTCTAATGACCAGAAAAGCATTTGGTTTTGAGCTCATCCTGTTTGTTTCCCATGTTCTGTGCATTAGTACATTGACAGCAGAGGCCATGAGCATGAACTCTACTGATTTCCCCATTGTAAAGGTAAAGATAAAGGTTTCCCTTGCTTGAAAGCCAGTTGAATACGACTCTAGGGGGCAGTGCTCATCTCTGTTTTCAAGCCAAAGAGCCAGCGCTGTCCAAAGACCTTTCCGTGGTCATGTGGCCAGCATGACTAGATGCCGAGGCACACAGAACGCTGTTACCATTCCACCGAAGTGGTACCTATTAATCTATTTGCAGGTTCTTGCTTCCGAACTGCTAGGTTGGCAGGACCTGGGGCCAGAGACAGGAGCTCACTCCGTCACATGGCACTCGGGTCTCGAACTGCCGAACTACTGACCTTCTGGTCTGCTGTTCAGCATCTTAACCACTGAGCCACCACAACATTGATTACAGCCCTTTAAATTTGCTAAAAGAGGAGACAAATTGGGATTTTATGCCTAAATTTCATATGTTGTCTTTTTGTTTCCTGTATTCATTGTTGATATTCCCAACACATTTGTTTCTGCTGTGCCCTTTATACTTCAGTGGAAAATTTCAAGCACTATATCTGGTACCCCTTTTGAGAAGGTATCTTGATAATTGCCCTGCCCTGTCTTAGAGCCAGTGAGCATGCCCTCTCAGTAGTCAAGAGAAGCCCAGGCCACTTCCAGCTTTTGAGTGCAGCCAAACATAGTAAAAATAAAATTGACAACATCTGATGCATGCAAAACCAAGCTGTGAACCTTAACAAATGCCAAAGAATCCAGTGGCCTTCTTGCCCCCTTGATTGGCACTGCAAGTGAATTTAAATTAGGACCTCAAAACTTATAAGTCACCTAACATCGAAAGCAAGTAAATGGCTTCTCTTTCTCTTCCTTGCTTCCATGCCTCCACATGGAGAGAATTCACAATCTAGTGTTGTAGATGAGGCAGTGGAGTACTGGCAGCTTCCAGGCATGCCGCAGCTGTAGCCTGCATTTTGAAGCTACTATTGATCCGGATCAGCATGATGCTGATTCACATATTACACAGGTTGCGTCTGGAGTCCCTATGTCATTGAACAGTCAAGTCTGTGTTGTGGATTCTCCTCCATCCCCAAGCCAGTGGTGCCCAGTTTGGATCAGAACGTGCACAGAGAAATGGATTCAGACATCCTCGTGCTTATTTCCTGACCTGTAATGGGTCTTGGCAGCAGTGTTCCCTCTAAGCTGAGTTAGAGTGAGCTCACAGTTTTTTAGCCTCCAGCTCACACATTTTTGTCTTAGCTCAGGAAAGATGGCCCCAGAGCAAACTAACTGATGCAGGAGCCAAATCACGTGCTCACAACTTTAATGCCAGTCGCTCACAAAGTAGAATTTTTGTTCACAAGACTCCATAGCTTAGAGGGAGCATTGCTTGGCAGTATGCTAGTTGGCCCATTGGGGGAAACTTATCCCAGTGAATGTGTGGATTTCCCTGAAGGATCAGACCTCTTTGGACCATTTCACACTGGCACAACAGTGCAGAGGGGGACACTGAAGTCCCTTTTCTGTGTGCGCCATGGTCCAATCCAAATTGGGCACTGCACAAACAGGAACTGAGGAAAAGTCGCAAGTCACATCTTCCTGTTACACAGAGTTTGGATCCCAGACCCAACCTATGCATTCCAGAACGTGTGACTCATGTGAGAAGAGAATGGTCAGACCTCCAGGGAAGAAGGTGGTGGGTTTCTGCACTTCCAACATCTCCCCAAAGGAGGACTTCCCCCAGATTTGTAGTCAAACAACAATATTCATCACCAGTTGCTGGATATTTCCGCAACTTGACAGCAACTACAGCTGCAACTATTTTCTGAAACAAAAGAAGAGTTGGCAAAACATATCAACAAAATGAAAAGACCTTTACTTAAAAATTATGACTACTGCAAAGCACGGAAGATGCATTTTCAACCATGTCAGTTTCAAAACAATCTGGCGTAAGTGGGAGACAGCTAAGAGAAAGCAATCAGCGTGAGCCTTTGATTGTGTACACTTACCCTTAGAATTCCGAAGCTAAAATGTGAAAAGAAGGGAAGCATTTAATTTCCATCCATTTTTTTTTGCTTTTGTTTGTTTGTTTGCCTGTGTGTCCATCAAGGAAGCCTAGTCATAGGCTGCGTGAATAATTCACATCTGTGATCTGGTTGCCAATACATTCGCATTCCAAGGGGTTAAGCAAATACGTGAATGGAGTTTGTACAATTGTTATGCAGGCGCTATATCTGGCTTACTCAGTCTCTCCAGCACAGAGAAACAAAACCAATGGGAACAGACAGAGCTATGCAGAACCAAGATGAGATGAAAACACAGAAAGAAATCCCACTGCCTCCATCATGCGGCAGAATTTGGTGACACCCATCCTTGTAATGCATATTACAGTGAGCATGAAATGGAAATAGAATCATGGAATCATAGAGTTGCAAGGGACCTCCAGTGTCATCTAGTTCAACCCCCTGCACAATGCAGGAAATTTACAAATTTCCCCTCCACACCTGCAGTGACCACTGTTCCATGCCCAGAAGATGACAAAAAAACCTCCAGGATCTCCAGCCAAACTTGCCTGGAAAAAAACTGCTTCCTGACCCCAAAGTGGTGATCAGAATTTCCTTCCTGCCCTCCTTCTCATGATCTGCCTAAATTCATAGAATCACCATTGCTGTCAGATGGCCATCTAGCCTATGTTTGAAAACCTCCAAAGAAGGGGAGCTCACCACCTCCTGAGGAAGCCTGTTTCACTGAAGAACTGCTCTAACTGTCAGGAAGTTCTTTCTAATGTTTAGCCAAAAACTTTTCTGATTTAATTTCATCCTGTTAGTTCTGGTCCAACCTTCTGGGGCAATAGAAAACAACTCTGTACCATGTTCTAGATGTCAGCCCTTCAAGTACTTGAAGATGGTGATCATATTACCTCTCACTCATCTCCTGTCCAGGCTAAACATACCCAGCTCCTTCAACCTTTCCTCATATGACTTGGTCTCCAGACCCTTCACCATCTTTGTGTCATTTGCATGTGTCATTTGCAGTTCTCCCACTGACAGGAGTTTTTCTAGCAGGTCCTCGTATCATCAACATATATTATGTTGCAATCCTAAACAGAGTTATACCCATGTAAACTCATTGAGTTCACTGGACTTTGAAGGGTGTGCAGAGTTTCCATAAAGTTAATCAGACTGTGGTTAATGTCTGTGGAATTTAAGGCAGTCTTCATTGTATATCTGTTTCTACTGCAGTGCTCTCTAATTCTGTAATCCAATTTTATTTCATTGTTTATTATATGTAACATGGTGTTTCACTGCCTTGTTCAGTCTTTTAATCCTGCTTCATTGTCGGTATTATACTGTGTTTTAGTGCATTGTTCTCTTCACTTTGCCAGTTGTATGTATCCTGTTGTTCTCACTGCATTTTGTTGTTGCTGTTGTAATTTTGCTTAGAGTTGTGTTACAGTTGAGAATTTAAGGGAATCTCTCCAGGTTCCAAAGAAAATTGATCCCATCCAATTGTCAAGTAACTGCATAGGTTTTGCTTACATATATACAGCCTGGGCCTAAAGGCCCTGACCGCAACAACTCCAGCAGCCATCCTAACAACCACAACACAACTTCTTCCTCTCAGACACCACTACCAGGCAAACAGCCGCTCCTCCATATATTAACTTTTTCTTAATGGTATCATTTTTTGTAACTTTTTACCACAAGTCGCCATGAGAAAGGTGGCCATAAATAAAGTAAGCAGGTAAATATAGAACTGTCCAGTTAATCCCACTCTACAACAGGTAAACCGGTTATTGATACAGGCATAAATCACAGGCATAATCCACCCGCTGTTGCATCTGTTTGATTTAGGAGAAGAGGCTTACTCGTGCGGAAGTTCAGTTTCTGGATCAGATTTTTTTTTTTTTACATTCTTGCCACAATGCAGAATGGCCTTTAGTGCAACATGGGACTAATTGGCCAGCCATGCAGCAGCTTCATCATAAATATACAGAGAAGCCTCATTCATATTACAAGGTTAATCAGTTACACGAGGTAGCAAAAATTCTCCGGGTTGAATCTGGATGGAAACGAATGAAGAGTGCCTTGGACCATCAAAGATGCTACGCAGGAGATCATGGGACCTGCACGGACAAGTCACGTAAAATAGGAGGCTGTGCCTTCCCTGAAACCTGATTAAGATGACTTACTGGATAACAACAAAGTAGAAACAACACAACAAAATCACAAAAAGAGATCTGAAGAAGTGAGCAGTGATTCACAAAAGCTCATATCCTGCCACAAATTTTGTTAGCCTTTAAGGTGCCCCTGGGCTCTTGCTCTTGTCTACTATGAAAAATAATATAAGTAATATCAATATTTTAAAAAGCCAGGGGCATAAGAACAGAGTAAAACAACATTTGACAGCCAAAAATTATATCCATAAAACAGGCTAGGAGCAGACCATAAAACCAGCTTGAGAAGATGGAACCCCTCAGTTTAAAGCTTGGGTAAAAGGAAATGGGGGTGGTATTTGCTAATTTCCTGCATTGTGCAGGGGCTTAGACTAGGTGACCCTTGAGGTACCTTCCAACTCTACGATTTTATGAAATGTTTGGAGCTGGTGTTTAAAGGATTCCAGGGCCTTAAAGGGGGGATATTCCAGGGGTGAGGTGCCAACACTGAAAAAGCCTTGTCTCTGCCTGCTTAGCCACCTCAACTCTGTGGGCCGGGGGCACAGAGAGTACAGCTTGAGAAGAAGACCTTGACTAGCAGGCTGGACACTACATGAGGAGTATGTAGATCATGGGTACTGAAGGGCTTTATAGATAATAACCATTACCTTGACTTTGGCCCTAGAATAAAGATGGATCAATGAAGCTGATCTAGTACGGGTATAATATGGGCTTGATAGCTTCTTAACAGGGCACCAAGCATTTGTACCAATAGAAATATCAGGGATATCTGCAAGGGCAGCCCCATGTAGAATGCATTACTGTTAGAGTTTGTTAAATGCCTTAAAAGAAAAAAAAATGCCTTAAAAGAAAAAAAAGACCCTGCCAGGTCACGTTCTTTGCTTTTTCACCTGTCCTGAAAAAAACTAACAGCAATGGAAGGTAATAAAAATATGCTCTGCTTACTTATACAAAAAACAATAAAATTGTTGTTAAAAAAATAAAATAAAAATATGCTCTATAAAACAGAAATATATCATTAGGTTGGCCTTTCATCCGTGACAAGCGTTCTATCCTTCTGCTACCTCTTTTAGATGATCGCCACATCTCTTAGCAACCAGGGAGAGAGGGGCTTTATCTACCCTGCAGGTGACAGCTTCAGGCTGTTTTCATGAAGCAGTAACCTTTTATTTCTTGTTGCTTTTGCAAGTTCTTTAGCTGTCAAGAGCTAATTTGGTGTAGTGGTTAAGAGTACGAACTCTAATCTGGGAGAACTGGGTTTGATTCCCCACTACTCCACATGCAGCTGCTGGTGTGATCCTGGGTCAGCCACAAGTTCTCTTGGAGCTGTTCTCTCAAGAGCAGTCTTTGAAAGAGCTCTCTCAGCCCCACCTTCCTCACAGGGTGTCTGTTGTGGGGTGAGGAAGGGGATTGAGATTGTAAACCACTCCAAATGAAGGGTGGGGTATAAATCCAATCTCCTCCTCTTCCTCCTCTTCAATTTGAGAAATGCAAAGAGGTGTGTGGGTAAAAAAAAAAATCATACATGTGTCTAAGGCCAGGTCTTTCATTAGACTAACAGAGGTATTGACTTCTGGAGCTGGCTTTTGAGAAGTGTGAACTTCCCACCATCCCTGCCTTTCATTGGCTTCCCATCCTGCCCTCTTAGACATCCCACATTCTCATCTCCACTGCCCAAGAGATGGAGCAGATAATGCTCCTTGCTCTCTCTCTCTCCCTCCCTCCCACTTTTACCAAAAAAGTGGTTTTCTGAGATTTTCTTCTGAGATTCCATCCTCACATAAGGGTTCAGTCATCATCTGGTTGTCCAAGCAAGCTCCATAATGGGCAGGGTTGCCAGAGCAACCAACATGATGGCCAGCCTCTAGCCAGAGGAAAGAATCCCACAAGAGCTCGGGAGACCCAAAAGGGTATGTGGGGTTGCCCACCCTTTTTATAAAGAGGGTAGAAGAACTTATGGAGGAATAACTGCTCTAGACTCCGGCAAGAGCATCCTCAGGCAACAAAATATCTTGCTCCAGCTCTGCACCCATTCCGCACAATGGCAAATGTGAGTTTATCCTGTTTCATCCACACAACCAGCCTGTAGTAGGCTGGATTGATCAAACAATGGCTGATGAAATAGTGACTGCCGTAGCCTGCACTTGATGGTTGAATCAAGTATCCATCATCCACATTTAATATTCTGTTCCCTGGATCAGTTCCCATGCCAGATTCTCTAATCAGACCAGCCAGATGTTCATTAAGAGTTGATGGTGGGAACGTATATGGAAAGTTCTCTACAGTTCACTCTATTTTGGTGGCATTTTTTTCATATCTGCTCAGTTTCCTGCAGTTCATATTCATGTGCTGATCTCACAGTTGTACATCTCACAAAATCCTTAGGAGACCTCTCAGTCGCTCTGCTGCTCAGCCCACAATGGTGGCTGCAATGATGGAAATTGGCAGTTCCTTTGCCTATGAAAATTTCTCCCTTCTCTCTCTCTCTCTCTCGCTCCCTCTCTCTCTGTAGTAGAATAACTCATTTCCTGTTTGCCATAGAACCCCAACAGCTGTGAGAAGAGCTGGCTGAGAAGTAGGCCAGTTGTTCATTGGGTAAAGTTTGAATCAGTAGCAACATGTACCCATAACCTGGTTGATATTAAAGAAAAGGAGGAGGAGGAGGAGGAGGAGATTGGATTTATATCCCGCCCTTCACTCACTTGTAGTCTCAGAGCGGTTTACAAACTCCTTTCCCTTCCCCTCCCCACAACAGACATCTTGTGAGGTAGGTGGGGCTGGGAGAGCTCTGAGGCAACTGTCCTTGAGAGAACAGCTGGTCCAGAGCTATGGCTTGCCCAAGGTCATCCAGCAGGTGCAAGTGGAGGAGTGGGGAATCAAACCTGGTTCTCCCAGATTAGAATCCGTGCACTTAACCACTACACCAAACTGGCTCTCATGGATTCTAATCAGTTGTGGGAAGTTGAAGGGGATTGGTCTTCAAGGTGCTGATGTCATAAAAGCACTACAGTAGCAACCTTAGGAAGCATTCCTGTGGTCTTCCGAAATGGTTCCTTGGAGGTGCTGGGGCTTGGGTGGTCAGCCGCAGGCCATTCTTATGAGCATTCTTCCATATGCATTTTTATCATTTAGCAGGTGTAAGTGTAAATAACAACAGTTGAAGCATACCTGGTGATGGGGCTCGTATGTCCATCACAAATCAAAGAATTCATCTGCACTACTGATTAATATTTGATGCAAGCAATTTCAGACTACTGATTAGGTCTTTCAATAATTAATGCAATGTTATTGTGGATGATTAAGGCTATTCCTTTTAATGGGAATCTCAAATCACTCCTAACACCTCAGTATAAATTCTTTATGATATCCAGCCATGCATGCATTTCAGCAAGTCTACTATGGAAAGCTTTGTAATTGCAATTCAACCAGCCCTATCATAACAACAGAGAACATAAGCCGGGTTCGGATCAATGCTCCAAAGGCTCAGACAGTAACACTTTGCAGGTTTGATTTTTAATGCTGGTTTTCTATTCAGGACCTTTCTTCTAATTAAATAGGCAAAGCAGTTTGTCAAGGCACCCTTGCAGTGGACTGGTGATGATAAGGATGCGCAAACGACAAAGAAGTCAAAATGGACTGAATTAGAGCAAAGCAGCACGGCAGTTCTGGGTAGCAGCATCGAGGGCCCAGGGTGGAGCTGACATCTCCCAACTTTTTTTAAAAAAGGACTGATACTGATGGAAACCTGAGTTTATGTAGTTGTTTCCAGTTATGTGTCAAGCAGAAGATTTCTGGATCAGACCAAATGTCCATCTGTTTCGGCATTCTGTTTTTGAAGGTAGCCAACCGGATGTTTCTGGGAAGACCACCAGCAGGGCATGGTGGCCAAACTTTCCTCTGTTGTTCTTCCCAGCATCTGATTTGCAGAGATTGCCTCTGATCATGGAGGCTTTATTTAGCTGTCAAGCCTAATAGCTTTTGCTAGACCTATGGTCCATAAATATGGCTAATATATCCTTCTGAATGGCTCTTTTCATGTTCCCTTTTCAGAACAAGAATAATACTAAAAAAGGAAATAAAAGAACGTGCCAGCAAAGCTGTGGTCACACACTCTATATAATCCACTTTCAATCCTCTTTCAGTGCACTTTGCAACTGGATTTTACTGTGTGAACTGGCAAAAGCCAGTTGAAAGTGGATTATTTCGTGTGCGTGACCGCAGCCAAGTCACAACCAACTCAGGGCAATCCCATCTACAGGGCGTTCCAGGCAAGAGATAAGCAGATGCGGTGTGCCGTTGCCTTTCTCTGCATAGCAACCCTGAACTTGCTTGGTGGACTTGCATCCAAGTACTAACCATAGCCGACCCTGCTTAACATTCTGCTTAACAAACCTGCTTAATATTCTGAAAAATTCAGGCTCATCTGAGTTATTCAGGCTGCTAGAACAAGAATAGTAAGATATATTTAATGTGGGACTGTTTTTCTAAGGTGTTTCAGTGATAGTTTTTCCTTTCCTACAGCCAGTTTGGTGTAGTGGTTAAGTGCGTGGACTCTAATCTGGGAGAACCGGGTTTGATTCCCCACTCCCCCACTTGCACCTGGCTGGATGACCTTGGGCAAGCCATAGCTCTGTACCAGCTGTTCCCTCAAGGACAGCTTGGGAAAGAGCTCTCTCAGCCCCACCTACCTCACAGGGTGTCTGTTGTGGGGAGGGGAAGGGAAAAGGAGTTTGTAAGCCGCTCTGAGACTCCCTTGGGGAGTGGAGGGCGGGGTATAAATCCAATCTCTTCTTCTTCCTTCTTCTTCTTCTTCTTCTTCTTCTTCTTACTAAAATACCTGCTGCTGAAAAATAAGGTGGGGTACACCCAAAGGGTGTAGTATTAATGAAGGATAGTCCCAGCCAATACATCAAGCTTTCTGTCATGGCTGCTGAGAGACTGGCAGGCCTCACCCAGCAGGCAGATCAGGCAGAGATCAGTGGATTTCGCCAATGAAACTGGAAGCCGATGTGCATAGCCTATGGATACCAAACCATTGAGAAGTAACGCCTTGAAAACAAATGCCTCATTTTCATTCAGCAGCTGAGGAATCCACATTCAAGACTCACCTGAAGATCAGACCAGCACTGAAATATTCTCCTGCTTCAGTTTTCACATAATAATTACCAGGGGTCATTTCGTAGAAAAAGAGGTGCAGGAGCTCATTAGCATAACTCATTTGCATATGCCACACCCCCTAACATGCCGGAAGTGTGTCAGAAGGCAACATCCACCCCTCAGGCTCCACTCCACAGGTGAGTGAAACTGACCTGCTCTTCCTCCATTCCCTTCCCCATCCAATACTTTGTGCAATAAAAATAAGTGTAAAGAACACACCCTCATTCTCTTCCTGCTCCCTTGAAACCACCAGGTTTCAAGTAGACTTGAGATACCCAGGACATGTGCACCACCCATCCCTTTCCTTTCTCTTCCCCTCCCCACAACAAGACACCCTGTGAGGTAGGTGGGGCTGAGAGAGGTCTTTTGAGAACTGCTCATGAGAGAACAGCTCTGAGAGAACTTGTGACTGGCCCAAGGTCACACCAGCAGCTGCATGTGGAGGAGAGGGGAATCAAACCCGGTTCTCCCAGATTAGAGTCCAACTCCTGACCACTACACCAAATTGATGGGCTGGAAGCTGCTGAAGGGTTGGTGAAATTTCTCCAGTACTTATGTGCCATGTGCCCAGATAAAAAATGGTATATTTAGAAAATTTATATGCCACCTTGAGCAAGTATCTGGAAAAGCAGCACACAGTCATAAAAGGAACAATGATAAAATTATCAATATTAAAACAAAACATTAAAAACAATAAAGACCCTAGCAGGGCTTTCCCCAGGGCGCTGCGCCTCTGCACTGCTCGGGGAAGCCGAGGAGGGGGCGGGGCTTGGTCATGTGCCTGTCCCCTGGGCTCCTCACTCCCGGAGCTGCACTCCTGTGCGCTCCCGCTCCAACAGACCCCTGATAATTACAAATGTTGATGGAATAGATTCTTTTTTCCTTTAAGAAACGTGCTATATTTGTGTGTGCTTTGTTCCCAGGTCTGTTTGGCACCATTTTTTTGGTGGCTGATGCTATTCATCCTGGACTAGTCACAAAACTGATCTCCGAGAGTCAGATAACACATCATCATCACTCAATGAAGCTCATCATAATTGATTAGGTGATGGTATGAATACACAAAGTGTTCACCAGAAGTGTGGTGGGCATTGCATGGGGTGGGGGACACCAAAATTTTTTTGCAAAAATTGAAATAGGTGCTTGTCAGGCTGGGGTTGGCCCGCGTCATCTCTATGGCTCTCACCCTGCATCCTCTTAATCCCCCTCAGGCCTCAGACTGCCACTGCTTTGAGGGGGGGCGGTTCTTTCACCCTTGTTCCCATGGGTCTCTGTCCTGTTTCTCTCCACAGGACTCAGCACCAGTGGGCTCATTCCTCCTTGGCCATCCTTGGTGGTGCTTCTTTTATTCCCCTCCCTGCTACTCCATTCACAGCCCTGGCTGGCTACCACCCTCCTGACCATTTCATTGGGTTGCCAGCTTCCCACTCCCTCCCCCTCTGAGCCCTCCCCCCTGGCTTCTGCCCTGGAGAGGGTGGGGCCAGTGGCATCGCCACGGCTGCATTTCCCAGGCACTCCATTCTTGGTGGTATCAGTGTCTCCCCGCTCTTCTTCACTGCTTTGACCTCACTTGTCATCTCTCCCAGCCCCCTCTTCACTACGGCCATCATTGCCCCCAGCTCCCTCACTCTCCTGGACAGCTCTGTCCATCCCCTGTGGATCTGGCAGCCATTGCCCTGGACTCCTGCAGCCTGCCTTGGTGTTGGCGCTTTGCCCGTCGGTGGCCTCCATTCCAGCCCCATCCCGGGCTGTTGGCATGGCCTTAGCACCGGGCCCTGGTCTTCCTCCTGGCTTGATGAGTGCAGGGGAGCCCTGGACTTGAGGCCCAGGGGTCTTCCTGTTTCGACTACCAGGCTGGGGTCAGCCCCAAGTCAGGACCCATGGGTATCAGGTCTCGACAGTGCTGTTCCTGGCTGTGCATTCTTATGAAAATTTTGCCGGACACCTCCGTTATCTCCAAACACTTGAAATCTGAGAAAAGTTGGTCCTGTCTAATTTGTAAGTGAATTCTAGAATCTGGATCAAAGTTCTACTATAGGGGGTCTAATTTTGGTTAATTCAGATTTACCAAAACAGGTGGCGTATAGCTATGAGACACAGGATACAATGGTTGGAATGTCAGATTGGACTCTGGGAGAACTGTGTTCAAATCCTTGCTTTGCCAGAGCAACTCACTGGGATCTTGGGCCCATCACACTCTCTCAGCTTAAATTACCCCCCATGAATTTTGTTGTGAGGATAGACTAGAAGATGGGGAAAATATGTGATATGGGGTTGTGTGATTCCCTCGACCACCAGCAGGTAGTGGTGGGATAAGCTGCTTTGGGGTCCCCAGTGGGAGGAAAGAGGGAAGAAGGGGAAGGAGGAGGAGGAAGAAGAGTTGTTGATTTTATACCCTGCTCTTTACTACCTGAAGGAGTCTCGAAGTAGCTTACAATCGCCTTCCCTTCCTCTCTCCATAACAGACACCCTGTGAGGTAGGTGGGGCTGAGAGAGCTCTGAGAGAACTGTGACTGACCCAAGGTCACCCAACTGGCTTCTTCTGAAGGGGTGGGGAATCAAACCCTGTTCTCCAGATAAGAGTCTGCCGCTCTTAACCACTACACCAAGCCGGTATAAATTAAAGAATAAAACAAGTGAGCTAAACTACTAGGAAGCAGTGTTCCCTCCAAGCTGAGCTAGTGTGAGCTAGCTCAGTTATTTACCCTCCAGCTCACACATTTTTGTCTTAGCTCAGGAAGGATGGCTCCAGAGCAAACTAATTTATGCAGCAGCCAGATTGCTCACTCACAACTTTAATGCCAGTAGCTCAGAAAGTAGAATTTTTGCTCACAAGACTCCACAGCTTAGAGGGAGCATTGCTAGGAAGGCCTTGATCTATTTTAAAATAAGGACTTCAGCCACTTCCCTGCTTTAAACATATGGTTACCGGGGGGGGGGGGCAGAGTAAGCATTACGGAGAATGCAACTAACAAGCAAAGTTAAAGGCTGCAAGATTTACGGGGCGCAATCAGATATATGTATTCATTACAAAAGGTTAATGCAGATTGTAACAAGGAGTTGCAAAAGTTACTGCTCCCCCCAGGCACCACTAACTTACGTTCTGAGCATTTATATGGATTTTTACATGTCCATTAAATCAGCCATTCTAAAATGTGCAGGTGCTGGAAGCAGCTTTGCCTTTCGTCAGGCACAAGCACAGCCCATTTCTTTTATTAATCGCTCACATCACAAATGTCGCTTTGCCTCTGCCTTCCGTCTCCCTCCTCTGTCCATTAAAATAAGTCATTATAACTGAACGGCAATATTGCAGCCACACCAGAGCAAACCGTCTCCCACTCTGAAGCATGGTCATTATTTATCTACTTACAGGTTTTCGAGAGGGCAAATAAGAGGGGAAAATATGGGGAAGCAGTGCATGGTAGAGTAGAAGACCATTTTATTCTCACGGGTAGGAGGGGGAAAGGGAGGACTTCACCCAGGTGAGGATGAGTAAGCATATTTTTTTCTAGAAAGCTTAACTGCCCCCCCCACACACACACATTCCCATTCTCTATTGTCGTTTCTGGGGCCATGGTGGCTCAGAGGTTAAGATGCTGAACTGCCAACCAGAAGGTCGGAAGCTTGGCAGTTCGAGAACCGAGTGCCGTGTGATGGAGTGAGCTCCTGTCTCTGGCCCCAGCTCCTGCCAACCCTTGCAGTTCGAAAGCAAGAAACTGCAAGTCAATAAATAGGTACCACTTCAGTGGGAAGGTAGCAGCGTTCTGAGCGCCTCAGCATCTAGTCATGCCGGCCATCTTCGGACAGCACTGGCTCTTTGGCTTGGACACGGAGATGAGCACCGCCCCCTGGAGTCGGATTCAACTAGCTTTCGAGCGAGGGAAACCTTTATTGTCCTTTCCACCCTACTGAAATGGAAAACATGCCTCCAATATGCTTTAAAAAAAAGTCCCACTGAATTCCATCATTGTCATTGATACAGGCATAACCCAGGGCAGTGGGTTTAAACTGTCCTCTGGAGCGCTTTAAGGATTGTTCATTTTTAAAAAGATCAGGAATGGCAGTTAAGCTTCCCAGAAAGAAAAAGCTTGCTCATTCTGATCTGGGTGTTTATAGAACATGCTCTCTGATCATGTAGGGCAAGCATGAGGCTCAAATGGGCTGGCCACGTGGCCTAAAGTGTGTGCCCTAGAATGTGTCCCAGAATGCTCTGTAATGTTGAAAAGACTCTCTGAAGGCAACTTCCCCCCCCCCCCAAAAAAAACCCCTCTGACCCAGGATAGAAGAAGAAGAGTTGGTTTTTATACCCCACTTTCCCCTACCCTAAGGAGACTCAGTGGCTTACAAATCACCTTCCCTTCCTCTCCCCACAACAGTCACCTTGAGAGGTAGGAGGGGTTGAGAGAGTTCTGAGAGAACTGTGACTGGCTCAAGGCCACCCAGCAGGCTTCATGAGGAAGAGTGGGGAATCAGACTCAGTTCTCCAGATCAACTGCCACTCTTAACCACTACACCACACTGGTGAAAGATCACTGTGGGCAATTCTGCATCTAGCATTTGTTCCACATTTTCTCAGCTGGGAGGGAAAAGTGCAGCTCAAAAGCACATTCAAATACCTTGGGGCAATGCCATACTGACTGCAAAGTTACCCCTGAATGGCCATAAATCTATGCAGAAGGTAACATAAAATCTGATGATCCAAGGAAGTGAAAGCGGCATGGAGTGTGGAGGCTACCATAAAATCTGATGATCAAAGGAAGTGAAAGCGGCATGGAGTGTGGAGGCTACCATAAAATCCGATGATCCTAGGAAGTGAAAGCGGCATGGAGTGTGGAGGCTACCATAAAATCCGATGATCCTAGGAAGTGAAAGCAGCATGCAATGCAGAGGGGAATTTCTGTTCTAACATGGGTTTCATAATTTAATGGAGGGAAAAGCCAGTGCAGAATCAGCCTCTTGTCTCGCAGTCTGATAGAACGGTAGCACTAGACTTCCTCATGTGGTTAGCTTCCTGACAACTGCTATTTCTTATGCTCGAGAGTCGACACAGAAGAACAAACACTCCCTCATTTCTGCATAACAGCAATGGTTCTAAAGTGCTAACCGGCCAAAAATTTTAAAGAAAACTGTTGTGACTTGAGAAATATTGTCCCTATTTAGCAGACAATATTTGTCATAGCGATCCCTCTGACCCGAACCAGGCTTTAAAATGGAGCGGCATGTTTGCTAAGATACTTCCTGCCACACTGCATTATTTATTATTCATCATTCAAGCAGTGTGACACCGCGGCAAAGTGCTTTGCCAGCAGAAAGGAAAGCAGCATCACTAATCCAAGGAAGGAAGGCTGAACTCCTGACCCTCCCCTTGAACAGAAGAGAACTTCTGGCATTGAAAGCGGCTGGCAGAACAGTTAAGACTGCAGCCTGAAACCTCCCATCGACTCCACGGGCGTAAAATCCTACACCAGATTCAGCACAATGTTTCAGAGCCCCAATAGCCCAAAGGCTTTTGAACCTCAGTAGGTTTTCAGATCCACTCTGGAGCAGAGTGGGACATCTAAGGTCAAATCTACATCTGACTTTCCCACTGGAATCATTCTAGTTTCAAAAAAAACCCATCTATACCTATTTCTAGTTTCAAACCATACTTGTTCCAGTTTAAAAGTCACCATCTACATTTGTTAATTGCCCTCTTGTGGTCAAGCTAGCATTACACTGCTTTAAACAGATCCTGTTGCTTACTGCTCTTCAGACCCAAGGGAAAAAACCAAAGTGAAATCTGAAACCAGTGTGAAATGAGTGTAGGAAAAGAACAGCAGTCAAACTACTTCAGGTGTAGATTTGGCCTAAATGGCCCAGGGGTGAGTCACATGGCCTCTGAGATGCTGCCAGCCACTCAGAACAGACAAAGGACACAGCAGTGCTCATAAGCAGAACAGACTCACCTTCTCCCAAAATGCTGCTAGCTGGATTCAAGCCCATTGGAGGCCCAGGAGAAAGCAATGGTGAACCTATACCCATTGGTACTTCTGACCAGTGGCACTTGGCTTGTTCCTAGCTACCAAGGGCTCTCCAGGGCAATGGCCCACCAAGATCTTTCCCAATAAGTTAAAGGGCCAATCTGTCCCTGGAGCTATGATATATACACACACCAGTAGGGTGTTCCGTTAAGAGTGGATATGATGGTGGGGTAGAGTTCAGGGCTATACCATTTGCCCTTAGGGATGCCAGTCCCCAGGTGGGGGGTGGGGGATCCCCAGATTTTTGGCACTCCCCCCACACACCAGCCAGCTGGCTGATGGGGGGGAAGCCCCATCCCAACAGTCATCCGTGGCTGCACTCAAAAAGAGCTGGAACCATTTGCGCCTGTCTCACAAGCCATGAATTTGCAGCTTGCAGGGCAGGTGAGTGTAGCACCCACTTTCTCCTCAACCATTTAAAGGGGAGGTTCCCTTTAAATGGTTGTAGGAAAGCAGGGGGCCGTGCATGCGTGGCACTGCATCCTGATGTGATGACATCACTCCGGATGACATCATCACATCAGGGATGGCCCCGTCCCCTCCCAGACCACCCCCAAATTTCCCCCACCCCCAAATTTCCCCCACCAGAGAGAAGATGGGACCTGGCAACCCTATTTGTTCTGCATGCAGAAAGTCCCGGGTTCAATACCTGGCACCTGCAGCTAAAACTATCAGGTTGCAGGGTTGTGAATGACCTTCACCTGAGACAACTGCTGCTGGGCAAAGTAGACAATACTAACCTTGACAAACCAGGGCTCTGACTCAATATAAGTCCGCCGCCACACGGCCCTTTAATGCGGGAGGAAGTGCTGTTTCCTCCCACATTTAAAGGGACCAATCACACCGGCCGCGGCTAGTCCTGCGCCAAAGCGGGTTCAATTGCGGGTTCCTCCTGCATTTTCTGACCCCGGGAAAATCAACTATTTTCCCAGTGGTCGTGCGAGGAACCCACAATTGAGCCTTTCTGGACAGCCCTCTCTCGCAATCATTGCGAGAGAGGGCTGTCCAGATCGTCCCTCCATTTTTTTTCCCCTTTTGCACTTGGGCGCTTGGGCACTCAAGTGCCCAAGTGCAAAAGGGGAAAAAACCCCAAATTTACCAGGCAGCCAGCGGGGCTCGGGGAAAGGTGCCTCCCCCGGCCGCTGCCAGCCTCCTCCTCCTCCACTGCCCGCCACCGCCACTGCATGACTCTTCCGCCTCCTCTTCCTCCTCTGTCGCCATTGCCTGCCTCCTCTGCAGCCGCCGCCCACTGCCTCCGCCGCCATCGCATGCCTCCTCCACCACCGCCCGCCCCCACTGCCTCCTCCGTCGCCACTGCTGCCGCCACCATCCCAACCCGAAATTAAAAATCCCCAGCCCCTTTAAATCCGGGAGGGCTCCCGGATTTAAAAGGCAGTGTGACCACAGCCAAACTCTTGGATCTATGCTGTCTAAGACAAGCCTCTGGCTTAGTGCAGCAAACTATATGTTGAGGTGGCCATGGGCATGAAGCAAGCGTCCTTCCTTGTTGTTCCTCCTGACATCTGGTAATCAGTGGAATCCTGACTCTGATTTGCATGGGGTGATCGGCAAAATTGGGGGGGGGGGAGTTTTCCTGCAATTGCTAGTTCACAAGGACTGGAAGCCCAGTCATCACAAGCATGTCAAAATATGCTGCCAGCCCTTTGTTGCAAGTGCTGTTCTCTGAAGCATGGGGGTCACCCGGCTGATAGGTAGAGAGCAGCCCAAAACAATATTTATTCAATTTGCGTCTAGTTAAGCCTCTTGTAGCAAAGCAAGCGGCAACTCATTTTCAGGCTGCCAGCTCCTGGAAATGTAAGGTAAACACTTTTATAGACACAGCAGAGAGGGCATTGTATTTTAAAACTGATAATTATACTTGCCGAGAATATTAAGCACTGTTTTTTGCCCTCCATTCTGTTTCCCAACTGCATTTGCATAAACCTACGTTTGGAGACTTTGCTGGAAAATGGCAGGGACCGTATCTCTGCATTCCGGTGTCACGCTTTTCATGAGAAGGCCTTCCTAATAAATGCAAATTGGGCTTATCTCCATTAGGTTTCGTAATAGTGATTTTGTCTTGTTACGTTTAATTACATGAAAATGCCTGGGACTCTCATTTGCTAGAACTAGAGCGGAGGGTGTTTTAACAACTTCAAAGGTCATGGGCCACCGAAAAGAATGCTCTGTTTTTCAAGAAGAAAAGAATCATTTCTCTTTTTGAAATTTAGATTTTCATGCTTGTGTAAGTACGGTTAATTACAGCCCTGAGAACTTTTCACCAGTCTTCACTGGCAGTCTTCAGGGACTGGCCGGTCAAAAACTTGTCAAGGGTGCCTTAGGCTGATCCTGCACTGAGCAGGGAGTTGGACAAGATGGCTTGTATGGCCCCTTTCAATTCTGTGATTCTATGGCTCTCCCTTTTGAAAATAAACAAATCTCTCGCAGCAGGACTTTGTCTTCTTGAAAAGGAGGCTGGATCCTCAGATCAATGAATGGAGAAAAAGGGCAACTAGAATGATAAAAGGGAACATGTTGTGTTTGTTTAGAATATGAAGCAGTAATAGCTTGAAAAGGGCTCTGGTACCCTAAAGCTCCAGTTCCTATTGGCTGATTAATAAAGACTCCCATTGGTCCTGAAGCCAATCTAGATACCCAATCACTGAGCCCTTTTCCAATAGTATTGCTTGTATATAGTTACACTGTTGAAAGTTATGTGTTGGAACAGTATAAATGAAAGTGCTGCTCTCATAAAGCTGTCTTTTGAGCTGAACAATGCCACTGAATAAAAGTCTGTTTGTTTGAATTCATCACCTCCTGCTCAATACTTAAAACTGGCGACGAGGATGGGATCCCAGTCCTAACTGAATGGCTGAAATCACTCTGCCTGCCCAGCTGAAATCACTAAGGGCATGGCATCCAAAGGCCATATCGAACCATTCGACCCAAAGGTTGGGAACTGGGATTCATACCTCGATCGGTTTGAATGCTACCTTGTAGCAAATCGTATTGATGGAGATGATGTCTGCCACGCCACTTTTCTGCGTACCTGCAGCCAGGCTGCATTTGACATTGCTCGAGATTTAGTTGCCCCCTTTAAGTTACGCGAGACCCTTCTCGGCATCATCAAGGCCCGGCTGACCGAGTACTTCACCCCGAAGACGTCGGCTGCTGCACACCGATGCGCATTCCATCAGCGGAACCAGAAGGAGGGCGAGTCTGTCACGGAGTACCTTACTGCACTGAGGTGGGCTGCTCGAGACTGTCACTTCACCGATTTGAAGTCCGTCCTCCTAGCTCAGCTGCTCTGTGGCCTCAGATACGAGAGCATCAGGTGAGCCCTACTCTTACTAAAAACTCTCACATATGAATCGGCCCTCGAAGAGGCTCTGAGAGTAGAGGCCGCCAACCTATCCCTCTGAGAACTGTGATTGGGTCCCCATCTGCCGTTTCCGTCTTTAGGACCGCCCGAGGCCCCACTCCAGTTAGTTTTGCTGATCGAGGAGCTGCTGCAGTCTCCGCTCTCCGTTGCCGACGTAGCGTTCCACACCCGCTGGGATCAAACACTCAGCCGAGTCTACAACCATGTGTGGAGGGGATGGCCGTCGGGGACACTTGATGCCGAATTCCAGCCATTCCTGTGGAGATCGTCTGAGCTGTCAGTAAACAAGGGATGCCTGTTGTGGGGAAACAGAGTCATCGTCCCTCCCCCACTTCACCAATGGGTGCTGGACGTTATGTGTTGGAACAGTATAAATGAAAGTGCTGCTCTCATAGAGCTGTCTTTTGAGCTGAACAATGTCACTGAATAAAAGCCTGTTTGTTTGAATTCATCGCCTCCTGCTCAATACTTAAAAGAACACTTTCCCTATGAAGAAAAGTTAAAGCACTTGTGGCTCTTTAGCTTGGAGAAATGACGGCTGAGGGGTGACATGATTGAGGTTTACAAGATTATGCATGGGATAGAGCAGGTAGAGAAAGAGGTACTTTTCTCCCTTTCTCACAATACAAGAACTTGTGGGCACTCCATGAAATTGCTGAGCAGTCGGGTTAGAACAGATAAAAGGAAGTACTTCTTCACCCAAAGAGTGATTAACATGTGGAATTCACTGCCACAGGAGGTGGCGGCAGCTACAAGCATGGATGGCTTCAAGAGGGGATTGGATAAACATATGGAACAGATGTCGATCAGTGGCTATTAGCCACAAGGTATAGATAGGAACTCTGGGGCAAGTGATGCTCTGTATTCTTGGTGCTGGGGGGGGCAACAGTGGGAGGGCTTCTAGTGCCCTGGCCCCACTGGTGGACCTCCTGATGGCACCTGGTATTTTTGGCCACTGTGTGACAGAGTGTTGGACTGGATGGGCCACTGGCCTGACCCAACATAGGCTTCTCTTATGTTCTTATGTTAGGAATGGCCTAGAATCATAAAAAGTCTGGAAAGAAAAATAGCCCTGGAGCAAGCCAAGACGAGGGGGCCCAATGGCACTACAAGACACCGCACCAGAAGAAGAAGAAGGAGAAGAAGAAGAGAAAGAGGAGGAAGAGGAGGAGATTGGATTTATACCCCTCCCTTCACTACCCAAGGGAGTCTCAGAGCGGCTTACAAACTCCTTTCCCTTCCCCTCCCCACAACAGACACCCTGTAAGGTAGGTGGGGCTGAGAGAGCTCTGAGACAACTGTCCTTGAGAGAACAGCTGTGATAGAACTATGGTTTGCCCAGCAGGTGCAAGTGGAGGAGTGGGGAATCAAACCCGGTCCTCCCAGATTAAAGTCTGTGCACTTAACCACTACACCAAACTAGCTCCTCACCAAACAGGCCCATTTAGTTTAGCAGCACCAGTTATTGGCTTACCCATTGCTCCCTCCTGCAAACTGGCAGGAGTGAGAGAGGAGATAATTGGTGAGAAGACACCAGTTACCACTATTGAGCCAAGCAGCCTTTGAGGAATTGGTACAACAGACCTTGATTTGCTTGGTCTGGGTCACCAGCAGCCCCCCCCCAATAGGGTTGCCAGCCTCCAGGTGGGGCCTGGGGATCTCCCGCTTTTACAACTGATCCCCAGCTGACAGCGATCAGCTGCCCTGGAGAAAATGGCTGCTTTGAAGAGTGGACTCTATGGCATTGTACCATGCTGAGGCCCCTCCCCTCCCCAAACCCCACCTTCTCCTGGCTCTACCCCCAAAGACCCCAGGTATTTTCCAACCCAGACTTAGCAACCCTGCCTCCAAGGCAGCAGCCCATCAGCAAATTTCCCTGGAAGTTAAATGGCCAGTCTCCCTGTGCTTGGAATGCGATGTGGGGAACTACTGCCAGGCTGGAGAAATTCAACCCCTTTCATGAACTCTTTGTCATATGAGTCATGATGGCATAGTTCAGTCTTCAAACCCACTTGGATAAACTTGCTCGTAATCTCAGTAAGGCATCCTTTCACTGCTTTTTCATCAATTGATGGCAGTACAGTCAGTGTTTATTTTCATAACAAATGACAATCTCAGTTTCCTGGCTCAGCTTTCCTCCCTATCCCACTGTCCTGTGACTGTTTCCGCCCTGCACATGGCTGTACTTCATTACTGCACTGCATGCTCCTTGTCCATACCCATTTTGCCACCTATTCTGCCTAGATCAATTCTCAAATCTATTTTTGTTCAGCTTTCGGCAGTCCATCTACAGCCTGCTTCGCTGTCCTTTATATGGCACATGGATTTCTTACATTTAAGCCAGAGACAGCCAAACATTCTTCGGGTTTAACTCAAAGATGAGGACCATTATCATTATGTTTCATGCTCAACCAAATAACTATGAGGTGTCTGTCTGAATGTACAAAGTGGATAGAAACATGTGATATAAAAGCCTGTCAGTAGCAAAGTTTATAACAAGTGCCTAATAATGAAGTTTCTTCCCATAAAATGTTTAAATGGTTCTGGGTATATCTTTGATATGGCCACCATTTTGAAGCCATGTGTTACATACTCCATATTCCAGTCAGGCATATTAAAAAGATGTGTTAGTTCATGACTGATAAATGGATGGACATGACCACAGATGGCTTTAAAAAGGGGTTAGACAGATTCATAGAGAATAGGTCATTAATGGCTATTAGCCATAGTGAACAAGGGGAACCTCCACTAAACCTCTGAATACCAGTGCTAGAGGCAGGGGTCCATTGGAGCCGGTGTGCAGCGGAGCGCTGCTCCGGGAGTGAAGAGGCCAGGGTGGGCACATGATGAAGCCCCGCCCCCAGCAGGGCCACGGCTCCATTCTCCAGGCCCCATGCCGGACGCCGGGCCTGGGAAACAACTTTAGAGGCTGCCTTCACCTCCCACCACGTCTCCCAGGCCCGATCCCCCCCCCGGGAGAAGCTCCCCCTCCCTCCCCAGCTCACCCTTCTTGGGCCATGGCAGGCCGCCACCCAGGAAGAAGCTCCCCCTCCCTCCCCAGCTCCCCCTTCCCGGGCTGCGGCAGGCTGCCACCCAGGGAGAAGCTCCCCCTCCCCCAGCTCATCCTTCCCGGGCTGCGGCAGACCACCACCCGGGGAGAAGCTCTCCCTCCCTCCCCCAGCTCACCCTCCCTCCCCTGTTCACCCTTCCCGGGCCGTGGCAGGCCGCTGCCCAGGGAGAAGCTCTCCCTCCCTCCCCCAGCTCACCCTTCCTGGGCCGCAGCAGGCCGCTGCCCAGGGAGAAACTCCCCATCCCTCCCCCCACTCGCCATCACATGGGGGGCAGGAGGGAGGGAAAAGCTGGGCCCAAGTGGCGTTAAGCCACTCGGGCCCAAGCAAGACCGGGGGGGGGGGGGAACGCTTGCTGGAGTGGCTGACAGCCACTCAGCCCCAGCGAGGGGGGAGAAGCACCTAGTCTTCCTTCCTTCCTTCCTTCTTTCCTTCCTTCCTTCCTTCTCTCTCTTCCCCCCCACCTACCTACCTACCTTTCTGTTCCTTTCTTTCTTTCTTTCCTTCCTTCTTTCCTTCCTTCCTTCCATCTGTCTTCTCTCTCTCTCTCCCCTCCACCTACCTACTTACCTTCCTTCCTGTTCCTGTTCCTTCCTCTTTCTTTCTTTCTTTCTTTCTTTCTTTCTTTCTTTCTTTCTTTCTTTCTTTCTTTCTTTCTTCTCTCTCTCTCCCCTCCACCTACCTACTTATCTTCCTTCCTGTTCCTTTCCTTCCCTTTCCTTTCCTTCCTCTTTCTTTCCTCCTTTCTTTCTTTCTTTGCCATCAGATAGCCTTGCCAGCTCTGAGTTGGGAAATGCCTTGGAGATTTTTGGGGTGGAGCCCGAGTGGTGGGTATTGCCTTCTGACACACTTCCGGTGATGTCAGGGGTGTGTGGCCTTCTGACACTTCTGGTGATGTCAGGGGGTGTGGCATATGCAAATAAGTTATACTAATGAGCTCCTGCACCTCTTTTTTTATGAAAGGACCCCTGGCTAGAAGCAATATCAGGGAAAGGCCGAAGTCTCTGTACCCTGTTTGCTGACCCTTCAAGGCAATTGGTGGGTCTCTGCCCTCTTCCGCATTGCCATTTTTGTCACTCATTTGTCCCTATTGCTTCAGGGTCCCCCCCCCCATGTATGTTGTTCTCTCTAGTAGTCCCAGAGGGAGCAAAACACATGTGGAAAGGAGGGGAGACCCAAAACAATAGGGACAAATGAGTGACAGAAATGACAATGAGGAAGAACCCACTGTGGAAAAATTATGCTGGACTTGAGGGACCACTGGTCTGATCTAGCAGAACTATTCAAATAATAATCATCATCATCATCATCATCATCATAATAATTCAATGTATCAGTCGCCCTATCCCAGCTTACAGTGGGCTCTGGGCTAGGGTTCCCAAGTCGCCCCGGGGGGCGGAGAAAACCCCACTCCAGCAGCCTGCTCCCCGCCAGCCCAGATTGGGCCACCAGGAGGGCGCCCCCAAATTGCCAGGCTGCAAAGACATGCCCAGCGCGATGACATCACCTGGAGGTGGGACTTGGCAACCCTACTCTGGGCAATGTACAGCAAAGGCAAAATGCCATAAAACAAAATACAAATTTTAAAATCCAATTACAATTAAGAAGAAGTAAAACCAGATTAAAAGATCCCAGATGGCAATTTGCAATTTTCTGTTCCCATTCTGGACTGCCTGGCTATTTGGTGGGAGGGGAGAGGGAAGCTTAAACAAAATACATATTGGGAGGAGACAGAAAGGGAAAGGGTGCCAGCCACTGCAACCAACCATTGCTATCCTCAACCAAAAGCCTGATGGGACATCTCTGCCTGTAGGGCCCTGGTGTCATTCAGCAGAGTTCCACCAGGTTGGGGCCAGGACTGAGCAAGCTGTGGTCCTAGTCGACAACAGCTGGACATTCCTAGGGCCAGGGATCACCAGCAAGTTGTTATCAGTGGAGCACAAGGCTCTCCCGGGGACATAGCAGAGAAGGCGGTCCTGCAGGTACGTTGGTCCTAGACCGCTCAGGGCCTTAAAGGTCTTAAACCTGACCCAGTACTCCACTGGAAGCCAGTGTAGCTGGCACAGCACTGGTTGAATATGTGCCATCCATGACATTCCCGTCAGGACTCGGGCTGCTGCATTCTGAATCAGCTGACTAGCTACTTGCTTGCAGTTGCTGACATATTTTTTTCATTAAATTCAGCTTCCCACAAAATGAATTGAGGAACAGCCATCATGTGTATTCTATCTACATAATCTTGTATATAATCTCATTTCTCATTCTCCTGTCTATTACTAGCAGTTTATCAGCTCAATTGCCAAAGCATTTGTTCCATAATAGCTTTGTTTTTTGTTACTTAGACGTATTTCAGTCATGCTTCATGCTGGGGAATCGGCTTTGATTTGACGAGTGAAAACATATCAGGTTACACAAAAGTTGCATTGCAAGTATATTAAGAGAGAACTGTGTCTCTAGGGCTACCCATCTCTCTTATACCACCTCGTGTATCAGTTCCTTCGTCTAGTCTTTGATCATATTTGTCTGCTGTAGAATGTAACTTCTCTGGATATAAGATTCACATTATTTTTACAGCTAAGTCTACAGGCGAATTCAGACTTCCATTTGTCATGTAATAATTTACCACAGTGTGCACATTAGCATTTAATAAATAGGTCATCAGTCTTTTCCTGTCAAGAAGTGCCTAAAAAAAAATTAACAGAGTGCTGAACCTGATCAGAAATCCTGGAAAGCCTATGTTATGGGCAGTGTTCCCTCCGAGCTGAGTTGGAGTGAGCTAGCTCACAGTTTTTTAGCTTCCAGCTCACACATTTATTTATTTATTTATTTATTTGTTTGTTTGTTTGTTTGTTTGTTTCATTTATATCCCGCCTTGTCAGTTATACAACCTGTCCTGTCTTCACTCAGGAAGGATGGCTCCAGAGCAAATTAATGTATGCAGTAGCCAAATCACTCGCTCATAACTTTAATGCCAGTAGGTCACAAAGTAGAATTTTTGCTCAGAAGACTCCACAGCTTAGAGGGAGCATTAGTTAGGGGATATGGGGCAGATGGCAGATATTCCATGACATTTATGGAGATGGACAGGCAGAGATGGAACTCCAAAGACTGGCAAAGTATGGGAACCAACACTGTTGTTCACTGGTTAGAGATGGTTTTTACAACATGCCTTCTCTTTGCTTCTCTCAATTGGCTGCCCTAGTTCTGGTGGGCTCTGAGTTCCAGAACCTGACAGCCAGACTGGCTGGTGCCCTATGAGCCCACGAGGGAAGGGGTCTGAAAAAGGAGTTGTCCCTTTGTGTGAGGAATCTGGGCAAAAGATTGGGGAGAAATGTTGCTTGTGGGTGTGGCCATATGGGAGCACTATACATTTAATAGCTAGCCTCCCACCGAGGCTGGGCCCAGGTGTTCAAATATTGTAAGTTAACCTGGCCAGTAGCCTTTCTTTTACGTTTTTATTTACATAGCTGAACCTAGAGCTTTCTTATACTTACTTAATGAGTTTGCACCTTGGAGTAATGAAGTTGTTTAAGGAGTCTTGTACAAATTCCTTACCCACGCTGAAGACTGTTCACCAGCACTACTGTACAAATCCCCTTTGCGTTTGTGTCTCTGGGCAGCCGATATACAAGAGGAAACTTAACAAAGCCAGGGGAGTGGGAAAGCTAACAGAGATGGGTTCCAACCTCTTGCCTAATGGAAGACAGAGAGGGTAAAGATACACCTTTCTGCCCAACTTCTTCATGCCAGCAAGTAGATCTTCCTGGGAAGTCTGGAGAGAAAGCACCAAGCCTCTATAGCCTAGGACAGGTATGACTCTGTTCAGTTCATATGGATAGCTTACCAAGTGGTTGCATTATTATCTTACAGTGCAGTCCTGCGCAGACTTGCTAGAGTCTAAATCCATTGGAATCAATGGGTTTAGGCTGGAGTCACTCTGGCCGAGGACAGATTGGCAATCTGGCCCGCTCTGCCTCCGCTTCTAAAGCGGAGGCAGAGAGGGCGGGCAGATTGCCGCAGCTGTCCCCCGTCGGCGGCCCACACTTACCCGCATGCGGGCCGCTCTCCACACGCTGCAGCCGGAGACCTCTTGGAACTGGTCTCTGGCTGTCTGGGCGCGCGTTGCTGCCGCTTCCTGCCGGTCTGGACGGCTCTCACAGTGCACAGGAAGCGGCAGCGGAAGTCTGGACGCCCTGTGAACGGGACCAGCCGGAAGCCGCGCACCGGACCAGGCAGAAGCAGAGGAGGCTCCAGGGACCGGCAGAGGAAGAGTGGATGCGCCGGTCCACCTCCTTACAGGTGAGGTCCCGCAGCACTGGAGCCAGTGCGAACGGGCAGCCACGGGACGGGTTGGCCCCGGGGCTTTTTCACCCGCTTGCACTGCGCTCCAGTTTGCCAGTCTGTCTTCAGCCTCTGAATAAGATTGCACTTCAATTTACCGCTAGATAAACAGTTATCTGTATTCAGTTCTGCTTGCCAGCCATAAGCAGTGAGCCCATTTTTCACTGAACAGTTCAGCTGTTAGTGAGCAAATCAGGAAGTCAGCCCTTTATTTTTGAAAGGTCTTACCACTTGGTGTTGGTGTTATTGATGTTTATTTTGCACACAAGCATTTTTGCACAGTCTTGCAGGAGTCAGAGTCCTCTCTCCCATGGCATTTAATCACCTACGCCAACCATCCCTGGCCCTTGGGCAGAATTGATTTTACCTACCATGAGGATGCCAAAGTAACTGCAAAGCAGAAGGAAAGGAAACTCCACCACCATAGCTACTGCACACCACAAAGCCATTCCACAGGTGCTTGAGTCAGATGGTGGCAAGGGGAAGAGATGTGAGGAGCAGCTCACAAATTACTGTGCTTGTCCACCGTGGTATGTTCACCTGCCAGACATGTTCACCACAAAGTTCTCCTCACTTCTACCCCATCACACTCTCTCTGAACTTTTGATTATCGCATTTGCTACTATGGAAAGATGTACAACTGTATCACCTCTAACTGTGCATAATTTTTGTACTTCCCTAGAAATAAATCCAGTCTTTGGCAGATAAAGCAAGTTACATGTATTAAAAACAGGTATAGAGTGCTACAGACAGCATGGTGTAGTGTTGCAGACTCTCATCTGGATAACTGGACTTGATTTCCCACTCCTTCACATGAAGCCCACTGGGGGAGCTTGGGCCAGTCCCAGTTCTCTCAGAACTCTCTCACCGCACCTACCTCACAAGGTGTCTGTTCTGAGAAGAGGAAGGGAATGTGATTGTAAGCTGCCTTGAGACTCCTTAAAGTAGAGAAAAGTGGACTATAAAAACCCACTCTTCTTCTTCTTCCCTCTGAAAAGTATATTTGCATACACCAGTGTGGCTTACACTCCCCATGTTAACTGTAAGCCTGTGTTAGAAGTATGAAAGAGGGAAATTGCTCTTTTGTACATACTTCCACCCCAACTATGAATATGGCAGAATGTTTCCATTGTGCACAGGGCTAACTAATCAGTTCTGATATATCAAGTGTGTACCCTCTGTTATGTTTCAGCTTCTCCAGCTGCCTATAACATGGATTGCTCCAGGTACCACTGCATTAAGCACCAAACCCTCATCCCGACACATCCTAATTCCAGAAAGATGTTTATCATAACCGCTTCCTTCTTCTGTGCTTTAATGTGTCTGCACTGTCATGTCTAATTAGCTCATAAATTCCTCAGCCACTCATAGAGGTTACCGTAAGGACAATTAAGATGTGGCTTCCTAAGAGTTCATCTGTTTGTCACAATTTTTAAAGTAGAAAGCAGAATAGTTTATCCTTGTTTAGGAAGCTAAACATTGGCTGGTACATCCCATCCTCCTTCTTGAGTCGCATTCCAAATCACAGAAAGGTCTTTTTCAATGATTTAGTTACAAGTATTTCCCATCAGCTTTACATCTCCAATTCCATCCTTTTTTTCCTGATACTTATTCTTCTCTGTGTGTGTTAAGTGCTGTCTAGTTGCTTCCAACTTGTGGTGACCCCATGAATTAATGACCTTCAAAATGTCCTATTGTTCACTGCCTTGCTCAAGTCTTGCAAACTGAGGGCTGGGGCTCCCTTGATTGAGGCTGCGGCCACACGGGACTTAAATGTGGGAGGAAGGGCAATTTCCTCCCGCATTTAAAGGGGCCGACCAGACGGCCAGCCCCTCGTCCTGAGCCGAAGCGGGCTCCAATGCGGGTTCCTCCCGCATTTTCAAGACCCCGGGAAAATCAAGTATTTTCCCGGGTGTTGTGGGAGGAAACCGCATTGGGAGCTATCTGGACAGCCCTCTCTCGCATGCATTGCGAGAGCAGGGCTGTCCACATAGCCCCGCCGGCCATTTCCCCCCCCCCCCCTTTTACACTTGGGCACATGGCTATCCATGCGCCCAAGTGTAAAAGGGTGAAAAAAAAAAACCCAACTTACCCGGGCGGATGGCGGGTCGGAGGCCGCCACCGCCGCTTTAAGTGCTCCTGGGGCCGCCTCTGCCAACCTCTGAAGCTGGCTCTTCAGTGGCGGCGGCCGCCGCCACCGTTTCCTCCGCCGCCGCTTCCGCCTCGGCTGCCCCCGCTTCTGCCGCTGATGTGGCCGCCGCCGCCACTCTTCCCGCCGCGGCCGCCTCTTCAGCGGCCGCGGCCGACGATCCCGAGGCCACAGGGGTTGGGATGTATAGACATCCCAACCCGCTGTTTAAAAATGCGGCCCCTTTAAATCCGGGAGCCCTCCCGGATTTAAAGGGGCCGTGTGACCGCGGCCTGAGTGAATCCATCTCATATTGGATCTTCCTCTTTTCCTGCTTCCTTCAGCTTTTCCTGGCATTATTGTCTTTTCCAGTGACTCTTGGTCCTCATAATGTGACCAAAGCATGACAGCTCCAGCTTAGTCATTTTAGCTTCTAGGGAAAATTTAGGCTTGATTTGATTTAGAACCTACTCATTTGTCTTTTATTCATTTCCATACCTCATGCCAGTCCCACCCACTCCAAGCATCTCTGCATCCTGACCATACCCATCAAGTGCCTAAAGTGCAATTCTCATTGCTCAAACCAGTAATTTCCCAGTAGAGCACCAGCTCATGCATTATCTGGCACTGCTTGCTTCTCTGCCTCCCCATCATCAGACCTGAATAACAGTTAGCTCTGCCAGGCAGTGACAAGCGCTGTGTTGAGACTGCTTCAGGGTCTGTGGCATGAACTGGGAGGAAGATCCTGAGAGCAGGGAACAGAAGGTGGGAGAAGGAGGAGGAAGAAGAAGGAGAAGAGGAGGAGGAGGAGATTGGATTTATACCCCACCCTTCACTCAAAGTCTCAGAGCAGCTTACAATCTCCTTTCCCTTCCCCTTCCCACAACAGACATCCTGTGAGGTAGGTGGGGCTGAGAGAGTTCTCCTAAGAACTGCCCTTGAGAGAACAGCTCTGACAGAACTATAGCTTGCCCAAGGTCATCCAGCAACTGCAAGTGAAGGAATGGGGAATCAAACCCAGTTCTCCCAGATTAGAGTCCGCGCACTTAACCACTACACCAAACTGGCTCTTGTTGCTTGCTGGGACTCTGGCTTCCTTTGCACCATTAGATCTGTCACTTTGTGCCCCTCTTCCTCCACCCTCTTCCTCGCCAACTAGTGGTGCCCTTCTCTTCTCCTCTCCCCAGCCAGCTTGCTGTTATCTACTAGCTTGCCTGCCAAGGAACAGTACCTTTCACCCACAACCACTCTCTTCCCACCCCCACTTTTCCATGATGTCTTCATGGTATGAGGTCTGGCTCCTCCCCTGTTGCCACCACTACTCCTCATAGAAAGGAAGGAAGGAAAGGGGTTCCAGATTCCAGTCTTATGTCCTTTATTGGAGAGGTCCCCCCCCCCAGTTCCCTGAACTTCACCATGGACCCCTTGAAGAGAAACTCCTCCTTTCCACCCCATCTGGAAGTATCTGACTGAAATGCCAAGTGCTCCTGGTTTCCCTCCCATGTCTGTTTTCTGCCCCGTGGTTGTTATTGTTTCTGTTTAGTTGGCATTTGGGAGCACAGGGGAGAGACTGAGTTTGTGGGAACTACTCAACTACCAGGAGGTATGCATGAAACATTAAGAGTTTTAATGGAACGCATTCTCTGAAGTGTACTACGTTTGGCTCCAACTAGAAAGAAGGGAGGAAATGGGGTTAAAAAGGAGGAGGAAGCAGTGTTGCTGCGGGCATGCATTATTTTTGCAATGAACATACATTTGTGGCAGCCCCCACCATTGGAGGCATTTTGGGGGGTGTCCATAACTCTTTTTTAGAAGTTCCAAAAGAACCCCCAGATTCAAAAAAAGTTGGGGTTCCTGAGCCCAAACCATTCAGCTTGTTTAAGTCATACGATGGACAGGATAAACAACTGCGGAATTTGCTAATCTGAAAAAGCCTGAATATTGGCATTTAGGCTGTGCAAAAGAAAATAAATATATAATTCTGCTAACCTTTTATGAAGTGGAAGAAAAGACAAAGTTATGGCACCAAATCAAAAGGTCAGGAGATAAATTATCCTATTTGAAGACTAAAAGAAACGGGAAGATTGCCCTGAGCTGATCATAGGTGAATGAGATGAAAGAGGTACAAAGAGACAGTGAATTCCCCTTCCTTCTGCTAAACTGGATGTCTATATTATATTTCTTTAATTTCTAAAGTAGATCTTTTGTCTACAGAACTTTGCTCTTGGGGCTCTGAGTACAAATATTTCAACTTAACTGTTCAATTGAAAGAGTGAAATTAACAACTTGCAATTAGGGATTTCGAACATCAGCATGAAAACAAATGTTTAGACACTTACAGTGAAAGATTACTGTGATGCAGGATGGGCTGTTTTTCTTCTCACATTGCCCAGGTATGCTAGGGAGTCTCAAGGTGAACGCAAACCTTTCTTTAGGACAATTAGCTAGTAGCAACTCACTATTTTTCAAGGTAGTATAATCACCAGCTTTCAAAATGGCTTCCTTTAATGAGGGAGTCATATGTCTGAAATAGCTAAGCTGAATCAGGGCACCATGGTTTTCCATGAAGCATGTCTTCCCCTCCCTTTGGCAATCATTTGGGGATACTCAAATTCTCCCTCCTCAACATCCCTTTCCTTCCCCACACCAGAAGAAGAGAAGGTTTTTACACCCTGCTTTTCTCTATCTCAAGGAGTCTTAAAGTGGCTTTCAAATGCATTCACTTCATCTCCCCACAACTGGCACCTTGTGAGGTAGCTGGGGCTGAGAGAGTTCTGAGAGAACATTGACTGGCCCAAGGTCACCCAGCAGGCTTCATGTGGAGGAGTGGCATATCAACTAGAACTGGTTCTCCAGATTAGAGTTTGCCTCTCTTAACCACTACACCATGCTGGCTTTCACACCTGTGAATGAACAGTAGCTTCTTCCCCCACCAGTATTTTTGGAGTAACAGTGCTGGTGCTCTAAATGTGGGCCTCAGCAGCCCAAATGGTCTTCTGAACTGGTGCCAAAAAGGTTTGGTCTGCTGATGTCATAAAGGCCCACAAAGCTGATACAAAGTGCAGTTGATGTGTTTGACCTTAGCAACATTGGAGCACAGCATAGCTTATTGGCCATGAGACAGCCGAATTGCTTTAATTTACACTTAGCAATCAGCAAAATATACGGGTTCTTGCCAACTATATCAGGGTCCCACCCCTCCCGGGAGTTCTCAAGGAAAGAGGCACGTGAGGCAGTGTTCCAGTTAAATGTAGTTTACTGGAAGATGTTATTCAAGCATACAAAAACGTAATCACACACAGATTCACACAGGCCTAAGAAATAAAGATAGAAAAATAGCACATTTGCATGAGCAGGTAATCGTTGGTGGGGAAAGCACTGTACCTTAGATGCGTCGTCCGATGTCCGGCTGGATTGGATGGGGAGAGAAATAGAAAGGCTATGGGGACACGAGGCTTGAACCAGCAAGACCACGTGGTTCTCCTGGGTAGCTACTCCAGAGAGAGAGAATGGGGTATAGAGATGGAGGCAAGGGTTGTGGATAGCAAGCTGGATTGAAGGGTCAATAGGATAGATAGAGGGCGACGGCTCAAGAGGCCGAGTGACTCTCGGTTTGGACTTTTATTGGGGGGTCTAGGGGCGGGCTGATCAGGCCACATCCCACTAACACACCTACTGGGCGGTCCGTCCCTTCTGGATCTTGGGGCAGGTAAAAGGTGGACAAAAGGTGAGGTCCAGGGGATGGTCAATGCTGAAAGAGTATAATTTCATCAAGAAACAGGTTTTGGACCTGGAGTTCGATGACTCACCCGGCCACATCTATTGTAAGTCAATGACTCTGGCTGACTGGGCGGTGGCCAGAACAATAGTGGCTAAGCAACTGTGTTAGCATAATCCATTTAGCTATGTTGGAGGGGGCAGGGGAAGGCCAGCGTGTGGAAACAGAAAGAAACCTCATGGCAAGAGGAGTCCTTTGTCTCTGGTGAACTCATTTAGGATGTCAGCCTCCTGGCGTGGGCTGGAGCTAGCTCCTATACTGAAGAAAGCACATGGCCCTTCCATTTAAGGCAGCCCAAAGTTCAGAGTTATGAATCTCATAATTCATAAGAGCACTAGCAATGCCTTCCTGGGCCAACAACAGTGACAGGACACATTTTCTATAAGAGAAAGAACAAGGCTTGTAAAAGGCAAGTCTGGGGAACACACCTCCCACAGACCTTTTTCACCATTTTCTGAGGCAAACTCCAGAGGTTCTGGCAAACACCATTAGGGCTTGTTCTTTCTAAGCTGGTAAGGGGCAGGTCTGAGTAGTGTGTCACTTCCAGTTTGGTGTAGTGGTTAAGAGCATGGACTCTAATCTGGGAGAACCAGGTTTGATTCCCCACTCCTCCACTTGTAGCAGCTGGATGACCTTGGGCAAGCCATAGTTCTATCACAGCTGTTCTCTCAAGGACAGTTCTGAAAAGAGCTCTCTCAGCCCTGCCTACCTCACAGGGTGTCTGTTGTGGGGAGGGGAAGGGAAAAGAGATTGTAAACTGCTCTGAGACTTCGGGCTTTTTCCCACTCACATTGTGCCGGCGTTCTGCCTCCGTTTGTCCCGGCGCTGGGTGTCAATTTCACACCCTTTGCTGCGGCGCATGTGTTAATACGGGGCTTCGCGCCATTTTCTCCGCACCTTCGGCAAACCTAAAAAAAAAGGTTTACCGAAGGCGCAGAGAAAATGATGCGAAGCCCCGTATTAACACACGCGCCGCAGCAAAGGGTGTGAAATTGACACCCAGCGCCGGGACAAACGGAGGCAGAACGCCGGCACAATGTGAGTGGGAAAAAGCCCTTCAAGTGAAGGGTGGGGTATAAATCCAGTCTCCTCCTTCTTCTTCTTCCCCCCAGACCTGCTCTGGCATTACCAGGCTGCAAGCCAAGCTCAAATGGCACTGCCAGCACTATTGGGGTGGGAGAGGAGGCAGTGTACCTCCCAGTTAGGGCTGCCAACCTCCAGGTGGGGCCTGGAGATCTCCCAGTTACAACTCATCTCCACACTACAGAGATGGACTCTATGGCATCACACCCCTCTTCTCCCCAGACGCCACCCCCAAATATCCAGGAATTTCCCAACACAGAATTGGCAACCCTACCAGTCCTGCCTTACCATCACCTGGATACCAAATATCCTCCACTGATCCTGACACCCTCTTCCTGTTGCAGTGGGTAGGTTTGGGAGGCATGTCGTCTTTCAGATCTGCCCCATCACTGCCTAGCTGAAGAAAGAGTTTGACCTGCACGTGCCTACAGAGAAGCCACCTCTCCATCCATTGTTTTGCCTATAAAATTATGTCTGTCTAAGGTTGCCAGGCTGAGAATGACAACCAGCATGGAGGTTAAGGGGTAGGGACATGGAGGGATGTGACGTCGGCAACATCACCAATGTCACCGTCACTTCACAGCCAGTTTGGTGTAGTGGTTAGGAGCGCAAGCTCCAATTTGGAAGGACCGGGTTCGATTCCCTGCTCCTCCACATGCAGCTGCTGGTGTGACCTTGGGTCAGTTACAAGTTCTTTCAGAGCTGTTCTCTCATGAGCAGTTTTCAAAAGAGCACTCTCAGCCCCACCTTCCTCACAGGGTGTCTGTTGTGGGGAGGGGAAGGGAAAGGAGATTGCAAGCCACTCTGACACTCCTTCGGGTAGTGAAGGGCAGGATATAAATCCAATCTCCTCCTCCTCCTATTCTTCTTCTTCTAAGTGTAACCCAGAAATGGCAATGGGTGGCTCTAGGAATCACCAGAAACTCTATGGTAGAACACAGAATGCCTGATTTTTTTAAGCCTGTTCCTGCTCAGAATGGTGGTGAACAATGGCAGTGATCAGTCAGAGGCTAGATAACCCTGATACCTTGCTTTAATTGACCTATATCCATGAGCTACTGGTTGCATGCAACAATTGGTAGCTTGACATGAGACTGTCCATTTCCAGGTTCTTCAAAAGACCCATTGAGTCACTTTCATGGCATTTGGAAAAACTTTGTAATGCAAACTAGGATGAGCATGTTCTTATGTTCTTATCTGTATTCTTGGTGCTTGGGGGGGCAAAGTGGGAGGGCTTCTAATGTCCTGGCCCCACTGCTGGAACTCCTGAGGGCACCTGGTGTTTTTGGCCACTGAGTGACAAGAGTGTTGGACTGGATGGGCCACTGGCCTGATCCAACATGGCTTCTCTTATGTTCTGTTCTAGCATCTCCGTGTCCATCAGCTACATGCACAGAACACTGCTTTAACGTGTGGGTCCCCTGGTTAGATGAGAGCATCTGTCTTAACAGCTGTTCCCAGTCCAGTAATTTGGTTGACTCTCTAAGTCAATTATACACTTTTCAAATATCTATCATTTACTTATAAGTAAAGAGAAGGGTTTTCTTTCCTGAGTGATGCAAATGTATTTCATTTCTGTAATCTGAAATGTAATGTGACTCACAAAGTACATTCTTACTGGCATAGACTTTAGCACACACTTAACTCCCTGGATAGAGAGTGCAGATAATCAAATATTGACATTAAGTAAATGAAAGTTGGTAAAACCAATGGCATTTTATAGCCTAATCTTCTATACCATCCTTGCATTGATTAGTTCTGGTACTCTTATAGGCTTCTGTATAATATGGAAATAGACGACTTTGCAAAGTGCATTCACAGAGGTTAGGTTTGCTCTCCATACATGCCAAGATAATCTGGGTCATAATTCTGTGACCTCTTATTGTATTTGTGCAGTTAATTAGAATTCCTAGAACAGAGCTGATACCTACCAGTTAAGCTTCAGCAAAGTCCCCTTCAGCAGGAAGAGCTGTATCAGTACTTTGTAATTCATTCCAAGTAGTGGGAGATTTTCCTAACTTATGCAACTTCAAGCTTTGATCAATTATGCTTTCATGCGACTAAAAGGAAGTTGGGAGCTGTCTTTTCCTGTACAGTGAGGCCTGCATGATGTAGCCTACCAAGTTGAGCACAGCTAACAAGCCACATTAGGTTTGCTAGGACCCTCCTGGCAGGGGATGGGGGACTTACCAGTAGAAAGAAGGCCCACATTGCTGGCATGGCACAGGAAGTGATGTCAACAGGACAATGACTTCCGGGCAACACTCTGGTATTTGGGCAAAAATTCTATGGTAAAATCAGCTTCTACCATAGCCCAAATACCAAAGGGTCACCTGGAAGTCACTAGCATGATTACATCCCTTCCTATGTGACACTGTTAACATGGCCTAGGCCTTCTTCTTTCTACTGGTAAGTCCCCCAGCCAGCCAGCTAATCAGTGGCTGCAGGGCATGGCCTGGCACTGGGAGACCCACACATCCACCTGGGGGTCTGGCAACCCTAAGCCCTGGCCCATAGCTAACATGGGGCCCATGGGGCCTGGCCCCTTACTGTTTCTTCTGGGGTCCCTCCCACCCGGGCTGCCCCAAAGTGCCTCATTGTACCACATGCATTATGCTTTGATTTAATAAGCTGCCATCACCCCCTGAGGCCCCCTCCCCCCAAATTCCCTAGCTACGGGGCTGCCTAAGCCACATATTATGTCCTGTTATGGGCTTAAGAGTCTTCCTGCTTCCAATTGGAAAAATCAGAAGGCATTCATGCATGGCTGGCAAGATGCAGTCTTTTATATTGTGAGCAACTGTGACTCTGTTGTTGATGCTCCCTTACTGTATGGCAGGGGTCCTCAAACTACGGCCCCGGGGCCACATGCGGCCCGCCGAGGGCATTTTTCTGGCCCGACGGGTGTGCCGCTGCCTGTCCTCCAATTCCCAGCAGCACACAAAGCAGAGGAAAAATTGCAGCCAACTCGTCCCGGGCCACATGACAAAGCCCTGCCCCCCTGCTTCCAGTCAGCCAGGAGGTGGCAAAAGGAAGACTGGAAGAGGGTAAGTGTGGGGTGGCAGGCACTCCGGCTGGCCCCAAGTCTCCCAGCCGGCCGAGAGGCTAGGAGACCTGCGCCAGTCCCAAGAGCCGGGCAGGGGTCTTTTTCGAGGCTTTTCGTGCTGCTGGGAATCGGAGGGGGAGAGAGAGAGAGAGAGAGGTTTCTCTTTCCCATCATGATGCCTGCAGTAGTCGAGTTTCAGGGAGAAGCAGCTGGGGGCTTGCTGCCTTAAAAAGTTTGTGAGGATGCCGAGTTCTTTGTTTCTTCGGAGAGGGAAAGAAAACAGCCCCGTCAAGGGTGCCTTGCTTGCGCGCGCACAGGCCCCCCCCCCCCCCCGTGCGCCTTCCCTACCTGCAAAATAACATCTGAAATCTCCAACCAGATCTAGACTAACTGATGCACACTTGCATCACTTGTTACGACTAGCAGTGACAAATATGGAACCGGACATTGACCCTCTCATTAGCCAAAAGCAGGCCCATAGTTCCCATTGAAATACTGGTAAGTTTGTTGATTTAACTTTACTTGTTCTTCATTTTAAATATTGTATTTGTTCCCATGTTGTTTTTTTTACTTCAAAATAAGATATGTGCAGTGTGCATAGGAATTTGTTCATAGTTTTTTTTTTAAACTATAGTCCGGCCCTCCAATGGTCTGAGGGACAGTGAACTGGCCCCCTGTTTAAAAAGTTTGAGGACCCCTGCTGTATGGTATAGTTATTTTAACATGATACCTTAAAGTAAAGCCTTTAGTTTTACTTTTCACTTGTTTTGTTGGTTGCTGGTTGTGGCTGATATGGCTTAGCAGGGCCCAGACCAGGCCTTGCTTATAGTCTAATAAAATTCTATTCTGTTTTGGTACCAGGTGCTGTGGAGTTATTACATATGCAGCTTGATAGGTCCATCTTGTGTAGGCCTGTTGTAAACTACATACATCTACCAAATCACAATGAAACCAGAGCTTAATGGATTTGATTATTCTTGTGGTTATTCCAGAAGGTCACACGCTCAGATTACAAAATCATTCCATCCAGGTGTAGCATCGAGAGCCAAAAATAGCAGTGGGGAAGGCAAAAAATATTTTGGATTGTCTCCTTACAATCTGTACAAGAAGTCTCCTGGGGATTACACTCTAATGTGGTAGAGTGCGAGAGAGGGTCTTGGAGCATGCCTCACTTCCACATACCTGTGTGTCTCCTCAGCAGCAAAACATCTTGTGCAACGTACTTTGTAGACACATGCATACATAGTTACTGCGTTTTTTGTGATGGAAAAAATAATGATGCAGAAGATACGATGGTGGTGGAAAGTGCCATCAAGTCACTGCTGCCTTATGGCAACTATGCAGGGTTTTCAAAGCAAGAGACATTCAGAGGTGGTTTGCCATTGCCTGCCTCTGCATCATGACCCTGGCATTCTGTGGTGTTCTCCCATCCAAATGCTAAACAGGGCCAACCTTGCTAATCTGGGCAATCCAGGTCAGGGCAAAGGTTATATACACATAAAGATATAGCTGTATATAGAGGCAATCACCCATTAAACTCTGTATTCACTCCTATACTCAAGAAAAATTAGTCTGAACCCTGAATTCCATCTCAGTTTATTTCTCTTCCCAGTATGGTTTCTTCCCAGTATGTTCTGATGTTCTGAGAGTCATTACTGTCTCAAATTTATTCTAGACCAGAGCCTACCAATTTACCTCCTATTCTTAAACTGGTAAATGAAAACCACAAAAGAAAGAGGATAGTATGCCAGCCCCTGAAATTAGGAAGCAACATTATCCTTGACATTTAAATCTCTTGGGCTAGTACTTTGGGGTGTGTATTTTAGTGAACGACCAGCGGTGGTGGACAAGCTGCCTTGTTTTACCATTTCCAGTCTTCCTTGAGAAGCCCCTGATGAGTAGCTATATATAAACATTCATTTCTCATTTACTTTGTGTACTATCATACAGCCTGTAGCCTCAGTAACACTGTACTGAGAGTTACAACTTTTTTTCCGAAAGAGCTACCTGAAGCCACTAACTTTCCCTATTACTGGTGTGCAAATCTGATAAGCAAACTTTACGAAGTCTTTCATGCATAATCCATAAGTACAGTAGAAAAAGGTCAAAGATTCTGAGGACATCGTTTGCTGGGATGGAAGGCAGGTATTCTGCCCTTTCGTGCCGTTCTTCCTCAGCAGAGATCAATTCAGGTGAGGTCGCCTTACGACTTCTGAGCTGTGCTCAAGCTTACTTATTCATGGAAATATTGACCATGGGCCTTGTGTGCAGCTAGAACTGTTCCTCACGCCAATAGGACAAAATAGATTAGTTACTGAAGGCATTAAATATTGACTATTTGAAATATGCTGAAATAAGCCTGACGGGCCTCTGTTCCGAAGAGAACATTAGCAGAGAATAGCTTTCATCTGGAGGCTAGCGTTAATTCAGAGACTTTGACGGCGATATCTCATGTAGACTGTAAGGCTAGAGCCATGGCTCCGCAAGTGTTAGGTACAGATCCATAAGGAGGCCAGAGAAATTACTGAAGGAGAACAAGCTCCTCTCTAAACACTCAGCATATTTTATTATATTGTGTCTCATTTGCTCTGGTGAGTACCCACCATACTTATCCTCTGTTCTGAGATCTGGCAAGTTAATTCAACAACAATGATTCTGAAACTGTGATTAAGAAACCACTCATGACTTGTGGTATAGTATTCAGGTATACAGAATTTAAAAACCTCTTAAAAAAATTTTTTGGGAAATTTATAAAGAAAATACTGCAGGAGATACTACAATTTGAGTTACCCTGGTCACCAGAACTGTGTTTGCTTAATCTTCTCCCAGCGGGACTAGGTTATTATGACAAAAGATTAATAATACATGTTATAACGGCTGCAAGACTATTGTATGCGAAACATTGGAAAACTGAAAAGATACCAGAGGAGGAGGAAATGACAAAAAAAACTTTTAGATATAGTTGAAACAGACAATTTGAATTTTAGATTAAAAAATAAGCAGGAGACTTTTGGTAAAGTATGGAAAAAGTTTTATTGTTGGTATGACAGTAAGTATATAGATAATGATGGATAATCTAGAATGGATGATGAATGTAATTTCGGTAACACCCTTTTTTCTTTGATTGTTTGGTTAAATCAGGATGAAATGAACAGTATTTGTAAAAACGAATAAAAATAATAATAATTAAAAAAAATAAAAAAAATAAAAAAAGAATTTAAAAACCTCAATATTTAAAGACTCCCCGAAAGCAAATAGTGTCAAAAGCAGTTTCAAAACTTATTCCCTTCTGCACTCCAGCACAGCTGTTCCAGACACAAAGGATAAGAGACAAAAGGAAGAAATGTGAGCCTTGTGCATGGCTATTACTCTTTAGCACCCTTTCAGACATTCACTAGTAGTAGAGTCATGCACATGTAAGTCATGCACATGTAAGTCATGCACATCTCTCCAAGGTTCACAGTCACAGAGAGCCCTACCCATGTACACTTCCATGTAGATTCCATTGAATGTGCATAGGACAGGTTGTTGCCCACAAGACCCTTGCCTTTTTATACCCCAAGATCCTACAGCTTTGCAGAGTCAGAGGCACAGATGACTCCATCCTTTGGATGTCATAAGAGTTTCTTGATTAAGACAAAGTGCTGGCAAGAGGAATTAACTTAGCTGCCATGAGCATATTAATCATGCCTCTCTTGTGTGATCCTCGAACAACTCTTCGCACCCTGGTAATGAATAACAACTCATGCTTGCATAAAAATAACAAACACTATCAGAATTTCTTTCACAATGAGAACTTCTCTGTAAATCTAATCATGCCATGAGGAAGGGCCATCCACCCATCTCCTGACCATTGTCATCAAGTCTATGTCACACCTGCTACCCAAGTTAACTCAGTTATTTGCAACCAGATGCATCCCTCCTTCCCAATTATATCGTCTAGGTGTATTTCACACTAGGATCCCTTACAATATAAGGTTTGAATTATCCAGTGACAACTTGGAATCTAACTGATTCACCACAGGATTTCAGATCCTATACTTACCTCCTGGTTTCACCAGTGAGCAGCCAGATCCTAAAGTCTGTCCCGATGAAGAATGGAATTCTTCAGTTGAGAGAGTCAGTTAGGAGCGGCAGTTGAGGCTTGACAGTTAACTGAGAGAGTGAAGTACTGAGAGAGGATCAAGAAGGAACCTGAAGCAGGAAGTTTAGGCCCAACTTACACCTCCCCTCTGAAGTAGTTTGACTGCTGTTTTTTCCCATGCTCATTTCACGCTGGTTTCAAATTTCACTCCAGGGGGTCTGAAGAGTTCTAAGCAACAGCATTTGTTTAAAGCAGTATAATCCTAGCTTGACCACAGGAGGGCAATTAACGAATGTAAACATTAATTTATAAACTAGAACAAGTATGGTTTGAAACTAGAAACAGGTATAGATAGGTTTTTTTGAAACTAGGATGATTCTAGTGGGAAACTCAGATGTAAATTTGACCTTGGTCCATCCATAATAACAAGTTTGAGGGAAACAGCTCCTAGAAGATGGGGCTGATCCCTAGCCAGTGGATAAGGAATGTATGTGAATGTTCCTGCGTTCACCAACTTTAGTGTTAGCCCAAGAAGCTTTTACTAGTTTATGTAAGAAAAAATGCCATGAAATCTCTCTTCTCAAGTTTTAAAGACCTGTCTGAATAACAAAAACAAATACTTGTTTGAGACAAATTACCTCATTCCTGTTGCCTGTTCACCTCATAAGGCCTAAACTTGATTCCTACCTGATCATTTCCCCTCAAAGTGAAATAAAACAGTTTTTTTTTTTTTGAACTTCCATCAGCCTGTCTTGTGCCATTATCAAACCAGGACATAAGAAGGATTTTAATCTCTTCCCTCAGCTTCCCTAGGCTGGGTCAGCTTTTACCGATATACATTCAAACAGCCCCCTATGCTGGAAGGGTTGCAGGGCAATAGCCACCTTTATACACTGTTGGTGGACATGCCCAAGTATAGCGCAATTTTGGAATATGGTAATTAAGCAGGTAAAGGAAATAACAGGCTTTCTTGCTCCAAACAAACTGGAATTGCTGTTGCTATCTTTATGGGAAAATTGCGATTTACCAAATATAAACAAAATACTAATCAACTTCTTACTGGCAGCAGCCAGGGCTTGTATTGCCATCAAATGGAAAAATAATCAACCCCCATCAATCTCGCTCTGGTACGATAGGATTTGGCAAATTTACGTGATGGAATTGATTGCCTTCAAGAACGTTCTAAATGATAACGCAAAACTGAAAGCTCAATTCCCAGCAATCTGGTACCCATTTTTAGAACACATGACAATGACTGAAAGTGCTGAAAGATGTTTACCCTGTAGACTTGTTCAATTGTAAGCCTAAGTTATCTTTGCAATTTGTTAGTAGGCTGTAGCTCTTTCTTTCTTTCTTTCTTTCTAACCAATGGTAACTGAAAAAAATTGTATTATTTATTGTAATGATTATATTGATTGTTTGCTTGTTTAATAAAAATGCCTTCAATTTAAAAAAAAAACATTCAAACAACTGGGTGGGACAGTCAGAGAAAAACAAAGACAAAAAGGGGAAAGGGGCTGCTCATCCAGAAAGAAGACAAAGGGAAGCCCTGTGATGGAGGGTGAAATCATCATAGCTTCCCTTCCAGAAATTAACTCTCTGCATCTCTCCATCCACTCCTATCTCTTAGCTTCTCCCCACCTGGCTGGGAACTCCTCCCCTTCCTATCCTGGAAACCACTCCCAGCTCATCCCGTCACATCTTCTGGTCCCTTTTGGGACAACCTCTACACCTATTTCTTCTCTCTGAATCGGTTCCTCTGATCTGGCCACATGGGGGGGAACACAACTTGAGTCAAAAATAAATTTAATTGGGTATTAGCTTAAAGTAATACTACTGAACATTAGAACTGTATAAACAAGAACAGTTTTTATTTTATTTTATTGGATTGCCACGAGTAAATTGCTATGGTATCATTGCCATTGAATAGGTCAGTCTCTCTGTTTTATACTGCTATTGAATTGCTTCCCTTTGCTACTCTGTATTTTGGTTAGGTCAATGAAGTTAATTATCTCCCCTCCCCCCCCCCTTTGTCTTTTCCTCTCTGGAAAACTTATGAAGCCAATATGGGAGCTGTGTATCCACTAGACTCAAAAGATCCCAACCCTAGAATCTGGGTTTAGTTTTAGATGGCCAGTATGGTGTAGTGGTTAAAGTATCAGACTACAGTCTGGGAAACCCAGGTTTGAATCCACACCCTGCCATGGAAGCTTGCTGGGTGATCTTGGGACAGTTACACACTCTCAGCCTAACCTACCTCACAGGGTTGCTGTGAGGATAAAATGGAGGAGAATGATATGAGCCACTTTGGGTCCCCATTAGGGAGAAGGATTGAATATACATCATGTAAATAAAATAAATAATGTGTAGAGGATTTCACCTGCCCTGCTACGGGGACTGATCTGATTAACAAGGGGAACAGCTCGCTGCTATGATTCTACTTTCCCCCCTTATCTATTGACAATGAACCATCTGATGCTGAGTCCTGATGGTTAAGATATCATTGTTTAGTGATGGCTTAGAAAAGGAGTATCTTTTTAAAAGTTTTATTGAGTTTGTTACAACATATATACAAAACAAGAACTCATCAGTATCATACAACCTTGTGATAAGTAAGATATTGAACATATAAGATGTCTGGAATGTCATACAAAAATACTTTTCTACTATGTTGCATTAGAAAAAGGGGATCATAACACCAAATTTAAATCAACCAACTACCAATCACAGCACACAACCTTTTTGATGTCAGATATTAAGCAAGTTCATATGAACCAATTTTTTAGGAACCACGTTGTGAGAAGCCAAATAACCTAATACAGGAAACCGCTTTACTACAAATTTGGAGTATATAGCCATATTACTTTGAGTTATTTGATCAGTGAGTATCTTGAGCACCAAACATCTTATGCATTCTTTTAATGCATTTGAGCACAGAGGATGAGTTTTAATTTCAGTGACTCTGATGATCTGTGATATAATAAAGTTTAAGAATCTCCAGTTTACAGCTTAGTCCTTGTCTGAAAAGCCAATGAGCTGTAGTGGTTAAATTATTGGACTAGAATGAAGAAGATCCAGGTTCAAACGCTTACTCTGCAATGAGCCTCACTCAATGATCTTGGGCTAGTTATGCTCTCAGAATCTCTAAGTCACAAATCTAACAAAGAAATAAAGCTTCCAAAAGCTTTAAAAGGTTTCCCTTGCTTAAAAGCCAGTTGAATCCAACTCTAGTGGGCGGTGCTCATCTCCATTTCCAAGCCAAAGAGCCAGTGACGTCCAAAGACGGTTCTGTGGTCACGTGGCTGGCATGACTAGACGCTGAGGCACACGGAACACTGTTACCTTCCCACTGAAGTGGTACCTATTTATCTACTTGCAATTTCTTGCTTTCGAACCGCTAGGTTGGCAGGAACTGGGACCAGAGATGGAAGCTCACTTCATCACATGGCACTCGGGTCTCGACCTGCCGAACTACTGATCTTCCAGTCTACTGATCTTAACCACTGAGCCACTGTGGCCCCTTCCAAATGCTTAGATATGTCCAGGGCTTTTTTTGTAGAAAAAGCCCAGCAGGAACTCATTAGCATAATAGGCCACACCCAACAGCAGAAACTCATTAGCATGTTAGGCCACACCTCTGACAGTGCAGCTCCCTCCCAGGATTGGCTTCCCCAGATGCCCCGTGGCTTGCGGGGCACATGAGGAACCTAAGGGAAGGAAGGCAGTTTCTGGATCAGCTTCCCTAGGCACCCTGCAGCTGGGGCAGGGCGCCTGGGGAACCCAAGGGGGGTGAGGCTGTAGGCGTGGCCAATTCAGAAGCCAGCCAGAACTCCGTTCCTGTGCGTTCCTGCCCCCAAAATAGCCCTGGATATGTCTAAATGAGCAGATTATAATAATTGATGCATCAGTTACAAATACAATGAGGGACGATAACAATGTCAAAGAAACCTTATGAATAAGCCTTCAATGAACAATCGAAAAGAACAGAAAGAGATCTAACTAAATAAACAAGAGATATCAATTTAACTGGGACCATTACCAATGCAGTATCCTTAGGTGACCCAAACCAGTCTCATAAAACCTGTATCTGAATCCAGAAGCACTGGCTTTTTTTTACCAGTGTCGGTTTGCTTCTCCAACTTAGTGATTGTCATTCTTGAAAAGAGCATTGTTTTCAGCATGACTCACCTTTTCCAGTATTTCTTAGCTGTAAAGGTAATATTTCTTTGAGAAGATGGCATAGTATAGCCCCGTCTCATCCGATCTTGGAGTCTAAGCAGAGTCAGTACTTGGAAGGGAGACCACCAAGGAAGGCTCTGCAGAAGAAAGCAATGGCAAACCACCTCCGCTTCTCACTTGCCTTGGAAGCCCCTTGCTGGGGTCACCATAAGACAGCTGTGACTTCACAGCACTTCAGCCCTTGCACAGATTTTTTTTTAATGTCAAGTTGTGTACATGGGGCTTTAGCAAGGTAGGAAGGTTTGGGAACATGTTGCCTGCATCTGAACATCTGTAGAATAAACCCTGAAATGTTGTAGCACCTCCCTTTCTGCCCCTCCTCCCTTCAGATTTCTCTTTTGATTGAAACAGAATTGATTCAAAAGAGCCTTCAAATTTCTTAAAAAAGAGGGAAAGAAATGGATTGTTGGATTTCACAGAGAAATTAGGTAAGAGGAATTAAGAGAATTCCTCTTAACCATGCCAATCTATCACCAGTAAGCAAAAAAAAAAAAAAAACCCAGCCAATCCCCTTGAAGTTTCAGACCAACTTCAGCCAACAGGAAAAGAAGTTTTCTAAATCCTTCTGTCTAAACTCCCTTGTGACTCCACTTTTTTTTTTCTTTAGCCACAGTGTGGAATTTCGACACAACCACCAACCCTCGCTTGTCACAGTGCTGATACATGGAGTTTGGATTCTCCACACCAAAGAATGCTGTGTTTTGATGTTGTGGTGAGCACTTCACATGGGAGAAAAAGGCATGTCAGTGTGTGTATCAGTTAGACCACAAGCAGAGGCAGGCAAAGTGCACCTGCGCTTTCAGCTCTGGAGCAGAAATATAAAGAAGGCAAATGTGTTTTCTCCTCTGTAGTTTAAGGTTTTTAAAGCCTTTGGGGCTCAGCAAGCCCCCCTAGCAGTCTCCATTTCAGCATTAATGGAACTAATCTGCCTCATTCATATTTAATAAGAGAGGACTCAGCCAGGTATTAACATGACGGAAGTTCTTGCTAATGCTTTTTGACTGTAAGTACCATCTAATGCCTTTGTGGAATAGCCCTAAACTGCTACATGCAGTGGTTGAACCCCCTCCCTCCCCAAAAAGATCCTCCTAGGATTCAGCTATGGAATGCACCATTGCAGCAGCAGAATATGAAACTTATTTTCCACCAGTGGGTTCGGTGATTAGAGGACATGACGGATTGAAAAACCCCAGCAGAGAGGAGGAAAGGCAATCTGGAAATGAATTCAACTGAATGTTCAGTTCTTGCTTGTAGTGCATGGCGCCAGGGAAGAACTCTGTGGTTAAGAAACCCTGGAAGCACAAAACGCTTTGCACTGGAGAGAAGTGTTTGATTTTTAGGAGAAAAGCTGATTACCTCCACTCAAAATGGGGATTTGGACAGGATTCTTTACATAACTGGTCTTAGACTACATCAACCACGACACAGCTGATTTTTTGATGAATAATTTTGCCCGTGTCCCTGTTTTATATGCGCTTCCAAAGATTCACAAGCTGGGACATCCTCCGCCTGGCCGCCCAACTGTATCAGGGTCCAATTCTTTATTTGAACCCCTGTCACAATATCTGGACTCATTCCTACAGCCTTTTGTGTGCAATATGCTTTCCTTCATTAGAGACACTAAGGATTTTGTGTGTAAGGTGGAGGGCATTGAGGTCCCTCTTAATGTTCTGTTATTGACTATGGATGTGAATGCATTATATTCCAATATCCCACACGATGAGGCTCATCAGATTTTGGCTCAGGTTTTGGCTAGGAGAGACAGTCTGTCCCCACCCACCCACTTTCTTTTAGACATTGTAGATATTATTTTTTGATAATAGTTTTTTTTTCATTTTCAACAAGATTTCTTTTTGCAAATCAGGGGAGTTGCTATGGGTTTGACTTTGTAATCCTTTCTTCCATAATATTTTATTTTATAAGCGTTATATTGATGATTTATTTTTTCTATGTAAGGACATAATATCTGATGACCTTGTGTCATGGTTGAATTCCTTACATTCTACTATTAACTTTACAACTAATTATGACCCCCTGAAGACTGATTTCTTAGACACCACTGTCTATGTATCACAAAATGGCACACTGCAGTCAAGCCTTTTGCAAAGAGCTCTGCTAGGAATTCATTTCTACACTATCAATCACATCATGTCAAACGTTTAAGGGAGAACTTACCTTATGGCTAATATTTGAGGCTTAAGAGGAATGCCACCTTTAAGGAACACTATGAAACAGCAGCAGAAAAATTATCCACCGATTTTAAGACAAGAGGATACCCTACATGGACCATACAACGGGCCCGTAGTAGAGCCAATGTGATGAATCATGCCCAACTATTTAAAGAGACCACACATGATGAACAACTTAAATCTTTATTTTGTGCATTTGATTTTACACCTTTGTCATCCCAAATTAGAAACATTATTCTCAAGCACTGGCACATTGCTGAGAGTATCCCAGGATACTATATGTAGGGTTTAGAAGAACAAAGTCCTTTCGAGATACACTGGTGCACTCTGACTTTTTGGCACGCCCCGATAGTACGATGGCACTTAAAGGCCATTTCCCTTATGGTCGTTGTGTAGTATGCCCTATGGTTTGGCAGATTGCAAGAATCACTATTCCTAAAATGCAATTTGATTATGAATTGCAATTTCGATCTACATGTGCAACAAAACGGACTGTGTATCTCATCAAATGTTCATGTCCATTTTTTTATGTTGGGATATCAACACGATCAATCAGGACATGCATCACTGAGCACAGATCGTGAATTAAACGTCTTAGACTGAAATTACCATTGGTCCAACATTTTGCCGAAAAAGGCCACTCCTTTGATGACTTTAAGTTAACAGTTTTGGAAATTGTGAGTGCTCAACAGTATAATCAAATCGATGTCCAGAGGGTGCTAAGGCAGCGAGAGGCATTTTGGACATTCCGTTTAGGAACACTTCATCCTCATGGTTTAAATCAATCTATCGAGTTTAATTGCTTTTTGTAAGTTTTGAGCTTTATTTACAATATTTATTTAGCGCTTGGCCCTTTAAGTCCCTAGCCATACTGACTCTGTTTATGTATTTAGAGCCTAGTGATCACATGGTAGTTAAGGCGTGCCAACTTAGAGAGACTGCAGTCCATATTATGATCAGATGCCCATCAGCTACTGACTAAGAAAATAGGAGTAAGAACCTTTCTTTATGCTTATTTCTATTTACTGTGTTCTTTTATACAATTTAATACAACCTCATGATGGAATACTGACAGATGTATTTTCTTTAGGAGAAGACCCTGTGCTGGTCTATTTACAGTGATTTCAGCCATTTTGAAAGTTGCAGGTAATTTTGCCTAGATGTATTTTTGCTATTAATAATGTTAACTATGGAAGTGCATAATATGTATAATGTTTATGTTTAGCATATACTGAAGAAGTCTTCAAAACGAAGAACGCAAGCCGGCATCTTCGTCTCATCATTTGAAGACATTACTGGAACTTCTAATTAAGGAGACTTGTCTCTGATTTGCAATAATCTCCTACCTTGTAAAGAGATTTTTTCTCTTATCTGTATTTGTACTTGTATTTGTGGAGATTTGTCTATCTCTTAGATTGTATTAATTAGATTGTATTAATTAGATTGTAGCAGCTCACTGCCATCTTGAGAACATAAGAATGGCCTCAGTCCATCTATGTTTTCAACAGCAACCAGATTCCTGCAAGTCATATGGTAGCCAGCTCTGGGTTGGGAAATTCCTGGAGGTTAGCTGGTTGGAGCCTGGGTAAGCAAGGTTTCAGGAGACCTCAGAGGACTTATATGCCAGAGAGGCTACCCTTCAAAGTAGCCATTTTCTCCAGCTGAACTGACCTTTGTAGTCTGGAGATCAGTTATAATTCTGGGACATCTTCGTGTAGTGGTTAAGAGCACGGACTCTAATCTGGGAGAACTGGGTTTGATTCCCCACTCCTCCACTTGCACCTGCTGAATGACCTTGGGCAAGCCGTAGTTCTGGCACAGCTGTTCTTGAAAAAGAGCAGTTTCTGTCAGAGCTCTTTCAGCCCCACCTACCTCACAGGGTGTCTGTTGTGGGGAGGAGAAGGGTAAGGAGTTTGTAAGCCACACTGAGACTCCTTCAGGTAGTGAAGGGCGGGGTATAAATCCAATTTCTTCCCTTCTTCTTCTTCAGCCCTCTCCCTCCTGGGGGGGTTAGCAACCCTACCAAGCAAGGTCTTCCTCCATTGTTCTTCCCCAGAATTCAAGAGGATTTCACTTCTGTTCCATTTAACTATCATAGTTAATAGACATGACAGATCTATCAATTAGGTTCGCTGGGAGGAGGGCAATGCAGCAGAGAACCACATTCCTTCCTCTGACAGTACTCAGATTCCAGTTGTTTCACATGATTTTTTAAAATGATTGGGTGCCCAAGTGGTCAAGAGGTGAGTTATTTTTGGAATAGAAAAAAAATCCTTAAAAATCTAAAAGAAAAGAAAAAATACAATGTTTGCAGTGTGTGGTTATTCTTTGCTGAAATAAATTAATGCCTATTCTTTGCTGAAATAAATTAATATTCATGCACGTGTCTGAGACCGATTTACAATGAAGTATATTAGTGTATTAAAAGGATCATCCCTATGGAGGAGAGACTGGTGAGAAAACAAGCGAGACAAAGGGAATTTTGATCAGAATTTGCAAAGAAGATTCAGAGTGGTTCTAGTAAGAAAATGATTTCTGTTTGATCAGTTTGTAACATGTCCCTAACCTCATTTACTTGGGAGGCATGTCCCACAGGTTGCCGTGGGAGTTACTTCTGATTAAGCAGCCTTAGGATTGTAGGCTTTGATGAGTAAATAAATTCATACCAGATCCAACTAACTCTGACAAGAAGATTTTGAAAACAACAAACTATGACTATTTTTAACCAGAGCTGATTACATTCTCCTGTATATAAAACTGACATCTGTCAGTCAATTCCCCCTGCCTGTTTTGCTAAGATTAAAATCTTGGTTTACTAAAAACCAAGGAGACCTTAATGCGGATTTTAGTGAGTGATGCCAATGAAAGGAAAAGAAAGAGACATCCATCTGTTGCGAAGCTCTGAGTTCAGTATTCACCAGCAAAATCTTCAGCACAAAAAAAGGACTTTTGAAAGGACTTTAAAGACCTCCTATTTCATACCTGCTCACTTCAATTTAGCTCTCGCTTTGGCCCCTTTTTGCTTTAAAGCCATTCTCCTTCTGCCCCATAGCTGAGAGCTGATCCCACAGCCAACCTCATGTGTCTAGATGATGATGGGAGAAAACCCAAGCAGATCTACTTGGATGCAAGTCCCACGTTGTTAATTGGAACTTACTCCCAAGAACATGTTCTTAGGGTTGCAATCAAAGTCACGACTTAAGCTAATTCAATGTGAGGGCAATGTTTATTTCCGGAATGCTAAGCTGGTTTTGCATTCATATCATTTGCCCTCACTGACATCATCATGTAGCCAAATCTGATTGGCTATGTAAATGCATCGCTGTTACTAGGAAAATAGGGGGCACAGTGCCAAAGCAGCAGCTAATAACATCTACAAAGAGATTCACAACCAGTGCTGTTGCCTGAGCTAGCTTAGTGCCTCTGAATGTGGCGGTTCCCCTCAGCCACCATGGCTAATAGCCACTGATAGGCCTATCCTCCATGAAACAGTCTAATCCTCTCTTAAAGCTATTTATTCCTATAAGAACATGTATATTGTTCATATCCAAGGAACCACTGCCTGGTGCATCTGTTGAGGTTCTGCAGTTGTCTTTCACAAATAGCACCTTCCTATGCTACCTGGCAAAGTATATTTTTGAAATTCAGGAGAACTTTGAACACAGTTTCTGATCTGCATGGGCAGGGCTCATTTCAAGCTGGAACACACAGGAATGGCGCTCTGACAGTTACAAGCCCCCACCCCACCCCCGACTTCCTGCCCAGCCCCACAACTTCCTTGGCAGCAGCAGGCCCCCTGACTCTCTGGACTGCCCAGAGGAGACTCTGCCATCGCCCTTTCCCTGCCTGCCAGCCAGCAGACCCTTCCTTGTTTTCCCCCACAGCCTCACTGTCTGACTCGGCAGCGCAGAGCAGCGGAGAGGGGCTTGAATCGGGGCCAGGCTGGAAGCCCCACTGGCTGTGCTGGCTGGCTGGTTGGGAGGCAGAGAAGGCATGGCCCGGTACCGCAGTTTGCCTGCCTACCTGGAGGAGGAGGAGCTGGGAGATGGTTCTCCCTGGCAGGCGAGGCAAGCCCTGCCTCCAATCCCATGCCGCCACCATGTCTGCTGCTGCTCTAGGAAGGAGGGTGACTTGCCAGGTGGTGGAAGGACTCAGCAGCAGGAGTTGCTCCGGAGAGGCGGGATGAGGTGTGTCGGACTGGGACCAAGATGAGCAGGGACTCCAAGTCATTTGGCAATCAGGAACCAGGTCTTGTTTGGTGAACTTGGAGGAGGCATGGGGGGGGCAACGCTAAGTACTTGGCTTCTTTCAGAGGGATCGTCCCACTACTTTCTGGCGTCTGCACAAAGCTTGGGAGCACCAGAAAGAAAGAAAAAGCTGCACTTGCCCCAATTTCTCCGTTGCTTTTGACTAAAGTGATTGGGGATTTGGGGTGGTGGTGGTGGAGGAGGGTTACTTGAACAATGGTAAAACTGGGCAGGCTGGTGGGGAGGAGTAACTTCCTCTTTCAGCTGTTTCTGAGGGTGTCTGTTGGTGACTGAGCCCCCCCCCCCTCAATTTGGGCTTGAATCGGGAAAGGAATTCCGCTGAAATTACTGGGAAGTGGTTATTGGGGAGGGGGGTTGTCCAGAACAGTGGCTGCTTTTGGGGAGGGGGGTACACAACAGAAAGCAAAAGTCCCACAAAGCAAAAGTCCTCATCAACGTGTGTGTGTGTTACCCACAGTTGCCTTGTCTGTGGCACCCTGCTTCTCTTTACTTGCTGTGTGGATTGGTGTGGGGCATCCTGACCAAGGCATTGGCCAGCCTGCCTCCCTAGATGGGGCTGCTAACTGAATAATTTAGCACCTCGAGCTGCAGTCTCTCTTTGTATTTGATTGTCTGAGTGCATTGTTAGCATCAAAAGCTTATCACTTGAATAAGAACCTTATTTTTTGAAGTTTGGAAGCCTTTGTCTGTTTATAACAAACACTTTCCTTCAGCAAAAAGAAACTTGCTAAAGGTGGTCCTTACCCACACCACTGTATCCACCATCATAGTGGAGGAAGTTTAAGCATCAAAAGGGCAAGGGAGATCTTGAAAAACACAGCCTGGTCCAGGAACAGTCTTCTTGGGTGGGCAGAGCTGAGTGGGTCAGGAGAGGAAAGATCTGAGCACTGCCATCTTGGGATACTGGCCACCATGGATTTAAAACAAACAAACAAACCAGAAATGTTCTTATTCCAAAAACAAAAGCTCATTTTTGAAACAGAAGGCATTCCTGCCACAAATTTTACAGCCTGTCTATCAAAGAAATTTTCAGGTGAAATTAATTAGGGCTCCAAATCTGGCAGGGAACCCACTGGGATATGGCCCTCATCCTGAAGGGGCAGTTGCTAGTCTTTGGAAGAACCAGCCATCCAAGGACCATAAGCATGCTTTGAGCCTATTCTAGGGCAGGGGTGGCCAAACTGCGGCTCAGAAGCCATATGTGGCTCTTTCACACATATTGTGTGGCTCCTGGCAGGGTGGCTGGGAAAGCCAATCGGTCTTCCCTTTCCCAGCCAGTGTTCCCCACCCTGGGTAGGTTTGAGGTGGGGGGGGGGGGAGCAGAGAAAGAAAGCAACTTTAAAAATGCATTCTCAAAGCACCCCACCTGCTGGCCAGCTTGGAGAAGGCATGTGCCTCTTTAAATCCCTTTGCGAAGCCATCCAGTGTGGGGAGCTTGGAGAACACATTGAAAGTTAAAGTTGCTTTCTTTCCACCTCTCCCTCTCCCCCCCCCCATCTATTTGCTTTCTTTCCACCTTTCTTTCTTTTTCTCTCTTTCTCCCTTCTTTCCTTCCTTCCTTTCTCCCTCCCTCCCTTTCTTTTTCTCCCTTCCCCCTCCCTCCCCCATCTATTTGCTTTCGTTGTTTCTCCCTCTCTTTCTCTTTCTTTCTTTCTACCTCTTTCATTCTTTCTACCATTCTCTCTTTTTCTCTTGCTCTTAGACAAATAAATATCATTGGACAAATAAATATCATTATCAATATTTGTTTTACCCCTTTCGTTTTTATTTTTGGCAGTCTCATTTAATGTTAACAAAAAGCAAATTTCAAATTTTCCAGTAAAAACATGTAATATTTGTTCATGTCTTGTAGCTCTCAAATGTCTGACCCTTATTCTATGTGGCTCTTAGGTTAAGCAAGTTTGGCCAACCCTGTTCTAGGGGCAGATGGGGAGGGGGATGAAGCTGATGGGCAGTAGGCTCAGGACGGACAAAAGTAAATACTACACAGAGAGTGCTTAAAATGTGGAATTGGCTGCTACAGGATGTAGTCATGGCCACTGGAATAAACAGCTTTAAAAGAAGATTAGATAGATTCATGGAGTTACCAAAATGGTAACTAAGGGGAACCTCCAAAAAGATAAAAATACCGACTGCAACAATACAGATTGTAAAGCAGCTAAAAGGAGAAAGGTTTGTTATTCAAAAGAGTATTCGGTATTTTCTTCTATGTATTAGGTCCTAGGGACAGAAGCTGGTGATTCTGGTGGGGATTATGGCACTTGAGCCCAACTGGTAGGTGGATATTCTAACTTGATGTTCTACATGGTGAAATCAAACTGTAAGTAAAGAGAATCCTATTTTAATTTCCCAGTGTTGTCTCTTGAGCTTCCTTCCAGAGAAAATATTCAGTAAACATTACTACAAGTAACCATGGCAGAAAGACATGAAAAATAAAGACTGGTAACAATATTTTGTGTAAATTCATGTTAAGGGCAAAAAGATCACAAAAGCTCGAGAAAACCATGTCATTACATATAATGCATTACCCGAGACATTAATAAAGTATACAACATAGTATAAGGTATAACAGCTTAATCCCACACACTGTTTTCACTGCAAGAACTACAGGAACATAAGAAGTGGAGATGCTGGCAAACAGCACAAAACTGAAACCCTTATGTTTCGCTCCAGAAGAGCTGGGGCTGTATCTTAGTGGTACAACACCTTCTTTGCATGTAGAAATTTCTTGGCTCAATCCTCAGCAGCCCCATTTAAAAGGATCAGGTAGAAGGAAATGTGAAAGGTCCCAGATTCAACCTCTGGTTAATTGGTGGTGTCAAAGACCCCTCAGACCCTGGAGAGTTACTGCCAATCAGAGTAGTCAGTATTGAACTTGAAAGACTTATCTGTGGCAGCTTCATGTGTTAATGTGGCCTGAACCTCATCAATTGTGCTGCAACCTTCACATCACAAAGAGAGACTTCTCCTAGCTATTTCCAACATTAGTGAATAATGCAAAGTGTGTCATAATTTGCAGCCTTCAGACCCTAGAATGTTGTGATGCTGCCATCACTGTGTCAGGGCCACTCTAAGCTAGGGTCACCAGGCTCAGGTTGGGAAATACCTGGAGATTTGGGGGGTGGAGCCTGAGGAATGTGGTATTTGGGGAGGGGAAGGACTTCAGTGGGGTTAATGCCATAGAGACCACCTTCCAAGGCCATTTGCTCCACATGGACTGATCTCCATTGCCTGGAGTTCAGGTGTAATCCCAGGAGATCTCCAGCGACCACCTGGAGGTTGGCAACACTACTCTAAACTGAAATCCAGAGTTAATTTGGTTGATATCATGGAAATTAATCCATTTAAACTATCCGGGTTATTTGTGGATTGGACTTTGTGGCCATCTGCCCGTCCTTTGGAAGTGAAAGAAGAGAAGGGAAAGAGAAGTTTCATTCCTTTGCGACTGGTTTTCACATTAGCAGTCTGCACAAGTTTGAGATTAGGATGTGGAAGGGAGGATGGATTCCTGGCAGAAGGCAGAGTAGGCCTTTAACAACTCTGAATTCCATACATCCAGTCCTGCCAGCTCTTCCCTACAGACCCCTGTGTGGGACACTGATACATTTCACTTGCTCACCGATAACAGTCGTGATTTGGCTTTACAGTATGCATTTGTTCAGCGAGCGCAATTTGAAAGAACTAAATTATTAAGGCGGAAATTGTCATTCTCATTGCTAATGTCATCATGCTTTGTTCCTTCATGTTTTTTTTGTGGGGGCGGGGGGGGGAGTCACATGTAGCGGTGATTTCAAAATTGTGCTGAAGGCAACGAAATAAAAACTGACAGCAGACGAGGTTTTGCGGCTATTGAATGAGAGGAACACTTCCTCTACATAGCTGGAAGAAAGCGGGTAACGAGCAAGTTTTCTCCTTTCTTTGTTTTATATAAATGAGCATGCATTATTCATCAGGGAAGTCTATATTCTACGGTCTCATGTGCAATTAATGAGCTGGTAGGAACCACGTTCAGGCAGCACTAAAGCCACAGGAGTCATGACGAAGCAGTCCTGGCAGATGATTTGTGGACGGATTGGGGGAAGTTTTTTTAAAAAAACAACATAGGCAGATCTTTAAAATGTTTCGTGGAAGCAAGTTCTGCTGATCTTAATGGGCTGGATCCAACCCTTCCTCCCATGGAATGCATTTTCAGAAAGGATCTCTGCTACCTTCCCTACTACCTACTACAGTTTGGTGTAGTGGTTAAGTGCGCAGACTCTAATCTGGGAGAACCAGGTTTGATTCCCCATTCCTCCACTTACAGCTGCTGGTGTGACCTTGGGTCAGTCATAAGTTCTTTCAAAGCTGTTCTCTCAAGGACAGTTCTTGAGAGAGCTCTCTCATCCCCACCTACCTCACAGGGTGTCTGTTCTGGGGAGGGGAAGGGAAAGGAGATTGTAAGCTGCTCTGAGACTCCAAGTGAAGGGCAGGGTAAAATCCAGTCTCCTTCTCCTTCTCCTCCTCCTCTTCTTCTTCGTGCAGCCCCTGTACCTTCTGATAAACCAGGATACCCAAAGGAGCGGTGTGGAATGGGGTACAGGGAAATGTAGCAAGAAGAGGGAATCAGCAGAAATGGACCCACACACACATACACACACACGGGTTGGCAGGCCACGGGCAGTGGATGGACAGGAAGTGTTGCCAGAGCAAGCTGGGAAACTCCTGGAGATTTGAGGGTGGAGCCTGGGAGGACAGGGAACCTAAGTGGGGTACAGCGCCATAGAGTCCACCCTCCAAAGCATCCCTTTTCTCCAGGGAAACTTATCTCTAGTCTGGGAATGAGCTGTAATTCCGGGGGATCCCCAGGTCCCACCTGGAGGCTGGCATCCCTAACACACACAGGATGCTCTCTGCTAATATTTTGCTATCATTTCCTCACAGAATGCATTGTGGGAGTGAGCGACTCACCATGCCAAGACATTGGGGGGTACTATATCACTCGGGTGTATAAGTGATCTCCTTGAATGGGATGCCTCTCTTTGTCTTAACCTGGGGTGCTGCCCTCTGACCCTTCCTCTCTCTCTGTGCCCTTTGTTTTGCCCCATTCTCTACATGGCTCTTCATGGAGTCAGACCCCTCTACAGGTCTCTCCTGTAGAAACAATGCCCGCATAGTTCCATACTTACGATGCCAAATTATTTGGCCACTTGTTATAGGGAATGTACTCTTTAGATTAGACTTCTCTCTCTCCTTCTGACTGCAACCTAAATGTGAACTGAATCTACTTGAATAAATGTAAACATAACTTTTGCAGTACAATATCATGCTTCGATAACTGGGCAAACTCTGCTATATTATAAGCATCACATGCTGTTGCTGAGGGCCTCAAGTTTCTCATGTGCAGCTTTCAAGATAAGGTACAGGGTTCCTGTCCAAAGAAGTGGCAAAGTTATCTTTCACTAATTCTTTTTTTTTCCCATGGCAGGACTGGATCCAACCCTGTAGGATCTTTGTTAGGAAGGGTTGGCTCCAACAAGCTTTTTTGCTGTTGAAAAGGAAGAAGAAAGTCCCTCTTTGATCACCAAAATGGCTATTCTGAGGTCATAGGACCTGCGTGGACAAAACACATGTTGGACAGAGGCTGTAGTAAGAGAGGATTCGTAGAATAAGTGAAAAAAGCAATTACATTTAGAACTCTAGTTCTAGGTTGCAGTTCAATCATACTTACCTGGAGTGAAATTCAACTGAAAGCATTGTGATTATGGGCTCATTCACACATGTAGAACATGAAGGTTAGCTTTAACGAGAAAAATTACACATAAACTCCATACTGTAAGAATGTAAAAAGAACCCTGCTGGATCAAATCAGTGGTCCATCTAGTCCAGCATCCTGTCTCACAGTATCCAACCAGTTCCCCTGGAGGTACATCAACAGATAGGATTGCCAACTCTCTTTCGGGAAATACCTGGAAATTTAGGGGGTGGAGCCTGGGGAAGGTAGGGTTTGAGGAGGGGAGAGACCTCATTGGTATATAATGCCACCGAGTCCACCCTTCAAAGCAGCCTTTTTGTCCAAGGGAACTGATCTCTGTTGTCTGGAGATCAGTCATAATTCCAGGAGATCTCCAGGTCCCACCTGGAGGCTGGTAACCCTCACAACAGGACACAGAAACTGAGGCCTTCCCCCTTTTTTCCCTCCTGGCTCTGCGATTCAGAGGTTTACTGCCTCTGAACATGGAGGTTCTCTTTAGTCACCATGGCTAGTAGCCACTGATAGACCTATCCTCCATGAATCTGTCTAATCCCCTGTTAAAGCTGTATATGCCTCTGGCCATCAGTACCTCTTCTGGCAGTGAATTCCACAATTTAATCACTCACTGTGTAAAGAAGTATTCCTTTTTGTCCATCCTGAATCTACTGCCCATCAGCTTCATTGGATGCCCTAAACTTGTAGTATTTGGGGAGAGGGAGAAAAAGTTATCTCTGTCCTCTCTCTATCCCATGCATAATTTTATAAGCCTCTATCATATCCCCCTCTTAATCATCTCTTTTCTAAATTGAAAAGTCACAGACTCTTCATTCTGTCTTTATAGGGAAGGTTCTCTGTTACCTAAAGAGACGGTCCCCTAATTAGTTGGGGGAATTAGCTTAAAGGAGACAGAGTGAGAGGAGGTAACTGGGATTCTCCACCTATATTTAGGGGGATTCTTCCCTTAAGAGAACTCTTGAAATAAACCAGGCAGATGTTCAACCTGAAAAGGCTTTATTAAAAGGAAAGAATAAAAATCAAACCACACACACAATAAGCACGCACAGAGCTAGCTAAGGAAAGGCAGGGTGGAAAGGGAAAAAGCAATTTCATGGGAGGGCTATAGTTACCAGGCTTGGAGGGAAGAGGTCCATGGAGGCAGAAGCAAAATACCCAACATTTCATGGAGAGGAGAGAAGACCCAATGGATTGGGTGTGTGGGTATGGATCCAAAACCACACAGAGAGAGTTGGTGGCTAGGTTCTCTTGATATAGGGCAAAATGGGCCTTCAAGGGCAAGCTGATGTGATGCCCTCCCCACGGGTGTAGACTTTTGGAAATTCCGTAGGGGCAGGGCTCCTTAGTGTGCGCACTTTGCGCATGCGCTCGCTGGGGCGATGTTCTCCCCCTCCGGGAAACCGCCGCACCTCCCCGGGCCCTTCCAAGGCCCGCCAGCCACTTCTGCCAGTGCCTCTCTCTCCCCCCCCCCCCCCCGCCACCCCTTCCCTCTCCCTCTCCAGCAGCAACGGACGGGCCTCGGAAGGACCCAGGGAGGCGCGGCGGCAGGTGCTCCATTTTGCCGGGGGTGGCTGACCCCCCCCGGGAAATTTCGGGGGTGGCTCGAGCCCCCCCCCCGTACTCTACGTCTATGCCCCCCCAAAAAAAGACAGTAACTTGGTGAGCTTCTCAGAGATGGACAAAAAAGTTAGGAGAGGCTTGATAGGTTTTCCTGAGTTATACAAAAGGTGTGAAAGGAGCTAGATGACCCAGCAAATACTGGAAGGGAAGCTAATGGGTTTGATGAATAGAAGTGCTGCTTAATTAGGGTAAGTGGAAGTGCAGAGGAAGTAAGGTTTGGACTTGATGAGGTTTAGTCCAAGAGTGAGTCAATGAGTTTTGGGAGGCCCATTGTTATGCATCTCTCCGGGGCATGGAGGGGGCCATTAGCCAGTCAGCTGCTCTGACTCACCAACCAAAATACTTTCCCAGGTTCTTACCTGACTGGCATCCATTTTGTTCCATTTTAGGCCAGGTAGTGTCTTGCACTATGATATGTTAAGAAGGGTGTTTCTGCCTTTCTAAACTATATACTGGCCCTCTGCGAGAGGTGGGTGCTGACTGCTTAGAGCTCCAGCCCCCTAATCAACTCAATTGCCCTCTTTTTTTGAGGTGTGGCAACCAGAACTGTACACATTATTCCAAACGAGACCACAGCATAGATCTATACAAAAGCATTATAATATTGGCCATTTTATTTTCAATTTCTTTCCTAATAATCCCTAGCATAGAGTTTACCGTTTTCACTGCTGCCGCACACCGGGTTGACAGTTTCATTGAGCTATCCACTATGACCCTGAGATCTTGTTCTCCCTCAGTCTCAGCAAATTCAGACCGCATTAGCCTATATTTGAAGGTTTTTTTGTTCCAGTGTGCATCACCTTACAGCTACCAACACTGATCTCCATTTCCCACATTGTTGCCCACTCACCCAATCTGTGGAGATCCTCCTGGAGCTCTTCGCAGTCATTCTTGGTTTTTACCATCCGGAAAAATTTTGTGTCATCTGAAAACCGGGCCACTGCCTCTGCTCACCCCTAGTTGCAGATAATTTATGAACAAATTAAATAGTGCCATCCATAATACCGATCCTTGTGGGACCGCATTGCCCAAAGTTTGACTGAACATTCATTTCAGCTCCAGCCCTAGTGAGACTTCATATTTTTAACTCAACATTATGCAGTGTATAATGGATAAAACTGAAGTGCCAGTTGATCTCAGTACAGCTGCTGTTGTGGCTGTTAAGGGAGGGGTGGTGGCAGAGCAGGAAAGTCCTACATCCAATCCCTGGCAGCTCTAACTAGAAGGATCAGGAAACAGGTGATGTGAAAGACCTTTGCCAGAGACCCCAGTGAGCTGTTGTGAGTCTTAGTAGACTACACTGACCTTGACAAACCATGGATCTAATTCAGTATAAGGTGGCTTCATGTGTTTCCATTAATACTCTCAAAAGCTGCCATTGGAAGCACATATTCAGCAACAGAGAATGCAGATGCACACCGTGATCTCTTGTATTCTGTAATTTTTCTATAGCAAAGTGTGATATTCAACTTCCTTTATCTCCATTTGGTTTTTCAATTGCGTGGGCTGAAACGACAAGAACTTTTCGTGGTGACCCTTGAGCTGCCTGCCTCTTATGCAATGATCTGCTTTTAGCTCCCTGAGATGAGTACCAAGCTCCTCTGTGTGGGTTGTGCACAATTGCTCATGCATTGCCTGACACCTTCCTGTTGAAGGTATGTAGAAATATTACAACTTTGGTCGCAGCTTTTGCCAAACAATAACAGAGTGTTCCCCTTTCTCAGAGAATCCTGAAAGTTTGATGCCTGGCAACTCACATCTGAAGGAGACATGGAGACCTTCCTCGGCTTCATCAAAGACAGCTATTGAAAAATGCCCTCAACATTAATCTGCACTTCTCATGTCGTGTAGAGCCATACAACCTTTTCATAATTCAGGATACAGTTCCGTTGGGGATAATGCGGAGTTTTTTGCTTTCCGGCGAAGTACCATGTTGTTAGGGAACTGCGTACTATCGAAATGGCAGATTAATTAATTAAATGTTACACCGAAGACTCATTAAATGGTCTAAGTATTCTCTCTAGCAACACATGAGGATTTCTGGGTCTTAAATTAAGTGCAACCTTTTAAAAATTCTCTTTTTTCGTCACATAGTAATGCTCAATGAGCTTCTCTTGAATTCGAGAATCAGTGGAAGGGGAAAAAAGGTAATTAAAATGGCCAATCAGGGTGACATAGTTCAAACAAAGCTTTCTTATCTTACAAGCTGGGATGGGGTGGGGGAAAGAAAATGTTGTTTGAATTGGATTCAGACTTTTCCCTAAAAGAAGACTCCCTCGGTCTTCTAACTGATCTCTTTTTATTTTATTCCTCATCTGTAATAGCCTAGAACAGGGGTGGCCAACCTTGCTTAACGTAAGAGCCACATAGAATAAACGTAAGAGCCACATAGAGATGTCTGAGAGCCGCAAGACAGGAACAAATATCACACACACGTTTTTATTTTTAAAAATATGCAAATTTGCTTTTTATTAACGTTAAATGGGACTGCCAAAAATAAAAACAAACGAGGAAAACCGGTTATTGATAATGATATTACTTGTTTGCTAATGATATTGAGAGAGAGAGAGAAAGAGAGAGAGATGGAAAGAAAGAATTAAAGAAGTGGAAAGAGAGAGAGAGAAACTAGGAAAGCAAATAGATGGGAGGGAGGAGGGAAGGAAGGAAGGAAGGAAGGAAGGAAGGAAGGAAGGAAGGAAGGAAGGAAGGAAGGAAGAGAGAAAAAGCATGCCTCCCCTTTGCTTCCCCAGCCGCCCTGCCAGGAGCCGCACAATATGTGTGAAAGAGCCGCATGTGGCTCCCGAGCCACAGGTTGGCCACCCCTGGCCTAGAATGATGGGATGTAGCCCTGTCCACTCCATTATATGAGCAGTTTACAATCTTTCAACTGGAGATGCAAGAGACATAACCTGGAAAACATTTGGCATGCATGTCAGCTGCTCAGCCGTTGAGCTACCTGGCACTCTCCCCTTATGCCAGATCATAATGGAATGCATTATTGGGGGGACACCCAACATTGACAAGGATCAGATAAGGCATCTTGGTACCAGATAACAGAAATATGATACCCATGTCCTAGGGGTGGCAATCAGTAGAGGATGGGGGTGGGGGGGACTTACCAGTCAAAAGAAGGCCTAGGCCACTTGCCAGCATAACACAGGAAGTGACATTGTCATGCCAGCAACTTCTGGGTGACACTCTGGTATTTGAATGAATGAATGAATGTTTATTGCGGTCAAAGACCATAGTACATCGAATACAGTTAATAAAACAGCTATTTTAACAATAGTGAAATAATACGTCTTATATGACAATGTATGTTATAAAACTTTAAAAATATTTACAAATTCCAATAAAAATCAAATAAAATCAAATTTAACCGGTTAATTATGGTCCCTCCACTCTCTCCTGATACAATAGGCTAACCAACCAAATTTAGCCACCATACAACTTACATTACAACTTTTATCTGCCAACATAATTGAAGGGAAAGTCCCCCTACTACACCCTGGGTCAGTGTTCCCTCTAAGCTGAGTTAGTGTGAGCTAGCTCACGGTTTTTTAGCCTCTGGCTCACACATTTTTGTCTTAGCTCAGGAAGGATGGGCTCCAGAGCAAACTAATGTACGCAGTAGCCAAATTGCTGGCTCACAACTTTAATGCCAGTAGCTCACAGAGTAGAATTTTTGCTCACAAGACTCCACAGCTTAGAGGGAGCATTGCCCTGGGTGTGATTTTATAATGGAATTTATAAATATCTCTCTATTGTGCTGGTATAATCTACAGTAAAAAAACATGTTCCAGAGTTTCTTTTCCCTCTCCACAAACACATTCCCTTCGAGTGGTTTTATTATATCTGGCTTCTAAAATGGCAGAGGGCAAAGCATTATATTTTAGGATTGTAAAAATTCTTCTGTGTTTGGTGTTCTCTAGAGTTTTAACATATGTTAAAACTATTTCGCAGATAAAGTCTTATCGCTCCGCCGAGACCTCCCCGTCACAGTTGATACAGTGGCAGAACTTGAGGCTCCAAGCCCGTCTTCTGGTCATATTTTGGATTACTTCAATCCGCGCTGTCTGGACGAGGTTGACAATCTGCTCTCGCTGGTCCGCCCAACCACCTGTAAGCTCGATCCGTGCCCATCATGGCTACTTAAAGCAAGCCATGAGGAGATACGAGGGGTGCTTAGGGAAATTATCAACACATCCCTTGCAGAAGGGATGTTCCCTAGCGCCCTGAAGGAGGCAGTGGTACGTCCGCTCCTTAAAAAACCATCTTTAGACCTGGCCGATTTAGTCAACTACCGGCCGGTCTCTAATTTGCCGTATTTGGGCAAACTAATCGAGAAGGTGGTGGTGGACCAGCTACAGAGCTTTTTGGAAGACACCTCTGTGTTAGATCCTTTCCAGTCCGGCTTCCGGCCAGGTCATGGGACGGAGACGGTGCTGGTCGCCCTTACGGATGACCTCCGAAGGCATCTGGATCAAGGTGGCACTGCGGTGCTGGTGTTGTTGGACCTGTTGGTGGCGTTCGACACGGTCGACCACCAGCTGCTGTGCTGTCGCCTCGCCGATATTGGAGTTCAGGGGTTAGCCTTACAGTGGCTTTCCTCGTTTCTCCAGGATCGGGGACAAAGGGTGGCGGTAGGGGATCAACTCTCCCAAAGATACCCGCTGAATTGCGGTGTTCCGCAGGGAGCAGTTCTTTCCCCTACGTTATATCTGGCCTACGTTATTTAACATCTTTATGTGCCCCCTTGCCCAGATTGCACGGAGATTTGGGCTAGGTTGTCATCAATATGCAGATGATACCCAGCTCTATCTGTTATTGGGTGGTCAGTCCACCTCCAGCCTGGGTGATCTGGACCTGGCGTTGTCGGCTGTGGCTGGATGGTTCAGACAGAGCCGAATGAAGTTGAATCCGACGAAGATGGAGATCCTATGCCTGAGTCGGAGCAGTCCAGGGTTGGGGATCCCTCTCCTGACCTTCAGGGGGGGTGCCATTGGTGCCGTCGGTGGAGGTCAGGAGTTTGGGAGTGCTTCTGGACTCCGCGTTAACGATGGAGCCCCAGGTAGCAGCCGCTGCGAGGTCAGCCTTCTATCATCTGCGGCTGATCAAACAGCTGGTCCCCTTCCTTGAACGCAATGAACTGGCGACAGCGATCCATGCATTGGTCACCTCAAGGTTGGACTACTGTAATGCCCTCTACATGGGGCTGCCCTTGTGCCAAATCCGGAAGCTGCAGCTAGTGCAGAATGCCGCGGCGCGGCTGGTGTTGGGCCTCCCTATGGGAGAGCATATACAGCCCGCCTTAAAGGCACTGCACTGGCTGCCAATAGCATACCGGATAAGGTTCAAGGTGCTGGTGCTTACCTATAAAGCCCTATATGGCCTGGGACCTGTCTACCTGAAGGACCGTTTCTCCCCACATGTTCCCCAGCGAGCACTACGGTCTGGGTCCCAACACCGTCTGGCTCTTCCTGGATTGAAGGAGGCGCGGCTGGCCACAACACGGGCCAGGGCTTTTTCAGTGGCAGCCCCGTACTGGTGGAATGAGCTCCCGGAGAACATCAGGGCCCTGCGGGATTTGATGCAGTTCCGCAGGGCCTGTAAATTGGAGCTCTTCCACCAGGCCTTTGGGTAGGGGCCGCCCAAGGTAAACATCTCAGCCCTGGCCCAGTTTCATCTGCTAGCCCATCTGTTGGCACCGCCATCTGCCAACCTGTGTGTGGTCATACAGAGATCTATAGGAATGCCTTTCGGACCCACCTGCAGGTTGAATTGTAATGCCGCCAATCTTGTATGAATAGTATAGTATTTTAATGTCTAGTGTGGAATGTTTATTTTAAATGGATTGTGATTTTAACTTATGCTGTGAGCCGCTCTGAGACTGCCTTTGGTGGAGAGAGCGGGATATAAATTTAAGAAATAAATAAATAAATAAATATGTTCTCAGAGTTAGCTTACTACAAGTAGCTAGATCAAATAAAGAATTCTTAATTTTACTCATTTGGACCTGCAATTCCATATCTAAGACTCTTTGCCTTATAACTGATTTGTCCTGTAGATATCCCAAGGAATGTACAAATTGTTCTGTGAGGCCACAGTAAGTCAGTTTATCTTCTAGTTTTTTTCTCCATAAAGGTAAACACTTATCTTGCATCACAAGCTGGATAAGGCCAGTGGGCAAAAAGATCAATTTTAACCAGTAGTTAAAGGCATTAATCCAAAGCTTTGTTTCCACTGTAACCAGGCCTGCATCTAAGTGGACTGCAGCATTTGATATTGTCATCGAATTGGTATTTGGGCAAAAACTCTATGGTAGAAGCTGTTTTTACCATAGAGTTTTGCTCAAATACCAGAAGTTGCTGGTGTGATGATTTCACTTCCTGTGTGATGCCAGCAATGTGGCTTAGGTCTTCTTCTTCCTGCTGATAAGTCCCCCTGCCAGGCAGCTGATCAGTGGCTGGGGGCAGGGCCTGGCAGTGAAGGGACCCCTGCCTCCACTGGGGGGGTCTGGCAACCTTACCATATCCATACAGTAATGTTTCATGCTCCTATGTGAGCCTCTCTGGATAGGAAGAATCCTAGGAAAGGAATACATTGTGCTCTAGGATGAAAAGAGAGGCATACTATCAGATAAACACCTTGGGCTTTCTTCTGCTTTTGTCTCCGTCTTCTGTAGAGCAGACCATCTTCAGAGGCAGCAGACCTCTGACAGTGCGTGATGGGATGTCTCTCTTTATCATGATCTGGTCCACCAGGATGGCCACGTTAGAACCAGAACATTGCTCTAATTGTACACTGGGTTGAAAAAAACCACCAGTTTTTATATTCTTGAGAGCAGCACGAAATTTCCAGCACCCCAAAGAAGCACTGACCATGACCTTTATCTATGTCATTTTCTCATGGGTTACAGGTATACATGAGTATTATAGTACATACATTTCTCACTAAAGTATATTAAAATTTAATATGTGCAAAGACTTGTTCAGCCATCCGGTCCTTATATATAATTGTATTTTTGGGTGGCAGTGTTCTATGTGCGCCAGAATCAGTTGGCTCTCTCAACTGCCAACCAGAAGGCACTGACTGCATTGGCCCACAGAAGTGCCCACAGAAGCAGCAGCCAGCATCTCGGGCTCAGTGTGCTGGCAGCTGACGGATGGGACAGATGCTCTGGCGGGCGGAGGGTCAGCAGGCCAACTGGGAGAAGGGGGGGAGTAGAGCAAAAGGAAAGAAAACTAAAGAAAACTGCCCAAAATCTGGCAACTGGGGGCTGGCAGATGAAGCGCTATCTGCCCAGCCCTCCGCAATCGCACCCCACCACTCCCTCACTCACCATCCGCCTGGCCGGGGTGACTCTGCAGCGGCTCCAGGCCCCGCATGTGGCAGAAGACGGCATGGGGGAGGAGTGCTGTGGCAGTGCACAGTGGCCACTTCAGCCTGGCATCCAGGGTGAGCAGTGATGGTGAAGGCGCTGAAAGTGGAGTAAATAATTCACCCCCCTCCCCACACCCTAGCAGGGCCTCGAGTCCATTTTACAAGCAACTGGAATACCTGTATGCATGGAAACCATCTTTCACGTGCTTCTCCCCCGAAAAGAACGGGCCATGCCTGAGAGACAGGAGGCGGTGCTTCAGCCTCACCCCTTCCTCCCCTCACGCCTGCTTGGGTCATGACAGAAGCACTGTTCTCCCAGCTCGCCAGGCACCGCTTCTGGGTCAGCTTTGTGTGCGGTGCAGCCCTGGGCACCACCACCACAGGCCTGACCACCGCACAGCTCCCAACCAACCACTGCTCCCTTTCCACGACACCTTCCTACCACAGCCCCAGTGGTGAGCCCTTGAGGGAGGGTAACGATTGGCACTCACAGGAGCAGACGCTAAACTGGCAAGTGGGTGGGCAAGAACTGTTTTTTCTTGTAGTCTGCTTTGGCAGCGATGGTGAGTTTATGGAATAGTTCTGGGCCTCAGAAGAGTCTCCCAGGAGGCAGCTGGGGGTCTCAGAGCCCAAATTAAGTGCAGAATTTGAGGGTGCTGGGAAGATTTTAGGGTCGGTGCAGGAGGCTTGAGTTTAGCTTGGATAGGTTCCTTTCTTTGCATGACCAAAATCCCAGATGGGGGCCGCCAGACCCACCGTCCCGCCCAGAGCGAGGCCTGCCCACCCACCCATGGCAGCAGTCACCTCAGTGCGTCTCCCGTCCAGCGGCGGTCTGGCCACGGCAGTCAGCAGGAGCTGCCGGGGGGGGGGGGGGCAGGCAACTGCTCCAGGCCAGAGCACTCTCCCAGGCCCTCTTCCTAGAGCCTGTTGCATTTCTTTCCACAACGGGCCTTATTACTAGTCTATAAAGAAACTAGCTTTGCTTGACCAAAGTCTGTATAAAGTTATGCTCAACTGGTAGGCCTAACAAAGAGAACTGTGGGAAGCTGGGTCTCATAAGACAGAGACGTGCTCGTACAGAGATCCAGGAGTAATGGATTCTGCTTGCACCAAGGCCGTGTCAGGGAGGGAGAATGTTCCCTGGTCTTGTTATCAAGCACCACATTAGAACTATCCTTGACAAGTATTTGCTAACAAGGTGATTTGGTTCAGCTGCAGAGAATCAAACCATCCACGTGGCAGTGTCTCGATTGCCTCCTGAAGTCTGCCTTGTCCCTGGGCAAAATGGACATAAAAGTATGCAGTCTTCAGTACGATTGGGGAAGGAGAAGGTTGGTCTTGGGTTTAACCTGTGGCTATGAGGTAAACTGAGCCTCTTTATTCTTGAGACCTGACCGCATGAAATGCTAAGGTAATATCTGGTCTGGGGGCACAGAAGTCTGCCATGCAATCTTAGGGACTTTAATTAGCTAAGCTTTCTTGTTTTCTTATCCTGCCTTGCACACTTTTTTTAAATGGTATTTTTGAGCACTAGTTTAATAAATCTTATAATCTTTACTTGTGTGGTATTTCCTTGAATTTGGGCTTTGATCTGAATCAGTACTTGGGCCAAATTTGGCACAGCTACCGTCTAACTTGTTTTGGCTGAAACTCAGCAGGCAAGTGGTCAGCCTTGGAGGGCTGCCTCTCAGGGTGAACACCTGGACCGATTTCACACAGGCACTGCCCCGGCGTTCTTCCTCCGTTTGCCCCAGTGCTGTGCTTGAATTTCACACTATTTGCCATGGGGCGCATTTTGACCTGGGGCTTCACGTGATTTCTCTGTGGCTCCAGTGATCCTCAAAAAACAGGATCACTGAAGCCGCAGGGAAGTTCGGGCAGAGCCGCGGGTAAAAATGCACCCCACAGCAAATAGTGTGAAATTCAAGCACAGCACCGGAGCAAACGGAAGAAGAATGCCGGGGCAGTGGGAAATCGGTCCTGGATAAAGCTAGAGACTTGGGTCCTCAGTCTTTAAGCATAGGGTGAGTTAGAGGAATTGGTGGCAATCCTGCCTGGGGTTCAGGGGAGCCTGACCCCCAAAGTGTGTTTTGGTTACTATCCCAAAAGGTCTCTGGACTGGGACCCCTTGCATATCACTTCCACTGATGGAGCTAGTATGGTGCAGTGGTTTAAGAGTGGTGGACTCTAAACCACAGAACTGAGTGTGATTCCTCACTCCTCCTCCACATGAAGCCTGCTGGGTGACCTTGGGCCAGCAACAGTTCTCTCAGAACTCTGTCACCCCCACTTACCTCACAACAGTGTTCCCTCTAAGCTGAGTTAGTGTGAGCTAGCTCACAGTGTTTTAGCCTCTGGCTCACACATTTTTGTCTCAGCTCATGAAGGATGGCTCCAGAGCACACTAATTTATGCAGTAGCCAAATTGCTCGCTCACAGCTTTAATGCCAGTAGCTCACAAAGTTGAATTTTTGCTCACAAGACTCCACAGCTTAGAGGGAGTATCGTTCACAAGGTGCCTCTTGTGGAGAGAGGAAGGGAACGCAATTGTAAGCTGCTCTGAGATGCCATAGGGAGAGAAAAGTGGAGTATAAAAACCAACTTTTCTGCTGCTGCTGCTACTACTACTATCACATACAACACACACAGCTGAAGAAGAAGCAAGAAAAAAGAAGTACTAGGAGCAGAGGGTTGTTCATGTTCCTATGGAAAGTATCCTCCAGCAACGAGCTGTCCAGACCTACACAGCAGACAAGAGCTCAGTACTGGTTCTCCAGGATCCTCTCATTGTCAGGACTGGGACAATTCTGGCCATGACGTCATTACCCTAGGCTGAACTTCCTGGTCAGAGTGGTCCCATGGCACAGAAATAAGGAACTGGTGCCTGATCTAAGAGAGTCTTCTCTTGACTATGTTTTTGTCCCACTCTTCCTCTAAGGAAGTCATGGCAGTGGCCATGATTTTCCTCTCTCCATTTTATCCTCAACAATAACCCCTGAATTTAGTAAAGACGAGAGAATGTATTCGGCCCAAGGTTACCCAGTGAGCTTCCTTACAGAGTAGGGATTTGAACACCGGTCTCACAGCTCCTGTCCCAACACTCTAACCACTACTCCATTCTTGTCATGAACACTGTGACATCTCACACTTCCATTCTGACCCTGCTCCCCTGTCCTTCCACAACTTTTACCCCATTCATGCAGACTTTGATTTCACAGGTGAAACAGTGGCCAGCCAAACACTTTTCAAAAGCAGTAACAAGTTATTGAGAACTACCACAAACCTTTTTTTAAAATGTTTTCTTCATAAAGATAAAGATTACCTCTGGTACAGTGCCTCTGGTTACATTCTCAAAGGTTGCTATAGCAACCCATGCAATGTAAATTAACATGAAGCTTTATCACTCGAATTTTTTTTTAGATTGCTGGATTTTAGGGTGAAAACTAAGAACACCAACTGAAGTGAAAAATAAGCTTCAAGATGACCTTAAGGGGCCAATTAATAGTCTACTGTGGTTCGTTGGCAACACAACATAGCCCTTTCTTTTTTTACCGCTGCATTAATATATCCATCAATAAAAGTCTGCTGTGGTTGTTAGCCATGATTGTGCTTTCCCTTTAAGTATTTTTTAAGGGATAAAGGAAATGCTCTCGAAGATTAAAACCATTTAAAATATTTCATTTATGATCTCTTCAAATAAGAACCCCAAATCGCTGGGGAATCCTGCACTTGTAATTATACTGCTCGCTCATTAATGCCCAAAGGTTGTCAGACTGCCTGAACAGGGAGTTCATCTTTTGCCATTTTCCCTTGTACAGATCAGAAACCAAATGAATGAATGTCACGGATCCTACCTTTCAGTCTGTGCTATATGCTTGAAGACTGAAATCTGTCTCTCTGTCTGCCACATTTTTTAAAAAATCCTGTTTTCCCTCCAGGGATTTTAGGACATCATAGTGTTTTCCCCTCTGCCATTTCTGTGTGCTTGTTTCACCACAACTTCATATATTAGGCTGGAAGAAAAGAACTGGTCCAAAGATATCAAGGGAGATTCATAGATCATTGGGGATTTGAACTCAGATCTCTTAGGCTGCGGTCACATGTGCCAGTTGGAGCGGAGGGGAAGCGAGGCTATTTCCTCCAGAGGAATTTGACATGCAGTTGTGAGATCACACATCCCTTTGTGCTGTGGGCTCAGCCCGTCACTGTGTGATCAGATGCCATTGTGGGTGAGTGGGGTTTTTTGCCATTTGTTTCCCATGCGCATAAATGAGGAATCAAACCTCCACACTGAGGGCTCCCCATGGAGTATGCAGTTATGCACATACTGTGGCAGGAGGGGGGAATTACACCGAGTCAGGATGGAATGATCAGACCATCCCAACAGCATGAGAGCGTGCTTGAGCGATCAGACAGGGGAAAGTCCGTCTGCGGCCTGTCAGAACTAGTTAGAGACAGACTTTCCCCGGTGTCTTTTAACTCCGCTTCGGTGGTAGAGCAGCATGGGTTGCCAATGACTGTGGGACATTTCCCAAATGTTGCTGTCTGATCATCAGGCATTCGCAGCTGTGTTGGATCCAAAGGTGCATCTGATCGCAGCCTGAGTTTGGCTCTCTGACCACTACACCATACTGGCTCCTGGACTGGCTCCTTCTCTCTTCCCTTTTTTTAAAAAACTGCTGTCCATTGGCATGACTTAATGGGAAAAAAATTGGGTGGCTTCTCACATGTGGCATTACGATGTGGCATTAAAATACCCCCAGTGCATTCTGGCAAGGCACCTGCTGCTACCACATAACTGCCTACTCCCTTATGAACCTCACCAGCCATTAAGGTCACATTCCAAGGCACTGCTTCAGGAGCCCCACCCTCTGAGAGTAGGCAGTGACAACCTGAGTGAGGGCCTTCTCAGCTGTGGCTCTCCCCACAGATATTTGTCTGTCCTCTTCTGCCACTGTCTGTCATCAGTAGGTGAAGACCTTTTTGTTTGCTGTTTTGACTGGTGCTCCCTCAGTGGTCTCTCCTTCCTGCCCTATGATTTCATTGCTGTTTTATGTGCTCTTAATGTGTACTTTAGTTTTGGTTTTAATTGTTTTACTAATTCTTTTCATGACGTGTTTTTAATGATGTTTTGTTTTTTAACTGCTCGCTGCCTTGGTGGCCCCGACTGGGCAGAGAGGTAGCGTGAAACATTTTTTGAAATAAACTAACAAGCAATGCCAGGAAGAGCACGACTAATGCAGAACCATAGGTTTGCATCCCTTCCACTGGAAAAAAAACAACAGCCACTTTCGTTGCAGGAAGCCAACGTAGGCTGGAGAAAGGTTTCACACATTGCTGAGCCGAGTGATAAGACATGAACTGTAAGGCTGCGCTTTCTCAGGATGTTGACTTTCAAGCATGCACTTTCTCTGCCACTGCAAAAAGGATGGGAGTCTAAAGGGCACTCTCCATAACTTCACAGCCCTACCTCTTTGTCTGCATAGCTCCCTCTGCAGATTCTGGTTCCCGCAGCAGAGTACGAAGGAGTCCAGGAACTGAATCCTACACAAGCATTTCCCCTACTTCTTCTGAAGCAGGCAAGGCAAATCTTTCACGTGCAAACAGAAACTGTAGTGAAATTGCTCCTGATCTTGCAAATGTCTCCATCAGATTCACTGATGCCAGCAGTTCTTACCATCTTGGCACATACGATTCACTCAAAGACTTAACTCCACGTGTAAATAACCAATGCGTACTTTTAGCAGAAATGTATCCATATCCTAGCGCAGCTCCTCCCGGCTAGCATTAGCTAGCATAATGCAAACCCTAAATAATAATGAAATATCTGCTTAAATACTCAAGTCAGCAAAACAAAAAACAAAACACCAACCCACCCATAACTTTACAACGCTACTGTGATTCTATGGTGAGAACGTTTCTCTCCCCCCGCTTCTGTAACAATGCTTTAATAATGCAAGTTACATAATTTACTACATCAACACTATTGTCTCTGTGCTCCCTGAAAGAACAAGTCTTTCAAAGAGAAACAGTGCTCTCCTGTGATCAAACAGAGGAATTGTGTGACTCAGAAAACGAACTAGAAGGAGGGCCAGTAACCATTCTTAGGGATATGCCAGATGAAACAAAAAAAAGCCTTCACCTGCTGGGGAAAGACACCTCTCGAGTGAGACAGACGGCCCTCCTTGGGGAGGGAGTTCCAAAGTTTTGTCCAGGAAGACCAAATTATCACTGTCACGTGATAAGAAACGTGGTAGAGTAAGGTTGCAATCCTAAACATATTAACTTTGAAGCAAGGCCAAGTGAAATCAATAGGATGTACTTCCAAGTAAAAGTACAGTATATCAGTTTGGGATGCTAATCGTAAATAACAAAGAAAACATTCCATTTTTTTTTAATGAAAAAGACAAAATCTACAGTGGAAAAACACATCAAGGCTTTAATTAAAATTCAGTGAAAGGTAGGCAATCCCAAAGCATTTTCATCAGGGGGTCCACTAGAAGCTAATAATAAATTGAATATATTCACAGTATAGATTTACCCAAATAAATCTTTGATAGTAACACACTGAGACCATCTGCCTTCTATTTCGTATATATTAAATCGTAGATATTAATTTCTTTTATGTTATTTTTCTCTGTGAATCAGGGCTGTGATCTCCTTCAGGGTGGCTTTGCTGTGCATGGTTGTTTACCCCTTCCCCCAAAAAATATCAGGGCAGATATGCACTCTACTGTCAGACAGTGGAAGCACACAAGCCTTTTAAAAAAACTTGTTCGGGACTCATTGTGTGGGTAAAGAGTCACAGGGTTGGACTAGAAACATGGTAGGGTACAGCCCAATGATTATATTTTAATGTATTTTCATATTATCAGTAGGTTTTCAAGAAACCAGGGAAGTATAACATAACATCCAATGAAATCAATAAAACATACCAGTCATTGCTGAATGCAAAGCCATTCCTTACAGTACAAGAATACTACAACCACTATCATTTTTGTATCTATAGGTCATTCCAACATTCCTTGTACTGAATACCTGGACGCTCCTGCCTTTCCTTGTCCTCTGGGGTTGTCAACTCTGGTTTGGGAATTTCCTGGAGATTTGGGGGTGGAGCCTGGAGAGGGCAGGGCAAGGCGGGGTGGGGCAGGGCCTCAGTGGAGTATAATACTCTAAAGTTCACCCTCCAGAGCAGCCATTTTCTCCAGGGGAACTGATCTCTGTAGTCTGGAGATCGGTTGTAATTCCAGGAGATCACCAGGCTCCACCTGAAAATTGGCAGCTGTGCTGACTTGGCTGGCAGCCACCGAGGTGATATGCTAGAAACTGAGGACACAAGCCGGAATCAAGGTCAGTGAGAAGCCAAAGGTCTGGTAGCCAGAAGGTCGTTTCAAGAATGCAGGGTTCCAAAGGCAAGGAGCGACTGCTGTGAAATCAGAAGCAGATCTGATATTGCAGAGTTGTTGCCGCACTGGGTCAGGTGCACCAAGAGGTTTTAAACAGATCCTCCCTCCCTTTGGAGTGGAATCTGCAGAGGCTTACAACTCCTCTCATTGTCGTTGCTGGAACTGCAGCCTGGCACTTCTTCTGCATTCCTGTAGAGTCAGCCTCTTCCATACCCTACGTCTGGGGCACTCAGGGGAACTAGGTGGGGAGTCTGGCCTTGGGGTGTCTGTTGCTGGGGTTGCTGGCCTCAGCTCAGGAATGGTCTCTCCTTCTGGTTGCACCTCTTGTGCAGCTGCTGGGAACTCTTCCTCCTCAGGTGCTGCTAAGGATTCTTCCTCTGGGCTGTCTCTAGAGGAGGCTAAGTTGTTCCCTGCCTCCTCCTCATCTGAGGAGGAGTCAGCCTCAGCTGGTCCTATACCCATGACAGCAGCCCTACAGTGTCTCCCCCAAACACTGATTTACTCACTGTGGCCATGGGCACAGGGTCACTGCTTTAGCTGGTGGTGCACCAGGGAGCTACCTGGGATGATTTGGAAAGGGACTAAGAATAAAACAGCCAGTATAGTAATATCATTGTACGAGTCCCAGGTATGGCCTTATTTGAAAAACAAAACTAAACTGTGTGCAGTTCCTGTCACTATGTCTCAAAAGGAATATTGAAAGAGTATAGAAAAGGACAACCAAATGTTTATGGTGTTGAAGAGCCTGCCTATAAGTATCGGAGGAAGTGGTATAATAGGGGGGCAGGGCCAGCTCAAACTAGTGATGTACACTGTAGACTTTGTAGCACAAGAGCATCATCATACAGTATTGATGTGACAGTTGTGACGTTAGTTACCCTTCCGGATACTTCTATGGCTGCCTCAGTCCCAGCACTGCTTCCTGGTAGAACTCTTCCAGCACTCCACTGGATGAGGCTAGATCACAAAACCATCATGTAGAATCTTGTTGCCACATGATTCCAAACTGCACTAAAGCAGATGAGTTGTAATTGATTCAGATGCATCTACACATCTGCAGACCTTTGATGCTCGCCAGGTTCAACATTCTGCCTTCAGCAGAGCCTTTATGGTAGATTTCTGAGATTTCCTCATCAGGAAAGATATTGTCCATGTAGGGCCAGGACTCCTGGATTTTTATCTCATGTCCTGTTGTATTGTAGCTTTTATAGTGAGGTGAGGAACTCCATGATTAGCTCCCTCTTAACACAAATGTTAAGATGAGGGGTTGGGTTTTATACCTTATAATTGATCAGAATCCTGACATTACCGATCAAGCTGCTAGGTATTTCTTAGCTGCCATGAGGATCCCTAGCCCTGATCGGGATAACCCAGGCTAGCCCAATCTTGTCAGATCTCAGAAGCTAAGGACAGTAGGCCCAGGCTACTAGTTGGATGGGAGACCTCCAAGGAATACCAGGGTCATGATATGGAGGCAGGCAATGGCAAACCCCCTCTGAACAGCTCTTGCCTTAAAACCCCTATGGGTTTACCAAAAGTCAGCTGTGACTCGATGACACTTTCCACCACCACCATGAAGAACCCTGGGCTAGTTCCGAATGATGGTGAATAATTTCATCTCTATTTAAGTTTATGACTATTTCTCAGCCCACTTCCTGATCTGCATATTTGTGCAACTGGCTATGCATTATTTTAGACTGTTTAGTATTTGTCGCAAATGCCTAATAAAGGTTTTGTGATTCAGATTTGAAGTCCAGAATTGCTGCAGCCAGACGTGTGAAAATAAGAATCCCTTCCTCCGCTGCCATCTCTTGGGTGCTGAAACGTGAGTTTGCCCACTTGTATTTTAAAACAACATCTCTCACCAGATGATGCATACATGTACACAAGCTTCCTCTATGCAACCTTGAAATGTCATATTCCTGCTATGTCATATACTTGCTAATCTGTTTTCCATCCCAGACTGTCAATGTTCCTTGGCCACCCAGCCCAGAAATGAAAATAAGACTGCAAATATGTCAGCAGTATTTGTCATTGGACCACATTGTAAGGAGCACCAGATTCATTATGTATGGCTCTAAACAGGAAAGAAAAGGTCATGCAGTCTTAGCAGCCCTTTTGGGAAATGTTTAACACAGATGATCTTGATTTTTTATGGGGGAGGGTGTTAAAAGAACTACAGGGAGCTGTTTTTTCCATAGTCGAAGAGTGAGGACATGCACTGTACCCAGGTAGTGGTGAAAATGGCCATCAAGTCGTAACCAACATACACCAACCCTGTAGGGGGTTGAAGACAAGAGACAATTTCTCACAAGCCGCTGCTCCACCCTCACTCTTCCCTTTCCCCCGATTGTATGAGTCAATTTCCCACTATTTGCTGCACGGCTGCATTTTGACCCGCAACTTCGCCCAATTTCCCCTGCGTCTTGTTGATCCTGTTTTTTGAGGATTGACAAGATGCAGGGGAAATCAGGCGAAGCTACAGGTCAAAATGCAGCTGCGCAGCAAATAGTGGGAAATCGACGCATACAATCGGGGGAAAGGGAAGAGCAAGGGTGGAGCAGCAGCTTGTGGGAAATCAGTCAAATAGAGGTGGTTTGCTATTGCCTGGCTCTGCCTATCAGCCCTGGACTTCCTTGGTGATCTCCCTTCCAAGTACTAACCAGGACCAACCCTGCTCAGCTTCTGAGATCTGACAAGATTGGGCCAGCCTGCGGCATCCAAGTCAGATCCCATGTACCCAGCTACACCTTCTAAGTAGCTTTGGAAGGACCTCTAGTTGGTGCCCAAATAACTCAAGAAATAAAAGACAAAAGCCATATACAGACGCTTTGGTTGTATCCTACCACTGTTTGACTAATGGTAGCAAGAGGCTCTTCCAGTGGTGGTGAGTTTCACACCCCTCTTTTAGCTGTCCTCGAAAATCCTCCAAAATGTTAGGTTTCATGCTTGCTGTTTCACAAAGTTCTGCATCCACACACATCTGAGTGACAGTATAATAAGAAAGCTTATTCCTAAAGGGTTGGGATATTGCCCACATGGGTAAACAAGCTCTGTAGTTATGGGGAAATCGAGCTTTCTACAGTTTTGTGCACTTCCCAGAGAGAAAAAAAATCCGTTGTTGTTTTCAAGAGACCTTTGAAATATAATACTAACCACATTGTGAAGCTCTCCACAATGCTGCTGCTTGTGGTAGCTGTTCAAAGGTTCTTTTGATCTATGTGTAATGGAGCTTCAGTCTTCAAGGATGCTTTGAACCACCTGTGAATTGCCACAGAGAGAACAGTAGCACGACAGAAAGTGGCCCTATACAAGCTGGGCTGTGCACTAAGGAAGAATTTTTAACTCCGTGAAGAGAAAGGGCATTTTCGCACACACTAAGGCTGCGGTCACACACACTAAATAATCCATGTTCAATCCATTTTCAGTGCACTTTCCAACTGGCAAAATCCAGTTGGAAAGTGCATTGAAAATGGATTATTTAGCGTGTGTGACTGCAGCCGAAGTAAAGCAAGGGCACTTTCACACACGCTAAGTAATGCACTTTCAACCCATTTTCAATGCACTTTGCAGCTGGACCTTACTGTGTGAAATGGCAACATTCACTTACAAAAGGTAACTGAAGTGGATTGAAACTGCTTATTTAGCATGTGTGAACGTGCCTTTAGTTAGAAGGGTACTGAAGAGTCCATGATGCACGGTATGGTTTCTATTTATTTATTTAAAACTTTTATTCGCCACCTTTCTCCCTTGGAGAACTCAAGGCAGCTTGCAATATAAACAAAACATTGCTTTACAAAACACACACACTAAAAACTATTAAAAACTCAACTAAAAAAACAACAAGTTTAAAACTCCAATTTAGGATTGCCCATAAAAACTGAATCAGTCACCCTGACCCGGATAGCTCAGGTAAACCTGATCTCATCAGATCTCAGAAGCTAAGCAGGGCCAACTCTGACAAGTAATTGTAAGGGAGACCTCCAAGGAATACCAGGGCTGGGACGCAGAGGCAGGCTACCCAGCCACTTCTCTAAAAAATGCCCAAGCCCCCATTAGGGGTCACTAGGTCACCGTGACATCCAGGCATGCAAGCACACACACACACAGAAAGAATACCCTCCCAAAAAACCTAAATCAGAGAAATCCGGTCAAATGATTGCAGGTTTTAGATGTGCTAAATCTGCATTCCCCACCCCCCAATGAATTATACAATACAATATTTGGAATTCCTACAGAACTTTGATGTGAAGTTCCATCAGAACGCTGATAACAAGCAACACTCTCTTTCCTTTTCAGAAAAATCAGTGTATGTCCTGAATGCATGTCCTGTATGAAGGTCACATGAACTCATGAAGGTGCCTTGGTCTATCAAGGTCAGTATTGTCTTCTCAGACAGGGTCTCCAGGGGGTCAGACAGAGGAGCTACCTGCTCCTTTTACCTGAAGATTCAGAGAACTGAACCTGGAACCTTCTGCATGCAAAGCAAGTGGTCCACCACTGAGCCACAGGCTCCACCCCAATAGTTAATAAGCTGAAGCTCAATCCATGATTATTCTAAGGTGCTGTGGGTTGTCACCCCGGGAGTATAGAGTCAGCTGCTTTAGGACAAGACCGCACTCCCTCTGAAACAGCAAGTTCGTAATTTGGAGATGTCATATCGATGCCTGGAAGAGTTGCATGCTGTGGACATAGTTTATCTTGACTTCAGTATATCTTGATTTCAGTAAGGCTTTTGATAAGGTTCCACACAATATTCTTGTTGACAAATTGGTAAAATGTGATTTGGATCCTATGACTGTTAGGTGGATCTGTAACTGGTTGACAGATTTCATCCAAGGAGTGCTTGTTAATGGTTCCTCATCCTCTTGGAGAGGAATGACAAGTGGGGTGCCTCAAGGATCTGTGCTGGGACTTGATTTATCCAACATCTTTATAAATGATTTGGATGAAGGAATAGAGGGAATGCTTATTAAATTTGCAGATGATACTAAATTGGGAGGGGTAGCAAATATGGTAGGAGAAAGAGTCAGGATACAGGGTGATCTTGACAGGCTGGAAAACCGAGCTAAAACAAAATGAATTTCAGTGGGGAAAAAGTAAAGTTCTGCATTTAGGTAGGAAAAATCAAATGCATAATTATAGGATGGGGGAGACTTGTCCTGGCAGTAGCATCTGCAAAAAGGATCTAGGGGTCTTAGCAGACCATACACTGAACAAATGCAATTTGGGGCTGTATCAACAGAAGTATAGTGTCCAGATCACACACTATGATGGTATCACTTTACTCTGCTCTGGTTAGACCTCACCTAAAGTATTGTGTTCAGTTTTGTGCACCACAATTTGAGAAAGATATAGACAAGCTGGAATGTGTCCAGAGGAGGGCAACAAAGGCCGAAGACAGACTGGCAATCTGAAGCGGAGGCAAAGCGGAGGGAACTGGAGCGGGGGAAAAAACTCACGGAGCTGGCCGTTCACACTGGCCAGAGCAATGCGGATCAGCGGCGATACGGAGCGTTCAGACTGCCCACGGAAGGTTCACACTGGCGCGTAGCCAGCCCGCGCGGCTCGCGCGTGCCGCTGCACTTTTTTTTGTTTTCCTTTGATGTTTTTCGCATATGCGCATATGCGCAAATGCGCAAAACTTTTTGCCGGTGCGTTCACACTTCCTCCGGATGCCTCCCGCTTCTTCCAGTTCACACTGTTTGGAAGCGGGAGGCATGCGGAGGAAGGCCCCTGAACACCGGGAAAAACTGGTGTCCGGGTAAAGCGGAAGGAAAGCGGCTGGGAGACGGGTAAGTACGCAATGGAGCCGACGGGCAGATGCGCATGTCTGAACGGGCTCCTTTCCTCCGTTTGCGAAGCGTGCCTGCCCCGCTTCAGATTGCCAGTCTGTCCTCGGCCAAAGATGGTGAGGGGTCTGGAGACCAAGTCCTATGTGGAAAGATTGAAGGAGGTGAGTATGTTTAGCCTGGAGAGGAGACATCTGAGAAGTGATATGATAACTATCTTCAAGTACTTGAAGGGCTGTCATTTTAGAGGATGGTACAGAGTTGTTTTCTGTTGCCCCAGAAGGTCGGACCAGAACCAACAGGCTGAAATTAAATCAGAAGTTTTTTTGGCTAAACATTAGAAAGAACTTCCTGACAGTTAGAGCGGTTCCTCAGTGGAACAGGCTTCCTTGAGAGGTGGTGGGCTCTTAGGCCTGCCAAGTCCCCCGCTTGGGCGGGGGAAACACCGATTTTTAGAGCTTACCTCCCGCTTTTCCAAAGATGGCCACCGGGGGGACTAAATGGCTGCCTTAAAAGGGAAATGTCTGCAGAGAGCCTGCCCTGCAGTAAAAAGCCTCGCCAGACATTTCCCCTTTAAGAAGTCAGCAAGAGAGCTTCTTCCACAGCAAGAGAGCCCCGCCCAGAGATTAAGGAGGGACTGAAGGAGCTGCTTTTGCATGTGGCTGGCAAGGTGAGTTTCTCTTCCAGCTCTTTTCATTCTCTCTCCCTTTCTTTTTTCTGTCTGTCTGTCTGTCTGTCTCTCTCTCTGTCCCCATCCAGCAGAGGTCTATCAGTGGCTATTATAGCCACAAGGTCTAAATGGAAGTAAGTGCCTCTGCCAGTTTTTTCCCCTTCTCTCTCTCTCCCTCTTTCTTTCTTTTTTCTGTCTGTCTGTCTGTCTCTCTCTCTCTGTCCCCATGCAGCAGAGGTCTGTCAGTGGCTATTATTAGCCACAAGGTCTAAATGGAACCCTTTGTCTGGGGCAGTGAGGGTCTGCATTCTTGGTGCTTGGGGGGCAACAGTGGGAGGGCTTCTGGAGTTCTGGCCCTGCTGCTGGACCTCCTGAGGGCACCTGGTATTTTTGGCCACTGTGTGACACAGAGTGTTGTACTGGATGGGCTGTACTGGATGGGCCGATCCACTGTGGCTTCTCTCCTGTTCTTATGATATGAAAATCATATTTAGCACTTGTGTAGCACTTAGGGCTTCATATTCTGCCGAGATGAGGAAGGATTCAGTAGGGCCGTTGCTCAGTGATAGAGCATCTGCTTGACATGCAGGAGGTATCAGCCTCTTCAGCTAAAAAAGGATCAGGTCATAGGTGACATTAAAGATCTCAGCCTGAGACCCTGGAGAGCCACTACCAGTCTGAGTAGTCAATACTGACCTTGATGGACCAATGGCCTGATTCAGTATTAGGAAACTTCATGAGTTCATGTGTCAGCATGTGGAAGCAACATCACAGGATGTGACATCACAAAATGATGTCACTTCCTTTCTCCTGGCTCCACCCCCAAAGTCTCCTGGCTCCACCCCAAAGACCCCAGATATTTCCCAAGTTGGACTTGGCAGCCCTATGGGCTCTCCTTCTTTGGAGGTTTTCAAACAGAGGGTAGATGGCCATCTGACAGCCATGTTGATTGTGTGAACTTACACAGATCATGAGAGGGAGGGCAGGAAGGGTCACCTCAGTGCTTAGTTCTTGTGGCCTTTTCTTACATGCCCAGGGAACTGCTGATTGCCACTTTGGGGTCAGAAAGCAATTTTTCTCCAGGCCACTTTGGCCTGGGATCCTGGAGGTTTTTTGTCATTTACTGGGTGTGGAACAGCAGTCACTGTGGGTGTGGAGGGGGAGGTATTTGTGAATTTCCTGCATTGTGCAGGGGGTTGGATTAGATGACCCTGGAGGTCCCTTCCAACTCTATGATTCTATAATTCTAAGTGTGTAACTTTTTAGTAACTTTGACTAATGAACCACCATGTGACCAATTGTATTCATTTATTTTGTGTCATTTCTACCCTACCTTTCTCTCCAATAAGAGCTCTAAGCAGCTTACAACACACTGTTTCCTCCTCCAAAAGGAATCCCAGTTCGAAGCAAACAGCTCCCCATGTGGCCATTTCAGCTCAAGGATGTGGAAGGGAAGACTGAAACCCTTCCCCCCACCCCAACTCCATGGTTACAAGCAGAACCCAGCCCTGCAGTACTTAAGAAAGACAGTTCCCTAATGTTATATGTACCTCAAGTCAAGTTGGAGGAGCCCTGGCTCAACATGGGTCACACATAATGTTTAATTGAACCCTTATTATTGGGGTTTTGTGGGCTTTTACTTTTTTTTTTAACCATAAAAATATATATTATAAAAACTCATATATATTATGCCATTAAAAACTCTATATATATTATAAAGCCAATTTGGGGTGACCACATAAGATACGCTCTCTCAGCCATTGGCTGAATGAGTTGCCACTCAGCCCGGGGACCCTGGCCACTGGCCCCACAATTCATCCATGCCGTGCCATACAATTTTCACCACTGAAGAAAGCCCTTTGGGCTGAAACGTGTTGGGTCCGTTGGTTAATATACATGTGTAACCATTATTGTGATTCTTTGTGACTAGATGTGCAACTTCGCCTTGTTACTGTATATTACGATCTGAGTGGTTTTTTTAATTTTATTTTTTAATGTTGTGGGCTTTTAAAAACACGGTTTTGCTCTTTTGGTTGTTTCAATCTTTACTGATGGGTGCTAGCTTGAGAACTTATATGCTAAATGGTGGGGACAGAAATCTCTGAATAGGGAGTAGTGATATAGAATGGGTTCTGCTCCTTTCCAGTAACAAGTGGCGTGAAATCTTTGTAAGCCCAGGCAGCCCCATCTCCCAGACTAAGATGCTCCTGGTGCAGTTCCACCTCAGCCCAAAATGTCGTGCAAAGCACTACTGTTTACCCATCACAGTTAGCAAACGGCAAGTTGCCCAAGAGATGTCAAGGGCAACTTCCCAGTTTACAGTGGGAGGACTGTCTACCAAGTCAGAAATGGCACCTTGTCTTCCCAATATCGGAAGGGACAGATGGGACCAGTAAAAGGAACAGGTTGGGAGGCAGATAGGACGCAGAGCTAGCCAACCCTGAATTAAGGACCGATTATATCATTTGGAACGCATAAACATATGAAGCTGCCTTTTACCGAATCACACGAGTCCCATCAAGGTCTACTAGACTGGCACCAGCTCTCTAAGGTGTCAGCCAGGTCTTTCAAATCACCTGCTACTGAGTCCTTTCAATTGGAGATGTCGGGGACTGAAACCAGGGCCTCCCACATACAAAGCAGATGCTCTGCCACTGAGCTACGGCCCCTACCTTCATTTTCACATCTTCAGCACTGTCCAGACCTTATCTAATTTTAGAATGCTCACAGTGCAATCCTAAACTAAGTTACATCAGTCTAAACCTATTGAAATCAAAAGGCTTTAAAGGGTGCAACTCAGCTTGGGGCTACACTGTTACAAAGCTGATTTTATTAAGCCTGAAAGAACAGATAATAGATAATAAAAGTGGGGGGGGGGGGAACACAGCTCTTCACAGAGCAAAATCCGCCACTTGAGGCAACTGGCTCGGGTTGACTCATGACAGAGCCTGTGATAGATTTTCACAGCTGTTCAAATGGGCTCTAGCCTTTTCTATATTTTAGTAATCTGCTTAGACCTAATAAGTTAAGAGGCAGTAGGAGGTAGATAGAATTTTGTTAAGCACCTTTTCTTTTCTTCTACATTTAAAAGCAACCTAGGAGAGATGTCCTATTCTGATCAAAGAAGAGCATGTAGGAAAACAATTTCCCCCTGCTTCCCATTACTGCAGTCTCAATGCATAGCACCACCACCACCCCGAACTACATTTTAAGAGCTCCAGTTAGGGATCTTTCAATATACTGGGTACTTTGAATCATAGGGAGAAGTGTGTGTGACCTTAAGATTTAGAAAGCTGTTGTGAAAAATGTACACAAACAGGGTGAAACGCTGGTAAATAAATGGTTAATTGGTGGGGGGGTTGCGATCAATTGAGGCCATTTAATCATCGTCACCCTTATTATGGTGTGAATAAAGTAAGATTCGCTGCCCATCTGTAGGACAGTGAAGTGTCTATATACGCTGGAAGATGCCAAACAGACTTTTATGTTTCTGCTTCACTCACACCTGGAGTTTCTCTATAGTAGTCTCAACCATATTATTCCGGCCCTGGGGCCGTTTCTGACTCCAAACAGCAAATATATAAAATTTCACAGCCTCTCTGATCTAGTGTCATTTTTAAAAATTACCCACCTGTGGCTCTACAGATCCTTTCCTTCACCATGATAAAGAAAGTGTTTGTTTTGTTTTTGCTTTTCAATAGCATCTCTGGAGAGAAATCCACATCGTCTCAGCGGGGAACTGAACCTTATATAATCGCGGCACATAGCACTTCAACTCTTGTTTAAATAAAATTAAGTAGGTGTTCAGCCTGCAGCTATTCTTTTGGCTTTCTAAAGTTTAAAGTGGCTCTCGGAATCTTACATGAGCAAAACAGGACCAAAGAATATAATTTATTTTAATCCATTTATAATAAGCAACCGATGCAGCCCTGACCTAGATGGCCCCAGCTAGCCTGTTTTCATCCCATCTTGGAAGCTAAGTAGGTTTCCCATGGTTAGTACTTGGATGGGAGAGCACCAAAGAAGTCCAGGGTTGCTGCGCAGAGGCAGGCAATGGCAAACCACCTCTGAATGTCTCTTTCCTTGAAAACCTTACTGGGTCACTGTAAGTCAGCTGTGACTTGATGGCAAAAAAAAAAGCACAATACAACACACTTTTAAAAGTCAGAGTTATCACAAGAGTGCAGATGCAGCATTGCCTATGGCCTTATTGGTTTGGGGAAATAGGACTTTGTGGGGGAAAGTGCTGAAAGAAGAAGGGATTTCCTTCCCTACTTAACCAGTGATGGGCAATGTATTTGTTAACTTCACGGGGGTGGATTTGGTTTCTTGCATTTGGAACCCTTTGCATTGCTTCCTTTCTCAGTTACCTAATTACACCAAGATGCTTAAGATAAATACAATGAGATAAGTACAATAAGTGCAATGAGGGCCTGATCCAGCCACACTTATGCACTTTAGGCTTCACAGGTATCAATGGGAAAGAATTAAGGCACGTGTTTAGCTCTCCCAATGAAATCAGAAGGATATCAGAGTCCTGATCTTTGACTGGGATGTGCACTTATGGTTTTTGGTTGTTATTGCTTTCAGGGGGAAACATCACACTTATTTCTTACATTACCAATATCAGCTTTTAAAGGGCTAAGGATGAAAGTATTTGGAAGGCCACTTTTAACCATATAAACCCATCTACAATTTGAGATGACTGCTGACACCCCATTTTGTGACCCTCCATTAGCTATTTCTCCCACATTATGGAACACTTTACCTATTGAGTTTTATTTAGCCTTTTGGCTTTCCAACAAGATGTGAAGACCTATTTCTTCTGGAAAGCCTTTGATGTGGGGTGAGTTCCTGTCCAATCCTAACACTTAGAATTATAATGTTATTGTTTTATATTGATTATATTGCTACTGGTATGATGCATTTTATTATTGCTCCTTATTGGTATGTATGCCTCTCCCCCTATGAGCCCTGGAGAACTTTGTGCTCTTCTGATCAGCATCTCCTGGTGGTCCCTGGCCCAAGAGACATCTGCTTAGCCTCAACCAGGGCAGGGGCGTTTTCAGCCCTCGCCCCAGCCTGGTAGAACATTCCCCCACTTGAGACCAAGGCCCTGCGGAACTTAGCGCAGTTCTGCAGGGCCTGTAAAATGGAGCTGTCCCGCCAGGCCTTCAGTTGAGGCAGCAGGCATTCAATCTATTTTGGCCTCCCTGTCCTGTCTATAACACTGTTGTTTGACTTTTTCCAGAGGTTGTGGAGCTGAGCTGATATATAGCATTCTGATCCCACAGAGCAGAATGGGAACACTGTTATTGACAGCCAGCAGTGTCTGTTAAGCTTTGGAAGAGTCCTATTGGTGTTTCAAGGTTGGAGAATTCCACACTCCTGGTTGTTTTTAAGTTTTGTAAACAGTTTGAGGGGAAACAGTCTGTCAGGAAATATATCCATTCACAAACCACCACAAATAGCATGGAAGTTCATGGCATGTTCGTGCTGGTCGCCCTTCCATGAACATCACATCACGAACCAGCCAACATTTGTCACAAACTTTAGTTCATGAGCTGGTTCGTGCCCATCCCTATGTAGCAGGTCCCAGGCTCAATCTCTAGCACCTCCCGTTAAAAAGACCAGGCAGAAGGTGATGTGAAAAACCTCCACCCAAGATCCTGGAAAGCCACTATCAGTCTGAGTAGACGATATTGACCTTGATGGACCAACAGTTTGGCTCATTATGAGGCAGGCTCATGTGTTGAAATGCTGGCTACCCCAGTAACTGTGGTGAGCAGAGAGCCACAGGCCAGAATTCTGCACCAGATGCAGATTCCAGCTTGTGAATTCTGGTCTGCAGTTACTCTCTAGCTAGTCATTACACTGAAATGCCAGAATCCCAGTTTGTTGTTGTTGTTGTTCAGTCGCACAGTCGAGTCTGACTCTCCACAACCCCATGAACCACATCACACCAGGCCCTCCTGTCGTCTGTTGTGTTCTGGAGTTTGCTTAATTTTATGTTAGTTGCACCGATAACACTGTCTAACCATCTCATCCTTTGCCGTCCCCTTCTTCTTTGACCTTCAATCTTTCCCAGCATCAGGGTCTTCTCCAGTGAGTGCTCCCTTCTCATTTGGTGGCCAAAGTATTTGAGCTTCAGCTTCAGGATCTGGCCTTCCAGGGAACAGTTAGCGTTGATGTCCTTTAGAATTGATCAACCTTCTTGTAATCCAAGAGACTCTCAAGAGTCTTCGTCAACACCATAATTCAAAAGAATCTATTCTGTGGCGTTCGGCCTTCCTTATAGTCCAACTCTCACAGCCATACATCACTACTGGGAATACCATTGCTTTGACCATACGGACTTTTGTTGGCAGGGTGACATCTCTACTTTTTGTTACACTGTCTAGGTTTGCCATTGCTTTTCTTTCAAGGAGCAGACGTCTTTTAATTTCATGACTGCAGTCACCATCTGCAGTGATCTTGGATCCCAGGAAGGTGAAGTCTGACACTGCTTCCATGACTTCCCCTTCTATTTGCCAAGGAGTGATGGGGCCAGATGCCATGATCTTAGTTTTTTTGATGTTGAGTTTCAAGCCAACTTTTGTGCTCTCATCTTTTATCTTCAGCAAGAGGCTCTTGAGGTCCTCTTCACTTTCTGCCATTAGAGTGGTATCGTCTGCATATCTGAGGTTATTGATGTTTTTCCCAGCAATCTTAATTCTGGCTTGTGATTCATCCAGGCTGGCATTTCGCATGATGTACCCTGCATATAAATTAAATAAGCAAGGTGACAATATACAACCTTGTTGTACTCCTTTTCCTATGCTAAACCAATCAGTTGTTCCATATCCGGTTCTAACTGTCACTTCTTGACCCTTATACAGGTTTCTCAAGAGACATGTGAGGTGGTCTGGTACTCCCATCTCTTTAAGGACTTGCCATAGTTTGTTGTGATCCACACAATCAAAGGCTTTAGCATAGTCAATGAAGCAGTAGATGTTTTTCTGATACTCTTGCTTTCTCCATAATCCAGCGAATGTTGGCAATTTGATCTCTAGTTCCTCTACCTCTTCGAAACCCAGCTTGTACTTCTGGCAGTTCTCTATCCATGTACTGCTGAAGCCATGCTTGTAAGATCTTGAGCATGACCTTGCTAGCATGTGAAATGAGTGCAATTGTACAATAGTTTGAACATTCCTTGGCATTGCCCTTCTTTGGGATTGGAATGTAAACTGACCTTTTCCAATCCTGTGGCCACTGTTATCCAAATTTGCTGGCAAATTGACTGAAGCACTTTTACAGCATCATCTTTTAAGATTTTGAATAGCTCAGCTGGGATACCATCCCCCTCGCTAGCTTTGTTGTTTGCAATGCTTTCTAAGGCCCATTTGACTTCGCATTCCAGGATGTCTGGCTCGAGGTCAGTGATTACACCGTCATGGTTGTCAAGGACATTGAGGTCCTTCTTGTATAGTTCTTCTGCGTATTCTTGCCATCTTTTCCTAATCTCATCTGCTTCTGTTAGGTCCCTACCGTTTTTGTCCTTTATCATGGCCAGCTTTGCATGGAATGTTCCCTTGATTTCTCCAATTTTCTTGAAGAGATCTCTAGTCCTTCCCATTCTATTGTTTTCTAAAGAAGGCAAGTGAAAGAATCATAGTTTAATGCGAGCCAAATCCCAGTTTGTTTGGTAGCACTACTCACAGGCTCAATCAATACTTGCCGCTGTTTCTATAGTCAGTTCTCAATTTTTATTTTTTGCCATCGAGTGGCAGCTGACTTACGGTGACCCCCATAGGGTTTTCAAGGCAAGAGACATTCAGAGGTGTTTTGCCATCACCTGCCTCTGCATAACAACCATGGTATTCCTTGGTGATCTCCCATTCAAACACTGATTAGGGCCAACCTTGCTTAGCTTCCAAGATCTGACAAGATCAGGCTAGCCTGTGCTATCCAAGTCAGGACCCATTTCTCAGCAGCAGCAGATAAACCAGGATTTCCATGCAGACTCTGCTTAGCTTTTATTGTTTGCTGCATTATGATTAATTCAGTAATTTGTTATTCAAACTAACCACGGTTGAGATGCCTTTGGGATCCAAGCCAACAATAAATATGAATAACACTTGGAAGAATCTATAAAAACTATAACTCCACATGGGTAGCTCTGCTAGTCTGTAGCAGGTAATAAAACAGGAGTTCTATAGCTCCTTGAAGAGCAACAAAATTGATTCTCGCATAAGCTTTTGTGAGTCAGAGCTCACTTGGTTAGCTTCATTGAGGCATACCTTTCACTGCATCTGAAGAAGCAGGCTTTGACTCACAAAAGCCTACACTGGAATAGATTTCATTGTTTCTTACTATGCCGCTGCTTCTTCTTTTTTCACAATAGAATCACATGGTCCATCTAGTCCAGCAAACTGTTTCACACAGTGGCCAGTTATTCTGGAGATACAAAAAACAGGAAATAGATGTCAAGGCCTTCTCCTGATATTGCCTCCTGGCACTGGTATTCAGAGGTCTACTGCCTCTGACTGTGGAGGTTCCCTTTCATCACCATGGCTAGTAGCCATTGATGGATCTCTCCTCTAGGAATTTGTCTTTTTTTTTGTATTTTTGCATTTGTGTGTGTGCATGCGTGCGCCCATGCCTGGAAGTCATAGCAGCCTCTGGTGACTCCTAGAGGGGCATAGAGGATGTTCAGAGAAGTGGCTTGACAGCCTGCCTCTGCCTCCAGGCCCTGGTATTCTTTGGAGGTCTCCCCTCCAAATACTTGCCTGGGTCGGCCCTGCTTAGCTTCCAAAATCTGACGAGATTGGGCTTGCCTGGGCTATCCAGGTCAGGGAGGAATTTGTCTAAATTATGGTTAGGTGGGCACCCTATTGGCCTTAGGAGAAATCACACAAATCTATCTCACCGACAACATCCCCTAGTCTCAGAGTGGCAGTCGTTGGGCTTCTAACTTAACTGATACCAGGATATAATGGAAGAGGAGATCATGAATATTTGAAACTTCCTGTTATTCTGTGCTGAGCAAGGAGAAACGAGACTCACAAAAGAAATGAATATTTTCAAAAGGTCAAAAGAAGCACTGAAAACGAAGCCTTCCGATTCTTCCCCGCCCTCACCTTCTTGGAGGGAAAATACTTCTGTTGGGGAAAGATAAAACTGTAACAAGTTGAAGCCCTAGGACATGAGATTGCTTTCAACATCCCAGCACATGTTTCATACTGCTCGATATAGAATATTCAGAAAAACAAAAAAGAGCTCTCTTATGCCTCATTAGGCTACAGAATAAATATGAGAACACACTTGCCCCCTAGAGGGCCTGATTGATATTACGGGAGATAACATACCGTGTTTCCATTATGCATGACCCCAGGGAGACGCCGTCATTCCTTGTCCCAAAATAGCACTGCGTTTTCCAATTCTAGCTGTCTTTTCTGTCTCTAATGCACATGTGTGCGCACATACATAAACAGAATATGTCCACTGGCATCAGAAGCAGTGGTAGTTGGAGAGAGAGAGCGAGAAGGTGAAAAGTATCTTCACGTTTCCTTCTACGGGGAGGATTCAAAGCCCCCAAAATGCCACTGGCTGTGGACAGAAAGAATGCTGCGGGGGGGCGGGGGGGGAGAGACGACCAACTGCTAGGACTGGGCACACATCAAAACCATTATATGCAACAAGTTCTTTATTCTCCTGTAACAAACTGATACTCAGATAGGTTAGTATATTTTATGCCTCCCGAAAGGAAAATACTAAATACAGTTGCGTTGGAATTTGCATCTCCCGGATGCTGCAGTCAGAATGACTCCTTAATCCAGTACAAAATGCAATCTATGGCCATGATCTAGGCAGGTCAAGCGCTTTTGCATCCCACTGAGTTCAATACAAAAAAATTAAATCTATACTAACATTCTGTTCCCATCGAAGTTTCTGGAACTCTGAAGTTCTTCGCTCTGGGCGTCTTCTTTCCTGTTGTTGCTGGTGTTTTTAACGCACTCAAGGCAGGAATTAGACTTTCTCTGGCGTTAGTCAACAGAAATATCATTTTCAGTCAAAAAGTCCAGGCCGTTACTCTGCATTAGAGAACCGACAGCCCAAGCGCTATCAGCAACATTGCGGTTTCAGATTCTAGTCTGCCTGACCTCTTCGATGGGCATTACTGATGCTGTGCCCCTGGCTTTATATTTAGCTCCTAAAGAATTTGAACCTATTAATACATCAGCTATTGGCCCCTTGCTCCTGGTGAGTTATGTGACCGATCAAAGGGGTACACTCTCCAATCAAATATATTTATTTATTTATTTTGACTTGTATCCCGCCTAGCCAGCACAGGCCGGCTCTAGGCAGGTTAACAGCATTTAAAATCAGCACATACAAAGGTTAAAATAAATCCAAATACATAAATAAGCAGTAAAACTACAAAAGATGGCAGCAGTGCAAGATCCACACCAGGAGCAGCATCCTACATATCCCCGGCCAGAGGCTTCCACTCACAGATGTACCGGGCCAATAGTTCAGCTGCTTATTAGTGGCCATTCCCCCCAGTGGCGGCTCCAAAGTCCTGGTGGAAGAGCTCCGCTTTGTAGGCCCTGCGGAACTGCAAAAGGTCCTGCAGGGCCCTGATGTTCTCTGGGAGCTCGTTCCACCAGTGGGGAGCCGCCACTGAGAAGGCCCTGTTCCTGGTGGTCACCAACCTGGCCTCCCTGGGGCCAGGGAGGGTCAGGCGATGTTGGGTGCCTGAACACAGTGCTCTCTGGGGTATATACGGGGAAAGCCGGTCCCTAAGGTAGGCAGGCCCCTGGCCATATAGGGTTTTAAAGGTTAAAACCAGCACCTTGAACCGGATCCCGTACGCTATAGGCAGCCAGTGCAGTGCCCTCAGCACAGGCTGGATGTGGTCTCAGGCAGCGAGGCCCATCAACAACCTGGCTGCGGCCTTCTGCACCAGCTGCAGCCTCCGGAGCTGAGGAAGGGAACCAACTGCCTAATCAGCCAAAGGTGATAAAAGGCTGCCTTGGCAGTCGCTGCTACCTGGGCCTCCATGGTTAAGGAGGCATCCAGGAGCACTCCCAAACTCCAGAACCCTGGCGCTGGCACCAACGGCACCCTGCTGAAGGCCGGCAATGGGATCCCTACCCCTGACCTGCTCCGACTCAGGCACTGGATCTCCATCTTCGTTGGATTCAATTTCAGTTGGCTCAGCCTAAGCCAGCCCGCCACCTTCTGAAGCGCCTGCTCCAGGTCATCTGGGGTGGCTCCAGACTGGCCACCCAACATCAGATACAACATGGGTGTCATCAGCGTACTGGTGACAACCCAGTCTGTGCCTCCAGGCAATCTGGGCGAGAGGGCGCATATAGATGTTGAACAACATCGGAGATAGCACCGCCCCTTGTGGCACACTGCATACCAGTGGGTGCCTCTGGGACGTCTGCTCCCCCAGCGCCTCTCTCTGTCCCCAACCTTGGAGAAAGGAGACAAGCTATTGCAAGGCCAGCCCCTGAACCCCCGTGTCGGTGAGGCGGTGGATCAGTAGCTGGTGGTCGACCATATCGAACGGAGCCAACAAATCTAACAGCACCAGCACCGCCCCAATCTAGATGCCATCGGAGGTCATCTGTGAGGGCGACCAGTGCCGTCTCCTTCCCATGACCTGGCTGGAAGCGGGTCTGAAATGGGTCAAGTGCGGAAGTGTCATCCAGAAAGCTCTGCAACTGAATCACCACCGCCCTCTCCAAAATCTTGGCCAAATAGGGCAAGTTGGACACCAGCCGATAGTTGGCCAATTCAGCCAGGTCCAACGATGTTTTTTTCAGGAGAGGGTAGACCATCGCTTCCTTGAGTGCCCCCAGGAACAGTCCCTCTTCGAAGGACTTGTTGATAATCTCCCTGAGGACACCTCGTAGCCCCTCACGGCCAGCTTTTATAAGCCATGAAGGGCACGGGTCAAGGCTGCATGTGGTTGAGTGGACCGAAATAATCCAGAATGGAACCAGAAGATGCGCATGGAGCCTCGAGTTCACTCACTGTCTCAACTGTGGCTGGGAGATCACGGCGGAGCAGCAGGATTTTATCTGCAAAATAGCTCTCAAAAGCCTCACAGCCAATATCCAATTCCCTATCATTTGGTCTGCCCTGTGGCAGTTCCATTAAGGACCAAATAGTTCTAAATAATTGTGCTAGGCGTGAGCTTACAGACGCAATCATAGCCACGTAGAACTGTCTCTTCACGGCCTTGACTGCCACCTCATAGGTCTCATAAACGTCCTATAAGATGCTCTTGGTGCTTTGTTGTGTGCACGCCGCCACCATCTCTCTAGTCATCTGAGACCTCGTTTCATCTGCTGCAGCTCCCGGTGTACCAGGGAGCCCGCTCAGATCGAGGGCGCAGATGGCGCCTGGGGGCGATCTCATCGATGGCCGCCGAGAGCCGGCCTTGCCAGTCCTCGACCAGCTCATCCAACGAGCCGCCAGGAGGCATGGGATCCCACAGAGCCATCAGGAACCGCTGAGGGTCCATTTGGCTCTGCAGGTGAGCCAAAATGTGTTCGCCGCCCACATGGGGTCTGAGTTTGCTAGACATCGCCAAAATATAGCCAGGGGATTCCTTTTATCACGAACACAGATTCCTTTCTGTTTAACGAATTAAGTGATTTATAAGCCTATATAGTGAACAAAGAGTACTTTCTTTACCCCCTTACTCATTGTGATAGGGATCGTTCAAAGGGAAATCAAGGGAAAACGTCTGTACAGTATTTCTTTGGGTATAGGCAATTTGAGAACTTAGAATTTTCCTTTTAAGAAGAAGAGGAGATTGGATTTATACCCCGCCCTTCACTCGCTTGGAGTCTCAGAGCGACTTACAAACTCCTTTCCCTTCCCCACCCCACAACAGACAACCTGTGAGGTAGGTGGGGCTGAGAGAGCTCTGAGACAACTGTCATTGAGAGAACAGCTGGTACAGAGCAAGGTCATCCAACAGGTGCAAGTGAAGGAGTAGGGAATCAAACCCAGTTCTCCCAGACTAGAGTCCGCGCACTTAACCACGACACCAAACTGGCTCTCCTTTGAGGTGTACCTTAAACTGATTGAAATTGCACTGTTCTTCTGAACTTCTATTACCTTGCCTCCCCCGTGAGTGAGCTATTCTGCAGGTGGACAGGTGGAAACTGGCATACACATCTGCAGGCAAGGAAAAAAATGGATTGACATTGTTGCAGTTAGGCTCAACTGGCACACATCATCAGTGGGAGAAAGAGGTTTGGAGTAGTGCAAAAGAAGGTAATTCCAACTAAGCACCTGTGAATGACTGGGACACTCACCTGACGAAGACAAGATGTAGGGTACCATGATTTTGGCGATGTCTAGAAAACTGTATCGACAGCGGTCCTAAGCAAGTCTACTCAGAGCCAGTTTGGTGTAGTGGTTAATCTGGGAGAACCGGGTTTGATTCCCCACTCCTCCACTTGCACCTGCTGGACGACCTTGGGCAAGCCATAGCTCTGTACCAGCTGTTCTCTCAAGGACAGCTTGGGAAAGAGTTCTCTCAGCCCCACCTACCTCACAGGGTGTCTGTTGTGGGGAGGGGAAGGGAAAGGAGTTTGTAAGCCTGAAACTCTCTGAGACTACAAGTGAAGGGTGGGATATAAATCCAATCTCTTATTCTTCTCTTCTACGCAGAAGCCCACCACGGTCTATTCAGTGGGGCTTATTCCTTAGTGTTTTTTTGAAACGCACTGACAGTAGACAGAGTCTGCCTATTAAGCAGACCTAGGCAATTGTTTAGGGAGCCATGGAGGGTGGAGAGCCAGGGATGGCAAGCAGCAACCTGGACCATCTCTCCTGGTCCCATCACTACAGCCCATGTTCACGGATTGCCTTGCCACATGGCGTGCTCTCCCTCCCCCCATCCTGATGGAGAGAAGGAAGAAGCCACCAGTTCTGCCACCATGCCACACTATCTACCCACCTAGACAGTAGGGCATTGGCAGCTCCTTCTTGCCTACCCAGCTGCAGAGTAGGGTTGCTGCGTGATACCTGGCAACTGGTGGGGGATGGGGACATGGGAGGTGCTGACAATGCAAACAATGTGACACTACTTCCAAGGGAAAGCTGAAATCATGTGATATCACCATTGTTTCCAGCGATTCCTAGAGTGACATGACATCGCTTCCCCATAAATGTGCAAGGATGGTGATTAAAAAAAAAAAAAGTGTTTCCCGTAGCTGAAGAAGCAGTGGTAGAACGAACAGGTTGCCAGCAGGAGGTCTCCTGCCATAGCAGCACACGGGGCAACTGTGTTGCAAAGGTTCAGGACACACGCAGTTTCATGTGCACTTCTCCTGGGCACAGCAGCTTGGAGCGTGCCCAGGTTCTTGAGGCTGAGGCCCATCCCAGCCGAGATCTGAGTTTGTGCTCAGAGCATACTCAGTCAGTGAGGCAGGGGAGAGGGTGCCCAGCTAGCAGCAGGGAGGGGGGCTCCATCTACTGCTGGCGTAGAGCACCAAAAACCTTTGGGTTAGCCCTGAATGACAGTCTCATAGTTGTAGTACTAAGGTCTAGGAGTCTGGTTTTTTTTTAATTAAGGCAATCTCCTTTGCAATATTTATTATTTTTTTAATTCGCTTTCTAACTTTGTATTCCAACTTTAACACACTGTTTATCGCATTGTTTTGTTGCAGTCCACCAACTTTGTTATCCTGACTCACTGCAATGTTTGCTGTATACCTTATTTGTTGTGTGGGCTGTCATGTCACATTGTACAGATTATACTATTGTTTTTACAGTGCTCGTCAGTTTACACTGTTTGCTTTGATGCAAGGTTTATGGTATGGATGACACCATCAATGTTTATGTTTTCTAATGTAATCCAATTAACAGAGGGCGCGGTGGCTCAGTGGTTAAGACGCTGAACTGCAGACCAGAAGATCGGCAGTTCAAGACCCGAGTGCTGCGTGACGGAGTGAGCTCCCATCTCTGGTCCCAGCTCCTGCCAACCTAGCAGTTCAAAAGCAAGAAACTGCAAGTAGATAAACAGGTACTGCTTCGGTGGGAAGGTAACGGCGTTCTGTGTGCCTCAGCATTTAGTCATGCCGGCCACATGACCATGGAGAGGTCTTTGGACAGGGCTGGCTCTTCAGCTTGGAAATGGAGATAAGCACTGTCCCCTAGAGTCAAATCTGACTGGCTTTCGAGCAAAGGAAACCTTTACCTTTACCTTAATCCAATTAACAGATGGTATGTATTATACTATTTACTTGCATTGCTTTTGAACTGTGCAATCCACCTTGAGTCTCAGTGAGAAAGGGGGACTGTAAATTAAGTAAATAAAAAGCACCATTAGAACATTGTTTATTTACTCAGATATTAATATCCTACTTTCCTCACCAATGGGGACCCCAAACCACTTACAGAATCCTTCCAGCTTTTTGTCTTCCCACAGCCCTCTGAAGTAGGTGAGACTGAGAGAGAGTCACCGGCCCAAGGTCACAAAACAGGCTTCTGTGGCAGAGTGGGGGGTTCAAACCTGGGTCTCCCAGATCTGAGTCCCCTTTCGAACTTCTAAACTGCACCTTTGAGTTCCATCCTCTGTTGCTGTTCAGTCGCACAGCTGAGTCTGACTCTTTGCAACCCCATGGACCACATCACGCCAGGCCCTCCTGTCTTCCGTCGTGCTCCAGAGTTTGCTTAATTTCATGTTTGTTGCATCAATAACACTGTCTGACCATCTCATCCTTTGCCGTCTTCTCCTTCTTCTTTGACCTTCAATCTTTCCCAGCATCAAGGTCTTCTCCAGTGAGTGCTCCCTTCTCATTTGGTGGCCAAAATATTTGACCTTCAGCTTCCGTCCTCTACAAGATAGTAAAGAAACTACAAAATGCATCTGATGAAGAGAGCTGTATTTCTCGAAAGCTTAGGCTACAATAAAGTTTGTTAGTCTTAAAGGTACCACTGGACATTTTACTATTTTGCAGCAACAGACTAAAAGGGCTAACTCCTCTCGATCCTCTACAAGTTCCATCTAGGAGGAGGAGGAGGAAAAGGAGAGATTGGATTTATACCTTGCCCTTCACAACTGGAAAGAGTCTCAGAGCGGCTTACATTCCCTTTCCCTTCCCCTCCTCACAACAGACACCCTGTGAGGTAGGTGGGGCTGAGAGAGCTCTCTCGAGAACTGCCCTTGAGAGAACAGCTCTGAAAGAACTTGTAACTGACCCAAGGTCACACCAGCAGCTGCATATGGAGGAGTGGGGAATCAAACCCGGTTCTCCCAGATTAGAGTCCGCACTCTTAACCACTACACCAAGCTGGCTCTCTAACTTGGGATCTCATCCTTTCTTCAAACTTTCTGCCTTGTCCAGATACCCCACACTATCCAAGTGGGGCTCAGCCCACAGTTAGAGAACTAACATTCTTTAAAAAAAAATCCACATAAGAATTTTCCAGTATCTGTTGTATGCAATAAAAGGTCTGTTGCTTCATCAGAAGTTCTGCACTTATTTTCACCAGGGATCTAAAAAAACAAAACAACTGTGGTTGTTCCTTTAGAATAATCAATTGTACAAATCTGTAACCTGTACAGTCCCCCTATTAGAAAAAAAATATGGGGCAGGGAGGGAAATAATTCCAATCATGTAAATGAGACTATGAACAGAATATGAAATGTGGCTTTATTTAATTACATATATAAAGCCAGGCAAATTCAATTAGAGTCTGTTTATTACCAACCAAGCTCATGCTGAGAAGACGGGAAAACATCAGCTAGGGAGCGAAACATGCCTCCAAACAGCAAAATCTAGGCTGAAGCCATGCAGAGAGAATGCGCTTATTGGAGCTATATGTTATTTAAGCTGGAATGGATTTTCCGAAGGCAATGAATTACAGGCAGTTCAAACTACCTTGCCACTTGATGAGCAGCAGGGAAACATCTACCATGCAGAGTTGCCAGGTGTCTCACTATAGAATGAGATCTCCTGCCAGCAGCTGCGATCACTCCCTGCTGCTTCTCAGTAGGCCGGCAGGGGATGGGGAAATAAAGCAAATTTGCCATTATATCAACAGCATGACATCATTTCTGGGGTGGACCTGGAAGTGATGTCACATCGCTCTAGGATTCAGCGGAAACTTTGTGGTTTTGCCACAGAGTTTCTGCTGAATCTTCCAGGAGCATGAAATCACTTCCAGGTTTGCACTGGAAATAGTGTAACACCGTTGGTGTAATGGCACTCCATTATGTCCCTGCCCTCCCAGTTTCCCATCAAGTACCAGCCACCAGCTGGCAGCCCCAGTACCACTGAGAGGATCACCTGTGCTAACACTACACTGAACTTCAGTGAGGGTGCACCGAACCTTGCCTACAGACTGAACAACATCAGGAAAACTCATGAAAGGAATCACAGCACAATGGATTGGATCCGACTGGCTTTCCCAACCGGGGCTCGAGAACAGGATTTTAATTGATGGGCTGGACAGTACAGGAGGAGGCAGTCCCTCCAACACTCCAACCTCAAGATATTTAGGGCCTTAAAGCTAAGAACAGACAGGCAGCTAATGCAGATCATTCAGCACAGAGGTGATATAATCCAGGTAATAGCCTGGCTGCTACATTTTGGACCAATTGCTTCCTCTTCTTCTTGGCCCTGGTTGGGATTCCATAAAGCTGAAGAGTCTAATATTCCATCACGAATTTCACCCGTAAGGCATTTTTAAAGCATATCCAATGATGGCAGAAGATGGCATTGGGGAACCAGATGTTCTATTAGGCAATTAGAAGGAATAACAGCACTTGATCTAAGATACTAATAGACTGGTGAGATATTACTAGTAACAGGATACCCTTGACAGTTGTGAGCCACTTTGAAGAGTGTGGGGAGGAATATCGCTGCAATAATTGTTGTCAATATCCACTCTGGAATGGTTCTTAGAAGTATGAAAGTCCTTGTTTAAAAGCTCGCCTAAAATTAGCTGCAGAAGCAGAAGGTGGCTGACAGTGATGATTATGCTTGAGTTTCCGTAAGTATTCCATCACCCACAACAAGAAAACATTAGGAACACTGAACTGGATCCAAAGAGCTCTTTCACCCATGATGAAGAAGAAGAGTGGGGTTTTATCCCCTACTTTTCTCTTCCTTAAGGAGTCTCAAAGCAGTTTACAATCCCCTCCCCTTCCTCTCCCCTTGTGAGGCAGGTGGGGCTGAGAGAGTTCTGAGAGAACTGGGACTGGCCCAAGGTCACCCAGCTGGCTGCATGTGGAAGAGTGGAGAATAAAACCCAGTTCTCCAGATCAGAGTCAGCTGCTCTTAACCACTATACCACATTAGCTCTCAGGACAGCTTCTGCGAGTGGAAGGGCATCTTTGGTTTCAATTCCAATATCTGGAGGCAGCCCACCGGGGTAGACTTGTTGATAAGGACACCATTTCAGAATGGCATTAGCTGCAGGGAAGTTCTTAGCAAGGCACAGAGACAGAGCTGGCATCAGCATACTTCCAGGTGGGCAGCTGCCATGACCTAGGGCTTCTGGCAGGGCCCCCAACACACCACTTCCCTGCCAGCTCACTTGTGAGTGCTGTGCCCCCTTCCCCATGCGTTCAGCTGCGTAGACTGCCCAGTACCATCAAGGAAAGCGTTGCAGAAAAAAGGGGGAAGGAAAGGGCTGCAGGCAGTGGGAGGGCTTGTGAGCCATGCTCCCTCCAAGCTATGGAGTCTTGTGTGCAAAAATTCTACTTTGTGAGCTCCTGGCACTAAAGCTGTGAGGGAGTGATTTGACTACTGCATAAATTAGTTCGCTCTGGAGCCATCCTTCCGGAGCTAAGACAAAAATGTGTGAGCTGGACGCTAAAAAACTGTGAGCTAGCTCACACTAACTCAGCTTAGAGGGAACACTGCTTGTGAGCAGAGCAGGGGAAAGTGTACATAGGCAGGAAGTGAGACACATGGGTGAGTGGGTGGGAAGGTGGCCTCTGGGAACTTTCTGCCCATAGCCCTCAAAATCTGGAACCAGCCCTGCATACGAGCATAATGGTCCCCCTACAAAAGGTGGTTGATATCACAGTCATGGGACAGGCCTATTTAACAGCCAAAGTACACATTATGCAAAATGAGGTCAAAGAATTCTATAGGAAACATATTTAACATGCTTTCGAAATCATTGCATGTAGTAGTGCCAGTTTGGTGTAGTGGTTAAGTGTGCAGACTCTGATCTGGGTGGACCGGGTTTGATTCCCCACTCCTCCACTTTCACCTGCTGGATGATCTTGGGCAAGCCACAGCTCTGTACCAGCTGTTCTCTCAAAGACAGCTGTCTCAGAGCTCTCTCTGCCCCACCTACCTCACAAGGTGTCTGTTGTGGGGAGGGGAAGGGAAAGGCGTTTGTAAGCCACTCTGAGACTACAAGTGAGTGAAGGGCGGGATATAAATCCAATCTCTTCTCTTCTTCTTCTTCTAGTAAACAAGGACACAAATGGTTTAGAATAGCCTCTTGCTGATGAGCTAGGTGATTACACGCAGGGCATATTTACAAAGGGGGAACATTCAAAAATACAAAGCCCGCCTGCAATCTGAAACAGCATAGTCCTGCAACCTGTCATTTCATTCTCCATATCATGTAGGCTGTTTAGCACAATCATCACTTTCTGAATGGAATCAAGTTCAGAAACAAGAAATAAAAGTATCCCTGTGAAATAATCGCATGAATCATGGGAAAGGATTTCTTCAGCCCTCCCTTCATTGAGCTTTTGAACAGGGGCAGTGTGAGGGAGTCTTCCAAATCCATTCACTTCACAATGGAATTCTCCACAGAATAGGTATCATGAGTCATTAATTTCCAAGCAGCAGTGCAGCAACCTAGGTATGCAAAGTATTTGCGATCCAATTTAGAACAGTCAACAGGATTATCAATCAGCCTGCAGCAAAATGCCCTCAATCATGAATGGAGGCTTAAGAGGATGTAGGACAATCTTGTTTACCTCTATGCCCCCCAAAAGTTGCAACTGCCCATATCCCTACATTAAGGGTGCTTTCAATCAGGTGTTTTGCCTCAGTTTCACTGCTGAAGGGCAGAAATTGGGCGTATTTGTTAGCGCGCATATCTTTCTCACACAAGTTGTCTAATCAATTTTTCTTCAATGTGTTCTCCATTTTTTTCTGTGGTTTTCCAAGCCTGTTTGATGCAATGCTTCTCTTTGATGGGAGGAATCTGTTGGCTGAATGTCCAGGCTGTTCCCTTACATCTCATTGCCTCTGCAAACCTGCACTGTCTTTGTAGACCTTATCTCCTAGCAACAAATTAGCAATGTGAAGGGGCTGCTTTACCCCTGCAGGCTAAGCTGGGACTTTGGCAGTGTGTTCCTTTCAAGGCCTGACTCTGCCTTTCCTTCTTGCTTCTAAATGGTGTCTGAAATCTCTGTTTCCGTCTAGCTTCAGAGAAAGACCAGGCAACAATGAAGAAAAATTGAGGTGAGTTAGCAGTGTGAAAATGCTGTCAGCCTCTATTACCGTGACAAGGACTTCAAACCTACGAATGAGTTCCGTGAGCGCTAGAAAGCCTCTGCCAGGTAGTCAGCTTCAGGTGAGCAAGATAAGTGAGCAAAAGGTATCCAGACAGGGCAAAGTATATCTTTTGTAAGTATCATTAACAACTTCAAAGCAGGCACTGGATTTTGCCCAGAATTACAACTGATCTACAGAGATCACTTTCTCTGACAGCTTTGGCGGATAGACTCAATAGCATCTGAGCTCCCTCCCTTCCCCTCCATCCTCACAAGGCAGCAGGAATTTCCAAAGCTGGAGGTGTCAACCCCAGCTGACAGTACCTTTTCCCTAGAGTCCTCTGGGGTGGCAGGTGGGGCTTAGGGAAAATCTTTGTTCCAGACTGTCGCCTTCCCTTACATGTAAAACCACAGTTCCTTCTCGGCAGCGTGAGAACAACATGCACAAAAACGTTTTGCAGTCCACTTTAGAACATTTGATTAAAAGGCATTTTTTCCCCACCATTCAAGGATTTACAATCCAATTACCATTTGAATAGAGGACACACATCGCTAATTGCTATACCAGTATGTGAACCTTAAAAGTTTCTATACAGATACTTTTCGGAGTACTCACCATGGTAACCAATATGGTTTCTAGGCCTAAAATTAGCTGAAGTAGTACAGGCAATTTCGAATAAAGATTATGCAAAAAAAAATGAATGAAGACTATGGCAGGGTTCCAAAAATGCAGGGAATGTGTACCATAAGGTGCGTAAAACCACAGAGGGACAAGCCTTCAGCGCTGGGGAAGTTAATGCTGCTACAGGAGCAATTTGCTATGAGCTAAGGAGATAATATGTGTGCGCGTGCATACACACACACGCACACACACACAATTGTCCTCTTTGGTCCAGGCATAGGCTTGGATCCAGGTTTGCATTTCCACAGGCTCTCCACCTACGTATCATAACTTTCCTCATCCCTCCCACAGCAGCTATGGGGGGGCATTTGGGGCTACTGCAGGACAGGGGCGACACTACAGTTTGGTGTAGTGGTTAAGTGCGCAGACTCTAATCTGGGAGAACCGGGTTTGATTCCCCACTCTTCCACATGCAGCTGCTGGATGACCTTGGGCAAGCCAAAGTTCTGACAAGAGCTGTCCTTGAAAGGGCAGTTCTCTCAAGAGCAGTCCTCAAAAGAGCTCTCGCAGCCCCACCTACCTCACAGGGTGCCTGTTGTGGGGAGGGGAAGGGAAAGGAGTTTGTAAGCTGCTCTGAGACTCCAAGTGAAGGGTGGGATATAAATCCAATCTCTTCTTCATCATCATCTATGTGGGTAGAAATCTTGGTGCCCATGGAAACGCTAATCTGGATCCATGCCTATGCATGAACCAAACAGAAAATAGCTTGCATATTTGTATACGCGTATTATCTCCTGGATTCTGCACACCAAGCAGTTCTAAAGCAAGAAATTGCAAGTAGATAAATAGGTCCCACTTCGGTGGAAAGGTAACAGCGTTCTGTGCGCCTCAGCATCTAGTCATGCCGGCCACATTACCACAGAAACGTCTTCAGACAGCACTGGCTCTTCGGCTTGGAAACGGGGCTTTCAAGCAAACCTTTACCTTTACCTATTATCTCCTGGAAGTGCTGGTCTGGATCCAACTCATAATCAATCTATGTTTTCATTATCTCCCAGATCGATTACTAGTTTGTGGGCAGAAAAGCCCGAGCAATGCCACTGGTTGCAATGGCAACACCTCATTGAGTATAGATCCACACATCTGAAGGTCGAAGTTTTGGGTGCTTCTTTTCATACACGTGCCACACCGCAAAAAAAAAAAGGCTCAAAGGTTGTTTTTGATGGCACGAGTCCAAGTGTCCACAAAAGACCACAAGACTGGCCTGCACAATATGGGATCCACGAAGGCAATCAGGCCCCATCAGCCTCCTAGTACCATCTCCGTCTGCAGACTGCAGACAGCTCCCCGTTACCCCTGCAGAGCCACGGCTTCTCCAGCCCCTCCTCTGGAGAGGACGTAAAGACCTGGGACTGGGAAGGGAGAAGTGACTTGCCATCTTTGGCCTGCAGATTGCCAGCTCCTCATCCTGACTGATGGGGGGTTGGAGATCTCCAGAGATCTGTTCCCTCGGAGAAAATGCAGGGCTGCCAGCCTCCAGATGGGGCCTGGGGATCTCCTGCTTTTACAACTGATCTCCAGCTGACAGAGATCAGCTCCCCTGGAGAAAATGGCTGCTTTGAAGGGTGGCCTCTATGGCATCATACCGTGCTGAGGCCCCTCCCCTCCCCAAACCCCACCCTCTCCTGGCTCCACCCCCAAAGTCTCCAGGTATTTTCCAACCCAGACTTGGCAACCCTAAGAAAATGGCTGCTTTGGAGGGTGGACTCTATGGCATCACATCCCTGCTGAGCTTTTTCCCCTCCCTAAACCTTGCTGTCCCCAGGCTCCACCCCCAAATCTCCAGGAATTGCCCGCCCTGGAGATGGCAACCCTATGCCGAGCTGTGACTCTGCTCCTTCCTAGAGATGATATAAAGACCTGGGACTGCGAAGGGAGAGCCTGATTATTACTGTGACCTGCAAATGGTCAGCTTTTCTATGTTTGGTTTCCATGTTCTAAATTTTTGTCTTTCATAGCTGACTTTGGGGGGGGGGGGTGTCTGTAGCTGTTTTCTTGCCAGTATAGTATTTTTCTCCAACTTTTCTCCAGTTTTGAATTTTGCAGTAATGGGGGTATGAGCAAGATATGCTTCGAGGTATCAGAATTTTAAGTGATTATACTGACATTTTTTAATGCCTTTAACATATGTACACTCCTCTAAACCATGTGTTTCAAAAAACAATGCTCCCTCTAAACTGTGGAGTCTTGAGAGCAAAGATTCTACTTTCTGAGCTTCCGGCCTTAAAGTTGTGAGCGAGCAATTTGACTACGGCGTACATTACTTGGCTGTGCAGCCATCCTTCCTGTGCAAAGACAAAAATGCGTGAGCCGGAGGCTAAAAAACTGTGAGCTAGCTCACACTAACTCAGCTTAGAGGGAACACTGGAGGTGGCATACAAATATGTTAATTAAATAAATATGATAAACCTACCCAGGACAGCAAAAACAGGATTGTCATGTGTTTGAGTGGCCACTGTACATGACTGACTGGTTGTGTTTAGTTTGATGGGTCACACAGTGCCCTGGACTGACTTTGGCCACATGATCAGTATAGGGAGCCACAGATATACCAACAGCAGCAGCTGCGAAAGATATAGCAAGTGGCAACCTGAACCCACTAATAAATTCATCTGCATTTGAAGAGAGAGAAAGACATTTGGGATAGCAGCCAGAATTCCTTGTTTTCTGGTTGCTTACGAAGGGTTCAGAATAATGTGAATTTATTTTCTCTGTCTTCAGAGCTTAATTTCACACATTTCTGATCCACCGTGGTGAAAAATATTGATACTTGTTGCACACCTTTGGTCACCTTTAACCTCAGCAGAATTCTACACTTTTGCTACACATAAATATAACAGCAAATGACAATTTGTGAGGCCATTGTAATGTGGGAACAGAGCTACAATAGTCAACAAATGTTCCCAGGATGCCTTCAAACAGGGCACAAGTTTCACTGTGTTGTAGCCTCCCAACATGGAGTCTTACTGCCTCTGAAAATGGAGGTTCCATTTACTCATCATGGATAATGAACCTGTCCTTCATGAATTTATTTTTTATTTGTTTTATTTACATCCTGCCTTTCTCCCCAACGGGGACCTAGAGCAGCTTATATCATTCTCCTCTCCACCATTTTATCCTTACAACAACCCTGTGAGGTGGGTTAGGCTGATTAGGTTGACAGTGTGTGACTGGTCCATCTGTCTACAGCCGACTGAACTAATGCCCACCAATACGATCTGTGAAAGTCTATGCCACATATTCATTCCCTTTTTTGAGTGAAGGACTTCTGTTTCATCTGTCCTGAATTTACTGCCCACCAGCTTCATTAGATGTTTGTGAAATCTAATATTGTGGGAGAGGAAGGAAAAAGGTTCTCCAACCCATGTATAGTTTTACAAAACTCTAACACCTCCTTAACTTTTTCCCGCCAAAAAACTAAAAAGTTCCAGATTCTTTAGCTGTTCCTTGTGAAAAAGGTGCTCCAACCCCTGGATCATTTGGCTTGCCCTTTTCTGCACCTTTTCTAGCCTTTTGTAGACAGGCAGGCCAGAATCACTTAAAGATATGCAAACCAGACGTATTCCAAATGTGGGCACATCATAGTAAAGGTAAAGGTTTCCCTTGCTCAAAAGACAGTCGAATCCGACTCTAGGGGCCGGTGCTCACCTCCATTTCCAAGCCGAAGAGCCAGCACTGTCTGAAGACATTTCCTTGGTTATGTGGCCAGCGTGACTAAAAGCCGAGGCACATAGAACGCTGTTACCTTCCCACTGAAGCTGTGCCTATTTATCTACTTGCAATTTCTTGCTTTCGAACTGCTAGGTTGGCAGGAGCTGGAACTCCGTCATGCTGCACTCGGGTCTCGAACTGTCAAACTACTGATCTTCCAGTCTGCAGTTCAGCGACTGTTTTGTTTCCCAATCCCTTCCTTAATGATCCCTAGCACTGGATTTGACCTTTTCACTGCTGAGACACACACACACACAAGGCATTTTCATTGAGCTATCTACAAGATTCTCAAGATACCTTTCCTGGTCAGTTGCTCTTTCTTTTTGGGTCTGTTCCAAACTCTTATGAAAGGTGGCCAGTTATTAATAAATTTCACCTAATGCTTTCCCTTCCCACATATCCTTATAAGTAGTCATTCTTCCCCATGATCATAATGTATCATTTCTTACGCACAGAAGTTTCTATATCTGGCAAAGAATCACGTTTCCAGTTCTGTGCTAACAGTAATCTTTATGCCATGAGTAGATTTAGAAGGCTGTTTTTTAGTCTGCATTTAGTCTGTATTCAGTAGTTTTTAGTCTATATTTTTCTTGCTCTATTAACCTTTCTTTAAAAAAACACCTTTAATGAAGCTCCAGGCCTGCATTTTCTGGGTGGGGAAAGAGAATTCATTCTCAGCTGGAAAAAACAATATTGGGTCTTTTATCTAATTCAACAATTACTTTGCTTAGGTTCTTTACTATACTTCAGTAGATTCCCCTGAAACGTACACAAAAATGTACACACCTGCAACATAGGGTTGACAGGCTTTTGGGCAGGGATAATGTTGGCTGAAGCCAACAAAACATTTCAGCCAAATTATACAGGAAAAGGAACAGCAGATGGCACTATCACATCAGAGCTAACTTTTCCCATTCATTTCTCATTCCTTATTATCTGGCCTTTCTTCCTGAACAGTGAGACATAAATAGTTTCAAAGTATGTACAGCATATATCTATATACTAATTCTGAAAGGCTTTTTTTCTGTTTGGATGCTTATTTCTGCCAAAAGAGAGCTCACTCTCCCCCAACAGCTTTTCCTACATAGTCAGGCCCCTTCCTGGCTCTGCAGAAAAATCCGAAAAGTTTAAAAAAAAAAACCTTCAGGGACCGTTGAATTCTCCCAAATACCTTTTGAAATAGAATCAGCTCGGACTTCCGGCAAGACTTGCGAGCATGGCGGACGTGCTCCTCCGCATCTGCGGGGAGCGCGATCCGTACCCGGCGGGAAGAAGGGGCTCTGGACTGGTGCCGAGCCCCCAGAGACCCCAATGAGGGGGCTCTGCCTGGGGTGGCCCGAAGGGGATCTCTCCCTACGGTGGCGACCGAGGGATAGAGATCCCTTTTCATCACCCCCATAGGTTCCCCTGCCGTGGGAGCCGTATGGCTGAAAGCGCAAATCCGAGAAGCAGCAGAGAGTGCGAAGCAATGAGGCTGGAACTGACAGTTACACATGGAGAAAACGTGAGTCTGAAGTAAGAAAAGCAGAACACAACGGGAAGACGGCGGGAGGAGTGAAACCCACCCACCCCTCCGGGACTAGCGTACTTACGAGACTCTTTACGTGGCGTTACTGCAGGAATAAAAGCCCATCCACCTTGCTAGATGGCAGCATCGCTCACTTGGAGATATAAACTTTAGAAGGACATAAGTGCTGTTTGAAAATTTGCTCCTTTTGTTCATCTTATCTATCTATAAACAAAGAGCGTAGTCTCAACAATGACGGGGAAACCGAAACCTTCCCCCAAACTAGGAAGTACAGCTCTGAGTTCAAAGGTTGATACCACGGAGATGAGTGCGGTGTTCTCCTCGTTATTGCGACCTCTAGTGGACCAAATGACAGCTCTCAACGTTAAAATGGACAAAATGCAGCTAGAACTAAAAAAGTCGAATAAATCCACAGAGAAGCTGCAGCGAGAACTTCTGGAAGTAAAAACTTCAGTAAAAAACCAAGACGCAAGACTACAAAAGGCAGAGAAGGAAAAGGCCTTCCACCACGATCAGCTTTTGAAATTACAAATGGATAGATCGAATTTTTTCCTAAGACTTCAGAATGTGCCAGAAAACACAGGAGAAGACCTTAAAAATTTGCTAAGTGAAGCACTTGAACCAGTGACAGGCATGAAAGCAGCGGATATAAAAAGCGATATGGATATGGTTTACAGAACCTATCCAGATTACACTAAAAAGAAAAGCCTGCCTGGTGAAATTATGATAAGGTTCTCCAAAAAATCTACAAGAGACGTGGTGCTTAGGACCACAAACAAAGCAGCTCTGAAGATCCTGGGAGAAGAAGTAAAAGTGATGAAGGATATCCCATTTGAAATAAGGAAAAGAAGGAAAGCCTATGGAAAATTGACATCTTGGCTCCAGTCTGAGTCTATCATCTATCGTTGGAATACTCCAGAAGGACTATGCTTCAGCATCAAAGATAAGAAGTATAAGATTGACTCTGTTCAACAAGCGAAAAAAATTCTGGAAAAAAGCAAAGAGCAGAAAACTGGGAGAGACTCAGATGGTTCACTGGCCTCGCAAGAAAGCATGTATGGATTTGATAGCTCAAAGAGTGAAGAAGAAGTGTCTGACTCGGAAAAGGGAGCTGCAGCTCCAAAAATAGTTGAGACTGTTAAGACAAGAAGAGGACAAAAGAAGAAATAGTGATTAAACTGTTTTATTAAGCATTGCACTTATGTATTATAAATGGTTTAATTAACCGTATTTCTCTAGGTGGGCGTGCCTGCCAAATAGTTTTTGATAACTTTTATAGTAGCAGTAACAAGTAATTGAAATTTATCCAAGGTTTTAAATGCTTCATAATTATTTTATGTAACAAGGTAGTATTAAGCAAATGATAAAGTACTCTCTGTATAAGGTATATGTAGCTTAGATTGTAGCGTTATAGTTGTAGTTATAGAGAAAAAAAATTTAAAAAAAAGAAAAGAAATAGAATCAGCTCCAGGCGTCAACTGTGAGGAGATTAGAATGTTCTGGGGACTGGGGGGGGGGGGGGGGGGGAGGTTCCAACTGTTTCTGTCAGTAAAAGGCAGGGTTTTTACTTGCAGCAGTCTAGGGTTGCCAAGTACCCCCCCCCCGGCCACCGGCAGCAGATCCAGGCTAGGAAACTCCTGGAGATTTGGGGGTGGAGCCTGGGGAGGACAGGGACCTCAGTGAGGTACAATGCCATAAACTCCACCCTCCAAAGCATCCATTTTCTCCATGGAAACTTATCTCTGTAGTTTGGAGATGAGCAGTAACTCCAGGGAATCCCCAGGTGCCACCTGGAGACTGGCATCCCTAGACAGCACCCTCTGTGTGACTTGATACCACCTGATTTGCATGACTTAATTAGGCCCAGCTGCTTTGTTACTGAAAGCCACTGTAATGTAACAGTTAGAACTTCAGATTGGGATCTGCGAGACCCAGGTTCAGATCCCCCTCTTGCGGTGGAAGCTGACTGGGAGATTTTGGACCAGTCACATACTTTCAGCCTAACCAGCTTCACAGGGTTGTTGTGCAGACAACAAGGAGGAAATAATAATGTAAGCTGCTTTAGTCCCCACTGTGGAGAAAGACTGTAATTTTCCTAGGTAGAGGCTGCAGGGGAGGGGGGTGGAGATGGAAAGCTGAAGACAGATAGAGGTAGGTTGGCTGTTGGATGGGAAGGAAATAGGATTGCCAACTCCAGATTGGGAAATTCCTGGATGTTTCAGAGGTGGAGCCTGGGGAGGGTGGGATTTGGGGAGGGAGGCAGAAAGAGAGAGAAAGAGTGATGAGGTGGGGAGGCAGAAAAACAAAGAGAATGATGATGGGTCAGAAAGAGAGAGGAAGTAACATACATGGAGGAGAGAGAGAGTAAGAAAGGGGGCAGAAGGGAGAAAGAGTGTGAGAGAGGAAGGAGAAGAAGGGAGGAAGCAAAGGTGTGAGGAATGGAATAGCCATCCCGCAAGTTTCTTGCAGGTCTCCACTTGTGATTTTCTAAGTTCTACAATATGTTGTACTTTGTGCAGGGCATGGCCCCCTTTCAGACTCAGCAAACCTAGTCTTCCTTTCAAGTGAATGGGGCAAACTAACCCCTCCTAAAAGCATGAGTTCAGCAATAATAAATTTAAATCCAAAGAAAAAGAAAGGGTGATATCCAGGCTAATTCTTCCATTAACAGAAAGAGGGACAAATTTAACCAATCCTCCCCTCCCACTGCAGATCCTTGATATGCCCCCAATGCTATGCCCAAGCGTCCCCTCTCTCCATAGCAGAATCTTAAAAAGATTGATGTAAATCAGCAAATGAATCTGATAAAACTAAGATAATTATTTATAAATTTACAGGAGAATTACTGGAGAAAGAGAAATCTTGTTAAATGTCTTCTGTCAGATCTCTGACTCTGAAGGAGGAGGAGGAGATTGGATTTATACCCCACCCTTCACTTGGAGTCTCAGAGCGGCTTACAAACTCCTTTCCCTTCCCCTCCCCACAACAGACACCCTGTGAGGTAGATGGGGCTGAGAGAGCTCTGAGACAACTGTCCTTGAGAGAACAGCTAGTACAGAGCTATGGCTTGCCGGAGGTCATCCAGCAGGTGCAAGTGGAGGAGTGGGGAATCAAACCCGGTTCTCCCAGATTAGAGTCCGCGCACTTAACCACTACACCAAGCTGGCTCTTAGTTTGGGCCTAGCTATACATTACAAAGACCTGTCCCCACACTCTCTCACACACACACCACATATCCATCTTGGGCCTACTGACTAGGCATGCTTCAGGAGTCCAGCACTCAGAACTTAATTCCCAGCCATATGTGGACCTGATTCAGATCTCCTTTCTCCCAGAAGCAGTATTTTTATTTTATTTGTTTAATTTGTATCACACCCTTCCTGCCAGGCAGGCTCAGGGTGACTTACACTGTGTACGTATGTGTGCATAAACACACACAACAAGATATGTTAAAAACACAAGTTTCAATTAAAACCACAATTAAAATCATCAGTGCTAGTAATCATAGGTGTTAATAAGGGTTGGTGGCATTCTCTCAGCATCCAGAATGATTAATTGCCACCATAGTCTGAGTTCATGCCAGGTTGCTAATTATTAAGTTGGTACAAATATTAATATTGGAGCCAGGACCACAATATCAAGAGGCTGTACCCTAATCAAAAGCCTGGTGGAAGAGCTCCGTTTTACAGGCCCTGCAGAACTGTAAAAGATCCTGCAGGGCCTTGATGTCATCCGGGAGCTTATTCCACCAGTAAGGAGCCGCCACAGAAAAGGCCTTGGCCCTCATCACAGCTAGCCTGGCTTTTTTAGGGCCTGGTAAGGCCAAATGATTTGGGGGAGTATTTCAGGCTGTAGTGGGAAGGGGAAACAGGCAAGTCATGTTCCACTGATGGAAATCCCTTCCGTTTGTGGAAATCCATCCCAAGGTACCATGGAACTGATAAACACCATTTGGTACAATCGACGTCTTTGCTATGAAGAGTCTCTTCCTCTCAATTTTAATCTCCCTATATAATTTCAAACTGAACTGCATGCAAAGATCAGACATAGCCATGTTTTTAAACACACAAGAGATCTGCTCTATGGCAGCAGAGTTGCTTAAGGCTGTGCAAACTGTTCACAAATTAAGGGGTGTATTTCTAGCTCCACATAAATCCCTTGTCTGCGTTAACCATGGATGTCAGACTTCTCGCAAATTAAAAAGGGAAAGCAACATTTTTTTTAAACGTCTCTAATTGCGGAAGTCATCAGCATAAGAAATGACACATTTGCTTCTGGCAGCGACTGTTCTATCTTCTTAAAAAAAAACCATGTGTGCCAAGTGCCTATAAAATATAGACATGGAAGGAGTCTAATGCTGAGACACCCACCAATTGTCACCAAATCAGCTTCTGGAAATCATACTTCCAAAAGGCTAATATATGCAAAGTGAGACAAATTGTTTGCCATTCTGCAAGGGTTAACTCCTAATGGAGTAGAAATGCCAGTATTGGGCAAAACACTATGAACTGAACCAGACCGAAGTGACCTCTGGCTCTCAGATCAACCTGGTGAATACGTTCAAAAAGGCAGAGGAACAGAAGGTTACACCTGCCTGCAAGTCAAGTCTGTATCCTGAAATCCATCCTCTCCAACTGTGTGAAGTTTAGCTGGTGGCAAAGGAAAGGTGATCCCCATATGCTCCAAATCACTATGACTTCATGTGGATAGTTTCAGAGGATAGCTGTGTCGGTCCGCTGTAGAAAAGCTGGATTCGAGTCCAGTAGCACCTTACAGACTAACAATTTCCAGATATGAGCTTTCAAGAGTGAGGGCTCCCTTTGTCAGATACCACATCCTCTCGAAAGCTGATACCCCGAACATCTTGCTGGTCTCTCAGGTGCTCCTGGACTCAGATCCAGCTGTGTTACTTCATGCTTCAGATCACAGTCTCTAACGCTGCCAAAAAGAGCTTCTAAAATTAGTCCTATTCACTTTGTTTTAATGGTGCAATCAAATTGTGGGCTTAAAGAATAGACTCCAAAAAAAAAAAATTTACAACCCACCATTTGATTAACCAAAACATTTCTCTGACCAGCCACATTACTGTTTGCAAGATTCCGCTTCCATTTTGAATATCGTAGGCCGTGACATCCCAGGGTTTTTTTTTTCCATACTGAAAGCAACGAGACAGACAAGAGATCAATCTGTGCATTTCCCTACCGAGTTACCGAAGGGAAGAAATTTGTTTAGACCTAAAAAGTGGATGCTTTAGGAACAGATAAACCATCTGTCCTGTGCCTAAATGAAAAGGAGCAGCAGATGTTTCCGGGCCTCCCGGTGAGTTGTAAGCATCTTAACAGCTGATGCTCCTCTCTCTCCAGAGCATGTTGAGAGGATAACCCTGCTGCTTGTGACTCCGAGGACACCTGAGAGTAAAAAGGAAATCACTCCGAAGGGGCAAGAGGCAATATCAAGCCAGCTGCCCTTGGATTTGTTCTGTAACACTGTCAGGTATGGATGCCAGTGAATTTAGATGGTGGAGGGATTGGGGTTTGTTTTGTTTTTTGAAAAGGGCTCAGGGTACTAGCAGCTTACCTGTCTCCTTGTGTCCACAGAGATAAAGGCAGGACAGAAACGTTTTAAATAAACAAGATTCTTAAAAAATCTAGATTCGCGTTTATTATTTATTTATTTATTATTTCGCTTTATATCCCGCCTAGCCAGCGGACCGGAGTTGCAGCTTCCAGATCAACAAGATGTTCAGGACAAAGTTTGGGTCAAGTAGCACCTTTAAGACCAAAAAAGTTTTATCATTGCTTTGTGTGCAAGCACACTTCTTTGGATACAGTGAAATAGAATTTCCTCAACCATGACACATAGAAGGGGGAGGGGTAGTTGCCAGGAAGGGCCAATTAGAGTCAAGATAGAGACAGAAATGGAAATACTGCCACCTGAATCTATCTACATGGAAAATTTTCAGGGTGTGAGCTTTCAAGAGTCAAAGTTCAACAAAGGCAGCTTTGAATCTCTTAAAAGGTCACTCCTCAAAAATCATGTCAGTCTTTAAGGGACTACTGGACCTGAATTGTTCCACAGCAGACCACCACAGCTGCACTCTGAAAATAAATATCAGCACTGAAAAGCTCAACAAATTGTTTTTATCCCACAGATAATAAAACTTCCCCCCTGAGGGGGGGGGGGGGAGGTATGAATACTACTGACCATAGCAGTACTTATAAAGCACTTTCAGTGTGCCTTACAAAAATCATTTTATTGGAATGAAATCAACCCTGTAAGGTAGACCAGTGTTATAAATCCCATACTGCAAATGGGGGACAGCATTGAAAGAGGTTGACTTGGCTCAAAACCACTAGCTCTATCTGTAGTAAAGCCAGAACTCTGAAATGAAGGCGGCCGCCGCCCGTTCTCTGCCGTTTCGCTACAACTGCGCAACCCTGGCTCTTTGCTCAGGGCCAGCAGAGCTCCCGTTCATTTATCCGAAAGAACCGCAATTAGAAACTGCAGTCATTAAGGGCGGGTGGAGCTTAGTGGTCCAGCAACTGCACCCTGTTTGCATTAATTTCTGAGTTGCACTCCGAAGTTCTGGAAATGATGCAACTTAAGCCAATGTTGTGGTATCCAAAGGGTTAACGTTAAAAAGAAACTCGAGGAGCAAAAGCGGAAAGGCGCCCGACCCGGCTATTCGATCCAGAGTTAACAGAGGGGGAAATGGATCATTTAGACTGCGATGCCTCCATATAGACATCAGCGCCCGCCAGAGTCAATGGAACTAGATTTGGGCAGACTCGCCCAACAAGGAAAGTTTGTTTTTAAAAGCAACTAATTTCTAAGCATAATAACGTGTACTAAAGTTGGTGGGAATCTGCTGTTTGGACAACCTACAGTTCCTGACCTAGCCAAAGAACGCTCTGTGTCCTGACTAAACACGTGTGTGAGCAGCCGCCAATTCTGCAGGGGCTTCCTTTGGAGAAAGGGGAGGGGGCGCTCAGACGGACTTGTTTTTGCGTATTTTATACGACGGCTTCACAAACCTGGCGGCTCGTAAACACAAGAGGATCAGCCTCCTCTTCGGTAGTTTTAACGCTGCACGGCGTCGCTCTTGCAATCGATAGTACGAGGAACGGTCTCTTCTTCCGTCTCGTCTCTCCTCCCACCTGGCTCTCGGTCCACCAAGTCATTCCAAACACTCGCGCTCGTTTGGCAACATCTCCCTTCTCTCCCCCGCCCCCCCATGGCTTTTCTGGTCGCCGCGGTCTGATTTGTTCCCCCGCCCGCCCATGTGACCAGCAAAGAGGCTCGATCGCGGCGCTGCTCCGAAGTTGGAAGCCGGCAGGGCTAGTGTGATGAGCCGCGAGGCTGGACCCCGTCAGAAGCGGGGTCCAGCCTGGAAGGACTCACTGGCAGTGGCGGCAGCTGCAGTCCAGATGTGCCGAGGCCGGGAGGCGGAGCAGCAGGTCAGAGGGTGAAGCGCGGCTCTGAACCTCGATGGGAGGTAAAATTCAAATTATATAGAGTTCTAGGGTTCCTCCCCCATTGACTTATCCTAATACGGCGCTTCCATATTAAGATAGGAATTATTCCTGTTTTAATTATTGTTCATGCCTTTATCATTCTGCTTTGCTTTCAGGGGCTGGTGTGGTTGATCTGAACCACAGTAGCTGTTCGTGTCTTTCATTATTTTTCTTTTAAACAGAGAGTAGTTTAAAAAGCAACATAAAGCAATTTTGCCGTCTCCCTTCAACCTCTCTGATTTACATACGAAAACTGGATCCTAGTTGTTTGCGGATGGGTGGTCTGATAGATGGAAAACAGTACTTAGTTATGATCACGTTAAAGAGCTTAATATTAGGGGCAGCTGGACACGTTTAAAAGCCAAAAAAAAATCAGCTGCAAAAAAAGATATATAAGGGGGAGAATGCGAAGGAGGAGGATTCATTGAAATAAAGAAATGGGTTTTAGAAGTGCCGATCTTGTTAATTAAACAAGGGGTTTAGGGATCAAATGATGAATTAGTTGTCCAGTAACTAAGATTCCAGGCCTGCGCCTTTCTTTTTAATTGTGCAGAAAATAGATCCAGCAGTTATGAGCAGTGTTCCCTCTAAGCTGGGTTAGTCTGAGCTAGCTCACAGTTTTTTAGCTTCCGGCTCACACATTTGTGCCTTAGCTCAAGAAGGATGGCTCCAGAGCAAACTAATTTATGCCGTAGCCAAATTGCTTGTTCACAACTTTACTGCCAGTAGCTCACAAACTAGAATTTTTGCTCGCAAGACTCCACAGCTTAGAGGGAACATTGGTTATGAGCTATCGTTTTGTTAAGCCATTTAAGAGGTTGCTGTCTGAGCATTGGGGGGACTGGTCATTGCTAAAAGTCACAGGTTGTGATTTTTTTTTTCAGTAGTTGTACTATGTGAAGCGTTTCTGCAGAAGACAGTATCAAATTTTCTGTTAGCCAGAATGTGTCTATGTTAATTGTTAGGGGAAACAGTTGTCGGGTGACATACTTTAATTCCTTGATGCCAGATTATTTAAATATTGTATGTCGTAAGAAGAGGGTTTGGGGCAGGGAGTCCTGAGTTCAAATCATATGAACTTAAAATACCGTAGTCCCATACAGTAAACACAGAAAAATGGTACACAGGACTCCCCCCCCCCCCAACTGGCTGAGAGATGGTGATTGGCTCAAGGTCACCCAATGAGTTTTATGGTAGAGTGTGGGTTTGAACCTTTGTTTTGCTGGTCCAGTTTTCTAACCAGCATATCACACTGGTATAACACAAATCCATTATTAGCTCATATCCTACCACTCCACACAGCAGAGTTTGAAGCCTTCCTCCGACAAAGTCTTGACATACCTTTTCCTTTCTTGGGTGTCCCATGCTGTTGATTGTTGTTGACTTACACCATGACTATAAATAGCATAAATAAATTAAATCCTTAATGTAAAATGATTTGCCGTGCAGTCTTCTGCTCCATTCTTGAGCCGACTGAAGTCAATAGGCTTAGAGTGGAGTAACGCTTTTATAAAATTGCATTGCCAGTGTTGCAAATTTATCGATGATATCAGATATGTAAGTTAGTCCTTCTGAAGACTGTATGCCAAAATAAAATTCTAGGTTTTGTGCCAAGGAAATCCAAATTTGGCATCCAGAGACGTTTTGGAAATCTGAAATAATGCTGCAGCTTTTTATTCTATATCTAGTCACTAGGGGAGAGAAGTAGAGATATATGGAACATAACATCGTGGTCAGTTCCAAATCCTGCCTTACATCTCCTTTTAAAGATGTATTTCCACAACCATAAAGGCTGGGGATCTATTTTGAAACGAAAGCCACACTGGTGAGGATTCTCCAATCTGTGTGTTTAAGCTTGGGCAGTTTAGTGGTGGATGAACAGAATACCTGGAACCACTGATCTTAGAACTATCAGAGGGATCTCAAATATTTTTGTCTTCATTTCAAGATGCTTGGAATTCAAGAGGCAGCTGTGTAGCCTGTTGCCCCGGAACATACTGTTCAGTTTTGGCGTGCTTGTTTAATTATTTTCTCCCTCTCCTAGGAGAGCAGAAGCTGCTGTTGGCAGCTGAAGGATGAAGTCTCCTCCATGCTGTCTGTCCCTTTCTTCCGGGGTGTCTGCAGAGGAGCTGGACGAGAGCACATCCTTGGGCTCTTTCGAATCCAGCGTCTTCTGTAGCGAGGAGGAGCCCGTGTCCTTACTGCAGCAGGTGGCCCCAGCCTTGGACTGCATCACCGTCAACGTGGGAGGTGCCCGCTTTGTGCTGTCCCAGCAGAAGCTGTGCTGCTACCCAGACACTCGTCTTGGCAAGCTGGCGGTGGTGGTATCGGCCACCCGGGGTGCCGCCTCCAGCCTCCTGGATCTTTGCGACGATGCCAACTTGGTGGAGAACGAATATTTCTTCGACCGGAGTTCTCAGGCATTCCGTTACATCCACAATTATTATCAGACTGGCCGGCTGCACGTCATGGATCAGCTGTGTGCGCTTTCCTTTCTGCAGGAGATCCAGTATTGGGGGCTGGATGAGCTCAGCATTGACTCTTGTTGCCGGGACAGGTGGGCGCTTGATGGTCGCTGGGCAGAAATTGAGTCTGCATGTGTGCGTGAACCATGTGTAAAGGGCTGTCAAGTCACAGCTGACTTAGGGCAGCCCTGCAGGGTTTACAAGGCAAAAGATGAACAGAAGTGGTTTGCCTTTGTCCGTCTCTGCATAGCAACCCTGGCCTTCCTTGGGGGTCTCCCATCCAATTGCTAACCAGGGCTAACCCTGCTTTGCCTCTTAGGTTATACGAGATTGTTGAGTGGCTTAAATGCATAGCTGTAGGAGAAGGGGACACAGATGGGAGAGGGGGAAAAGAAGATATAGTGGTCTGATAGGTACTAGCAGAAGAGAACCATAGTGGTTGTTGAATATGGTGAGGCATCAGGAGAACTATAGTGGTTGTTGAATATGGTGATGCTTTGCATTGGAGGAGGATGAAGTAAAGATCCAGTATGAGGATCACCACTAGATAAGTGAACTTACATGTGGCTGGTCATTCCTGAACACATGAAACTGTCTTATACTGAATCAGACCTTTCATCCATCAAAGTCACTGTTGGCTCCTCAGACTGGTAGAGGCTCTCCAGAGTCTCAGGCAGAGGTCTTTCACATCACCTACTGCCAGATCCTGTAACTGAAGATGCCAAGGCTTGAACCTGGGTCCTTCTGCATGCCAAACAGAAGAAGCTCTGCCACTGAGCCATGGTCCCTCCCATTCTCCGGTGGATGGTTGGGGCCAGACTGAGGCCATTGAGATGATGGTCTTCAACTTGAACATCTGGCTGGCAGCAGAGGACACGGTGTTCTTCTCCAGACATCTAGGTGGCTATATGTGTGCTGTAGTGGTTAAGAGCGGTCGACTCTGACCTGGAGAACATGGTTTGATTCCCCATTTCTCCACATGAAGTCTGCTGGTTATCTCAGAACTCTCTCAGCCCCACTTACTTCACAAGGTGCCCGTCGTGGGGAGAGGAAGGGAGTGTGATTGTAAGCCTCTTTGAGACTCCTTATGGTAGAAAAAAGTGAGGTAAAAAAACCTTACTCTTCTTCTACATCTCTGGGATGTAATTTCTTCAGATGTTCTGAGTTTTGGTTCTTACCTTTTAAAGCTCTGGAGGGTTTGGGGGCAGGGTACTTGAAGGACCACCTCCCCCATTACTGCTACCAAATAAGGTTCTCCTCACAAGCACTTTTGTTGTGCCCCTGCCTGCCAAAAGCAAAGATGCTTAGTGGTGGCACTTCATCTGTGGAAGACCTTTCTTCACCGGCCACTTAACCTCCTCTGTTTTTGAGTCCCACACCAAAATATTTCTCTTTACCCAGATTTTATAACTGTGGTTTGATCTTTCAAACTATCATCTGCTTCTAGCTTAAGGACTCTTTTAAGTTAAGCTTTTTAAACTGCTAAGTGTTTTATGCTGTAGTTGTCATCTGACCAGTTTTTTTTATTAATGGCAGTGATTTTAATACATAATTTATTTGAATTGTTTTTATACTTCCATGATTTTATCGTGTTTTCCTTTGTGAACGGCCTCAAGCAAGTTCTCTGGACAGGGAGCACAGAAGAAAGGTTGAAGCACTTGGGGCTCTTTAGCTTGGAGAAACAACGGCCGAGTGGTGACATGATCGAGGTTTATAAGATTATGCATGGGATAGAGCAGGTAGAGAAAGAAGTACTTTTCTCCCTTTCTCACAATACAAAAACTCGTGGGCACTCCATGAAATTGCTGAGCAGTCGGGTTAGAACAGATAAAAGGAAGTACTTCTTCACCCAAAGAGTGATTAACACGTGGAATTCACTGCCACAGAAGGTGGTGGCGGCTACAAGCATGGATGGCTTCAAGAGGGAATTAGATATACATATGGAGCAGAAGTCCATCAGTGGCTATTAGCCACAAAGTATAGATAGGAACTCTCAGTCTGGGGCAAGGGATGCTCTGTATTCTTGGTGTTGGGGGGGGCAACAGTGGGAGGGCTTCCTGCCCCCACTGCTGGACCTTCTGAGGGCACCTGGTGTTTTTGGCCACTATGTGACAGAGTGTTGGACTGGATGGGCCACTGGCCTGATCCAACATTGGCTTCTCTTATGTTCTTATTATTCCTAAATAAATAAATCGGTGGTGTTTGTAGCAGTGTAACACGTATATTTGTGGTTGGGTGTTTTTGGACAGGTACTTCAGGCGGAAGGAACGGAGTGAAGACTTAGATACCAAGAAAGATGCTGAAGAACTGGATGCCCAAGTTGAGGAGGAGGACTTCTCTGAGAGCTTCTGCTCTGGTGTCAGGCAGAAGCTTTGGGAGGTGTTGGAGAAACCTGGTTCCTCTGTAGCTGCCCGAACTTTTGGCACCATCTCCATGGCCTTTGTGATCATTTCTATCGCCAACATGGCTTTGATCTCAGTGGAACTGAGCTGGCTGCCACCGCAGCTGCTAGACATCCTGGAGTATGTGTGTATCACCTGGTTCACGGGGGAGTTCGCCTTGCGCATCCTGTGCGCACAGAACAGGTGTCGCTTCATGAGGAACGTGGCGAACATCATAGACCTTCTGGCCATTTTGCCCTTCTATATAACGCTGCTGGTGGAGAGCTTGTCTGGTGGAGGGAGCTCCCAGGAACTGGAAAACATGGGGCGCATTGTGCAGGTGTTGAGGCTGCTGAGGGCTCTCCGCATGTTGAAGCTGGGCAGGCATTCCACAGGTAAATCCAAAATGTGGGAGATGCTCCTGGGGATTGAATTTCTTGGTCTGTTTGGAGGAGGGGAATAGTGAAAAGGAAATTTTAGAAATCCGAAGCAAAATTCAGAGTGGCCAGGAAAATAGCCATTTTTCTGGTGTGTGTGTGTGTGTGTGTGTGTGTGTTATATATGCTGTCAGGTTGCTTCTGACTCATGGTGACCCTATGAATTAATGACCTCCAAAAACATCCTACTGTTAACAGCCTTGCTCACGCCTTGCAAACTGAGGACTGTGGCTTCCTTGATTCAATCCACTGCATGCTGGGTCTTCCTCTTTTCCTGCTGCCTTCGACTTTTCCTAGTATTATTGTCTTTTCCAGTGACTCTTGTCTTCTAATAATGTGACCAAAGCACGTTAGCCTCAGTTTGATCATTTTAACTTCTAGGGAGAGTTCAGGCTTGATTTGATCTGGAAGCCACTTATTTGTCTTTTTAGCAATCCACGGAATCTTAAAAAAAAAAAAAAAAAGCTGCCTCCAACACCACATCTCAAAGGAATTGATTTTCTTCCTTGGTAGTCTACCAAAATGTATGGTTACTAAATCTGCCAGTAACTCTGCCACGATAGCACTCCCCAAAGCAGCTGACTTGTCCCTGGTCAGGTGAAGGGAAATTGTACTGCCAAAAGGGGGTGGTGGACTCTTTGTGGGGAGTTTATTTGATACATTTATGTGCCACCTTTCTGCCATTGCATGCAAAGAGTTTACAGTTCAAAAAAGGTGCTTCCTTCGTTCGTAGAATAAAAGATGGATGATGTGGGCCGGGACCTGAAGCCACTGGCAGGAGCCAGGACAACCTGTGGCAAGCTGACCCATTTGCGGAGGAGCTCCTGGGTGCCAGGATGATTGAGCACCGGTCCACTGTTACTGCTTGCTTCAGCAGGAGAAAGGCCCAATTTACACCTCCCCTCTGAAGTAGTTTGACTGCTGTCTTTTCCCAAGCTCATTTCACGCTGGTTTCAAATTTCACTCCAGGGGGTCTGAAGAGTTCTAAGCAACAGCATTTGTTTAATGCTAGCTTGACCACAGGAGGGCTATTAACGAATGTAAACAATAATTTATAAACTAGAACAAGTATGGTTTGAAACTAGAAACAGGTATAAACAGGGTTTTTTGAAACTAGAATGATTCTAGCGGGAAAGTCAGATGTAAATTTGTGCTGGTCCCCTTGCTAGGGTAACTGGGGCATGCTGCTTTGTTCATGTATGATCCAGAGCCTTCCCAAAAGCTTGATGGTGGGAAATAACAAGGGTGGTTTTAGCAGATAATCAAAACTGGAGAAGGTATGCCTGGACAGGGAGGATTTCTTCTCTAGACGTAGGATAGAAGGAACACCGGAGGAGAAAGATCATGTACTAATAAAAATTGTGCCGTTGTGCATAGAGCAAAAGAGGTGATTAGCACACTAGGGGAATGAGGCGTTTCCTCGGCAGAATTGTAAGGAGATGTGTAGTCATTCAGGTTACTTCCATAAAAATAAGTGCTAAAAGGACTGACTTCTATCAGCTAGGGCTACTTTTACTGGAGGTAGTTGTACCCCATACAGCAGCTGGTGCAAAAAAGTATAGTTGCAGGATGGCTGAAATTCTACGAAGGCTTTCCTGGGAGTAAGTTCTGTGGATTAAAATGAGGTTTACTTCTGAGTAGACCTGATTAGGCTTGCTCGATAGGTCTTTGTGTGTGTTAAAATGGTATCTGTGCTACTTTTCTGCCTCCTTTAAGGGTCTTGAGGGTAGACCCCCATTTTGCTGGAACATCTCAGGCTTGTTCAAAGCTTTGTCTTCAGCCCAGCTCTGAGGAGCATCTGCCCATGAGGAATGCGGCCAACATAACATTTTAGAGCAGCTGGGACTACGCTGGAAGACCGAAGCCTGTTTCAGATGCTTACTGGGCATGGATTCAATTCCCGTGGCACAGGAGCAGGTGCCATCTTCTGCCGGCGACCGTGTGCTCATTACAGTGTGTGAAATGGGCACTCCATTTGAAGGTTCGTCTAGAGAGAGAGGCCCAGTTGGTCTGGCTCCCCAAGCAAAAGTGTGAATCTGGCTTGCCAGTCTACAGGGCTCTGCACTAATATGAGCCTTCCTTACACTGAGACAGACCACTGACCTGCCCCAGTTAGTACAATCTATTCTGACGGGTTATGTCTCCCCCGAGTCTTTGGTAGAGATCTTTGAGATCACATCGTCGTTGTAAACTAGAAGTGCCAGGAACTGAACCTTCTATTTGGTGCTCAGCCACTGAGGAGAAGACGATGACGAAGACGACGTTGGATTTATATGCTGCCCTTCACTCAGTCTCAAAGTAGTTTACAATCTCCTTTCCCTTCCCCTCCCCACAACAGACACCCTGTGAGGTAGGTGGGGCTGAGAGAGCTCTCCCAAGAACTGCTCTTGAGAGAACAGCTCTAACAGAACTGTGACTGACCCAAGGTCACCCAGCTGGCTGTATGTGGAGGAGGAGTGGGGAACCAAATCTGGTTCTCCCAGATTAGAGTCTGTGCTCTTAAGCACTACACCAAACTGGCTCCTCTATAGCCCCTCCACGTTGCAGTAAGGGGAGCACCCAGAGCAGGGAGGTGGAGCTGTCCCAGTAAGTGTCTAAAGTGGGTTAGGCTGCAGGAACCCATTTGCTGTTGAAGGAGAGCAAATGTTTTAGGTTGGTGGTTTGTAGACATGTCCTGCCCTCCCCATGTTGAAGCAGACAGATAATCACATAGACCTCTTGCACTTGCCAGTGATAGTATTACTCTCATATACACCATAAGACTAACAAACCACAAACCTCTGTATACAAAGAATATTTCCACTGCTTCAGTGGAATTCCCTTGACACATAATATATCTTGTTGACTGATCTTGCTCTATTAACCTCCCTGAAGTCTTCCTCTTCCCTGTCCCTGTACAGTGGAGAAAACATCACATCTCCCATCAGATACCGAGTCATCTTCTGCCCTCAAGTCTCCATCCTTTCCTTTTTCTACCATCTTCTCCCCCACATATCCCGCTCCTTTTTATCTGCCTTTACAGTTTTGCTCCCTAGGCAGAAGTTTATACCTGGTGTCTTTTAAATGACATCAGGAGAGAAACTTAACACAGGTCAGATCTTATTCCAAGCAAATGTTATCCTTTCTTCCACTGACTCACTCATTCCTAGTACAAGCACATGCAAGAGAGGTAGTTGCACATATGAAGCTGCCACCTCCGTCTGCAGCAGAACCTGTTTGTGATGCAAAAGAGGCTAGAGCGTGTGCTAGGGTGCATGGTTTAGAATGTGTTGACCAGGTCTTTGGGGCTCTGTCATTGTCCTGAATACAATGAGTATGCTCTAGAGAACACCTTTAATGTGCTCCTGTGGCTGAACAAGGCAAAGTAAGGTCAGTGGCAGCGATCAGGCTTTCTTGGATTGCCTGCTGTTTCTAACCATGGAGTGGCTGTGGCGCAGTGGAAGAGACTCTGCTTTGCATGCAGAAGCATCCCAGATTCAGTCCCCGGCGTCTCCAGTTGAAAGGACCAGATAGTAGGTGATGTGAAAGATCTCTACCCAAGACCTTGGAGAACCATTACCCGTCTTGAGTACACAATATTGGCTTTGAGGGACCAGTTCAGTATGAGGCAGCTTCATGTGTTCAACTCTGTCAAGTTTCCAAGGACCCTTGTGTGATTTTTTATTTTTCTTCAAACTTCTGGTGATAGTGTGGGAAGCCCAGCTGTAATTAGTGAAGCCATGCAGGTTTTGAAGGGTATTTCCTTCCCACATGATTCCAAGGGGATCTGCAGCCAATGGGACGCACAGTTTACGTTTAACAGACTGAAGGGGATTCTTGATCTCCTTTATCTCTGTTTTGGCCCTTAGGGTTCTTCTAGAGTACAATTTGAAAACCATTCCCATACATGGAGCCACTGTTGAGCAGCACCATTCTGCTGGCTGCGCTCCCTTCTGAAATAAATCATTGTGAGGGGGTTTTCTAAAACACAAAGATAGCAGCTACAAAATCTACTTTTGGGGGTCTCATTTCTCAGGGGCCATCTATCTAATAGTGAAGCCTGGCCCCTGTGGATATCTAAATGTGTGAATTGCGGCCACACTGACGCCAAACAGGTTTTTCTGCAAACTTGGAGGTCTCCCAAGGATTGTGAAAAAATCTGAAATGTTAATATATATATTTATTGAGGAGTTAACTCCCCCCCCCCCCAATCAAAGAGCTTACACAGAAAATGCACCTGCCTCCGGTGTAATTGTTGGTGGCTTCAATGGATTCCTGGTGGCAACTGTGGAAAAACCTGGTGAGAAAGTGGGGAGGAGATGGGATCTTCCGCCCCACTCATGAGCCTCACAGGCCCACACTTATATTCCTCAGAGGTTTTCTTGCTAGTTCAGTGTTGACACTAGTACTGTGACCAGTGCTCCCTCTAAGCTGTGGAGTCTTGTGAGCAAAAATTCCACTTTGTGAGCTACTGGCGTTAAAGTTGTGAGCGAGCCATTTGGCTACTGCATAAATTAGTTTGCTCTGGACCCATCCTTCCTGAGCTAAGACAAAAATGTGTGAGCCAGAGGCTAAAAAAAGTGGGCTAGCTCACACTAACTCAGCTTAGAGGGACCACTAGCTGTGACCCCTGCTTTCTTGGCTGCATTCACAAATCATTGCATACTGTGCTGTCACGGCACTGTTAGAGGGATTTGCAGCTGAATTGTCCTGTCCACACAGGGAAACCCAGTTGCAAATGACTGTTGTGGTGCAAAGTCCATCCAAACGTGGATGCAGCTTGAGTTTCTCCTCCTGCCAGCCTTCCCATGCTCTGGTGCTGTGTTGTTTCTTCTTCTGAAAAAGCTTTGCCCACTGTTTGGGTCCTCGCCTGACCTGTCAACTTCAGCTATTTCCAGTCACTTCCTTGGAGCAGATCATCATAACATTCTAGGTGACCATCCACGGCACCTTCTCCTTGCCTTCCTCCCCCTCCTCAGCTGCTGAATTGCCCAGTGAGGCTGGTGCATTTAGAAGCTGCCTTCTCATTCCATTGCAAACAAAAAGAACCTTACCTATGTCTTTGTTTCATTGCATAAAAGTAATTATGGCAGGCTTGCCCACAGCGAGATCTGAGGGCAGGTTTTGGGGAGGGAAGGAACCTCAGCAGGGTATAATGGTGTAAAGTTCACCTTCCAAAGCAGCCATTTTTCTAGGAGAAATAATATCTGTTGTCTGGAGATCAGTTGGAATTTTGGGAGGTCTCCAGGCCCCACCTGGAGGTTGGCAATCCTGGGGGAGAACTACAAGGCTCATTCATGTCACAAAGACATGTTATAAACACACCTCTACATCCTATGAGGCTTAGAACTGATGTGAGCATTGATACAGAGCAGGTAAAATCTGTGTGGGTTTTTGGCTGCAGCTGAAGGCCTAATAATAACAAACAGACGGCTAATTTGTTTCTGGGCCAAACTGCAAAGGCAGAGACTCACATGGCTGGATGTCCCCTTGTATGTAGACAACAGGCATGTGAGGCGGGAGAACGGGGCGAGCTCAGTGGTTCTGGGGCTCTGGGGGGAAAGTCAAAGATGGGGCCCTCCACATCCCCATTAGCTCATACCTCCATCACCTTCGAGTTGTTTGGTGCTGGGGCGGCAGCAGGAGGTGGCGCACAGTGTGTAGGTTGGCTGCCACATGCGTTGCAAGCAAGAAGAAGGATCATGCACGTACCTGGCATACTACGCAGCCAGACAGGGTAGGCACAGGTCCTCTCTGCCAGCAACGAGGTAGGATGGAGACAGAGGGGGGGGGGGGACACTGCATAGTGCCCACCCACCCACCAGCTGGTAGGGGCTGGCTGGCTTGACAGGCATATGAATGAGTGGGTGGGTACTGCATAGCACAGCACTCCATCTCCCTCTGCCACTCACCTCAGTTCAATTGCTGCATGCTGGGTTAGGGCAGCTGGGGAGCCTGGTTGCTTCTTAAGTTGTTGCTATGGCAGCAAGGGGCGGTGGGGCAACCAAGGAGGTTATGGCCGTCATCATGCCCCCCTGTAGCAGACAGCAGCTGGAAAGGCTCTCTAATGGCTGCCAACACTGGTATGGGTCTCCTCGGGAGGGCCCAGAGCACCCTCTCCTGCTCCAGTGGTTTAAGTTTTCCCTTCAAATCCTGTTAGCCAATCACAGGGTCCAAAGGAGACCTGGGAAATGTAGGCCCTGATAGCTACTCTAGTTCAGGCTTCCTTGGAGCCACTTGGCCTCCCCAAAGTCTGCAAGCCACACTACTATCGCCCTAGGATCATAACACTGCCCTATTTCTGTCCCTTGCTTCTGCCTCTCTAGTCAATCCCCTCCCTGGGCAGGTGTGGCACCCAGAATAGTTGCCCTGGTTACCCCATAGCTAATACCACTACTGAGGAAGAAAGTCAGTGTAGTCCTCCCCCCCCCACCCCCGATTTCTCATTTACAATATACAGATTAATTAAAACTGATCTGCCAACACCCTCCTGCTGAACATTCATCCCTTTTATACTGCTTGGTGACCAGAAAAAAGTCCATAGGAATTTAAAAAAACCACAAACATAAATGCTCACAGGAAAAAAGCCCACACGGGAAAAAGCCCATACACATAAAAGCCCACACAGAAAGAAGCCCACATGGAAAAATACCACATAAAGTGTCATAGATATTTATAATGGTAGATAGCTATTTATCTCCAATTATGAGAATGAATAGGTATTACCTATATTCACATGCAGCAATTTGTGCTGTGATTTTATCAAGTATAATTAAATAATTTTGCTATGTTATTAGGTGACCTGCCTGCGCATTAGCCAGTGTTAGTTTGTGGCAAGCATGGCCCCTCTGCAGCCCATCATATAGAGGCCACACACCAGGGTTCCCTCTAAGCTAAGTTAGTGTGAGCTAGCTAGCTCACAGGTTTTTAGCCTCCAGCTCACACATTTTTGTCTTAGCTCAGGAAGGATGGCTCCAGAGCACACTGATTTATGCAGCAGCCAAATTGCTAACTCACAACTTTAATGCCAGTAGCTCACAAGGTAGAATTTTTGCTCATAGGACTCCACACCATAGAGGGAGTATTGCCACACGCTGGGATGACTGCTGTGGAATAGAAAATTAAGAGCCCTACAGGACATGGTTGCCACTTCTGTTGTCATTTGTTATTTAACGTTGTCTTATGGTTTTGTTATCTTAGGCTAAGCTTCATAGGTCTATGAAGCCTTAACTGCTAGTACTATCTAGGAAACAGAAAGAGGAGGCGGCAGTGGCAGCAGCTGAGGAGGCTGGGTAACATGATTAACAGAAGAAGAACCCTGCTGGATCACACCAGTCCCTCACATACTTCTTTTTGACATATATTGAGGGTGCAGCAGGTAGAGATCCTCAGTGTCCTATAAGAATATGGAATCATGATGCAGCCCTGGAACGGTTGCCAAAAACAACAAACTGTTGTGAGGGATTTCACAATGCTCTTAATTTCCTATTCCACTGCAGTCATCTCAGTGTGTGGTCTCTATTTGATGGACTGCAGAGGGACCTGGCTTGCCACAAACTTAACACTGGCTAATGCACAGGCAGGTCACCTGGAGGTGAAAAAGCGGAAATATGAGGTACTACGTAACATGGTTGCCACTTCTGTGCAGCAATATGAGCAGGTGGAAGATAAACTTAATTATTTAAGGAGACTGGTTAATTTGCAATGAAGAATTATATCTGAGTTATTATTATTGCTGTTATTATTGTTGTTATTAAATGTTGTTAAATCATTGTTGCTTTTACTATTATTTAACTAGGAATAAGGCCCATGGTGGAAATAAATATAATGGGCTCTAGAAAGAGGCTCTAGCTTTGGGCACTCAGCATCAATTTGCTGTGGTGACCTCAGCAGGGTATAATGACTCAGAGCTTACTGTTTTGTCCAGATGTCTGCCATTTGAAGAGCAATTGTAATTCTGAGAGATCTCCAGCCCTCCCCTGGAGATTGGCAACAATGGTTCCCCAGGAGGAAATGGCTAGTTTGAAGGATGAAGTCTATGGCATTGTACCTCTGAGGTCCCACCCCTCCACAAACCCCACCCTCTCCAGGGGCCATCCCTCAAATCTCCAGGAATTTCCCAACCTGGAGTTGGCAACTCTATCTCCTTCCCAGACAACCATCAACCTACTGTTATCTGCCCCTGATCTCTGCCAACTGGAGAGCAGTTTTAATTCTGAGTGACCTCCATCCCTCACCTGGAGATTGGCAGCAATGATTCCCCAGGAAGAAAAGTACAGTCTTTCTCCACAGTGGAGACCAAAGCAGATTACATCATTCTCTCCCCCTTTTGATCTGCACAACAACCTTGTAAGGTAGGTTAGGCTGAAAGTCTGTGACTGATCCGAAATCAGCTTCTCAACTTCTACAGCAAGAACCTGGGTCTAGCAGACCCTGCTCTGAAGCACTAACTGCCACACCTAGGGTAGCCAACCTACAGGTGGAGCCTGAAGATCGCCAGGTATCACAACTGAACTCCAGACAACAGATCTCTTCCACCCCTGGAGAAAATAACTGCTTTGGAGGGTGGGCTCTATGGCATTCTATTCAGCTGAGGCCTCTCCCCTCCCTAAACTCTGGCTTCGGTAGACTCCATCACAAAATATCCAGGAATTTCCCAACCTGGAGCTGGCAACTCTAATCAGGACTGGCCCCAGTGAGTTCCTCACAAAGGCCTGGAATGGGTTTTCTTCCTTTGTCTTTTTACTGACAGAACCAAGCCTAGAAACAGCCACTGAAGGATAAGTTAGTTGCACAGGAGTGGACCCAGCCAATGGCACACGAGTACTCTTGAGTGGCAGTTGAATAGCCAATGGCTGATGCAGTGCATAGCACAGCCAATGGGAGAGCTGGAAATGGCCAACGTGTAAGACAATTATATATATATAGGATTATACTTGATAAAATCACAGCACAAATTGTTGCATGTGAATATAGGTAATACCTATTCATTCTCATAAATGGAGATGAGTAGCTATCCACCATTATAAATATCTATGGCACTTTGCGTGGTATTTTTCCATGTGGGCTTCTTTCCATGTGGGCATTTTTCCACGTGGGCTTTTTTCCTGTGAGCATTTATGTCCATGGGGTTTTTCTGTGGGCTTTTTTTCTAGAACCGTACTGCTTATATCACCGTCTGCTGCTTTGGTTGCCGTAAATAAGTTGGTATGGATATCATAAAGAGCTAGATAAGGATATCATAAGAGCTGAATTCAAGTCTGGTAGCACCTTAGAGACCAACTAGATTTTCTGGGTCTAAGCTTTTAGGATTCAGCACTCCTTTTTGTCAGATATCTGAACTCAAATCTAGCTCTTCTGCTGCAGACCAACACTCCGAAACTATAATTTTGTAAGGATATTCAGCTGGACTCGCATTGGAAGCCATTTGCCTGGAGACAAATGGATGGCTACATGGACTGTACTATTTTGAGCAGTTCGCAGAAACGATAATCATTCTGTTCCTTTTCAGGAAGTAAATGAAGTAGATGAAATTATCAGATCAGAAAGTCATAAGGGCATTGTGTTTTCAGGAAGGTGACTCAAAACGTTATCCTGAAATGACTGGTTACGTGGCATAATGGTTAAGCATGGTATATTGTTTAAGAGTGGCGGACTCTAATCCAGAAAACTAGGTTTGATTCCCGACTCCTTCATATGAAACCTAATGGGTGACCTTGAGCCAGTCACAGTTCTCTCAGAACGTTCAGCCCCACCTACCTCACATGGTGCCTGTTGTGAGGAGAGGAAGGGGAGGTGATTGTAAACCACTTTGAGACTCCTTAGGGTAGAGAAAAGCAGGGTATAAAAGCCTACTCTTCTTTTATAAAAGCCTACCCTTCCTTCAAGATGGATTAGGATATATGAATCTCTTGCCCTCCCTTTTATCTCCACAGCGACCTGTGAGGTTAAGCTCAGAGAGAGTGACTGGCCTATCGTCTCCTAGTCAGCTTCATAGCTGAGTGGAATTTGAACTTGAATCTGCCAGTTCTGGTCCTTCCCAGTGGTACTCTGTTTCTTGTGGAAAGCCACCTTTGTAATTACCATCAACTCAGAAAGCTACATTTACTTCCATCCCTGGGAAGGTTGTGGTTTCAAGAACAACCCACCAGCTGCAAGCCCCACTGAGCAAGGGCCTTGCCCAGTTCTCCTCAGAAGAGCCACCAATGGCTCCCAAGTGAGTATTCCTGCTCTAGCAACTCCATCACTATGTTGGCTGCATTCCAGAATTCTAACAGGAAGAAAAAGAAAAGAATGGCACTCTAATAGTTTAGAATGCTGCTGTGTACAGTACAGACTCGCAGATAAGTCCTCCATGGAGATAGATGGAGATGGGTAGCTGTGTTAATCTGTCTGTAGCAGTAGAAAAGATACCTGACGAAGAGAGCAGTGACTCACAAAAGCTCATAAAGGTAAAGGTAAAGGTTTCCCTTGCTCGAAAGCCAGTCGAATCCGACTCTGGGGTGTGGTGCTCATCTCCGTTTCCAAGCTGAAGAGCCAGCGTTGTCCGAAGACGTTTCCATGGTCATGTGGCCGGCATGACTAGACGCCAAGGCTCATGGAACGCTGTTACCTTCCCACCGAAGTGGCACCTATTTATCTACTTGCAATTTCTTGCTTTCGAACTGCTAGGTTGGCAGGAGCTGGGACCAGAGACGGGAGTTCACTCTGTCATGCGGCACACAGGTCTCGAACTGCTGAACTACTGATCTTCCAGTCTGCAGTTCAGCGCCTTAATCATGGAGCTAATACCCTGCCACATATTATGTTCGCTTTTAAGGTGCTACTGGATTCTTTTCTACAGATAGTAGCTTAACAAACCACACATATCTGTTGTTTGTGACATGGGAGACAAATGTGCTAATTTTTTGTGAGGCGCGCTGGTAGCTCAGAGACAGCTTTTGCCAGAAGTGACTCAAAGGTCAGCTCCATGTGACCCAGCAACAGACAGCAATGCCAGATGTTCTCACATTAGGCATTTCATTCTGCCTCATATTCATGTTGACGGGAAAGCGGCCAAATTTTACAGATGCAGACCAAGGAATCGTATACAGTACTTGGAACTGACAGGAAAAAACTGGCTAGAATCAGAATTGGTGGCAAAATAGAAAAAAATGGCTTCTACAAAGTGAGGGCCTTACCCCACAATGTCTCCGTGCGTTGCAGAGATCAGGTCATGTTCTAGAACATGTGGCCACACAGCCAATTACAGCTTTCTCTCCATCAAACCACTGCCTGTGACCGCTTTGATGCATCTTGCTATGTTCTCTGGACTCTCCTACTATACGGTTCACTGCATTCCTCTCTTGGGCAGATTGTGGCAAATCAAAAACCCTCTGAGCCATTTTCCACATGGAGGTAATGGTCTTTTTCAGCTGGAAATTTAGAGAGAACTACAAAGCTTGACATGGATAACATTTTTTAAAAAAATGAGAAGAAATATCTCATTAATTTGAACTAGCAGCTCCAGTTTAATCTGAAAAACTAGAGGTTTTTTCCTTTTACAGAAAGCCTTAGTATTCCTTTTGGAAATGTTTGGGCTTTGTAGTCTGGCAGCTGTCAAAGTCCTCCCTGCATAGCCACACTGGTTTAGGCTGCCACTGTTATAATGATGGTACAGTTTCCCAGTGTCTCTCTTTCCTATATATTTGGAGAATAGTTACATATGTAGGTGCCATCAAATCACAGCCAATTTATGGCAACCCCAGCAAGGAGTTTCAAGGGAAGCAAGAAGCAGAAGTGGTCTGCCATTTCCTTCCTCTGCAGTCTTCCTTAGTGGTCTCCCATCCAAGTACTGACCCAGCTTAGCTTCTGAGATCTGACAAGATCGGGCTACATCATGCTGACTTTCGTTCCCGGAGAACAGTTAAGTGTGCTTAATGCAAAATCGGTTGGGCGTCTTGTTGGAGGTGGAGGACTGTACGCTGTCTTCTGCCTCAGATTTCAGAGACAGCACCATAGATTTAGCTAGATAGAGAGGGGTCAGGACACACAGAGCATCCTTTTGAGAGCCAGTGTAGTGGTTAGGAACGTGGACTCTAATCTGGAAGAACCAGGTTTAATTCCCCACTTCTCCACTTGTAGCTGCTGGTGTGACCTTGGGTCAGTCATAAATTCTTTCAGAGCTCTTCTCTCAAGGGCAGTTCTCAAGAGAGATCTCTCTGCCCCACCTACCTCACAGGGTGTCTGTTGTGGGGAGGGGAAGGGACGGAGATTGTAAGCCACTCTGAGACTCCAAGTGAAGGGCGGGGTATAAATCCAATGAGGATGATGGTGATGACGATGATTACTAAACTGCTCTGAAACTCCTTCGGGATAAATCCAATACTACCTTCTTCTTCTTTCCTTCCTGCTATCTGATACTATCGCTTTGAGGTAGAATGCTATTCTTAGGGACAAGACTTCCGTCCTTCTGGCTTAATATCTCTCTCACACAGAGAGAGAGAGAGAGAAAGGAGGAGGAGCACGCTCTCTGTCTTTGGCACCATGGATGCAGGATGTGCATTCTACGTATGCATCCATTCTAGCTAGTTAGATTAGATTCTATCCCTGTCTCTCACCTAAACTATCTAGAATGTAGTTCCCTGAATAAAGGACCCTTATTAGTTTGAAACTGACAAGTGGCTCCGTGTAAATTTGTATCTGTGCTAGCACACACAGTATAGAGACGCTGCTGCTGCTGCTGCGTGTAAGCTTTGTGTGCTCTGCTACGTAATAGACACTCCTGGCTATACCATAGCAGTTAATCTAACAAGTCTGATAGTGCCATTCTTAAACAGAGTCAGTGGGCTTAGAAGGGTGTAACTCTGTTTAGGATTTGCAGGTTAACCTTACTTTGCACTGCATTGCACTGTAAAGGTAATAGGATCAGGGTGATCTCAATATGTGTGTATATTTGTTGATTGGGGACTCACCGTCGAATATGTGAACTGCAGGCATGAACAAGAATTAATTGGCAGTGTTATTAGCTGTCCTGGAGATCAAAATGGGTCACTGGAAGAGTGGACGTAAAAATGCTTTTAAATAAATCATTTGATGTGATATCTGCAGAAATGAAAGCTGTGTATGTTGTGATGGATCTGAGATGGCAGATTCACACATGATCTGCAGCACTTAATGTTGGGACCCTGGTAAGTATAAATATAGTATGGTAAATTTTGGCAGATATGCAACCATACTCCCTACGTGGATGAATTAGTGCAGAGCTCAGAAGAGCCCAATCTCTCTCCTCCTACACGAACACTATTATTGGATCCCTTCCATGAATGGCTGGGGGGAGGGAGAGGATTGTGAGTGCCCCATATCTATTTCACAGCTTTTTTATCCTGTCCTTTCTCCAGGGAGCCTAGGGCAAAGAACATAGGATTGGATCCAAGTAGCTTTTTTGATAGTGAAAAAGGAAGGAGGCATCTTCTTTATCTACCACAAAAGACTGTGCTGGGGATTGTAGGACCTGCAAGGACAAAAACGATGTGGGATGGGAGCTGCAGTAAGGAGAAGAATGGGGTTAGATCCAACTGGACTGATCCAACCCAGAATTCTTCTCTCCCCCCCCCCCCCCCACTCTTTCCAGTTTGTCTTCACAATAACCCAGAGAGGGAGGTTAGGCTGAAATAGGGAAACTGTTGAAAGGTCTGCTTGGTGGCAGAGTGGGGATCTGGACCTAGGTCTCTCCAGTCTGGAATTCTAATTACTGCACCACGCTGGTGTTCATAATCCTCACTCAGTTCCCTTCTGCCAAGATGCTGCTCCCATCCAGGATTGTCTCTGAAGCAATGTTCCCTCTAAGCTGTGGAGTCTTGTGAGCAAGAATTCTACTTTGTGAGCACTTGGCATTAAAGTTGTGAGTGAGTGATTTGGCTGCTGCATCAATTAGTTTGCTCTGGAGCCATCCTTCCTGAGCTAAGACAAAAATTGTGAGCCAGAGGCTAAGAAACTGTGAGCTAGCTCACACTAACTCAGCTTAGAGGGAACACTGCTCTGAAGTATGCTCTGGATTAATCATCGTAGCACAAGTCCCTGAAAGGGTATTAATAGCAACGGGAAGATGGGTGACATCCCTTTTTTTTGGTGCCTTCTCAAGTCTGAATTGTACTGCTGTACAGGGTATCCTAGGGGCCGTGGTGGCTCAGAGGTTAAGACATTGAGGTCGATAGCTCAGCAGTTCGAAACCCGAGTGCTGCATGATGGAGTGAGCTCCCATTTCTGGTCTCAGCTCCTGCCAACCTAGCAGTTTGAAAGCAAGAAATTGCAAGTAGATAAACAGGTACTGCTTTGGTGGGAAGGTAACAGCGTTCCGTGAGCCTCAGGATTTAGTCATGCCACATGACCATGGAAAAAGTCTTCAGACAGCGCTGAGCACTGCCCCCTAGAGTTAGATTTGACTAGCTTTCAAGCAAGGGAAACCTTTACTTTTACTGACAGGTTATTCTACGAAGGCTGTAATCCCAAAAATGCACATTTTCTGCTGCTTCCGCTAAAATTCATTTGGGAAGTGTAGGAGATTAAGGTCAGGTATTATGCACTGAAGAGAATTTTTAAAAGCAGAAGTGGGAGATTACACGGTAGAGTTAAGAACTGCGAGGGAACTCGAATGGATCCTGAGCCAGCTTTGAAAGGGCAGATGCTAATGTGAATTTTACAGAACTGTTGCATCCAAGACGCAAGAAAAATCTGTTCTGTATTACCGAGTGCTGGTTAACTCCCAACTGCCATGGCTACAGAATGGAGGGTTGTTGGTTTTCTTCCCTGCCATCTAATGCAAAGTGCAGGGGGAGCATTTGCTGACCTCCCGTTGTAAGATTTAAAGACAGGCACACAAGTACAGTGGGGTAATAATTGCGGTTGATTGCCTGGTTAATGGGGGCAGCTCAGGATGCTATGTATGCCTTCCTGCTGATCTAGCCTCACTTTTGGAGCTTCCTACCTCTCTCTCCTTGGGTAGTGGTGTAAAATTAGCAGGTTGCTGAAGAGCCCGGTGGGAATTTTTTAAATTCCCTTCAAAACAGCCAGGAAAGGGAACCTCTTTTTAAATAGGCCTGCTCCATTAAGGACTAGCTAGCCCTTTCTGGAGTTGGCAAGATTATTGCAGGATGATGCTTGATATTGTACAGATTGGCAAGCACCCTGAGATAGTGAAAGATGGGGGGAGCCACCCAATGCAGCCATCCTTGAGCTGATTGGTGGGCATGGGAAGGTAAATCCCTCAGCGCTGAACATTATCTCTTGATCTCTTACATTGCACAGGCACAACAAGAGGAGGGTAGAGTTCGTTTTTACGCCTGGGAGGGCAAAATCATCTGCAGAAAGCAGGGAAAGCCACAGATGAATAGAAGTGCAGGCGTGGGGAAATTTGACACTGCGGAATAGGTCTAGGTGGGACTCAAGGTTTTCATAACAGTTACTGAAGACTCACTGTCCCTCAGTCTCCATGTCCACTGGTAATCTGGACATACCATCTGCTACCTACCCTACCTAGGGCTGCCAAGTCAGCCCGGGGGGCGGGGGATCCCCCGCTATAGGGGTTCCCGATCCGCCGGCCGGCATTCGGCCGGCGGGGGGAACCCCGCCCCCGAAGTCGTCCAGCGTGGACAACTTCCCCAGCATAGTGACATCACCCGGAGGTGACATTACCACGTTGGAGACGTTGCCAGGGCAACGCTCTGGCAATGCCCCAACGTGGTGACATCTCTTCCGGGTGATGTCACCGGGCGTGCGCGCAAAGCGCGTGCGCCAGGGACACTCCCGGGCGGCTCCCGGCCGAAGAGGGACTCCCCCTGCCGGCCAGTGAGTTTGACTTGGCAGCCCTAACCCTACCTGCTATCATGGATCATCCTTTTGTGACTTTTTGGCATGCTAATAGTAACCTTGAACACTTTCTCCTAGTTCCCTGTTCCCCCTGCTTACTGGCAGATGTTTCTGATGAACCACTCACTCCCTGCCAATCCCACCTGCCATGGATTATCCACTGTGCTTCTGCCCCTCTATAGTTTAGCTGTAACAGCAAAAATTATACTGAGCCAGTTTGGTGTAGTGGTTAAGAGCAGAAGACTCTAATCTGGAGAACCGGGTTTGATTCTCCACTCTTCCACATGCATCTGCTTGTGGCCTTGGGTCAGTCACAGTTCTGTTTTCTCAAAGCTCTCTCAGCCCCTTCTGCCTCACAGGGTGTCTGTTGTGGGGAGAGGAAAAGAAGGAGATTGTAAGCCATGCTGAGACTCCCAAGTGAAGGGCGGGGCGTAAATCCCACTATTGTTGCTGCTGTTCTTATTTTCGACTTCTAAGAAAATCATTTATTTGGTTGGTTTGTGTTTTAAAGCAGAAGCAATATAATTTATTTCCAATAATACATACACAAGTGCCATTAAGTCACAACCGATTTATAGCGATCCCAGCAAGGAGTTTCGGGGAAGCAAGAAGCAGAGGGTGATTTGCCATTGCCTTCCTCTGCAGGGTTTTCCTTGGTGGTCTCCCATCCAAGCAATGACCCTGCTTAGCTCCCAAGGTCTGTTGAGACCAGGCTTATACAATGCTACCTTCCTTCCCACTTCTAACAATACTACTGCAATCTGTTATCTTCTTAAAACTTACTGTAAATGTTAAATATAACAGCAGAATGTCTATATAAATGTCTTTCTCAGAAGAATTGGGCTTTTTGTCTCCCTCATGGTGGAACCCAATTTCTTTGACCAAGTGATCGGTGGGCCGTAAGATATGAAAAGTTGAGAACCACTTCTCTAGTTAACCCATATATAATTGGGCCAGTTATCTTTATTTCAGGATAAGGGGGCAGTCTAAAGTTTCCCCCTTTTTATCTCCTCAACAGCTTGAAACAATTGATGACCTGTCTTGATATTCCAGGTTTGCGGTCCCTAGGGATGACCATCGCACAGTGCTATGAAGAAGTTGGCATGCTTCTGCTTTTCCTCTCAGTGGGGATCTCGATCTTTTCCACCATAGAGTATTTTGCTGAACAGAGTGTCCACGGCACGACATTCACAAGTGTGCCCTGTGCTTGGTGGTGGGCGACAACCTCCATGACAACTGTTGGCTACGGAGACATCAGACCGGACACAGTGATCGGCAAGATTGTGGCATTTGTGTGTATATTGTCAGGAATACTGGTCTTGGCTTTGCCTATCGCCATCATCAACGACCGCTTCTCTGCTTGCTACTTTACCCTGAAGATCAAGGAAGCTGCTCTCCGCCAACGCGAAGCCTTGAAGAAGCTCACCAAGAACATGTCTAGTGACTCCAACATCAGCGTTAACTTACGAGACATATATGCACGGAGCATCATGGACTTGCTGAGACTCAAAAGTCGAGAGAGAACAAGTACCAGGAGCAGTGGTGGAGATGAGTTTTGGTTTTAATCTTTTTTTAAAAAAAATAATTTCTCAGTGGATGTCCGGTGTTCTGATAGCCTTGATGAGAACACTGTTAAGCAGAAGGCTAACGATCATTTCTGTTCCTTTCATACCAACTTTGCTTTCTAAGTTGCTGAACATCCAAAGGAATATTACAAGCAAAAACTCTCAGGGTAACATTGATGCGAACACATTATACTTTTCATCGGAATGAAACAATGGCTCTGTTCATGTAGAACAGTATTTCAAATCTTTGACTATAATTCTTATGTTTCTTCTAATATGCAGGAATAAAATTCTACCCCAAAAGAACAAAACTTGCTTGGTTTTGAATATTAAAAAATAATAGAGCAATGAAAATACATGAATATTCAAAATATTTAAAGGGTTTAGATAAATTATGTGGATAAATTATGGCTTTTTATATTTACGCATTTATTTATTGGATTTTTATTCTGCCTTTCTCTGCAAGCAGGGCTCAGGGTGGCTCACAGTGATTAAAAGTACAAATAAAACAATAAATAAAACCTTCTACAGTTAGACAATGAATAATCAAATCCAGATGGCCCATAAACATAGGGCATAATGCTCCTATAAGGTCTATAAAATATGCCCAGAATTGAACAGTGGGCAGTGGGCAATCACCCCACAGGTATCATTGAACATACCAAGTCCAGGGGGTGGAGCAGGGGAGGCCAGAATAACAGGACACCCATCACCTCAACCAAAGGCCCGACAGAACATCTCGATTTTACAGGCCCTGCAGAACTGAGGCAAATCCCACAGGGCCCTGATCTCTTCCAGGAGTAGGGTTGCCAAGTCTGGGTTGGAAAATACCTGGGGACTTTGGGGGTGGAGCCAGGAGAGGGTGGAGTTTGGGGAGGGGAGGGGCCTCAGCATGGTACAATGCCATAGAGTCCACCCTTCAAAGCAGCCATTTTCTCCAGGGGAGCTGATCTCTGTCAGCTGGAGATCAGTTGTAAAAGCGGGAGATCCCCAGGCCCCACCTGGAGGATGGGAACCCTATCCAGGAGAGTGTTCCACCAGGCCAGAACCAGAGCTGAAAAGGTCTGGCTCTGGTCAAAGTTTGCATTCTTGTACTGGGAAAACAAGCCAAGGCAGGTAATAAGTCATATATTTACCTCTCTGCTGCACTATTGGTGTCTTTCACCATTCACAATCCACGTTGATGGCCTGTTAATTCCAAGTTATGTTCCTCTTTAGACTCAACAGGAGAAAAGATAGTAGCTCATGTAATATCATGATGGCCCCAAGTTCTAAGTACAGTGGTTGTCTTAAGGTTTCAAATCACTTTCTTCCTTAGTCAGTCGTTGGGGCCTCTTTATCCACCTTTGTATCTTTTCTTTCTAAATCTGTGTCTTCACAAGTCCTCACTAATAAGGGTCTTTTTCCTGCTACCCCCCTTTTAACATTATCCCTGCTCACATATTATAGTGAATACACGTTCATCCTGCCTGGACTTGCATACATGTGTTTGTAAGAAAAGCTAGTGCATGTTTACAAATTAAACCAGGGACCAGTACCTGGATAAGTGAGGGATTTATATCACACATTCAGATGTACATGTGTTGACTATAACATGGGAATTCTTCAACGCATATACCAACAAGCATACACTGTATGTACGTTCACCGTAACTTGTGAATAGAGCGATGAGCTCTTCCGAAACCACTGCAGCATGTCCAATTGCCATCTTTTCTTCTGTCATGACATTCGGATGTCATGTGGGAGAAGCAAGGGAATTATACCTGCATCGTTCTACCTGGGAGCTGCTGCAGAGTTGTTCTGCAAAGAAACTTGTGGAATCCTCCTGGTGCTGCTATAGAATCAAAATGAGATTTGCCAGAGCAGTAAACACATCATTTTTATAGGCTTCTTATTTACCAGTCTGCCTCAAAGTATACTTATTTTCCAAGCTGTATCTATATGCACACTCTGATTTAAACTTCCTTTTAAAAAAAAAAAGTCTGGAGGTGCAGCTGTTACTTTCTCTCAGAAAATTAGAAAGGTTACCGTTCATTCTTACAGGAAAGTAAAACGCTCATGGAAATCCTGTAGTCACAATGGATCCCTGCTGGTAATGGCAAGAGCTGTCAAGTTGCAGCTGACTTGTGGCAACCCCATAGGGTTCCAAGGCAAGAGACGTTCAGAAGTGGTTTCCCATTGCCTGCCTCTGCGTTGCAACCCTGGGCTTCCTTCGTGGTCCAAGTACTGATCAGTGCCAATCCTGTTTAGCTTCTGAGATGTGGTGAGATCGGGTGAACCTGGACCATCCAGGTCAGGGGGATGGATCCCTAGAAAGGCCAAAATTGTAAATGATATACACTGTATTGCCTGGGAGTATCGTACCACCATCATCTGTCCCATCATAATGACCAGCTTTTCTCTTGTAGTTTCAATAAAGCAGCGCTTCTGTACAGAGCAGACAGAAAATATCAAACAAAGGGGCAGAAGGGCCACACGGAGAGCTTGGCTTTATGCATTTTTATACTCCAGTCCAGCCTTTAGGGATGTATCAGTAAAGCACAAGGTGGAGCTTTCTCTGTTGACTTGGAAGCAGTTATTGGCTCATTTCTTCCAAAGAGTTCCACTGAGGGCAATAGGACTGTTTTCAAGTCAATGAATTAGGGACTTCAGCTCCTTTGGTATCTCGAGTTAAGAGAGTCTAGATGCTGTTTTCACTACATGCTGAAAATAAAAGATATGCATGTGCAACGAGCAGCCGTTTAGCAGGTCACTAATTGCACGGCCTGCATTATTTAAGACCCCCCAATCTACGCTCATTTTCTCAGTACTTAAAAAGAGTCCAAAAGGCTCCCGCTAAGGAACACTCAGTAACTGCATCCTGAATTATTGATCAAAATCCCTGCCCTGCTTACCGAAAGCACCCTGTGAGAGCATGGGCGCTGTCAGAAACGACTCCACAGATATCTGTCCAACTTGTGAGGCAAGGAGGAAAATGGAAAGACGCTGAACAATGACCTGGTCTGAATCAGGTCAGTTTCGAGCAAGACCCCCAACAGTGGCTATTAGAAAACATTAAAACATCAAAAGCTTATACCCAGGAAATCTTGTTGGTCTTTAAGGTGTTACTGGACTCAAATCTTGCTCAAATTACAGCCATGTTACCAAAGATGGAAGCAGGGCACCCATTTTGCGCTGGGCAAACCAGGAGCTATTGTAGCGAAGTACAACTAAGTGTACAAGTGCCGGGCCTCTGCTGCCTCCAAGCCCAATGCTCGTCTCCTCCCTGATGCTACTAATTACTATTAGCCTTCTGCCTCTTAGAGAGCAACCATAAGGACAAGATAGACTTGAAAGAAGAGTTAAGTTAGTGAATGATTTGAGGGTTAGCAAAGGTCTTTTAGTGAGAACACCATGACCAGAAGCTGCAGGTGGAGGAAGGGAAGATCACACGCTGAAATACTTATTATACAAATGGTGACCCATGATACTCATGGGGAGGAATCCCTCTTAACTTTCCACCCTCGTCACTGCTGGGGCCAACACAGCTCCTGTCCACCACTCACCCCACCATTGTCAACAGGTAGGGATGACAGCCTCCAGGTGGGACCTGGGGAGCTCCCAGAATTCCACTCATCTCCAGACCATAGCAATCAGTTCCCCTGGAGAAAATGGACGCTTTGAAGGGTATGACATTGTACACCACTTAGGTCTCTGACCTCCCCAGGCTCCATCTCCAAATCTCCAGAAGTTTTCCAACCTGGATCTGTGAGCTCTACCTGCTCATCCCCTGCTGGTGGCCAGGGAGGACCTGGCAACCCTACCTACAGGTCTGGCACAGCTCCCAGCCTCTGTCACCAGGCCTGCTGAAGCTTCTGTTCCCGCCTCTCCTCCCCAAGGCTGCCATCATTCCCACCCCCACCATTGCCAACAACTCCAGCAGGCCCAGTGCAGCTCCTAGCTTTTCTTCCAGGCCCTCTGCAGCTTCCCCCTATTGCCGTTGTGGTCGCTGGGGCTGCCGCCAGTGCCTGGGAGAGGTATGTGCCCATGAGCAGACACTGGTGTATCCTATTTGGTTGTAGCGCATAAAGTGATTCCTAAGGCACAGCTGATCTATGAACTCAGTCGGGCTGACTACTTCCTTATGCACAGAGGGGAAACCAAGCAACAGTATACGCCGCAGGCCTTGGAATGGAAATGCCAACAGATGATACCACTGATGCTGTGCCAGTGGGCATCAATGAAACATATAAATTGCTGCTGTTGCTGAAAGCATTCATCACCTGTCCAGCAGGGGACCTGATGAGGAGAGGCACGGTGACATATGAGCTACAAACAAAAGGAGACAGCTCATGTTTTCATCATCAGTGGTCACGGGGGTTCCAGCCTGCCTCAAAGCTCCTAAGCTGCCCTTTCATCAATTATTTTGCACCTACAGAGTTCAGTAGCAGTGCACCTAATGTAGGAAATGCACTCCCTGCGATTCGGAAAACAGAAGTTATTTATTCATTATGCCAAATGTCTCACTTGAAGCTAGGATCTTCTACCCCCTTGTGGCACTAATCATTAGTTCATAATTGTTGGAAAAACCCATTTTTTTTTTGCACCACAGTTCATGGAATCCCTTGAGAATGACTCAGTGTTTCCTATCAGCTTTCTCCTGCTGTCTTTTCCTTTATAACTTAAATCAGATGACTCTCGTAACAGCAGATGTATTGCATGGAAGATATACTTAAAATCAAATCTATCTGAAACCAATATAATCCAAACACATTAAATATCCTTTAATAAATGAACCGAACATCTATAATCTGCAGAATGTTCTATTATAAGCTATAAAAGACCAAATCACTAGTGCCTTCATTACTGGTCCAATTACAAAATGTTATAAATTCCACTTTTCCTTTATAAAAGATATGCAGACACCATAAATGCAGTATATAAAAAGCTAAAAGATGAGGATATTTATCTAAAACAAATTTAAACTACCTAAAATGTATTTTTTAAAAGATCTTGTTAAAACTATCTGCAGACAGATGTTCTTTATAGGCTTATTTCCAAAGACCAAAAAATGCAAACAAATTTATAAATTAATGTTTGGTAAATAATTTTTCTAAAAAGTATAACAACTATAGCATAAATCATTCCACTAAATATCAGTGGATATTATAATTATAATCTTGGCAAAGATTAGTCTGCTATTTCCTAGAAAATGAAACCAATAAATCCCATGAAGTTTCTGCTGTATCTATATATTTCTGTGGCTTTAACTAGATTAAAAATTGTTTACGAACCAGTTAATAGTAACTCAGAATATTGGTAAAGAGACAGATCTCCAGGTTTGCAAGAGTCTCAGTTTTCTCAAATTCTCTAAAAAAAGCCTTGCATATTACTATAAGAGCCAGTTTGGTGTAGTGGTTAAGTGCATGGACTCTAATCTGGGAGAACCGGGTTTGATTCCCCACTCCTCCATTTGCACCTGCTGGATGACCTTGGGCAAGCCATAGCTCTGTACCAGCTGTTCTCTCAAGGACAGTTGTCTCAGAGCTCTCTCAGCCCCACCTACCTCACAGGGTGTCTGTTGTGGGGAGGGGAAGGGAAAGAAGTTTGTAAGCCGCTCTGAGACTCCTAGTGAGTGAAGGGCGGGTGAAGAGTACTGGACTCAGGAGACCAGGAACAGTGAAATCATGAAGCCTTTTTGAGTGATTCAGCATGCCCAGTAGATGGTCAGAACAAGCGTGCTTATAGGGCTCCAGGGCCCTCATTATATGCTGGCTGGAGCCACACCTCCGGCCGCACCCAGAAGACCTGATAGGGGCTTTACATATGCGCATGTTCGTCATAGGTTCCCTGGAGGAGCCTTTGGCCACACTGGCTCCCCAGGGAGAACCTAGGTCCCACATTGGTGGAGGCTTAGAATCCGGACATCTATTGTTCCTCCAGATTCAAGCTCCCCTCTCTGCCTGACCATGTGCTCTGGCCATGCGGCGGGCACCATTATCTGGGGGCACATGGCAGGCCGGTTGTTACACAGAACATACTACATTACAGCAGGATATAAATCCAATCTCTTCTTCTACTACTACTAAAACAGCTATGGCTTGCCACAATGGCAATATGGATAAGACACACCAATAGACAGATACATCTTATTCTGGCACCCAAGCTCAGGGCTGATAAGAGATTCTGCAGAAATGTTAAAGAACATGGAGTGGTCATCAATATATCTAAGGGTTAATGTCAACGTGTATATAAGCCTAAGTAATGGTTAAGGCCTGGAAGGGAATTTGTGTCACAGAAGGGAGGATACTTGGAAGGGGAAGGAAGAGTGTAAGCACACGATGTGTCCATAACTATGGTGAAGACTGACAGCATGAGGTCTGGTTTGGGAAATACCTGGAGACTTTGGTGGTGGATCCAGGAGAGGGAGGGGTTTGGGAAGGGGAGGGGCCTCAGCATGGTATGATGCCATAGAGTCTGCCCTTCAAAGCAGCCATTTTCTCCAGGTGTACTGATCTCTGTCAGTGGGAGATCTCCAGGCCCCACCTGGAGGCTGGCTACCCTACCCTCTGAAGTAGTTTGACTGCTGTCTTTTCCTACACTCATTTCACGCTGGTTTCAAATTTCACTCCCTGGCTCTGAAGGGTACTAAGCAACAGGATCTGTTTAAAGCAGTAAAATGACCACAGAAGGGCAATTAACAAATGTAAACAGTAATTTTTAAACTAGAACAAGTATGGTTTGAAACTAGAAACAGGTATGGACGGGGTTTTTTTGAAACTAGAATGATTTCAGTGGGAAAGTCAGATGTAGATTTGACCTTAGTTTGTAATAAGCTAGCAGTCCAACTGTGTTCCAGTCCTTACTTTGGATGGAAATATATGTTATATGTAGACTCACAATTCTTTGTTGGGACATTTTGGTTTTTAACAAAATGCAACTACAAAGAGCAAGACACTTTGGGTTGAGGAGATGATCCCCAAGAGTTTCATCCCAATTAGGAATTTTTTAAAAGGTTAACAGGTGGAAAAGTATTTCACCAATAGAATTGAAAACCAGTGCTATGACCAACTTCAGCTTTCTGGCAGGTTTTCTGTGTCTATAACTACTGGATTGCTATCAAACAATGAGACAGTTGAAATTTCCCCATCACTGCCTCTCCATGTAGAAAAGTTGCTTAAAATTGTGACAACCTCATGCTGATGAAGAAATGCTGCGGTGCACTCAAATGCTCTTTCCCATTTTGCTTTCCTCCCCAACCCCGCTGTCGGTTGCTTCAGTGGAACCTTTCATGGAACACGATCGCTAAGATAGTTTTGGGTTGCAATAAAGTTCAGCGGGCTTCCAAGGTCCTAAGTGTTCCTCTGTTCAGAATAAAATAACAAGCCATTTGATTTTACCGGCTCAGTCATTCAGCTTCACGTTACATTCTGGAGAAAGAAGATCTTGTTCCAGATAAATGGTATTGTGTTTAGCCTTTCTGCAGAAGGGCTTCTGTTAGTCACTTTTTAAAAACTACAGGACCAAAGCCAGAATAACACAAGGCAAAGCCATTATGTGCCGAGCATTTAATAAGAAAAGTCCAGTACCTGCATCAAATAACTCATATCCTGCAAAAAAAAAAAAGCTGATGTTTACAAAATCAATCCATTATGGAAACTATTAAGCACATTTGCATCCCAGTTCAGGGGTGGCCAAAGTTTTAGGTCATCTGTGCTATTTACAACCATCTCCAAAGATTCAAGAGCCATAGGACTGCCAGCTCCAGGTTGGGAAATTCCTGGAGGTTTAAGGGTAAGGCCTCGGAAGGGGAGTGACCTCAGCGGGCTATGCCATAGAGTCCACCATCCAAAGCAGCCCTTTTCTTCAGAAGAACTGATCTCTGTAGCCTGGGGATCAACTGTAATTCCAGGGGATCTCCAGACCCCACCTGAAGGTTGGCAACCCTATGAGGCAGTTTCAAGGTGTTTGCTTTGCAATGACCGAGCAATGCATTGCAGACTCTAGAGTTGCCAACTTCCAGGTAGGGATTGGAGATCTCCCAGAATTACAACTGACACACTACAGAAATCAGTTCCCCTGAAGAAAATGGCTGCTTTGGAGCTTGGATTCTATAACACATGGGCGTCAACTACGGGGGGGCTCGAGCCCTCGAGCCTCCCCCGAAATTTCCCGGGGGGGGCTCAGCCACCCCCGGCAAAAGGGAATGCCCACGCGCGGCAGTCAGCCGGCCAACTGGCTGCCGCCGCCGCGACTGCGCCCCGAGCGCGGGTCTGCCTCCCTGGGGTGGGGGGGGAGGAGCGGAGGGGACATGGTCCCGTGCGCGCGCACGAGAGAGCCCCCGCCCCCCCCGGGGATCTACAAAGTCTACGCCCCTGCTATAACATTATACCCTCCTGAGATCCCGCCCCTCCCTTAACCCCACTCTCCCCAGACTCTAGTACTCTACCTCCAAATCTCCAGGAATTTCCCAACCCAGAGTTAGCAAACCTAATTGCAGATAAGGCACAAGGTGGACCACAGTGGGGCAGACAGCCCCCCCCCCCAGCACAGTTTCATCTCTTGAAAACAGTGCAGGAGGGAAAGCTGCAGCTCCTCCTCTTCCCTCCGTGCTGTGCTGTCAAGCTGAATTGAGTCCTGGCACGTTTGGCAATGGTATTTCCCTAATGTCTGGCTGCAAGTTAGGAGAGGGAAGCCTAACCTGACTCATGGCAGAAGTATTGTCTAGCTTGGGGCCCTTTAGATGTGGGATCAGAGGCCCCAGTATGTGCTTTCAGATTGGAAAGTGCACTCTGGAGTGTAACAAGATGTCTCACATTGCCTTGCCCCAAATTTCCCACACCAAAAAAATCATTTTTGAAAACAAAACAAAGCAATGTCTAATGCAGAACGTTTTAAAATGACTTCTGCAGCCACCAAGATTACAAACCTTTTAAAGAAAAAGAATCTGTACGTAAGTGCTGTCAAGGTGCAAACGACTTCTGGCGACCCCAACAAGGGCTTTTTCAAGGCAAGTGAAAAGCAGAGGTGGTTTCCCCCTGCCTCCCTCTGCAGAGTCTTCCTTGATGGTCTCCCTTCCATGTACCAACCCTGCTTCACTTCCAGGATCTAACGAGATGAAGCTATACCATGCCGACTTCACTCAAAGAATATGAATAGACTAGTTTTTTAAAAAAAATAAAGATTGGTAGTGCAATCCAGTGCATGTTTCCTTGGAAGTAATCATCACTGTATTTGAGTAAGTTTATTCTCATGTAAGTGTTCATGACAAGTCACATCAAGTAGTTTTACAGGGCATTTTCCCCTCCTTACTGGTATGATCAAGCTACACCATAGAATCATAGAGTTGGAAGGGACCTCCAGGGTCATCTAGTCCAACCCCCTGCAGAATGCAGGAAATTCACAAATACCTCCCCCTCCACACCCCCAGTGACTGCTATTCCATGCCCAGTAGATGACAAAAAACCTCTGGGATCTCCAGCCAAACTGGCTTGGAGAAAAATTTGCTTCCTGGCCCCAAAGTGGCGATGAGCTTTTCCCTGGGCGTGTAAGAAAGGGCCACAAGAACTAAGCACTGAGGCAACCCTTCCTGCTCTCCCTCTCATGATCTGTCTAAGTTCACACAATCAGCATGGCTGTCAGATGGCCATCTAGCCTCTGTTTGGAAACTTCCAAAGAAGGAGAGCCTACCACTTCCTGAGGAAGCCTGTTCCACTGAGGAACCACTCTAACTGTGAGGAAGTTCTTCCTAATGTTTAGCCGAAAACTCTTCTGATTCAATTTCAGCCCCTTCTGGGGCTCTGTACCGTCTCCATACCATCCTCTAGATGACAGTCCTTCAAATACTTGAAGATGGTTATCATAACACCTCTCAGTTGTCTCCTCTCCATGCTAAACATACCCAGCTCCTTCAACCTTTCCTCATAGGACTCCTCACCATCTTCGTTGCCCTCCAGACATTTCAGCTTGTCTATATCCTTGAATTGTGGTGCCCAAAACTGAACACAACACAATACTTCCCTCAAGGAATATGAAAAAAAAGATTGGTAGTGCAGTCAAGTGCATGTTTCTTTGGAAAATAATCATCCCTGTGTTTGAGTGAGCTTATTCTCTTGTGAGTGTTCATGACAAGTCACACCAAGTAGTGTTACAGGCTACCTTCCCCTCCTTACTGGTATGACACCACGCAGAATGTGGGTGGACTGGAGTGAGAAGGTCTGTGAAAGGTACAGTTTAATAACTCCTCTTTTCTGGTCCAATGCCTTGTGAGACGCATAGGGTTGCCAACTCCAGCCTCTGAATTCCAGGAAAATTGTGAGAAAAGCCTGGGGAGGCAGAGTCTGGGGAAGGGAGAAAGCTCAACAGGTATGTGATTCTATAGAGTCTACCATCCAAAGATTCTGGGAGAATTCCAAGACCCACCTAGTCAATTGCAACCCTCTGAGATGGAGAAGACCCTAAATGGAAAGGGAATTGACAACCTCCAGGGTGACAACTTTCAGATGCCATACAGCCCACCCTCCAAAGCATCCATTTTCTCCAGGGGAACTGTTCTCTGTAGTCTGGAGATCCGCTCTAATTCCTGGAGGTTTCCAGCCCCACCTGGAGATTGGCAGCCCTGCCTGGGAGCCATGGCTCCTGGCCTCTTCCTGTAGCTGGAAGAGAACAGACAGAAAAAGGCCAGAAATGGCCAAACTGTGGCTTTTAGACAGTTTGGCTGTCCTTGAGCTAATACAGGTGCCCACACAAGTTTTGCAACTTAAGGAGTCCTTTGTGACATGTTGATAGATGGCCACGCTGTCATTTTTGTCACTTGTTTGTCCCTATTGTTTCAGGGTCCCCCCCATGTGTTTTGCTCCCTCTAGTAGTTCCAGAGGGAGCAAAACACATGTGGAAAGGGGGGGGAGCAAAGCAATGGGGACAGACAAGTGACAAAAGTGACAGTGCGAAAGTGAGACAGTCTCTTGCTGAGAGCAAAGAGAGCATCTGGCCTGCAGGAGAGATTAACCAATTAAGTGAGTCAAGCAGCAGGTGATGTGAAAGATCTCTACCTGAGACTCTGGTGCTGCCAGTTGGAGCGGACAATACTGAACCTGATGTACCAGTGGTTTGATTCATGCATTCAAAATGGATTGCAAGTGGGGTCTTCCTTATTCAAACTCCAAACTGTAATTCCTTTATCCCAAGTCAAAATGCCATTTAGGGCCATTCCTTTATTAACATTTCTGTTCATAGGTACATTCTCCTAAGTCAGTCTGGATGATCTGTGTAGAGGAAAAGAATTTTCCACTTCCACCTGTAGTGATAACTGGAAGCAGTCTCCTAGTTAAAATGACTCTGCTACAGCAGCTCCTCCAATTCAAATTTGCCAGCTTTGGGTTTTTTTTAAAATCATGTCTAGGGAGTGCAAAAGTAGGTGTTCAAAGAGAGCATTGTTTCTCTAAAGCTCCAATTGCTATAGAAATAATTTAAATCTCAGCTTTAAAACACAAATGGAAATGTACTTTGGAAATATAAGAACAAGTGATATGGGTTTAAAAATGGAGAAAAGAGAAATTATGAAGGTCTGCGGTTTCAGAAATAAGACTGTAGAAAAGAGCAGGAGTCCAGTAGCGCCTTAAAGACTAACAAAATTTGTGGCAGGGTACGAGCTTTCACGAGTCACTGCTCACTTCTTCAGATAAGGTTGAACATTAACAGATGACATGTTGCCAACCTGCTGTCCCCATCCATGTCTCCCATTACATATACAAAATAATCTGGGAGTTGGGGCTGGGGAGAGAGGCAGGTGTAATACAGCTACCTGTTTTCCCCCACTAGGGTTTATAGCAGCAGAAGGGGCATATTGGGTTGGAGGCCACCAAAGAGATCTGTGCACAGAAGTCCTTTTGTTAATAGAAATACAGCACTCTACCTTCCACACTCCCACTGTAGCCCAAAATGCACACCGAAAGCTGAAGGTTGGAGGGTTGTCAAGGGACAGGTAATTGGCAAAACTTGTGTCTCCCTGCCCTCTCCCATGCATGCAGATCTTTTTCACAGGACTCAATCCTTTGACTGGGACAAGAGATAACCTTCATCAACATGGCCCAATCCATATCTGCTCCCACCCCCACAACTTCATGTTGAGGGATCTGATCATGCATCCATAATGTCATGAGCCTGTCCTCTCCTGTTCTAGAGCTGTTCCAATTTCACTTTATTTTGTCTGATGGACTAACCCCTCCTCGACAATACCTTCCCCTTCATCCTTGCCCCTTAGGATCCCAAGCCGCCACTTTTTTTGCCCTATAACTGGAGACAGAACCCTTTCCCAAAGAGTGTGTTTTCCTGCTCTAAGTGCTCCCGTGTTTTATGTCGTGCTGCTCTCCCATCTGGCACCTCAACAAATGGCCATGCAGCTGAGATCACATTTGCTAGGCTCCCATTGGACCCTCAGGATCAGTAGTTAGATTGCTTTACCTGTCTCTTTCTCCCCCCCCCCCCCCCAGCTTGCCTTCTCTCTTGCTCCCTCTTTCTTCTCTGTAGCCTGAGAAGGACAGGTTGCTCAGTCCCTTTGGTCCTTGGAGTCAATCTCACATCCAGATGGCTCATTCTCCTCTTCTGATGTATTATTTAATGTGGTTTTTTAATAAACTGGATCTCCAATTTTCATCCCATTTTGAATCCTCAGCCTTTGTTCCAAGTTTAAGGAAGTGCTTCATCACTTAGTCACATATCCTTATTACTAGGATGCAGGTCATAACTTTGGGCACAGCCAGTGTTAAAATCCAAGTTTACATTTCTCTGTATAAGGAGTGAAGATGACACAGAGGAAGTGTGGGATCTTACTGGAAAGTGGGTCACATTCATACATGTGTCTAGGGTGCACGTGTCCCCGATGACACACAATTCATCCATTCCCAACATATCTGCTTTTCTTCTTCAAAGCATTCTCCTAAGCATCCTTCCACTTATTATGTCTTGAATTAGATTGCATGCCTGCAGGAAACATCTCCCATTAAAAATTTTTTTGCATAATGCCTCCTAGTAACTCTTACTTCCTTTCCCCTCTTGGCTGGCTCTTGGATGCACTGGACATTATGTACAATAGCAAGTAGACCACCATAGTGACTCACCCATCTATCTCCAGATAAATGTAAGGATGCCAGATTCCAGGCAAGACCTGGAATTACAACAACAGACATCAACTCCCCTGGAGAAAATGGATGCTTCTGGGGGTGGACTCTATGGCATTGTACCCCACTGAGGTCCCTGTCCTCCCCAGGCTCCACCCCCAAATCTCCAGGAGTTTGCCATCCTGAAAATGGCAACCCCCCTCTCCAACTAGTGGCCAGAGGAATCTGGCAACCCTTGATGAATGGCTTAGACCAAAGAGTTTTCTACCTAGTGGCAGCAGCTCTCAGTGTGCTCATCTATGCCTCCCCATGGTTGTCGCCATCCCTTCGCAGAAGCTTGAGGAGAAGACAAACCTTACCAGCTCAATTCCTCTTCCCTTTTATAGCATGACTTTACATATGCCCTATAATGGCATTCCTGAACGCTTGCAAAATGATTTCCTGTCGCAGGAGTTAGGCCACCATTTTGTTTGTCCTGGCAACAAGAAGCCAGAAATGGTTACAGAATTCTCATAAGAAGACACTTTTTCTTGAGAACTGGGAACTGGCATATGTGGCTTCCGTTTTAAGTGGCCTGGGGGAGGGGCAAGAGGGTTATATCTCCTATAGTTTTGGGGTGGGATAGAAATCAGGAGAGCGGCAAGTAGGCAGATAGGCGGTATGAGCTGGGTAGCTGCTGGCTGACCAGCGGTTGCTGCCTCCCCCACCAAAAAATTTGCCACTGGAGCTAACTGTCTCAAGTCACCTCTTTATAGAGCTGGCCCTGGCAACAGTAACCTGCCAGAGAGAACGCTAAGGAAAGGGGTCTGTTTGTATGTCAGATCACTTTGCATTGTGCAGCATGCGACCGTTTACAAAACATATGCTGTTTGACAAAATGCACGTATTCTGAACCTCCAGGGTACATCCAGTACCTAATCACCTAGTTATTCTGCTACTGTGCACCCTTCTAATTTTGCTAAATGCAAGGAAACATGTTTACCTCTCAGTGTCCATATAGCTGCCACATCAGATGAAGCTCAAACAGCTTTTAGCATCACGAATACGGTTTTCTTAAGGGTTGCGGGGGGGGAGAGACACGTCAATATTTTATGCTTACTTCCGATGAGCTACATTAGTCACTCTAAGGCATGTTGCTTTTTTGAGCACTGTAAAAATGGTATCCTTGCCTTTTGCTTGTTACAGATAAAATATGAATTCATATAAAACATGGTCCGTGGGCATGATAGCAAGACGTAGGATACAACAACCTGAAGGATGCAGGGTTAGGTCTGACCAAAGATGAGAGACATCGTGGATACCCTACAGATGGCACCTTGAATTTTGGGATTGGAAGAGTAGGAAAAACAGCATCATAAATGATTAAACAGGCTGGAATTCTTGCCTGACACTGTAATAAGTTGGGGGTCAAATAGTTGTTGGTCCCAAGAATTTACAGTGTAAACAAACAACAACACAGAAGGTTGGTTTACACAAAAAACTACAGAGTAGCCTTTATCTGTAAGCCTTCTTGCACCAAACCCTCTCTTTTATTACTCTGCTCTTATTACTTGAAAAAATGGTATTACTTAGGAAGGTAAACAGGTAAGTGGAACTTCTTCTAAGAGGGATGGAATAGTGCTCTCTAATGCATTGCAGCCAGAGCCTGTAGCTCCTACAAGCACCTGGAGGCTTCCATTCTATGTGTGATTAGTGAGCCTGACAGGGGGAAAGGAGCCACCACTAAGAAGTATCTGATTCCTTTGAACAAAATTAATGAGCTCAAGACTACCTGGACATTATACTCTCTGTCATAGCAAATGCTGGGCACAATCTTGCCAAAGTAATCCAGTTAACAGGGTTCAGTAAGCGTGCCACAGATGTTGTGCATGTCTTTTATTTAACCACAAGAATAATTAAAGAATAAATGCAGATTTTTTTTTTAAAAAAAAGTTTCAAGTGAAAGTGAAGAATCAGCAAACTGCTATATCAGCAGTTAGGGCTGCAGGTTGGACCTAGAAATTTCCTGCTTTTACAACTGATCTCCAGAGTACAGAGATCAGTTTGCCTTGCGGAAATGGCTACTTCGGAGGGTGGACTCTGAGGGGCCTCCCCTCCCCAGACGCTGTCCTCTTTAGCCTCCACCCCCAAAACCTTGAGGTATTTCCCAACCCAGAGCTAAACTCTAATTAAAACCTTTCCCAAAAAAATGGAAAGAAATTAACATACACTCTTTGCTATCTGTCCCAAAGAAGCTGAAAGGATTCTCATTTCCCATCATCTGAAAGGCAAATCAAAGCAATCCTAAGTATTCCGTGAATGACTGAGAAAACAAATCTTGCTATATTCCACATTATAAATGGATGGATAGCAAAGACGAAGAAGTGAAAAGCAGAAAGTATCAGTGAATACATCTGGGAAACTTAAGCTGTCAGGCAGAAAGGATTGCAGCCTCAGAAAGCTCTCCAAATTAATTAGAAAATGTGATGAGAATGATGAAAAAATAATAGGATCATCAGGTCACAGATCAGCTGTGTTACCATGTACTCTTAAGATGTAAAATAAAATTACTCCAAAGCAACTCCAGGGTCCAGAATAGTCTGCCTTTCCCCCCATAAAACCACAGGTAAAAAGAAGAAATTCCTTTAGATAGGTACCTTTGCTTCACTGCAATGGATTCCTTTGGGTAGTGGATCCTACAAAGTGCAAGTATTCGCAGAAGCTGACCTTCCCTCACCTTCTTGATCCCATAACAGATCCCAGACATCCCTGAAAAAGAGACTCCCATAGACAAAAAGCCACACAGTGTGATGGGAGTGGGATCAGTAGTAAGGATGCCAGCCTCCAGGTGGGACCTGGAGATCCCCCGGAATCACAGCTTATCTCCAGATGGCAAAGATCAGTTCCTGTGGAAAAAATGGTTGCTTTGGAGGATAGTCTCTATGGCATTGTACCCCATTGAGGACCCATGTCCTCCCCTGGCTCCACTCTTAAGTCTCCAGGAGTTTCCCAATCTGGACCTGGCAACCCTACCCCCCCTCCCCTGCCAGTGGCCAGGAGGGACCAGGCAACCCTAGGACTCCCTAATAATTTTTCCAAGTAACTTTGTAAATCATTTAGTACAATGCAACTTTATTGCCTGCATAGAAAAGCCCTCTTGAAAAAAATCAGTTTTGCATAGTTTTCAGAAAGCCTCGAAAGTTCCTGACTTCCTCAGTTGGCAGATAGGTCATGGTAGCAGCACTGATCCTTTAGGACCTGTTTCCATAGCCGAAGGGCAGAACCCTCCACGGTATGAATACACTTGAGAGATGGGTTATGCATGCAGGCATCTCCTCCTAATCTACATAACGGATTGCTGGGACTTCAGAGTGCTCCCCCCCCCCCCCCCCCGTTTCAGAGTCTGCCTGCACAGCACAGGGGTTATATCCACCCGCCTCAACCAATCAAGCCAACAAATGAAGGGAATAAAAAAGGATTATCAGAATGCTATTAAGAGGAGCAGGAAGCTGTGCTGGACAACTGGCTTTTATGTGGCTTGGACAAGCAGATAACCCGAGCCCCCCCCCCCCCCCAATCTAAAGCCATCCAGACCAGATGGCCACCTAGAACTATTGAGCAGCCCAGCATATTAAAATGTTGGCTCATGAATGGAGATATATTTGATACATGTTGTTTTGTGTACTAGTTTTTGGTATCTATCATGTCTTCAGCCATAAACAATGACATGATTATTCATTCAAAGAAAATTCATGACAAATTTTATTTATTTATTTATTTATTTATTTATTTATTTATTTATTTAATTTGGCTTCTAGGCCGCTCTCCCCACATAGCAGGCTCAGAGCGGCTTACATAATTAGGTGAACCTCGCTCTTGCTCTGATCATGGTTTGGGAACTGAAGTCCATGGTCACAAAGTTCCTTGAGCTTTTAAGGCAGTTCATGGAGTTCATGCCAGTTCCTGGCCAGAGCAGAAAGCTGTGAAAAAAGCTGAATACCTGGGAGCACTCCCTGCCACTCAGCTGTTTTAGGCTTTCTTGTGCAGTCCCTTTAATGTTTAAAGGGGCTGCACAAGAAAGCCAGGAAATGGGAAGCAGCCTATCTGGGGTTGGGCGCCGCTTCAACAGGGGAAGCCCCTGTCTGTTGCCCAGCAATCCGGGCATTCAGCTACCCTCCTCCCATCGCCTGATGAGGCCCCCTGAACCTCCCATTGGGAACTCACTCAGGAGGCCAGTGGAGGAGGAGGCCAGAAGCAAAGAAGGGGCAGCCAGCTGAGGCAGTCGGTGGAGGAGACAGCCACAGCGAGCCATGCAGCAGCAGCAGGGCCATGGCCACAGGCTGTGGCAGCAGTATAGTTGCCAGGCCCACCCAAAGAGCCCAGGGCTGGGGAGGTGGTTCTGGCAGGGAAAGAGGCTGCTCCAGCCTGGAGACCACATGGGTTGGACATCCTGCAGCAGTGGTGGCAAAGCTGGGCCCAGAAAGTGGGCTGGCCATGGGGGACACCAAACCCCCGTGGTCCCTGGTCTGGAGCAGCCTCCTTCCCTGCTGACACCACCTCCCCCACCCTGGGCTTCTGGGGCAGGGCAGCTGCTGTTCTGCCACAGCAATCCTACTGCTGCTGCACGGCTCACCACAGCCATCTCCTCTGCCAACCGCCTCAGCTAGCCACCGCTTCTCCTCTACTGGCCTTTACCGGCCTCCTGGGTGAGTTCCTGATGGGAATGTGATGTCCAGGGGCACCGGGAGGCAACAGGAGGAGTGTGGGTGAGTGGCCAGGCAATGGATGGGGTCTTCCCCTGTTGAAGCAGCACCTGACCCTGGACAAGCTGCTCCCCATTTCCCAGCTTTCTTGTGCAGACCCTTTCAAGTTTACTTTCATCTCTGAAGAAGACAGTCGAAACGAAGCTCACATCTGGAATCTTCGTTGAACTTTCTGAACTTTGCCATTTTTGCACTGTATCGTACATGGTGGAGAGCATTATTGTTTTGTATAATATTTCAAGTAATTTTGCATTAGAATATATGTAATTACACTGTGATCTTTATAGCGTCCTCTGTTCCCAGCTCTTGCTACAGATGTTACTATTTGCTGTAAGGTCTTCCTTCTCATGATGACACACACATTTATGTCCCCTGCTGCTTCCACATGGGAGTTCAATAATGCACCCCTTCTCTGCAGTAGTAACCAACAGAGGAGCAGGTGTGAATGGTGTCCATGCACTCACTGCCGTCACCACCCCACTCCATTCCCCTGCCCTCCACTGCACTGGTGCGGAAGCTCCAATGTGAAGACAATCTGCTGCTCCCCCCAAATCTGTCCCCTCAAACCCTTTAGTCTTCCTGTCCTCCTTCCCAGCTGAGCCATGGTGTAAAACTATGCTGTGACCCAGCTGCCAAAGATAAAAAGCCAATTAAGGGGCTAAAAGGAGACAAAGAAGCACAAAGCTCAGCTCTGCCACCACAACGTAATGGGTGCCGCGAGAGAGTCCTCATAAGGTGCTCTGCCCACAACCATCCCCCAGTCTCCTCAAAAGCTGCGTGTAAGAAGGTTGTTTAAAAAGTCATCTCATCGGTAGAGTTGCCAGCAGACTGGAGGGAAAGTGGCCTGTCCCTTTAACAGAAGTTTAATAGGATGCACAGGAAGTTGTCATACTGAATCAGACTCTTGGTCCATCACATCAGCATCGTCCACTCTGACTGGCAGCAGCTCTCCATTGTCTCAGGTGGATGTCCTTCCCATCACTTACTATGTGATTCTTTCATCTGAAGATGCCGGGGATTAAACCTGGGACCTTCTGCATGCCAAGTAGATCCTCTACCACTGAGATGCAGCATGCAAAAAAATGGGCATTTTGATTTCTTTTGTGACAGCAGAAGAATGTATTCCAATAGTTTATTTATTTATTTGGATTTATACCCCGCCTAGCCAGCAAGGCCGGCTCTAGGCTCTATATAGTCTAGAATATACTTCACCTATGCTTTTGCGGGATGTTATTTACCACCATGCCATGAAGATCTTCTCCTGCCTGTTTGCAAACATTAAGCCTTTATTGAAAGAACAGGACATTCCCCACCCCCACCCCCCTGGCCGGACTGCTGACATCTCATCAGGGGAAAACATGGGAGCCACATGAATCATGCCTGCATTGGGCACAGCGTTGTAGGGATGCTCCAGATATATCAGGGGATTTCTGTTTTTCACATAGGAAAAAAATCCCCATGTGGAAGCAGCCCCAGTATGAAAGTGTTCTCCCACACTGGTATCCTAACGCATCTTATATTCATCCTATAGACAACAAGGGTTTGAACTTTAAACCATAAAACACAATGCTAAGTGCCTCCTCCCGGCTTAAGTGCCTGAATTTAAGGAGCAGAAGGACGTGAAACTAATTAATATGTGGAAGAAAGATGTTTAATCTTCAATTCTCTGGCAATTAAACAACACACAATTGATATTTAGATCATTTTTACAACCACTAAACAGGAAACATGGGGAAATATGAATTCATCCATAACCTTTATAATGCAATTAGAGGAAATTGGGTTTAAGCAGATCTTTATAAAAGTAGTTAAAAGCAAACATGGTTTCCGAAACGGTTTCCAATTACTGTGGAATGTAATTGTTATAATGAAAATGTTCCAAAGCAAAGCTAGAACATTATATAAAACATGCCAGTTTGGGAACCATGCCATACCATAACAGAAGTTGTAAATGAAATAATTTAACCAAAAAGAAGAATCCCAACGGTAGATGTGATAATGTATCCGGGGGGGGGGGGGGGGGTGTTAAAAAAACTTTTTCACAAAAACAAGCTGCATTCTGAATTTTGATTGCTTCTGCAATCGCAGAAGAACTGATTTCCGTGGTTTGTAATACATTTTTGCCAATGATTTTGAGCAGTCGTTCTCCTACTGCTACCAAATTGCTTGCAATTATAATTGGGCAGAAGGTTAAACTTCCATCTTGTATGTAGCTCCGACAGGTGCCGATATTTTTTCTGGGTGTTCTGTGGCTCCCTGTCTGTGTGGAATGGAATATACACACCTCCCTTTGGCTAAGGTAGAACAAATTTTGAGTCCAGTCGCACCTTTAAGACCAACACAAATTCATTTAAGGTATGAGCTTTCAGGTGCACGCACGCTTCCACGGATACTTAAGGTGTGTGTGCTGAGTAATATTTACAAATATGAGTTGCTGCTTTTCCATCTGATTTCTACCAGTTTCCTTTTCTACTGCAGACCCTCACTTCAGTCTTTGCATGCTGTTCATGAGGATTCCCTGAACCCCTGGAGCAGAATTTGGGGAGGCCTGCAGAGTAATCCTAAGCAGAGCTGCACCATTCTACGTCCATCACCTTCAAAAGTTTTAGAAGGGTACCAGGGCTATTTGGGGGGCAGGAACGCACTGGAACAGCATTCTGGCTGGCTTCCTAGTTGACCACACCTACAGCCAAAACCTCTGCACATGCGTGGCTACAGAGTAGGAGTGTGCATTCGGCTTGGGTGTCCCTTGGCTTGCCCATGCGCCCCACAGCTGCGGGGAGTGTGGGCAAGCCAGGCCTTGGAGGGAAGGCAGTTTAAACCGCCTTCCCTTGGCTTGCCCATGTGCCATGCGGTTGCGGGGAGCGTGGGCAAGCCGGCCCTTGGAGGGAAGGTGGTTTAAACTGTCTTCCCTTGGCTTGCCCATACACCTCGTGGCTGCAGGAAGCATGGGCAGGGAGCATGGGCTGCAGGGAGGTTTAAACCACCTTCCCTTGGCTTGCCTGTATGCCCCATGGTTGTGGGGAGCATGGGCAAACCGGCCCTTGGAGGGAAGACGGGCAAGCCCCTACTTGGAGGGAAGGTGGTTTAATCCACCTTCCCTTGGCTTGCCCATGCGCCTATTATTAATAGGCCCATGGGTGTGGCCAGTTATGCTAATGAGTTCCTGCTGGGCTTTTTCTTTAAAAAAAAGCCGTGGGTATAACTGTACTTAGGGGAAGGAAGGCAGCACGGTGTAGCCCAGTCATCATTAGATTTCAGAAGTTAAGCAGGGTTGATACTTGGATGGGAGATCACCAAGGAAGACCATGCAGAGGAAGCCAGTGGCAAGCCACCTCTCCTTAACCACTTACCTTGAAAGCCCTTTGCTGGGATCTCCATAGGTCGGTATCAACTTGACAGCACGTACCTCCATAACTGGCCTTAGGACTGTTTTGTTCGTAAACTACAGAGGGAGGTGGGAGAGGCAGGGAAGTCCCATTTTGCAAGTCCCAGTCCACTTGAGGTAATTTGGTTCCACCCCATTGTGATCAATCCAAAGCTTACACAGGCATGAGAGTGACTTATTTTGCAGGGAGCAAATTAAGAACTGGCCCAAGGAAGTGGATTTTTCAGACTTGTTCAGTTTGATCTTCCTAAACAGTGGGTGGGGAGGAGTAATTTTTTTCCCCCTGAACACATTTTTGTTTCTTAACTGATCTTTTCAACTATGATTTATATGAGATGGAAAATATTTTATTTTTAAAACAGAAGCCAAAAGGATACACTCTCCCAGAGTTCTTTCTGCTTATTAACAGGGTTTGGGAGAGGTGGGAGGGTTATAAGATCTTCTCTGGTTCCTTATCAATTATAACTTTAAAACTTTGGTGGTGTTACAAAAGACAATATGTGATAGGTCAGCCTCTTAATTGCTAGGATTCCTACCACGCAAGCATTCTACTTTGCCCTTCAGCATTTCCCTGGTGTGTTTAAAATTTTGTCCCCTTCGGTCTGTCAGAAATTCCAACTAAGATTCTTTGTTCTTTATTATTCAGTTGATGTTGTTTACTTTTCTACCTCATTGCAGCCCTCCTACAGAATCATCTTCAACAGCTGTTGTTTAAAGAAGCCGTGACTTGTCCTCCTAAACAGTGAAAGCAGGATCCAATGCTGAGAAGTGGGGAACAACCCATTCAGATGGCTTCATCCCATAGACACATGAAACTACCTTATACTGAATCAGACTATTGGTCCATCAAAGTCAGTATTGTCTACTCAGACTGGCAGCAGCTCTCCAGGGTCTCAGGCTGGGAGTCCTTCATCTCACCTACTGCCTGATGCTTTCTCCTGGAGAGGCTGGGGATGAACTTGGGACCTTCTGCAGGCCAAGCAAAGGCTCTTTCACTGGACCACAGCCTCTTCATACACACACATTCAGGCCGATTTCGCACTAGCGTTTGCCCCAGATTTGCCCTCATGCTTGCATCGGAGCTTCTGGTTGATTTCACACCAGTTGCTCCGGGCTCATGTTTTGCTCTGGAGTATCACCCTGCTGCACCGGAGTTTCCCTGGAGCAAACAAATCCTGTTTTTAGAGGATTCTCCTGTTTGCTCCGGGGGAGAACCCAAAATGAAAACACGCCCACTCACCCGCCTTTCATCAGGGCCGCCCCATTGTGGGAGTTTCTAATTTTTTTTGGAGAAAACCCTTCATCATGCTATATTGAAAGAGCTGATGTTCCAAGTGGGAAAATGAAGAAAATACTCCGGAGGAAACTGGGAGGGGAAATTCCGGAGAGAATGAGAGGCAACTGGCCAGTGTGAAATCGGCCTCAGTGTGGGAGATGCTTCACTACAATACTACCTCGTGCAGTGTGTGTGTAAATGAGTATCTCCCAAGGGCCACCAGTGGTCTATAGTACAATGTCTGCAGCATGAAATTAGAGGGAAATGTTTTAGGGCTGTTTCCAAAGCAAGCAGTAATAAATGTCAGTGGAAAATCTGAACTACTTTTGAATTATTTTATTTATTTATTTATTTATTTATTTGGATTTATATCCGCCTAACCAGCGCAAGCGGCTCTAGGCGGCTCACAACAACTAAAATCAATACATACAAATATAATGGATTACAATAAAACCACAGAACCACTTAAAATGGCGGCAATTACAAATACCAACCCCAGGGCAGCGACTACATCCCCACAGCCAGGAGGCTACCACCAACAGATATACCGGGCCAGTGCTTCTCTGATATACCCGTGGCCATTTCCCCCAGTGGCGGCCCCCAAAAGCCTGGCGGAAGAGCTCCATTTTGCAGGCCCTGCGGAACTGCAAAAGGTCCCACAGGGCCCTGATGTCTTCCGGGAGCTCATTCCACCAGTAGGGGGCCGCCACTGAGAAGGCTCTTTTCCTGGTGGTCACCAACCTGGCCTCTCTCGAGCCAGGAAGGGCCAAGCGATGTTGTGTGCCTGACCGCAGTGCTCTCTGGGGTATATATGGGGAAAGGCAGTCCCTTAGGTAGGCAGGCCCCTGGCCATATAGGGCTTTAAAGGTTAAAACCAGCACCTTGAACCAGATCCGGTACACTATAGGCAGCCAGTGCAGTGCCCTCAGCACAGGCTGAACATGGTCCCTCACAGAGAGGCCCATCAACAGCCTGGCCGCGGCATTCTGCACCAGCTGCAGCCACCGGTCAACATTTTATTCAAGGTATAAGCTTTTGTGTGCAAGGACACTTCTTCAGATACAATGGGGGGAAAGTTAGATGGAATTCTTGAAATGTGACCATACTACAGAGGCCACATTCAGACATCACAAGAAATTGTGGTTCTTATGTAGTTTGATCTCATGTACATCAGACTACAGGAAGTATTTCTTCACCTATAGAGAACATGGCCACTAGTTTAGTTGGCTTTAAAGAGGAAACACAAATACATGGTAGACATCCCGATTGATGGCTTTAGCCGCAATTATTAATGGGACCTCCAGATGCATCAGAATGCCAGGGATAGCAATCAACAGCACTAGGAGATGTTGCCTCCATGCTCTGTGTATAGGCCTTCTTGGGTTATCTGGTTGGTCAATGTACAAAAGAGGTTGCTGATCTACATGGACTATTTGTCTGATCAGGCATGGCTGCTCTTAAGTTTTCTGCTGTCATGAGGTACATATGAAGCAATGAGTTCTCCAAATTAATTAAACATTGTACAAAGAAGCACTTTCATTTTTCTGTGTCCAGCTGAGACTAAGACAAGTCCCAGCAACCACAGTGTCTCACCACAGGGGTTTTCAGGTCACAGTCCGAAGTCCAACCCCAGGGTCAAATAACACAACTCAAAGACAAAATCAGAAGGCAGATCAAGGTAAAAACACACATTCCAGAAGCAAGGTCACAAAGTTCCAAGAATCAAGACAAAGGAGGTCAAACAACTGGTAAACCTATCAATAAAACCACAGACATATTAATCCCACAAGGGCAGTAGCCTCACTGCAGGCTTATATAGGGAGTTTCCCTACAGGTGATGCTGGTCCCATGATAAGCTCTTCTCTCCAAGATGAGTCAGTTTCTTTACTCATGAAGAGTAGCAGGGCCCAAATCCCGCAAAGACTTATCAGTGTGTCCTGGCATTCTCTCAGCAGAGGGGAGGTGTTGGGCTACCAAGTGCACACTCTTGCACCTGGTCCAAGTCTCTGTCTTCGCCCTTCATCTTCCCTGTTCTTGGGATTCTTTAGGAGATTGTGGCAGGTTTAGCAGTGGGTGGGTCTATGCTGGGACTTCTTGGTTTGAGAGCCCTGCTGAACCAGAAGATAGCTCCCAGTGCTAACACTAGGTCCCTTTGGGGAGGCCCTAGAACACAAGAACAACAGGGAGGGTCTGCCAAGGCCAGGCTTGGGGACAGGTTGTTCTTCTCCTCTGATGAAAACTCATCCTCCTATGCTACATTGAAATGATCCATGACATTCTGTCTTGAATCTACTGCCATTGACTTCATTGGCTGTCCCTGAGCTGTGCTAGTTTAAGAGAGAAAAGTTCTCTCTGTAACCACTTTCTTCACATCGCAAATACATTTATAAACCTTCATCATTCCTCCAATTAGTCTCTTCCTCCTTAGGAACAACATTACCAATTAGTAGCTTATTTCTTTTTATTTGAAAATAATTTTCAAGAAGCACTCTACATCCTGTCTACATAATGTCTTCCACATTAGTGCTAGCCTCCTTGGTGGTGGCCCAGAAGTTAATTTTTGCACCACTATTCTGGGCTTTTGGAAGAAAGGTAAATCCCGCTTTTTAGTCTAGACCTGGTGACTAGTAGGAGTGGAATCTGAGCTGCAGCTATCTTATGTGTGTTGCTGTATAGTTCACTGTTTTTAGCTGGGTGAGAAAAAAGTGGTTTCAATTATTGCTATAATGGTTGGCCATTTTAACTGGTTTATGGATCCTTTGGAAGCCATTTTGAACTAAGGAGAAATGGGAGTATAAATCCCTAGATTTAAAATAAATATACAATAGACAGGTAAAAATCAATTGTACCCAGTTTCAGAATAATACTAAATCTTCTGTAAGCTGGATTCTCAATAGGATGTCACCAGGGGTCATTTCGTAGAAAAAGAGGTGCAGGAGCTCATTAGCATAACCCATTTGCATATGCCACAACCCCTAACATACCGGAAGTGTGTCAGAAGGCAACACTCACCCCTCAGGCTCCACTCCACAGGTGAGTGAAACTGACCTGCTCTTCCTCCATTCCCTTCCCCATCCAATACTTTGTGCAATAAAAATAAGCATAAAGAACACACCCTCATTCTCTTCCTGCTCCCTTGAAACCACTAGGTTTCAAGTAGACTTGAGATACCCAGGACATGTGCACCACCCATCCCTTTCCCTTCCCCACAACAAGACACCCTGTGAGGTAGGTGGGGCTGAGAGAGGTCTTTTGAGAACTGCTCATGAGAGAACAGCTCTGAGAGAACTTGTGTCTGGCCCAAGGCCACACCAGCAGCTGCATGTGGAGGAGTGGGGAATCAAACCCGGTTCTCCCAGATTAGAGTCCAACTCCTGACCACTACACCAAACTGATGAGGTGGAAGCTGCTGAAGGGTTGGTGAAATTTCTCCAGTACTTATGTGCCATGTGCCCAGATAAAAAATGGTATACTTAGAAAATTTATATGCCACCTTGAGCAAGTCTCTGGAGAAGCAGCACACAGTCATAAATGGAACAATGATAAAATTATCAATATTAAAACAAAACATTAAAAACAATAAAGACCCTAGCAGGGCTTTCCCCGGGGCGCTGCGCCTCTGCACTGCTCGGGGAAGCCAAGGAGGGGGCGGGGCTTGGTCATGTGCCCGCCCCCTGGGCTCCTCACTCCCGCAGCTGCGCTCCTGTGCGCTCCCGCTCCAACGGACCCCTGGATGTCACCCACTGCCAAAAGAAAGATCTCTGCATCACTTTAGTATCTGTTCTGAGTTTTTAACCAGTTTTTAACCATGTGATTCTAGTTTTTTTAGAAAATTAAATTGTTAATACAAATTATATTCAGCATTAGTAGACATAATCTACATTTCTCCAGGGTGTTTTGAAAATATATAAGACTATTGCAACCAGGTCAGCATGCATCTTAATAGAGAAACCGTTTCCTACAAAGGTTATTTTTAAATGTGATTGACCAGATTTTCCTATTGCAACCATACATCTTAAACAAAATAGCTCTTATTGAACTAATTGGTAGCGCAGATTTTTCATTTCAGTGCACACAGAGAAAACCATAAGTCTAAGCAGTAATCTGCTGTCCACAGACTAATCTTTTTGTCTGTATGTCTCTCCTCCAAATAACAATCTCTGAAATCATGATGACATGGGTTTAAAATACCATTCATATGCCTGTCAGTCAGGGTGAACATCCTTTAATAAACAAGCTCAAGATAAAGATCAGTCACCTGTATGCACACAAAGAAAATGAGCTGTGAAATAGTATAAGTGATCGAGAAATGTTCTGTTGGTTTCCAACCCCCTTGTGTCAGATGCAGCTGGAGATTTCACATCTCAATTTCTTTTGGATGCTAAGATTCTGATCTGCCTACCAGCAGATTCATATGGAGGCCAACTCAAATGTCTGCAACCGGAATTCTCTGCAAGTGAGTAATTATAAGACTGCTGGGAATCTCTTAATGTTGAGCCTTAATATAAAGGCTTTGGTTTGTCTTTTGCAGCTCTCCAGGAAGATTTGTCTGGCGGTGCTTTCTCCAAACGCAGGACAGGGTGTGAGCAAAAAACGGAAGGCTGCTCCTTCGCCCTGTGCTTTGCTGTGGCAGGAAGCAGCAAAGAAAACGGAGCATTCCCAAGGACCTTGCTGTAAAGAGAGATGGGACAGCAGCAGACTCACTAAGCATTAGGAAATACACTAAATCAATTTCAGTATTGGGTTGCCAACTCCAGGTTGGAGAATTCCTGGAGATTCGGGGATGAAGCCTGCAGAGGGCAGGGTTTCAAAAGGAGGGAGGGCACAGAGCCATACATTCCACCTTCCAGAGCAGCCATTTTCTCCATGGGAACTGACCTCTGTAGTCTCTAGAGATCAACTGTAGTTATGGGATTTTCCCAGGCCCCATCTGGAGGTTCTAGAAACAAATAAATACACACTGCAAAAAAACTTTTAAAATTAATGTGTTCTGTTTATAACTATCATTCTATAAAGTGCATAGTGTGCTATTATACCATCCTTATCAGGTACATATTTTCAGTACATTCTGTTTTAACAACTACCAGTCAATTTTGCATCAATATTTTGAAAAGTCAAATGGGAGTTTCCAGAATTACAAGCCCACTTCTACTTGCACGAAGTCTTCCAAAGGGGGGGAGCTTTCATTTGTAGTTTTGTTGATGCTTATTGCCAGTCCTACAAAAGACATATTGTGCAGCTAAGATTCATGGATGGAGCGGTCCTGTCATTCTCAAAGCTGCATGAACATGATAATTTTTTTGCAAAGTGTATATTTATTTGTTACTAGACCCTCCTAACACTGCAATTCAGGTTGCTACACCCACCTGGAGGTTGGCAACTGTATTTCAATGAGTTCTGATTGTTGTGTTACTAGTCACAGTGGGGGATATGAACACTTCTGCTGCGAAGTACACTGGGGGGGACAGGGTTAGTCACTCTCAGACTAACCTAACTCACAGGGTTCCTGAGAAAGCTAAATGGAGAGGGAAGAAGCATATGCATTGTCCCGGTCTCTTTGGGGGAAAGGCACAATAAAGACTGTGAGTGCAAATGGTTCTGACATCTGGGGCAAGCAGGAAACTGCTCATTTAGCCCGAGGGTTGCTAACCTCCAGGTCAGGCTGTTGACTTCTCAGAATTACAGCTGATCTCCAGATGACAAAGATCAGTTTGGAAGGAGGAGCCTATGGCATTATTCCCTTCTGAGGTCCCTCCCCTCCCGAAACCCTGCCTACTCCAGGCTCCACCCCCCAAATTGCCAGGAATTTCCCCACCCCTATTTCGCCTGAATTGAACCAAACCTCTTCTCTTGAGACTTGGGAGTGTTGGGGTGAGGGAAGCTGGTTCTGAGGAATGCAAGCCTCAAGGCAACCTATTCCGGGCGATTGTATTGAGCCAATGGCCCCCTATGTTGCATAAATGGTGATGGGGGTGTAGTTCATAAGGCTTGGAGGAAGCTGTCCTGTGCGCTTTGTAGAGCTAGGGCTGCCTTATGTCCCACTCAAGGAACCTTGTTAGGGTTGCCAGGTTTGGCGTTGGAAATTCCTGGGGATTTGGGTGTGGCAGGTGGAGTTTGGGGAGGGGAGGAAGTTCAGCTGGGATATTATGCCATGAAGCCTGCCTTCCAAAGCTGTCGTTTCCTCTGGGGAACTGATCTCTGTAGTCTGGGGACCAGTTGCAATTCCAGGAGATCTCGAGGCCCCACTTGGAGGATGGTAGCCCTAAACCTGTTATTACACCACCTTGTCATATTTCTTACACCAAATTCATGTCCTCCTTGGCCAACTTCTACGGAATCTCTTCGCACTGCTATCCCCTCAACCAAGAACATGAGATTGACCAAGAGAGAGATCTTGGAGTCATAGTAGATAACTCAATGAAAATGTCGAGACAGTGTGCAACTGCAGTGAAAAAGGCCAATGCCAAGCTGGGGATTATTAGGAAGGGAACTGAAAACAAATCAGCCAGTTTCATAATGCCCCTGTATAGATCGATGGTGCGACCTCATTTGGAGTACTGTGTACAGTTCTGGTCGCCACACCTCAAAAAAGATATTATAGCACTGGAAAAAGTGCAGAAAAGGGCAACTAGAATGATAAAAGGGTTGGAACACTTTCCGTATGGAGAAAGGTTGAAACACTTGGGGCTCTTTAGCTTGGCGAAACAATGGCTGAGGGGTGACATGATCGAGGTTTATAAGATTATGCATGGGATAGAGCAGACAGAAAAAGAAGTACTTTTCTCCCTTTCCCACAATACAAGAACTCATGGGCACTCCGTGAAATTGCTGATCAGTCGAGTTAGAATAGATAAAAGGAAGTATTTCTTCACCCAAAGAGTGATTAACACATGGAATTGACTGCCACAGGAGGTGGTGGTGGCTACAAGCATGGGCGGCTTCAAGAGGGAATTGGATAAACATATGAAGCAGAGGTCCATCAGTGGCTATCAGCCACAAGGTATAGATAAGAACTCTTAGTCTGGGGCAAGTGATGCACTGTATTCTTGGTGCTTGGGGGAGGGAACAGTGGGAGGGCTTCTAATGTCCTGGCCCCACTGGTGGACCTCCTGATGGCACCTGGTATTTTTAGACACTGTGTGACAGTATTGGACTGGATGGGCCATTGGCCTGATTTATCATTGGCTTCTCTTATGTTCTTAAGTAAATTTGACGCCATCTTTTCCTGCTCCCGTTATTGATAAGGACACAAACCATCAGGGGATTCTAGAGTTTGGCTCGTGGATGTGTGTGTTTTAAAGACTATTGCTTGAACAGCTTTGGAAACTTAATATGATGTTGCTTGTAAAATCACATCATGCTCAGGCACTGCGTCTGCACAGTATTGTTTTGACAAGATTGCAGCTCATTTCCTGCTCTCCCTTGCTGAGGGGAATCTGATTACTGACATGAGCTATATCACACATTCTCCAGTGTGGGCTCCATCCCTGTGATTGAAAGCGTTGCTTTTCAAAAGCTGCACTCCTGGGAACAGAGCTGATACATGTACACTTATATGCCCTATGGCCATATGAAGCAAATGAGCATGCTGGGTGTTATTGTAATAGTGTTTCGATAAGTACGGAAACTTGGACTGCTGTTCTGAGCCCTACCTTGGCTCTCTTCAGGCTTGTCAACCCTGGGCTGAGAAATTCCTGGAGATGTAGCGCTGGAGACTGGGGAAGGCAGAGTTTGGGGAAGGGAGGAAGCTCAACAGGGAGAGGATGATGTCACAGACTCCACCCTCTGAAGCTGCCATTTCTCTGCCTAGTCTGATCCCTTGTAATCCCATGAGAACTCCAACCCCCTACCTGGAGGTTGGCAACTCTTTCACTGATTGATATAACCTTGAGGTCTTTATTGCAGCTCCCCCGTTGGACAGGAGGGCTATCTATCACAATAGGGGTGTGTAAGCAGGCAGACCATGCCCCTTGGCTGAGGTGTAAGCTGGAAGCCAGCAACCTTCATTTAATAGCACCCCAGGAGTTCATATGCAAGACAACTTGACCAAAAGAGAGTCAATTGGTGTAGTGGTTAAGAGCGCGGACTCTTATCTGGGAGAACTAGGTCTGGTTCCCCCCTCCTCCACATGCAGCTGCTGCCGTGACCTTGGGTCAGTCCCAGTTCGCTCAGAGCTGTTCTGGAAAAAGCAGTTCTGGAAAGAGCTCTCTCAGCCCCACCTACCTCGCAGGGTGTCTGTTGTGGGGAGGGGAAGAGAAAGGAGATTGTAGGCCACTCTGAGTGAAGGGTGGAGTATAAATCCAATCTCCTCCTCCTCCTTCATATATACAAGTTGGAAGCCAGCCTGGCAGGCCTCACAGACAAAGGCAAAGACCTTGGTAGGTATGACATCAAGGTCTGACTGTGCTGTGTCCCCTCCACCCATTCTGCGGGTTTGCATACGCTAAAACAATAGACTTGTCTCACTCCAGAAAACACTATTTACCTGGATCGTTAACCCAATCAACCATGCCTCACCTTCCCCATTCCCACATTTACTTCACAAAAGCTACCCCTAACACCTACTGCTTTCCCACCTAACACAAAAGGGGGGCCGTCAAACATTATTTTCACTTTTTGATTCATTTAATTTGATAAACATTAATGCTCGTGAATCACCGGAGGAAGCAATCAGAGTTTCCACTCAAACTTTGTTTTGGATCAAAAGCTGCTCCCAAGATATCTCCAGTTCCCTTTGCCAATTCCTGGGAACCCCATTCATAATTTCCCCAACACACTGTTGTGCTTTTAGTTAAACTCATCAACGCTTTGTTCCAAGGGGCAGTCACATTAGCATGCCCTCGGGTCCCATTTTTGCTATAACTAGACAGCCTCAGCACCATTGCTCTGTGTGTGTGTCTTGCATCATACCCCGAGATAGGTCTGGGTTCCTTCCATCTTTCACAGCCTTTGTTCAATGGATCCCTGGTCTTCAGGACAGGTAGCTATCACCCCATCCCTGGCTGCATTTCCCACTACTTCCTTATTTCTCAAGTGGTCTTGTCCATGTGTAGTATACTGTGTGCTTTCTGTATGTTAGTATTCTTGTTTTCTATCAAATAAAACTCATTTCTAATTTTACCTTGGACTGGTGATTTGAGAGTTCTCTAAGGGAAAGATCCCCATAAACACTGGTAGCCCCTCTCACTCACTGCTCCCCTCTCGCAAGCCTTTGTCTCCTTCACTAATTCCCCCAACTTAAATAGGAGACAAGCCCACTTTTGGGGCAACACATAGCATTTGGGGTAACAGGTGGAGCCAGTGCACTTAATATCCACCCACATTCACGATGTCCCTATACACACATGCCGCCAGTACAGGCTAGGTAAGGTTGAGAACTGCATACTTTGTGACCCATTAAGTCAGGGGTCTCCAACCTTTTTGACCATGAATTCTGACACAGCATTGAGGGCCCGGCCACAAAATTGGCTGCCATAAAATGGCTGCCACAGAAGGTGGAGGCAGCCACAAAATGGCTGCCACAGTTTACCTTCAGTCGCACAGTGAAGATCCTTGCTGTGCTGTGGTAGCATCTGCTGCCAAAGCAAGGTTTTTTAAAAATCTGCATAGCCAATCAAATCTGTGGCCAATCCGAAGCCTTCCTGGGCAAAAACTCCACCTGGCCCTTCCCATTTTCTAAAAGCACTTGGCAAGGGCCCGGAAAGGTGTTGGTGAGCACCATGACAACCATGGGCATCACACTGCGGATTCCTGCACTAAGCTGAACAGAGACTGCAAACCATGTAGTGGAGGCTCGTACGTTATTTGGAACCCCCCCACTGTTTGCAGTTTGAAGCAGGCTGTAGAACAAACAATGTACTGAGCTCCTAGTGGGTCATAGGACTGTCAGCTCTGGGACCTCAGTGGGGTACAATGCCATAATGTCCACCCTCCAAGGCTGCCATTTTCTCCAGGGAAACTGAACTGTGTAGTATTCAGAGCAGTCATAATTCTCAGAGACCAGCAGCCCTCATGGGTCAGTATAGTGACTGAATTTGTCGCTCTCTGGTTGTACAAGCTGCTCTTATGGGATACTTTTGCTATAGGGGGAAAAATAAATCCCCTTTTTTGCTCCGAAGTGTTCCTTTAAAAAAAAAAGTCATAATGCACCAACATCAAGTACTCTTAAGTTGTACTTATCTCATAGGAGTGATGAAAAGTATGTACTTACCACTCTGCCGTTGAACCCAATGAGATTTAAAGTGCTTAACTGAGGCTGGGTTGTGTCGAACATTATACGTCTTGTTATTTTAAAAAGATCACGTCGTATTTGCTTCAGTGTAAACGCCTTTGCTTTATGTTGTTGCCTTAAATGAAGAACAGATGTTCTCTCTAATTAGATTACTCTAGTTGAGCTTAAAAGATGGATTGGGGTGCCTTTAAAAGAACATTTTAAAAATCTGCATATTTCGTTCAGAGTTCAAAAATATACTGTACTATACAGTCCACCATATGTCATACTTTTTTTTAATTGCAAGAAAATGCCCCCCGTTTCCGCAGGCAGTTGGTACGTTAGTAAGCATGATAATGAGCACTCCTCATACTTTTTCAGGAAAAAAAGAAGGAATGAGTCTGTTGGAGGCCTACAAAACATGCAACATGTCATGTATTCAACTCATATCTCCTGCCCCCCTGGGCCTTGCCTGCCAGCACTCCAGCGACTGGAAGGAGAAATTAAAAAAAAAAAATCACTGTGGTGGCTGGAGATCCCCTGGAGTAAAAACTGATCTCCAAGTGACAGAGATCAGTTCACCTGGAGAAAAAGGACACTTTGGAAGGTGGACTCAATGACTTTACACTGAGAGATGCCAGCCTCCAGGTGGAACCTGGAGATCCCCTGGAATTACAGCTCATCTCTAGACTACAGAGATCAGTTCCCCTGGAGAAAAGGGATGTTTTGGAGGGTGGTCTCTATGGCATTGTATCCCCCTGAGGTCCCTGTCCTCCCCAAGCACCATCCCCAAATCTCCAGGAGTTTCTCAGCCTGGATCTGGCAACCCTACATGCAGCCCTAGCCTGCGATGAGAACCACAACAGAAGTCCACCATGGGCTAACTCCCATTTGCCTCAGCCAACAGCAAAGCAGTCTTGAGAACCTGCCTGCTGTACTCAGTCCAGATCTGACTTTTTGGAATACTGCTGTAGGGTTGTCAACCTCCAAGTGCTGCCTGGCGATCTCTCATTATTATAACTCTTGCCCAGACAACAGAGATCAGTGCAGCTGGAGAAATGGCTGCTTTGGAGGGTAGACTCTATGGCATTATATGCCAATAAGATCTGGCACCTCCCCACACCCTGTCTTCCCTAGTGTCCACCCCCCAATATATCCAGGTATTTCCCAGTCCAGAGTTGGCAGCCCTACACTACAAATATCTATGTTCTGTAAAATCAGCACATCCAGCCCTCTTAACTGCTGTACTCCTTCTTAGCACAGCCATGTATAGCTGCGGTTGGCAACATTTTTTGAGGCCTTTGTGTACATATAAATAGTCAATGCCTAACTTTGAACCACAAGCTATTTTTTAAAAAAAAGACATATCTGGGTGGGTAGAATTGCCAACCACCAGATGGGACCTGGAAATCTCTCAAAATTACAACGAATCTCCAGAGATCCGTTCCCCTGGAGAAAATGGCTGGTTTAGAGGTGGATTCTATGGCATCATATCCCTGCTGAAGTCCTCCCCAAACTCCACCCACCCCAGGCTCCACCCTCAAAATCTCCAGGAATTTTCCATCCCAGAGTTGGTAGCTGTTTTAACTTGGGATGCTGCTGATCAGGATAGTAAATTAGGTGAACTGTAAAAGGTTTCACTAGGGGTCTTATGGTACCTTAAAGACTAACAAGACTAGAGCCAGCTTCATCAGATGTGTCTGAGAGTCATGACAACAGGCATCCAACAAACTGGGCTCTGTAACAAGAAAGCTTATGCCACAATTTCAACACTTGTTAGTCTCTAAGATGCCCTTTGCTAGTCTTTAAGGTGCCACCATTTCAGCACTTGTTAGTCTTTAAGGTGTCACTCCCCTGGACTTTGAAGGCCTGTAGCTACCACACTTGGAAAGTGGCAACTAGGAAAAACATCAGCATATGGAAGAAAGGGGAGAAGAAAAAAGGAAAAGCTGCAGCAATTAGTGGGTCAGGAAGACCTGTACCACCTCCCATCGTTTCCTTCAAATTCCATGGCCATCCTGCAATACGAGCTTCATACTGTATTGACATAAATATTGTTGTATTTCTAAAGTATGTCTTTATTATGCTTCAGAAATGAATAGGTTGCTGACTTTAAACACATAAGGCGAAGCATGTCCCACGGAAAGCAACTGGATTTACAAGTAAAGTGTATAGGATTGGGATAATGATATTCAATACCCCAAATCAACAATCACATAATACCTCGATTGATTGATTGATTTTATTTATATTTCATATGTATACCCCCCCCTCCCCTCAAGCGGGCTCTTTGACCAACAAACATATAACAAACAAGTAAGCAGTCTTTGGAGGTTACCAGATCTCTTTTTTTAAGTCTTGGATGTTAAGTTGGTAGAAAAATCCAAAGTGTTCAGTTTGTAATGTTATTAAAATGGAACAAAGACAACATTACAAAGACTTTTAGTGCAGTCCTATGGAAAAACTCGCTCCAATCTAAGCCAGTTGAAGTCAATGGGCAGAGATTACAGTAATTCTGCATAGGGCTGACTGCAAAATAAGACGGTTAAAGAAGAGCTTAGGTTGCCCAAAGGCTAGTGATGATGAAGCCAAGACTGTTCAATCCTTAAAAAATATAGAAGCCAGGAATTACGCAGAGCCATCCCCAGTACTAATCTCTTATAAGGAAGAGCCCCAAAATAACAAAAACCCTAAATTAATTTTAGTTATTGTCTAGACAGGACTATACCTAAAATTAATTGAAAGTTTTCTTTATTTTTGTATTCTGCGTTACAAGAGATTAGTACAGGAGATGGCTTTTATTTGTATTTTATTTATTAGTTCAATTTATACCTCGCCCTCCCCGCGAGCAGGCTCAGGGCGGGGTATAACTGCTGGCTTTATATTGTATGGGCAGGACTCCTGACCTGGATAGCCCAGGCTAGACTGATCTTGCCAGATCTACTCAGCCCTGGTTAGTATTTGGATGGGAGACCTCCAAGGAATACCATGCTCATGAGGCAGGCAATGGCAAAATCACCAGGCTGTGGTGATCTGTATTCTTGGTGCTTGGGGGGGGGGGCAACAATGAGAGGCTTCTGGAGTTCTGGCCCTGGTGGTGGACCTCCTGATGGCACCTGGTATTTTTGGCCACTGTGGGACAGAGAGTTTTGGACCGGATGGGCCATTGGCCTGATCCAACATTGTTCTTAAGTTTTTTTATGAGTATGACTGAAAAATGTGCTGCCATGTTCACACAAACTGCACCTCATGTCTACAGCTGTTGGATGTATTAGGCAAACATGGCTTCCTCTGTGGGGCTAAATCCACAGGGACCCTTTGGAGGAGCTTTCATGCATTGGAGCCATCCCATTTCAAATAGGTTCCTATCTGACTGCCACAGGAACACATGGCAGCCACCACCAGTTACATAGCATTCCAACACAGGTGTCCTCAATGCGGGAGAGCTGCATATGCCACTGCTCCAATCTGAGCATTCACAGTGGGCCAAAATAATGCTTGAATAGAACCGATGATCAAGTGGAGTCTGTATTGTCGATTTATTATCAAATGATAAGAGTGCAAATCTAAAGTGGCATCTTGTGATAACTGGACCTTGTTAGTAGAACATAAAGCAGTAGGTGCTCAGAGAAATCCTTAACAACGGGTAATCATTCAGGGTTTTATGATGTATCAAAGCGTGCCTTTACAAAAAGCTAATTGCAAGGGAGATCGCACAGAATTTATGGGAGTCTATAAAATGCCTGTCTTCTGTTTATGATCTAATGGCAACGTTTGCCTTACACATCAGTGCGAAATGGGCTTTTGAGTGGCTTGATGATCATAACAGCTTCTGTTCCAAATAAGCAGCTTGGTAGAAATGTAATCCAAAATCAATTACCAGCTAAAGAAAGCATTGATTTAAAGCTTAATGGATTACATAAGGGAGAAAAGTGTCCAAATCATGGTGCCGGTGTTATGTCTCTATCAGTCTGGGTTGCAACTGATCTGATAGTAATGCAAGTACTAACAGCTGCATCTATTCCCTAAATGTGTGTTTAGACCTACTCTAAAAGATGTTTACATGCAAAAAGGCCCAAAATTATTATTTAATGAAAACAGACAAGGCAATGGCTACCTTTATTTCCAGTCCCATCATATTTGTCCAATAGAAAGAGACATACCAAAACTATTCCTTTTATGTATTATACCCGATTGCTATTCCAAAGACGACAGAAAATTTTTGATACATGCAGTGACAGCTGCACGTATAGTATACGCAAGTTATTGGAAGTTGGGAAAAGTGCCAAATAGACAACAATTTATAGACAAACTTTTTAACATAGCAGAAATGGATTTGTTAACAATAAAATTAAAAGGGAAAGAGGATAAGAAATACTACGAAACATGGCAAAAATGGTATTTTTGGTTAGATTATTTGATTTGAACGTTACAATGTTTGTTTTGAAATGAGTGGTTTAAAGGAGGAAATTGTGCCCCTGAAATGAAGGGGAAGACAACGTTTTGTATCTAAGCTAATTTATAAGTTGAATTCGAAGTATGTCTGTTAAACATAATAAAGATTTATTTCAAAAAAAAAAAGAAAGAAAGAAAGAAAGAAAGAAAGAGACATACCATGTATTAACAATGGCTAGTTTTCAGTGCCTCCAATTACCTATTTCTTCAAGCAGGAACAAGGTAAAAATTTGGCAGGAATAGTACCCAATTGAAGAACCAGAGATGGCCTTACCATGAGACATCTCATGTATCAGATTTTAAGTGTCAACATGAGCTGTAGCTTTTGTTTAGCATGTGGACAGTAGAGCTTGGCATGTGCACTCTAGGTAGGGTTGCCATCCTCCAGGTGGTGGCTGGAGAGCTCCTGGGATTACAACTGATCTCCAGGCAACAGAGGTCAGTTCACCTGGAGAAAATGGTTGCTTTGGAAGGTGGACTCTATGGCATTATACCCCACTGATGTCCCTCCCCTCAAACCCTGCCCTCCTCAGGCTCCACCTCTAAAATCCCCAGATATTTCCCAACCTGGCAACCCTAACTCTAGGCATGCTGTCCCTGGGTGGTTGGTGTAGGGCTGCAGTCTGTTGGTGTGGCTGGACCACTGCCAGATGAGGAGGAAGTCAACCAAATGCAGGAAGATGTAGAGAAGGAAACAGAGAGGTGGCTGCAACTGAAGTGTTGGTTCAGATGGTCATAAAGCTAAAGTAATAACTGAAAATAAGGTAACTGAGAGAAGGATTAGATAAACCACTGGTCTAATCCAACAGGGCTGTTCTTCTTTGACACTACTCAATAGATTAAAGTTACTTTCCATATGGGAATGGTATGACCTGATCTCGACATCAATCAACAATACTGAAATTATGAGAACAGCAGAATAAGGAGTCTGGTCCAAGCATACAGCTGCAATTATGTGGCCATAGATGGTAACAGGGATGCCAGTCTCCAGGTGGGAGCTGGGGATCCCCCAGAATTATGGCTCATCACCAGACTACAGAGATCAGTTCCCCTAAAGAAAATGGCTGTTTTGGAGGGTGGACTCTAAGGTATTGTACCCCTCTGAGGTCCCTATCACCTCCAGGCTCCATCCCCAAATCTCCAGGAGTTTCCCAACCTGGATCTACCAACCGTATCACTCCACCCCCACTGGTGGCCAGGGAGGACCAGGCAACCCTGGATAGTAGCCTCTTTTTTTTTTTGCCAACCCCCTAACCCAACCTTTGATTAATTGCTTGACAGAGCTAGAAGAGGTACCCAGGTTTTGTTCCCACCTAAATGGTCAGCACTAAGGTCTAGACCATACTGAATAGGTGGCCCAGAAATCCACAGGATCTCAACAGGAAGTGCTGCAAGAAAATCTAAGGAGTTATGGGGGGGCATTTCCCAGTGCGACTGGCTAATTGTTTCTCCTGTTACACTTCATGCTGAGTATCTGAACTGGGTATGAAAAAGCAACAATAGCAGTTAATGTGCTGAAGAGGTGTGTTTTCTCTCTTTTTAAGCAAAAGCTCTTGGCCTCTCCATAGTAATTGGATTGGCTGTAAGCACTTTCCAGCATGGAGGAAAACCCTTGATTGATCACACACACACACCAGATGAGATGGGCTTTAGGTTCTTTGGAGCAATGGAGGTAGCTGTTTCCACTTAATTAGCATTACCATTTGAACTGAGGGTCACTGTCAAAAATTTGAGGTAGATGAGCCCATGCCTGAGCTTTGATTATAAGTTATCTAATGCTTCACTTGACAAGAAAAATGCCTTATAAAGCAGATGTACAGCACACTGAAATGTAACCCAGTGGGACACTGTACTAATTTCCAAGTCTATATTGGCCAATTAGACTGTGTTGCACTCAGCTAAGGGAATCAATTAGCAAAGCACTAAAATGGTTACCTGGAGCTATTCTGAATGCTAATTTTAAGATTCATTCCCCTGCAGATAACCTGTAAACAAGAACACTTGTATCTATTCTGCTTATTCTCACTGTTCGGTCTCTGAAGTCTTATAAAGCACATCTTCAGAGCGTCATCTGTCAATCTTACTAAACAATGAGATTTTAAGGGTATGTCCCAGAATGAACTTTCAGCAAAACAGATTCCCCTTATTAAAAAAGAAAGAAAAAAGAATGGGTTAGCCCTTCATTTAAAATATTTCTAGTCTGCTTTTCTCTTGAGTTAATAACTCTGAAAGCAGCTTACAACATGAAAATGGAACAGTGAACAACAAATATCAAACAACAAATATCAGAAGTAACAGCAAAAAAAACCCCAACAATAGTAGGAATCAAAGAAAAGCCTGAGAAAATCAATAAGGGTCTTCACCTGTTGTCTGAATGACAGTAGTACAGGAATCAAGAGAACATACTGGGAGAGCATGTTTTAAAGATATGGTGCCACTCAGAAAAGACTCTGTTCCCAGCCACCACCCATTTAACTTCAGAAGTGTGGGCCGCCAGAGCATGGTTTGTTGCAAATGATCAGTCATGTTCATATGGAGAAAGGTATTGGAGGAAGGTATAGCTCAGTGGCAGAACAGTTGCTCGGCATGTAGAAGGTTCCAGGTTCAATTACCGGCATCTTCAGCTTTAAAAAAAGGATATGGCAGAAGGCAATACGAATGACCAGCTGTTCCAGTCTGACTTGAGCTGCTTCCAGTGTGACCTGACAATACTGACCTTTATGGACCAGTGGTCTGACTCAGAGTAAGGCAGCTTTATGTGTACTCCATCAGACTGATGTGCTGGCTCTAGCAGGAGAATATGTGCCCAGGCAAAGAGGCTTTTCCATTTCAAATCATCTCTGCTTTTGCATAGCACAGCTTTACTAGCACAACTGGCTGGTTGTGATATGTAACTGCGGTCACCCACAGCATGGTTCTATGAGTTCATGGTAGTAATCACACTGTACCTGTACAAAATGGACTATGTACACTCTGGCCCTTTCCCTGCTGCTTTGAAAGTTAATTGTCTATATGAGCCACTTCTCACAGACAGAACTTTCCCAGCTTGCAGACTATGAAAACCAACCACCTGCTACCATAGAAACCTACCCATTTATGGTTTATATGATACTAACGGTAAAGCCCGTTATAAAAGCAATACAACAGGCTCTAAAAAGATGTGATGTGTAACGAATGCATAGGCTGGAAGCAGGTTAAGTATGTATTAGCAGTATCCCTCCTTGGTCAAGGCTAAATCAAGACCACAAAAGTGAGGAACAACTCTTGGTTATAATTTCTACAGGAAGCCAAGTTGTGACCTGGGTTCTTGGTTTTTTTCCTTCCTTTTTTCGCTTTAAATATGTATCTGGATGTCTGTATCTGTCAGTTTGCCTCTCTCTTTGTAACTGGTTTTCACACCCTGGGTGTAGTTAAAGTTCCCCCCACTCACAGGTTTTACCCCAGTGTTGCACACTCTCTGTATTTTTTTAAATGTATATGTCATTCTCCACTTCAGCCAGTTGTTCCTGCACTCCTTCTGGTTGTGCATGCCTACATAAATCTGTCTGTGACTGTGTCTGTATTTGTGCTTTGTAGCATGCCTCGGGGTTTTGGCTTCCTGTTTTCTGTGTGTCTGGTCCCATCCTCTGTCACTGTGTGTGTGTGTGTCCACTGGCTTTTTTGTGATTACTTGGGCTGGGTCCCCCCCCCACCTCCACTATTCTAACAGGTGTTTAGTTGGTGAAGTTTTTTACCATTCTGGAAAGTGTTGCCTCAGCAAACTTGGCTTGGAGGCTAAAGATGGTAGGTTTTGTCCCCTGAGGGAATCAATCGTTGTCTGGTGAGTAGAGCGAAGACAGTAGCTGTGTTCACTGGAGCAAAGCAACCATCTTCTGAGGAAAGTTTTGGCAGGCGCCGCTTCTGTGGGTGGAACTCAGGCAACAGGGACAGCTTCTGAGTGACACATCATGGAGCCAACTGATTTAGAGGCATGTGGAATGTTCAGAAAGTGCCACCCCACTACTCAATTATATATAAGGAGAGATAATAGTTTCAGT